>JBANSL010000016.1:32140485-33400485 GCA_037127255.1 Persicaria tinctoria
TCCTAGAATACTAGCCTAGAACTATGTAGGCAATACCTAGAAAATTCTAGGTAAATTTTGAACATTGAAAAATGAAAAGGTCGGTGATGGAGATGCAAAACGGAGCCAAATCCTCTGTCCTCCTCCTTATCTCCCGTCCCCACCCCACCCCACCCCACCCCAAATCCCTAATTAAAAATAAAAATAAATAAATATTAAAAATTAAATTAAATACTAAAAGAAAAAAAAATGTGATGAGGGACAGGTTAAGCGGACAAATCCGGGGATAGATGAAGGCTATAAATAGCCAATGTAAGAGTGTAAAAAATCCATCGAAGAATACAATCCAAGTAAGAGAGTGTAAGTGTGAGAGCATCCTAGCTAATAAAAGTAAGTGTAGTATGAGCCACAAAATTATATAGTGAGAGATATTTTTGTAAGTGTTTTCCGTTATATAATAAGAGTGCCACTTTTATACAAAGTGAGTATTTGCCCATCTTAATCACACGAAGCGGGAAAATCCGATTTTTCCCAACAGTGGTATCAGAGCCCGGTTCATTTTCAGAAGGTGTTAGCTCATGCAGATCAAGATGAAGGCTAGCGTCACTTACGATGGGGACATGCTCAAGCTCACGACCGACAACTACTCTTATTGGAAGTCGATGATGGAGGATCATCTCTATTGCAATGACCTGTACAAACCCGTCTTAAAAAAGGACAAGCCTCAAGGAAAGAGCGATAAGGAGTGGGATCTCCTTAATCGGAAGGCGGTCGCCATGATCCTTAAGTATATCGATAAAACTCTCTTTGAGCATGTTTCTAATTATACAAATGCTTTTGAATTGTGGACAAAGCTAGAGTCTATGATTCAAAAGAAATCGCCTCGTAACAAGACCCTCCTAGCTAGATGGTTGGTGAAGATTGAGTATAATTGGATGGTCAAAGCATGATTGAGCACTTGAATAATTTCAAGGGGCTTATCAATCGATCAGCTGAGTAAGGTCGATATGAAGTTCGATGATGAGATACAAGCCATCCTACTCCTCACCTTTTTGCCAGAGAGTTGGGATACTCTAGTAGTTACTCTAAGTAACTCAGTACCAGACGGGAAGTTCACCATGGATACCGTATGTGATAGTCTTCTCAATGAAGAAGCTAGGAGGAAGGAGACAGGAATAACCAATCATTATGAGGCAAATGTCCTTGACAATCGAACTAGTAATGATGTCCGTGGACGGAAGCAAAACTGAGATCGATATCAGTCTCGAGGGCGGTCCAAGTCACGCACTAGGGTCACGTTCTACTACTGTGGCAAACCAGGCCACAAGAAGCAAGAGTTTCACATCCTCAAGAGAGATCAAAAGGCAGAAAACGTGAAGCCAGACCAAATCAATCCTATGAGGAGGCGAGAAGAAAGGAGTACTACCGCCATGGCCGATGAAGGCGAGGATTCATACCTCGTTCAAGGATGTAACATTCTAAACATTAAATGTAATGATATCTCCTGGATTGTCGATTCTGGTGCCTCCTTTCATGTTACTTCACACAAGAGCTTCTTCTCATCCTACCGAAGTGGGGAGTTTGGTACCGCTCTGATGGGAAATCACGGATGGAGCAAGATCATGGGGAGAGGAGATATTATCCTCACATCCAACACAGGATGCAAGCTCATCCTAAAAGATGTGAGGCATGTTCCTGATATGAGACGTAACCTCATATCAACTGGAAGGCTAGATCGTGATGTTTACTTTAGTCAAAATGGTGGGGCAAATGGACGCTGACTAAACCTAACCGTGGCTCGAGGAAGAAAAGAAGGAATATTGTACTGGACAGAAGCAAAGGTACTTCCCTCGACCCATGCTCCTCCCCCAAAGACTTGGACACATGAGCGAGAAAGGCATTAAAATCCTCGCTCGAAGGCAGCTCCTCCCCCACTTGAAAGGTACTTCCCTCGACCCATGCTCTGATTGTTTAGTTGGTAAACAACATAGAGTTGCTTTCCAGAAATCATCTCCACCCACAAGGAGGAAGCATGTCCTAGACCTTGTACACACGGATGTGTGTTCAATGACTGAAAAATCCAATGGAGGTGCATTATATTTTGTGACCTTCATTGATGACCATTCAAGGAAGGTCTGGGTGCGCTTGCTAAAATCAAAGGATCAAGTCCTCGAAGCACTCAAGGAGTTCCATCCCAACGGTGGAACGGGAGATTGGTCGGCAACTCAAGTGTGCCGGTCAGACAATGTTGGTGAGTACCGAAGACCCTTTGAGGCATACTGAAGCTCATATGGGATCAGGCTTGAGAAGACGCCACCCAAGACGCCATAGCTGAACGGGGTTGCTGAAAGGATGACCCGGACTCTCACATAAAGAGTTCGATGCATGCTCTCTCATGCCAAACTACCTAAGTCGTTCTAGGGAGAAGCTCTCATGACCGTTTTCGACGTCATAAACCTCACACCTTCTGTCCCTCTAAATGGAGAAAGCCCAGAAGAAGTTTGGGCATGAAAGAAGGTCTCCTACAAGCAATTGAAGGTGTTTGGGTGCAGAGCGTTTGTCCACATTCATTGAGACGAGCAGACCAAGCTTGATGTGAAGAAAAAGGAGTGCACCTATCTTGGTTCACCCAGAGATGAGTTCGGCTATCGTATATGGGATCCGGATACCGAAAAGGTTATTAGAAGCCGAGATGTTGTATTCTTCGAAAATCAGCCGCTTAAAGATATCCGAAGATCAACAAAGTCGGCGCTAAGATGAAGGAGGGAAGAGGAAAGCCCCTCGAATGTGCAGCGGGATGATTCACAAGAAGCCCCGATCGAGAGCGATGATGAATCCGGCGATGAGGATAATTCTCAAGACCAGAATGATCAAGAAGATGCCACAGTTGAGTGAGAAGCAGAATCCAGCACTCCACTAGAGCCTGAGATGAGGCGTTCCTCTAAAGACAAACGACCTTCCAACCGATACATCTCAGATGAGTATGTGACCCTCACAGAAGAGGGTGAGCCTCAAAGCTATAAGGAGGCTATAGATGATAGCCACAAGGCTGAGTGACTAAGAGCCACGCAGAAGGAGATGCACTCCTTGCATGAGAACCACACCTATCAGCTGGTGAAGCTGCCAAAAGGGAGACGGGCCCTGAAGAACAAATGGGTGTAGCAGCTGAAAACCGAGGACAACAACTCGAAGCCCCGATACAAGGCTCGATTAGTCGTGAAATGATTTAGCCAAAAGAAAGACATCGACTTTGAAGAAATATTCTCTCCGGTCGTGAAGATGTCCTTTATCCAAGTCGTTCTGGGCTTAGCAGCAAGCCTAGACTTAGAGATCGAACAACTCGACGTAAAGACGACATTTCTCCATGGTGACCTTGAACATGAGATATACATGGAGCAGCCTGATGGATTCAAAGTTCCAGGCAAGGAGAATATGGTGTGCAGACTCACGAAGAGTCTCTACGGCCTAAAGCAAGCACTAAGACAGTGGTACAAGAAGTTTAACTCTTTCATGGCGGATCACAACTTCAAGAAAACCATGAATGACCACTGTGTCTTCATGAAGAGGTACGAAAGCGGTGACTTTCTCATACTCTTGCTCTATGTTGATGATATGTTAATAGTATGGCAGGACCGCAACAAAATAGCTGCTATAAAGAAAGACTTGAGCAAATGCTTTGCCATGAAAGACTTGGGACCGGCAAGGCAAATCCTTGGGATGACAATCACTCATGATAGAACGAGGAAGCTATTGTGGATATCCCAAGAGATATACATTGAGAAGGTGCTAGAGAGATTCAACATGCACAAAGCCAAACCGGTTAGCATGCCACTTGCTGGACACTTCAAGCTGAGCTCAAAGCAAAGTCCAACAAGTGAGAAGGAAAAACAAGAGATGAAGAGTACCCTATATTCATCCGTAGTAGGCAGTCTCATGTACACAATGGTCTGTACGAGCCCTGATATCGCCTACGCCGTCGGGGTCATAAGTCACTTCTTGGCAAATCCGGGGAAGGAACACTGGGCTGCAGTGAAATGGATCCTCCGGTATCTACGGGGTACTTCTAAACGATGCTTATGCTTCATAAATGGGAAGCATGTGTTAGAAGGATACATAGATGCAGATTGGGCCGGAGACAATGATTCCAGGAAATCAACTTCAGATTTATCTGACTACCTTTGCAGAGGGAGTTGTTTCTTGGCAATCAAAGTTACAGAAGACCGTTGCCTTGTCCGCCACTGAAGCAGACTATATCGCAGCTACGGAGGCTTGCAAGGAGATGCAATGGATGAAGAGCTTCTTACTCGAGCTCGGAGTAGAGCAAGACAAATATGTCTTGCAGTGTGACAATCAAAGCGCTATTCACCTAGCGAAGAACCCGACCTATTATTCCCGCTCGAAGCACATCGATATCTGATATCATTGGATCCGAGACATCCTCGAAGAGAAGTTTCTACAACTTGACAAGGTGCATACAGAGAAGAACTGGTCTGACATGATGACCAAGGTAATCCCGGTAAAGAAGTTTGAAGACTGTTGTCAAGGATCCGTCATCGTAACACGCCCATGATTAAGTCGGGAAGGGGGAGTTTGTTGGGCTCCCTCCTTAATGGGCTAATGGTTCATTATTTTTTCCGAAGCAGGATAAGACTTAGGAAAGACGTCGGCGGGCCGGCTTCTGTCCTAGCGCGTCCGAGCGGACGAGAACACGGAGTTCTCGATCAGTGCAGAAGCTATCATCGGCAAGGGAGCTATAAGTCAGGCATGCAATCCTGTCTGCCACAGCGTTCGAACCCCTGAAAATATGACGAATAGAAACATTAGTGAAGGAGCGGAGAAAGGTCGCAGTATCAGCCATCATCATTTCAATAATTAACGGAGGGTGCCAATCCCCGAGTAGAGTTTTTATAACGACTAAGCAATCGTCTTCGATAAGTAAATTATCGAGACCCAGCTCGAGGGCCTAACCACACCCATATGCAGACCCAAAGCCTCGCAAAACACCGTTGGCTTGTTAAAGCAAAGGCCAGAGCCAGTTGATATAACCGTGCCATTGTTAAAGCAAAGGCTAATGGTTCATTTGATCAGCCCATATTCAAGAGATTTCTAGACTAATTTAAAGAAAGAAAATCCTAGAATACCAGCCTAGAACTATGTAGGCAATACCTAGAAAATTCTAGGTAAATTTTGAACATTGAAAAATGAAAAGGTCGTTGATGGAGATGCAAAACCACCGACTTATGAAGGCTATAAATAGCCAATGTATTGCTCATTTTGGAGCATCCAAAAATCCATCGAAGAATACAATCCAAGTAAGAGAGTGTAAGTGTGAGAGCATCCTAGCTAGTAAAAGTAAGTGTAGTGTGAGCCACGAAATTATATAGTGAGAGATATTCTTGTGAGTATTTTTTACTATATATATAATAAGAGTGCCACTTTCATACAAAGTGAGTATTTGCCCATCTTAATCACACGAAGCGGAAAAACCTAATTTTTCTCAATACTGATTGATTTATAGATGAAAACCCTTAAACTACTAATTAATAAAGAAATTTGGATTTATGTCTTTTAGATTTAGAAAATTTGAACATAGTAACAAGCGAAAATCCTAATTTTGGTACAGTGCTAATTTTCAAGTGAATGACATTTTGAAACATTAGTTTGGAGTTTGAAACAAAAAAATTGAAGAACTTTGTTTTGTATGTTGTTAAGAGTGCAAATCCTACTTTTAGTAATTTGAAGGAAGAATTATTTGATAAATTTAGTGTTTATCTGATATTTTAAATTGTTTTATAGCCTAAAAGATTTGTTAACAATTTTTTTAACATCAATATAATACAAATTTTATTTTTATTTTTATTTTTTTAATTAGAAAAGAATTCGAGGTTAGACATACCTGAACCTCGAGAGCCGACAAATCGGCATACGGGTAACCGTCAAATAAACATGATACGAATATTGTCCTATTTTAAGTTTAGCACATGACCATCACAATTCACAAGTGTTTGTCATATGAATCACAGGTAGGCTCCTAGATCGTGCCAAAGGAGTCTTCCTCCTTTTATAAAATTTGTCATGAATCACAATTCACAAGTTTTTACCAATAATATAGAGTTACAATCATTCAATTTACTAGTCAAAATGTGGCAATGTGGTTTACCATTTTCTGAATCGATAATCAAGTGAGCCGAAGAGATTACACACCATACAATTGTCACGCTTATAGCCTTTGAATTCACAATGGCAACAATAAATTCATTTAGAAGTAAAACACAGAACTATAGATGAAAATCAAGGTTTCCTTTATATGTAACAAGAGAAGCAGTTTCTGCTGTCAAAAAGCAGGGATGAACAAGCAAACATACACAAAAGAGAACCTCCTCTTTTTCACACCATACAGAAAAGAGAGAGAAAGAGAGCAAACCATATGATGCAGAGAACTAAAGAGGAGCAATCAATCCATATATATAACAAAATACCAATCAATCACCAGGGGCTCGTTGGGGTCTTGCCACTCTTCTGATTCCGCCCCGGCCCTTCGCCCCACGAAAAATAAAGATTTGTTAGCTTCTTTTTTCTACACTGTGTAGCTTTGTTGGATGGTCTCAATATCAATGCCCTTGAGCTTGGCCACCGACTCGACATGCCCCTTGAGGGTTTGAAGCTCGCGGAGCCTTGCCATCTCGGCTCTCTTCTTTGCTTGTTCAGCAATCTCGGATAGTTCCCGGTAGCTGCTCTTGTCACTGAAGAGAGTGGTAGTTGCCTGTGGTGGCTGAAGCCCATGGAGTGTCCTTTGTGCAGTGGCCCATTGAGCTTCCCTCTCCTCTTTTCCGTAGTCTTTCTTCGTGGTGAAGGCGGTCTATGTATCGAAAAAGGAAAGAAATTAGAAGTTGATATGAGTGGCCTTATGAATTAGACACCTTTGAAGGGCCGGTTGGTAAGTAAACACTAAACACATACCTTCCTCTCAAAGAGGTTGAGCCAAGCTTTGCCACTCAAGGCGTAGCGGATGGCGAATTTCAGTATGTCGAGTGGGAAGTAGGTAACGATACTGTAGAGCCAAACAACACCAGCCCAATGCCATCCCATTCCCTTGATCCTTGCAAAGCCCCACTTGGGGTACACAGCAATGATAGTGGCGATCTGATTAAGAACCAAACTCTCATCAGGAACAAATTAAAGAACTTGGTTAAACGAGTATTTAATACTAATAGCAGTTTTGAGATATCAAAATTCAAATCCCATACCAATTGTGCAATGCCGAAGGCGGTAAGGAGGAGGAGCCCAGGACGTTCGACAAAGGACCAACTGCGAGAACGGGTGACAAAGATCAATGCTTGGCTTATGATACTGACTTGTAGATACAAAGCAGCCATCATTTCATCAGGACTGTCTTTCAGGGATTTCACACCAAACTTGTCCTGCCATTAATTTAGGTAATTCAAAACATGAAGACATGTTAGAGATGATCTAGGCTTCGTTTGGAAAACATACTTGCACAGTAAATGGTACTGATATGGACCATATGGTAGCTGAAAGTGACTAACATGGTCTAGTTAATAATAACATGGACAAAAATTATGACATACCGAGAAGAAGTCAGTGTCCTTCATGATCCAGAAGAAGATGACGGTCATCAAAGCCTGGTACCCTCCAAGAACAATGCCGGTTGCAAATATTTCCTTCAGCTTCCAGCTATCGGGGACTGGAGATGGCTTGACACGATCCTTTGAGATGGTCATGATTGTTCCTTGAAATAGATAATGGATCAAAGTATCAGTCTATGATTAATTTTGATGATGGAAGAATATGATGGACCTCACAATTGATGAATAAACATACCATCATTTAGGATGGCAATGATCAGAACCATGAAGGGGGAGAAATCAAACTTCCATATGAGTGCAATAAACATGAAGCCAAACTGCAACAATGAAGGAAGGAAATTGCTATCAAATTAGCAACAGCCAAGTAAAACATTTTGAAAAGCTTCAGTATGGTTTATGTACATACAACAATACGGATTGTGATGGAAACTGCATAGATCTGCATTTTACAAAACAAGACCAAAGGAATAAATTAAAGCAAAATATTTATGGAGAAGTGTAAAAGTAGAAAAATCATTTGTATGCATTCAAGTGGATTAAGAGCAGAAAAAATTTACAGTGTAATTCTTCATCCTTTGGAAAATGGCTCTGCTCGTTAGCACAGCGCTTATGATGACACTAAGCCCAGGTTCCGTCAAAACTATGTCAGATGCACCTCTTGCAGCATCAGTGGCATCAGCAACAGCAATACCTATATCTGCCTTTTTCAATGCAGGGGCATCGTTTACACCATCGCCTGTCATTCCAACAATGTGTTTCCTCTCTTGCAGCTTCTTAACGATCTCGTATTTATGCTCTACAAACGAAAATATCCATGAATGATGTTAAACACAAATTTAAACCCAACACTCTTGAAATTTCAGCCGGATGTGAAATCACCAAAATTAAGCATTTAAAAGCAAGTTATCATGCTATAACAAAACTCTCACCAGGAAACACCCCAGCAAATCCATCGGCTTTCTCAATCAATTCATCAACAGGAAGACCAGCTAGGGACGGGTCTGTGTGATTGCCGAGAAGAGCAGAAGAAGGATACATGTTAGTTCCCATTCCCAACCGCCTACCAGTTTCCTTTCCGATGGCAAGCTGATCACCTATATAAGTGAACCGACAAAGGAATTAGCTGTGTACTAAAAATTCAATCATAATACTGTAGTAGTCTAGTAGATATGCTTAAGGAATTGTTGAGCCTCCAAAAAAAGCTTAAGTAATTCTGTACCAGTAATCATCTTGACATTCACGCCAAGGTCAAGGGCTTTACGGATGGTTTCAGCACTGTCATGTCTAGGAGGGTCGAAAAGTGGAAGCAATCCAACAAACTGCCATGGTCCACCAGCACTTTCTTTGTTTTTCTCAGGAACGTCCTACACATTTTATGAAATCGCTTAGCAATGAAGACACAACCTATACAGGTGAGGAAAGATGTAAAACAATTCGGTCAAGTTTCTTGTTCCAAACCTGTATCGCAACAGCCAATGATCGAAGACCACGTTCAGCATATTTCTCAATGATAGAATGGACCTTCTTTCTGACATCTTCTGTGCAGTTACAAAGGTCTAGGATCTGCCATGAACGAACAAACAAGCAAACAAACAAACATTAGGGTTGGAAGTGGAGACAAAATCAGTTAGATCCCTAAAGATCACTGTTTCCTAAAATATGGTTTTACCTGTTCTGGTGCACCTTTGCTAGCTCGATGCCAGTTTCCGTCATTATCAATGTAAGTTAAAGCAGTCCTCTTGTCAACTGGATTGAAAGGTAAGAAGTGCACCTCTCTGATCCCAGCTCTCGCCTACAAAAAAAAAAATCCTTTTTAAGTATATTCAAAACATGTATATCACATCAAGAGCCAATAAAAGAAGACATACCTCCTTCGGATCAGCGAGCATTCCAACCATTGCAGCATCAATAGCATCTTGGTTCTCAACTCTTGATGCTCTAGCAGCAAGAAGGAGGACATGCTCCTTGTCTGTACCTCTAAGAAACACTTCAACGAGGTTCCTGTCAACACTCAACTTATTGAGGGTTAGCGTACCCGTCTTGTCACTACAAAGGACATCCATTCCTGCCATTTCCTCAATGGCTGTCATTCTTTTTGTAATAGCTCCCTGCTGAGATAACCTATGGGACCCAATAGCCATGGTAACGGACAACACAGTGGGCATGGCAATAGGGATACCACCAATCAAGAGAACCAAGAGATTATCAATCCCTTGCCTGTATTCGCGGTGTTGAATCGGGTACATGACAACAAGCTCAATCAGCATACCAACAGCAATGGAGCAAATGCAAAAGTTTCCAATTGCTTTCAAGACCTGTTGGAAGTGCCCAACTTGGTTGGTGCTGTCAACCAAATGAGCAGCCTTGCCAAAGAAAGTGTGAACACCAGTAGCTATCACAATAGCTTCAAGTTCACCTTGCTTACAAGTTGAACCAGAAAAGACTTCATCCCCTTGGTTCTTGGTCACAGGGAGGGACTCTCCAGTCAAGGCGGACTGATCAATCTTTAAAGGATCTCCTTCAAGAAGACGAGCATCAGCAGGAACAATATCTCCTAGTTTGATGCTAATGATATCTCCCGGGACTAAAATTGCAGCTTCTTGCTCACTCCATCTTCCATCTCTAAGCACCTAAAGAAACAACAGCACCACCACACGCAAATTAGACACCAATATCTAACTTTAGAAAGTTAATCTAAAATACAACTTCTACTCCTCTCCATTTGCCATCTTCAATTGTTATCAGTTTATAAGCTATCTTGTCACTGAGAAAAATCACTTGGATTAGAGTTATGAATGGATACTCCGTGGGATCCTAAGAACTAGACTGAATGGTTTACCTTAGTTTTAGGAGCGAGACCAGCCATGAGAGCAGCAGCAGCATTTCCAGCATTATTCTCTTCAACAAAACTGATAGTAGAGTTGATGATCAGCAAACAAACGATACCAACAAAGTCCTGGTAGTCTGGGGGTTTGCCTCCACCATTCGCCAGAGCAATAGCCATGATAGCTGCAGCTTCCATGACCCATGAGAGTGGGTTCCACATGAACCCCAGAAACTTGAGAATTTTGCTTTCCTGTACATTTGAGAAAGGGCATGACAAGCCAAAGTTCGCGGTTATCCAACAGAAGAATATGTGGAAAGCATGATAAACATTGCATTTGCTTATGTAGCTATGGCCAATGTGAATTGATCTGAGCTATCAAAGAAGAAATAGTGAATTGATCTGAATATCTAGCTACCTTCTTCTCTTCCAACTTGTTGGGTCCAAAGAGTGAAAGCCTGTTGGCTCCCTCGTCGGAGGTTAGACCCTCCCTTGAGCATTTCAGTTGCTCAAAAACTTCTTCAATGGGAATATTTTCCTGTTACATAACTTGATTGTTATAAACTCAAACTCAAACATAATAATTCGCTTGAATGTCACATGTCTAAGAAAAAAGTATCCATCAAATTACGGCAAACACAAGGACTCCAAAATAAACATATTATCCTAACGTTTTACTTCCCTGTTTACTTGTTTAGAATCAAAGCTTAACAAATAATCTCATTCTTTGAAATCTCTAATATACTGAAGTTTTACACCCCAACTACCTTGAAGACAGCAATTGAAATTCATTCATTTATGGTGTTAAGTAGTAATTTTGGGTTGAAAACGCATTTGTTCATTCAAATCAGAAGGTGATTACAGGAAGATTATCGTAAATTTTAAATTATTTCTGTAAAAAAAAATGAGGATAATTGACTCAATCAAGGTAGAGAGTACAGGAAACAGCCTGGCTGGGCATTGGACCACATCAATGGTGGTTGGCCCGGTCGCCAAACCACATGCTAATCGCGTGAATGCTACGCGCAGAGGTCGATCAATTAATATATATATTTTTCGGATCTGATCAATTAATAAATATTTCTGGTTTATGTAAAGACGGATAGTTTAACGTCCATTTCTGGCACCTTTGGATTTTACCAGCACGATTTGTATGGCGCTAGGGCTAAACCCACAGCCTAGACTGACACAAAGGTCGTCGTTTCGTGCGGGTACCACGGAACGTACCACTCCATTTACTTCCTACTGGAAAAATATCACCATAAACAGAAATTCTAGATGGAAAAAAAATCCTACTGCACTATATTTGATTTTTTTTTGGTTAGAATATTTGATTTTATTTTGGAAATCAATATGGAGAAGGGATTTCATGGATCCTTGATGTTAACTTTACTGAAATAATAATAATCGTTATTACTGGTCAAACCGATGCACTATATATTAATATATTAAACACACGGATTCAAATGTAACGATATTGAATTGCAACTTATAATTTCTTTTATAAAAACCAAAGGTTGTTCAAACTTTTTGATTATATAAAGTAAACGCTTTTCTATTTTTAAGTAAAAGACGTGATAGGTTCAAAGAAAATCTTTGACGTTTGAAATGAACAATAGTTTAAAAATAATAAATTTGAATAACAATCCTCACAATTTAATTTAATGTTAATTAACTGCCTTAAAAATATAACTCCTTTGATCAGATTTTTATAATTTAAAATCACTCAATTTCAACTTCATTTTAGCCAATATTTTAATAAAGTTTGCCAGTATATAATATTATTTCAATATACAATTACATAAACTTTGATCAATTATTACGAGTTTAAAACTAACAAACTGATGTCAACTGTTTGGCAAGGGGGCACCGCATCCAACCATGACAGTGGCCAGAAAGTGGTCGATGTTGTACTTCTTTGACCAAGCTTGTTAATTACTGTGTGTATGTGTGTGTGAATGACCTCTTCCAGCTTTCTTTGAAGTGATGACAGAGACTCGATAAATTATTTATTTCGCCGGTCGGAAGAAGAAATTCATAAATCTGAGAGCTGAATTTATCGACTCGGAAGAAATAATAACTAAACTCTTTATGTTTATGGTTAGACGTCTCTAGAATTCACGGGATGCGTTTTGGCTCCGACGCATATTAGATGATAGAAATTAATAAAAAATAAACAAACTATCAGCTTTATTCCAGCTGGAAAGAAAACAGATTTAGAAGTAGGCGAGATCACGGATTCTTTGATAACGGAATGGATTTGGATATTAAATTCAACAAGAGTGAAATCATCCAAGTCTTAACTTCCATCTAACAGTTCAAAATTTCAGAAAGGAACAAATCACAAGCGTATCCACAGAGTAAAAGTTAATTTCAATCCAGAAGACGGAAATCGAGAGCAATTAATCGGAAATCGTAGAAACTACGAAACCAGCAAGCACCAAATCACCAATGCGAGCAACTAAATCCACGACTGATTAGCAGAGCACAACCGCATCAAAATCTCAACTATCGATTACTGAAAGAGAAAAGCATTGAGAGTAGAACACGTACCAGATCGACCGATTCATTCTTAATGTCGTCCAAATTGAGGGCCTTACCGGACTCCATAGCTTAGCAAACACCGAGATCGACGGAAATTCCGCCGGAAAAAGAACCGAACGAGTAAAAACCGTAGATTTTGAATTAGAGACACAGATGCATTCAACGAAATTTCAATATCCCTACAAGATGAAAGAGGAAAAAGGGAAGAAACTGGGAGTTTTCAGCTTCTCTTTTTTTCTTTTTTTGAATTTATTGGGAACTATCAAACCCTCGTTTTATACTCGCCCAAAGGTTAACCCCGCACCAGATGGGCCCCACGCTCCCTTCTCTCCTATTTTCGGTTAGCTTTCAAAAAATTAAAATATAACTATCTGACTAGTCTTTTTACGTTTTTATTTTAATTATATTAAATTTATATTTTATTATGACATAATCACACTTTTTTATTAATTATGTTTGATTAAAAAATTTTGGTAGAAATAATTATGTTTAATTAAATGTGTATTGCTTTGGCACAACTCTAACACGTACCCAGTAAGAGAGTAGATAGACAGCAATTATGTAGCAAATATTACTATTTTAGCATTAAAAATTATCGTTGGAAACAGATGGAAAAGATAAATTGTAAACACACAAAAATCTTCTGTTGATTAATTTAATAAATATAATTTGGCCCCTGCATCTAACATAATTCTTGTAACCAGCATCTTGGGTATTGATTAATTTATTAATAAGAGCCATTTCAATGCTAAGTCTAAGTTGGATTCTTTTGATTATTTTTTTTAATACTTAAAACTGTATATCTCAAAATCAAATTGAAATTTTATTTTTCTGGTCTAAGGTCACAACATACAAATAAGATCGAGTGAGAAACTCAATTCATTTCTAAAGTCCATTTTACAGCCCATTTAGTGTATTTAAATAATATAAAATGATTTATCATCACACAAATACATACTCCCTACTCAAATTAACTACCCCATCAGCTTTCTAAAGTCCATTTTACACTTGGCCCAACATTGGATTTTACTTGCCTATTAGGGAGAATTCCTCAACTACCTAAAACAAAGATGATCATGGAAAATGTTCCCACACCCTTGGGGAGTTATATTTTTCCTTTTTTTTGCAACAAATAAAGGAAATTAGAATACAGCTATCGAAATCTGAAATAGCTCCATTATAGAGCGTTCTTTCGAACGAGAACGAGAAGTTCTTGATCAACAAGCAGTAGCTCGTCGACAGGGATGTTATACGCTAGGTGGTGCACGATCCGATCAGCGGCAGTATTACATTCCTTGAAAAAATGATGAATAGAGACAAAATTAAAATGCGACAGAAAGAGCCTGGTATCTATAAATTAGCTCGATAGTCTACGGGCATTTCCAATAGCCTAGTAGCGAGTTGACAACCACCAAATTGTCACCCTCAATCAAAAGATTACAAATACCCAACTCTTAGGCTCGTGCAACCCTTTCCCAAATGGCGGTTGCCTCTGCAAAAAGAATCGATTTGTTAGACTATTTCTCCCATTTGATATCCATAGCGTGCCAAAAATAAAAAATAAGAAAAGAAAGTCTCAAGAAGGAGATTGGATTTGATTATCAAATTAACAGGATCATAAATCACATAATGTTATAAGAATAAACATTATATAAAGTTGGTAAAATTCCAACACTCAATTCTAAATAAGTTTGTAAAATCTCTTAGTTTTCTATATTATTGATTTTGGTCATAATGAGGAATTAATATGGTTGTGCGTCGATCTAAAACCTAATCGAACCGGGCTGAATCGAACTGAAACCGAAAATCTCAAAATTTCAAATCCAAAGTCAAACTGAAAGTATTAGGTTTGGTTCGGTTATTTGCCGGTTTGGTTTGTGTTCGGTTCGGTTTTAACATAATTGAACCGAATTTCCATAAAAAAAATAATTTAAAGTATACAAAATATGTGTACATATATATGTATGTATAATATAGTATATATATACACATATATACACATTCCAAAATATGTGTACATATTTCAAAATACTTTAAAGTATACAAATTTTAAAATTTTAACAAATACATGTATATATACATATATATATACAATTAAAAATATACATACACATGCAAATACAGTGTATGTATATATGTGTGTGTGTGTGTATATATATATACCCACACATAGAGAGACACATTAAGTATGTGTATATATAAAGTATACAAATATATATATATATACACACACACAATGTATTTATGTAGTGGATAAAAAAATTCGGTTTAACACAAACCGAACCGAAACCGAAAAATGAAAATTCTCGAATCGAAAAACTTCGGTTAGGTTTGGTTTGTGTTGGTTCGATCCGAAAATTCGGTTTGGACCAAGTCATGCACACCCCTAGGTGGTTAAACCAAAATATAAAAGATAGGACCATATCAAGGGTCCTATGTAGAAGAAAAGGGAAAAGTATACCCAAAAGGTTTCCTCTATCCCCACCGCCAACTACTCTAATCGGTATCAACCCCTCGCTGACTATAACAGCTCCACTAGTCCCAATGAAATCTCAAGTAACAATCACGGAACATATCATTCCCAGCTAACCCTTCGCCCCAGGCTAGCCACGAGTTCTTTGCACTTCCACTTTGCGGATAGCCTGGACCGACAACTAGCTATAATATGTGCTGCACAAACATTTGGTTCGAAAGGATCATTACAAAACACAAGCTTCTTTCTATACATCCAAGTGAAATAAACAACTGCTTCAAAAGCCATTAACTTCACTTGGAAGAGCTGGGTTTTCTGAATCCTTTTCGGTTCTCTAACGAACCATATAACCCAATCTTCAATTGTGTCATGTCAACAAAAGATGTCAGCCCAATCGAAGACAAGCCGCAAGACCTCAACAATATTTGAACAGTTAAACCAGAGATGGTTTTCACTCTCTTCGCCCAATCTACATAGTATACATTCAACTGCATCGTCTCCTTTTCGTTGCTTCACCCTTTGGCCCATGTGAAGACGACCTCAAGCAGCTAACCATACAATAAATGCCCATTTGCGGCATTGCAATCTTCCCCAAATCATCTCACCCTAGACACTAATGTCATTCTTCTCCCGGAATAGCTCATAAAGCTTTGCACAAGGCAGCCCACCCCCAACCATGAGGAATGGCTCCAGATTGGGCGTTGCAGCTTCATCATGGTTGAGAGCTTCCTTCATCTCCTCTTTCATATCCATAACAGATTTCCATATTCATGTATCATTCACCTTTTGGTTAAGCTCCCATATATTATCACTACCCCAAAGATGGTTATGATTGTACCAATTGAGCCAAATACTAGGCCTCGCTAAAGCAATGTCCCCCAACAACTTTGACTGAATGCTTTTATTCCACGCAAGCAGTTCCCTAATTTCAAGCCCTCCCTCACAAAAAGGCTTTGTGACCTCCTTCCACGCAAGTAGTTCCCTAAGTACCCCTTTCGGCAAAATTATGACTTGGCTCCAGAAATCATCTACCTTTTCTCTACCACCATAACTTAAAGACCCTATTTCATCTTTTTTATTGATCATCCCTATTTGTGAGCCTAATCTACGGCAACTTACTTTTTTCCATTCTCCCTTTTATTTAATAAACTATTCCATTATGCGTTTAGGTCTAAAAATATCGAGAAGTAGATTTCTTAACCTCAAAACCAAATATATCAATCATTGACATGATATATAGAGCATTCTTCACTGCTTACTTAGATTGAAATATCTTTTTTATATACATTGTCTTATCAGTTGCTGACTTATAGCTTCCAAAACTCTCAATGTAAGAAATGTGCGTCATCACTATAAGAAATATCAACACTATATTTTTCTATTGCATTCCCTTTCCTCTTCATTGAAGCGTAGCTTTCCCTCCAAATTTGTTGGTCTTCTCCATTGTTATTTGCGTCATCAATCTCTCATACATTTGTCTTTGTAATCCTGACTTCTTGGTTGCCAGCTGCATTATTGTCAACAACAACATCAACGTCATCATCAACGGCAATATCAGCATCATCTCCATAGTAATACTCACAATTCAATGACATATATGTGTTGTAAGCTTCCTTCTCTTCAAAAACACATACATCTTTGAAATACTCATCAGATTAAATGTCTTTATGCTTTATTGGTCTTCAGTTTCTAGTATGGCGATGTCAGTTGTTGGTTGTATGATAGACAACAAAAGTTACTTCCTCCAGCTTGCTTAATGACATGAATTCTTGTAAATCATCACAAATGACAATAAAATGTGTTTTTAAAATCTTGCATGGGAGAAAGTAGCTGAATTCTAGGTAAAAAATGGAATGATCAATGTTGAATTTGTTGAATACTCTCATGGTAAGTGAATCCAATGTAATTGAATCATCTACTAAGAAAGGCTTTGATTTTGTATCACCAATGAATGATAAGTTGTTGTCAACAATCATCCATTCTCCCTCATATACAACTGTAAGAATGTGGGTTTACATTGCTGCTTGAGCTGCCAAAAGTAGGGGTGGGCACAAATCCCGCAAATCCCGTCCCGTCCCGCATCCCGTCCCGATCCCGTCCCGATCCCGGTGGGATTTGGGAAAAAAAAATTCAATCCCGTCCCGATCCCATCCCGCAAAAAATACGCGGGACGGGACGCGGGACGAAGAATTCTCATCCCGCAAATCCCGTCCCGTCCCGCATATATATAATAAAATTATTTAAAACATAAAATAATATCATTACATATATTGATACACATTTAAATAAGTTAGAATACATATTGAATTACTGTAAGTATACTTATACTGTTGTAAATAGTAATATTAATTTCAATAAATTGTCCATTGCTTATTTGCTTTGCTACTGTATTTGGATTCAACTTAGCAATTTAGCGTAACTCCATGTATTGCTACTGTAATAGTTTTTTTTGTTTGGAATGATTTTTTTAATACTTACTTCATTGCTATATATTGTATTCAGCTTAAATTTTTTTTTGTTTGAAATTGCTATTTTTTAAATTTCTTAAACGAGGGACAAGGCCCGTCCCGTCCCGTCCCGTGAGGGATAGGACCCGGTGGGATTCAACAAAAAAAAATCAAATCCCGTCCCGATCCCGTCCCGAAAAAAATACGCGGGACGGGACGCGGGATGACCCTAATCCCGTCCCGTCCCGTCCCGTCCCATGCCCACCCCTAGCCAAAAGAACAATGTGATAAATATGCTGAAAAAAGAATTATTCATGCTGACAATTATTCATGCTATGATGACAAATGGATTCACATATGTCGTCAAAGTAATATATTTATCATTTGTATTGAATGCGAAGTGTATATGCTGACAGACGACTTTTTCCGAAAATCTATATGCCGAGAAACGTATTTTAATGCTTATAACAACACACTAGACATTCGTGATATGTTGACAAAGGAATATGTGAGAAAATATGTACTGATGAATGCACAAATATCATACATTGGTTATATAAGGGATATACATGTATGCTGATATACAAGTAAATTATACTAATTGTTACATGTGCTGATAAATACCTGAATGAAATTGGTGAGCGAAATTGAAAATTACTTGAACGAGTTTGGAGAGCTGAAATTGGTGTTTGAAATTGGAGCTTGCTTCACAAGAAAAGTCGAGAAGAGGCAAAATTAAGAGGCACGTGCATCAGTTAGGGTACCCACTCGACATTTAATTAATAAAGTTAGGTTGGTGAATATTTACTTAATTAGGTCTTATTATATGGATATTTACGTACGTCTCCAGCTTGTTAGGATTAATTCTGCTTAGGTTCACTTTTTGTAGGATGCTAATTGTAACTTGTGTCTGACACCGTTTTATGTTTTTCCTTTTTGTTTTGACGGTCTTTGAGTTCCAGACATACCTAATCTCAAATTCTTACCTAATAAAAAAAAGAGATAAATGAAAGACCATTGTGTGCATTGTGCGACATAGAGACGTACATCTAAATTCAAAAGCCTTGGGCCTTGGAGGATCAACCCACTTATTTAATAGTTTGCTATATATACGACGTAAATTCACCCAATGCACGATTAATTTATTAATTTTCAATGTCGGTAAGCTTTTTTTCCCTGAAAAAAGTTTATCGATACGGAAAGTTGGTGACAACAAATTGGCTATTAATTCTTGATGAAAGATTGAGCTTGAAATCAGAGAGCAATCAAGCTTAATTTACTGAATATGAGTGAAGAAACGAAAGAGGAAAAACAGGGAGAATGGAGGAAGAACTTCATATTCAGAGAATGAATAATCGTCTTACAAACTGTGAGGGAATCAATTATATAGACATATAGATTGCTCTAGTGTACAAAATGAATCTCAGTTAGTTATTCTAACAACCTCATAACAACATACAAGCTGACGTCAGGACATTCTGCAGCTTGATCAACACTCCTCCTCAAGCTTGAGATCATGTGAATTGATTAATGACTCCAAGCTTGCCTAACAGCTTTGGATGTCGAACTTGATTCATAAACTTAGCAAAGATATATGTTGGTTGCTCTTTGGTGATACAAACTTGGTATCCACTTCTCGAATCATTACCAGATTTCGAACCAAGTGACAGCCAACCTCTATATGCTTAGTCCTCTCATTGAACATATTGGATTCCTGGATATGTGCAATGCTGCTTGATTGTCACAAAACAATTCAACAACTTGAGATTGCTCAATTCCCAGATCCTTAAGAACTCTGACAAACCAAATCAACTCACAACAAGTCATGGTCATAGCTCTATATTCGGCCTCTGCAGTTAACATAACCACAAAAGACTGTTTCTTTGTACGCCAAGATATCAATGCATCTCCCACAATAAAAAGCAGTATCCAGTAAGAGATTTCCTTGTCATTGGGCATCCTTGCCAATCTGCATCACAAAAACCTCTCAATCTTAAATATGAACTGCTTGAGAATAAGATGTCATGCCCTGATGCTTTCTTAATATGCATGAGAAGATACTTTACAACTTGCCAGTGAGCTGTACATGGTCTTTGCATAAAATTACTCAATATATGCACAGAGTATGTAATGTCAGGCCTTGTGACAGTTATGTAAATCAACTTCCCAACTATCTTTTTATACAGTTTAGGCTTATCAAATATTTGCCCTTCACTTGTCATTTTGCAATGAACATCTAGCGGAGTAGTCTTTGGCTTTGCATTCTCCATTCCAGTTTCCTCTAATAATTCCATGACATACTTCCTTTGATTCAACCAGATTCCATCTGTGTTCCTATCAATCTCAATGCTCAGAAAGTATCTTGTGTGACCAAGATCTTTAATTTAAAAATACTTATGAAGATGCATTTTCAATTTCTCAATCTCCTCCTTGTTGTCACCTGTGATGATCATATCATCAATATACAACAGGAGTTGTAAAAGATCCTTCATCTTGCTTAGTAAACAAGGCATGATCGGCCTCATATTGCACAAAGTTTTCTAGCTTAATGACTTGAGCAAACTTGTTGAACCGTTGCCTTGGAACTTGCTTCAATCCATACAAGGATTTGTTGAGCTTGCATACCAATTTGGTCTTGTGCTCATTCTTCCCATACTCCTCCCGAGCACAAGATCCATGCTTAGTAGTAGAAGGACTAGCTTGAATTGACTTAAGTCTATCATCCTCGGGTGGAAGAGCCATGAACACCTCCTCCTCAAGAACATCCATCTTAGTTGTGTGCCAACCTTTGGCAGCTGCAACTACTAGAAGAGTACGAGCAGTAACAAGTCTTGCCATTGGAGCAAAGGTCTCTGAGTAATCCAAGCCCTCAATCTACTAAAGCCACTAGCAACAACTCTAGCTTTATGTCTCTCTAGAGAGCCATCTGCCTTGAATTTCAGTTTGTCATTTACATCTTACCACTGAATGTCCATCAGGCAAAGGCATAAGAGTCCAAGTATCATTCCTTTCAAGAGCATTCAATTCAATTATCATAGATGCACACCAAGCAGGGCTTTGGATAGTTTCATGAATGGAAGAGGGTTCTTTGTGGGAGAAAACATTGTTGATAAAAGCATGATATGAAGATGTAATAGAAGAATAGCACATGAGAGAAGTGAGAGGGTAAAGAGTGTTAACCTTGCATGTCTCAGATAATTAATGCATTGGTATTTTTCATAGATGCCATACTAACATAATCATTCATCCATGCAGGAGGGTAGTGTGTACGGGTAGAATGTCTGGGAGCCACCTCAGTAGGCTTAGAGGACAAAGATGTTTCATAATACACAAAATCAGTGGGATCAAAATCAGGTGGAGGTGAGGGTGGGTTAGGTGCCAACTCTGCAGGGGCAGGAGCTGGGTGTGTAGTATGCTCAGTATGATTCAAGGTGGGTGACATATGGTCAATAAGATAGTCATAGGGAAAGTAATAATCAACTACTCCTATTAGAGATAGTAGAATCAGGCATGATGGGTTTTTGAAGCTGTAATTGAGAGTAGGGAAAAATGTGTTCAAAGAACACCACATCTCTGCTGATTTGAAATTTACCAAGCTTCACATTGTACACCTTGTAACCTTTTTGAGCATAGTGATACTCGAGGAAGATGCAAGGATGAGCACAAGGGTGAAATTTCTTGGTAGTAGGTTCTATAGCAATTAATAGATATGTAACAAAGACAACCAAATGTTTTGATATGTAAATAATCGGGAGGAGAACCATATAGAATTTCATAAGGAGTTTTGTTATGAAGTAAAGGATTGGGTAGGCTATTGATAATATAGATGGTTGTAAGAATACAATCACCCCAGAAAAACATAGGTAAAGAAGATTGAAACATGAGAGATCTAGCAATCTCTAGAATATATATACCTGTGTTTCCTTTCCACTCTAGCATTTTGCTGAGGGGTATCTTTACAAGAGCTTTGATGGAGAATGTCTTTGTCTTGAAGAAAAGAGTTGAAAAAGGCATTGAAGAACTCAATTCCCAAATCACTTCTTATAATTTTGACAGGAGATTGGAACTGATTTTCAACTAGAGTAATGAAGGATTGAAGATGGTGGGAGACTTCATGTCTGTGTTTAATGAGAAAAGCCCAAACCCCACGACTGTGATCATCCACAATGGTTAGAAAGTATCTAAAACCATTTTGAGTTTGATGCTCATAAGGTCCCCACACATCACAATGTAAAACTTGAAAAATGCAATCAGTATGAGATGAATTATAAGAGAAAGAATTTCTTGTTTATTTGGCCATAGGACATACAGAACACATATGATCAGATGCAACTGTAATGTCATTTTGAATAGGAGTAATGTGCTTCAATTTGACAAAAGGGGCATGCCCAAGTCTAAGGTGCCATAAGGCTATTGTATTTGGGATACAATCATTATGTTTTGGTAAGAAAATAGGCAGAGGGTTAAAATCTACATGAGGTATAGCAACTGCACATTATTTGGTTTGTGAAATGGAAGGCATGTCTGGATCCATGTAGTATAGCCCTCCATTCTGTTTACCAAATGCAATTATCTTCATCCTTGCTCGGTCCTGAACAAGGCAAGCATCAGGTTGTAAGATCACATTGCAATTTAGGTCAATACAAATTTTTCTTAGTGATAAAGGTTGTATTTGAAATTAGGAATACACAGGACATTGTGAAGAGTAAGATTTGACACTGCCAATGTACCTTTATGAGAGATAGGTGAGGTATTGCCATCATGCAGATGAATAAAAGTGTTTGACAAAAGAGTTAAGTTTATGAAAAGAGAAATATCATAGGCCATGTGATCAGTGGCACCACTGCCCATGATCCAGAGTTTGGAAGTTTGTGAAGCATGTAAACAAAGCTTACCTAGTAAGTGTGATTCATGACTAGCTATAAGAGAATTGCCAAGAAAGGAAATGAAGTTGTTCACCAATTGTTGATGATCTGCAGAGAGTTTGCTATCTTGAAATGAGGTGAGTAACCCTTGAGAAGATGATGCAGCAAATCCAATAGCATTAGCCTTGTAAGATCCCTTTGAATCTCCAGATTTCCTGAAGTAAGTCCTTCTTCTTCTTCAAATCCTGGCTCTTACTCAGCTATGGCTTCTCTTTGCTAAGTGCCATTCTGGATACCCAATGATTTCCCAGCACTTTTCCATCTTTTGGTTGCCATTGCAATGACCACAACGTTTCTTTCGTGCCTTAGACTCACCAGAGTTTGCCATAAGAGATGTACCGTCTGTTATGATTGTCTTGAATTGCTTCCTGCTTAGATCATCTTGTAGCTGGAGAGAGTAAGCAGTATTGACATTTGGGAGAGGCACGGTGAGCAAGATTTGGCGCTGGCTATTATCATATCTCTTATTTAGTCCCATGAGGAAGGTCATCAACTTTGCCTCTTGATGTGCTTCCTCTTGCTGCTTTTGCAAATCACAAACACAACCTCCACATTTACAAACAATAGGACTAGAGATTGAAGCCAACTGTTGCCAAAACCCCTTTAATTGAGTAAAATATTCCATGAGAGAGGAATTCCCTTGATCACAATCAGAAATCTGTTTCTTGGTTTGGTATATAAGCGGGCCATTTTTCTGGCCATAGCTTTCTTCCAAATCTTTCCACATCTTAAACGCAGTTTCGTACTCATCAATGGAGTTATCTCCTTAGAAACAGTGTTTAATATCCAAAAACAAACAATATCGTTGCATCGATTTCATTGTAAAAGATTCTCATCAGTACGAGCAATTGGACCCTCGAGAATCCATACCTTGTTCTTAACAGAGAGAGCTTTCAACATTGATCGCTTCCATCATGGAAGCGATAATGTTCTCCTGTGAGCTAAATCGTGGAGAATTGTCATTGATGAATAAACATCGGACTTTGTAAATTAGCTGTTGTGATTCCTTCACTTCTGCTCTGTTCTCTAGATCTTTCACCAGTCGGAGTCGCCATTGATGCCGATCGATCAAGATTTTCTTCAAGCTTTGCGGAAAGAGAAGACAGATCGAGCGAGCGCGTGATGAAATTGAAAGATTTCTAAGCAAGATGATCCTCAAATGTCAACACAGATCGAGCGCAAGAGATGCTCTAATACCATGATGAAAGATTGAGCTTAAAATCAGAGAGCAATCAAGCTTAATCTACTGAATATGAGTGATGAAACAAAAGAGAAAAAACATAGAGAATGGAGGAAGAAACTTCATATTTTTAATGAATAATAATCGTCTTACAAACTTAGAGGGAATCAAGTATATATACACACAGATTGCTCTAGTGCACAAAATGAATCTCAGTTAGTTATTCTAACAACCTCCTAATAACACACAAGCTGACGTGAGGACACTCTGCAGCTTGATCAACAATTCTGCTTCATGTCGATCGACAAGTTTGTCAACACCGAATTGAATGTCGATGTTTGACTATGTATTTGACGAAAATGTGATTGTGCGAATAATATATAACCCTGGTTTAATTAATTCAATAATTGATCTTGTTAATTTACTTTCATCTTGTGTACCGTATTAAATATCATATAAATATAAATTGATCATATCATATTATTCGTGTTTGTTTTAGTTTCAGCATAGGATTGTTCACTGCGCCCAAGGTGACACCAACTCACAAAGAAGCAAGAGGGGCGGTGGCGGTGCGGTGCATATATAGTTGCTGCACCGATGATCATCACTTCAAATTTCGATTAATTAAATACGTACTATATGCAATTATGGCTTGTATTTTGTTCTTAGAAACCATGTTCCCTCTCTTCTTCTTCTTCTTCTTCTTTTTTTCCTATATGAATATTATTACCATATTTAAAGTATAAAAATATTTACAGAAAATTATGGGCTGAAAGATGCGGAAATGAGACTAGGTCGTAAAATACCCTATTTTTGGCAACCACATCGTCGCATGCACCTGGCTTTTCTACTTTGGCCTATGAGATTGTCGAATAATTAAACTGATTATTTTTTTAAATGTAATTCGAAAGCATAAGCATATTATTTTATCATCCGATTTATCCAATTTTTATATACATCCAAACATCTACAATTTATAAGTACTATATTAATTTAAAAGAGTTTGATGTGGTTAGATATGGAAATTGATCGAATTATGGGTGGATATATCTATTCCATCATCCGATCAGTTAATGATTTTACTTCACCTGGTTCATCCATCATCCACCAACTCTTTCATACATGTCTAGTCCACCCATATATCATCCGCGTATTATTGGGGGATATATCAGGTGAAATGTACGGGTGGACATTTTCATATATATGTCTGTAACATTGAAAATTGAAATAAAATCACATTAAAACTACCCATAAACAAATTTATAACGTTAAAGTTAAAATACTATAATCTACCTACACAAAATATTTTAATAACAAAATAAGCTCAAAATGCCAAATCAAGTAAAATACAGTAAACACGTGTATAAGTTTGAATCAAGCGTTGTATATAAGAAACAAGTCTAGTGAAAATCAGATGGTGGATCAGGTGGTCTATTGCACATCCCTTCATCTAGGGGCCGGTCGGACGGCGATGGAATTTCGTAGTATTTTTTAAAAAAGTTAAAAAAAAAATAAGGTAAAAAAATAAAAAGATGTGAAAAAAAAAATACAAAAGTAGTTTAGCTTAGTTGGTAAAAGGGGGAAGAAAGTAAAAGGGATGTGAGAGGTCATGGATTCAAATCTCATACATTACCTCTTTGCACTACTTTTTATTTCTACCAAATTTTCCTATTATAAATGTCAAATTTTATATTTTTTCTTTTAATCTTTTCATAATATTATTCATTATGTTACACATATTTTAAAAAATTCTTCTAATTTTTACTTCTATGTCATTTTTTTTACTATCAATGTCATGTAAACCACAATTTATGAGTTTTTTCATTATATTTTTCTTTTAATATTTTCATAAGATTATTCATTATGTTAAACATATATAGTAAAAATTCTTCTAATTTTTACTTCTATGAACTTTTTTTTACTATCAATATCATATTTAAACCACAGTTTATGAGTTTTTTTTTGTCATATTTTTCAACCCTTTCATTTTTTTTTCATTTACCAATGACAAATTCTTTAAAAAAAATTATAATTTTCTTTCAATATTTAAATAAATCTTAATCATGCTACACACACATATATAAGTTATTAAATGAATTTTTATAATAAAATATCATATTTATACCACAATTTATGGATTTCTTTCAATATATATTTTAAAATTTTCTTTATTATATATACCGAGAAAATAAAAATTTCCCAACCAAAAATTTCGCCCCCCTAGTAATTCATGCGGCCATCACTGCCATCATCCATATCTAACTCAATCCTTCATCCGGTAATCCATCATCCACTTATTTATCCATTTATTTATGCTTTGATCCATATTTTCATAATGTGGATTTGATGATTTCCATCTCTTTTTTTTTTGGTCTTGTGATGATTTCCATCTCTACCACCATCTTTTTAGGTCTTTTGGCTCTTGAGTCTTGACCAATAAAATTTTATTTTAAATAAAACAATATAATTTCATCATTTTTTATCCAGTTTTTTTTAATCATCTATAAGAACTACAGTATTATTAATCAAAAGAGTTTTTGTTGATGGTAATATTTTCTAATCATCTTTATCTGATTTATGCCAATTGTGTTAATATTTTAGTTTATTTTATAGTATTAATTTATTAAGATTTTATTTTAAAAAAAAATCGACCATGATGCATATGCTGTTACTGGTTTTTTTTTTGGTTAATGCTGTACTAGTATCTTATTATACCGAAATCTCTTTCCATTATTAAAAAAATAATAATAATGAAAGAGAATCGGTGAATCTCTCAAGTGGGCATGTCCCATGTCATGTGTGTGGGGGCAAAGTTGACTTGTACTTAAAATGGTCCCGCCAATTCCTGTTTTCATTTTTAAGGATAAAATATTTAACCTAATTTTCTTTGGGGCATAGGATAAGACTTAAATTTGTACTGATATTTTTTAAATTCTAATTAGCTTAGCCCTTTTTTAATTAAATTCTTTAGATCACTTGTTTTTTTTATGAAATTTTTTTCAATTTAGAATCTTATCCTATACTGGAAGGGCATAGAATAGAAAAATCGATATTTAAATACTTCATTATAGGGTGGCTAAGCTTCCTACCAAAGAAGAAAAGGGTGACTAATTAAGCTTTGGGTTCAAACTGCGGGAATTGGTGCTTCGTAATCGGGAAAAAAAAATCAAAGACAAACCTATATTAAAGGTGGAAAATCTCCTAATCACCTCTACAAGATAAAATCTCAAGGGGTGATTACCTCGATGTCTAAAATTTTGGACTTTATTAGGAAAATGTTCACCACCCTCTCCATATTAGCAAAATGTCTACCCCTAAAATAAAGTTGATGAAACCCCTGTGTTAACCTATGTTTCAGCAGTTTTTTTTCCGCGTTTCCAGAGTTGCTGAAACCCCTGTGCCACCCTCTGTTTCAGCAGTTTTTTTTCGCGTTACTGTTTTTTTTTCACGTTATTGTTTTTTTTTCACGTTACCGAAACCGGAGTTGCTGAAACCCCGATTTCAGCACTATTGTTGATGCTGATACCCCGGTTTCAGCAACGTTGTTGATGCTGAAATTGTTGCTAAAACCGTGTTACGAGATATAAAATTTAGTCTATGCGGGATTCGAACCCACGTATTTGCGCATAGCACATCGCTCTACCATTGAGCTAAGAGGCTTTTAAAGGAGATTTAAAGCAAGTCCACACAACAACAATTTCAGCAAATTCTGGTTTTAAAGCAAGTTCAGCAACAACAATTTCAGCAAAAATGACCAAACTAAGAGTCCTCACCAAAAGAGTAAAAATATTCCTCTGACGAGTCTAACTCCAAATTTCCTTCCACAATGTTGTTGTTGAAACCCCGATTTCAGCATTGTTGTTGCTGCTGAAACCGGGGTTTCAGCAACGTTGTTTATGGTTTCAACAACGTTGTTGATGCTGAAACCCTGATTTCATCAACTTTGTTGGTACTGAAACTCCGGTTTCAGTAAAATGCTCTACTGTTGAGCTAAGAGACTTTCAGAGGAGATTTAAAGCAATGAACGTCAAAATTCATTGCAAGTCCGCATTTCAGCAATTGCTGAAATTGCTGAAATTATTGTCAATACCCAAATCTAATAAAGCTCTCATGCATTTCAATCAGGCCCGTGCCACATACATGTGCAGGTGGGTCAATTGAACAGGGCCCCAAATTTTTTGAGGGCCCAATATTTTAATTGTTATGTATATATAAATTTTGTTTTCAACAAGTATCATTATTCTTCTAATGGTCTGCTGTTAGAAGGCTTTTACTCTGCCTCCTACATCCACTCCACCCGGGTTCGATCCCCGACATGAATCATTTTCTTTCCATCTGTTATATTTTTTTAATCATTTCGAAATTCCCCCCCCCCCCCCCCCTATATATTCTACAGCTTTTTTGTTTGTTTTTTTTATATCTTTTTTTCTATCAATAAACTTTTTTTTACAAATGACATACCTAATTAAGCAAATATACAAAATCGTATGCATGTTTTTTATTTTTGTAAGAAGCACAATCCACACTTAATTTGATAAATATAATACTCCATATTTAATATTTTGGCAAGGAAGAAATATATTTATGTGTTGCTATTTAAAATTTTCAAAAATTCTGTTGATTTTTGTAGATGTCTTTTGATCTATGTAATTGTGTGATTCATCATTCTTTATTATTTAAATTTCACTAGAATTAGCAAATAATTTTGAATTTATTTAAATTAATTTAATATCTTAATTATTTGTAAATAAATTGTACAGGCCCCCCAAATAATTGGCACGGCCCTGATTTCAATATAGCAAGGATGTAAAATTAAAAAGTAAAATAAGCTAGCTGTGAATTATCTAATAAAGCTCCAAAATCACATATCTTTTCTTTATGAAGATATCAGAAGTTAAAGATGCATAAAAACATATCAGCGTACCAGAGCATCAATCTTAGTGCTTGTTTGGAAGTCATCTAATTGAATTCTGTTCAAAATGCTGGACCGCTTGAGGTGAAAATCAAATTGCAAATCGAGAGGTGAAAATCAGAACAGCTAGAAACGTACAAAAGGGTAAAAACTAGCACTTCCTAGGTTACGCAATCGCAAATGTATCACTTTCAGCATAGTTTATCAATAACTATCTCCCTCCCAAAAAGGCACAATTAAGGATTCCTTTAACTAAAAAAAGCCGAAACAAAAGCAAATCCAAACTTCATAAAACTAAAAAGCGAAAATGCAGCTCGATTAAAGTGGCAAACAAATAAAGCTAAACAACAATACTATTTACCTTTTGAAGTATTTTTTTTGTAGAGCCAGGACCTTCTTGCGCTTTTCGATCGTTTCCTCAAGAGCAATACTATGAGATTAGGTTTAGATAAGAGGGGTAATTTTGTCCAGAAAATTTTTGGTGGACAAATCCCCAATTTGTCACACTTGGGGGACACTCCCTCAATATGGTCAAAAATTTGCGCCTTCGGCGCAAATTTTCTCAAATCTCAATTATCTTTAGCAATCTTAATGATATCATGGGACACAGTGATACATGTGCGATACAGTTTTGGATTTAACTGACATATAAAAAAATAGTATATGATAATAAATGATGTTATTTTAAAATAAAATGTCATAAATTTATGATAAAACGCTATCATTTTTTTGCACTAAAAGAAAGAAATATAAATATATAAATGAAATATCCGGGAAAAAATTAATCAACACAATAAGTATAGGAAACACAATATAATAAATATTAATTTAAGATTATGGTTGTTATATGAGCTAAGTAGTTAGAGCTTGACTCGAGTTTTGCTCAATAAAAGCTCGGCTCGAGCATCATTTACAAAATGAGTTGATTATGAGCGCATTTTTATGCCCGATTCAAAGTTTGGCTCGGCTCGATTGAAACTCAAATAGCACGAATTTTGTGAAATTTAATTATAAATTTTATTTTAAGTTACTATGTCATGAGCATATAAAGTTGCATAATACTTGGCAGAAGAAGAAAAACTCAGCTCAAGCTTGTTCATTTACTAAACAAGTAAAGTATGAGCTCAAATTCAAATATAGGTTCGACTAGAGCTTGATTTATTTCTAAATGAGCTAAATATAATCAAATGATACTACTAGACTTGTTTGGCTCAAATAACAACCCTAATAAATATATATAACTTATTACACTCATAACATATAATAATGTATAACCAAATATAAAAATTTGAAACTTGCGTAACTTCTTATCTAATTGTCGAAATGATTAGTATAATCTCTCATTTCGAAGCTCTCAAGGTGAATTATAGTATGTGAATATTAATTTAAGTAAAATATAAAAACATTATAGTCTATTAAAATAAAATTAAAGTGATTAATATACCTTTAATTTGTAAACAATCATAACTTTTTACTCATGAGATGCCGGATTAAGACGTATTATATATCAACGAAGCCATCAACAAGGAGAATACACCTAGATAGTTCGTCAAATGAGAGGAGGGACACGTGACCCCCATACCCCCCTCCCCCCCGTGGCTACATCCAGTAGATTATGCCCCCCCCCCCCCCCCGGCTACATCCAGTAGATTATGCCTCTCATTTAGTCTTTTGTAAAACCTATTGTGAATATTAAAAAAAAAAGAAAGAGAAGACAAAGTATACCAGCTTGATTATGAAATTCTTTATGGTACTAGTAGGCATGTATCGGACACGCCAGGTTGACGGGTCAGACCCGACGGGTCACGGGTTTGGAAGTCATGATCTGAACCCATAGAGAGGCTGGTCGGTGGGTCAAGATGACCCGGCAGGTCATTGGTTGACGGGTCGGATTTTTTAAAAATAAAATCAGTTTTCTTTTAAAAAAATTCTAAAAACAACCTTTTTCAAAAAAAAAAGTTATCGACCAGTCAGGTCATTTGTTCAAAACCCTCGACCATAACCCGAACCTGTGACCCGCCACGATCCACGATCCGTCGGGTCACGAGTTGACACGTGACCTATGGACAGGCCTAGGTACCAGAGCAAGGTTTGATACACAAAACCTAAAGCACGTTTCTTCTTCAAAACTTGCCCCATGTCTAACGATCATGAAGTTCATGCTTCGATCCCATGGGAGAAATCAACACATCCCTTTTCATCCACCATTCAGGTCAACCCGGAGCCATCTTGGTTTTGCAATTGCTGGCAGAGGACAACTACACCACTTGGGAGCAATCCATGAGCATGGCCTTTACCATCAAAAATAAAAAGGGGTTCATTGATGGAAGTCTTCCTAGACCAAAAAACAAACCAACGGAGGAGTCTAGGGTTTTTCATCGGCTTAAACCCGATCCGAACTGAGCCAAACCGAACAGAACCGAAAATCGAAATTCCAAAAAATGGAAACCGAAAACCGAACCTATACTAATAGGTTTGGTTTGGTTTTTTACCAGTTTGACTTAGGTTCGATTCGGTTATAACCTAAGTGAACCGAACCCAACTTCTATGTCTTATAATTAAAGGAATTATAGCAAGTTTATTATCGCTAAACAAAATCTAAAGTTTATTATTATTATTATTATTATTATTATTATTATTATTATTATTATTAGTAAAATGATCATCCTTGTTTCAAAATAAATTGGACATTCCCACATAAGCCCTTAATTTCACTACTACGTGTGGTGGGTACACAATACACATAGTAACATACTTACATTTATAAACAATACTCGAGATTAATTATTATAACATCAATTAAAGAGAGTTTGTGACTTTAAAGGATGGGTAGATATCTTCTAAACACTGATGAATATTACACTGCCTTATTGGGTTAAATTTTGATTTTTTTCGATTTTAACCGAACCGAGTCCAAAACGAACCTAAAATCGAAAATGAAAATTCCTTGAACCAAAAACCTAAACCAAAACATCTCGATTCGGTTAGGCTTTGGTTCGGTTTGGCCCAAAAATTCGGTTCAAACCGAATTTGAACAACCCCTAGCCTCACTGGGAAAGGTGTAATGTCCGTCAAAACTTGGATACTGTCATCAATTTCAAAGGGGATCTCTGGCAGTGTCATTCATTGCAAAAATGCAAGAGGTATGTGGCTTGAACTTAAGAGTGTTTTTGTCATTCTAACACCGTCTCCTTATCCCGCATCGAAAATGCTATACATGGTTATGAGCAAGGTACGGATTTAGCCACAACCTATCTTACTAAGCTCACAAGCCTATGGGACGAAAAAGAAGTTATTTGCTCACTCCCTCCTTGTGCCTGTGCAGCAGCCGCTGATGTCAAGAAGTTCATAGAAAATTAGAAAACCATGAAGTTTTTAATGGGATTGGATGATAACCATGCTCAAACCCGCGACACTATCATTGGCATAGATCCATTACCAAACTTGAACGTTGCTTACAAAGCGGCTCTACGACACAGGAACAACAAGTGGAGATCACGGCCAACAAAACTCCCGTCGAAGGATCTGCCTTCACAGTCAGGAACGAAGCTCACGAGTTACGTGATGCAAATGAAGGAGGAGACACCAAATATTTCTCAAAGTGTAATATGACTAACCACAATACCAAGAACTACAGGGAACATTTCAAGTGTACGTTTTGCAGTGCTAAAGGCCACACATACGATTATTGTGGTAAAAGAAAGAAGGCGGTGAAAGGGGGAGGCTCAACCATCAACTATGTCGGGGGACACAACCAGTGAAACCTTTCTCTCACACTAAATGAGTGCCAACAAATGATGGATCTCCTTTCTCGGTTCAAGACGATGACCACCACCTCTACTGAGCCTTGTCAAGTGTTGGATATGATGAATGGAGGAGCCCATTCCTCTGTAAATTTGGTTGGTAATATTCCTAACTATGAGCATTTTATAGGTAATATTTCTTCCGTAAAGCTAGCATTTTAATAATAAACCCCTGTGGATTATGGATAGTGGGGGTAGTGATCATATAATATGTCATCCTAGTTTCTTTACTAATTCTAAATCTGTGAACAACCGATATGTCGAATTGCCTAATGAGAATTCAATCCATGTTACACATATAGGCACAGTAGTCCTTACACCTCACTTCATGCTACGTAATGCACTTTGTGTCCTGCAATTTATGGTCAATCTCATTTCCAAAAGTAAACTTGCATTAGACTCATTTTATGTCACTATATTTTTTGAAACGAGTATGTTTTGTCCAGGACTTACAATCGGAGAAGATGATTAGGATGAGAATTGAGTGTGAAGGTCTTTATTGCCTCGACTTGCCCCAACCAAATGTGGTTCAAAGACCTTAAAAACATTAAAGAGAGAAGCCACATATGATTGAGAGAGATGAGAAACATCCTTGGTACTCATAAATGAAAACACTTGACTAAGAGAATCTGAAGAAACGGGTGCTTGAGAAGGCAATTTGCCATAAACAAAATCCTGAAATCAAGCAGGACGATGTAAAGAACGTTTCCTTGTAACCAACTTATCAACAACCAAGTCTTGTGCATTCCTTTCAACATGCTGATCAACATAAGGAGAAGACACACGACTATCTATAGTTGAATTATCACTTGAAGAAGGATGAATAAAATCAACAGAATCAGAAACAAACTGAGTAGGCAAATCAACTAGCCAAGAAGACTCATGATGATCCAAAAACACAGGCTCGTGGGGAATGGACACATCAGGAATGGGAACATGAGCAGGGTTCACCAAGGGAATTAAGAGGAATCCTTTTGTTAGTAAAAAAATGCATGTAATACCCCATCTTTAAAAGGAAAGATTGTCTCAAGAAAGACAACATGTCTACAGACAATAACTTTCTTAGCAGTAAGACCAAAAACTTTGAATGCCTTTTGACCAGGTACTCGGGGAGATAGCCCAATAAAACACTTTTTTTTTTTTGGCTTTTACACCCAATTTATCATGAGAAACATTGCTCAATTCATCAAAGCAAAGACAACCAATGACTCTAAGATTTTCATAAGAAGGAGAAACTTTATAAAGGATCTCAAAAGAAGATTTCAAATGTAAGACTGAAGATGGCATTTTGTTAATCAAATGTGTAGCACCTAGAACACATTCTCCCTAAAATTCAATGGGCGATCCAGACTGAAGTCTGATGGCTCTGACAATCTCAATCAGGTGGTGTAGTCATGTGATGAATGATACCTTTAGCAGCAAATAATTCTTTACATACATACTGAGTGAATTCGGTCTCATTATCTGTTCTAAACACTTTCACCACTTTATTGAACTGATTTTCAACAATAGCAAGGAACTCAACAATGACTTTACATACCTAAAGTTTATTTTGTAACAAATAAACCCAAGTAGTTCTGCCACAATTATCCAAAATAGTAAGGAAATATTTAGCACCACATAATGCAGGAATCTTATAAGCAGTGGCGGAGCCAGGAAATTTTCGGAGGGGGGGCACCGTCAAAAATTTACGATATTGTTTTGAATTAAATTGACATGAAGAATTATATATAATACGATAATTAATGATGTTATTTTATGATGAAATATCACCGATTTATGATAAATATAGTCAAACATTAATATAGGTTCTACTTGAGCTTGACTTGTTTCTAAATGAGATAAATATAATCAAACATTAATACTAGACTTGTTTGGCTCAAATAAAAACCCTAGTTAAGTATAATTTATTGTACTCATAACATATAATATATGTATAACCAGATATAAAATTTTTAAACTTGCGTAACTTCTTGTCTAATTGTCGGAATGATTAGTATAACCTCTAATTTCGAAGCTCTCGAGATAAACTGTAGTATGTAAATGTTAATTTAAGTAAAATATAAAATCATTATAGCCTATTGAAATAAAATTAAAGTGATTAATATGGCCTTAATTTTTAAATATTCATAACTTTTTACTCAGATGTCGGATTAAGGTGTATTATATATCAAAACGAAGCTATCGACGAGGAGAATACACCTAGGTAGTTCGTCGTGTGAGAGAGGGGGCACGTGCCCCCCTAGTCCCCCCCCCTCAGCTCCGCCCCTGCTTATAAGGACCCCAAAGATCCATGTGAACCAAATCAAAGGGTTCAATAGCAATAGAATCACTTCTTTGAAAGAGCAACTTGTGATGTTTTGTCATGTCACACACATTATAGAAGAAATTGTCTAATTCATCTTTATTACAACCAGAAATGTGTCTCATTTTGGAGACATAAGTATGACCAAGTCTAGAATGAAGTGTCATTAAACTGTTAACAGAACTACAAAATTCAAAACAAGGCTGCTTGATGCCATCATGCATGGATCCTTCCTTGAGCAGTGAGCTTGTCTAATCCAGATCTTCATGTCCTTGCAAGAACTAAACCTTAGTTGTAGACCCGGGCAAACGCGGGATGGCTCGTCCGGCCCGCCTTTCCCGCCCGCTTTTTTGGACGGGCTTGAGTAGAGGGAAAAGCCCAACCGAGCCGCCAAGCTCGGCCCGCTCCCGCAGCAGGCACGGAATTGGGTAAGGCAGTCTACCCGCTAGGCCCGTAACGGGTACCCGATATTCCTATATATATTAAAATATATATAATATAAATTATTAATTATAAGAAGAAAAAAAGCAAAAAACAAAAATATTTATACAGTAAATCCTAAAGCTAATATAAATTGGCAATTGCTAATGAAGACTTGTTAAGTCTTGACTTGATGGAAACCGAAGCTTCGGCAATTGCTACTGTAATGAAGACTTGTTGCCTTGTGAAGCTTCGACAATTATAGGAGCATTTTTTCCCCCTTGTTTAACGTCATTACAATGTACAGACGTGTAACACTCAAGGAGTCAAGGGTGTAATTTGGTGGGTACTCGCGGGCCGTTCGTGCCCGCAATATCAGACGGGCTTGGACAACATTTTTAACCTGTTAAGCGTGTTTAGTCCAGTTCGTGTCCGCAACACCGGGAAGAAATTTGGGCCAAAGCCCATCCCAAGTCCGGTCAGCGCCCGCGTTTGGCCGGGTCTACTTAGTTGTAAGGTCCTACAAAGTACATGAGAGGGCATCAACCTGAACTCCGTCCTGCTATCCTTAAGAATCTTAGAAACAAACAACAAGTTATGCCTAAATTCAGGCGCAAAACAAGGCATTCTTTAACTGCACATTATCTGGCATGCATATACTGCCAGCACATTGAACAATGTCTAGTTCTCATTGGAAAGGAATTAGCGGAATTATCGGAAATTTCGTGGGATGCCCCTGTGGTATTGCAATTTTCGTAGGGTATGCAATTATTTTACATATTTCGTGTGGTGCCCCTGGAGTTTTGATATTTTTCACCTCGTGCCCTTTGTTTGTTAAAATTAACGAATCCTTCCATCTCCGTCACTTTTCAATTAAAAAAGAACGGAAGAGAGAGAGAGAGAGAGAGGGAGAGAGACGAGCGTCGAAGAATGAAGGGCAAGAGAGAGAAGACAAAGGAGCGCTGATGACTGAGGGCGACGACGATGGAGGTAAGTATCTCTCAGTTTGATCTAGGGTTTGGGGATTTGGGGGTTAGAGGTGAGGATTCGAATTGTTGAAATTCAATGGATGATTCGAAGTCTTGAGTATCTCTCATTTTAATCTAGGTTTTGGGGATTTAGGGGTTAGTTGTTGTCGAATCTCTAATTATTGAAATATTTCAATGGATGATTTGAATTGTTGTTGCAAATATTTCATTCTTGTTAGGTTTTGATTTGAATTGCTAAAAAAATTGTGTCAAGCTCAAGCTCTGATAGACCACCTTTCAATTTAATATAGGCTCGTATAAAGAAGCTTGAGGAGGAAGTGTATCTTCTCAATAATCTATCTCACCCTAGCTAACATAGTTGTGAGTGTTTCCTTCTATGTATATAACAAAATTGTTGCTCAAATGCTAAGTGTCTGATTTGGAACTTTGTTGGCAGGGATATTTGGGAACATCTAGAGATTCAGAGGCTTTGAACATCTTTATATAATTTGTTCAATGTAAGTGCTTATTCTTAGCTATGCCTCCTAATCATGTTATAGTCCATGAAATTAATTGAAGAATGATGTTTTGTTAAAATGTCAAATGAACTATTTTGAGTAAGGGTTTATGTCATTTGTAAATGTTTGATTATGTTTTGTGGGATGATAGATAAGATAGTTTTACAAATGCGTTATATTCAATCTGTAGTGTATTGAGAAATTGAAATTGAGGACTTAATTTGTACATTACATCCAAGTTTTCAGATGTATTACTCCCTCCGTTCGGCAAAACTTGACGTTTTACTATTCACGCACGTTTTTTTATGAGCTAAAAACTATATAAAATATCTAGTTTTTTAAATAATTTTTTTTAACAATTTCGTAGTTATTATTAATAAGTACAAACTTGTTAAAATTTTTTTTAAAAAAAATGAATATTTTATATAGTTTTTATCATTCTAAAAAAACGTGCGTGAATACGTGAATAGTAAACGACAAGTTTTACCGAACGGAGGGAGTATTATTGTCTTATTTTGAAGAAAAAAATGCCTATTAGCTCAACCGTTATGTGCTTCAACACAAAAATGTGGGTTTGAATCCCACATAGGTTGTCGAGAATATAGATATTGAGTTGCTTTCTTAATTTCTTGAATAATCAACAACTAAATTAAGGGGAGCTTCCCATTATAAGCTGATATACTTAATAACATGTTGCATTTGAGCATAAAAATATGACAGAGTTAATAAGCTTCGTATGTTGTTATGCTTAATAACTAGCTCACATATCAATATGAAGGCCTTTTGTAGCTTTTAATGGATTATGTGGTTACTGCAATATGTGGTTTTGGTTCTTGCTTGGGTTTTTTCCCCGTGGAATGCGATGGCCACCTAAAACATGAGTTCAGGTTGAAACTCCTGACCTGGTTTAGCTTGAGATCTAATGAGTAGGAGAGACGGGTGGTGAATACTTTCATTCAAGCTCTTGTGGATGACCCAAAGAGCTTAGTCGGACATTTAGTCGATACCTTTTCATAAATCGTATATTGCAAGAAGTCGAGAAACAGCTTCACTAGTAAGTCACAGATCGATCTGGAATCTTCAAATTCTGGTCATCATTTTAACTATCTCTTGATAAATGGCATTCTCCTTTCTGTTTACCAGTTAGTCGATATCTCTTGATCTGGAAGCTTCACTAGATGGTCGATATCTCTTGATCTGGAAGCTTCACTGGAGCATTCTCCTTTCTGTTTACCATTCATCATTTTAACTATCTCTTGATAAATGGCATTGACCATGCTCGGATCCGGCTTGGTAGTATGCTCAAGAGGATGATCAGCTTGAGGGAACTCAACATTAGAAGCAAACTTTCCATCATCCTTGGTTCTTGGTCCTTTGAACCATTCAGGATACCCCACAAGTTTAAAACAATACTCTCTTGTGTGGCCTTGCTCATTGCAAAAATCACATTTTCGATCAGACTTCGTTTTCTAAAAATCCTTCTTGTTCTGTTCTGACTGAGCATGTTGCTTTTGCTGAGAGCTCTGACCATAAGAACCTTTAGCATCCGATTTCCCGGCTGAAGAAAAATTTCTACCAACTGCAAGAACGCCAGCATCATTAGAAGGACCAGCAGAAGCCCCTCGACCCCTCTCAGCTTGGACATCGAGCGGAAAAACCTTGTCAATAGGGGAAGGGGATCCTTCGAGAGAACATTATTCTTCATACTTTCAAAAACATCATTTAACCCCATGAGAAATTGCATTACTTTAGCCTTAGCCTCTTTCTCATCAGTTTTCTTTAAAATGCCACAACTGCACTACAGCATCACACCACAACCGCAAGCCGCAATTCCTTCTAGGACTTGTAATTCATCCCGAATTCTCTTGACTTATTGTAATAGGCACCAACCTACAGAAAGGTTTTCTTGTTTCAGATTACAAAGATCCTAGTGTAATTGATACACGACAGGATCATTTGATTCAGAAAAAAGTTCTTTGATTTCATCCCATAATTCTTTAGAAGACTGAACATACATGGAGCTTTCCCCAATTTTGTTGGTCATCGAATTAATGATCCAATACATAACCATATAATCCGCTTGGATCCATTTTTCAAATTCATCACTAGCTTCATCAGGTTTAACACGTACACCCTCCAGTAATGAATCCAAGTTTGGTTTTAGCCCTTAATGCCATACCAACACCTATGTTCCAACTAGTAAAGTTTAAACCATTAAACATAGTTGAAACAAGTTGCATGCCAGGGTGATCGATATTGGGGAAGTATAAATTAAGGAATGTCGACATGAGCACCATTGTACTGAGGATTGAAATCACCAAGTTGTAAACCTCCAACCAATGGATTCGACGTTGGTATGAGAGGTGGTTGCTAACCAAGTGGTGCTCCTGGAGGCGAAATTCCAGCCCCGTGACCTGCACCAGAACCAAAATTTTGCCCGGTCTGTGGTTAAGAAATAGAACCACGGTCAGCCATCAAGAACAAGCTCAAAAACGGAAAAGAAAACCAATAACGACTTCTTGCACCAGGACGAACAAGGACAAAACACAAGAACGATCGGATCTAAGCTATGCACTCTAATACCATGAGGAGATCTGAGACCTAACTCAGATCTAGAGGTGAAAAGCGCAAATTGAAGAAGAAAACCAACATAACACTCTGAATTGTATTGAATGAGACAACCGAAAAAGATGATGAATGTTCAGCTTATATCCAAAACAACTAGCTCTAACTGACTCAGCTCCTAACAATCGACCTAGATGAGTTTACAATATTGTCCCTAACAGTTCTACATTATTACAAAAATGCCCTTTCAGACATGTGTTATAAGCTTTGTATGCATATACTCCATAAAAAGGAAGAAAAGTTTTGAGAGATACCAATATATACCAAAATGTGCCAGTGTGGGTAGCTAGTGAAGGAAGAGGATTTATGAATCGGTTTCTATTGTGGAATCTACACCGCGTTATTCAGGTGAAGAAAAAAGAGGAATAAGACCAAACTGGCAGAAAGAGAACCTTCTTATTAAACCAAACGACAGAGAGTAGGAGAAGAAACGTGGGAGATAGAGAACAAATGTACGTTGTTGCAATTTTCTAACAAGTCACATACGTCACTCTGCGTAGCTTGAACATTTCCACTCAACATAACTCAAGTTAGATCGCATTTAACTAGAGTTAAAAGAATAACAATATTCCTTGAAATAGAGTTTTGGAAACCTAAACGCCTATGGTTGGGGTCTTTACAGATATAACATACAACTTCACCCCTAGAGTTTTATACCTGCATCATGCACAAGACTTGTAGCTTTTAAGATCCTCAAAGTATGTATTGCATATTTACTCAATGTGGCATATCAAAATAATACTATTGATAAAAAAAAAATTACATTCAAGAGAATACAAAAAAGTATCTTTCAAACTAAAGAGGAAACAATAAACAGCTGAATTAATAAACAATGCAATGGGGCAATGAAAGAGAATGGAGAAGCCGAGAAGGATATATAATAAAAGTTAATATTCAGAACGATTTTTCTATCCTATGCCGGCCTCAAGGACATAGGATAAGATTCCTCTTTTAGAAAAAATATTTTCTTAGGGTTTGTTTGGTTCAGTGGCGGCCGCAGGAATTGTTGGGGGGGGGGGGGGGGCGGGATTTTTCGTTGGCAAATTTTTTTCTCGGTATATATAATAAATAAATTTTTTTTAAATATATTGAAAGAAAACCATAAATTATGGTATATAAATATGATATTTTATTACAAAAATTTATACAAAAATTAATAATTTATATATATGTGTGTGTACATGATTAAGATTTTTTTATATTGAAAGAAAATTATAAATTTTTTAAGGAATTTGTCATTGGTAAATGGAAAAAAAATTGATAGGATTTGAAAAGTATGACAAAAAACCTCATAAATTGTTTTTTCAATATGACATTAATAGTAAAAAAAAATTCATATGAATAAAAATTCTAGGCGGGTCTTGAAGGGTTTTTTAGAAAAGTGGGTATCCAGGTATGTATAACATTTTCTATGGAAAAGCTTAAATGACATTTAATTCATCTTATAATTATGTGGTACTTTCATAAAGGGAATCCTTCTACAATATTACTTGATATGTTTATATGTAGTAGTAGACTTATTCTCTATTTTTGGTAATGAAGCCACATATATATAATGTTCATCTCACAATTCAAATCTGAACATAAGAAGAAAGATGAAGCACATCCTACTAATAACTTGGTAAGTATGGAAGCCATCAACCAAGAGCATATAGCATGCCATGTTAAAATCTGCATAAGAATTAAGAACTACTGAGTTGAATGAATTAATATTGTAGACCTGCCGCAAGATCGAAGTCCCAACGTACATGAAGATATTTTTCATGAAAATTGTAACCAAGAAAACAGTGACATGCAATTAATCTTTCCACTATAGACCTTCTCATGGTTTCCATATAGCAATATATATGAATTGAAAGGTCATTTCAACGTCTTTCATCTTAAAAATCTAATTCACAACTTCAGCAGAACTGTGTGATCAAAGTAATTATGTTTGTAGATATTACACAATACATTCACTTTAATGACTACGAACGATATAATACCTGAAGATTGGTAGGAGCAAATTCCCTTCTAGCCTGCAAATGACATCATGATCGTGAATGAAGTCCATACCCATTTTTTTACTCCTTGAGAAACAATAAGATAAATCCCACTTTTTGAGTTAATAATCCATGAACACTGATCAATTAATACATAACCACTTGTATGAATTAGAGGATGATGCTATTGTCAATTTCCATCTTCAATAGTAAAGTACAGTAGCTGAAGGAACTCACAGGGCAGTTCATGTAAGAGGTAAAATAATAAGTTGCACCCAACAGCCAGATAAAATTTGACAGAACAGCAAAAGCACTTGATTATAAATATAAACGGTTAAGTTGCATTGAAGATCATCAATGCCAGGCAAAATATACCATGATATACGATGACTTTAGCTGCAGTTCGTGTCTTTGCTAAGCTCCGATAGAACAAGGTTTCTGAAGCTTACCCTCGCGGCTATTCTACATGATGAAAATGCCACTTGGCTGCCAAGATGGAGATGAAAATGCTATTTGGCTGGATAGATTCAGATTCAGGCTCTATCCAACCATGTAGCAGTTTGATCCACCCAAAACTACCCAATAGGCTCTATAGATTGGATAGTTTTGGATGGACTAAGAGCGACGGAGATGAAAATACTACTTGGCAGACCAGCGCCCACTCTTGTACTTTAATGCAGTTGCCAATGCTAAAAAGTCACAACTATAACGAAACATCCGCCGCATCAAGCGTCAACGAAACCCTAAATGCATATAAAAAGCTGCAAACACGACATCATTGAAGTAGCACGGAAGCTCCAAACACAATAGAGATCCAAAGCTGATTTGGTCTCACACAGGCAAGAGTACCTTAAAATGAAATTTTAAAAACTTATTTGGTCTTAGACACAAGCACAGTTGTGCATTATGACATACCATAGCTAATGATTATCAAGATTCGGTTTTCAACCAGCATGGGGCGCTGCCGAACCAGAAGAAGGTGCATGCCTCTGAGGCATGCCCCTACGAGAAGGCCTGTTTGTGACTCCCCGAAGGCTTTCGTTAGCAGCAGCCCTTGAAGCAGCAATGGAAGCAGCTCGAGCAGCAGCTGAAGCAGAAACAGAAGCATGGGAAGCAACATTGGCTGCTGAATAAGCAATATCGGCAGCATAAGCAGCAGCTGCAGCAGCGCCACTAGCAGCATGGGCAGCAATTGAAGCAGCACAAGCAGCGTGAGCTGCAGCATTAGCAGCATTGGCGGTAAGAAATGCTACTGAAAGAGACCCTCCAGAAGTCCGTATAGGACCAATGTCATCATCATCATCATTGCCATTGTTCTCAACTGCTACTCCAGTGCTCTCAACTACTACTTCAGGACTGGGCGACTCCCTTCTAGGGGCCCTGTTTGGTCTACCCCTTGCCGTGAGAGTGTCAGGTTTATCAGACAAAGTTTCCTCAGAAGAAGCTTCAGTCTCCACATCAGTTATCTGCTGGGTTTCCATGTTATCCATGTGTCTCTGCAATGATCAATGGCATCTTCAGTTCCATTATATGCTAACTTATTTTTGAAAAGAAAGATCAACAAACGTGAAATGAGATGGGTTCAAAAAATGCATTATGCCTTGAATGCTTCGAAATACGTATTTAGGCCCACCTTAGCATATATGGAACTGGCCAAATTCTGATAAGAGATTCACATAGCAAAAATAGCATTCATCTCAAATTAGCATCAGGATGAAGGGATTAAAGCAGAATACCGAATATGCTGATAGCAATTCCTTTTCACAAAATGGCTACACCCTTAACCTATATATGGTATGCTACAACATCTCTATCACAATCGCATCAGGTGCTTCGCAGTTTGCATTACATTGACCTAATTACCCATAATCCAGACCAAAAACATCAAAAAATTTCTATAAAAGCTTCGAGCATATAAGTTTATACTGAACTTGAATTTAAAGATTTACTGACCTAACTGATATCTCACAAATAAAATAGATTATAGAAATTTAGCCAATTAGAGAAACTTGGTAAATGTTGTTTTTTTTTGAGAACTTAGCGAATGAATTTCAAATGACGAAAGTTACATACAACCAAAACTTCTTTCAAAGCCGTAAACCTAAAATCACGCTCAAACTTCATATAGAGTGTAAACTTACTAAGGGATTGACTAGGGAGAAAACTCAGAAAAGAATAGAGAGATAAAGGAAGTAGAGTTTGAGATATACCAAAAAGGAGTCCCAAATGTAGTGGCGAAGTTAGGTTGCAGACTGGCAGAGGAAGCTGTGGAAGAAAGAGGATTTACAAATCAGATTCTTGTATGGAATCTACATAAGAAGAGGTTTCTTCATTTTATTTCAACACCGCACAATGCATGTGAAGAAATGAGTGGGGGATAAGACCCAAATGGAAGAAAGAGATCCTTCTTGTTAAATAAAACGACAGAGAATATCTGAAGAAGAGAAGAAACGTGCGAGGAAGAAAACAAATGCTGTTGCAAATTTCTGACATAAGCCACATACGTTTCTCTATGTAAGACTGTAACCTGACCTTTTCCACTCTACTCTAATTAGTCACCTTTAACCCGAGATATAAAGACCAACAATAGACCTAAATATATTAGAAATCTCGCCCTTAATGTGTAATTTGTAATAATAGAATGTTTTTTTTCTTGAGCCAATCCATTATAGACTTTAATTCATTGTTAATGGCATCTTTGCATAAGCTAACATTCTAACTCCATTGTTTGGTTTTCTTTATGAAAAAAAGGTGGGGAAAAGAAAATAAAAACTCCCTTTTTTTAATAAATGAAGTTGTTTTCCTTTTAGCAAGCCTTGAAGTTGAAATAGCATGGATAGATTAAAATCTAAATATGGAATCTCAAGAAAAATAAAACTCCCCATGAACTACTAAACCAATCAATATGAAAGAAATAGTAGGTCCTCAAAATCGATACTTCTGCAACTTGAACAGGAGCAAGTTTTTAGTACCTAGTTTTGAACAAAAATGGCATCCTAATCTTAACCCAAATATCCATGAATGAAAAAATTGCAACTAACAAAAACTACGACATGTAAATATGTAATCTTCAACTATAGATGTTCTCATGTTTTACAAGTAACACAAGAAAATGAAAGGGCATGTATTCTTCTACCATCCCAACAATCTAACTCATAGCTTTCACGGAATTGTGTTATCAAAGTAATGTTTGCATAAGATATTAGAAAGCACATACTTGGAATAGACATGAAGATGTCATAAAAAATGTGCCTTACTAGGTTTCAAGGACAGAACAATTAAGTTACTAAATGCATCCGATATGGATTCAATAATTTTAATCATGTAACTAACAAGTTGCTTTCTTAAAAACGACAATCTCAAACAATCTCAGGAATATCATAGTAAAATATGCAAATAGTGATTTATTAATTATAAAATATGGAGGCATAGCCTTGTAGTGAAAGGGTTCTTTCCATCACCAAGAAAACCAAGAAACAATCCTACCATCAGCCGCTCTAAACTAAGCAACCCTTATTTTAGCAATCATTATAGCGCAAACAAATATACTTTCAAATTTTCTTAATAGACAACATACGAATTTTTTTTATACTAGTAAATGTATCGAATAACATTTTCTTCTTCATTTTTTAACGATAAAGAACAACCGTCTCTATTAATTGAAAACATGCCCATATTCTCAATATTTACCCTATGATATGGTTTAAACCTCAATAGATGCATGAATTGCCTATATTCATTTTATTTTTAATTTAAACTAATAAAATAGCTCATTCAAGTGATCACCCTTTCTCTTTTATGGCTTTCTAATGTTTATCTTCCTATAAAGAATAGTGTTCATCGCATAGTAAGTACAAAACTCCAAAACTTTCTTAGACATTTAATCAATACTAAATATTGATAAGAAACAAGGTTATGAACATGTGCGATACAAATAAAGTCTAGTCTTCCAGCACAATAATTCATACTTCCTGGAGTTCCTGCTAAACTTAGCAACATAAGACATCAATGTAGCATGTAATGTGATCCCGACTTACGAGTGCTCAAGCCTGATATAATAAGACTTTAAACTTGTATGGTGAAACAAGCACATAAATTATTTTTGTTACTGATAATAAATGGGCAAAGTTGGTACCACCTTTGACTCATCTTCCATTATAGACAACAAGATGAGTGGATGGAGGTGGTGTTAATGTAGCAAGGATGGCAAGTTGACAGAAGGTGCAAGCTTCCCGACTTTTGTAGCCTTTTTCCTTCCATGCTAACAAGGATCTACTTTAACAAGTAATCATTTTAAACGAAGCATGGGATTGTTTTTCTCAGAAAGAAATGTTTGAAGAAGCCTGCTTATTTTGGAAAAAAAAATGATGGTGCTTTATAGATTCATCTAGCTAAGCACTGTAGCTAAATTGTGCAGCATTTCTATCACCTGATTTGGTCATTATCATACATAATCTGCATAGATGAACAATATCGCCTTTCTTTTGAAGCTGCTGTGTTCAAAGAAAGAAACTTCACATCCTGTAATTTGTTCACAAACTCACACTCAAGACTTTGAAGATCCATTCAATTTAATATTGCCAACAGTTCCACATATACACAAATGCTAAGCAATTTCAGCAGCACACAAAAAACTGATTCAACAAAGAACAATCCAGTAAACGTTACCATGATCAGAAGCAGGACTCATGTAAGGTCTCACTGCATAGTCTGATTATTCTTTCATTATCTCAGAACTCCAAATTCTCAAGGAGCGAGAACTGCTCGACAGAGGAAGCGTACCTTTCTTGCTCACCTCATCTCCAGCACATGCAATCTACCAATAATGCCACAAATCCATCCTCTGGAAGCGATCAGTCATAACAATTGCTAAAATCATTGCCAATGAACCCTCTCTTCTGATCGATTTGTCAGCATTCCCATAGATCCGCTTCCTACGATTCCTTCCAACGCAAAATCGCATCGCTAAAACCCTAAAATGTTGATACCAAGGATCCAATTTCATAGTAAATTGCACATCGGTTACATATTCCTCAAAAGTAAACAGCTGCGAAATTCGAAAAATAAATCGAGTATGAAATATGCAACAGAAAATTTTAACTGAGCGTTGAATTGAATTACATTTATACAAACCTCACAGGAATCATAACTAGTGGCCTCCAACAATTTCTCCTCTTCATCTATCATCGGTTTCTGGGGAAATTGGCAAATGTCTGATCTAATTCATGAAAACTAACTTATTTGCCATTGGCAAATTGGCCCATTTACGTAAAGGATTGGGCCTTGGGCCCAACTCCCAAATGCATGGAACTATAGAAGTGCCAATGTAGCTCCTCTCACTAAATTATTTACAAAAACTTCTCTAATTGTGGAACGTTACTATAAAGCAAAAAATATGTTGATGGTAAGACAAACCTTTAAACTTTAGGATTCAATCTAATAACAGAGTATTCAGTACGTTAAGTTTGAGATGTAATAACAGATCGATACCTTTAAAATATATCAAAGTGGAAAACTTTGATCCTTTATATAGTAAGTCTGTAGGTTGCAAAGTTTCAACCAGTATTTCGGTCTTTCTATCCTATCTCGGCATAGGATAAGAAACTTAATTAGGAAATATTTTCTACTAAATAAAATCCTAAAAAAACTAATTTAAAAAGAGACTAAAATAATTAAACTAAGGGGAATCATTTCTATTTAAGCTTCTTATCCTATGCCCCAAGAGCATATGATAGAAAATCTATATATATAGGGAGTGGTTCCAGAGTGCACACCCCTTAGGGTGTGGGGGTGTGCATTGTGCACAAATATTATTCGGTGAAATGTGAAACATTATTCGGTGAAATTTTAAGCATTATTCGGTGAAATGTGAAACATTCTACCGAACACTATTATGTTTTTTTTTCCGTTCAGTTCAGATGAAAACGTCCCAATTCCACTGAATAATTTATAACATTCTACCGAATAATGTTTAGTTTTTTTATTTATCCATTTCAAATAAAAGAAACCTCAATTCCCTAAACAATAGTTACAATTTATATGGAATGCCTCAAATTTCACCAAATAATGTTTCACATTCCCCTAAACAATACTCACATTTCACCGAATAATGCTTCAAATTTCACTGAATAATGTTTCACATTTCACCGAATAATATTTTGTGCACAATGCACATCCTAAGCCTTGTGCACAAGTTACCCATTCTCTCTCTCTCTCTCTCTCTATATATATATATATATATATATATTATTCTGTCTTACAAAACTTGTTGTTGATTTTTTGATACTTTTTTTAAAAAGCCAAAAAAACTCTATAAAATATTGATTTTTAAATAATTTTATTAAGTATGAAATTATTTTATAAATTAATAAAAACCATTGATATTTTATATAGCTTGTATCGTTCTTAAGAAAAGGTGTCAAAAACAAAATAACAACTATTTTTAGATGGATGAGATTTTTTTTATTAGGTAAGAATTCGAGTTCAGACATATTTGAAACTCGAAGGCCGGTCAAGTCGACAGACGGAAGAACCGTCTACAAACCACAACATACAAAATACATAACGGTGCAACTCAGGCACGCAGAATCTACAACAACAAAAAAGAAACTAAGCAGAACGTACTAAACAAAAAAGGATGAGGACGACGACGGACGAATTCAAGTCTCACACTGAGGTAGAACGGTAGGTCGGCGATACATCAGAACTCGATCATCCTGTGAACAGTGAGGACGAAACTGCAGGGAAGCAGTCAGCCCTAGCAGTGGAGACGTCACAATACACACTACCACGACCGGATAGGATATATATTTATATGTTGCAAAGTCAATAACGGAAATTTCTACCCAAAAAAAAAAGTCAAAAACGGAAACACAAAATGAAGGCAAAATTAATTAAAGGGATGCTTGAGGGAAGGAAAGCTAATGAAAGCCTAGCAATGCATGTCTTAAGGGACAGGCCACGTACAACTGCACATGGGCCACTGTTCTCGCCCACCCCGTTCCATGTACATTTGATTACAACTTACACCTTAAGGTGTATTCTACGCAAATCTGTTATACTTATAGGTGATGTAATATATGCACACACATATATATAACACAAGAGGAGATTCGGAACAAAATCTTTTAAATATGTCTGTTTGGATTCCACGTATTTTAAATTTTACTACCTCCGTTCATAAATAATTGACGTTTGACTTTTTGACATGTTTTTTAAGGAGTTAAAAACTATATTAAATATAAATTTTTTAATTGATTTTTTTATAATTTTATACAAATTAGTTATAATTTTAAAATTATTTAAAAAAATTCATAAAAAAATTAATATTTTATATAGTTTTTAGCTCCTTAAAAAGCGTGTCAAAAAGTCAAACGACACTTATTAATGAACGGATGGAGTATAATATAATTATAAACTTTAATGGATGAATTGTGGTTAATTATCATAATTTTTTACAAATAAATTATCTTGTTATTATTTAGGGCCTGTTTAGTACTGATATACGCATATTAGATATGAATATGTCGTATGAGTATCACTCATACTCATACCTAGTGTTTGGTAAATTGGTATAGAGATATCAAAATTATATACTCATATTTCCTTTCTTTGTATTTTTTCCCAATTTCATATACTCTTTTAAGTAGGGGTATCAAAACAAACGCTTCTCTTCTTTCCTTTTCATCGCTTCTTTGCATCCCTCCTTTTGCTCCTTGAAATTGGTAAATAAAGAGCGGTCATCCGGGGTTTGAACCCCGGGGACCTTTAATTTGGACATTACTCGCAAGTCATTTCTGATTGACTCATTCCAGAATGGTTCCCTCATTTTGCTCATCTTTCAATATCGCCACCACCAATCCCAACTCAGTACCGACTTCCATTTCGCTGATTCCCTCCACTCCCAACCTGACCAAGAACAGCTTATGCACACCTTCGATTACAATGTTGTCACAATAAGAACGTGCCCCGTTGATGGGGGTTAGTGGTTGCCCGCCTATAACAAAACACACCCCGTCCCCGACGTTAGGGAAACAGGGGCGAGGCTAGGGTTGAGGTCGATTGGGTTTAGTCTTCTGGGTAGGCAATCGCGGGGGCTGTGGGGGTGGGGCGGTGGTGGGTGGTGGATGTTGGGGGAGGGATAGGACGTCAAAAGCAAAGGGGGTGGGGCGTGGGCTTGGGCTAGGTAAAAAAAAATGTTAGGCGTACTCGTTGTCCAAATGTCAATATATAAGAGGAAACAATCTTACTTGCACTTGCGAGAGTGTGAGTACTAACAAACTATAGTATATACGACATAGTACAAGTGGTAAAATTAAATGATTCGACTCTCAATCCTGATCTAGTTAAAAAGAAAATGAGATGCTAGATTTGTTGTTCAAGTGTCACGTAGAGAAACATTCTTAGTTGCATTCGTGGGGCGTGGTGAGATGTGAAGAGAAAAAAATTTGTATTAGCAAGAGCATCCCTAACAGAAGCTCCAAAATAAGGAAAAGTGGAAAATTTAGCGAAAAGATGGATTTTATGGTCCAACGGTTCCTCTATATTGTTTTGTAAAATAGATAATTGAGGAGAAAGATTAAAAATATTATATAATATATGAAACTAAAATGGGTTTCAAAATACAAAGTTTTGTTCGATTCATAATTTTCTTTATGTAATTTAATATGTATTATAAATTTTATATAGTATGAAATTATTTAAAAAAGGTTAATATTTTATAAAGTTTTTATCATCCCTAAAAAACCATACATGATTAGTAAATGAAAAATAATAAAACGAAGACATTGATATTTTCAACAAAAAAAAGTATAATAATAAATAAATCAAATTTATTTATTTTTTGGATAAATATCGTACAAGGTAAGAAAACTATACTAGTTACCTAAAGTTTAAAAAAAATTATTTATGATATTATGAAATTCCATATTTATTATAATGTATAATAAATGCAAAAATTTGTATAATAGAGCAACTTTTGGAGTTGAAGGGTAAATTTTTTAGAGATTTGGTTATTTGGTTCTCTATTTTAGAGATTTTTAAAGGAGTTGTTGGAGATGGACTAAATTAAAATTTTATACAGGAGTAATAACGACAGTTACTAAGATTGTTTCCTCATATTGGAATTTTTTTTCAAAATATTCAAGAAAAAATAAAAAATTACAAAAAAAAAATCACAACTTGAAAATATTTACAGAAATATTCAAAATTTGCAAGTGTGTCGGAGAAACGCGGTATGAGACCGCGTTTCTTGGGTAGATTATCAATTTAAACCTGGCGCCAAAGGAAAATAGCATTTTAAAATGAAAACGTGGTTTCAAACCGCGTTTTAGCCCAAATTTCGGGTAAAATACGGTTTAAATCGCGTTTATTTCCTAAAAAAAAAACCCAAAAATAAAAATAAAAAATAAACTGTAAAACGCGGTACTAAACCGCGTTTTAATTGCAGGTAGACCTATCAAAACACAACCCGACCCGGTGACCCGACCCGAACGCCCGGAAAATTTCCGACCCAAACCCGGAAATTTTGACCCGAAATTTTTTTTCCACCCAAACCCGAAAAACCGAAAATTTTCCAGGTAATCTGGGTTTCGACCCGGTAACCCGATTGATCCGGTAATTTTGACCCAATTTACCCGATTGACCTGGTTAATTTATAATTATATATAATTAATTTTTTTTTTATATATAATTAAAATTTATTGCAAAATTATCAAATCATGATTTTTTTAATTTAAAAAAGAAAAAATTGACAAACTCGAAATCGACCCGAAATGACCCGAAACCCGGTCAAACCCAGGTTCGAGTCAACCTGAAAATACCCGAAACCCGTTTTAACCGAGACCCGAAGTGACCCGACCCGAACTCGACCCGAATGACCCATTTGACAGGTCTACGTGCAGGCCATCAGAGCACCAGCACCTCCACGATCTTCGGCCTTCTTCCCAGCCTCCCCATGATCTCCGACGCCTCCGTCTTGGCCAACACCTCCACGCCCCTCTCCAGCCACCACCCTCTCCGATTCCTTCTTCCCTGCAGCCCAAGATCCGCCTCCTTCTCCTACCTCCGATAACCATGGTTGCTCCTCCCTTCGTCCTCGCTCTCCACCTCTCCCTTCCGGATTCTCGACCTCGCTCTCCGCCCTCCGCCCTCGCTCTTCGTCCCTTCGCTCTTGCTCTCCATCCTAGCCACCAATTGCAACCCCCCCTCCTCCTCCTACCTCCGACAACCATTGTTGCTCTCCATCCCAGCCACCAATTGCAACCCAGCCACCACCAATTGCAACCCCTTCGTCCTCGTTATCCGTCCCTCCGTCATCGCTCTCCATCCCATCCACCAATTGCAACCGATTCCAGGTGTTTGAGGCGCAAACGACGGCGAATCTCGGCCTCAGAGATGTCGGAGCTTGGGCTGCAGGTAAGAAGAAATCGGAGAGGGTGGTGGTTGGAGAGGGGCGTGGAGGTGTTGGCGGTGACGGAGGCGCCGGAGATCGTGGGAGGGGCTGGGAAGAAGGTCGAAGACGGAGGCGTCGGAGATCTTTGAGGTGCTCTAATCGGCCTGCAAGTAAAACACAATTTAGTACCGCGTTTTACAGCTTTTTTTGTTTGGTTATTTTTTAGGGAATAAACGCGGTTTTAAACCGCATTTTACCCGAAATTAGGGTTAAAACGCAGTCTGAAACCGCGTTTCTCCGACACACCTTCAAATTTTGAATATTCTTTAAATATTTTCAAGTTGTGATTTTTTTGTATTTTTTTTCTTGAATATTTTGAAAAAAAATTCTTCATATTGATCAATCGAAATCCAAAATAAATTATGGAGTATTGATTAACCAAAATCTAAAATAATTAACCTAAACTTAGATCGAACTGCCAAATTAAACACTTTCTTTAACCAAAAAATCCAATTCAAGTAGCGCGATTTAAGAACACGGTAGCAGTTGTGTTTGGAGTGACTTTGGACATCTCTAGACTTCATCTTGTCATAATTACCTATTGCAGTGATTACTGCAATAGAATCCAGTGATTCGTTGCTAATTTTGCTGATTTCGTTGCCGATTCTTGTGTGCAGAAGGAGCCTGAAAAACACGAAGGCGAAAAGAAGAGCGGCGAAGGCGCTGCTCCCGCCTGTGGATTCCTATCACTAGCAATGGCGCTAGCAAGCTACTGGATCTGTTGAAGGAGCCTAAAAAGCTTCTACCCGTTGATTCGATCGATTGATAAGGAAATCGAACATTGCTTTTGCTGAGCAATTTTGTTGCTAATTTTTCTGATTTTGTTGTTTTATGTTTTGCACATAACCTGTTTGATGAAATGCCCCAATAGGTCGAGTGACTGTATTTTTACGAGCCGAGTTCGATCGATTGATAAGGAACTCGATTTTTGCTTCCGACTGATCGATCTTTGCTTCCGACTGTTTTCCTTATCAATCGATCGAAGATCGATTGATAAGAAACTCGATTTTGTTTGTGATGGCTGCAATTGCTGAATGAAATCTGAAATCTTGTCCTTGTTTTTTTATGTTTGTGATTGATATGTTGTTTTATGTTTTGCACATAACCTGTATTTTAAGCATCAATTACTGATTTTGATCGTTTTTTGCTATATGTGTGTGATTTACAAGTCTGCAATCGAATATGTGCTTGATATGCTTATTTATGCTATATCTCTATGAAATACAGTCGAATCAAGTGATTACTGTTATGGAATTTGCGCCTTTGACGCAAATTTTGATTGATTTTTGAAGCATCAATTACTGATTATGATCGTTTTTTGCTATATGTGTGTGATTTTCAAGTCTCCAATCGAATCCGTGCTTGTTTATGCTTATGTATGCTCGTTAATATGTTACATTGGTAAATTTTATTTCATTTTTGATGTATTGGATGAGATTTTGAAGTCTCCTTTTGAATCCATGCTTCTTTATGCTCATTCGAATAATGTGCTTGCACTTTAAATGTAACATTTCTATATCTAGATCAAATACATCCCGAATAATGTGCTTACATTATTGATCTAGTTGATTTAATGATATGCATTCCTCACTGTTGCATCCATTATTGCATTTGACAATAAAATGAACTCCACATTCCTTATTACACTTTGATTGCTCCATGTCAGCACTGCATTTGAATCATAGAAAATTTGCACCTCCGGTGCAAATTTTGATAGATTGTGTTTATAACTGGTGTATTTTATTCATATAGTTGATTTCTCATGTCATCACTACACTTGAATCATAGAAAATTTGCACCGGAGGTGCAAATTTTGTAGGATTGTGTTCATAACTGGTGTATTCTGTTCATCTAGTTGATTTAATGATATGCATTCCTCACTGTTGCATCCATTATTGCATTTGACATTATAATGAAGTACCCATTCCTTATTACACTTTCATTGCTCATGTCATCACTGCACTTGAATAATAGAAAATTTGCACCAGATGTGCAAATTTTGTAGAATTGTGTTCATAAATGGTGTATTCTATTCATCTAGTTGATTTAATGATCATGTTTGTTGCTGCTGAAAATTTGTGCATTTGGCACAAATTTTCTCTTCTTGTATTTGCTCAATTCCATCTTGTATTTACATATTCACTATTCTTGTATTTGAACTGTTGATGTTGTCATCACTCTTATTTCCTTCACTAATAAGCTATCAAACTGAAATTCATATTTGATAGCTTATTAGCATGTCTAACATCCCTATTTTAGTTCATTCCTTTTCTTGATTTTCCTTGATTTCCAATGTGTAATTGGATTTCTTCTTTGCTCGACAGAGGGACCGCCTACTGATTTTCGAGAGCAGGAAGACCACCCTGCAATAGAAATATTTTAATAGGAGAGTTCAAGAGAAGGATAAAACATTCAAAATAAGGTTGTCAGCACAATTCTGTCATCGATACTATATAAAAGTACTACCAGGAAAGATTATATCTTAGACATTTATGTTCCATATTAAACATTAATTCAATATTATAGAATAATATTTTAGGTTTTATCATGTAATAAGACAAGTTTGTGTATTCTTTTTTATATGTCAGCACAATTCTATCATCGGTACTCATCAAATTTTAGATTTTATCATTATTGTTTACTTAAAAAAACAATACCATGTTGAGAAACAACATGGTATTGCTTCTCAACATGGTATTCTCAACATGGTATTTCTCAACATGTTGAGGAAATTTTCACCACTAATTGTAACTAATATCAGTGTCAGCACTAATTGTAACTAATATCAGTGTCAACACTAATTTTCACCACTAGTTGTGCAAAAATAAAGTATTGATAAGCAAAAATATGAGCATGTTGTACAATAATTTATTGAGAAAGTATGAAATTATATTGAGAGAAAATAAGATCACGTTGAGAACAAATTCACAAGTCTCGATTGTTGTGCAAAAATAACCTATAGTTGAACAAAAATAAGATGATGTTGAGCAAAATTTCACCAATCCCCCGTGTTGTGCAATTATTGTCTATTGATGAGCAAAAATAAGATCATGTTGTGCAATAATCTATTAAAAAAGTATAAAATTATATTTACAAAAAGTAAGATCATGTTGAGACACAATTTCACAAGTCTCGAATGTTGTGCAAAAATAAAGTATTAATGAGTAAAAATAAGAGCATGTTGTGCAATAATTTATTGAGAAAGTATGAAATTATATTGAGAGAAAATAAAATCATATTGAGAACAAATTCTCAAGTCTCAATTGTTGTGCAAAAATAACCTATTGTTGAGCAAAAATAAGATGATGTTGAGCAAAACCTCGCCAATCCCCCATGTTGTGCAATTTTACTCTATTGATGAGCAAAAATAAGATCGTTTTGTGCAATAATTTATTAAAAAAGTATAAAATTATATTTATAAAAAATAAGATTATGTGGAGACACAATTTCACAAGTCTCGATTGTTGTGCAAAAATAAAGAATTGTTGAGCAAAAATAAGAGCATGTTTTGCAATAATCTATTAAGAAAGTATGAAAGCATATTGAGAGAAAATAAAATCATGTTGAGAACAATTTCACAAGTCTCGATTGTTGTGCAAAAATAATATCAGTGTTTGCACTAATATCTTGTCGTTGCAATTGCTGAGCGAAATTTGAAATCTTGTCGTTATTGTTTTATATTTGTGATTGATATGTTGTTTTATGTTTTGCACATAACCTGTTGGATGAAATGCCCCAATAGGCCTAGTGACTGTCTGTTTACGAGTTGATGTTTCCTTTTGCCGACTTTGCTTCTTTGCTTGCAGTATCACTGTCGATCAATTTTTATGAGTCGATGTTTCGATCTTTACTTCTGTTGAGCGATTCTTTAAGCAGCGTATTTGCACACTTCAAGGAGATGGGGCACACTTCAAGGAGATGGGGCACTGCTGAGCAATTTTGAACTTTGCCTGTGGATTCTTCAAGGAGCCTGAAAATTTGTAACTAATATCAGTGTCAGCACTAATATTGATATTAGTGTCAACACTAATTGCTAGTGCTATATTTGTAACTAACATCAGTGTCAACACTAATATCAGTGTCAGCACTAATTGCTTGTCCTATATTTGTTTATTTCTTCCTTTGAATTATTATGTGCATCATCTTTTCTTTTCTTTTGGTCTAGATTTTGGTTTTGTCTATATTTGATTAGGAAGTTTGTTATCCCCCTTTTCACCCCATCTACAAAATAGTGCTGGAGTTACTACCACCTAAATATCGGTTTACCAAAGCTCTCACCATCCCTTCATGATCAATTTCCACTTGTTCTCAACTAGAAAGGAAAGCAAAAAAAAAAAAAGAAAAAAAAAAGAGGCAAGCATAAATAGCCTATGCGGGATTTGAACCCACATCATTGTGCGTATGCACATTGCTATAACATTTTGAGCTAATAGGCTTTAGTTGCACAACTGTATTTTAGAGTTGCACAACTTTAGTTTAGAGTTGCACAACTGTATTTTATAATTGCACAACTGTATTTTATAATTGCACAAGTGTAAAAATTTAAGAAGCTTTTGATAAAAGAAATTAAAATAAAAACAGTTGATAGACCATATTACCCAAAATTCAACAAGAAACGTATAAACACATCAAAATTTATCTACTGTCAGCAACAAGGAACTAGAATGAACAATAATAATTACAGCAACAAAGATTATATGCAGCTAGTAACATGAATCAAAAGATGGACTTGTTGATCCAATAGAAACAGGTTGCACATCGAATCCAAGTCACTGAACAATCAAGTGTTGTGCGTGTGCTGGAAACATCAAATTCATATTAAAGAATTGAGATAGCAAAAGATAGTTGGTATGAGGATAATCTTCTTCAGATAATTATTAATTTATTAGTATTTCAATTGACAAGGATTTAGATAGATTATGAGTTTATGATAGTAAACACATAAAGGGGCTTATTCAATTGAACTAGATTACAATGCATTTGCTTTATAGACTATTATGCTCCATACTAAAGTCTATAAACCATGAAAAGTGATAACAAAAAAACTTTGTGCAATTGATCCAAAATCTCAATCAAGCAAATGCTCACAAGATCAACAGCAAGCTCACACGGGCAGCAATTGATCCTAAATCTGAAAAATAAATCACCTAAATGAATTGCAGCCGGACTTGCTATCAACGACAACACACAGCTCCGGTTGCTCGCTCGAACTCCGGCGATTGCAATTGCATCTAAACACCGATTGCGACGGAAACACACAACAATCTATCACCTTCACTTGAAAGTAGATTTGTTCAATTAACTCCTTAATGACAATAATAGAAATCAGAATATACAGAAATCATACAAATTCAAGAGCATACAGATTGTTCAGCATATATCATACAAAAATCAGAATATACAGAAATCATACAGATTTTTCAGCATCATACAGATTACAGATTTTTCAGATTCAAGCATACAGATTTTTCAGTAGCATACAGATTACATATTTTTCAGCAGCATACAGATTACAGATGTTTCAGATTCAACAAATTATACAGAAATCAGAATATAGAATGTACAGATTAAAGTTAAAGATTCAGCAATAATGTCAGTTAAAATATCATTTATATATGTGCACAGGTTATAACTCATCTCAGGGTTGGTGGAAGGATGGAGACCATGAGATACATATCGTTTTTTTCATCTCTAACCATAACCAAATCAACAACTAGCCTATTGCTCAAGGTCTAGACAATAGCAATTTGCATAGATATCAAACAAAGAACCAGCTAGTAAAGGTATTACAAGAAAAGCCAACAATGTGCAAGACTCACCCCATAGAAAGAGATAGCTTCATCAGAATCTGTGTGGCAAATCAAGCACTCCGAGAGGCGTCCTCGACTTCCAATTTGTCGGAGGCGTCGATTTGTCGGAAACCAGCAGTGAGCAGAGAAACGGGAGGCGTCGATTTCTCGAAAAGCACCATCGAAGTCGTCGACCGTCGATCGACGCCTTGTATTCCTCTCCATCCCCTGGATCTTCATCGAAGGAGCCACCATTGGAGGAGAGAAAGCACCGATCGGACTGACATAGATCTGATCGGAGTCGATATTGGCCAGGGGGAGAGAAAGCGGCCGGATCTGCACATCTCCACTCAGATCTGAGCACAACCTCCCACAGAACTCCACCGACGGAAGCACAATGGCGATCGGACTCGGTGCTGATGAGGACAACAGCCATCGGAGGCGGATCCGGCGTTGATTTTGCAATTGACGCCACTAGCTTCGCCTCCTGTTTCTCCAACACAGATCAGACAGCAAGCAATCGAGGAAGAAAGGGATTAGGTTTTAGGGATATTTATTGTGGACATTTTGCTAATTTGTCCAAAAATATAAACATTTTACAAATTTGTCAAAAAAAAATGCATTACTTTTATTCAACCAAACAAAAATTAATTAATCATTTTCAACTCCACCTGCTCGTATATACTAATATATCATTCGCTTAAAGATGCAAAAGAAGCCAAAGTATTCTTAGAAGATGAAATCATACTTAGAAATCATGCTACCTACGTACTAGGGCAGCCTCAATCATGTGGCCCTTCGCATTAATTAATCACGTTCCATTCCTATAAATCCGGTTAATTAAAATTAATTATCACAAAAATGCATGCATCATCCCCATTTTTATTTTTTTAATTGGGTTAATTTCTACTATAAATGTATCTATTAATATTTACCCAAAATATCATATACAAAGCCCCAAAACCACAAAGCATATTTATATATAAATGGACTATCATGAGGAACACTATAACGATCCCAAGATGGCTTCCGATTCCGTGCTGAAGCCGGACAGAATGTTTTTGAGCCGGATCACTCTGTCGAGGCAATCCACGATCGGATGCTCGTCGCGGATTTATTATAGGAACACCGAGGGCATCCCATTCCAGTGGGAGGAGGAGCCAGGGAAGCCAATAGAGCCGCAGATAGACAAGGCCTTGCCACCTCTTAGCCCGCCACCTGCAATACTAAGCTTGGGCTTCCCAAAGCCGAGCGTGGAAGACGAAGATGACGGCAAAGCTCCTATTAAGTTGTCCGCGGGGTGGTTGTGGAAGCAGATCAAGCGGAAGGTCAGGAAGGGTAAGGATATCAACAAGGCGATTGTAGAGGCGTTTAAAAGGGGTAAGAAGACGAGTCTACATGGTAGTGGTGCTAAGGGGTCGATTTCTGAGGACCCTGTCGAAAAGGCTGTGGAAACCGAGGGTGGTGGTGGGGATGGTGATCAAGATAGTTATTTGTGGAGATTTGATGGGGAGATGATGAAGTTGACGCCGAGGAGTTCGGTGTCTTCATCGTTGTCATCATCCAACTCATTGTCATCCTCGTCTTCGTTAACGAGTAACGCCCCGTCTTTGGAGGCCTCTAAGTACCATCACCCTAGTTTCACTTGCAATCCTAGGAACTTTGGTGAACTCATAATTTGTCTTGTTAAACGTTAAACTTGATTAATCCCTTTATACATGTGCAAGATAGATTCCAGTGATGATATATATACTTTCGGCATTTCTGTTCCATAAACACCAAAGCGCGCTACTCCTCTATCCTCTGTATATAATTGAAGGCAAATTAAGGTTGGGTTGGTGTCTTTTCCTTTTCTTTTGTGATGTGGTTGTTGACTAATCCCTACGGGTCCGGGTCCGAGTCCTAGCCTACAAAGTACGCGAAACGAATAAGTCAAACGGTAAGCCACCAGACACGCTCACCCAAGCCAATGAAGGCTTGAGCTTGAGCGAGCACCCACTAATTACACAAAGATGTAAATAATGGGATTTGAACCCATGACTTTTTGTAAAGGTTACCTCTCCCTTACCACTAGGGCAAGTAGACCTGAGCATGGGTCGGGTCGGGTGGGCTTGGGTCAGGCCTTGACCAAAATTTCAGCCCATTAATCCGGGCTGGGCTTGGGCTAGGTCCGGTATTTGGGCCTAGTGCCTTTATCCAAGCCCGCCCTCTCTGTCGGGCCGGGCCGCCCACCGGGCCTAGCGTCTCGATCAAATTCATTTGTTTGTCCGAAATCGAACTAAAAAAAGAGGTAAGTCACAACATTGTATAAATACTTTCAAATGTGAGGCAAATCTAGACAATATTAGCTTATAACAAATGCAAATCAACGTTATAGTACGTGTACCTATACTTTCAAGCGACACTTGGGCTATGCGAGAGATAGCATTTAAGCTTTTCATTTCTCAATTGGATTTGATTTTGAAGATGAAAGCATTTAGGATTGAGAATAGTTAGTACTTAACAGTAGTATGACCCCGGCCGGTAATATAGTTATAAATTATAAAAATTATGTATATATTTTTACAATACTCTATATAACTTATATAATTATAATTATATATAATATTATTATAAAACCGGACCGGACCCGTCGGCCCGCTTGAGCCAACTACTCTGTCCAAGCCCGCATATTTTTTCGGGTGGGTTGGGCGGGTTGGCCCATGTTTGCTCAGGTCTAGGCAATGGGTATGTAATTAGGTTGGGTGTCTTTATTTGCTAATGAATGCCTTGTTTTTGTCATTAATTTTAGCGAGCAATTAACATAAGTTTGGCACCTCAGAGATTAATCTATCTCTGAAGATTAAAATCTAGATAAATTTTTTGATTAATTAAGTTTTAGCCTTTATGGATAAATTAAAAGAGTAAATTCTTGTTTGGTATGACAAATTACATAGAGTTTTATAAAACTATTTTTTAAAACTGCACAAAGTCTTACCACAACTCTTTAAAATTAAAGCTTCAATAAACTTCTCGTACGTCTTGAAAGTATATGGATATTACTAATAAAAAAAAATTATTATGATAAAAAAAAGATATTGTAATACTAATGGATGGATTGTTTGCCTTTCAAACCCTTCACCTCCTAAATTCTCACCATGATGATATAAATTTATATATTTCTTCCTATCTTTTATATATATATATATATATATATATATATATATATATATATATATATATGTATGTATATATATGTATATATTATTTCTCTCGTTTCTCTTCATCCTGTCTAATTTCTTATTCTTCCACACAATATAACAGATTAGATATCATATTTAAATATCAAAAAGTAAAAAAATTATGTTTGGATAAAATCAATTTTAACTCTTGTAATTGCATTGGTCTTCTTCTCTCTTTCCATCAACTTCTTTCAAAATTAAGCAGAAGCATTATACCACTAAAAATTTGGCAGTTTAAGAACAATTTCATATTCGAAAATAAGTCAAAATCCAGGCAATTATTCCAAGCAACCGCTCCAAGTTTCCAAGCAATCGCTCAAAGAAATGAATATGACACTCAATAGTCAATATTACTACATCGCTCGTGTCGGATTTATTTTGTTTTGTTATAATTATATTTTAAAAACCATAAAAAAGTTACAATTATATTTTCAAAATATGATTTTACACATTTTTTATTAGTATAAATGTACACCTGTAATGAAAAATGGATGGAAGTAGGGGTGGATAAAAATCCCGCAAAACTGTACATCTCGTCCCGATCCATCTCGCAAAATTATACGAGACGGGATGTGGGACGACCTCGTCCCGTCCTGCGCTCCTCACTAGATGGAAGGACCGAAGGAATATTCTCACTGTTGCATATAATTCCAAAGTTTAGGGTCTTATTTGAAATAAACAAAAAGTTGGGAGCTAAATTGGAAAAAGAAGCAAAAGTTGGGGAGCAGTCCTGCAATTTTACCCCCAAAAATATTGATTTAGTTTGACATCGATGATATCGATGCGGCGTGTATAGTTTGTGAAGAGTAGAGCTGCGGTTTTGTACGATAAATGTATGAAACAGCACTTGTAAGTTGTAACCAGTAGCTTGTGGCCCGCCATCCCAAACTCCTAACCTCAAAACCCTCCATCCCAAACTCCAAACCTCCCAAATTCCAATTCAACCAATGTGAATTTGTTCAAATTTGGATAAGACTCGAATCCAAGCCCTTCTACATCCAATCGGTTCCCATGAGCCTCCGTCTGATTCATCAGCCCAGCCTTAGGCGGCCGCACTGCCACCCGTCCTTGCCGCGCCGTCTTCGTCCGCTTCGAGCTGCTCTTCAGTTCAGTATACGAATCTTTTCCCCCACTTTTGTTGAAAAATTATTATCATTATCATCATTATTATGACTGAATACAGATGGCGTTTGAAGATTGTTCTTCAGATCTGTATTGGTTTCAATCGATTCCTAGATCCCTTGTGCTTGTTAAAGAATCTTATCTTAGCTTGTTTGACTACTGATTGAATTGGTTGTACTTGGATTACCTGATTGTGTGCATGCATTCATAATTCGAGCTATGAAACATTACAATAAGCACTCCCTTATTTGAGCCTCTGTTTCGTATTTGTGAAAATTCTTGCTACCAACAACCCTATCTTTATCGATAACAGCCTCAATCATACCAGCAACAATCCCTTGCACATCGAGCTTTGCCAGTTCAAAAGAGAATTGGACACATTTGGTGCCATTGTCTTTTTTGAGGTTACAGACGGCTTCTACAGCCAGCATATAAACTGGGCTATAAAATCTATGTATTTCTGCTGCCTACATTTTTTAATCAATTTGATAGATTGTATCATATCACTCCTCTTAAAATTTATGGAAGGTAAGAAGAAAATGCATGAAAGTGACTCCCTTGATTTTCATTATATTTAAGCTGTGGAGCTATATATACAATAATAGAAATTGGCTACAAGGAAAGGAAGATAGGAAGGAATCCGAATAAAAATATATAAGCGTTATCTCTTAAGATATCAATAGTATATTTACTAGCCTAGACATCTACTTAGAATAATTGGATGGAATAATTCCATTTTTTGTTAGCTATCAGATAATGACATAGTTTTTTTTTGTACCTACATATCTCCCTTTGCTTCTTTCATCCCCTTATGTTTCTCTTTTTGATTCAGTTGGAGGTAGGGTTAGGAACTTACGGAATGTACATCCATTGGAAAATGAGAGTATTTTGCCTTTAATTTTGCAGGTTTGGTGATAGAGGTTGTAAGCTAGTTGGTTGTGGATCAGCTGTGCCTAAGCTACAGATTTCTAACGATGAACTCTCAAAGATTGTTGAGACTTCTGATGAGTGGATAGCAACCCGAACGGGTATTCGAAGCAGACATGTATTTACAGGTGAGTTATGCCAACAATTTAAGGTCATGCCAGGTAGCATTTCCCTTGAGGTCCCTTGGTATGGCTAAAATTTTGGATATCAGGCAAGTCTTAGTGATTAACATTATTATTCCATCATTTTTAGTAGACTTTATGGGAAATGGTAAAATAGAGAAAAAGAGAACCTAGACTTTTGTGCTGATAATGAAGTTATTAATTTAACTTATTTATTTGACTTTTGACACACATGCATTATGGTATAATGAGTTTATATTGAATTTGGACCTTGGTAATTCACTACCAAGATATATGACTTCCACTGTTGTGAATGTTGTGACGCATATTTTTGGTAGTTGGTGCCAAGATCATACCTCCTTTGATGCAGTTGGTGATTTGGTGCTAAAGGGACTCGGAATACTAGAATTTAGATTTTGTTTGATTAATGTGAGAGTTAATTTATACTAAGGTCTTGGCATCACATATATGAGGAAAGGAAACTTCAGATAACTTAAGCGAATCGTAGGATCGTAATCGTAAGACCCTAGATAAAAATTAAAAATAAAATAAAAACAAACCAGTGTTTAAAAAAGCAGTGCTATAGCTCGCTATAGCAACTTCTGAACCTCCCACCGCCTGCCTTGGCAAAGGCGCCCATTGAGTGGAATAGCAACCCAAAAGCGCTCGAGGCGCACATATGGCACAAGGCGCGCTATAGCACGCCTTTTATTGCTTTTCCATATTTCGTGTAGATTACTATTTCACTGAAGTTTATCCTTTTCAGTTTTTTTAATTATAAAATCTTTTCATATCTTTGTAGTTTTGGAAAATATATTTCAACAAAATTTGAAGATTTTATTCTCTATCATTATTTATCCTTTCTCTGATTCAATAAATATGATCAGCCATCCTCAATTCCTCTACACGTTTGATTCCCCCTTCTTTACCCACACCTTCCAATCTACTTCCCTCCATTCTCTATCCTTCTCCCCTTCTAGAGTTGCTTGCTCTTCACTGCTGCTGGGTAGTAGCTCACAGACAGAAGCTACGATCACAAGAAGAAGAGGAAGAAGTTGAAGGATATAAGTCCATTGATGAAGATGATGGGGACTTCGTTCCTTGTCCCAACATTAGGAAGAAGATGATGAAGATGGCCTTGATGACTTCGTTTGACCCACTCCCTAACCACCTTTCCCACCCATTCCACTTGAATTCTTTCTTTTCTCTAATCTCTTATGTTTTAGACTTGCATTTAGTATCTATGATGTTTTGGACTTGGTTTTATTATATTATTAGGTTTTCAATTAGGTTTTATTTCATCATTAACATATTTATACTATTAAATTTGAAAGTTACATAAGTTTGAAGTATTTTTACATTAATTATGGAAAAGCGATCGTCTTTGCCTCTAAGGCGCGCTATAGCGCTGGGCTGGTCCCATTGCTTTTCATCGCCTCTAGCTATTTTAAACACTGAAACAAACCATCCTAAACAAATACCTTAATTTAAAAATAAAACTAAGTTTTTCCTCCATTAAACAAATTAAGTAACTAAAATAGTCCAATAATATGCACCTAACATTCCTAATTTCTCAAGAATAATGTCTCAAAAGGTGACAAACAGACAAGGGTAATGTCTTAAAATATGACAAGCATACAAGAGATGAATCACACATCCAAATATCAAATGCCATCTCTAGTTTCAAATGGCATCATCGCAATTAACTACATCATGAACAATTCCAGGCGCTCAGACGTGGATTTGTCGAGTTGAGTAACGAAACAAATGGCTTAGGGTTTCAATTCAACGTCTTCACTCTTCTGCCAAAAAAATAAAAAATAAAAAGGTCCATCGTATCCAGAAGGCCCAATATCCAAACAAAACAAACACAATTACACAAATATGATTTTTGCTAGGATCGGATATTTTTTTTAGGATCGGTAGATCCTATCGATCCCACACGATCCCATAGGATCCTAGGTAGATCCTAGCACGAAGGAGTCTATATGCCTGATCCGGATCAAAACCTTGTCTAGAATCGTAGGATCGTAAGATCCGGATCGGGATCCTAATAACCATGGCTGCATATGTCCTTGTATACAATTTTTTTTTACAATAATCATGTTTTGAAGGACAATGATGATTTTTTGCCTCAAAAAAATTTGTATTCATACAATTTTTTTACGATGCAACTCTTCTCCATATCCAAGAACTTGCCAAGTTTTGGGAAGAAGAAAATTCCATTTCTTTGGACTGTTTTCATGGTTGTCATTGCTACATGTAACAAGGTTTTTCTCATGTAATTTGGCTACTGATGCCTATTTCTGTCATCTTTGTAATTCAACCGATTTACAGACTGTTACAATATTACTGTCTCACAACACCTGTTATTTGAATTGTAATTGACTTATTGTCTTCTCCTCTCTTTGCCCTCAAATTACAGAAAAAGAAAGCTTGACAGCTTTGGCTGTGGAGGCTGCAAAAAATGCTCTTCAGATGGCACAAGTTGATCCTGATGATATTGACATGATTTTACTGTGCACTTCAACTGCAGAGGATCTATTCGGAAGTGCACCTCAGGTACTAGCTCAAGCTGCACAAGTGATGGCATATGTATAGGCATAACAACTGCATAAGTCCTTAATTTAAGAAGTTGCGATGTGAATCTGTTTGAACTACTGATGTCAAATAAAATGTGAAGTTCACTGTCCACACAACTGGCATTCACAAAGTGTTTGAACTATCTGTATTATATATTATTTTTTACACAAAAATGACCGTTTTAGTTAAGTGGTATTATGCTGCCAGTGTTGCCAAAAAATATATAAATTGATATATTTTCTTATTCTTTTGTTTTAAAGATAAACTGCTTTCTCTTTAATATGATGTGGTTGGTAAACCCACTGATACATTTGCTTGTAAGTCTTATTTATTTGATGTTTTAGAATGAATCTTAATACATTCTTTGCACTTTCATATCAAAATCCAGATTCAGAGAGGACTAGGTTGCCGCAATAATCCATTGTCATATGATATTACAGCAGCATGTAGTGGGTTTGTTCTGGGGCTGTTGTCAGCGGGTTGCCATATAAGGGGTAATGACTGATTTCTTTTGCTCTGATTCAGTTGCAACTGTCTATTCCATTCCATCTTTCAAACAATTGATATTTTTTTATATTAATCATAGGAGGTGGGTTCCGTAATGTTCTAGTAATTGCTGCTGATGCTCTATCTCGCTACGTTGATTGGACTGATAGAGGAACCTGCATTCTCTTTGGAGATGCTGCTGGTGCCGTGTTAGTGCAGGTGTGGCTTTGGCTTTTTCTACTGTCAATGCTATCAGTTGCATTTTCCCTAAATTGTTCTTTCATGTTTCTTCATTTCTGTTATCTTCGCCTTCACTATGCAAGGATCAGGGCATGACATCATTGACAAAACACTTCCTAGTTTTGAAACCAATATATTTGTCTCTGCGCATTTCACAAATGAATGTATGCTTGATAGCTTTCATACTTGGTCACGATCTCTTTCATTTTGGATATGAGAATATATCATGCATTTCAGTTTGTCTACCGGTATTAGCTTGTACACTATTTCATACTCAAATCATCTCGGACGAAACAATCTTATGTTTGATATGAACTTGGATGGATTGATGGACAAAGTTGCTAGGTTCCTATCTTTGAGGTTGTCATCGTTGCATGCCCATTACACTTTTAATTTCCTTTTTCTGTGTTTAATACAACACTATACTCCATATTCAATTTAATTTGCTGAGAACACTTATGTGCATGCACAATTTGAGAGTACCACTGATTGGCTAGGAAGGATGATAGAGTTTCATTCACGCTCTTTTCAGCACAAATGGAGTTTGGTTATGTTTTAGTCCCTAACCTTTGAAACAAACTAATGAAGCGCTGAATTTTGAAACAAAACCAAAGAGTTAAGGGACATTAATAGGAAAAAATTAAGGTTAGGGCCCGTTAAGGAAAATTTTCAGAAATTGAGGATCCTCAATGCAACTTAACTTTTAATAGTATGGAGTGCTTTGTTGTTCTTTCTAAAATTTTGCTTGGCCACCTAGCGCAACTTGTAATTTAACCTCTTGAATCTTGATCTACCTTGTCACTTCTGTCGGCTATTTTTGTACTTTACTATTGAAGATGGAATTGGCAATAGCATCCTCTAAATCCTATGTATTAATTGATGTGTGCTCATCGGTTATGAACTCAAAGTGGGATTTGTCTGGTTGTTTCTGAAGCCTAAAAAAATTGGGTATGGATTTCATGTTCATGATCTCATTTGCAGGCGTGCGACATTGAGCAGGATGGTTTATTTGCTTTTGACATGCACAGTGATGGTGAAGGGTTAAGGTATGCTATGAGCGTAGAGCAAGTGCTCTACAAGTCTACATACAAAAGTGAAGCGACTTACAGTTCGATTTGCAATTGAACTGCCTTCATTTTATTTATTTTTATGAATATGCAGGCACTTAAATGCATCAATCAAAAAAGATGAAACACATGGTGCAGGGGATGCCGTCAATAGCTTTTCCCCGGGTTTCCCCCCTACACACCCAACTTTTTCTAATATCTATATGAATGGGAAGGAGGTATTTCGCTTTGCTGTAAAATGTGTGCCCCAGTCTCTTGAGATTGCGCTTCAAAAGGCTGGCATAAGTGGATCCAGCATTGATTGGTTACTACTACACCAGGTAACTCTTCTTAAACAGCGATATAATCTGGTGCAATTAGCCTAACTGTTAAATTAATTTAGCAGTTATATATGAAACCTAGGGGTTCGTTGCTCCCAAATCTCAGCAATATACTCACGCAACTGTACATATTAATTGGGTTACATAGTGTGCTCGGCCCCATTCCTATGTTCGCTGTCCATTACTCTTCCTTTGACTATGATTGGACTCTGCAGTGGTAAACCCTGACCGGCTGGCTCAAACTATCGGGTCAAGTTGTGTGTTGAGTCTGTTGACACATGTAGACATAACCCTCATGCTCAAGGTTTGTACTTTTTTTTTTTCCCCGCAGGCAAACCAGAGGATCATAGATGCAGTGGCCACGCGCTTAGAAGTGCCTCCTGAACGTGTAATATCAAATATAGCTAATTATGGGAATACAAGTGCAGCATCCATTCCGCTCGCGCTGGATGAAGCTGTACGAAGCGGGAAAATCCAGCCAGGACATGTAATTGCAACTGCAGGATTCGGTGCTGGCCTCACTTGGGGCTCTGCCATAGTAAAGTGGTGTTAAAAACATCAGCAAACTTTTATACTATGCTCTTCATGGATTAACTTGAGCATCAACCATTCTGAACGGAGCTGGAGCGCTTGAAGGAAGCCTCGGTATTGCCCAACACTCCCATAGGCTCAATCTAGCGACCTCAGTGAAAACCTTTGGCTCTTTCCTTGTACTTTTACCAGATAATAAGCCATCTCCAGATGGCTACTTTTTATCCTCTTTGATTATACCGAACCTTTTGCTTTTCCCCAATTGTTAACTGCATTTTTGTAATGTGTTGAAATTGGTCGGGGGAGTTTGGCAACTAGACATTGTATCATTGTTAGTTCAATTGAACACTTTATCGTTGTCTATAGCCGAACCATTATATTTCAATCTAATGTCTGTTTTCTTCACATGATCACACCTATTTACCCCATGATGGGGATCCTCTAGTACACTTCGGTTGCTTGAAGCCGACTTTCAACTGGCAACCGGGAAACTTAAGGCAGTAACGCACTGTCTGTAATGACTCCTAAACCAAAACGACGAAATCTGTAAAGAACTTGGAACCAAAACACTTACCCAGGCTGCATTTGACACCACCTGATTGGCAGGTTTATAATATAGAGCGCAATGATATCAAACCGAATATATGTATGCTACAAGATCATTGGAGCATCATCACGCCACCTTCTTTGCAAAGTGTATATTTGTCTTTTCATCGTTCAGTTCAGATTCAGCTAAATCAGACAGGTTTACCATTCACGATGCAGCCACTTCTATTGAGCTGTATCCTGGTACTGTTTGATCTCTGTAAGGCTGCAGACTCCTCCTCACCTCAGTAGCATCTTCCCATCTTTGAACCTCTGCATAGATATTCGAAAGAAGCATCCCAACACTTGGATGATCCCTTGAATCCATTTCCACGAGCCATTGAGCTATTCGTTCCCCCATCTCAATGGCCCCATGGGTTCTGCAAGATCTTAACATGGAGCTATATAATGGAACAACCAAATCAGTGTTACTTTCATTTGGAATTTCCCTGATCAAGTTCGCTGCTTCATCTAAATGTCCAGCGCGTCCAAGGAGATCAACCATACAGGTGTAATGTTCTACAGTTGGTTCAATCTGATACAAATCCCTAATAGAATTAAAATGTTTGCGGCCTTCTTCAACCAGTCCTCCATGACAGCAAGCACTCAACACACCTACGAAAGTAACATGATCGGGTCTTGGTCCAGCTCGCTCCATCTCTGCAAATGCCTCAAGGGCATGGTTCGTCCTCCCATTCATCGCAAGCCCACATATGACTGAAGTCCATGATGCTTTGTCCTTGTCTTCTAACTTACTAAAAATTTCCAGCGACTTATCTATGCATCCACATTTTGCATACATTTCTATTAGAGCAGTACCTAGAACAGTGTTTATCACAATTCCGTTTTCTTCAATGTACTTGTGAAGCTGTTTCCCTATATCATGAGCGCCCATCTTTATACACCCTGTGAGAAGCGTGACCAGCGTAAAATTGTCGGGCTTGACCCTTCTGAGCTGCATTTCCTGGAACAATTTCAGCGCCTGATCGTAACGTTTGAACTGAAGACACCCTTTGATTATTGCAGTCCAAAGAACAACATCCTTTTCAGGACTCCTCTCAAACAATACCATAGCCTCATCTAACTCCCCACAATTTACATATCCAGATATCATACTAGTCCATGAAACCATGCTTTTAGTTGGCATCATCTCGAAAACCTCACGAGCTGTACCTAAACAGCCACACTTGCAATACATATCCACCAAGGCATTGCTAATATTAGGAGTGTAATCAATTTCCTCCTTAGCATAAAAATGAATCTCTCTTCCAAGTTCAAGCAATTTCAATCCTGCACAAGCTGAAAGAGCACTAACTACTGTTGCTTCATCAGGCCTCAAATTGCTTTCACAGCGCATCCTCCGGAAAACAACAACAGCATCGTCAAACATCTTGCACCTAACAAATCCAGAAATCAGGACATTCCAAGATACCGTGTCTCTCTCAGGCATTTCATCGAACAGCTTCCCTGCATGGTGAACACATCCCACCAAACCATACGCATCAATGAAGGAGTTGCTCACGTAATTATCAAACACCATTCAAAGCCAATCCGTGAAGCATCAAAGCCCCCGTCAAATCTCCGGAACGCCCAACTGATTTCAATACGTACGGATAGGTGAAACTATCAGGCAACAAGCAATGTTCGTCTCTCAATTGTCTGAACAAAAACAGAGCTCTACTAAAACTCTCGCTCCTAGTATAAGTTTTGATCATCAAATTGTAGACAAACAAAGACGGGGCTGAGATAAAATCAAATCCCCTTTCTCCATATGTAATGCATCCCAGAGAAGGGTCAGTGCAAAAGGCCATTAGCTTGTTAAGGGTTTGTTGATCTTGATGGAGACCAGCTCTAAAGATGCGAGAATGTATCTGTTTGAGCTCTTCCATGGATCTGCAGTTTTGAAGGGAGAGTAAGATTAACTTCTTCATTGATCACAATAGTAGGAGCTCTTCCGAGAACTTTAAGCTCTCAAGTTGACAACCATTGAGAGAGAGAGAGAGAGAGTGGAGCTGTTTCGTGAAGATTTTTTTTTTTTTTTTGGTGAAGAATTGATATTGAATAAACATTTAGCATTTCACTAGTATATCTGCTATGAGCGCTATCTGAAGTTTTGGCAAGTGAAAGCTAAGCAGCTTCATATTGACAACTTTATAATTGAAGGGGATTGTCTGACGGTGGTTAAAGCTCTTCTGGGTGACTGGTCACATCCCGGGAACATTGAGCTGCTACAATTAGAAACCAGGGTTATCCATCATACTTCACTAATGTTGTTATTCTTCATATCTTCAGGGAATCAAATGATGTGGCAGACATGATTGCTCATCTTACTTACAGATACCCTGCCGAGGATAGCTGCTCATTGGACCATCTGCTGACTGATCTTGTCCATCTGGACGCTCTAGGAAGTCCCTCGGTTTGTCGGGAGCCTCCCTACTCTTATCTTGCTTCGAAAAAAAAAAGCATTTCACTAGTATAGTAACCCGCACGGAATGTCTTTAAATAAGAATATTTTTTTAATTCTATGTTACCGGTTATAGTAGGTTAAATATTAATTGTCATATTTTAGTTCTTTGCTTATCTATTGATCCACAAAATAAATTATATTATAGAGTTATGAATACAAATTAAGAAGTACTATATGCGTACAAACAAATCTCACATTGAGAATGTGAAATTAAAATTAAAAAAAAATAAAAGAAAGCGATAAATCAAATTGATTCTATCCAATAATTTCCACAATTATTGATCAGACAATATGATTGTACAAATTTATCCTTCATCGGATACAACAAACATGAGGTAGAGATAAGAAGAAGAAAAATGGAAAGGAAGTGAGATGAAGGGTGATTATATAGTATATGATGGTGTACACAATACATAGGAAGACACACAATTAAAATATAAACAAATAAAGAAGAAAATCATATTTAATTAATTTGTTAAAATAAATATGATTTTATTTTAATCTTATCCGTTGAATATCTAAACTAACCAACCAAAATATCATGACTATCTCGACTGATTTCGTATTCAAATCTTAATTGAATTAGATTTGCATAGTTATCCAAACAATCTCAAATGCAGTTGTCATATCTTAACTGATTTCGTATCAAATTTTAACTGAATTAAATTTGTGAAATAACTTAATTAATAAGTAAATTAAAATACCTACATTAAAGGAGAAGGTGTCACGTGACTTATTCGACTTTTTCTTTAGTATTATAATATTGATTTTAAATTTTGATACCAGTATAAATTTAAAACAACAACAATCTAGTATATATATCCCGCGAAAGCGGGGTCTGGAGTTAGGATGTATGCACTCTTAAGTTTTACCCCGGACTAGTGGAGGGAGTATTTTCGAGTGACCCAAAAATAACGGAGCAAAGGAAGGGAATGCACAAAACCTTAACCAACGGGAAATTAAGAGCCAAAAGATAAGCATAGAAACACGACAAAATAGACACCGCACAACTACGCAAGACACTAAATGTGTACCTCCGCGCGTCAATGGACTCTATCCCGGATCAAAAAATAATTCAGGTGAATCGAGAGGCGAATAAAATTACCGGAAAATCATCAAAATTATAAAAGAACAACAAAAAGATTAGAGACAAATGACAATCAAATAGAAAAAAAAAATGCAATCAACCCGAAGTTGAAGAAGATATGCTGTTATAACTATTTTTTTTTTTGAACTGGAAATAATTTGGCAATGAGACGACCTCATTGGCCAAGGGCATCCAGATGGATGTAATTCTATAGCACAGTATCGTCAGGTGTCTGTGGACCAGAGAGAACAAGTCGGAGGTGCGATAAATGGTCCGCAACTCGGTTTGCTTCTCGAAAGACATGACGAATCTCAGTAGATTGGAAAAAACCAAGAGAGACTCGACTGTTAGAGACAATCATTTCGGAGTCCCCTGAAGGTTTATCACAACTCTTGAGGTTGTTGATTATGATAAGGTTATCGCCTTCGATAATTAGGTTTGGTATGTTGAGCTTGTAAAGGCTCGGATTTTTAAATCCTAAATTTTTTTCGGAAAAAGAGAATAAAAAAAAAATGAAATTAAAATCGGTTTTTAAAACTCGTTTAGCAGATTCCGACCGGAAAGTAAAATTTGGCAAACAATTTCCGTCCTTAACCTCGAAAATTCAAAATAATTATCGGGTGGCGATATCCTTTTCAATTTTAAAAAAAAACCTAATTGATCGAGAAAGCGAGAGTCGGGAGAACTAACATTCGGGAACTAATTACGGGATTCGAAATTCGCGTATTCGGGATCTATTTCCGGGTATTGGTTAACCAATTTCACACTCAACCTCTCACCCGCTCCCCCCCTACCTTGTCCTGCAACCCAAGCCCATTCCCCGCCTATAATTACCCCGTCCCTTCCCCTGGTTCACCATCACCCACGCCCTCCCTCGCCATCACCCTCTTCCCACCCTCCTCCTTGCTCCCTCCTTCCTCAAGGGCTGCAGCAGCAGCAGCTGGACACCATCGCCACCATCCCGACGCCGCCCTAGAGGCCTAGCGCCTCCATCGAGCCACCGGAGCTCCACCACCTCGCTCGAGCGCAAACTCCGTTCGGTAAGCTTCGACCTCTCGTTCGATCCGAAATTCCATGGATGAACCTTCCTTTAACCTTCCTTTACCCTCCTAGGTTGAATCCGAGGTTCCTCCCTCTCCGACGCAACGAATCGAGCCTCCGGCGAGCTCCGACGAAGCTCCGACGTCCGCGAACACCTCGGTGAGCCTCGTTCATTCTCCCCTTTAGCTTCAATCCGTGTGCGTGTGTCTTTAGTGCGATTGGGATTGAGGGTCTGTGAGGCTGAGAGGGGTCGGAAATGGAAGGAGAGCCAAGCTCCACCAAGAAGGGCCGAACCAGTCCGACGCGGAGGAAGAAGACGACATGCTGCGGGCGCCGCAAATTGCTGCGGGCGCCGCACATGCTGCGGGCGCCGCACATGCTACAGACGCCGCAAAGTGCTGCGGGCGCCGCAATTTGCCGCGGCCGCGGCACTGGTTGTCCGTGTGAGTTTAGTTGCGTTTTGGCGGGCGTTTTGGTCTTTTGAATTATTTGTTTAAATAATTAATGGTAATTGGGGATTAAGGTATAAAAAATATTATTATTTTTTTTAGAGATTTTATAAAAGGTTAAAAAGTGATTTAATAAATAATTAAAAAGGGAATTTAGCGAGTATTTTCAAGGGGTCAGAACTCTTGACTGTTTAATTCGGATTTGAAACGATTTTGAAGCTAACTTGGGAATAAGACGATGACTAATAGCGTGGTATTGTGGTGAATTTCACAAGAGATTAAATGTTCGATGTTTATGATGATGATATATATGGAAAGTATAAGTATGATGTATATAGGGAGTATATTTTTTTAAACTGATAAGTTGACAAGTTATGATGAATGGTATGAGATAAGAGATGGTTGATCGTGATAAATTGAAAGTATGATTGATGCAAGCTTACTTATCTATCTGTTAATTTGAGTGAGTAATATATGTGTTCAGAAAGGCTATAGAAGTATACTTAGTATATTCTCGTTATGTGATTAGGTGATATTCTGTGATCGTGACTACTGTGTGCTGGATTATTCTTTTGCTGATCTTCTCTCCAGGTAAGTACCTCCGTGGCTTACTCAGTAACCAGTACCTCCTGCCTGATGTGTCATATAGTATGTAGGTGCTGCATATGCATAAGAGCATATCATGTAGTATCATGCTTAGGAATTGCATTTACAAATGAGCATCCTTATTCTGTATGCGTTTGAATACAGAACGGCCGTTATCTGTGAGTCCTAGAGTCCTTGCTAGGGTCATAGGGCAGCCCAGCTTCATCGGGTGTTGTCCTCCTCGAGTCATTTATATATATCACGAGATACGATATGGGCATGAGATATGATACGATGATGATATTTGATATGATTATAGCATCGAACTGGCCAGTCTCCACCTTGTCTGGAAGAGGGGTGGTGGTAAAAGAGGGATATACCGCTTGGTATTTTTTTTGTTAAGGCCTTCCTCAATATTCTGCACATATGAATTAGGAGCATGATAGTGTGGTTTTATTTCAGTACTGCATGAAGGCATCCTTTATTCTAGGTATAGGCGTATTATATGTCCTCAGCGCGGTCAGAGGACCCGCAGGCGGACTCTTGGCCTGACTTGGTGGTATAGTTTCAGGTACCCGATCTACTACTTGATTTTGTGCTGATATGACGGGGTCCATTCATATGGCGGAGAGTGAGTGTATGAACCCGGACTTCACCAAACTCATGCTTTTTGAATTTCTTCCTACTCTACTCCGTTTTGACCCGGCTCTGCCGTGGCACTGGTTGTATCGTTTTCAGAACTTTCGCCCTTTGCATGATAAAGGATTTTCGCACGTTGTAGATTTAGGACAGGTACAGGGGTTTACCCCGGGGTCTCCAACGGACCTTCCGGGTTTGGGTGCAAAATCCCACTTTAAACTGCGCACAATCGATTTCAAACCTTCAACCTGTACTCGGGGCGCAAGATCCCAACGAGGGGTTTCATCCCTCGAAACGTAACTCGGGAATCATAATCCCGGGCCGTTACAAAGGTGGTATCAGAGCCAGGTTTTGCAATCCGAGTACAACAGGTTGAAGATGGTTTTGAAAATCGCCCAATGTTTTCAAATGGGTTTGAGAAATACTTTAAAAAGGGCAAAATGAATTTAATTGGAATTAAAATGTAAAATGAATAAAGGGGAAATAAACTCGTGGGTAGAGACCAAAGCGATAGACCTCCCTTATGGATGTAGAACTCGGAGAACGGTAGGCAAAATAGTAGCTTTGATTTACAGATGGGCCTAGATAACTCCAAGGAACACCATGGAGGTTGGAGTGTCGAGTTAGGTGACCGTGAGGTTTTTCCCCTCCGGTCAGCCGTCCCTCGAAGGACGGCATAGATCGTCTCTATGCGTAATTTATACATATATGCAATTATGCCTGAGGGCGATCCTCCTTGAAGGGGATTATATTAATCGTCGAGTGCTTCTGTGCTGAGTGTTTAAATTAACCGTTCATGTAGTACTCATGGTCGATACTAGACGCGGTTCTGTTGGGCGTGTGGGTAGGGCACATCGTGGTCGGGGACGCCCCCGTCGGATTCCTGTTGAGAACGTCGAGGAGCGCACTGCTGACGATCACGTTGAGGAGCGAGCTTCACCTCCACCGGCTGACGACCAGATTCCGATCCCCACAGAGACTAGACTTGGACAGCTAGAGGCGGCACTTCACGACATTCTGAGCGAGTTACGGGGAGGATCCCGATCTGCAGCACCGACGTCCGAGGTTCCTGTTCAGCCAGCTGAGCCCGTAGCCGGTGCACGCCCTGAGAAGCACGTCGACTGGGTCAAGACATTAGCTCAGTGCTGTCCTCCGGCTTTTACTGGAGAGGTTGGGGGGGGGGGGGATATTGAGAGATGGTTCCGTGAGATGGATGGGTTGTTCGACCATGTTGCTGTCCCCGCTTCCGAGAGACAGAGACTTGCCGCAGGCCGTCTACAGGGAGACGCTTTTGACCGCTGGTCTTTATTTAAGATAGATCAGGCTGAGTGGACCTACGAGGAGATTAGGGACCTGATGCTGAGAGAGTATCGCCCTCCTGGGATTGAGATAGCCCGACAGGTGTCCTTTATGCGAGGCTACTACGACCGATCAGCTTCTGTCTCTACCATCGTTCGTCAGTTCCCTTCCGATGAGAGCCGGATTTGCATGTTATCGATGAGATTGCCGCCTCCAGTACTTCTGCATGCCTCTAGCTTAGGAGCTGTCAGCTTTGATCGATTCTTGGAGGTTATCCTCCTGTACGACCAGCAGCGGATCTTGTCCGAGACTGCATACACCACTTCTCGCCTTGAGGCGAAGAGAGCGAGACCAGCGGATGGTCGCGGAGACGACAGATCCAGGAGAGGAGGTTATGGAGGAGGATTTAGAGGGGGATATCACGGAGTTACACCGAGGGCACCCCAGCCGCCCGGTCCAGCTGTTTATGGAGGAGATGCCCGAGTGAGGAGTGTCACTTGTCATGGATTCTTCGAGAGAGGTCATTATGTCGCTTCCTGCCCAGATCGTTCGATTGTCTGCTTCACTTGCGGCACCATGGGGCACAGAGCTGCCCGTTGTCCCCAGGACAGTAGAGCCTCGCCGACTGCACAGCCACCGAGACTTCCTGCGGCTCCACAGCCGCCACTGCTGACTTATCCCCAGGGTCAAGGGCGAGGAGATGCTTCTGGTAGAGGTCGAGGAGGAGGTAGAGGAGGTAAAGGTTACGATCGTGAAGGCAGAGGGCCGTCAGGGCCAGGTCAGGGTAGAGGTTCGTCATCTGCAGGGCCATCTGGGTCCGGGTATGATCGTGGCTAGAGTTCCGGAGGCCGAGGACCAGCATTACCCCCACCGCCCCGCGTGTTCCAGATGAGAGCTGATGACCGTACTGCTCCTACTTCCGCAGGTACTATACATTTCCATGATGCGTGCTTGTCTATATTGTTTGACACTGGTGCTACTCACTGCTTCATAGCAGAGGCGTGCGTTGCTAGGCTGAGCCTGAGCTGCACGAGTGGTTTACCCCTTACTATTGGTCTAGCAGACGGGGCAAAGGTTAGGACGAGTCGGGAGATTTTAGGTTGCCCCATCCATATAGGTGAGCGTGAGTGGCCAACCGACCTTATTGTCATGCCATTGAGGATGGATGATCTCATTCTGGGTATGGATTTCATGGACCACTATGGAGCGATCATCAATCTGAGGACGAGGACGGTGTCTATCTTGGCGGATGACGGGACTGAGCACCAGGTTTGGGGGAGCGACCCCAGGAGGAACGGAGCGCTCATTAGCGCAGTCAGAGCCGCCAGACTTCTAGACCAGGGATGCATAGGGTATTGGTGTTACGCTTTAGAGGTGGATCGCACACATCCCAGCTTGGCAGATGTCCCTGTTGTGAGAGACTTCGCAGATGTGTTTCCAGATGAGCTACCGGGACTTCCCCCACCGAGAGAGGTTGACTTTGGGATCGAGCTAGACCCAGGCACCAGACCTATTTCACGAGTCCCTTACCGCATGGCACCGACGGAGATGGCGGAGCTGAAGGCTCAGTTGGAGGAGCTAGCCGAGAAGGGTTACATCAGGCCTAGTGCATCACCTTGGGGAGCACCAGTGTTGTTCGTCAAGAAGAAGGACGGGTCATTGAGGCTATGCATCGATTATAGGGAGCTGAACCGTGCGACGGTGAAGAACCGTTATCCCCTCCCCAGGATTGACGACCTGTTGGATCAGCTGCAGGGCGCCGTTGTTTTCTCGAAGATTGATTTGAGGTCGGGTTATCACCAGCTGAGAGTGAAGCCAGAGGATGTCCAGAAGACCGCTTTTAGGACTCGCTATGGTCACTACGAGTTCGTGGTCATGCCGTTTGGGCTGACCAATGCACCAGCTGCTTTCATGAAACTCATGAACCGCGTGTTCATTGACTACCTCGACAGATTCGTCGTTGTCTTCATAGATGACATTTTAGTCTACTCGAGGAGTAGAGAGGAGCACGAGGAGCATTTGAGGATCGTGCTCGAGACGCTGAGGAAACATCAGTTGTATGGGAAATACAGCAAGTGCGAGTTCTGGCTCAGAGAGGTGGCTTTCTTAGGCCATGTGATTTCAGCTGAGGGAGTCGCCGTGGATCCGGCGAAGATTGATGCTATCGTTGCTTGGGAGGTGCCCAAGAACGTCAAGGACATCCGCTCGTTTCTAGGATTGGCCAGTTACTACAGGAGATTCGTTCAGGGTTTTTCGAGCAATGCGAGGCCGATGACGCAGCTGCTGAAGAAGGATGTTCCTTTTGAGTGGAGTGTGGAGTGTCAGGCCAGCTTTGAGCTTCTGAAGGAGAAGCTGACGACCGCCCCAGTACTAGCGTTGCCAGAAGGGACAGAGGACTTCGTCGTCTACACAGACGCTTCACGTTTTGGCTTGGGATGTGTTTTGCATCAGAGAGATCGGGTCATCGCTTATGCTTCGCGCCAGTTGAAGCTTGCAGAGGTGTCCTATCCCGTTCATGACTTGGAGTTGGCAGCTGTAGTTCATGCTTTGAAGATTTGGAGGCATTACCTGTACGGCACTTCATGCAAGGTGATGACGGATCACAAGAGCTTGAAGTATATTTTCACTCAGAAGGAGCTCAACATGCGACAGAGACGGTGGCTGGAGCTTCTAAAGGACTATGACTTGGACATAGTTTATCACCCAGGAAAGGCCAATGTGGTGGCAGATGCGCTCAGTAGGAAGACTCACCAGGAGGCATCGGTTGCGAGGCTTACAGCTCAGAGGGATTTGCAGACAGATTTGATGAGGTGTTGCTTCGAGGTATGGGTTCAGCGGGAGAATGGACAGTTATCATTCTTGGAGGTTCAGGCTGAGTTGACCGAGGAGATTCGGCGAGGTCAGGCAGACTGTCCAGAGATTGCAGTTTTGAGGGATCGGATGGCCCAAGGTCGATTTAGCGAGCTTGTAGAGAGAGGAGATGGGATGCTGACCTTTCGGGGCAGAGTTGTAGTTCCGTCGACGTCAGGTCTGAGGCAGAGGATCATGCAGGAGGCTCACTCCACTCCTTATTCTGTCCATCCAGGGCCGAATAAGATGTATCAGGATTTGAGGAGATATTATTGGTGGCAGAGGATGCGAGCAGACATCACAGACTTTGTAGCCAGATGTCAGGTTTGCCAGCAGGTTCGGATTGAGCACCAGAGACCGGGAGGACTTGTCAGGTCGCTTCCAGTTCCCGCGTGGAAGTGGACAGATATCTCAATGGACTTCGTCACCGGGCTGAGGCGGGATGTCAGAGGATTCGACGCCATTTGGGTCGTGGTCGATAGGTTGACCAAGTCGGCTCACTTCATTCCGATTCAGGAGACATGGCCAGCATCGCGGTTAGCTGAGGAGTTCATTTGCCTGATCGTTAGACTTCATGGAGTACCTGAGAGGATCGTATCTGACAGAGATGGACGTTTTACCTCGAGGTTTTGGCACCAGGTTCAGGAGAGCCTAGGTACTAGACTGCATTTCAGTACAGCTTTTCATCCTCAGACAGATGGTCAAAGTGAGAGGACGATTCAGACCTTGGAGGATATGCTGCGATCATGTGTTTTGGAGTGGGGAGACCGTTGGGTTAGACACCTACCATTGGTGGAGTTTTCATACAACAACAGCTACCATGCGTCGATCGAGATGGCTCCATATGAGGCTCTGTATGGGAGGCGATGCAAGTCGCCAGTTTGTTGGGATGAGCCTGCGGACACGGTTTCATCTTTACCGGACCTTGTTAGAGAGACCATTGACAAGGTAGGACGTATCCGTGAGCACATGAGAGTCGCTCAGGATCGCCAGAAGAAGTATGCAGACAGGCGAAGGATAGAGATTGAGTTCGAGGTAGGTTCGCATGTGTGGCTTCGAGTTTCGCCTACCAGAGGAGTCCGACGGTTTGGGATCAAGGGAAAGTTGAGTCCGAGGTATATTGGCCCGTTTGAGATTTTGGATAGAGTTGGCGAGGTGGCCTATCGTTTAGCATTGCCCCCATCCTTGGCCGGTGTTCATGACGTCTTTCACGTCTCACAGCTTCGCCAGTATATCCCTGACCCTAGCCATGTCCTAGACTATTCAGACCTTCAGGTTGAGCCTGACCATACCTTTGTAGAGCGTCCTGTGAGAGTTCTTGACCGCCGAGTCAAGAGGCTTAGGAACAGGGAGGTTCCTTTGCTTCTAGTTCAGTGGTCTAGGAGGAGCCCTGAGGAGGCCACGTGGGAGACTGAGGAGAGTATTCGGGCTAGTTATGGGGATGTCCTAGACGATAAATCAAATTGATTCTATCCAATAATTTCCACAATTATTGATCAGACAGTATGATTGTACAAATTTATCCTTCATCGGATACAACAAACATGAGGTAGAGATAAGAAGAAGAAAAATGGAAAGGAAGTGAGATGAAGGGTGATTATATAGTAAATGATGGTGTACACAATACATAGGAAGACACACAATTAAAATATAAACAAATAAAGAAGAAAATCATATTTAATTAATTTGTTAAAATAAATATGATTTTATTTTAATCTTATCCGTTGAATATCTAAACTAACCAACCAAAATATCATGACTATCTCGACTGATTTCGTATTCAAATCTTAATTGAATTAGATTTGCATAGTTATCCAAACAATCTCAAATGCAGTTGTCATATCTTAACTGATTTCGTATCAAATTTTAACTGAATTAAATTTGTGAAATAACTTAATTAATAAGTAAATTAAAATACCTACATTAAAGGAGAAGACGTCACGTGACTTATTCGACTTCTTCTTTAGTATTATAATATTGATTTTAAATTTTGATACCAGTATAAATTTAAAACAACAACAATCTAGTATATATATCCCGCGAAAGCGGGGTCCGGAGTTAGGATGTATGCACTCTTAAGTTTTACCCCGGACTAGTGGAGGGAGTATTTTCGAGTGACCCAAAAATAACGGAGCAAAGGAAGGGAATGCACAAAACCTTAACCAACGGGAAATTAAGAGGCAAAAGATAAGCATAGAAACACGACAAAATAGACACCGCACAACTACGCAAGACACTAAATGTGTACCTCCGCGCGTCAATGGACTCTATCCCGGATCAAAAAATAATTCAGGTGAATCGAGAGGCGAATAAAATTACCGGAAAATCATCAAAATTATAAAAGAACAACAAAAAGATTAGAGACAAATGACAATCAAATAGAACAAAAAAATGCAATCAACCCGAAGTTGAAGAAGATATGCTGTTATAACTATTTTTTTTTTGAACTGGAAATAATTTGGCAATGAGACGACCTCATTGGCCAAGGGCATCCAGATGGATGTAATTCTGTAGCACAGTATCGTCAGGTGTCTGTGGACCAGAGAGAACAAGTCGGAGGTGCGATAAATGGTCCGCAACTCGGTTTGCTTCTCGAAAGACATGACGAATCTCAGTAGATTGGAAAAAACCAAGAGAGACTCGACTGTTAGAGACAATCATTTCAGAGTCCCCTGAAGGTTTATCACAACTCTTGAGGTTGTTGATTATGATAAGGTTATCGCCTTCGATAATTAGGTTTGGTATGTTGAGCTTGTAAAGGCTCGGATTTTTAAATCCTAAATTTTTTTCGGAAAAAGAGAATAAAAAAAAATGAAATTAAAATCGGTTTTTAAAACTCGTTTAGCAGATTCCGACCGGAAAGTAAAATTTGGCAAACAATTTCCGTCCTTGACCTCGAAAATTCAAAATAATTATCGGGTGGCGATATCCTTTTCAATTTTAAAAAAAAACCTAATTGATCGAGAAAGCGAGAGTCGGGAGAACTAACATTCGGGAACTAATTACGGGATTCGAAATTCGCGTATTCGGGATCTATTTCCGGGTATTGGTTAACCAATTTCACACTCAACCTCTCACCCACTCCCCCCCTACCTTGTCCTGCAACCCAAGCCCATTACCCGCCTATAATTACCCCATCCCTTCCCCTGGTTCACCATCACCCACGCCCTCCCTCGCCATCACCCTCTTCCCACCCTCCTCCTTGCTCCCTCCTTCCTCAACGGCTGCAGCAGCAGCAGCTGGACACCATCGCCACCATCCCGACGCCGCCCTAGAGGCCTAGCGCCTCCATCGAGCCACCGGAGCTCCACCACCTCGCTCGAGCGCAAACTCCGTTCGGTAAGCTTCGACCTCTCGTTCGATCCGAAATTCCATGGATGAACCTTCCTTTAACCTTCCTTTACCCTCCTAAGTTGAATCCGAGGTTCCTCCCTCTCCGACGCAACGAATCGAGCCTCCGGCGAGCTCCGACGAAGCTCCGACGTCCGCGAACACCTCGGTGAGCCTCGTTCATTCTCCCCTTTAGCTTCAATCCGTGTGCGTGTGTCTTTAGTGCGATTGGGATTGAGGGTCTGTGAGGTTGAGAGGGGTCGGAAATGGAAGGAGAGCCAAGCTCCACCAAGAAGGGCCGAACCAGTCCGACGCGGAGGAAGAAGACGACATGCTGCGGGCGCCGCAAATTGCTGCGGGCGCCGCACATGCTGCGGGCGCCGCAAATTGCTGCGGGCGCCGCACATGCTACAGGCGCCGCAAAGTGCTGCGGGCGCCGCACATGTTGCGGGCGCCGCAATTTGCCGCGGCCGCGGCACTGGTTGTCCGTGTGAGTTTAGTTGCGTTTTGAATTATTTGTTTAAATAATTAATGGTAATTGGGGATTAAGGTATAAAAAATATTATTATTTTTTTTAGAGATTTTATAAAAGGTTAAAAAGTGATTTAATAAATAATTAAAAAGGGAATTTAGCGAGTATTTTCAAGGGGTCAGAACTCTTGACTGTTTAATTCGGATTTGAAACGATTTTGAAGCTAACTTGGGAATAAGACGATGACTAATAGCGTGGTATTGTGGTGAATTTCACAAGAGATTAAATGTTCGATGTTTATGATGATGATATATATGGAAAGTATAAGTATGATGTATATAGGGAGTATATTTTTTTAAACTGATAAGTTGACAAGTTATGATGAATGGTATGAGATAAGAGATGGTTGATCGTGATAAATTGAAAGTATGATTGATGCAAGCTTACTTATCTATCTGCTAATTTGAGTGAGTAATATATGTGTTCAGAAAGGCTATAGAAGTATACTTAGTATATTCTCGTTATGTGATTAGGTGATATTCTGTGATCGTGACTACTGTGTGCTGGATTATTCTTTTGCTGATCTTCTCTCCAGGTAAGTACCTCCGTGGCTTACTCAGTAACCAGTACCTCCTGCCTGATGTGTCATATAGTATGTAGGTGCTGCATATGCATAAGAGCATATCATGTAGTATCATGCTTAGGAATTGCATTTACAAATGAGCATCCTTATTCTGTATGCGTTTGAATACAGAACGGCCGTTATCTGTGAGTCCTAGAGTCCTTGCTAGGGTCATAGGGCAGCCCAGCTTCATCGGGTGTTGTCCTCCTCGAGTCATTTATATATATCACGAGATACGATATGGGCATGAGATATGATACGATGATGATATTTGATATGATTATAGCATCGAACTGGCCAGTCTCCACCTTGTCTGGAAGAGGGGTGGTGGTAAAAGAGGGATATACCGCTTGGTATTTTTTTTGTTAAGGCCTTCCTCAATATTCTGCACATATGAATTAGGAGCATGATAGTGTGGTTTTATTTCAGTACTGCATGAAGGCATCCTTTATTCTAGGTATAGGCGTATTATATGTCCTCAGCGCGGTCAGAGGACCCGCAGGCGGACTCTTGGCCTGACTTGGTGGTATAGTTTCAGGTACCCGATCTACTACTTGATTTTGTGCTGATATGACGGGGTCCATTCATATGGCGGAGAGTGAGTGTATGAACCCGGACTTCACCAAACTCATGCTTTTTGGATTTCTTCCTACTCTACTCCGTTTTGACCCGGCTCTGCCGTGGCACTGGTTGTATCGTTTTCAGAACTTTCGCCCTTTGCATGATAAAGGATTTTCGCACGTTGTAGATTTAGGACAGGTACAGGGGTTTACCCCGGGGTCTCCAACGGACCTTCCGGGTTTGGGAGCAAAATCCCACTTTAAACTGCGCACAATCGATTTCAAACCTTCAACCTGTACTCGGGGCGCAAGATCCCAACGAGGGGTTTCATCCCTCGAAACGTAACTCGGGAATCATAATCCCGGGCCGTTACAGAGCTGCCGAGCCGCATTGACTCCATGCCAGAGGCCCAAACCCTCAGCACCAGAGACATAAGCGATAGGAGACGGCTCAGTCCCAGTGTTGATAGGTTTACCCGTATGATCTCGGATTATGTAGCCAAAAGTGCCTCCGAGATTAGGGGAGAAAGCACCATCAAAGTTGAGTTTCAAAGTTCCTGGCGGAGGCGTTCTCCATCGTGCCTTTTGCCGTGCTCTTTTGGATTAATGTAGTGGGTCCCGGTTGTTATGAGGTGGTGCACTGTTAGTCGATCATTTCTCTTGTTGTTTCGATGTGTGCCATAGGAGCATTTGATCTTTGATGAAGGTTGTTGTTTGTTGTATAGTGGATTTTTTGTCATCGAATAGTGCTTTATTGCGTGAGAACCAGATACCCCACCATGCAAATGCTAATTTTGTGAATTTTTGGGTTCCTATCTTTTCCTTTAATTCTGTTAATGTGTTGTTTAGGTCAGTTCCTTGTGAGAAGCAATTGTTTAGCGCTATCATAACCCTGGGGTCTAGGTTTGCTATGGTTTGTTTAGAAATTGGGCAGTCCCATATGAAGGTTCGATAATGTATAACAAAGTAATATAAAAATACTCTAGAAGGGGAGTTGAATAGAGTATGCCGGTTTTTCGCAGATAATCTCAAGACTTTTGAAGCGCTTGCAAAACCCTTTGAGATTAGACTTAATCTTTTCTCTGGAAACCTGAATCACAAACAAGTTATACAATTAGAAACAAGTGCGGAAATATGGCAAAGCAATAGGTAAAGGACGCAATGAATTGTTTACGAGGTTCGGCACGAACTTGGCCTACGTCCCCGCCTAGGGTTCTTCCACAACCCTAGGATTCAACCGGCTTGTATTGATTCACAAGACTTAAGATCCTAGTAGCTCACCAAGAAGCCTCTCTCCTATACAATTGCAATCTAGTCAACTCACGTTCCCTTGGAGTCCTAGACCAATCTAGAAGAGCTCCACCTCTCTCAGCTATCTAGTACAATCCTCTTACACTTAGTGAATCAATCGCCTAGTGTCCACTTCCTGAGTTACAAACTCTCGAGTATAACACTCACTCGAAATATATCATATAAGCTCACTGTGTAACTCTCAAATGCTTTGAAACGAAATAAATGACTCTTAAGAACTAGTAGAGAGCACACGAGGAAGACAGATTTGACTTGAAGGGTTGAGTGTATGAAAGCTTGTGTTCAACGAATGTGTTGTTGTCTTCCTTTCTTCCTTTTCTTTATAATGAACAAATCGGCGCCTAAGGATCTTCACCAACGGCTAGAGCGGATCATGGCTTGAGAGGGATTCTTCACGATCTTCTATTCTTGGAAACTTTGAAGCCACGATCTCCGATTTTATTCTCCATGTTATTCAGCTCAAGGAAGGAAATATAATTCGAAAAGCTTCCTGAAATGTCAGTATATATAAAATAATATCTGGAAGCATATAATAACATATAATAATATTCGGACATAATATAATAAAGTATTGGTTTTGTGTTTCATCAACACAGTTGTAGCTTCAAGACCTTTGACACAAACTGTCTGTCAAAGCCTTTAAAACTAATTCCGATTTTCATCAAGGGAGTGGAGTTGTCACCGTAGTAAGTGTGGGAGGTCCTCATAATTTGAGTTGCAGTGTGGGCATGTTGTAGGGACACCAGCACCCCTTGATGCCAACCTTACTGAGGTTGGTAATCCATTTTTTGTGATTTTCCAAAGCAAGGTTTTGATCTTGGCTGGAGCCTCGAGTTTCCAAATCCATGTCATATCAGATTTTTGGTGCCTTTTTGACGCGTTCATCATCTGTATTGCTGAACTTGTATTGAACCATCCATTTTTACTCCATTTCCAATATAGTCTGTCCATATGAATGTTTTTTGGTACTGGAGAGGATATTATTATGTCAATTGTGTCATTGGGCAAAATGTTTTGGCATGTAGAAAGTATTTTTTCGTGGTCCCATGAATTCGTAGGTGTAATAAAGTTGTATACCACGGTGTTCATGTCAATTAACGTTGTGGTCATTTACGAGGTCTATGAGAGGAGATGTACCTGTCCAGTGGTCAGTCCAGAATTTGATGTTTGTTCCATCACCAACGGACCAGCGTAGTCCTTGTTTGAATAAAGGGATTAGTCCAGTTAATTGTCTCTATTGCCACGATTTTTTTTTCCCTTTTTAATGGTATTGTAGTATGCTCTGGTCTTTTAGGTACTTTTCCTGGATTATGGTAACCCAATGATTTGTTGTTTCAGCCGGGATTTTCCATAATAGTTTCAGTTGGAGGGCTTTGTTCATATCTTCTGAGTTTTGAATGCCTAGCCCACCATGTGATTTGTCCTTGCAGACCTCAAACCAGCTAATAAGTGATTTGTGTTTGGGGCCCTTGTTCCATAGGAAATTCCGGTTTATCCTATCGAGTTCCATGTGTATGTGTCGATGTAGTAGAAAGTATTGCATTAGATGTAAAGGTTTGGATGCCAACGTGGACTTGATTAGCGTACAACGACCAGCTTGTGATAAGCAGTTTGCTTTCCATTTACTTAGTTGAGATTTAGTCGTATGTATTATATCAGATAAAGTGTCTTTGGTGACCTTGCCACAAATAATGGGACATCCTAGGTAAGGACCTAGGTTGTTTGTGGGGGGTGATGTTTAATTCATTGTGCATGAGAGTTTTTTGTTGAGTAGTTAGGTTCAATGTTGTTTGGAAAAGTGATTTATGTCTATTCACTTTCTGTCCTGACAATGTGCAATATTCTGTTAGTATTTTATTGATTTGGTCACATGCTGTTTTTGTGGCGGATGCGAAAATGACTATGTCATCTGCAAAAGCAAGGAAGGGGGTTCTGGTGCCATTTTGAGTTAGTGTTATTTCCAGATGGCTATTATGGGCGGCAGATTCTTGGCAAAGTCCTTGGGCCAGAACTTCTGATAGTATGAGGAATAGATATGGCGATAGTGGGTCGCCTTGCCGAAGTCCCCTTTGGGGAGTAATTTGTTCTGTTGGTTCATTATTTACTAATACTAAGTAGCTAACTGTGGAGATGCATTCTTTGATCCATCCCGTGAATATTGGTGAAAAGCCAAATCTAGTCATGACTGTCAGTAAGAAGTCCCAGTCCACAAGGTCGAAAGCTTTTTCCATGTCAAGTTTAACGGCCATCCAGCCCATTTTACTCTTTTTCTTTGAGAAAGAGTGAAAATTTTCATTTGCTATTAATATGTTATCTTGTATTGACCTTCCAGAAGTGAAAGCGCTTTGAAAAGGGCTGATAATTTTGGGTATAATTTTCTGTAGTCTTGCCGCCATAACTTTGGAGATTATTTTAGATGTTGTAGAACAAAGACTTATAGGTCTGTATTGTGATGTTGTTTTTGGGTTCTCGCATTTACGGATAAGTGTTATAAATGTATGGTTTACCTGCTTTAAAATCCTGGCACTAAGGAAAAAACTTTTGACGGCTTTGGTGACAGAGGGTCCAACGACGTGCCAGTATTTTTTGAAGAAACCTGCCGGGAAACCGTCTGGGTCGGGTGATTTGTCATTTGCTAGACTGAAAACAACTTTTTTTAATTTCCGCATTAGTGATTTGTTTGATAAGGCTCTCATTGTCATGTTCATTGATTTCTGCTTTGATGTTGTTTAATAGTTGATCCGGGATTCGTTGTTTTTGAGTGTTTTGGTGCCTTCTAATGAAATCAGTTTTAATTAATTCTCTTATGTCATTGTCCGTTGTTACATTGATTCCTGCCGTAGTTTGCAGGGATTTAATTATGTTTCTGTTCCTTCTTCCTGTGGCTATTCTGTGGAAATATTTTGTGTTTGCGTCAATTGATTTTATATGAATTCTTTTTGCTCGTTGTCCCCAGTATGTTGCTTGATATTTGATTAGTGAGGCGTGCTTGTTTGCAAGTCTCTTGGTTTTGTCCTCTGTCCTTTTGTCGTAACTGGCACAGTTTTGTGTTTGCAGATCTTGAAGTTCCTTTTCCACATTTGATATTTGTATAAATATGTTTCCAAATGTGAATTTGCTCCAGGTTTTAATCTTTTTTTTTACTTCCAGAAGCTTCTTGGTTAGTTTATATAATTGAGATCCTGGGTTGTTAGTTCTCCAAGCGTTTTTGACGAGGTTCTCAAAATCTGGCCTTGAGGTCCAAGCCATTTCAAATTTGAAGGGTTGTAGTTTCGGTTTTTGTTTGTCCATTAGGTCAAAGGTGATTTGTGCATGGTCTGATTTTATGAAAGCGTGATTTTTTTTTGTGTAGGAATTGGGGAATTGTTGTAGTAATGAATGACTTACTAATGTTCGATCTAGTTTTTCATAAATGTTGTTCATTCCTTGAGATCGCTTCCTCCATGTAAATTTATTTCCAATTGTCGGGGCATCTGTAAGATTATGGTTTGTGATGAATTCAGCAAGTCTAGCTGTAGTATATGTGCGGGCTAGGGTCTGCCCCTCCCATTTTGTCTGAAGGTTCTAGTATGTCGTTGAGGTCTCCTATGATGACAAAAGGTCCAGAAAATCTCTGAATCGTAGCAGAGAGGGCATTCTAGAAATTAGGTTTGTCACAATCATGTGGAGGGGCATAAACAAATATGATTGTGAATTCTAAAGAGAGGGGGTGATTTGTATACTTTGTTTGTATTGTTCTACTGTCCGAGGTTATTATGTCAAAGGATTCATTGGTGAGTTGCGATGCATTCCATAGAAGGCAAATTCCTCCTGAAAGACCTATTGATGGGCAGAAGTGTATGTTATCAAAACCCGCTTTTCTCCAAACATTATCTGGAGGAGGGATATGAAGTTTGGTTTCTACTAGGGGTAGTATTTTTTATGTGCTCTGTTCTACACGTTGATTCAATATGGGTCCAAATGTGTTTCTTACTAAGACCTCGTACATTCCAGTAACTAAACTTCATTGATAACTATCTTCTTATTTTTGGGTATCAGCGTGTCATCAATTTGCAAGGCGTGGGAGTAATGTCGGTTGAAGGTCTTTCTACAATAACAACTTAGATTGGTAGTGCATGAATGCAAATGAAGCTCTAAGTTTTCTTGCCTAAGGTCCATGAGTATGTTGATTGGCTGCTGTGTACATTTGATGTGTATGGAATCAAACTTGATGGGTTCTATATGCTACTCCTGCAAACAAAAATAGGTTTTCAAGATCTTAAGAGAGAGTCTCACTCGAGCTGAGATAGAACCAGCAAGGGAAAGTTCTAGTGAATGGTTGATATAGTTTTGATTAGTAATGATAAAGGTATGATACTGGGTGAATTTTTTAGGTGGATTTTTGCAGTGTACGGCTGCTGTGCATGGAGTCAAACAAAGTGTATGGGTTTTGTGCTTCTCGTTGTTGGGATTGCTCAATACAGAAGCTAGAAGAGGAGGCAAAAGGCCAGTAGGGTTAAAGGGGTAAACAAATTCAAACCTTGTAACATGCCACTAACAAATTCTAGCATATATATTATAAGTAACTTTAATAGACTTGTTATATGGAAGATGTGAGTTGAATACATGGTTTATACATGTCAAACTGAATTGGGACTTGAGAGAGTTTAAAGGAAGAGTAAATTTAACAAATTCATTTCCAGAGTCAAACCTGCAGCAGACTAAAGTATTGGCACAAGCTTGTGGATTATGGTGTGTTGGTCTCGAGCAGGAGCTGCAGGCAGTTGTTGTGATCGGAAGCATTCTAGTATTGAGTCCAAACCACCAGCTAGGTGAGTGTATGAATGAGTATTTCAGTGTCATAGATAAGTAAAGCCATTCCTAAGGGGCAAAACCCCTCGAGCAGTGGTAGAAATGCTTCTAACTGAATTATATTGATACTGATATGTGTGTACAGTTAAGTAAGTGTGAAAAATCGATGAATGGATTGGTCTAGACTGAGTTATGGTGAGAAGAGGGTTATATGTAGATAAATCACTTATCTTATAATTAAGTCTTACATGATTCAAATAGCACATAGTACATGTCAGTTTAAGAGTCAAAATACAAAGGATAATCCAAATTGCATAGTGAATATAGTAAAGTTCTAGTGGGTTGGTTAGTAGAAAGGAATATACAGTTGAGTATATTTGTAAAGAATATAAAGGTATTGGCCATAACAGTATGAGAAGATAGACTGGTAGATCATACAACAACAGAAGAAAGTTGTACATAGATAAAACACATATCTTATATTGATCAAGTTCATGATTTAAATGGCAGACAGTACAGATTATTTTGAGTATCAAAATACAAATGATAAACCAGAGTGCATAGGGTGTATTGAGTTTTTGGAGTTGGTTGGAGGATGTGTTCAGGTTGATTTTCCTTTTGCCCTTGTCGATTTTGGTCGGCTTGGAGGGATTGGGTTTAGATTAGGGTTCACCCGAGGGCTTCCTATTTGGGGTTTTTTTTTGGTGTCGGTGGATTCTCAGAGAGAATCCCCTTCCCTTTGAGTTTAGATGGGTTATTAGCCATTAAAGCTAATTCAGAGGGGTTGAAGAAGATCCATACTACAAATTCAGAAAGTAGAAAGGATATGAGAGGAGAAGAAGAATAGGAGTTGTGTGAGCATACATGTGATTAGAGAGGTCTGCTTCCCAGTTGCACAGTGAACTGGGGAAGCAAATTTGGTGAAGCCGAAAACGAACGACAACTTACCGAATCAGGACATCCTAGAAGCAGCATTCGTCAAATCCATTAAACAACACAGTGGAGGGTAAGCCAGAGGAAAGCCCTCTAAAAGTAGCGATCGTTGCAGCGAGAAGAGACCATATAGCCGATTGATTGAACCGTGAAGTCGGAACCCTAGCAGAGAAAGCAGGCGCCCCTTCACCCCCACCGGGATCCATCTGTTAGGCCAGATCCAGTGCCAGAAGCTCTTTAATTTGACAGATCGAATCAATGACTGAACATGGGATTGGATTAAGCTTTGTAGAGCAATCGATTTGGGAGTTTTTTCTGGGTTTGCTTTATCGCTTTGGTTTGGGGATAGAGGTGAGGGGGCGCGCGTGAGAGAGTGCATTCTCTTAGTGGGATTTGGGTTTTTCGGTTCCATTTCGCATGCATATTAGTCCTTCATGTGATCCATCCTTTGCTTATGTTGTTATAACTATTGAAATGGGATAGATAAATGAGCAAAGTGATGAATGAAGTAAACTTATGGTTGTCGATAAAAAAAATATATAAAACTTAAATAAAGAAATTGGTAAAATAAAAAAATATTTAAAAGAAAAATAAATGAGATATTAAGATATAAAGATAGAGATAAAGTGGAAACGAATGTCTCAAACGGAGGGAAATATCATCAACGGTGTGTTTTAGAGGTGAGAATCTCAAAAATGAAAATTAAGAGCAACCCCAACAGATATTGTAAAAAATTTCTAAAACATAGATCAAAATGTCAAAATCTCTAAAAAAAATTCACCCCAACTCCAACAACTTCTCTATTTTACAGATTTTCGCAAATAAAAAATTTATAATATTTAGATAATCGTTGGTTAAAAAATGATAGAATGGATGATTCATGTAGAATAGGGGTGCCAATGTGAAAGGTAAGCATTAAATTTATATATAGAGAAGAGTGAAACATTAAATCATAGAGATTACCTCTCTTCCTTCAAATTTAGAGATTTTTTTCATACTCTTCCTATTTTCCCTTTTTATTTATTTATTTTAGAGATGTTTGGACCTTTTTTTTATACAAGACAAAAGTTTGGGGTGCGTAAACTATGGTTTGTACCACCATCCAAGAGATTCCTTTTGGACGAGAGTTTGGAATTCTAAGTCGGAAGTCTAGGAGGCCGATCCGGAAATCAAGGCCAGCTGAGCAAGACGGTCATCCACCCTATTGGCCTCCCTAAAGACATGGAAAACGGATACTAACTCGAAAGAAGCGAGCAGAAGAAGAGCCTTAGAGATAAGGATTTCAATCTCCCAGGGGAGCTTCCAGGTGTCGTTGATCGCATTGATGACAGAAAGACAGTCGCCCTCCACAACAAGACGCCTAAGGCCCCACTTTTAAGCTTCCGCCAGCCCAAGCTGCAAACCGATCGCCTTAGTCTGAAGTGCCGACAAATTCCCACAACTTCTGGCATCACAAGCAATCAATCTCCTTTCATCATCTCGAATTACGAAACTTGTAGAGGCAACACCAGAAGGTGATTTAGCACCGTCGAAGTGGAGCTTCAAACCACTGGCCTTAGGCTTTCTCCATCGAATGATATTCTTTGGCGAGGCCGCGAGGGTTCCTCTTGGTGGTTTTTTGTGTAGAGTTAAGATGTCGAAAGATTTCCTTTGCACAAGATTTTATGCATCTGTTTGTTTTGTCTACGTTTCTAATCTGTCTCTCATTAACTCTATGTTTGGACTTGCTCTAAGAGGGAAAAGAGTGGCTTATTTTTTGAAATTAAAGTTTAAATGGGGTAGTTTTCGCAAATTACTCATTCTATCTCCATCCTCCCTTCTTTCATCAGAAAAGTCTGAACTCGGAAGATAGGTTACAGTCACCGTGCAGTGCAGTCACCACTCACCAGAGCTCCAGTATGGAGTTTTTCCGTAATCTCATCCACATTCATAAAAAAGCCCAAAGTTGCATTCTTTTTCCTAATATAAGAGAGATTAATCCCCAAAAATGAGATCCCTTTTGCGTAAATGCTCTCCAATTTTATTCCGAACCCCCACGAATCCACCTTATCTCCGCATCCATCACCTTACACACACAATTCCAGATCGCAAAGTCGCAGCGTCGTTGTGCGAATCCTTACGGAAAGGCCTCAGTTGGAGTGCTTTGAGTAGAAAATTCGATTCCGTTTCCTTGAACGATGCAATCGTCGAGCAAGTCCTCCTCGAATTCAAGCAACCGGCGGAGGCAAATAGGGCTCTCAGTTTCTTCCACTGGGCCGCCCACTGCAAGAGTATCGATCATAAGATCAAACCCTATTCAATTGTCATCCACATCACTGCCAGCGGTCGCCTTATCAATGATGCGCGCGCTCTAATTGAATCCGTTTTGCGGAGAAATGAAGGCGCCAATGGATGTGATTCGCAGCTTTTCGTTGTTGATTGCTTGATTGATACTTACAAGGCGGCGAATTCGTGCCCGTTTGTGTTTGATTTGTTGGTGCAGTGTTACAGCAAGCTGCGAATGTTTGATTCCGCCTTTGAGGTATGCCGTTACTTGGATAAACATGGCTTCTGCCCTAATTTGATTAGTTTCAACACATTGCTTCATGTGATTCAGAAGTCAGAGTCTTGTGAGAAAGGCTTGATTTGGAGGGTTTATGAGTTTATGATTGAGAGGAGAGTTTATGGGAACGAGGCTACAGTGAAGGTGATGATTGATGCATTGTGCAAAGCGGGGGAGTTGCAGAAGTTTGTCGATATAGCAAGTCGGATTCATGGCAAGAAATGTCCTCCAATGGTGGTTTTCAATACTAGTTTGGTACTTAGGATGTTGGGTGAAGGAAGGATTGAAGAGGGTATATTGGTGTTGAAGAGGTTGATGCAGAAGAACATGATGCTGGATACTGTTTGTTATTCTTTGACAGTTTATGCTAAGATTCGAATAGGGGATTTGGATGCTGCACGAGAGGTGTACGAGGAAATGCTTAAAAGAGGGTTTAGTCCGAACCCTTTCGTGTATACTGCGTTCATTGGAGCCTATTCTGAGAAGGGTATGGTTGAGGAGGCAATGGACCTGTTTCAAGAAATGAAAAGCATGGATTTGAGCCCTTACGACGAGACATACAGTTTTGTCATTGCAGGTTGTGTGAAGACAGGAATAGCAGATGATGGATTGAGGGTTTGCGAAGAAATGGTGCAGAAGGGGATGCTGCCGAATACCTCTCTTTTCAATGAGTTGGTGAGAGGGCTTTGTGGATGTGGGAAGGTGGAGCAGGCTAACAAGATCCTGACTCTTATGTTGGATAAAGGGTTTTTGCCCAATGAGATTACGTATTCTCATCTAATTGAAGGTTATAGGTCTGATGGGAGGGTTGAGGAGGTTTTGAAACTTTACTATGAAATGGAGTTCAGGTCACTGCCTGCAGGCTTACGAGTGTTAACGTCTTTGGTATCGGTCTTATGTGAGCATGGGAGAGTAAATGATGCTGAGAAGTACCTAACTGTCATGAGAGATCGGTCTATACAGCCAACTGCAGCCATGTACAAGTTGCTGATAACGCGGCACTTGGAGAGGGGCGATAAGGAAGAGGCTTCACGCCTTCGCAATGAAATGGCTGAGAAGATGCCTCATCCGGCAATGCCTGAAACTTAATTGACCCTATACAAGTTGCCAGTGCTTCATCCTGGAAAGACTCGTCCGGGCATATACAAGTTGCCAATGCCTCATTCGGGAAAGACTTGTGCACCCGGATTTTTTTCTAATGGGTCCTGATTGGACCAGGCTGTTTGGAGCCATCGGGGAAGATTTTGATGCCTCGCCTAGATATACTCTATCAATTAGTGCTTGGCTTTGAGCCTGATTCCATGCTCCAGTTTGCGTTCTGGTCTAGGATTAAGGCCTAGGTAGTACGCCGTGTCGTACTCATGTCCGTTTCACTATAAAATTGATCTTTGGTGCTCTTCCATGCAAGAGTTCATCAGGAGATTTATCAAGAACCTTTATATCATTGCATATACTTAGCGACCCAAATTGCGTGACATTAAATTGAGTCAAAATGGATTGGACTTAGATTTGAGCTGTGCGTGACATTAAATTTTTGGTTTTCGGGTGGGTCGTGTTCTCGGATCGGATCAAATTTTGCTAACTTTAGTAGATGGCATCCCGGGCTGGCGCACATCCCAGCCCATGCCTTCCCTCTGCCAGACTCTGCACCAGCCGCAGCAGTTGGACTGAAATATTCAAACTGCGTCGTTTCACGTGGGTTCCAGGGTTGGGCATGCCTTCCCTCCCTGTGCCTCTGCTGTCATCTGGGGAAGGGCACCAAGCTCTCTCTCGACGCAGACGCACTGCAAGCATCACGATTCACATCTAAGGCCTTACACTTACAAGCTTACAGTACAGATTTATTGTTACAGATTTTTCGTATCCGGCACAGTAAGTTTTTTATTTAACTTTTTTCCAGCACTGTAAATGCTCATGCGATTAGTTCAATTGAAATAAGACTCCCGTTCACACAAATATAAAGAGGTGAACACTGAACAGGGTAAAAATGAATGGAACACACGGAGTAAGAGTATGGAAAATATTGCACAAAAAATAAGACTCCTTTTTAGCATTTGGATTTTTAGCATTCGGATGGCCCTGCATCAAAATATCTCAAAACTGGATTTCCAACCCAACAATGGCATCAGAGTGGTTTAGATCAGTACAACAAACTACTTTCTAGTTTCCTTTGTGGGTATTCATCCACCCACATTTGATGGTATAGCGGAAAAAAATGGCAGTGCAAATGGGATCAATCGAAACGTAGATCATGGCAGACTTGCTGATTTCATGGCCTCAGAGCAACGGCAAGGCCCAGTTTGTGCTTGGGAGAGTTGGATACTTTGGTGTCATACTCACATGAAAGTGTTACATGTGACTTGGGCCTCCATTCACGTTGGCAGAGCATTGCAACCTTTCCATCGTTTGAGAGGCGTGTTTTTACCAGTGTGTGAGGATCAACTAGATGAGAGCTTCCAATGCTGAAACTGTTTTGATAGCCGGAAAACCTGTGTGTCATCTCAGCAGCCACAGCAGTTCCATTGGACGGATCCACAATGTGGAAGTATGAAGCTTTCATTGTCTGTCCCTTGTCCATACTGCTCAGTAAAAACAATTATAAATAAATTAAATTAAATAAATAAATCTTTGTGAGTAGAGGAGATCTAGTAATTTATGTGCAGTTGAAAACAAGAAAGTTCATAAATCTATAGTTGAAAACAAGAAAGTTCATAAATCTATCTATTCATACGTACAAGAAGAGTGATGCAGAAAAGTCTGGTTTGTTGAAGGTAACCCCCATATTGCATTTGGTAAATGCACCAGTAGCAGCATCAAACCCTACTTCACCACCCAAACCGAGATCTTGGGTACCCACTGCAGAATTAAACTCAAAAAGTGGTGCAGGGTTCAAGCCAATACTGGAGTTTAAGGCCATATGAGGATGAACATAATTTACATCCAGCTGAAAGAAGATGCCAGTATAATATCAGAACTCTGTAAAATTAGGACCTTCCATGAGGAATTGAACACAAGAGTGAAACAAAGGGAAAAAAACAGACTTTCCTTTCAGAATAAAGAAGAAATACATCAGATATCACACAACGTATTTGCACCATTCCAGTTACTGCTAGAAAAATGTCCAACTAAAGAGGACTGTACATGGAATCATGAAATAAATAACTACTTCAGAGGATATCAAGCAAATTCTGTATTCAAGGTTGATATCAAAATCTAGTAATTCATTATAGATATCACACCTACTATGCATACAATTACATTTTACTTCTTATTGTTCAAGACAATAGGAGAAATTATACAGGCTGGACATTGTATTGTTCTATCCCAACCTCCTATGTCACCGTAAACCTTTAGAATAAGGCAATAGTTAGCAAAATGTAGTTGCTTTCAACATCCTACTAAAGCTGAGATAAAATTAGGAGAAATTAAATTAGAAGATTACAAACAGACATGCGGGACTCGTGATCTAAAATAATAAACTCAACAACAATTATGCCAAAGGGCTCCAAAAGATGTATATAATGAGATAACTACCAACCTTGCCAGACTTGTGATCTGGTATCTTGAAGCTGAGAGCAGTTTTGATTCCCTTTAAGGTTTCATCAACAGTGATCTTAGTAGAAACCTGTTGCAATAGGATAAGGTTAACATTCATGTGAGCATAACGTAGATGACAAAAAAATGAAGAAACGATAATTTCTAGATTATATATAGTCTTCAAATATCATCAAAGAAAAACAAGGATTAATGGCATAAAAATGTCAGTTTACTTACATTTGAATACATATCTACTTTTACATCGACTGCAACCTTCCCACTCTTGTAGACTGTATTTATGTCACCAACAAATACTTCGCCCTTCTTGATACCAGTGGCTGTCAGTCCCTGCTCATAGAATTACATTAGTAAAATGTTCAAACTTCTAAGCAATCGCAAACAATGATGCAACTGCCTAACCATAGAAGCTTTACCAAAGAGTAATAGGATAGGATCTCATTTTGTAAAGAAAACTTCACTCGACAATGGTGGTACAGAGTACAGACTATAGTGAAAAAAAAAATTAATTAAAAAAGAAAAGAAAAGAAAACCAAAATATATAGATATTTCTTACACAGTATTCTTGACAAATCTACAACATATTTGGCCACAACCTGAGAGAGAGGAAAGTAGTTTCCAAACAAAATCCTCCTAATATGATGCATAAGTTTTAACTTTAAGCTGGGAATTTCATATTGTGGTAGCCTTAATAAAGAGTTGGTAAGAGATTAGAAAAAGTGACCTCATTTTCAAGCGGTGTTCAGGGTGCATCCTAATAACCCCAACCACTTCTTCTAGTCAAGTGGTGACTATCATCATCATTCTCATAATGGTCCATTTTTAGGAATGAGAATGGCTTTCAAGGAAGAACCTCAATTGCTTGTCCATCAGAAATTTTACTGACGTTTATTCAATGGCATTAAGAAAACAACTAAACAACATACTCTAGATAAATATGACAGAAAAAGGTGTAATTTGCTAAAGCTGCACACCTAATCAAAGATAATCATAGTAAACTTCCTCAATTATGAAAGCTTTTAGGCACACTTATCTTGTGAAAAGATATATCAACAGAACACTGAGACTTAAGATAACAGCCAAATTAGCATATTAAAGGTTGACATATATAACGCAATGCAATATATGATCAAGGAAATATTTTACTATCACCGAACTTGTACGTTACATAAACACACATTTAACCCCTAATAAAGGCAAATCATAGAAAGAAATAATCATAGATTCCCAAATACATATTTAAACAAAACAATCTAGTCAATATGGCAGGTCATACACAAATAAAAAAACGTTAAAACAAATTTGTTCCAATGTGCACATGCCTATGGTCTATAACACGCTAAACATAGAGGTGAAATGTTTCATACCATCCCAGCAGAACTTGGCACTTGAAGGGTGAATTTCTGATCAAAATTGTAATCTTTTGACAAGAGATCTGCAAATAATATGAAACAACGAATGAAGCTTACTAATCTATAAGGGGCCAACATAGCATACATACATGATATAGGATCATATTTTCTGTCAATTACGAATCTACATGAAACTGTTCAATAATACAATTCCCAAAACGCATTACTGGCTAATTATATGAACCTTTATAACCTGATAGAACATATTACTCATTCAGGCCTATTTGAGTAATCCATTTTAGATTTCTATTAAGATACTACAAACTCCGCTCCTATTTCAGGTTTATGGTCATTTTCAGAGAGAAGTTCTGTTAAAGGAAGAAAGAATCACCTCTAGCTCTCCGGCCGAAATCAGGAAACTGAGATGGAGCCATTGCTTGATCAAGATACCTGCAAAAACATTTCTCCTTAGCGTCACCAATAAAGGGAACAAATCAAGAAATCGAGCAAAATTCAGTGCTGAGAACAAAGGAACCGAAAATTACAGGTCAATAAAACCCTAGCTTCAAAGACCAGCCCCTGAGAAACCCTAAAGAGAACCACACGAGATTTTATGCACCCCCGACAATTTACAAAGACGAAACAGGAAAAAACTAAAGCCGCTCTGAAACGCAAATGGCATTGAAGGAGGAAGCTATTAGGGAGGTCGAATCTCACCTGAAATCGATAGAAAGGGGGCGAATCAGGAGCCGCCGAGAGAGCGGCGAAGACGGGGTAGCTGCGGAGGGTACAAGGGAAAGATCGGCGTCGTGGCTCCTGATTCTTCAGCGCCTCTAATTCCAAGTGGGAAGAAAGATCCAAAGCCACTTGCAATTTAAGGCTCCTACTTGTCTTGGGCCACAAGATTCTATTGGGCCTCAAACGGCCCAATAAATGAGAGCCCACTTTGGTTTGTTCAATTTCCATTACCAATTTCGGCTTTTTCTTCAAGCAAACTAAAGTAGTAAGGTTGATTAGCTAATATTGATGGATTTAATTGGAGTTTTTTTATATCGGTTTTTCGTACCCCTAATATTTTCGTTTAAAATGTATTAGTTAAATTTTAAATTCGATTCCTAGTGTCATTTATTTTATTTTATTTTTTGTAGAATATCTTACCCAATTTAGGATTTTATCCAATGTCCTTAGGTATACGATAGAAATACCGTTTTTATATAATGAGAAATAGATCAATCAAAACACGTTAGATTCTAAACCAAATTAATAAACCGTGCTCTTCAATGAGTCTAAAGTAGTCACTGGATCAATATACTTTAATTCATCATCACATTATTGATTGTCAAACCAGTTGTAGAAATAGCAATTGTCCGCCTATTATCATTTTAATTTATAAACTGGGTTAGTTCTAGTTCGAATACACATTGCAAATGCTCATAAATTTCATAAGATTTGCACTTGCCTTATATAGCAAGCATTTATCTATGGAATCGTTTTCCACAATTTAAAAATTTTGGTTTTGATAAATAGAGAGCGATTATTTAGAAGTCGAATCGGGGACAAAAACTCATTTAATTAGTAGCATCAAATCACCGGCATTCCCTACATAAAATCAAACAGAAGGTGAACTTTAAATTTGTTACTCATTAGAAGGGACGGTGGCGGAAATTAAACCGAGACCTCCCATTAACCTCTCATTTCTTACAACCGAACCATTACAGCCAGGAATTATTTATTGATATATTACTATATTTAGTATTACCAACTACCAAGTGGTGTAGATGATGTTTATTATATTGTTAAAGGATGCTACAATATAATAATATATAGCTTTTTTTTTTTTTTGGTGAAAATAATAATATATAGCTAAAACATGAAAAATGGCAGTTAACTAGACTTGTAACCAAAACAATATTTACGAGGGAGTCAAGTATAAAATGAATTCATAAAATAACGAAAAAAAAAATCCCATCATCCAGCATGATCAAATTAAACACACACATAAGTCTAAAAACAAGATAGAAATTAATGGAAGAAAATAGATAAGAATGAAGTGTAATTGAGCTCTCCAAAGATGAAGAATCGATGTGTATACTCCCTCTGATCTCTTCTAAGTGGGAGAGGTAACGGAGAGATTAATAGAAAGAGGGGAAACTATAGAATTAGATGAAGAACTCGAGCTGAAGCCTCTCATGTACTTGATCTCCAACGACACCTGTTTCTCATATCTCAACTGCCTGTAGAAATTCATTATAAATGCCTCCGCTTTTGCATCAATTTCCGGATCTCCCTCCTCCGAAACCCCTCCCGGCGACGACTCCGGCGAGCTCGCCGTCCGGTGGAGGACGCGCCCGGGGCTAGGTCCCGGCGAGGGGGAGCTACCGTGATCATCTTGGACGGCGTCGATCAGGCCGCCGGAGAGGAGGCGGTCGTTGAAGCTGTGTCGAGGTGGCAGATGGAGCTCCCGGCGGCGGAGGATGGGGGTGGTGGAGCGGAGGAGGGAGGCGAGGCTGAGGTTGCGGAGGAGGAAGCGGACCTTGTTGACGGCGGACCTCAGGCGGCTCAGCAAACTGGATCTGTTCATGGTGAAGTGTAGATCGATCGGATTTGGAGGGTTTGGTTATCTTGATCGGTGTTCTGATTTTGGAAGGGAGATGATGATTGATTGAGATAGAGGATGAGTTGACCAAGTATTTATGTTTGATTTTGTGCGCTCATCTGTCACATGTTTGGAATAACATTTTCCATGACTCCCCAAGTATAAACTAATGCAATTAATTTTTCTGTTTTTTTTTATTAATTATTGCCCATAAATATAACATAAGAATGAATGGATAATTATATTTGTTTTGTACTTCATTTTTTTACGTCCCATGTGCTAAGCTAGTTTTAGCTTGATTTTTTTTTTTGGGTAATGAAGCAATTCTATGTGTTAAATCATCAATAATTTTGATCAACAACAATAATAAGTTCAGTATATCCCGCTCAAAGAGTAGGGTCTGGGGGTCGAATTGTACGCACCCTTTCTCCAACTAGGTCGAGAGGGTGTTTCCTAATGACCCAAAGTCAAAACAGCAAGGGAAGATGGTAGCACACACCCTATAAAAACTGTAATTCAAAAGTTTTATAAAGGAAAAACGATGTAAAGGATGCGGTTATTAAGAAAGTTGTGATAGAAGGGGAGGAAGGCATGATGCGGTAAACGTTGCACCCGACTAATGTCCATCAACCCGGATAGTACTCCTCCATTGTGTCATATCGTGCGTCATCTCCTCCGAGAGTCCTAGAACGGCCAGGTCATGTCTAATCACTTCACCCAAACTCTTCTTTTGACGCCCTATATATGCCACGACGAACGCCTTCGATAGCCAAATTGTCACATCTGCGCACCGACGCACTTGGATCTCTCCTCTGCACATGTCCATACCATCGTAGTCTCGATTTCCGTAACTTAGCCTGAATACTAGTCACTCCCACCCCTTCGCGCATAGTCTCATTTCTGATTCTATCTCGCAAGGTAAACCCACACACCCACCTCAGCATCCTCATCTCTAACGAGAGGGTTTCTCGACCAAATAAATTTGTAGTCAAGACCCCCGCTATAGTATAGGGGAGTCAGGTTCGTCCTCAGGAGAGAAGTCAGCGGTTCTAGGTTTTGTGTGTTTTGGCATTCGGGATAGCGGGAAAAGGTGATGAGGGCGGTTGTCGACAAAGAACAGAGGGGTCGATGTCGAGGGATGGAGAGGGAATGGTGGTTGGTGTCGAGTAGAATCTGTGCCGAATAAAAATAATAAAATATAACAAATAAAGATGCATACTTCCAAGGTTATAGGGATCACCACAACAATAAACATATGTGTAGATCATAAATCACAAAAAGATGCATGCTTTATATCAAAGAATCGACTTTCACAAATTCCAACAATTTAGGTGATAGAGGCTCTCGCATAAAAACCTAATTTGTTTCTACCTTTTCTTAATTATGATTAACCAACTTTCACAAGCAAAACCTAATTACTATCCAAATTCATAATTAATTCACTTTCGCTTCATAATTGCAAATAAGGAATTGTCCTCGGTTGTCGCAAAGGATTAAGCACATTGGTAGATGATGATAAAGACATACAAATTCATAAATAAAACACACATATCTATGTTGGGATCACCCCAGCCCTAGAAGATGGAATTAAATTAGAAACAAAGCATATTAAAAGAAACTAACTTTAACATTAAAAATCAAACTAAAACTTACAAAACCTTCCAAACGTTCATCCTCCTTCTCTCTCTCCCCTCCTCCTTGCGTCCTAAGACGACTTTGCTTGAATGTATGAAAATCAGCCCCCTAGGGCTTTATTTATAGGCTCCAGTCCTAGCTATTCTAGGAAAGAACAATTTATCTCTATCTAAAACTATCTATCTAAAAGCTTAAGATAAAACTTGCAAATAAAACAAATTAATCTCTAAAGGAAATATATCTAAAGTGGATAAATCTTCCTTGAACTTGATAGATCTTCACCTGATTGGATAGAATATCACGTGTCTTCACTTGCAAGTAACCCACAATGCTCGGACTCCACTCGATCTCGACTCGGAATGATTCTGGATAGTACTCGACGTCGACCAAAGTACTCGACATTGAGTACAGTCTTCTTCTCCTCGGATGCACTCGAGCTCGGGTACCTTCTGGACTCGACATGGGTACTCGACGTCGACTAAACTTTTCGACGTCGAGTAGAGTTGTGCTCTTGAGTGACTGGATGCTCGATCTCGTGTGATTTTGTCGTCCAAAGTACTCGACTTCGACCAAAGTAGTCGACGTCGAGTAGTTATGTCAGCTTTCAACATTCAGCTCCATTTTTTAAATGCACTTTCCTGAGTCCTCGTTCGTCCGATTGACGGATATGAGTATGCGTTGGAAAGCTCTTTTCGAGGGCTACAACTTTCAAGAAGACATCAGAACTTGATTGAGAATGATGAATGGCGAAAAGTGGGACCATCCTTAGCTTCTTCATGATTTTCCTTTAAGCTCCAAAGTGCGTCCGATTTCTGCGAAATTAAACAGAAACTAGTGTAGACTCCATAATTTGGTAAATAAGCATATACTACATAGATTATGTACTATTCTAACTCAAATGCATGAAATGTATACATAAATCGATATAAAGTCAATATAAAACATGACAAATTATACTCACAGCAATCTCAGCCATGAGTTTTTGTTCATGTGCCTTCGTTGTCGCCCAACATTGTGCCCTATATAATAGAGCTGGTCTCACCACCACTTTGTAGAACTTAACCTTAAGGGTGTGTTTTTCTCCCATGGCCATTTAAGGGATGGAGGAGATCTCCACCTCCTCCACCTCCTCTACCTACCCCCTGAAGGTAGAAAAAAAGGTCATATCTCCACCCCCTTCAACCTCCTCCACCTCTTCCACCCCTTAAAAAGAGGGGGAGGAAAACAGGGCCTAAGTTTAAGAGGGACTTTCCCATCACATAAGTCATGTCACATAAGACTCCTGACGCAACCCTTTATTTTTGCCAGTCTACTTGAATTTGATGCTTGACATCCATGTTTACACCTCCATCGCTCTGCATCACAGTTCCTAGATACTTAAAACTGTCTTTATTTGGAACAAGATCCCCACCCATGCTGACACCCTCGTCTCCATCTTGACCCTACCTTTAATTTATTTATTTAGTATATATAATTATGGTAATCCTATGAATCATATGTTGAATTAATCTAGCATAATCTTCCATCAAATTTGAATTAATTTAACAATATTCCTTCTCATTTCCATCATCACATTAAAATTTAATTAATTTTTCTAACCATACCTATTGTTTTTCAAAAACCATAAAAACTAGACTTGATCGGAATCACTAAATACAATGAAATAATAATTTAAAAAATAAAAACCAAAAAAATCAATGCGTATATTCTACTTCTAAATATATAACTTATAACTTATGTCTCAAATTTATAGGTTAAGAAAATCATTTTTCATTTGGCTTCCGTCTATATTTTGGTACTACCTCTATATCCAAATAATTGGCCTTTTGACCGATTTCACACTTTTGAAAAAAAGTTAAAAATAGAAAAAAAAAGAACAGATAAAATTTAGCAAATAAATAATATGAAAAAAATAAACCAATGAAAAAAAAAACTCCGTAATATGGGAAGTTGGAGTATTAATAGATTATCTTGGAAATCAATTAATGAGATAACTAAACAAAATTAGAAAATTTTATCTTTAATGTATTCAAATGGACAAAAAGGCCAATATACAGATACAGAGAGTATTTGGTTTGATTTGTATGTGCAATCATTTTTAAAAAGAAAAAAGAAAGAACGTACAATTGGTTATTTAATATCTTTCATTTTATAAGACTTTAAAACAAATAAAACAGAAAAATATCAAAGTGGATTTCTTGATATAGTTAATTATTTTAAAATTGAATGTCTAAATTGTATTGAATTAAATTTCCCTTATACGCATGTACAATCATGGTAAATTTAGATATCATTAATGTAGTAACTAGATAAGTCCTGAGTAGGTTGGGTTTTTTCCTCAAAAGATGAGGTTGGGTTTGAAAATTTAGATTTGTTTTTTTTTTTTTTACCAATAAGTTTTCTTTGTTCTTCAAGCCATATTTGATAGTATGTGTTCACAAAAGTTATCTTCATTTTTACTTAATATTGTAGGGATATATCACAAAGATAGAGGGATATGTCACAAGGATAGAACCATATATGTAAAATAGGTACATTATAATAGATTTTGAGATTTCTAATATTATTTCATTTTATCTGAATTTTTAGTACTTCAAGAGTTGAAGGTACAACTTTTGACTTTCTTCTACTTATATAATTTTTCTTCATGAATTCTCTTTCCATTACAAATAAATGAAAAGGAGGATAAAATACAAAGGTCTGAACCCTAATTGATCAGAACAAACGAAACAACACGGCACACGAATAAGTCAAGAAAGTCTCTAGGCCGAAATGCGAAAAGCGAGAACACGGGAAAGTGAATATACTTCTATGACGTCTCGTCGTTGGGAAGACGGGAGCAAAAACAAGAGGAAGTGACGTCTCATGGGGTAGAGTGGACAAAGACATTCTAGGGAGAACGTTCAAATCTGATAGGATTTGGGAGCAAAAACACGAGGAATATTCGACAGAGAAAGTTCAAATTTGATGGATTTCGGATCACGACAGCGAAGGGCGTGGATAACCGGCCATCACACTTCTTTGTAAAAGTTTCCATGAAAAGTCAACACCCTTCTCATCAAAGAGGTTTCCGATCGATGGTTATGAGCACATATCTAGTAGTAGTGATGATTTCGATTCTCTCTGCTTGTGGTTTTCGATCTAATCTAATAATGGTTTCGAATATTTGATTTAGATCTAACTAGTGTAATACCCGTGCCTTGAAGGCACGGGATTTTGATTTATTTTAAATTGAACATCATTTTATATATCTATATAATACTATATTAATATATACTTATAAAGTATTTTTTTAACTTATACATTAGTTGGAAAGAGATACAATATAATTTTTTAAATGATTTAATAAGGTAAAGTAGTAATAAAACTCAAACATGCCACATTACATATTATAATTTGAAATACATATATCATTATTATCATTAGGATAAAACTAAAAAGGAAAATATAAGATGTCATATAATGATTAAAAAAATCACAAGCACATGATTGTGTGAATACTTTGGAAGTTATGAAGATATACATAACTTATTCATTATTTTCATAAGAAAGATGGCTAGAAAGAGAGAGAAATAAATAGAGAAAATAAAGGTAAGATGGTAAAAAAATGATCTAAGGCTCCTCATCTAAGATGTAAAATAAGTAATTCTTGTAATTCTTAATTAACTTTTAAAATAAGTAAATTGCAAAAAAAAAAATGGTTCTAATTGATTTTTATAGTTAACTTTTGAAATAGAATATTCACAAATTAATTATTTTTACTAACTTTATATAAAAAAAAATTGTAGGTCTTATTGAAATTATAATAAGGGACATCTAGGGTGTATAAAATAAATATAGATGTAAAATATTCATTTTGGGGATAAATATTTTTTTTCTTCGATATTTGAAGCCAAACACCCACAATTAATCATAAAAGGGTGTTTATTTATTTATTTTTAAATGATAATATACGCAAATTTCACATTTTCTTTCCTCAAAATTCTTCAATTTTTGTTTGTAGATCTTAAAATGTTATTTTTTGTATTCCAAATAGTCATTTAAGATGTTTAAAATAAATTTAACATATCTCTAAAAAACCTTTTGTTAAAAATTTATAGAGATGTCATGTAGAATTAATATGTAGAGTAAGTATATATTTAAAATATTCATTTTGGATAATTATTTTTCTCAAATTTTGAAGGTTAACAGGTGAAAAAATAATTTCTTCTTAAAATTAATGATGTTTTGCTTCTATCTCCAAAAATATTTAAAAAACTGTATAAAGAAAGTCATGAATGAAATGTATAAAGAAATTCATGATATTAATGAAATAATGATATAAAAGACCACACAGAATGATAATATCCAAAATTGTGGTCCGACGTATCGATGTACATAATATTTTCTATGAAAAAAATGAAATACATATATTTAAAATAGATCCAAAATTAATATAAACATATAAATTTAAATAATCTTTGTATGAAAAATAGGAAACAAATATATGTCAAGTAGGAAACAAATAATTTCAGAATAATATTGACCAATAAGAAAATATCATTTGAATAAAAAATTCAACTTTAATTGTGAGCGTGACACGTCAGCAAAATGCTAGCAGAATTAGTAATATAGATAGATAGATAGATAGATAGATAGATAGATTGATAGATTTTAAATCTACTCTCTCTCTCTCTCTCTAAAAGGCTAGAGAGAAGACAACTTTTTATGAAGGGTAATAAGTAATAACGAGCGAACCTTTTAGAAAAAAAAAATAGGGGTTTTTTGCAAAATGGCCACAAAATATGACATAATTTGCGAAATAGCCACGTTTTGGGACAATTTTGTGAATTGTCCGCAATATAAGTCACCTCCTACCTACGCGCTCTCTCTCTCCTACCTCTCCTCCTACGCGTGCGCTCTCTCTCTCTCCTGCTTAATTGCTCACCGCCGATCGTCTATCCGATCTCCTGCTCAACTATTCCGGCGAAGTGGTGTACGTTGCGCTCACCACTGCGTCTTCCTCCCTCTGGCCAGGTTTTCTAGACGTCGCCGATCCTCGAGATTCATTGGATCTCAGATTCGCAAAATTGATCTGATTCATTGGATCTCAGAGTGCTCGAGAGCTCGAGATTGATCGGATTCGCGAAATTGATCGCGATTCGCGAAATTGATCGGATTCATTGGATCTCAGAGTGCTCGAGACGCGAGCGAGAGTGCTCGAGAGCGCCGGAGATCTCGGATCTCAAATTGCTCGAAACGCGAGCGAAAGTTCTCAAGAGCGCCGGAGATACGATCGGAAAAACAAAAGCTGATCTTCGCTGGTCTTTACAGATCCGATCGGAAAGAGATACGCATACTTGTACATTCGTCGGGAGGAGGAGTCAATGGCAAAATTGGAGCAGCTGGAGCGCCGAAGAGTGGAGGCCGGAGCGGCAGGAGCGAGAGTGCTCGAGACGCAAGCGAGATTGCTCGAGCGAGCGAGAGTGCTCCAGCGCCAAAGAGCGGAGGCCGGAGCGGCGACCGGATGGGGAGAGCTGAACAGGTGGAGGCGGCGTTGAGCGTTCAATCGTTCATCAATTAGGTTAAATTAGGGGAAATTACAAAATTTGTCCGCTATTTTTGCATTGTAAAATTTTTACCACAATATTGTTTGTGATGGCTGCAATTCCTGAATGAAATCTGAAATCTTGTCGTTGTTGTTTTATATTTGTGATTGATATGTTGTTTTATATTTTTCACATAACCCAATAGGCCTAGTGACTGTATTTTTACGAGCCGATGTTTCCTTATCAATCGATCGATGATCAATTGATAAGGAAATCGATCTTTGCTTTTGCCGACTTTGCTTCTTTGCACACTTCTCAACATGGTATTCTCAACATGGTATTTCTCAACATGTTCAGCAAATTTTCACCACTAATTGTAACTAATATCAGTGTCAACACTAATTGTGACTGATATCAGTGTCAGCACTAATTGTAACTAATAAAGTATTGATGAGCAAAAATAAGAGCATGTTGTGCAATAATTTATTGAGAAAGTATGAAATTATATTGAGAGAAAATAAAATCATAGTGAGAACAAATTCACAATTCTCGATTGTTGTGCAAAAATAACCTATTGTTGAGCAAAAATAACATGACGTTGTGCAATAATTTATTGAGAAAGTATGAAATTATATTGAGAGAAAACAAAATCATGTTGAGAACAATTTCACAAGTCTCGATTGTTGTGCAAAAATAACCTATTATTAAGCAAAAATAACATGATGTTGAGCAAAATTTCACCAATCCCCCATGTTGTGCAATTTTACTCTATTGATGAGCAAAAATATAACCGTGTTGTGCAATAATCTATTAAAAAAGTATAAAATTATATTTACAAAAAGTAAGATCATGTTGAGACACAATTTCACAAGTCTCGAATGTTGTGCAAATATAACAAGAGAGTCGTGCAACTCTTAAAACAAGAGTCGTGCAACTCTTAAAACAAGAGTCGTGCAACTCTTACAACAGAGTCGTGCAACTTTTAAAACAGAGTCGTGCAACTCTTAAAACAGAGTCGTGCACCTCTTACAACAGAGTCGTGCAACTCTTACAACAACGTCGTGCAACTCTTACAACAGAGTCGTGCAACTCTTAACACAGAGTCGTGCAAAACAAAGTTGTGCAACTCTTACAACAGCGCCGTGCAACTCTTACAAGAGAGTCGTGCAACTCTTAAAACAAGAGTCGTGCAACTCTTACAAGAGAGTCGTGCAACTCTTAAAACAAGAGTCGTGCAACTCTTACAAGAGAGTCGTGCAACTCTTAAAACAAGAGTCGTGCAACTCTTACAACAGAGTCGTGCAACTCTTAAAACAAATTCGTGTAACTCTTACAACAGCGTCGTGCAACTCTAAAATTTCATAGTTCAAACTGATTTGTTCCATTCCAGTTCAAACTGATTTGACAGAACAACCACCATTGTTGGAATCCATAGCAATTACAGCTTATAATTCATTGGGTTATGTTTTAATGTCCAACATTTACTTTTCAGATGGTAGCTTCAATGAAGCATTGGTTTTAAGAAAAGAGATGACAAGGTCAAGAGTGAGAAAGAATACAGGATTGAGTTGGATTGGAGGTCAGGATTTGGGTGTTGATTGGAGGTCAATTTCTTTTTGTTTAAATTGGTTGATCTTATCAGTAAAGAGTAGAATGATACTTGCAATGCCCCAGTTGAAATTATGATCTCTCTAATGACAGTAGTAGTATTGATATCTCAGGAACAACAAGATCACAAAATCTTTCTACGAACAAATCATTATTGCAAGTTCAAGATTCAACATAGCTTCCAAGGTTTTTTTCCCTCTCTGGGATCAAAATGTGGTAGAACACCTAAAGGTTACAAAATGTTTTCTGAATCAGAATGGTAGAAAATGACCAACTAGGAAAGTGAATAGGAACTGAACTGGCAGGACGATCGCAGATTACGTGCAATGTCCCAAGTATGTCTTCATCCCTATAAATGTGGAACCTGAACACAAAAAAACAATCTGTTAGTAAGGATACCCAACTTCAGATGAACACCATTAGAGTCCAAAGCAAGCGACCTAAATTAGAGTCATTGACACTGTCTATTAAAAATAAGAAATCACATGAGGATGAAATCATATGATGGATATCTTTCGGTGAAAACTGAGTGCAAATGTAATACAACAGTAAAAATAAACCATATAACAAACAAGATCACGAAGGAACACATTTCACTAAGCAAAGCACAAACTAGATCACGAAAAACACAATAATTATGCGGCGAAGAGAAGAAGCTCATCATCATGAACTAGTTTTGCAGGGAGGGGAAATGTTTTAAGTAATTAAAGTGGTGAGATGTTTCTTTAGATTTTCTTCCTTATGTATAGGTATAGGCTTTAGATAGAAAAGGAGACAGATTATGGGTAGATTTGGTTTAACCTTCAAAGGAAATCCATCTGGCCAAAGATGTCAGAAATTAAGGTGCTTATGTGATGTATATAATGTATAGATTATGGAATCTCCATATACACACGTGGTTCCCTGATCAGATTCAGCAGAAGTGATCTTTGGACAATATATAAGTAACTTAACAAATCAAAAGATTTCAGTAAACTCACACGCATAAGAAGAACTCTAAAAATCAAATAACTCGGCAGAAAGAGAAACCAAAATGCCAAGTTGCTCTGCCTCCAGTTCCCAAATATACGAGTATATGCATGAGATTATATGAATGTCAGGTCAAGATCACTCACAATATTAGTAAAATGATGAAAGGTTACCTCAAGTTATGCAGACAGTAATCATTCAGCTGATAGCATTCAATGAAGGAGCAAAGTTGCTTGGTTCGTTGAGAAATTCAGCTGGCTAGTTGTAGGCAACTAGCTCCCATAATCACATCATATCCAGATTCCACACTTTCTGTTTGAACCAACAACAGATTACATCTCCATTTATATTGATTCATCATATTTTGCAAGTACAAAACTAGCGTAGTAGAAGTAATGCAAACGGTACAATCACCAACATTACATGCTGGGTGATGTCGCAGAATTTGCTGGCATGTGGCTCCTCTCCTCTATGCAAACAATCTAGAGACCTACATGAAGAAAACTAATCTATAAGCATCGAGGATTCAAGTGGGCAGTGACAAATGCAAGCGATTCCAGTTTCAGTTGCACAGCCTGCACACTCGTCGCAGCTCTGTAAATATGAAGTATAATCAGGACAAACTGCTCAATATACACTACTATCAAATCCAAGCAATATCAAATCCAAGCAATGAGCAATCGCTAAGGAACACATTTTACTAAGCAATATCAAATCCAAGCAATGAGCAATCAAAACACAAACTAAATCACGAAAAACACAATAATGCTCGAGTTGTACAACTCTAGGCTCGAGTTGTGCAACTCTAAGCTCGAGTTGTGAAACTCTAAGCTCGAGTTGTGCAACTCTAAGGAAAACATTCGGAAGCAAAGATCGATCTAATTAACTGAGAATACCAAAGAAAATACCAAAGCTTAAGCATGAAATCTGGAATTTATGGTGCAGACAACTAATAAGGTTAATTAGAACCAAAAGTCAAGCAACCTAGGCTACCAAGGGTCACTCACTACTCATTACAAGCACAAAACATTGCCTATCATAAGTTGGATACAAAGGACTAGTATATGAGTGTTTGAGTGGTTCACTGTTACCTTCATTAGAGTCACTGATAATAATTCATCCTCTGCAAATTCAGAGCGTGCTTAAACCTGCAATTGTTATATTAACAAATAGTCAAAACTATGGATTGAATTAGCAAACATCATGCTAAAGCGTGTTTTTTCATCTTTTCCCTTTTCCAGTTCTGAAGGCAAAACTTCCACCATTTTGTTAGCTTCTTCGTCTTTCTCATGCATTCTGCATATTTCAGCATCAAGAATTTGAAACTTGATACGGATGCAGAAGAGTCTAAAATAGGAAGCAATAACGTGCTAACAATCAAGCATGAAATTTTCAGACCGAGGAACATCTTAAGCTAGAACATAAAACCGCTAACATAGAACTATAGTCTATATAAGGAACCAAAAAATAACAAATGCAAACCTACCTTGGCAAGCACTTTTGTAACGGCCCAGGATTATGATTCCCAGGTTACGTTTCGAGGGATAAAACCCCTCGTTAGGACCTTGCGCCCCGAGTACAGGTTGAAGGTTTCGAAACCTACTTTAATGTTTTCAAAGGGGGGTTTCGTACCCAAAATCGAAGGGATCGTTGGAATCCCCGGGGAAGTCCCCTGTACCTGTCGTAAGTCTAAGCGTGGAAATCAGAAATAGTGCGACTAGCGGAAATAAGTGTAGTACAAGAGGGTGCCACGGCAGAGCCGGGTCAAAACGGAGTCTAAAGTGTAAATCCAAAAGTATAATCAGAGTCTGGTGAAGTCTATACTCCAGCGCTCACTCTCCGCCGACAAAATGACCCGCGCAATAAGCAAACAGCACCGATAGGATGAACATAAATAATACCTAAAAAAATTGATATGGGGCGGGATCAGATCGATGCCCACTTAACTCTGCATCCCAACCATAGGCACACATATACGCTATTCCTAATAAAGATGCTTCTAGATGCATGGCGGAATATTAACACACTAACATGCTCCTAAGATCAAGTGCATAATAATAATAAGGCCTTAGCACAGAATACCAAGTGGTATATCCCTCTCCTACCTCCACCCCTTCCGATAGGTGGAGACTGGCCAGCTCGTGAATGCATTCATTCATAATTGGGTGGCACGCATGCCTAACCCGCTCCACAATAAAGCCCGCAGGCATATCATAATATAAGGAAGTTCATGACTCGATTGACTCAGGGTACCCGATGAGGCTGGGCTACCCTGTGACCCTAGCAATGACTCTAGTTACTTCACAGATAACGGCCGTTCTGTTTACATACACATAGAGAAATAGAATGCTCAACGATCAATGCAACCTAGCATGGTACTACATGGCATGCTGATCATGAATGCAACACCTAGTATATCATGCACCTAAAGTAGGGAATAGCTCTATTCAATCTGAGTAAGCTCCAAAGAGACTTACCTGGTATCGCAGAACAGCAAAAGGCAATCAACCAGGCAATATGAAATCCGACACGTCACAGATGATCACCTAACAAGTATAAGCACATCAATGAGTCTATCTCTAAGGCACACAAAGCATAGAATTATCACACACAACTTCACAACTTAACATAATAACCGTCACATCATCATTTCCATATTATCAACCTTATCTCATAATCTATCATCTCAACTTCTCACAACCATGCTCAATATAATTCTCCAATTCACCAACTTAAGATAATTCCGATTCATACTTAACCAATTTGCATGCCATCATTTCAAAATCTTACTTAGCATATAATTGCACATCTTCAACATAATCATATAACATTTAACCACAAATAATAAATCACCACAATATTATATTTTAAATCTCAAAACAACATTTTATATTTAAATCCCAATAATTTTACATACTACTTCTAACATCTTTTATTTTAACATCTTCATAAAATATTTATAAAATCCCAACAATATTTATTAAATCAAAACATCTTTTTTAATTTACCAAACCAAACCCTCATTTTATAAAAACCCCAAAACCGGCCCATGTTTTAATTAAATCAAACCGAGCCCTTTTGAGAAGAAGGACCCAAACCCAAATCTGACTTATTTGGAAAAAAAAAGGCCCAACCACTTGTTCCTTTTCTACACTTGATTTCGGCCCACTAATATCAGGCCCAACCTTCCCATTCATTTCATTCATCTGATATGAGACAACGTGGAAAAAAAAGAGTGGGGCCAGGGAGTGAGGTGGAGCTGATGTGGCGAAAAGGGGGTGGGCTCCACATTTCTTTTTCTTCCTCCTAATTGCCGAACAGAGAGAAAGGGGCAGGGCTGTGTGCCCAGTGCGACGGAGGAGAAAGGAGAGGGAGGAGGGAAGCCTCCCGGCGGCGGCGGAGCCGAGCTCCGGCCACCCGGTCTCGCCGGCCGCCCCGACACACACACGCAAGAACGGAAACGGAAAGAAGGAGGAGGAAAGAGGCTCACCGAGGGGGGGTTTCGAGGTCTCGTCGGAGTTCGTCGGAGCTCGATTCGGCCTCGTCGGAGCCGATCCTTCGCCGGAGATTGCCTAGGGAGGGTGTTTAATGGTTAAAGCTCCCCCTTTTCTAAGTTTGGAGGTGGAAGGGAAGAGAAAGAAGGGAGAATCAGCCCTTACCTTTCGAAACCGAAACAGGGGAGAGGAGGAGGAAGGCGGCGCTGGGTGGCGGCGGTGGCTTCTCCGGCTGCTGCTGGCGGCGACGGGGGGTAGTGGTGGCGGTGGTGGAGGTGCGTGGTGGTGGAGGTGGGACGGTGGTGGTGGAAATGGCTACACAACCGGCGTGGGTCTGTTTTTTGGTGTTTGACAGTGTAACCGAGAGAGAGGGGGAAAAGCAAAATCTGATTTTTACAATGGTCAAATTGCAACACAAAAGGTTTTATTTTTTTTGTGAAGAGTGAGGTATTGTTTGTTTGCCAAAATAAGAGGGTCAAAGAGTGGAGGGAGGAAAGGAGTAGATAAGATTTTCCCGAACTAGAATAAGGTGAGTCGGATGGATAAGGATTCGGAATATGACGGAATTGAGAGCTCGGATCGGGAATTTAAATTCCCGCTGATTGATCGTTCAAAACCCGAAATGAAAAACGGAATTGATTTTTAAATCGAAAAGTTTGGGTCGGAATTTATTTTAAATTCATTTTGATTTTCTTTTTCCAAAAATTAATATTTTAAAAATCCGAGCCTTTACAACTTTGGACTTTCCCATCACTTTAACAACCTCTCCAACATATGATCCTGGTTCTTGGAGCAGTTGTAGTTCTTCTTTAAGTGCTCTTACTGAGAAACAACACATATCATGTTGTAAGCCATTGATTATGGATCAGAAAATTATATTTATAGAAGATGAAGTTATAGCTAGAAATATGGAAAATACATTATAAAAGTCCTATCCCAAACCATACTGCATGTCAAAGAATAAATTGCTGAAACATATCTTGATAGGCACAAGAAAACACATATCAAACTGCTTAAGGTCTGGAACCAGATATACACCTATGTTCATTAACTTCATTTCATGTCTCTACTCCCTAACTTTGACTTAGCAGGACAGAGAGACAGAGAACTTTGGAATGGAAAGCATCACCCTAAGAAGCATCAGAACTAACTGCAAATGAAATTCAAGAAGCCGAAAAAATAGAATTTGTGCAATCTCAATCAGCCTAACTCAGATTGATAGCCAAAATATTCTTTTCAATGGGAATCAAATTAGCCAATTTCAAAGCCATCCACTAAAGTCAATTTTTATTCCAGAAACAGTGAAGTGATGCATTGTGATAGGAAGATTCAGAAGATAAGCTTATTACAATAGATTAGCTGCTACTGACCTAACCTTGAGCGTCGGATACCAGATGCTGCTTTCTGCGTGACGATTGAAGATGCAATCAATGTTTATTAAGTGGAAACTGAATGATAGATTCTACCAGGTTGTCAATCAATCATATAGGAAATGAACAATAATCACTTATGAAACTCAAATTCGGGAAGACAATGAGTCTGGATGACAAAGAACACATTGAGAACGACGTTGCGAGGGTGAGCTACATGAGAAGAGAAGCCAGGAACAACTAGTACTCCTCGATTCGATATTTCTAAGTAAGTTCAAAGCAATCGGACTTACCTCGATTCGAGACACAAGGCAGCAACAACAAGTACTCCTCCACGAGAGATCTGCACAGACAGAACGTTACACGACTGAAATCAGAGACAATTCGACATTCAATATCCAAACATCAAGCAACAGAGAAATAGAGCGACTAACTTAGACGTAGAGAGACGATGTCTGGCATCGAAAGGGTTACGACGACGACGACGAACTAACTTAGAAGTAGAGAGACGGTGTCTTCCTCCTCTTCTTCTTCGTTCGACGGTGAACAGGAGGAGAGCGCGGCGGCGGCGAACAGGAGGAGAGGAGGAATATGGACGGAGATGGAGGAGAATCGATCCGCGCCGGAGATGGAGGAAGATCTCCGATTCCAAGTTCTCCGTTGAGCGATCGGAGGTGGACGATTGGAGGCGGTCGGAAGTGGAGAGAGGGATTGGAGAGAGAGACGATCGGATTGAAATCTCAGAAAAAAAAAATTAAAAAAAAATTGAGAATTAGTATACATATGGGACATTTTCCTAAATTGTCCAAAAACGAGGGTATTTTGCAAATACGTCCAAAAAAAAGTCCTATTTTGCAAATTTTTTCTAAAAGATAAGTCACTCCATGCTCAAACACTCTCTTTGAGCCCGGAAAACCCCCAGGTTGGGGATGGAAAACAACACTGTCAAACAACCTCTTAGGAGGCCTTTAAATCTCCTCCGTAGGGGTGGAAATGGGGCGGGTTATGGATGGATGAAGTCACTCCATCACCCGCCCCGCGGGTAAAAACTTTCACCCGCTTCATCCATCACCCGCAAACCTTTTCACCCGCATCCGACCCGCGCGGGTGATGCGGGTGGAGCGGGTACCCAATGGATGAAACAAAAGAAAAATTCAAATCAACACAAGTAGTCCAATTCTAACTCAAAATTACAAAGGGGGTGGGGTTATGTATTTTTATTTTTATTTTTGATCGGCAAAACACTAAAATTACGAGCTAATTGAAATTTGAAAGTGGAAGGGTATATATCCCTATACTAATCATATACTAATCCAGTATATCCCTTGCTATTACGTGGAAAAGCAAGCCGAGACCATATCCATTCTAAATGAAATTTGGTGGGCAAAGCACTAATCAAATATTAGGGTTTGTAGAAGTTAAACTTGAAAAGGGTAAAATAGTAAAATCACACACATTATGTGTACAAATTTTAGGATTTTATGCGGGTTTGCGGTGCGGGTGTGCGGTGCGGGCTAATGGGTGGGTTAATGGGGCGGGTTATGGGTGGAAAATCTTCACCCATAATCCATCCATCACCCGCTTCACCCGCACCCGCTCCACCCGTCACCCACTTTTTTGCGGGTTTTCACCCGCAAAATTAATGCGGGTAAAGTGGGTGGAGCGGGTACCCGCGGGTTATTTTCAGCCTCCCTCCGGGGGCCTAAATCTCCTCCGGGAGCCCCAATCCGACTCCCTCCGGGGACTCCTACCTCTTTTTCTCACCCATCCGCCCCCTTATCGCCGCTTTAGACCACGATGGTTCGGGCGCCCCTCCCTCTCCGGTTCAGGCCGGCTCCACCTCCGTCCTCTGGTGGCGGTTTGTGTAGCCCAGGGTTGTTCAATTTTGACTAATCTCTCCGCAGTCGGCTCGCCTCCGACCCCTCTTTCCTCTTGGGTTCTTGGCATTGCTGTTGGTGCCGATGTCCGGTTGGGGCTTTCGATGCTCTTTTGCTTCGTTTTCCCCTACTTTCCTTGGTCCGGTGTAGCCCCGACCTCCCCCTTGCCGGATCTCGGTATTGTGGTCCTCAAATTGATCCCGTCGGCTTGTTCCGGATTTGTCTTCCCCTTCCCAATTGGTACTGGGCTGGGTTATCTCCGACCTGGGGGGCCTCCTCCCGTCGTCGACGTCGTCCCCAGTCCCTGTAAACCCCTGTCTGTCGACGCTTTTTATGTGCTTCCAAAACTTCGATCGGGGTGGGGTTTGTTTCGGGTTGGTGTGCGCTTGTCGTCCTCCTCCGGTCATCCCCTTTCTCCTCCTTCGCCTGATTTCTCCGGTGTCCTCGGCTGTTTGCGTAGGCCGGTGGCCATTCTCCGGGGTGTCGTGGCCTAGCGGCAGCTTTTGGCTAAGTCTCCTCCATTTGTAGAGATGGCCTCCTGCCTTTTGCTTTCGGGCCTGTTCATACAGGGCCCAAGGCAAAGCTAGCCCAAAGGTGGAAATTATATAAAAATATAATAAAAAAATGTCAATACATTTTTTAATTAAATCGTTTCAACTTTTAAGTCTTATAATTAAATAATTCCTTGTGGGTTTGCGTAAATCCCGTTTGGGTTTCTGGTGCGTTTAATTCAGGCGTTTTATGGCTCTACGTTTTGCGTGATTGGACTTTCTTTTCCGTGTGATGGGGTTCTGGCAGTCGGAGTCGGGATAGACTGGGGTCGTGGTAGTGTGTATCGAGGCGTCTCCTTTCTCCGGAAGAATGGTTCCTTGGAGGTTCGTCTTCACTGCCCGCAGGTGACTCCTGATGTGCCGCTGGCCTACGGTGCTGCTTCAGTGTAGTGCTTGGCTCCGTCCTTCGTCTACGTCCTCGTCTTGTTCGGTTTAGTTATGTTTTATTTCGCTTTGTAGGGCGTTGTTGCCTGTTTGTTTGCACCACCTTTGTATTTTTGTTTCCCTTTGACGGTTCGCCGTTTGCCGACTCTTGTCGGTCTTTCGAGGGTCCAAGCCTGTCTGATCTTCGAATTATTTCCTTATAAAAAAAAAAAAAGTAATAACGAGCGAACTCATTCTAAAACGAAATGCAACTCATTTCTCATTGAAAAGCAAGCATATATAGTTTTGGTTATTTGTTGATTAGGCGACATCTAGATTTGAACCGAAGAAAAAAGGATTTGCAAATCTTTATAATATCTCTTTTTAAATGAACTCATTTCTAAATGGCTTCAATTGTAATCGGAATAGAAATATGAAAAAAAAAAGAAGTTTTCCAATGCAAATTGCTTATCTTATATATATATATATATATATATATATATATATATATATATATATATATATATATATATATATATATATAGAGAGAGAGAGAGAGAGAGAGAGAGAGAGAGAGAGAGAGAGAGAGAGAGAGAGAGAGAGAGAGAGAGAGAGAGAGAGAGAGAGAGAGAGAGAGAGAGAGAGAGAGAGAGAATGGGTAACTTGTGCACACCTCTTAAGGTGTACTTTGTGCACAATTTTGGGCCTTTGATCCTGTTGTAATGAATGGCCCAGATTAAAAGAAATTTTCCTTTTTTTTAATACAAATTAAGTGGGTCCCACACGAAAACCACTATTAATCGATGGAACAGGCGTGTGTAGGGTTTGAGAAATAAATCACCGTCATCTTCTTCATCTGGTGGAAGGGGATCTCGATTCGGCGAGGAGGCAAGGCGGAGGCGAGCCCAGTCTAGCCGGACTCGAGTTCAGATGGTCTTCTTCGTCGATTGAGGCAAGGTGGAGGCGGAGCGAAGGCGGAGGCAAAGACGAGCCCAGTCGCCGGAATCGAAGCAAGGCGGAGGCGGAGGTGTTGCGATTGATCGATTAGGCCGAGGACGAGGGAGATGGGGATGCAGCCATGGCCGACCGGCCTCCTCCCGCCACCGGATCTCCGGCGAGGATTCTAGCCCCCTATCTCGCACCCTATTCTATGCTTTTCCAGGAAAAAAAATCGCGATGGGGGGAATTTAAATTGCAGGTAAGATTTTGAAATTGCAGCACAAATGGTTGTTTGATATATATATATATATATATATATATATATAGGGTTTACTTCAAATGTAAAAACTCCTTAACGTGTAAAATTTGCTTATCGCGTAAAATTAGCTAATGAGCCTAATTTAATTACTAATGGGCCTAATTTAATTACTAATGGGCCTAATTTCATTAGTAGAATGTCTGCCCCCCCCCCCCGCCCATGCGTGTGCCCCCCCCTTCTCGGACCCGATTTTTTTTTTTTTTTTTTTTTGCCCAGAATTTTTTTTCGTGGTAACACTTTCTGCTGTGCAAGTATAACTTGCTTTTGTGCACATATAACATTTTATTGTGCAAATATAAGTTTATTTTGTGCAGACAAATAATTCATTATGGGGTAAATAGGTAAATGTGCCTATTTCAATTATAAAAATTTATAATTGAAATATGTTTAATTTATGGGTAAATTGGTAAATATGTCTAATTTTATGGGTAAATGCACTTTTTCCCATTTTCGATACCTTTTGTGCAACTGTGAAGTGCATTTGTGGAACTGTGGAGTGCATTTGTGCAACTGTGAAGTGCATTTGTGCAACTGTAAAGTGCATTTGTGCAACTTTAATTGTGCAATTGTGCAAATTTAAAGTAGGATACAATTGTGCAAAAGTAAGATACGATTGTGCAGATTAATAATACAATTGTGCAAATGTAAGATCATAATGTGCATTAATAAGACAAAATATGTGCTTTTGAAATCGATGTTTTAATTTTGTTTTTTTTTTTACTTTTGAGAGTTTGGGTTCACCTCTCGGATAATTTAGGTTGATAGATGTACGTTTGAAATCGATTTTTTTACGTATAATCTTTTAAAATTAAAGTGCATAAATAAGATTAAAATGTGCATAATTAAGGTTAAAAAGTGCATAACTTAGATTATAATGTGCATGAGTAACAATTTGCGATTGTTGCGCTCATGTCTATTATGTAACCTATGTGGGATTTGAACCCACATCTTTTGTGCAAACGCACATTGCTCTACCAATTGAGCTAATAGGCTAAATTATGATTGTTATGCTAAAATAGAAGAACCTAATCGACCTAAAGCATATTGCAATAAAATTCTAAAATGCAATTAACTCATGATTCACAAACAATTTGACAATGCTATAAACATGAAATTAGCTCCAAATCAACCCAACAACACAACCATATCATCAATTTCAGTCAATTTGGCAATTGGAAAAAAAACCCCAAATTCTAAAGCATATCGCAATATAAAATTTCAAAATTCAATTAGATCATGATCCATAAACAATTTGACAATGCTATGAACATGAAATTAGCTCCAAATCAACCCAACAACACAACCATATCATCAATTTCAGTCAATTTTGCTTTTGGCAAAAAGCCCCAAATTTTAAAACATATCGCAATCTAAAATTCTAAAATTCAATTAGCTCATGATCCATAAATAATTTGACAATGATATGAACATGAAATTAGTTCAAAATCAACCCAAAAACACAACCATATCATCAATTTCAATCAATTTGGCTTTTGGCAAAAAGCCCCAAATTCTAAAACATATCGCAATCTAAAATTCTAAAATTCAATTTGCTCATGATACATAAACAATTTGACAATGATATAAACATGAAATTAGCTCAAAATCAACCCAACAACACAACCATATCATCAATTTCAATCAATTTGGCTTTTGGCAAAAAGCCCCAATTTCCGCTCCTAAATCAAACCCTAGGTTTTCAATCTCAACCTAAATCATTCAAACAATCTAAATAGATGTAATAAACAAGTTTAGGGTTAGAAATCATACCAAATTCGAGTTGAAACAAGAAGCAAAATTGGGATTTCGAAGGTATTCCGAGCCAAAAGCACCGATTAGCGCTGTTGGGAGAGATGGGCTCGGTGTGGGCTCGGCTGGGCTCGAACCATGGGGGTTCCGGGCTCGGGGGGTGCGCCTGAGGGAGGGGGTTCGAGCTGGTGGGGGCTGGTGGCCGGAGGTGGCTCGTGGGTGGCGTGGGAGGCCGACGAGCGAAGATACGACGTGAGCCTTCGACTGGGCAGTGTGGGCGCGTCGGGGCTCGAACCAAGCCAAGTCAGGGCTCGGGGGGTGCGCCCAGGGGTTGGCTCGAGCACGGCTAGGCGGTGGTGGCCGGAGGTGGCTCGACGTGGGGCTGGAGGTGGCTCGACAGGGTGGGTGCGGGGCAGCGGGAGGCCGAGAGAGAAGCCACTGCTGAGCGCGCGTTGTAATTCATTAAAAAAATAAATTTTACACGTTAAGCAGATTTTACACGTTAAGGAATTTTTATATTTTAAAGCTTCCCTATATATATATATATTTATTTATATTTATATTTATATACTTATTTGGAGGGAACATAATATAAAAGTAATTATTATTACCAAATAGGGGAAAATGTGGATATTTTTAGACTCCCCGTCGCAAAATCAAATATGAAACCATACTTCCCTTCCCCTCCCCTCTTTCATCGCCATGAAAAGCTCTCTCCTCTCTATAGGATTCTAGAGAGAGGGAGACCACAAAACCACGACTTCGGTCGTTCTACTCCGGGTTCAGCCGCCATTAACCCGGCTCCGGCCGTCTTGTATCCCTGCGGTGCCGCCGCTTCGGAGTGTTTTCGGTTGGAAACCGTGCTCTATACAACCTAGTTCCGAGTTCTTTTTTGGTTTCAATCCAAACCAAAAATTAATTTAGGGCTTTTGTAGATCTGTATCTTCTACCCCTTTTAGAGGCTCTGTTGAAATGATTTGTGCAAATCCTCCCTCCTCTTGGATCGATGGTTCTGGAGGCTTCTTTTCGGATCTGCTCAACCCCGCTGCCACCCATCTCCCTTCGACTATGGCGTGGTGGTTGATTTCGTACCCTTTGCCCAGCCGCATCCTCAACTGGCTTCAATGGTGGATTCACATCCGTCCTTGCTTCCCTCCCTCTCCGATCGTCTTCTCAGCGGCGGTCGGATAACGATTTGCACCCATGACCTGGTTAATTGCCATGCCCCGAAAACCCCCAAAACCGCAACTCTCCTTTCAATTTCGCCCCGCTGCTCCTCTTCGTCGAGCTGCGTGGCTTGTTTATGCTCGAATTCACCATTATCGGGTTCCTCCTCGGGTTTGCCGACGTCCACTTTGCCGCCTTGGGACTGATTTCCTTGCCGGCATTTTACTATCCCGTGGATGTTGCGTAGCTTTCCTTGGATTTGGTCCAAATTTGTGTTTGGGCCCGAAACAACCCGAAAACTTATGCTTTGGGACCAAGGTTTTTTGTTGGGCCCGAGGCAGCCCGGAAATTGAAAATTAAAAATAAATATTAAGAAAAATACTTATACGGTGGAAACCCACCTGAAAGGGTAGTCTAAATCCCGAAAGGGCTTGCAGGTGCGCTCTCTACGAGGGTGGTTCACGGCAGTTGTTCTGGTTGTTCTTGACAGTTCTGATCTGAGTTGGGGCTCGTGCGTCTGGTGTCGGGTCTGGCTGGGGTCGTGGCGGTGTGCATCATGGCGACTCCGTATTCCGGAAATTTTCTCGGAGGTTCGTCTTCATCGCCAACAGGGGGACTCCTGATGTACCGCTGGCCAGCGGTGTTATCTCTTGATAGCGCTTGGCTCCGTTCTGTTTTCATTGTCCTCAGCTTTTATGGATTAGGCTCGTCTGTTCTTCTAGTGTCTGTCTGTTTGTCGTCTTTGTATTGCACCTTTTTATTATTATCATTGTATGTTTGATGGTTCGCCGTCTGCCGACTCTGTCGGCCTCTCGATGAGCCAGGTATGTCTGGCCATCGAATTTTTACCTGATCAAAAAAAAAAATTAAAAAAAAAATATGAAACCATTTTTTTTTTTATACCCAAACCTATTTCCTCAAATTGTTATTACTACCAAATAGGGGGAAATGTGGATATTTTTAGACGGGGATCACGAAATCAAATATGAAACCAATTTTTTTTATACCCAAACCTATCTCTTCAAATTGTTTTTAGATCAACTAGTCATAGTTACTTGTGCCATTGCGTATTTTATTATATTAATATATTTGAATTACTTTTTTTTATTAAATTTTATGCAAATATTAAAATAGTTTGTTTGAAATATTGTAATAAAACAATTTCACTGAATTGACCAGGTCTAATTTTTTTTTGGGAAAATGGAAATGCTATCATTTTAAAAATAAAACAATTTTCTTGAAAATAATTATGTACAATAGCACAATATAATATTATGAAATATCAAATCAATACATAACATTCTACGTGCCATTTTGTAGTAATTCTCGTTAAAAAAAAAGATTTCTATCTAAACTAGTTAGCTTACGGAAAAAGAAAAAGTAATACTATCAAATATCAAACCGATCATGTTTACTCTTAAAATAATGGTTGAAAATATGTTAAAGAAAAAAGAGAATAACAAATTAACCTAAATAAAAATCTCTAAATCCTGTCAAATTATTTTACAATTGTTAAATTAATGTGTTTAACCTATATATTTATGGCATAAATTAGAAAATGGTGATCGATGATTTAAAATAAGTTATTATGATATAGATTAGAATTGAAGCACAATATAATTTATAACAACCAGAACATTACAGAGGCACTTATCTGTGGTAAACTTACTCCTACCTAATTCCTTTTACTGCGTATAAATCTTGATTGATTCTTGACAAGAAGACAAATCAAAACCAAATAAATCTTGATTGATTCTTGACCAGAAGAGAAATCAAAACTAAATAGCGAATCTGGGTCTGCTCTAAATCTTTGCGAAGAAATTAAAGGGTCAATACGAAAGTAGAAATGTAGAATCCCCTCCACACACCACACCCGGTGTGCTTTACGCTTAATTAGCCTCTGCAGTAATTCAGCTCCAACGACACCTGTTTCTGGTATCTCAGCTGCCTGCAGAAATTCTCTATAAACGCCTCCGGTGTGCTCGCCGTCCGGTGGAGAACTCTGCGCCCCGAGGAAGAGGATGCGTCACGGACGGCGTCGATCAGGCCGGCGGAGGGGAGGCAGCTGTGGCGAGGCAGCCGGAACCCCTTGTTGACGGCGGATCCGAGGCGGGACAGCAAGCTGGATTTGGATGGCGGGGAGTTGTTCATGATCGATCGATGAGTGCTTTCTTGATGTTTTTGATTTTCTTGTTTTTGTAGGGAGATGAATACACTCCCAGCATCCGTAGTCCGTGTATATAAATGCAATTATATAATAATTATAATTAGAATCGGATTGGATTATTATTTATTTCCCCAAAAGAAAGCATTTGTTTATAACCCTAATCAGTTTAAATAAGAAGGAATGGATAAATTACTCGATCGATCATAATTTAAATTGGTGCTCTCCTATGTATGTGGACTAGTATCCTTCACCTACTTTATATATGTTGAACATATAATTTCCCCTCCCTAAATGTCATGTTTATTTGAGGTTTCCAATTCACATACTCCTTAATTGTTGTATGATTAATCTAATGTCTAATGAGAAATAAAAGAGATGAGTATGGTTAAGGTGGCTTTTCTTGGGGATAGGTGGCCGGAGGACCACTTAACTTGTGCCTAGGGTCATCAGACTTTTTTATTTTTATTTTTTGGTGAGGAAACAGGAAGACTAAGCTCCCCAAGTTACATAGCAGAAACAACAAAAACGGAACAACACAACTAGTCAGAGGACCCGATGGCTACCCGGGGCACAACCTAAGCTTCGTCACACCCCGAGCATCATCGGACAAGAGCGAAACTATACAAGCTGGCTGATTGTGACTAGAGGAAGATGGATATTATTAATCATATATGGTTAATTTGCTACTTTTTAGCTCAAGTTGTTTTTCATTAGATTGATATCTTCTTTTTTTCACACAAAAAAATTATTTGATTTGGCCAAAATAGAAATAAGAAGAAATACTAAATTAGTTTTGAAAATTTTGTTCTGGTCGATTTAACGGTTATTTACTTTACGTAGAGGATACATAATGATAAACCGTTTACCGTTGTTAGTTAATTGGTCACCTTTCAGATGTGTCACATTTACTATCACAGTGTAAAACACTAAAACACGCGCACATGCTAAATCTTAAATTTCCATAAACCTTTCTTAACTGTCTTTAAATTTGTATGTTGAGGTTGAGACCTACAAAGTTAAACTCGTTTTAACCTAATTTTGTTTAAATAAGATCCGCCGGATGAGAATCAAACTATGCACTAAGAGCTGAATTTATTCCGATAAACTATATATATTATACCTTATAATATACAATATAATATTGCATTACAATATATATATTATAATATCGCATTATAAGTCATAATATATGATTATGCAACCCATCCACACTCTATCAGGTGTTCGATCTTCATACATGAGGGGCTGGGATAGGACTCGACCTCTGAAGAAAGCGGCGGATACACTAATTTGTGAGTCCAAATCACCTACAACCTTCCATACACCCCTAGGTGTGACACAAAATTATTTGTGTTAAATATTTATGATAAAAAAAATTCAAAAAAATATATTTATATTACAAATAACTAATCATATATATTTGGATAATTTTTTCATGAAAAAACATATTTTGAAGAATATTAAAATTGAAAAGACGAGGATTTGATAATAATAATTTTAATATTTTTTTTAAATATGTTTTTCATGAAAAAATTATACAAATATATATGATTAGTTATTTGTAACATAAATATATTTTTTTGAATTTTTTTTTATCATAGATATTTAATCCAATTAATTTTGTGTTGCATGGAAGGGTGTATATAGGGTTGTAGAGAATTTTCACCCCTAATTTGTCGACACGTGAGGACACCTTTCTAACCGTCCTCGCACGTGCCTCACGCCACCGCACCGCGATTACATTATTTCACCCCCCTCTGAACTTCCGTTTATACCCTTGCCCGCTTTAAAATCTAGGGTTCGATCCGATCCGATCCGATCCGACCGAGATCAAGCAGATCTCTCTGATTCCGATCTTCCGGCCCTTTGGAACTCGCAAGGCTGTTTCCATTTTTGCTTTCCCGATCGTCTGCTGGTCGGGAAGACCATTGATTTTGTGGTTGATTCCATGATGCACTCGGCGAGTTCCGGGCGTGTTCGCCGGCGTTCTCCGGCCGATGCGCTGGCGCCGCCGCCGCCGGCTGCTGCTGCTGCTGGAAGTAGGGATCCGGTGAAATTGGAGATCGTGTCGGAGGATGAATTGGAGGATGAGCATGGCCCCTTCAATAAGAGGTTGAAGCAGTCTCCGTTTTCTGATCAGGTTAGATCCATTTACGATTCGTTCGGCTTTGATTTTACCAGGTATTTTAGTGGTTCGGTAATTGAAGCATAGCTGAAGCTTCCATTGAATAGGTTTTTCCGTTTCCCTGGTAGTAACAATCAGGGTTTAGCTGCTCAGTTGAGTTCTTTTCTTGTCTGCATTTTTAGGGGATACCTAATACCTTTGTGTTGGAACTTCACCGATGGTGGAAATGAGATGTAATGGAATTTGTGAACCATTTAGATTGACAAGAATTTTATGAATGTGCCTTGAATGGTGGAAATGAGAGGTTTATGAATTTGCGGACCATTTTAGAAGCCTGTTATATTTTCATCTTCAGAGTTTCCGCAGGTATAGAAAATATCAGGATAAGATGGGGGAGATTGAGCAGATGTTGGTTCTAGTAGTTGTTTGTTGGCATTTGCTTGTTTTGAAGAAGGTGATAAATCACATTGATTCCGTTTTGACTGATTTCACAGTTGATTTCCGGAAGTAACTTGCTTCCAGTAGCACCTTCTCAATACAATCCACTTGATGAGCCAAGCCCATTGGGTTTGCGGTTAAAGAAAAGCCCATCACTCCTTGAACTGATTCAGATGAGGCTCTCTCAAGGAAATAGTTCTACTTCTAGTCTGGGATCAGCTTCAACTGAGGACACATATCCAGGAGAACAAGCAGTTAGGGGCATTGGTATCGCTGCTGCTCCAGTCAACAATGACAAATTGAAGGCAGCAAACTTTCCCGCTTTGTTGCTAAGGATAGGCCATTGGGAGGTAAATGTTTTATCATTTTCCTTTTCTTGCTTGATAGCATTGTTAAGGTTTCGCTTATTACATGTTTCATGGATTTGGTTTTCTTCTATGGCAGTATGTTTCTAGATATGAAGGGGATTTAGTGGCAAAGTGCTATTTTGCTAAGCATAAGCTTGTCTGGGAGGTTCTGGATGGGGGTCTGAAAAGTAAAATTGAAATCCAGTGGTCAGATATCATGGGTTTGAATGCAAAGTTTCCTGAAGATGGACCTGCAACCATGACTGTAGTGGTAGTTACATTGAATCTCCATACTTAATTATTTGTGATTCCTTTGTTATCAATGTACAGTACTCGCATACTGATGATGGGGACATGAATCATTCTTTTATTTAGTTGGCGCGGCAACCTCTTTTCTTTAGGGAGACGAATCCACAGCCGAGGAAGCACACCTTGTGGCAAGCTGCTGCAGATTTTACTGATGGCCAGGCTAGCATGCATAGGTGAAGCCATGTACTTGCATTTTTTTCTTTCTATTATTTTTATTGGAAAAAACATACTGGCTTCGTGAGTTGTTACTTGTAAGCAGGGGCGGAGACAGAAAAAATTCGAGGGGGGGCTCAACTAAATTTTCGGGATTTTTTTTTGAAGATATATATAAGATACAATTTTTATTATAAGAAATATAGTATAAAACACACTAAATGTATGATTTAAATAGCTATTTTGAGTTTAAAATGCTAAAAGGAGAAAAAAATCCCTAAAATGAAGCTATAAGGATTTGAACTCAAGACCTTATCATTCTATTCCTCAACCCATACCAACTAAGATAAGCAAACTTATTGATTCAATGCTCTTTTTAACTATATTTAACCCTTAAATTATCAAAAATTACAAAAAAAATACAATTTTTTTTTTTTTTTTTTGCGTTTTCCCCCGACCCAGGGGGGGCTTGAGCCACCTCATGCCCCCCCTCCCTCCGCCCCTGCTTGTAAGGGGTTTTCCATTTTACAGTCCTATTTGACCTTGCATTGTCATAAGTTTATTGATTGTGCGGTTTTCTTGTCATAGTAATACTATGTATTCTCTTGCTATGTTTTCATTACTCATGAGAATATTCTTGTGAAATTGATTTTGAGAGGCTTTCATTTGCAGGCAACACTTTCTACAGATCCCCCTTGGGGTTTTAAACAAGCATTTTGAGAAATTAATTCAATGCGATACGCGTCTGAATTTCCTCAGCCGTCAACCTGAGATGGTTTTGGATTCTCCATATTTTGAGTCACTTTCTCCAGCCTTGGAAGATTCCAAAGATCCACTTATCCGCACTTTGGATCAAAACAAAGCAGCAAACTTCTCAACTTTCTCAGACGAACGAGAAGATCTTGCTATAAGTAAAAACTTGTTACATGAAGCTTCTTCTCCCAGTTCAGGTACTGCTTTCCTTTTTGTCATCATAAACTGTATAAACTCGTTAGTTGTTGGTCTACTGCTGCTATTCATTAATAAACAGGGATATAAAATTATCACTGTTTAATTAGCAGACTGCTTGATTAGTAAACACCTTTTGTGGTTTGTCACAAACTACCTTCTTTCCATGTATCAGTGACGGACGCACAGGCAACTGAAGCGTCTGCAAGCAGCGATGCAGAATCTCTAGCAGGACACAAGAAATGGGAGCAGTTAATAATGCAAGGCCTTCGGCCATCTATGTCAGTGACTGATCTTGTGAATCATATTGGGAGCTGCATTTCAGGACAAGGAAGCGCTGAAAATCCTTCCTTCTCAGAGGAAGGATCAGAGCCTCGCAAAATCCTGGAGGATATTGCCCAGCACCTCCTTGGTGATTCTCAGGTCACATGTTCTGATGAGAAATCACTCATGATAAGGGTGAATTCCCTCTGCTCCCTTCTGCAGAAGGATGGAACACCTATGCAGCTCAACGTTGAGACGGGGTTTGGAGGTTCAGAGGACCAGAAAGATGCTCATGTTTATAGCTATGTTACTGAGTCATCCGCCACAGCAAACATTGCTGGCTCTGAAGGGGACTCCAAGGAGTTATGCAGTCGCAAGCCGGCCATGTCGAGAAAGGATTCCTATGGGGACCTACTCCTGAGTCTTCCCCGGATTGCTTCTCTTCCAAAGTTCCTGTTTGACATCTCTGAAGACTGAGAATCAGGCAAATTGAAGTGTTTATAAAAAAGAAAAGGGTTTTATGGGGCTATGAAATCTCAGGTGACTGGAAGACGAGTCCTAGTAGTGGTTGTTTGACCTCCATTTAGGTGACGACTCCTATGTGCATTGGCATATACTCAAAACTTGAGAACTTACATTGGGAAATCAATGGGATTCAGATATTGGGGTTGATGATGAATCATGGTAAAAAACATTATGTAAAGCATTTTTTTCTAAAAGCGTGTCATCCCCATTATATTCATTTAGGCTGTAAGTGTCTTATCTCTCTTTTGTTTCTCTTGCCATCTTGCATGCTGACCTCCATTTTACTGCCTGTTACATTGAATGCTTATAGCCAGAAAGCTGTGTTAGGCAACCAGATTGATTGAATGCTTTACGATGGAATTTATCAGGATCTCAATGCCTTGCAGTGTCAGCCTTTCTATGTGCTTTGTCGCCCTTTTAGTCGCACAGGAGAAGGCTGAAGTCCTTGTTACAAGTAAGTTCTTTGTTTGAACATCTGCTAGTAAATCAGACAAGTTGATCTTTTTTTTTTCTGACATGAAGCATAGTTTAGTGGATAATCAGATATCCTTTAGTAAAGGTCCAGGGGAAAATATGGAACTGCCAAAATTTGACCTGTCGTTTGTTTTTCTGGCTGAAATCTTACATCGTGCAAGGAACTATGTCGGGTATGTTTGAAACCCAACACCATCCGTCCAATCGCAATCTCAATAGGTTTTGTTTAATGATGCAGAGAATCACAGGGCTGAAACCTTTCATATTTGTTTTTAACTCATTGGATTTATCATCTGCTAGAGCAAGATTGCTCTCTGACATGTTTTAGATGAGGTAAAGGTAAGCCTCCAGAAGAGTACCATGTGTTCGGAGGTGCTTTGCGCACAGGATTGGAGATACTTGTGCTGCTCTTGCTAGTTGCTACTAAGTTAAGCTGTAGAAAACACAGCTTCAGATGCCCTTTATCATAGCTCGAATGCTAGCTATGTAAAAAGTTTTGAGTTATTACTGGAGAGGATTTCCAAACAATGGGCAATGGAAACTGAGCTTGAGATGGATCACATTAACATGCAGGGCGATGCCTTGACCGTTCTAATGATGATTCTGCGGTGTAGGGTTTCAGAAAGTGTAGGCCTTTCATCTTCATCAAATGCTGAATCAACAGAGCTATTTAGATATGCTGTTTCAGGCGTTCACGTTTCTAACCTAATTTTAGGGTTCTTTTCTTTTTGTGCTTATGACAAGTACAAAACATCTACCCACAATACATCGACAAACCCTCTTTTGAGCCAATTCATATAGTTGGAACTCTCTACCTTAAAATGTTGTCTGACGAAAGATTAGTAGTTCGGAAATTTCGCGTGGTACCCCTGAGGTATAGCTTATTTCGCGTGGTGTACCATTGTTTTACCTATTTCGTGAGATACCCCTCAGTTTTGTAAAAATTTCGCCTCGTGCCCCTCCGTTAAATGTACAGCCCCCGCCGTTATGTTTCTTTCAAAACCAACGAAAATTAAAACCTCTTTGATGCGAAGAGAGAACGGCTGTGGGGGGTAGAGGATCGCGAAGAGAGAACGGCTGTGGGGGGTATAGTTCGACGATTGCAAGGCTGGTGGAGCAACTGCGCCGAAGGTAAGCTCTCGTTCATTCTAGATTGTTTTGGGTTTGACTGGGTCTTCGAATCGGGGTTTTAGGTTGTATTCAAGTCCCTCCGAATCCGAATCTAAGATAAATGATTGATGAGTAAAGAGTTTTGTTTCAATTAGGTTTTTTTTATTTAGGAATCGTTAATAGAAGTAGAATACGGGAGATGACAGAACAGGGAGAACGACACCGACGACTTGAAACGACGGCGGAGGGCGTAATTGGTTGGTGAGCGGGTCTGTAATATCTGAAATTTGGGATTTAGGGTTAGGGATTTGGGGATTTCGATTTGGTGGTTTCGATTGGCAATTTTGTAAGTGGATTTAGGGGTTTGGGATTTGGATTTGGGAATTTCTACTGATTTTGAGATTTTGCATTTTACAATTTTGCTAGTTTAGTGAAAAATTAGTTTCAGTTGCTAGTTTAATTTGTACTCAATTTGGGGAATTTTGTACTCAATTTTCTTCATGTGTTGCTGAAGCTCTATTGATATTTGACCTATAATTGTGTAAAACTTAATGAATTTTCGTGAACGAATTGTTAGCTCTAAATTTAGGCTAATTTCAATTCTGTAAATGGATTTGTTGATTTCTATTGATGGCTGATGAAATTACTTTGATAGACTTTTGGACATGCTGATGACATAACTTTTGATAAATTTCTACTCAATTCAAGTTAAATTAAGGTGTAATGATGGCAATGGCTTGTAACTGTTGCTTGCTCAAGTTTTATGACATTAACGATTTCTTTGGAACTTAAGAGTGGGCTTGTGATTAGTTCTTGTCATGATACGATGCTATGTTTATTTATGAATTTTAAGCCTATTAGCTCAAATGGTAGAGCGATGTGCTCACGCACAAGATGCGGTTCAAGTCCCACATAGGCTAATAAAGAAATGACAATGAGTCATAAAATAGTGATAGGGAACCCTTCTCAACACGTAATTGTATGAAATACATAATCTGATATCAAACTTTAGCAAATCATATGAACCAATGCTACTGATTTACAAAGGGCATAATTTTCCTTAAAGTTTTGTCTTACGCCAGCAAATCCTGTTGGTGGGACTGACTAACCATGATGTGCAAGTTAAAAGTTTAATGTGGCCAAAAAAGGGGTTTGAGGTTTAATTGCAAGAGATCATCTACTCCAAAAACAAGGTAGCTGCTCGTACAAACATTTGCTATCAGAGCTTATGCGGGATTTGAACCCGTATCTTTGTGCGTGAGCACAGCGCTCTTCCATTTGAGCTACTAGGCTTATAATCAATGACATTTTATTGTCATGAAAACAACCATAAGGTAAAATTCACGTTATAAAAGTAGCACCATTCCAACTATCCTCTCACTGAATTCACAATCAACACGGTGTGCACTTTCACTCAATTCAAAACACAAGCAGTAAGTTCATCAACAAAGGGGCACTCCATCCAGAGATGAGCTTTGGTTTTTTTGAGAGCATACAGTTTTTTTGGAGTCATACCAAAGCAAGACTACTAGCTACAAACACTAGAATACTGATGGAGTTGTTGTCAATTAACACACCCATACATACTGATGATTCCTTGTTCTTTTGTAGACAATTGAGTAGTCTGAGTGGTTGAACACTGATGGAGTGGGATATAATTTTGATCTAAAAAATAGGGGAAACAACATTTCCAATACAAATAGCACATTCATAGCATATCATGAAATATAAATCTTACCCTAAAGCTACAAACCCATTTATATAGTCTTTGCTAAATTTTAAGTGTGAAAAAAAGAAGACTAATTTGAAAGACAAGTATGAAGAAAATATGGTAGAAACAAATTAATATCATACTACAAATCAGTTGATGAAATGATGAGAAATTGGAAAGCAGTTTATGTGGGCAAACAAGATCTGGACATCGTAGGCTTGATATCAACTAAAATCAAGAAAATCAGCATACTAAAAACTCCTAAAGACAGGGATTTTCGAAAATTCCTAAATAATAAAACCCTAATTGGAACGTTTCCTCATCAATCATTTATCTCAGATTCGGATTCGGAGGAACTTGAATACAACCTAGAACCCCGATTCGAAGACCCAGTCAAACCCAAAACAATCTAGAATGAACGAGAGCTTACCTTCGGCGCAGTTGCTCCACCGACCTTGCAATCGTTGAACTATACCCTCTCGTTGAGATCTCTTCGCGATCGTCGACCTCTACCCTCACAGTCGTTCTCTCTTCGCATCAAATAGGTTTTAATTTTCGTTGGTTTTGAAAGAAACGTAACGGCGGTGGCTGTACATTTAACGGAGGGGCACGAGGCGAAATTTGTACAAACCTGAGGGGTATCTCACGAAATAGGTAAAATAATGGTACACCACGTGAAATAAGCTATACTTCAAGGGTACCATGCGAAATTTCCGTTAGTAGTTTTAGGCTTAGGAAGATGACGAATGAGACATCTTTTAGGACTGAGGATTTGGGTTGGAAGCACTGGATTTTTAATGACTACTCAGTAAAGAAACTAGTGTGAAAGGGAAGTTTAATCCTTAGTGTATTGAAGGACAGCTAAAGCTAAGCGTATTTGAATCAAACACAAAAACTCACGTAAATGTCAATTTTGCTACAAGGATTATACCTCAGCTAATTAACGGTTATCATTATGTCGGAACGCCATTGACAAGCCTGATACATTTCAATCATGTATTTGAGTTTAAGTTTCAATGAATTCAATATTTAGATGACTTCAATATTTAGATGATTTGTCGATTGGTTTTCCCTTCTCCGTATATTTAGAAATATTTTATAAAATAGAAAAAGAGTTATCATGCAATTTTATGAAAATAATCTTATCAATAATCATTTCAGTATCTCGCTATATTATCTTTATTCAAATGGTTTATCTAATCCTTCCTTAGGGTTTATATATTTTTTTAGTAGAAAATATTTCATAATCAAGATCATTAAATTATACTTGTGGTGCTACACCCGAATTTGAATTCGATCTAACTAAACTATTCTAAGAGAAAAAAAAACCGTTACACAACATATCATTTTCATTGAGAAGCTAATGGGAACTTTTTGCCACATAATGCTGATCTAAGATTTGCCCACAATCTTAATGCACAAATAGTCGCTTTGTATCAATCTATCTATAGCTAGGCATGATTAATTAACAATTCATCCTCTCCACTACATCAAATTAGGCAATCCCACAACAAAAAATCCATAAAGTATACATAGTTAGGCCAGGTGACATGTAAACCACTAGCATCTAATTTCCGTATCTTACCAGTTCTTATCTTATCTGCAGCTTCTAATCACTTGCAATCTCACCCTGTTAAAACCCACAGAAATTGTTGTTTTTTTTTTCAAATAAAAAAAACTATTTTCCAAGGCGCCAAATCAACGTTTTCTGTGCTTCAACGGCAGTTAGGTACAGAAACTCCATGCTTCAATTGCACTATTTTATTCATTCATTCATTCATTCATTCAGATTGGTCTCCCCAATCCCACTGTTCCCCTTATAACTAGTGATGTTCATCTCCTTTTTCTGCATCAACCTTCTTTACTCTCTCCGTTCTTGTCATTTGATCCTCCAAACCCTTGTTTTAGCTTTGCAATCTTGTCCCTTTCGACGATTAGTGCTTGTGATTATTAGGTCTTACCATGGGGTCTTGTAGGTTTGCCAAGTTCTATTCATTTTGCCTAGCTATTGTCTTGCTTTCCCTATTCCCTGATCGCATTGATGCTCATATACTCGAGGAACGAGCTTCGTTGCTCATGTTCCTCTCCGGGGTCAAGTCTGACCCGAATGGTGTGCTTAGAAGCTGGGACTCTCCCCATCTCCATGTTTGCAACTGGACAGGAGTCACCTGTGATAGCATGAGAACCCATGTAGTGCAGCTTGATGTAAGTAGCAACTCTCTACAAGGCGCAATCTCGCCTGCTCTCGGTAACCTCTCATTCCTACAAGTCCTTGACCTGTCAAGCAACCTGTTTCATGGTCCTATTCCAGCTGAGTTAGGCTCTCTTTTGAAGCTTAAACAGCTCAGTTTGTCCTCCAATCTCTTAGAGGGAGCGATTCCTTATGAGTTTGGGCGTCTTAGCCAGTTGCAGTATCTGAATTTAGGAAGTAACCTCTTAGTAGGCGAGATCCCATCTCCGCTTCTCTGCAACGACTCATCGTCCTTGCAGTATGTGGACCTCTCTAACAACTCGCTCGTTGGAGAGATTCCCTTTAAGGGTCAATGTGAGCTCAAGAGTCTAAGGTTCCTCCTCCTATGGTCTAATAACCTTACTGGCCGATTTCCCATGGGGCTCCGGAACTCACCAAGGCTTGAATGGCTTGACTTGGAATCGAATTCTCTAAGCGGTGAATTGCCTTCTGATATCATTCGGAACATGCCCTTGTTGCAGTTCCTCTACTTGTCCTACAATGACTTTGTAAGTCATGATGGTAACACCAATCTTGAGCCATTTTTCACCGCCTTAGCCAATGCGTCTAACCTCCAAGAGCTTGAGCTGGCGGGAAACAACCTTGGTGGAGAGTTACCTTCTACCATAGGTGATCTCTCTAGGAAACTCAAGCAACTTCATCTGGATGACAACCTTATTTACGGTTTGATCCCTCCGAAAATCTCTAACCTTGTCAATCTGACCCTTTTGAACCTATCTTGCAACCTGTTGAATGGATCAATCACACCAGCATTCGGAAGAATGGGTAAGCTAGAGAGGCTTTACTTATCCAACAACTCCCTCTCGGGGGAAATCCCATCAGCCTTTAGCGACATTCCCCACCTTGGTCTGCTAGACTTGTCGTGGAACAAGCTCTCGGGTCCCATTCCGGATAGTTTTGAGAATCTCCCACAGCTAAGAAGGCTATTGCTCAACGGAAACCAGCTCTCCGGAAACATACCTCCTAGTCTTGGCAAATGTGTTAACATGGAGATCCTAGACCTCTCTTACAATCAAATCTCCGGGGTGATTCCAATCGAGGTTGTAGGACTCAGAAGCATCAAACTGTACATGAACTTGTCCAACAACCACTTAACCGGTCCAATACCGTTTGAGCTCAGCAAGATGGACATGGTTCTAGCTATTGATCTGTCAAGGAACAATCTCTCTGGCGGTATACCATCACAGCTTGGGAGTTGCATAGCGTTGGAGTATCTGAACCTGTCATTCAATCACTTGAAGGGGCCTCTGCCTAACACCATAGGCCAGCTGCCTTATCTCCAAGAGATAGATGTCGCAGCGAACCACTTGTCAGGAGGAATACCGGAGTCTTTTCAGGTATCTTCAACTCTAAAGCATCTCAACTTTTCGTTCAATAACTTCTCCGGCTATGTATCAAGCAAGGGCGCGTTTTCTGCACTGACTTATGATTCCTTCGTTGGGAACCATGGTCTTTGTGGGAGCATTGAAGGCATGCCAAAATGCCAGAAGAAAAAATCACACCATTTGTTACTTATATCAGTCCTCTTGACGACTTCTATTGCTCCGGTCCTATGTATAATTTGGGTAAGAAAGATGGATACATTTAGGGGTGAAGAAGCTATAGAGAAAGGGCATAAACAAGAGATGCAAGAGGCTAAGTATCCGAGAATCTCTCAGCGTCAGCTCATTGAAGCAACGGATGGATTCAACTCTTCAGGCTTGATAGGTGCAGGCCATTACGGAGAGGTGTACAAAGGGACTCTACGAGACAGAAACATGAGGATAGCAGTGAAGGTGTTGGATGCAAGGATGGCGAGAGAAGGAGGTGGTAGCTTCAAAAGAGAATGTGAGATTCTTAAGCGAACAAGGCATCGGAATCTGATAAGGATCATAACAGTGTGCAGCAAGCCAAATTTCAGGGCCATTGTTTTCCCACTCATGTCCAATGGAAGCTTGGAGAGGCACCTCTATCCCACCCACGGATCGTGTGATGGCTTGGATTTAGCCCAACTGGTCAGTATCTGCACTGACGTTGCTCAAGGAGTGGCCTATCTTCACCATCATTCACCTGTTAAAGTAGTCCATTGTGACCTTAAGCCAAGCAATATCCTTCTCGATGATGACATGAATGCCCTTGTGACTGATTTCGGCATCTCAAGGCTTATAAAGGGCGATCCTGACGACACTTCTCCCTATGACTCAACTTCTTGCACCTCAACCGATGGCTTGCTTTGCGGCTCAGTTGGCTACATAGCTCCTGGTATGCTCTCCTCACCTTTTTCTTTCTTCCATTTTTAGTTTTCAAGTGTTTTCATTTCCCTATAAATAATAACATTATCTTGATGAATTGGTGACATAATCTTGACCAGAATATGGGCTAGGAAAGAGAGCCTCAACAGAAGGAGATGTTTACAGTTTCGGAGTTCTCCTATTGGAGATAGTCACAGGGAAGCGGCCAACAGATGTCCTATTCGAGGGCTCAAGCCTTCATGATTGGGTCAAGAGCCACTATCCAAGCAACCTTGAACCAATAATAGAGGATGCAGAAGCAAGGCTCACTTCAGAGTTGATCCACTCTTGCCATGACGACAAGACATGGCGAGAGGTCGTCTTGGAGCTCATAGAGCTAGGCCTAATGTGCACACAGTACTCTCCTTCAACTAGGCCAAGTATGCAGGATATCGCCCATGAGATGGGCCGCCTCAAGGAGTATATCTCAATGCCTCCTAATTCCATTACCAAAGAAGTTCCTAATGAATTTTGATCTTGTTACAGTTTTACCTTTCTATTATTGTTCATGTCTTGATCTTGTATTCTTGTGCATTATACCGTAGAAATTTTTTCGGGTTTATTTTTTTACCCGAATTGGATGTGTTTAGTTTCTATTCATCCATTGTTAAAAGAATGTAACAATTTGATTTGAATTGATTTGATTGATAGCACTAATTTGCAAATCATGAAACACTTTTGACCCCTTCTGTAATCTTGTATTGATGAGATGCAAAGAATGGGAGAAACATGGATTTGTGGTCCTGCAAACAACAAAGTCTTCCTTATCTTAGTTTTGTTACAAAGATGACTAACCTCACCTGATGTAAAAACCCGACGAATGTGTGGTGTGTACCACGTTGAGTATAAAGAAAGAAACTGAACAACATATAAGGTTGGCGAGCTAACCCTATTGGGGCCGGGATAAAGTTAGGCGAAGTGCAGCATCAGGGTGTGGCTGAATCTAAATCCAAAAGGTGATTATCATTATTATAATACACAATTGGATTGGATTGGATTGTAAAGGGCAAATCAGCACAGTTGACAAAACCAATGTTGTATCTTAAGCTTGTTTTTAGGCCCTTCATATAATAGATACTAATGAATATGGTAATTAAATAATGAAGAAATGGAAAGGGAGTGTTATTCCACCAGAGAAGCCACTAAAAAGGCTTCCTTTTACACCTACCAGATTGGATAGATGAACCAGTGTGTGCAACTAAGGTCCGCAGCTAGTGGCCGGACATGGCCGCCCAACCCTCACTACTACCAAGTCTTCATCAACAATGACATTGACATGGAAGGAAACTCACTAACAATCATTTCATTAGGTAGTTGCCCCTCCATGCTCAATTACAACATGCTCATCTTTTCTTTTCTCATTTTTCTTAATTTTTTTTTATATATATTTCCGTCATTTTGAAAATATAAATTCCCTCGATGGCCCATAGGTGACCATCAGAGAATTTATTTGGGTATATAAATATTGGGCTTTCTATACCCATAGCCTATATCTATATAACCATCTCAAACAAGCCCTTAAATTCCTCGAGCAATAACAATGTATGGATTCATCTAGAATTAGCCTCTTACTTCGGTGGGAAAAGGCGGTCTACATTTTGATCCTTCAAACTTGGCCCTCCCCAAGTCGGGTTAACAATCCGGATAGTAGCTGTTGTTTGAAAGTTCATATGACCTACAATTTGTAGGTTTTCATCCATTCCTTTGTATTGTAGGTTACAAAAGAATGGATAAAAACCAAAAATTTTGTTTGGTATTATTAGTTGTGTGACCATGTTTTATTAGTTTAAACTCTAAAAAATGATGTTGAAGTCCATTGGGTAGTAACACAAGGTCGGTACGTATCCTTAAGCATCACATTAATTTGGAATTTATCTTAGTTTGAAAGCATCCTTACTTTATTGCTGAGTTTTTTCATTTTTCCAATTGATAAAATATAACAATTTCCAACAAATTTTTGTTAGATGATCCAGATCATCCTATAAAAACAAAAACAAACTTCCTTATTTCTACTTGTTAATTTGGTAACTTTCAATTTGATTAAGAGCTCTTGACCTCTCTGTTGGATTATCTGGGTTGTAATAAATGTGTTTTGTGTGTTTAAGTTGTCCCAACTATTTTAGGCTTTATTATCAGGTTATGGTTTAGTTTATGTATAGCTTTACTTTTCATACTTGTAGCTTCTCTGGCTTGCAAGCTATTAATGTCATCTTAAACTTCTATTTGCTCTTATCCTCCCAAGATTTGTTATTTTCGCTGGCTACAATTTGAGTTCAAATCCCACTCTATACCCAATTGATCAATTTATTTGTTTTCCGTTCCCAATTAAGCAAATACAAATACGTTTTCATATCTAAATCTCAAGTCATCACAATAATTAATTGAGAGTTTTATCGATTAAGCTAACTTGACGCCCGTTGATGTTTACTGTAATGTTATTTATTAAGCACTGCCTATACCCACCTTCTTCCCCACCACCCACCAGAGAGCAAAAATGCCAAAAAAAAAACTGATTTATTAATGGAAAGGCATTGATCAATGGGGTTCAATCCTACAAGGGTTTGGCACCATCCCAACTCTGCTTTGTTTTTCTTATAAAAAAAATTTGAGGATGTTTTTGCTCAGTGTTTCGAGCACAACCCGGTTTATAATCTATTTGGAGGACTCGCAGTCTTTGAGGATTCATTCTTAAAGAGGTTTTTAATCATCAAGGGTTCACTAAAAAAATGTGCAATATAACTCAACTTCCAAAACCAAATGTTTCAAGAATTGTACAAGCAAACAGTGCTTGACAGAAAATTTGGTACTGGTAATATGTATAAGAGACGATGCAAATATTATACAAACAATGTTTTCTTTTGAACTGGCTATACATAAATTTCAGTCAGGATATATGAGGTTTTTCAGAACAATGTACACTTGAGAATCTCACAGCATCAATTAGTACTTAATGACTGTGCTGTAAAGAGATTCAACAATTAAACACCTATCTATCTTCCATCTGGAATGAACAAAATTAGATGGTACCCTGATCAAATGTACCTCTGCAATGGATATGTTATATACACACACCCACACCTGGAAAGTGTACATCAGAAGTCCAAAAATTATGTGCCAGTTTCTTCATCTACATTTGAGCTCTAACCAGTTGATGAATGAATGCATGGACATTGTATTTACATAGACGACGATCACTACCAAAAGTGCATGAATTCCTGTTGGATCAAATTAGAAATGTCAGAAGCATTCATTTGTCTTTGGAAAGAAAATATCAAATTTATCAGAAATTGATACCAAGGGTGATACTTTAGCACATTTCAGCAATGCCGGGTAATTGAACTCAAATAATTGAAGCATACCTCGGCTAGGAAAGTCAGATCTAGTTCCTCCTCTGGAGTGGATTTCTTGTGTCTCCAGCTCATTATCTCTTCTTCAATTGAGTTGAGTTGATTCTGAATCGCTTTCAATATATTCATATGTTCATCCTCCTTTTCAATAGAAATTTCTGGCCTAGGTGTTTCTGGCCTAAACATAATTCGCTCATCCTCAAGTCTTTTAAGTCTCCTGTTCATCTGTTGAAACTCAAGGTCATGAACGTCAGGGCGCTTAAAGTACAACTGCTCGACACCAAGCCCATCTCGTGGCTTGGGGATCATGTTATGATTGTTATCAAGACTGGGAGACATCGGTGTTTTCCTGTCCCAATTGCTCTTATCCATGAAACCTGGAATGGCGAGTTTTGCAGCATCTGGCTTCCAGGGATTTATTTCAGCTTCTAGACTTAACTTTCCCGCCTCTTTAATCAGAGGCGAATTAGGATATGCACCAACAAGTGGTGTTTTCGGCACTTCAAAGATATCTTGAACCTTGGATGCAGGGATTGCAATACCCTTGCTTGGTTCTGTATCCATCAAACGCTCATGGGATTCAGTTTGAATCACTTTCGGTGTCATTTCCCCTCTTACTGCATCATAAAACGAGCTCGAGCTTGTTTGTGACTGCATCTCATTTGGGGTATGGGCACTATCAGGCAAATCCTCGGATAAGGACAACTCTTTAACCTGCTCATCTAACTTCTTTATCTGCTCCCAATAGCAAGTGAAATCTCCACCACTCTTCGCGTGATGGAGATCAAGAGCCTTCGTCCCTGGCACCGTCTGTAGACAAACCTCTGATTCTTCACCATCTGTTGGCGGATCCTCCTCGCCATCTGTTGGTGGATCCTCCCCATCTGTTGGTGGATCCTCCCCATCTTTGGAAAAAGTTGGAGGAAGAGAACACCCCCTTCTCAATCTAGCTCGCATAGTCCCGTCCCCAACAGATTGTCCACTCTTTCTCAAGAACATGTTCTCCGGGAAATTCGGATCACACTCACCAACATCAGTGCATCCCAAGCTTATCAGCTTGAATTTGTAGGCTTGCACTTGAAACTCAAGAGATGCTATTTGCATCTCCTTTTGGTAAATGAGGTCCCTAAAGGTTGCAAGGGTTTCTTCGGCATGCCCAATCTTTTCCTCGGCGATCCTCTTGTACTGGCTAGCCTCCATCTCCACAGCTGCCTTCTCGCCCTGGAGGCGAAGCATCATGGAGAGGGATTCGTCTGTGGCGGTTGCAGCCGCCTCCCTCTCCACATCAAGCTCTGTGTAGAGCTGCTGGAGGAGATCTTGCTGAGCATGGAGAGTGTCTTTTAGACCCTTCACACTTGCATCTGGCGTCCCCGGGATTATGCTGTCGGCCATTGATCTTCGCTGACCTCCACTTCTCTTTTATTATTTCAAAGGAACGATTTTCCTGAAACTGAACACACAAATTACATATCAATGAATTCAATTTCTCCCAGGAATACACAAATTGCGGAATCCGATTTTCTGATGAATGTTCATACAAATTACACAATCAAATTAACTAAACTCGATTTCCGGATGTTTCTTAACCTTTTTTTTTATTTAAAGGTTTTGAATCCATCAATAACGATTATCAGGTGGAATATAAAGATGCGAAAAATAATTCAAACTGAGATGGCGGGAGAAGTCGAGAGATGGATGATACCTGAATTCGGAAGGTTTGGCGAATTACGAGGAAGTGGATTTGTGCGCGATCGAGGACACATTATCAAAAAGCAGATCGGCTGTTTCGTTTCGTAGAATTCAAAATTGTAGATGAGAAATCCAGAAAAATGTGTAGAGCACGGCGAAACGATTTCGCGAAGAAATTATTTCGGCCGCACTGATTGAAAAAGGAAGATCAAACGAGGAGGATGGACAAACTGCAAACGGTTTCAGAGAGAGCAAATGAAATAAGTTGGAATCGAGAAGAGATTCGGAGGAAATCGTGGGGGAGAAATGAGGATCCTAATTTCGTTTTTGATCTTTAACCTTTTCCAACGGCTTCTGTGAATACGTTTTTCTTTTTTCTTTTCCTTTTTTTCGTTTTTTTTTACTAATTTGATTTGAATTTACAGGGTGTCTTTTAGCTTGATAATTTAAGATCAAATCATTTTGTATTATTATTATTGTCTTTATAATTTCCCAAAATTTATTCTTATCTATCAAATTTAAATAAACTGAAGTTATCAAAATGTATGATTTTTATCTTATTCTCGTTTGATCGGTTCGTTTTTTAGGTGAAAATGCATAAAACTACCCTTTATTCAGAATTGTTTGCAAATAACTAACTTTTATTTAAAAAATTTCAAATAACCACCCTTTAGAAGCATCAAGTAAAAATTTCAGGAAAATCCCTGATCAACATCAAAACTTCAAGTAAAATCTTGATTCAAGATCTCTTTGTATAAATTACTCATATTCTTCAAATAATAATTGATAATTAAGGGAATTAATAATTTAAGGGAAAACTAATTAAAATACCCCACCTTTGGGGGTATGGTAAAAATATATCCTCAACTTTCAAATGTAATTAAAATATCCCGACCTTTGAGGGTGGTGGTAATATATTACCTTGTGTTTTCTCACGGGTAAAAAATGCAAGCAAGACAACCTACATGAATTTTTTTTAACAAGACAACATACGTGAAAGCCTTTTTTTTTTTTTTACAAATTAGCACTAAAATTGGGTTTTCTTGAATGGTTTCCTTAAGAAAAAAATAAAACGATGACAAATTAAACCCGAAAAACGAAATTGATTCAACCACGCAACTAATCCAGTCAAAATTGCCTCAAATTAACACAACACGATTATTCCTAACACCAAACTGACAACAAAACTAAACTGACAACAACAATAAAGAGGGGAAACAATAAAACTAATTACCCAGCCAAGTTCGTGAACGAATCAAAGAGGAAGAAGATGTGAGAGAGACAGCTCAAGATAGACCACGAGGGAGGAAGACTGACATTGAAGAGAAACCATAAGCTATCTAGAAGACCTGGAAGACAATTCAAGAGGCGGCCACGGAAGAAGATATGAGGGAGTAAAATACGTTGGATATGAAGAAGATATGAGGGAGGAAAAGACGTTGGGTATGAACCCGATCCAACTCTTTATTTTTTTCCCTAAGGACACTGTTAAATAAAACTCTTGTAAAAAAATCCATGCAGGCTACTTTGTCAGCATTTTTGACTCGTGAAAAAACTTATGGTAATATATTACCACTACTCTCATAGATCGGGATATTTTTATTACATTTGAAAGTTGAGGATATATTTTTACCATACCCCCAAAGGTGGGGGTATTTTAATTAGTTTTTCCATAATTTAATGGTGAAGTCAAATCAACAACAAACATTGAAATTACCCTTTGGATCTCATAGAGTTTAAAAAAAAAAAAACTCAATAGGTAAAGTTGAGAGAATCTCAACCGTTGATTATAAAATCAATGTTTAAAAATCCTCCCCGACCCATCCTTTTCCTCAACCCCATCAACCCTAATTTGTTTTCTTTTTCCTTTTTCTGTAGGGAAGCTCATCCACTCGCTCCAGGGAGCTTTTGTATAGGATAGAGCTATCTAGGATAATGTCCCGATAACACATGTGATCTTTCATTCCTTCATTATAGCAGAAAAGGGACTGAAGAAGGGATGACACAATCAAACTCGACTTGGACAATGTCATCGGATTTCTCTTTCGAATTCCTTAGCAGATTCGGATTTCACCCCAAATTTGTTCGATGGATCCGAGAATGCATCACGACAATCTCATTCTTAGTGCTGGTCCACAATGTACTTACAAACCTATTCCTACCATCTAGAGAGATTTGCCAAAGCAATCCATTGTCGTCATTCATCTTCATACTAGGTGTTGAACTATTGGCGAGGAAATTGCAGAAGAAATCTCATCTTTCTTCTGGGAAAATTGGATTCAAGTTTGGAATCAGGTTTCCAAGAATTCTCTTTCTTTCCTTTGCAGATTATATAATAATCTCTGTAAACGCCACTGTAGGAGCAAGTCAAAGAATGAATGAAATCATTGATGAATACGGCTCTTTATCAGGGCAGAAAGTTAATTTCCGTAAATTCGTCTTTCAAACAACAAATGGAGTACCAAATACTAGAATACAGACATTGACTGAAACACTTCAAATTCCACACACTAGATCTATAGAGAATTATATAGACTGTCCTATCATAAATAGAAGAGTCAACAAAGATACTTTCGAAAACGTCATACGTAAATCATAAGAACAACTCTCGAAATGGAGGGTCAACGGCTCAACGCCCTCTGACAACAAGGACGCTCCATCTTGATCAATTCAAACTTATCTTCCAAACCATTGTACATGATGCAATATTTTATTCTTCCAACCAAGATTCATAAGGAATTGGATTATATAAACAAAACTTTCTTTTAGAACAAAGACCTTCAACATAAACCATTGATAAATTAGAATAAAATTTGTAAACTTAAAGATAAGGGTGGGTTGGGTATAAGAAAACCAACAGATATGAATAAAGCTCTCCAAATGAAGCTATTGTGGGAAATCCTAGCTGAACCAAAGAACCATTGGGTTAAAATCATTAAGTACAAATATTTGAAGGAAACCGATATCCTACAATACTACAGAAAGGCGCGTCATGGCAATAGAGAAATATTAGTTCTCTAATTGAAAAAATCAAAATGGGTCTAGTGTGGTATAGTTTCAGGTATATGATCTTGTTTATTGCTTGCTTCCATGACGAGGGTTTCCTTTTGGGCCAATGATACGAGAAACTGACATGACACCAGACTTATATACTTTGGATATGTCGTGACAAGTTGTACTACTATACTCGTTTTCCCTCGTTTTTTGTTTTGACCCGGCTCGGTCGTGACAAGTTGTACATTAGGTTGTTTTTCGTTGTGCGTTTTTTAACTTGAAGTAGGACAGATTTAGGGTATCCAACGACCATAGCTATCTCGTACCTTGGGGTTCGAAATCTCTCATTTCAAAGCTTAACACTTTGGTTTTGAAATCTCAACCCGTACTTGAATTGCAAGATTCGAATGAAGATATCCAACATTCGAAACGTAACCCGGATTTTATAATATTCGGGCCGGTACAAATTCGATCAAAGTTCGACACATATGATTTCACACCTTTGTTTTAGTACTATTATAATTGATGATTGATTGGTTGGTTGTTTGATCAATAAATTGACGTTTGGTTGTTATAATAATTAGAAGATTGTTATTTATAGTTTTTGAGAAATTAAAAAAAAAAGGTAATGACAAAATTACATGATTAATTGATAGAAAGGGAGGAGGTAACTGCGCGCCATAGCCATACAAAATTGAATTCTACAGTTGGAAAGATCTTAGCTATATACTGTATATATGTTATCTTGTTTCTTCAGATCACCAACAGATTTATTTATTTATTCATTTAAAACGTACAGAAGTTGTTAGTACAAAGTAAGGGTAGGAAGCAGTAGTCGCGGGCTCCGATCCGGATCGAGCCAAGCACCGGGCAGACATTCACATTTCACAGTGGTCCTCTTGGACGATGACGAAAAGTCGAAGCGGTGATGGACAGCAGGGCCATCCAAAACGCAGCGGCTCCAAGAACCACCACCACTCGAACCCACAAGAAAGACCGAAATGCATCGGCCACAACAAGCCTCCATGTCCGTAGCCAAGCATAGCAAAACAAAGTCCCCAAGAGAGCACCTACCACAACCTGGCTACTTGTATGGTAGTTTTGTGACACTCGTAGCCATGACTGTGCATATATATATATATATAGATACATATTTAGTGAGGTTTATATATACGGTACCGGTGCGTGCATATATATATGTTCAATTCGATCATTATATATACTTACAAGATAAGAAGAGAAGTAAATCGCGAGGCCTCCAAGGATGAGGGCGATGTTATTCATCCCTACGAATTCAGAGACTGCATATACGTACGTATATTGTATTAATTAAAGATCGAATTGAAGAATAAATATGTGAAGGAAAATGATGGAAAGATATATACTTGAGAGGAAGAGAAAGGTGAAGCCGTAGAAGAGAGTTTGGGAGTGGGAGGAAGGCATCCCTGAATCCGATTTCTTGGCGGGAAAAGGGCGAGGTTGGTTGATAACAGACTTCAATGCCACAGAGAAACCCCAGTTAGCAAGAGCACCCATGCCCGCCCATAATCCTCTGCTATCGCGAGTACATACCATAAGTGCGCCTACCACCGCCGGTGCTATCCACTTGCTCTATACATATATTAACATACATATATAGGTTGTTAGAATCAATGTTAAGTTCGAGGAGATCGATCGGTGTATGTAGTAGAGAGAGACAAAGGATCCGAAAAAGTTACCAAGTGATCAAGAGTGAGATTCATAGTGATGAACATGGAACTAAGAGATGAGGATTTGGTTTTGGAAGCCATGAGATGAGATTATCACATCCAGGATAGGGTTGCAGTACCGTACGGTTCATGGCCTCCATATTTATAATGTTTGAACTTGATCGATCAAGGTGATAGTTGCTATTTACACCAATATTGAACGGCGGTTTTTTTTGAAAAATATTAGTTTTTGCTGATAGAGGGAGAGAAAATGATGCAATGTGTAGGTAGGATTAGATGGTAGCATCCCTTCTTTGACTATTACTCTATTACTAACTGAGGAAATGGCAGGGATTAGACTAAAAAATGGGCTTAATTGCACAAATAGACCACATGCTAAAAAATTGGCCCAAAATAACCTCTGTACCCCCAAGCAAATATAACAACCGGTTTTTTGGAACTATTCATTACCGGTTGTAGGAGGTGACCTGGGAAGAGAAAAGCGGCCAGAGGAAGAAAAAGGCGCGGATGCCGGCGACGACGGGGGCGGCGGAAGCTCTGAACGGCGGCGAAGGCTTCGGTCCTGGCGGGGCGGAGGACAACAAAACTTAGAACGAGGAATCGATCTCGTTCCAGATCGACTCCCGACTAACGACAGGGAGGAGCAAAAAGCGGATAGAGGAAGAAGAAGGTGCGGATGCCGGCGGCGACAGGGGCGGCGGAAGCTCTGGACGGCGGCGAAGGCGGTGGGTGTGGGGGATGGGGATGTGGTGCTCGCCCGTTCTCTCTGCGCTCTCAGCTCTCTCTCTGCGCTCTCATGTACTCTCTCTTCTCCCCTTCCTCTCTTTCTTTGCCTCATCTATGGCTGGTTGGAATCTAGAGGAAAGCACAATCCGTCGCTGCCTCCTTCCGATTCAATTTCTATTCGATTTGCTGTTCGATTTCTGATTTCGTTTGATTCAAGTTCGATTTCTGGTGCTTGATGTTTCTGATTTCTAGTGATTGCGATTTGTTGAATCTGTTCGGGTGTTGAATCTGTTCAAGTGCTGTTCGATTTGCTGTTCGAGTCTTGAATCTGTTCGAGTGCTGTTCGATTTCTGGTGCTTGTTGTTCGATTTAGGGCAGCTGTTCGATTTCTATTGCTGTTCGAATTTGTGATTGCTAGGGAGGTTATTGTTGCTTCATTCGAATATGATTTTTTGCCGTCTGATTTTTTTATTGCTATCGAATTTGATTTTAGGGCTTCCAAACCAATCTGATTTTTGATTGCTATCGAGTCTGTTGCTGTCAGATTTTTTGATTGCTATCGAATCTGAATTTTCGAGTGACCTTTCTTACTAGTTTTTTCATGTGTAGATGAATTTCTAGGAGCTCCTAAATAGTAGATTGAATGTTTGCTGCTGTTGGCACTGCTGGTCAGTGATGCACAACTTACCGTAGACTGGTATGTTGATTCTTGATGAAAAAGAACGTTGTTCTTCTTGTGAGCCTTTTCCTTGAATATGAGTTGAATATCACACTTTTGACATAATATTTGTCCTTGTCTTGCGATGAAGCTCCTCCATGAGAGCATATACCAGAAAGTGCTTGATCAACTACTTACTACTTACAAGCAAGTGAAAATAGGAGATCCGTTGGAGAATGGCACCTTGCTTGGCCCATTACATACCAAATCTTCAGTAGAGAACTTCGTAAAGGGTATTGAGCGAATCAAGTCTCAGGTATGACCTCTCCATCTAATTTTAGCTTCGACTCTAGATTTTGACTTCAAATAAGGGTTGTGCTCTCCCATCATATAACTTATATTTCATAATGTAGCTTGTGAGTGGTGTGCTTACTAATTTTCCTGCAATAATTTATATTGAATGAAGCAAGTTATCCGTCTTTTGACTTGTTTTCTACTTTTCATAATTCAAATGACATGTGAAAGCATGTTTTTATACTTTTCATAATTCAAGTTATCCGTCTTTTTACTTGCTTTCTACCTTACTTGGTAAATTAGCTTTCTGGTTGGATACTCATGCATTTGATTTTGATGGTTGGGGTAGAGAACCACTTTTTATTCTGTTGGGTTTCTTGAGATATCATTATAAGAGTGTTCGGTGAACATCTTTTTACTGAGTTCGAAGTAAAATAGCCTATTAGCTCAATTGGTACAGCGTTGTGTTTGCACACAAAGATGTGAGTTCGACTCTCACATAGGCTAATACGGAGTATGCGTTCATATCTCTATGGATTTATACGATTGAACATGGTAGGAAATATATACACTAATGGCATGACAAATTTATGAATCTGGTACGATAAATTTATGAATTATGAATATCTCTGAACATATAAAATTATGACCTTGGTAGGAAATATATAGACTAGTGGTAGGACAAATTTGTAAACCTGGTAGGATAAATATGCGATATTGGTATGATAAAAATGTAATCACCGAAATTCCTACGTGTATAACTTGACACTAATGGTAGGATAGATGTACACGAATGGTAAGATATATTTGTACTATTGGCAAAGAAGTAGAATTAATATTGACCAATCCACAAATCCCAGACTAGTAATCATTGAGGCGTGAATTGACCATAATCTCAATCTCAATTACCAATCCATAAATCCCAATCTCAATCCAATTTCTATCAATCAAAATTCATGAATCCAATCTAATTCAATGCTAGAACGACTGAATTAGAGTCTCTACCCTTGGATATAATATTACTTAGGTTTCCTTCATCTTCTGTTGTACACTGGAAACCCTCTACCCTTGGTTGTTTTTCTGAAAAACGTGGAACATAATTTTCTACGGTTTCTAGCTTGATTTTCCTTGAAAGCTATTTAAATTGGTATGATAGATGCACAAAAATGGTAGGATAGATGAAAACTAATGGTAGGAGAAAACAACGATATCGGTAGGATCAGAATGGTAGGATTGATGGAAACTAATGGTAGAAAAAAACAACGATATTGGTAGGATCATAATGGAAACCCAGTAATTCCTGTATAACTTGACACTAGTGGTAGGATAGATGCACACTGATGGTACGATATATTTATACTATTGGAAAATTGTAAATGCATAATTGACTTTACCACAACACAATATATCGAAGACTTATGAACACACACACTCCGTATTAGCCTATGTGAGAGTCGAACTCACATCTCTGTGTGCAAACACAACGCTCTACCAATTGAGCTAATAGGCTATTTATCATCGTAATAGTAAAGACCAAGTATTTGATGAGTTACGAGGTAGTCGACAGTGAGCATAGACTTGTAGGCTTCTAGGTCATCGTCGTCCTTGACCTGAATCGGAGTGGCCCGCCCCATCGAAGGAGGGAGGTAGGTGAGCTCAATGTCGTACAATACCATGTCCACGTCGAATTTGGAAACAATTTTCTCCTTCAATTGGGCGTAACCAATATTCTGTGCCACCACCATAGCTGCAGTACGTGCCTCTCCCTTGAACACCAAGCTCCCACTCCCGGGAGCCCACCAACCGCCGCACACGACGTTTATACATACCCTATCACCTGGGGTACGCCACGGGAATAGAGGATCAGCCTAGGGGGTAGTTCTGATATAGGAAAGAGGAACAACTACAAAGGAAAGGTACAAGATGACTTACCCATCGCTGTCACTGCCACTCACAAGCTTGTTGCACTTTTCTTGGAATGGAAAGACAGTTGAACACTGTTGGTAGGCCAGAACTGTACTATTGGTAGGATGACAACTGTATCGTTTCCTCGGATCCACGTGTGCCTTTTCCCTCGTCCTTTCCGCCTCTCTCCTGCTCTGCCTCACTTTTTGCAGGGCATGTTAGGGTGTTTGAGATCCTCCTCTCAAGCTTATATATGTGCTTGGGGAACACCCATCAATGCAATGATTGCATTTTCCCCTCATAAATGCCCCCCTCTTCCCTTCCCCCCAATGAAGAACCCTGTGTTGGCGCCAAAATTACACTGACAACCCGCCAAAACAGTTACAGTCAATCCGTTCCAAATTTCTCCAAATTTTCAGGTATGGTAAGACATTTTAAGCCTATTGGTAGGATAACTATATGCTGTTGGTTAGATAACTGTACCATATTGGTCAGACAGATGCTCTCCCTCTTCCCCCCAATGAAGAACCCTATTTTGGCGCCAAAATTACACGGACATCCCGCCAAAAACGCTATAAACATTCCCCTCCATATTATCTCCAAAATTTCAATGTATGGTAGGATAAGTTTGTCCTATCGGTAAGACACTTGTCGGCTATTGGTAAGATATTTGTCCTCTATTGGTAAGCCAACCATTTCCAGTTCCCAAAAATGAAGGTGATGCTTTGCCCTCAACTTTCCACTCGTCTCCTATGTTGGCTCCCTTTTTTGCAGAGCATTTAATAAGGAATGACACCCATCAATCAAGATTTTCTAAGGGTTGATTGACACCCTTAATTCAATCATTGAAATTTCCCCTCATAAATGCCCCCCCCATTTTACTACTTTATTTTAGCCACACACCATGTCCAGCACATCCCCCTCCTGATTTCTGTTTTTTCAAATGATGGAGCTACAGTGCTCAACTCCCCTTCACCTGCTACCTCCATTGCCGGTGGTATTTTTGCATTTGCAAAAATACACCACTTTCTACCCCTAGCCAATTTTTTAGGTACATGTCTAGTTTAGCAATTAGGCCCATTTTTTGGTCTAGTTTAGCAAATCGGCCTTACTAACTCCTTGGAAATCCGTCTGTAGTTTTCACTTTACTTTTTAATAAGTTTTAAAAACTCTATAAAATATTAAATTTTTTAATAATTTTTTTTTATAATTTTATAGACAATTATATTAAGTATAAAATTATTTTTTAAAATTAATAAAATCATAGGAAATTTTTGGTAACAGTCCATTTTGAAATATGTTATTTTGTTAAATTTCCATTTTCACAAAGTGATTAAGTAAATGACATTTTCGCCCCTAACCCTTATTCCCTTATTTCTTCTCTTCTTCCAGCCGACATTTCGTGCCATTGTTCTCAACTCCCTCGGACGAAGCTTCTCCTTTGCATCGACGATACCTTGATCGACGATCGAGGGACAACCTCGGCGCCTCCCGGTTGAGCTTCCAAGGTGATGACATTGCCGCTCTAGTCGGAGAAGGCAGTATCAACTACAGATCTGCCACTTTCTCCGACGGAGGAGTCGCCGACAATCTCAGTTGCTCCGGCGAGGGCGCGGATTTCATATTTATGATCCGAGTGTTTTCGAGTCTTCGAGGTGTTGTTGGATACTTGGATGTGCCTCATGGTTTTCTGCCCATGGATTGAATTTCGATCGATTGAATCTGAATAGTACTTGGGACTGAGATTGCAGCAGAATCTGAATTTGGATCCGAGTACTTGGATCGATTGAATCTGAATTTGGATGTGTGATTGGAGATTGCAGCAGAATACACTCCCTTCCTTGCGACCGAGAAATAAGTTGTGCTTCAGGAAGCTCAATTTTTTTTATTAGTTAAATGTTTCTTTGCACAGTGAACTGTTAGACCTTGGAGAGGAGCAATGACAGTAGGTGACGATTTAAACAGGGAGAAAGTGTAACAAAGGCCTTTTTTATTAGTCAAAGCTGCAACTTTACAAGGGTAGGGACTAGGGATGGTGTGATTGGTGTCATTTACCTTTATATTTTTACTTTAGAATAATGTTTTTTTCATATAGAAAAATGTTAGATTAAATAGTATAAAATCACCTTTAAATTTGGATTTATTTCAAAGTACATGTGGTAATAACCTTTTTTTTTTTTACGAGGCTAGTGTCATTACCCTTACAAGTAGTGACAACTTTTTTTTTGACAACTTTTTTTTACCATTTTTTACGGGGACATCTTTTCATCAACATATTCAAATTCAATCACTTTCAAAAGTATTATTAGTGGTGTCATCACCATAAAAACAGTGAAACAACTGTTGTCACTAGAGGAAACCCCTAGGATAAAGGGAGAAAAAACCTTATAGAGGCTAATTCTAACCAAAAGAAAATTTGGTGGTGTTACCACCATAAAACAGTGTCACCACAAGTGTACAAAGTGGTGTCACCACCAGTGTAGCAAGGGAAATAATAGTCAAGTGTTATTAGTGGTGTAACCAAGGAAAAATAGTGTCACCACTGTTGTCACAAAAGGATAACACATTGACAGGAGAAGCACAAACCCTAGAGGGGCTAATGCTAAACAAAATCATTATTGTCATAAAAAAAACACTAGAAAAAGGGAAAAAAATGGTCAAATGTTAATAGTGGTGTCACCAAAGTGTAACAAGTAGTGTCACTACTAGTGTACCAAGTAATAGAATGGTCAAGGGTTCCTAGTGGTGTCACCAAAGGTAAAAATTTGGTGACATTTAGTTTTTTTTTACGAGATTAGTGTCATCACTTATAAACCACATTTACAAGTGGTGACATCGGTCAATGACTTTGGTGACATATGTATGGTGATAAACAAATTTTTTGGTGACAATTTTTTTTACGAGATTAGTGTCACCACCTCTATCACTGTCATCACCCCTATCACTTCACCACCCCTATCGATTTCACCACTCTTATTATCGCTGTCACCACCCCTATCGTTGTCACCACCCATATCGTTGTCACCACCCATATCGTTGTCATCACCCATATCACTATCACCACCCCTATCGTTGTCACCACCTCTATCGATGTCACCGCCCTATCGCTGTCACCACCACCCCTATAACTGTCACCACCACCCATATCGTTGTCACCACACTTATTGTTGTCACTACCTTTATCGTTGTCACCAACCTATTGCTGTCACCACTCCTATCGCTGTCACCACCACTCCTATCGTTGTCACCACCATCCCTATCACTGTCACCACCACCCCTATCGTTGTCACCACCCTTATTGCTGTCACCACCACCCTTATCGTTGTCACCACCTCTATCGTTGTCATCACCAACTTTTTCGTTGTCACCACCCTATCACTGTCACCACCCCTATCGTTGTCACCACCCTATCACTGTCACTACCCCTATCGTTGTCACCACTATATCGCTGTCACCACTATATCGCTATCACCACCACCCCTATCGCTGTCACCACCGCTATCATTTTCACCACCGTTATCGTTGACAACTTCTTTTGGTGACAACTTTGTTTTTAGATTTTTTTTTTATTTTTTCACGGGATCACTGTCACAATCGTTATTAAAAAGAACATATAATATCACTTAAAATCAGTGACGATGTAGTGACAACTTTTCGTTGAGTGACACATGCGGAAACAACTTTTTCTGGTGACAGAGTTATTTTTAGAGTTTTTTTTACGAGATCACTGTTACCACGCTTATCGATCAATGATGACACTATTGTTTACACATGTAGTGACAAATTTTCTTTGAGTGACGATGACATCTTTATTTTTAGAGATTTTTTTTACGAGAACAGTGTCACCATCCTTATTAATACAATGGTGACAGAATATCTAAAATCGTATTTGCAATGACACGTTCCCAATCAATGTCTTATTACACCAATGTCAAGAGAGGCTAATATTAAGCAAAAATATTGTTGTCATAAAAGGAAACCCCTAGGATAAGTGTTATTAGTTGTGTCACCACTTTTATTGACAATTTTTTTTTTAACGATGACAGTGTCACTACTCTTATCGATGTTACCAACAGTGGTGACACATGACAACTAAAACTCTAAGATAAAGAGATTATAAATTCAATATGTGTTTTATACATATAATTCATCATCATCAACAAATTCAACAATTGGGAGTTTCAAACCCTATGACACGGCAAACTACAGCAACATGCAAAATACTTGTGACAATAGTGTGCATTCAAGCAATAATAATTATAAACGAAAACATTTTCATCCAAACTATCAAGGAATTACAATGAGAACATGATACAAAACTGGGATTAACTGGATATCTAATGCAAAATCAAAGCCAATGACAGTAAAACATTTCAGAAATTATTATAACATCACAAACAGATTGGAAACTGAATCAATTAATTGTTTTAAGACTATTGTTTCACAAAGAAGCCAAAACACAAAATCAAACTAAAAATTTCAAATTCAAATCAAGCAAAATTATGCAGACATTCCCAAAATTCATCAAAATCAAATACAAAATTCGAACAGAGGAGTAATTCAGTAGGACGAGATCAAAATCCGCTCTCCCTGAAATCGACGCGGTCGTTGCCGTCCGAGTCGGCCACCGTAATCATCGCGCCGATATGTTCCTGGTCGTTGTAGGCGGAAGAGAAGAACGATCGGAGATCCTCGCGGCTTATCAGACCGTCGCGATCCGCGTCGATGACGTCGAACGCTCGCCGGAGGAGAGGAAGGCTGACTAGAGAGGAGAGGAAGACGCTTCGCCGACTACCTCCTGCTGCGCAACCGGGGAGACAAAGAAGACTGAAGCACTTCCGAATTCAGATCCATGGAGGAGGCACGAGGATCGGAGGTCTCATCTTTTCCCAAATCAGATTAAGCGGGTAGGGTTTAATTAAAACAGGGGTAAAATGGGGTTTCCAAAAAAATTTAGGACACTTAGCAAAAACTGATTTTAAGTGGACATTTTACAAAAAGATGTTGACAAAATGGACATTTAACCAAATATCTTCTAGTTTTTAACACCTCAAAAAATGTCCGTGAATAGTAAAACGTCTGGGCTTGGGCTAAGGGTTAAGCCCAAGCGAGCCAGTAGGCCCGACACACACACACACACACACACACACACACACACACCACACACACACACACACACACACACACACACACACACACACACACACACACACACACACACACACACACACACACACACACACACACACACACACACACACACACACACACACACACACACACACACACACACACACACACACACACACACACACACACACACACACACACACACACACACACACACACACACACACACACACACACACACACACACACACACACACACACACACACACACACACACACACACACACACACACACACACACACACACACACACACACACACACACACACACACACACACACACACACACACACACACACACACACACACACACACACACACACACACACACACACACACACACACACACACACACACACACATATTACTTATATATATTACTTATTTTTTTTTTATATTTGTATTAAAATACTACGGAGTATATATATATATTAATTATATAATATCTAATAGAATTTACATTACATATAAATTAAGGAATACAATAGTACTAAATAAATTATTTTCAACATTTTTTCATTGAAATGAACCTACATAAAGATTATAGTGTGTAATTTCACATTTGTGTACCTTGTATACCTTTGTTTTGTATAAAATTTCAATCTTTTGCGACACTTAGCACATTTGTGTAGTTTGAGATTAAAGGCATAAATAATAAAATAAAAATATTATTTTATGAAATCATAATGGGCTACCCGGTGGGCTACCTGGCCCGCCCAAAGAGAGTTGGCCCAGAAACCGGGCCTAGGCCAAGCCCGACCCGCTAAAATAGGTCAATATATTCCCATAAGTCCGGCCCAAGCCCGCTCAAGCCCGCCCATGCTCAGGTCTAGTTATATTACTTATTATGATAATTTGGTAAGAAGTTACGCAAGTTTAAATTTTTATATCTATTTATACACTATTACAGGTTAAGAATACAACAAGTTAAATATCGACTCAATGTTTATTTATTGTGTTTTATATCCTTATTTTGTTAGTTTTCTTTTGGAAAAATTTGGTGGAATATCCATTTAGAAAAGTCAATTAAGTAAATGTCCATATATAAAGGGATATTAAGAAAGTGTCCATAATTTTATTGTAATTCCAAGTTTACCCCTACCATTGTAATACCCTCCTAATTCTTTCCGTTGGGCCTTCCTTCTATCTTTGGAAAATTTTGTCTGTTTCCCTAGATTCGATTGACATGCCTTGAGTGGTGTTGCCCTTCCATCCAGCCTCCCTTCTGTCCGACTCCATTCACGGTACCACTCGTCGCCGCCATCTCCAGTCCCACTCGTCGCCGCTCCATCTCCAGTCCCACTCGTTGTCGCCGGACCCTCCTTTTTGCTTGGATCTGCATCGAGGATTTCGCTTGGATCTGCGCCACCGGACTCTCCTTTTCGCAGTCACTGGATTTCAGTTCTAGGTAAGTCCCTTTGTATAGGCGTGATTCCACCTAGCATTTGCCTCCTCTTCTTCGTTCTGAATTTGGCTTCTCTAGTGATTTAAGACCAATTTGCCTAGTATTTTTCCGCTTGTTCTTTTTCATTCTGAATGCGGCCAACATGAATCTGGAACCGAGCCACCATAGGTGTCGCCAGGGGGCTAATTCCTTAGCCCCAAACCTCATTTGTTCTCTGATTTCATATTTGAAAATCTGTGTCCAACAAACAAGTTTGAACTCGTCCTTTGGTACATATTGTGATTTTGTTTTGGTTGTCCAACACGATGATTCGGTTTGGATTGGAATTGATCGGCTAGGGTTTTCTGGTTGCGGATTCTGAATCCTACATTTTCATATGAGAAATTATGATGAAACTGTATAATGCAACTGCCTATTCTTATGCTGAATAACTAATGTAAGAAGCTTACTGAAAACACCTCATAGTTTCTTAAATTGATGATATTTAACCTGTTCGATTGGATTCAGATTTGGGAAAACAAACCTAGCATGTTTGGTGACAATTTGTTAAACTTGCAAAACATGTCAATTTGTTTAATCTCTGGTGACAATTTGTTAAATGTGATCATTTTAAGATGTTAATTTTATGATTTGGGACAACAATTGCGGATTTTTGTGTGAATACATTGATATGATGACAATTTATTTATGTTTTTTTAGGGTTTGTGTGTTTCTATCTACTTCAAATGGACAATCTAGGTTAGTGTTCTTATTGATAAATCTAAGGGTGTTTTGCTAAAATAACCCTTTTGGGTGAAACCCTTGCACGTCTAACCCCATCCGGAAAAAAATTTCACAATTCCGAATATCCGGTTTTTTTGTTCAACCGGTAGCCAGTTGCAAAGGAGAGAAAGGGAAGAGAGAAGGGGGGATCGGAGGCGGGCGAGGAAGGAAGGAAAAGGAAGGGGATCGAGGCGCGGCGCAGGAGGAGGTGGTCCATGCGGAGGCATCTCCCTCGACGGTGGATTGCTCGAGGCGATGAGCAGGCAGAGGGATCTCCCTCGAGGCGAGGCGCAGACGCCATGGAGGGTGATGCGTCGGTTGCAAATGCGAATCAACTTGATGCTCTGATTGAAGAAGCAAATCAAGAAAGAGAAATTCTTGCAGAAGTTGAAGTAGGAAAGAATTTCACATCTTCAAAGGATATCACCGAATGGAACCAGGACGCCATGGAGGAACTTTACCCGGAGTCGGCAAAAGTTAGTTCCGAATCCTTACTTCCTGTTTGGGATGTGGTTGAGCGAAAAAGAAATTTTGAATTGGAATATGGTGATGTGAGGATTACTGGCATTGAATCGATCAAGATTAAATGGGGTGATAATAAGGTGAGTTCAAGGGATTTGATAGAAATTCCAATTGCACATCAATTGTTTGTGGAATTGCCTGTCATGGAGACTTGTGGAGTAATTGGATGTGTTGATGTTTCAATCAGTTCGACTAAAGCTAAGACTGCCTACAAAGTGTTTGAGGAAATGTCTAGGTCAATAGGCACAACCATTTTCGACCCTGGTGGTAGTTTACGTGTTATGGCTGGTGAGATTAGTAAAGGGAGAGTACTTGACATGGTATCGACTGGTCAGTCGGCTAACAACTTAGTCATGGGTGCTTTGCTCCATTTCTTCAAAGATCACCTTAAGTCCATGCCCTTTGATAGGGGAACAGCCACTGCGATTCCTATTGATCTAAGTGGACCGAGTGTAATCTTGTGCATAGGCAGGCGTTTGATTTTAGTTTTTGATCCAGGAGGTGGATGCTATGGGCTGCTCTCAGCACCAAATAAACTTGCTGGTGAGGGACTTTAGGCACAATGATGCTCCGTATGTGTAGCTATGTTTGAACCAAGTTTTGACAATGAAAAAAGCATATGGGCTGCTCAAATCATATTGAAGTGATGCACTGATTCAGGGGATTAATTTTGGGGATCCTCTTCCTACACATTCCAAAATTGTTGCTACAATTGGGGTGGCCATCACTGTTGAAACATTTTTTTTTCTTTACCTGATTGTTGGGAGCTGCTGCTGAAGTGAGGTTGCTGCACATAGGTATGTCATCAAATGCACACATTTACTGTCATAAGGGATTCTAATTGGTCTTAATAGTGAAGTGGCATAATGGTTGATGCTTTTGGGTTGTCTTGGGAAAATTTTTGTTGTCATATGATGTACTTGATATGGTAGACTTCAGTGTTAGTAATGTAATTGTATCCAAAGGCATCTTAAGTCATCAAGCTTGGTAAACTTTCTTTGGCTTCATAGATTGAGAATGTCCACGTTCGATTTGCCTTCTCTATCTTATAGCTTTATCTATTTGCCTTATATATATAATCTTCATTTAAAAAAGATATTGATGGTGAAAAGCTTGCCTTAATAAAAATAACATGACAGGTTATACTGCTTAACATGATAGGTAATGCGAATAACATGACAGGTAATGCGAATCGATCATCTTCTCCTTAATGAAAGAAAATAACATGACATTTAATTCTATTAACATGACAGTTTATACCCTTTAACATGACAGGTAATGCGAATCGATCCTCTTCTCCTTAATGAAAGAAAATAACATGACATGTAATGCTATTAACATGACAGTTTATACCCTTTAACATGATCGAGTTGAACTATCAAATGATTCAATAATAAAGGATTTAATAAACTTGTTTACCAAAAAAAAAAAGAATTTAAGAAACTTAGATGATTGACAAATTCATGTGACAAAGCCAATATGATGATATGTTGATTCTTGCAACAGTAAAGTGTTGATGTGGTGATTGTCGTTAGACATTAATATAAGGCTTATGATGCGGTGATTGTGCCAACTGAACTCATTAACACTAAACTGTATGATACATTGTTGGCTAAAATATATGCAATGGGAGAAAGTTCTTCAGTAGTGCTACTCAACAACAATCAAACACTTATCCAAAATAAAGACCAAATCTATGGTAAAGAATCATCCGGAAAACATGAAGTCTTGACAAAAGTGTGCAACCGCTCCAAATGTGCTCATTTTTTTCAGTTGCAGCATCGGAAATGAAAAATGATGGTAAAATCTTCAAAAGGAACTACCAGATTTTCATTGAAGTAGAGGAATGAAGATCCATAAAGTTTCATGTAGTCTATCTTATTGGAACTAATGAATGCTTCAGGTTGCTGTGATCTCAGCAATTTTCAACTTGGTCACAAATTTCCATTTCAACTTTGCCTCAGGGAAGGAATTGACAGCCCAAATATTTGGTGGATATATACTTACTGTCATGGACTTGCTAATGGCCTATACACTTATATTATGCTCACTTAAATACTTATTGAATAATCTGTATAACATCCAAAGAAATGAAAGTGCAAAATATGCAAATATGTGCATTGACCAAAGCGGAACCATCATCGCCTACATTTTTTACCAAATGAAGACATGGTCACTCCCTTTCTGCTAGTAGGTGTGGAAACAAGTAAGCAGATAAATGATGACTAAAAAATATTAATGAAGTTCAAGATTGCTACATAAGTACACTAGGTTACCGATGAAAGAAGAGGCTGCAATTTGGAGAACACTTACCCATCAACCCAACCGGATAGTGAGAAAACCAATAACCAGGACGTACTCTCACTCAATAGTCAATAATATGTACAATACAAACAGAGTTCCTCATCCAAAACAAAATACGAATACGGTACCTGAGCTTTTTATTAACCTTTTTATTAACTCAATACTTGAGATTTACATTCCAATTTCCTTGTATTCCAGTCAGTCGACTAATATGCTCCTTGATGATGATACAACATATATATACAGTAAAAATCAGATCCAACTGTATGATTCTTGTTAATCTTTGGTTTGTTCATCACTGTATGCAGGGTTAGATGACACTTAAAAGTCCTAAAGATCAAGGCATCACGGGCACAAATCATTTGGTTCATTGCACAAGCCCACGAGCAGGACTCACTCGGGTGATTCACAATCCAAGGACTCTACTTCCGATCCTCGTCGATCCTTGGTACATGGATCTCTCTGTTGAATTCATCATAAGATGGGTTTTTAACAAGACTAGTAATAGGTTTGACATGTCACCTACGTCACTTCACATGACAGTCAGAGTGAGTGGACTTACCCCAGAAATCATCCAAGGCTGAATTTGAAACCAAGTTAAAAAAAAAAAAGTCTAGCAGAAGAACTTATGAATAATAAAAAAGGAATAGAATATGTCTCAAATTCAGGTGTCAAGTAAAAAAATTCATATGTCAAGTAAAATACATTATATGTCATGTACATCCGATATGGGTGACATGTAAATTCAGTATGGGTTATGGGTTTTGGTGCTGCTATCACATAATTTAGTGGCATAAGTGCTTGGATTAGCATGTTTCTTTGTTTGATTTTTCATAAACGGAACTCTTTGTAGTCACTAAATGAAAATCATTACGGCAACCGTGATACGAGAATTGCTTTACATGACACGGGAATTGCTTTAACATGACGGTTATACCCTTTAACATGACCGGTTATAACCTTTAACATGACAAGTTATAACCTTTGACATGACAGGTAATGCGAATCGATCATCTTCTCCTTAATGAAAGAAAATAACATGACGGGTAATGTTATTAACATGACAGGTTATACCCGTTAACATGACATGTTATTTGTTGATCTGCAATCTATAAGCTTATTTGGTAAAATAGAGACATTGTTCGATTTAAAGTAGGCAATGACTAAGATGGAAAGCAAGTCTCATTCGGTAAAAGAGAAACTTTCTTACAATAATTCACCATTTTATACAAATTAAACTTGGAAGCAAGAAAAATTTAAATATAGTAAAATCAACCAATTACCCCATCAATAAACCTATTCAACTGAATCGTTTCAGTGGAAGGTTGTACATTATGTTACAAAAGAGATTTACAGCATCTCAAATCTCAATCATGCCTCTCTCATTAGAACATGTAGGACTTTTGTATGTCCCTTCTTAGTGATTTCTCCTGCACAATGAGGTTCAATGGTAGAACATCATAAACATCAGTGAAAAGCTCCAAGAGAAGTGGTTTTTCGAGTTTCTCAGCAGCTTGGATTGCATCTAAAACCTGCAACAATCAAGGAAAAACTTGTGATGCATCATAGTATTCACTGAACTCAAATTCATATTCGAACACACTATTATTAGATCACTAGGTATCTTCAGCAACAATAACTCAAATTCATATTCGAACATACTATTATTAGATCACTAGGTATCTTCAGCAACAATAATTGTGTATATGAGCCAATCAAACATGAAATTCTTATTTATCTTTCTTTGAGCAGAAGAGGAAGGATTTTACCTCCATCCGGGCATTGTTTCTTAGCTCTAACTCTTCTTTTTCATTCCACCAGTAATTCCCTTCTATCCATTTCCTGAATCTTGTAACTGGATCCTTTGCCTTTCTCTACAATTCAATCTCCTCAACTGGACAATACATCGTTGAGTCATCTGAAGTAGTGTGGTGCCCCACTCGGTATGTTAGGGCCTGACATGATTGTGGATAGATTAGTAACTGAAAATGACTAGATGATGATGCATATCAGACAATCACACTGAAATTACCAGACTTGCATGCATCTGAAAGCATTAAAGAAATCAAACTTGGGAAGTAAGAGAAGTCAGCTTGACAATCAGACATCAAAAAATTGTGCAAATAAAAGAGCCTCAAAATGCTAGCACAGACAACAGGAAGCTGTGCTAATAAAAGGACAGAACCTCCAAGGTATTTCATCTTTGATGAAACTAAAAATCATGTAGGTTGAACTTGAAAGAGAGTTTCCAAGCTGTTGAGGTGCTCCTTACTTTTTCCTCATCTACAATGTCCATAGAAATCAACAAATTTAAGGCGTCAAGCACTCAGCAGATTCCTAAGCTTATTGCAGATTTCTGTACTTGTAAGCATCTTAAAACAATAATTGAAGCCATTACGTTCAAAAGTATTGGATAAATTTCAATCAGGATGATTGAACACCAAATGAAGTGGCAAGTGTTTTTTTAGAAACAAATTAGATGTAAAGTCGCTTTTAAATTTCAATCACATAGCAAAAGTATTGGATAAAACCAAAGTTTACAAGTCGTCACTCTAAATTTGCTAACTATCTCAGCCATCATCAACCACCAAGGCAAGTAAAACTAGGATCTTCACACAATAGATCACAATTAACCAATGAATAAGGAATTAACGCACCATAACAGCAATGAATTTGCACAAACCATCAAAGAATTAGACCAAAAACCTAGATCAATCAAGATAGACCTCCCCGTCCGTACAACATCCAAAGAGGGACCATACAACAGTTAGGGATGTAGAAAATCGAGATCTCACCTTTTCAACAAGCTTTCAGCCTCTTCATCGGTCACCTGACCACCAAACACGACCTTGCTGATCCCATCCGATGGCTGCCATTCCAAAATCCCTCAAAATCAGGAGAAAAAAAAAGAGTAGGAATTTCGAGAGGAAATCAAATTCAAAGAAGAAGGAAGGGAAAAGAGGACCTGAACATTACGAACGGGACGAGGAATTGAGGTGACGGCGGATTCAGGAGGAGGAATCTCGGACCAAGTGAGCAGATCTGCAGTGGAAGTGTGAGGCTTCCTCACCGGAGTAGTTCGCTCCATCTTCCTCTTCTTGTGCTCTCCTATGGAGTTGGTGGAAACCCTAGAAACGCAAATTTAGAACAGCGACTGGAGAAATTGAACTGAACGGAACTTGTTGGACACTGCAGATTGGGAATTGGGAACCCTCTGGTTCTCTCTCTCCCCTCATTTTCCGCCTCCGCCCTCCGCCTCTCTCTCTCTGATTCCACCTTTCGATCGCTCATTCTCTCTCTGATTTTTCTGCCATCGATGGGCAAGAGAAAGAAAGAGACCGGCTACTCAAGGTAAAATATTACCGGCTGGGTGCAATTTTTTTAAGGGGGAGGGTTAAGCCTTGCAAATTGAAATGGATAGTGTGTTATGGGGGCAAAGTTTTCCGGGGCAAAGGTCATTTACTTCAATTCCCTTTAAATCTAATTCGTTCTTACTTTATAGGTTGTTCAATTTCAAGTGTTTATCATTGCTTGTTTGTTTTGGTGACAATTTTTTGTTTGGTGACAATTCTTACTTTATAGGTTGTTCAATTTCAAGTGTTTATCATTGCTTGTTTGTTTTGGTGATAATTGTTTGTTTGGTGACAATTCTTACTTTATAGGTTGTTCAATTTCAAGTTTTTATCATTGCTTGTTTGTTTTGGTGACAATTGTTTGTTTGCTGACAATTAGTATTTAGTTTGATTCTATATCATCAATTTAAATGAGACTATCAGAGGTTTGCTTCATTGTTTGGTGACAAATGGAATTTATGTTGTTATTTTTAGATTGGTGACACTTGGTAGAGTTATATATTCCGTTTTGGTGACAAATGGAATTTATGTTGTTATCTTTAGATTGGTGACAATTGGTAGAGTTATATATTCTGTTTTGGTGACAAATGGAATTTATGTTGTTATTTTTAGATTGGTGACAAATGGAATTTATGTTGTTATTTTTAGACTGGTGACAATTGGCAGAGTTATATATTCTGTTTTGGTGACAAATGGAATTTATATTGTTATTTTTAGATTTGTGACAATTGGTAGAGTTATATATTCTGTTTTGGTGACAAATGAAATTTATGTTGTTTTTTTGTTGTTTTTTTTAGATTGGTGACAATTGGTAGATTTATATATTCTGTTTTGGTGACAAATGGAATTTATATCTCATTTAGCTATAATGTAATTTTCCTTATCCTTCTGTTCAAATGTAGTGGAAGTTGTGGTATGTATACCATCAAATATATCGAGGGTCTTGCATTTCATGGTGGTATTGAAGCTATTTCAGACAAGTATATATGGATGCGTATAGAGAGAGAGGATGACTATAGAGGGTCTTGCTATTTTGGATGTTAAGTATGAATGTCTCAACTGTTCCTCTTTGTTTTGATATTTTTGCAAGTTGATGTAGTCTGACAATTAAGTATTACAAAGTTAAACTTTACATCAAATTTCATCTACTTAGGGTTATTATTGTAACAAAAATGCGTTAATATTAGATCACAAATGTGATGCCATTATAGTATTGTACAACGAATTATTCGTTTGCTCAAGTTTAGCCCCTCTAGGGTCTACGCTCCCCTAGTTCTAGGGTTTCAGTTTCGTAACAACAATGCGTTAATATTAGATGACAAATCTGATAACATTGGTACTGTACACACATTTTAGGGTTTATGGTTTAGGATTTAGGGTTTAGGGCCTTGGCCCGAAACCCTAAAGACTAAACCCTAAACCCTAAACTATACTGTACATCAAATTTTCGTCTGCTCAGGTTTAGCCCCTCTTTGGTCTATGATCCCCTTGTTCTAGGGTTTCAGTTTTGTAACAAAAATGTGTTAATATTAGATGACAAATGTGATAATATTAGCATTGTAAACATTTTAGTTTGATGAAAGTGCTTTGTAGTTGGTGACAATTGGTTGGTGACACTGTTTTGTCGTTGGTGACAATTAATTTCTAAAAATAGGTGGTTGACACTAGATTGGTGACAAAGTTTTGTAATTGGTGACAGTAGATTATTGACCAAAGTTTGATGAAAATAGGTTGGTTACACTGTTTTATTGTTGGTGTAAATAGATTACTGAAAAAGGTCGGTGACAATGTTTTTTATAAGTTGGTGACAATACGGTTGATTAAACAATAGGAAAACAGTGTTATGTAGTTTGTGACAATGTCTTGGTGATGTATAATGTTACAGTGACAATTTTTTTAAGGTTACAATATCATGGTGACAATATATTGTCATCAATCTCGTCATTAATAGTTGTCACCAACAATTGTCATCAGGAAAATCATCTATTAGCAGAAAAACCCCATTTTTCACCGAGGAAAAGTGTTACTAGCAACTGTTACTAGAAGAAAATCAATTGTCACCCAATTTTTTTTTGTCACCAATAATCATCACAAGAAAAAAAGAAAATTAATTGTCACTAGAAAAGATTTTCCCCCAACTGTCACCGGAAAAAAATAAAATGTCACAAAAAATCAATTGTCAGCAAAATAATTGTCACAATTAACTGTCACCAGAAAAATATACTCAACTGTCACCAAAAAATTGCCACCAAATGCAGGCGTTGATCGGAATGGTCAGTGCTGACTAGTCAATGTTAAAATTAAAAATGGTCAAAGGGGGGGACAGGGAAGAGTTATGGATGGAGAAAGAGGGGTATTTTTGGAAAAAATGGACATTTACTTAATTTTGACATGAAATATGGATATTCACCAAATTTAACCTTTTCTTTTTTCGACTATTTAATTTATTTATATTTTTAATGTAGAAAAAATAATAGAGTTTTATCATAAATCGAAGTCATGTTATCTTAAAATAACATCATTTAATTTATAGTTTTGACAATGGTGATTAACCTCCAAGCAGGGATAATAAATTCATGGTTGGGGGGCCACTTGGTATCTGATTGATTGACGGAGTAATTTACAATATGCTCTTAAATATAAATAAGGGAAAACTAATTAAAATACCCCCACCTTTGGGGGTATTGTAAAAATATATACTCAACTTTCAAAAGTAATAAAAATATCCCGATCTTTGATAGTAGTGGTAATATATTACCACGATTTTTCTCACTGTTAAAAAATGCTGACAAGACACCCTACGTTGATTTTTTACAAGGGTTTTTTTGAACGGCTTCCTTAGGAAAAAAATAAAGAGTTGGACCGGGTTCATACACCACGTATTTTCTTCTCTCCTATCTTCTTTCGTGATCGCCTCTTGAGCTGTCTTTCGGTCTTCTAGGTAGCTCATAGTTCCTCTTCAATGACAGTCTCCCTCCCTCGTGGTCGGCTATCTTGAGCTGTCTCTCTCACATCTTCTTCCTCTTTGATTCGTTCACGGACTTAGTTGAATAAGTTTTTTTCCCTCTTTGTTGTTGCCGTTGTTCTCGGTTTGGTGTTAGGAATAGTTGTGTTGTGTTAATTTGAGGCAATTTTGACTGGATTAATTGCTTGGTTGAATCAATTTTATTTTTTCGGGTTTAATTTTGTTGTCGGTGCATTTTTTCCCTAAGGAGACCGTTTAAGAAATTCCGATTTTAATACTAATTTGTAAAAAGGCTTCCACGCAAGATGCATTGTCAAAAACAAAATCAACGTAGGCTGCATTTTCAGCATTTTTTACCCATGAGAAAACTCGTGGTAATATGTTATCACTACCCTCAAAGGTCGGGATATTTTAATTACATTTTAAAGTTGATGATATTTTTTACCATACCCCCAAAGGTGGGGGTATTTTAATTAATTTTCCCTATAAATAACTACCAATCAATCAGATAATCGTCATTGATGAAAACTATCCATATTTTAATTTATTACCTAATTATTCAAATATATACTCTAAATAACTAATAGTCAATGAAAAAATTATTCCTATACAAATTGCTAATTTTTATTTTTGAGCAACTTTACAAATTACGGAGTACTAATTATTCATACAACAAATAATGGTCATTGATGATTATTCATATTTTATGACCTACGTATTAAAATATAAATAATGGAGTATGTATTACAGCAACACGGAGAATTAGAAGAGCAAGACATGCTGTTAATTAATAGGGTGATTTTGGTTAACACCTTTTTTGAATATTTAATTGGACACTTAGGTTCTAAATCAATTTAATTAGTTTTGTTCTAGATCCCTTTTCAATAGAGTGGGTTGGTCAATGGTCAACCGTTTGACCATTGACCGGTCAACGTTGACCGTTAACCGGTCAACGTTGACCAACCCATTTTGATGCCAATTTTATTTTATTTTTTTTTTATTTTTTTTTTAGTGATGGCATATTTTACCGTTTTGATGCCAAAATTTTACTATATTTTATTTTCACTTTGATGCCACTTTTCTAATGAAATGACTGGATGATACTTTTTTAATGTCACTTTTTTTAAACCTTGATGACATTTTTTGTTTACAGTAATGTCACGTTGATTATTGATGCCATTTTTTTTTGCCACTTTTTTTTATGTCAAATTTTTGATAATATTTTTTTTACCGTGATGCCATATTTTTTATGATGTTTTTTCAAAGTAGTATTTTTTATGACATTTTTTCTTTAATGTGATACAAATTTTTCAAAATGGTATTTTGATGTCATTTTTATAATGTAATTATTTGATGCCATTTTTTTTAATTAAATCGATTGATGCCACGTGTTTTTAATTTAATTAATTGTATATCGATTTATTTTCATCGATTATACTTTCATTCACTGATGACATGTTTGTGATTACACTTCATTGATGCAATCACTTGTGGTGACATGTTCATTAAATTTTTATTCATGGATGCCATTTGTTATTACGTTTCATTCATCACAATTATTTATGATGACAATTTTATATAATTGATGACATAAGAGCTTAAAACGTGGAATCAAAATATTATTACCTCCCAGGAGTAAAAAAAAACGCAAGAACAAACTAGAGTCAGAAAAAGTGAAATACGCAAAAGTCCTACCATTTGTTACTACCCACGTGGGACCATCCTCACTACAAATCACATGCCCAACGGCATAGATACTTGCCATATCATCTCACAAATTTTAATTCACCATATTCTAAATACCACAAGAGGACAAACTACCCTCCTGGACTCTCTTGATCAGACCACCTACTAAAGCTATTAAAAAAAAAACCAACAAAAGGCAGTAGCTTTTTGAAAAGCAAGTATTACCACCACTACACGCCATCACGTGCTGCACATGTAGCAACTCAGCACTACGTCATCATCACACACCGACGACCAAGGGGAGGGGCTGGGTTGTGGTTGAGGATGGGATGTTGAAGTCTGGAATCGAGGGGAGGGGTTGCGAGGTGGGGTCTGCGAGGGGAGGCGATGCGAGGGTAGGGAGCGGGCTCGGGGAGGGGGTTTGGTTGGGGTCGGGGTGGCGCCGGCGACGAAATACAACCGGAGGAGGTGATCGGTGGCCTTAGGTCGACGCGAACGAGCGGCGGGTGAGGTAACAGTAGAGCGAGTAAACAGTAGAGAGGGAGTGGTTAATTTTTTTTTAAAGCGTCTTGCTCACCTAATAAAAAAAAAGAAGGGGCTACCTACTTAAACAAATGTGCAAAAAGGTCCCAAACAGCAAATTCCCTCTAATTAATACCCTCTCTTAATTAAAACTTGTTGTTTATTATTTATAAACATTTTTTTAGAAGGACAAAAACTATATAAAATATGAACTTTTTTATATTTATTTTTTTATAAATTCATAATTAATAGTAATTAGTAAGATTCCTGCGACATGACACACTTTTTTAAACCTAAAATATTATATATAAAAATATTAATAACTATTAATAAATTTTAAGATAAAAATCATAAAAAAAACTTTACAATAAATGTATCTTATCATTATCTCATAAAATTATTTTTTATAAATCTTATGTAAAATACAATTCATAAATATAGATATTTTAAATTACTCAACAATAATAATATCAATATCATTATAACATTGTTTAAATGTGATGTGTCATAATAAATAATTATTCAATATTTTGAATTAAACCCAATAGTTAGTAAATAAATTTGATTAAGCCCAATAGTTATATTTGTAAAGGATCGGATTTTTAAATCCTAGTTTTCGGAAGAAAAAATTAAAAATGAATTTAAATCGGATTTAATTCGAATATTGCAAGGAAAACTCGTCTTTAAATTACTAAATCGAAATTGAAACTCTTAAAACGGATTCCGGCCTAATTTTGAAACTATGCAAAATAGATTTTCTTCCTGCTTTCATAGGCTGAGAATTGGAGAATAATATTCAGATTTTATTATTAAATCCAGATTGGAAAATTTAAAGCGTTATTTTGATCGAGTCGGGATAAGATTGTGAGGGCGAGTTTCGAGATTTATTTTCCGGGTATTATTTATATGGGATGACTTATATTCTTTTAACCCATCTTTTCATCTTCCTTCTACCACATCCTTAAAATCAGCTTTTGTGATCTCTTGGATGATTTGAAAATCAAGAGACACCACAACACTCTTCTCTTTCTTCCCATCTATATGCTCACCAAAAAGGGGAAACAAAACAAACCCCTATTCTCTTGCTGCTCCCGATCAGACCATCCCAACACAACCTCTTTCTTACCCTAAAATCAGATTTGTTTGACCATTTCAACACCCACACAACCCAAGGATCCAAACACCCCTTATCCTTTTCCCTTCCATTGAGACTGCCGAGAACAAGTTTCTCCAAAACCCCTCACTCTCCACCTCCTTTGCTCGGCTGACCACACTTCCGCCACCACCGCAGATCTGCCGACAACCACCACCCCGTCTCCGAGAGCTTCCAGCGCCGAGTAGCAGCTCCAAGCGCCGAGTAGCAGCCCCCGGCGCCCCGAGCACCTCCCTGGGCGTCTTCGAGCGTTGTCCGAGCACCTTGCCATGGCTTCCCGAGTGCACCCGACGAAGCCCGAACCGCCAAGAGCCCGCATCTCCAGGAGCCCGGAGCCACTGACCGTCGGCGCCACCATTTCCTCTCCTCTTCTTCTCCTGTTTTCTTATGAAATTGTCGATAAGGGTTCTCTTCCTCTTTCTTCCTCAAATATTCAAAGGTTCCACCTTTAACCCTCAATCCTTCGTCCTAGGCGGAGATCTCTCCGATTCCATCCCCAGTGAGCCCCAATCGAGCCCCGACAAGTCTCCGGAGAAGACTCGAATCCCCTCGGTGAGCCTTCTCCCTTTCCTCCAGGCGCCGAGTAGCAGCCCCCGGCGCCCCGAGCACCTCCCTGGGTGTCTTCGAGCGCTGTCCGAGCACCTTGCCATGGCTTCCCGAGTGCACCCGACGAAGCCCGAACCTCCAAGAGCCCGCATCCCCAGGAGCCCGGAGCCACTGACCGCCGGCGCCACCATTTCCTCTCCTCTTCTTCTTCTGTTTTCTTCTGAAATTGTCGGTAAGGGTTCTCTTCCTCTTTCTTCCTGAAAGATTCAAAGGTTCCACCTTTAACCCTAAATCCTTCGTCATAGGCAGAGATCTCTCTGATTCCATCTCCGGTGAGCCCCAATCGAGCCCCGACAAGTCTCCGGAGAAGACTCGAATCCCCTCGGTGAGCCTTCTCCCTTTTCCTCCTTCTTCTATTCCATGCTTTTTCGAATGTGTGCGTCAGTGTAGTCGGGTCTTCGCCGGTGAGCCTCCCTTTTCCTCTCTTTCCCTCGGTTTTCCGGTCACGAGCAGCACCCTCTGCTCCTTTTTATCAATCGATCAGAAGAAAGGGGGGGGAAGAAGACTAGTGGGCCCCGATTTCCATCCCTTGCCATCTCACCTGCCAACTCACCTGGGGCCCACTTCTTCTTTTTTTAATCCCAGCTTCGGATTTTTCACAAATGAAGAATGAATGGGATGGCAATTGATGGGCCTATTCTCTTTTCTTACTTGGGCCGAGATTGGTGTTTTAACATAAGGATATTTAGGCCTCTCATTTTCAGAAACAAACAAATAAGATTTGGGTTTGTTTTAGAATTGAGGCTCGATTTTGGTGGTTATCGAACAAGAAGGGGATCGGTTTGGATTTTTTTTTTTTTTTGATACAAGGTAAGAGTTTGGGCGGTGTCAGGCCCTGCTGATCCACCACCCAAGAGCGTCCTTTTGGACGAGAGCTTGGAGATCAGAATGATGCAAGGGCGAGTCAAGATCAATGTGATGCCGAAGGTTAGCCACCTTGTCCACGACCCGATTGAGCTCTCTAAAGACATGCGAACACGAGGCGCTTTGGAAACTTTGGAGTAGGCGCCGTGAGTCGGCAATCAACATTTCGATCTCCCAAGGACAACTCCAGACGTCGTTCATAGCATTGATTACTGCAAGGCAGTCGCCTTCGACCTCGATCCTAGTAATACCCAGTTGTATAGAAGCAACAAGCTCAGAATGAAGAGCAAGAGCTTCAGCCTTTACCGCCGACAACTCACCACACATGGAACCTCTATAGAACACCACAGAGCCATGGTGATCACGAAGAACTACTCCTGTCAAAGACTCGCCAGAAGAAAGCACAGAAGCATCAAAGTTAAGCTTGAAACCTCCAACCGCATGCTTTTTCCATCTCAATTTTTTCCTTCTCCTTTGGGTAGGTTGGGTCACTTGGGTGACATTTTCCTTTTGGTCCATATCTTCCCAGAATTTCTCATTGGATTCTTCCCATTGTATTAATTGGTGTTTCATATATTGTTCCTGCTTTTGTCTATTTGTAAACCCGTGATCATCGAAAACAATCTTATTTCTAATTGTCCATAAGCTCCACCAGATAATGGCAAGTTTTGCTTTTTGTGTTGCGGACAGATTTGCGAATATCTTTGTTGTGATTTCCTTCATAGTTTTGTTTCTTGTTTGAGTGTTTTGTATTGTTCTTCCGATCTGTTGGTCTATTTTCCAAATGAGTTCCCTTGAGCATTGATAGTTTATGAAGATGTGTTCAGAGTCTTCATCATTAAGATTGCAAAGACTGCAAGAGAGGGGAACGTCAACCCCTTTCCTGGCAAGTCTTAGCTTGGTGGGGGTTCCATCCATGACAACCTTCCATAGAAAGTTTTTTACCTTTGGAAAACACTCAATATTCCAAATCCATTGTGTCTGTTGGTCTACTGTTGTTCGAGTTTTTGTGATGCTTTCTAGTGTATATTTTGTGGTGAACCAACCGTTTTGACTAGGTTTCCAGTATAATCAATCTTCTATTTCATTTAGCGGGATTTTCGTGTTTTTTATTTTGTCAACAATATTATCCGAAAAGAAGGCACGCGGTTCCTCTAACTTCCAGTGTTTGTTTGGTCCAATAAACTTTTCAACCTTTTCATTTGGGTTAATTGGATTTGTTGTTATTTTGTAGTCCTTTAATTTGTTTTTCCGTTCCCAACTTGCAAAATGAGTTCAGCACAAAATTCATCTTTTAGTTCCATATGTTTTGTCCATTGCCATGAAGATTCCCTTTTTTTCTTATAGTCCCATAGAGATTCGAATTTGAGGTATTTTTCTGTTATAGTTTTAACCCAAAAGTTTTCCGGTTCAGCAAGTATTTTCCAAAGGAGTTTCATTTGCAGTGCTTTATTGATGTCTTTTGATTTGTTTAATCCGATTCCTCCACAACATTTAGGTCTACATATTTTATCCCATCCTATAAGCGGTGTATACGTGTGGTCCTTGTTCCAGAAAAATCCTCTATTAATTTGGTCCAGCTCCTTGTGGATTCCTGAAGGGAGTATGAACCTCTGCATTATATAATTTGGTTTCGTGGAGAGATTTGATTTAATTAGCACAGATCGGCCTTGTTGGGATAATCCATTTGCCTTCCACTTTCTGAGTTGTGTTTTACTTTTGACAATCGTTTCTTCGAAAGTATATTTGTTCACCTTACCATTTATAATTGGGCATCCAAGGTAGTGTCGTCAGATTCGTGATGTGAAGAATACTTTGGATTGTTTGTTTTTGTTGGGCTGATACTCCTAGCGTAACTTGAAAGGCTGATTTATTGTAGTTCACCTTTTGTCCTGATATTTGACAGTAGTCGTCAATAATTCTTTTAATATGGTTACATGAGTCTGAGTTTGCTTTTGCAAATATCATTATATCATCGGCAAAGGATAGAAATGGGAATTCTTGTTCCCTGTCGAGTAATTTCAAAACCTATTGATTTTCTGTTTCATTGCTTTGAGCTTGTAATGCTCGCGCTAGTATTTCAACACCTAGAATGAATAGGTGCGGGGAGATTGGATCTCCTTGTCGAAGTCCCCTTTTCGGAAGGAACATCTCAGTTGGTCCATCATTGACATGGATTGAAAAAGAGACAGTTTTGACACAAGCTTCAATCCAAGAGATGAATCGTGGATCAAAGCCAAATTTTGTTAACACTTGGAAGAGAAAGTTCCAATCCACCCTATCATAAGCTTTTTCCATGTCAAGTTTCACGGCTATCCAACCTTCTTTTCCTTTTCTCTTTTTAAATGAATGGAATATTTCATGTGCAATTAGGACATTATCCTGAATTGCCCTGTCGGTTACAAAAGCCCCTTGGAGGGGGTGGATGATTTTCCCAAGTACTCGTTTTAGTTTGTCTGTTATGATCTTCGCAATTATCTTATAAATTGTTGTGCATAAACTTATTGGTCTGTAGTGTTTTATCGAGTTTGGGTTGTCGCACTTCGGGATAAGTGAGATGAAAGTGTGGTTTATTTGCTTAAGGATCCTATCGGAATGAAAGAAACTCTTGACCGCCCTTGTGACGTCTGGGCCAACAATTTCCCAATAGGTTTGATAGAATTCAGCAATCATGTCATCTGGTCCTGGGGATTTGTTCTTCCCAATTGCAAAAACTGCTTTTTTTTATTTCTTGATTTGATACTGATTTCGTTAGCATCTCGTTGTCACTTGATGTGATTTCTGTTCTAATAAGATGCAGATACTTGTTTAGAAGTTCTTGGTTTATACTTTCTTTCCTAAATCGTTTTTCAAAATCTATCTTTATTTCTAATGCAATGTTATTTTTTCCTACAACTTGGGTTCCCTCTTCAGTTGTTATATTTCTTATTATTTTCCTGTTTCTTCTTCCGGTTGCAACTTTGTGAAAATATCATGAATTCGTATCGACAAGCTTAAGGTGCTTGGTTTTTGCTCTTTGGCTCCAGTAGGTCTTATGGTATTCTAGTAGCCTTTCTTTTTTCCGTAGTAGTCTGACTTGGATAGTATCGTTGATGTTCCTATTTGTATTGCTTTCTTTTTGTAGGTAAATTAGCTTAGTTTCTATCTCTTTAAGTTGGGAAAAAATATTTCCAAATGTTTTTTTATTCCAATCTTTTGTGAGTCTTTTTAGTCGATAAGTTTTTTGTACTAGGTTAAACATGAGTGATCCACTGACGTTTGTCCTCCAGGCTTGTTTAACAATATTTTTGTAGTCTGGTCTTGATAGCCAAATTTTTTCAAATTTGAAGGGTTTGCCTTTGTGATTTATTTCATCTTTAATTTCTAGTGAAATTGGACAGTGGTCTGATGTTGTGAACGCATGGTTAGTTGTTGCTAAGTCTTGGAATTTTTGTAAGATTTCGGGGTGTACAAGGGTTCTATCAAGTTTCTCATAGATGTTGTTTATATCCATTTTATTTCGTCTCCAAGTGAATTCATTTCCCATCGAAGGGATTTCCATTAGTTCACATTTGTCAATGAATTCCCTAAGTCTTTGGAATCTGCTCTGCGCAGGGGTACATCCCCCCTTTTTTTCAGTTGTCGATTTTATTTCATTAAAATCCCCCATGACGACTGATAGGAGATGGAGATCCTTGATGTATTCCGTAAGGGAACGCCAAAAAACTGTTTTTCTGCCTCGTTTGGAGGGGCATAGATTATGCAAAGAATGAAGGAAAATGAGAGGCGGAGGATTGAGATTTTGAGTGAAACAAATCGGTTTTCCTTTCGGATGACTTCAATTTTCTCATTATGTAGTTGGTGATTCTTCCATAGAACGCATAAGCCACCAGCACGACCTATCGCGGGGATCCATTCGATTGCATCGAATCCTGGTTGTCGCCAAATTTTTTCTTCGGGCATTCGATCTGTTTTTGTTTCTATGAGTGCCATTATTTGAATGTTTTCTATTTTACATAGAGCGTCGATTTCAGTCCAAAGATTTTTACGTGCGATTCCGCACACATTCCATGTACTAATCTTCATTCTTTTGATACGTATGCTTTGAGTCATTTCTTTCCTTGTCTATTTCTTGGTATTTTTGTTTCGATTCTATGGATACATGTTTTTCCTCTATTTCTTGTAGTTTGGATTCTTATAAATAAGAGGCAGTTTTGGTAATAAGGGTTGGATTTTTATAAAATAAAAATGGTTGGTATTTTTAAGGGATTTGAAAATAATTTATGAAAGTGTTTAAAAGAAAACTGTATTTAAGATATTATATAATATTATTGGAATTTAAAATGTAAAATGAGGGAATTGCATAAGGTAACCCAAAAACCGAAAAACCTTGCAAGGTTAACCCAACCCGGATTAAAATGGGGTGAAACCAATTATCCGACAAACCTGCCCAGCAGGTAACAGGTTGGGAAAGTGGGGGCCAACCGTGACACCTCAGCGAGGGAGAGAAAAGGAAGGCGAGAGAGAGAAAAGGAAGGAGAGAGAGAGACGTCCAGGAAGAAGAGAGAGAGAGAGACGTCCATTGAGAGGAGAGAGGCAAGAGAGGGAGCTTTTGAGTTTGATTAGACAAAGAGAGAGAAAGCTAATTGAGTTTGACAGGGACTCTCTCAACAGTCCGGGGAAGGAAAATTCCCGCCAAAAATTTGCGCCAAAAAAATCCGGAGGAGGAAGAGGAGGGAGGAGGGAAGAGGGGGAGAGTATATAAGCATTGAAGCTCCACCTCAGTCCAATAATTATTCCACATTAATGCACTGCAGTAGGAGAATTAAAAGGAGGAAGGAGAAGCGCCGACAAAGAGTGAAGGAGGAGGGTTGGTGGCCAATGATATGGGGATCTATATAAGGATATGGGAGGGAATGATGGGGGTGGCATTTAATTGGTACAAGGTGGAAAAAAATCTGAAGATTCACAGAGTAGCCAATGTAGAAGAAGCAAGTGGGCCGGGGTTTATCTTAAAGTTGAAACGTTACGAGTTAATATTAACTGGACAACCGGGAGAGAACAACGTGACAACCAACATCAAACAACGTGACAGCTGGTGGAATAGACTGGACCGAGTTGCGACCGCCTGCAGATACAAAATGGGTAAGTAGTCTCTCAAGGAAGATGACGAGAAAAAAAACTTTGCTACAACTTAATCTAAACTTAATGTATACCCTCTATATGTAAATGAACAGGGGAGAAGACAATCGTATGTCTGACTGTGGTGTTCGGAGGATGGTGGGCTTGCGAAGAAGGCGGTTGGTTCTTCAAGGGGTCATAGAGCCAGAAGGCTCTGCTGGTGGATGAACGTATCGACTACGTTGCACTAAAGAAACTCGTGATGGAAAAGTTTAACGTCGATGGGAGAAGGCATGAGGTGGAGCTCACATATGGGAAGCTGAAAAAGGGCGGGTGCAGGCCATATGCAATAGGAGATGACGAAGACCTGCAGGCCTTCAAGTTTGTAAACGGACTCACTGGAGAACGATCGTGGCCTGTCGACCTCCATGTCTCCCTGCGAACCAAGCTATGTGGCAGCACTGTGGCACCTACACAAGGATCGTCAACGGGTGGCTCCGGAGGGTGGGGTATCTCAGTGGCGGGAGGTGAGGAATTTATACTGCCATTAACTGGGCCGCCTGTGACCCAAGAAGATCACGCACATACGGGCATCCAATTGGCTGGTGGTGAAGAAGACGCAGTCCTGGTAGCCGGATGTGTCCAGGCAAAACAAACTGTCGGCATCCTCTTGGTCCTGGTTCTTGTTCTCATCCCCTTTGTCCTGCTCCTTGTTCTCATCCCCTTGGTCCTTCTCCGCATTGTCCCCAGCTACCTCATTGGTGATCTCTTGGTCCTTGCTCGCATCCCCTTGGCCCTGTTTCTCACTATCCTTTGGCTTTGGTTCTTCATCCACTTGGTCCTGCTGCTCACTCTCCTTTCTCTGTGCTTTTTCATCAACCTGCAAACATCGTAGTAAGCACAGTATTGGGTACCCAAAGGTGCTATTCCATGCGAAGGGAATTCTTACCTCCTTCGCCGCCGACGATTCCGCCCTTCCCAGCGAGACTGCGTGGTCGAACTCGTCCAGTCCCTCCCTCCCCATCCTCTACAGCTGGCGGATGGCATCCTCAAGGGGTTTGATCCTCGCAGCGAAGTCAGCTCTTAATTCCCTTGCCAGGTCATCCATCTTCGACAACATCAGTGAGAAATCACCCACCGATGGCCCTTGTGTGTTTTCCTGCGTAGGGGCTGCCTGGGTCGTTGCCTGGGTGGCGGTCTCCGCTGTCGCCCTCGTGTGCACACCCTTCCTGTACTCTTACGCGGAGGTTGTCGAAAAACAAATCGGTCTTCTCGCTAGGGTAGACAGCCCCGTGAATCACCCGTTTTTTCGCCTCAAAGTCATCGGGGATTAACACTGTCTGCACACTGTCTTCAAGGTCAAAGCTTTTTAGCTCGTCCTTCTCCTCCACCATGAGGCTGACGATTAACTCGTACTTGATGTTGTGCTCTTTCGACGCGTACCGCAGGCACCAAGGGTGGACATTCACCTCAAGGACGACAGCAAATTGGGATCGGATTGGATAGAAAGCTTCGTAAGCCCACAGCTACATAAACCACAGGGCATGGATGTCAATATTTGTCCAGTGTAAATATAAGCATGTCCAGTTCAAATATAAGCGTGTCCAGTTTTAATATAAAGGTGTCCAGTTAAATTCTAAGCGTGTCTAGTTATATTATATGCATGTCCAGTTGAAATATAAGCCAATACCTGAAAGGCGAGGGAGAAGCCAGCTAAAAAATATGACGGCCGAGGGCCCTTCACCCCATGTTGGAGCTTGCGCTCAACAACGTTTTTGAGGAACTCATGGGTCCTCTCGTAGCAGTGCCTGCCCCACGGGAATCGCAAGAAACCGTCGACGTCGCCCACCATATTCACCACCCATCCATGAATGTAGTTGCGGGGATCCTTCCCAAATAGCACACCCTCAACCAGCATCAACAACGCATACTTAAACTTCATCGCGGGCGAATGCTCTCTGCCCTTCATCGCCACTAGGAATTCAACCTCGAACTCTTCCATCCTCATCTTCTCCACCCCAAAGAAGTCCTTGACGGCCGACCTATCCCCATCATTCTCCTCGGGCAGCAACATGAATGAGCACTTAAGCCCGGTCACCAGCACGAACTCTTGGATGGAGAACCTAGCTATTTTGATGTGTATCATGTACCAGCTCTCATGCTCTTTTATCGTCCGCAGCTGGCGTTGCAGGACGTAGTGCACGAGGTGGGCTGAGAACTGGACACGGGAACCAAGCCTCGCAATGGCGGCCAACGGGCTTGCCATCAATTTGTTCCAGTCCCCCTCACTTAGTTACTTGTCCAGGATTGCAAGTATTGCCGGCCGCCCGTACTGGTTTACACGGCCCTTGTAGTGCTGGTCCTCGAGGACCGCATAGATGGCCTGCAAAAATATCGCACATCTGTCACTCGCACATCGACACTACTATATTCCTTTGATCAAGACTATGCACACCATACCTCGCCTGTTATCTGTGAATGGGGAACTCTTCTTACAGACCGGGAAGTCGACATGTTCGCCTGTCCTTGATATCCTGCAAAATTAGGAAGCAAAACCGTAGGACTATCAACAAACATGACAACAAATGTTATAAAGATGACATTTCACTAGTAAAAACATGACAGTAAATGTTATAAACATGACATTTCACTAGTAAAAACATGACATAATCCAAACATGAGATGTATTCAAGTATCCCCTGAACTCAGTCCAATGTTGGAAGGCATCTCAAAAGTAAACATTTCGAACTCCCCTTGGCCCTATTTTCATAAGACGCAAGCGCCTTTCCCCAATTTCCCCAATTCCCCCAAAACCCCCAAATCTTCCAATGTCGATAATTCCCCCAAATCCCCCAATTTCTCCATCCAACTAATTGTTGTTTTCCCCCAATTTATCCATTTAACCCCAGCCAATGTTGAAGACCAATTGTTATTTTCCCCCAATTTCCTTTCTCTCCCCCTCATCAATTTCCTTTCGGAAACTTTCCAGCCCTTGATGTGTACATGACGATGGTTGAAACTCACATGACAGAGGGAACCTCATATACCTTTGCGCAACTTACTTGATTTCTACATTCCAAACAATGGCAAACACATTTGGATCTGAAACTACAGTTCTCGCCCTAATATTGTTTTCAATCGGAAAGCATTCGGGGGCTTTAGGGTTTAGACTTTACTTACTTGTTGTCGTCACTTGTGTGCAGGGGCGTTAGGGCTTGATATCCGCTTCTTCGTCGTCTCCTCTACCGCCTTGCTCTACTTCTTCTTCGAAACCCTCCCGCTTCTTCCTTCGGTTTTCAAACTTTGAAATGTATGAGAGAGATGAGAGAGATGTATGAGAGAGATGGAGAAACAATCGGGCTCAACCACCCCTTTAATAAACCACTCTCCTAGGCGGTTGAGGTGACAGTTTTTTTTCAAAACTGTTAACTCTCTCCCCATCAACACGCCTCCCTCTCTCTTCTCCATCAATGCAACCGGTGCCTACCCTTTGTGTAACCGGTTGGGATGCAAAATTAAAACAATTTGGCCTACCCTTTTGCAAATAATATGGAGAAGGGATAGAGAGGGCAACACAACCGGTTTTTTAGGTTAGTTTTGCAAATAGCCCATGTAAAATATTATTTTGGGATTAAAGATATAATATTATGGTGATTTAGAACGAATATAATATTATGAGACTTGGAGATTTAAAAGGTAATATCAGATTTAAAAAGGGATTTGACATGAGTAAAGACGAGTTATGGAAACTTGATGGAGATTTGGAATTCTCGAATGACTTGGCTTTCAGATGTTTTCTCGTATCAGAAAATGGTTTTGAAATGGTTTAACTTTCGGATGGTTTTGGGAATGGTTTAGGAACATGGTCTCCGTGTGTGTGATTAGTATCATTGTAGCTTACCGCAATCTTTATAATTATAATAGGTGCTTGTTGATTGTTGGAATATGCTCTTCGGTATATCTTGCTGTTCGGCTTTCCAGGTGAGTTCCTATATGAGCTCACTCATATTCCAAAAGAGATCTCCTTTTTTGTAGCCATGTGCATACTAGGTGCTTGCATTCATAATAAAGCATGCCATGTAGTATCCTGCTAGGATTGCACTCATGATTGAGCATTCGTTTACTCATTGCTTTTATAAACAGAACGGCCGTTATCTGTGAAGTAACTAGACTCATTGCTAGGGTTATAGGACGACCTAGTCCCATCGGGTTCCGTCCTGATTCAATCGAGTCATGAAACTTCCTTATATTATGAGATGCATGCGATCTTTATTGTGGAGCGGGTTGGGCATGCGTGCCACCCGGTTATAATGGAATGCATTCACGAGCTGGCCAGTCTCCGCCCTATCGAAAGGGGGTGGAGGTAGGAGAGTGATATACCACTTGGTATTCGGTGCTAAGGCCTTATTATATTTATGCACCTAATCTTAGGAGCATGTTAGTGTGTTAATATTCCGCCCTGCATCTAGAAGCATCTTTATTAGGACTAGCATGTGTATGTGTATGCTTGTTTGGGATTATATTGCGTAGGGCTTCGATCTGACACCGCCTCGCATACATATTTTTTAGGTTTGTTTTGCAGCATGATTGTTCCTTGCTTCTGTGACGTGGAAACTCTCTTGGGCGATTGCAAAGAAATGGTCTAATCTTATATTTCGATAAATACGCTTATTGATTTGGTTTTGACCCGGCTCTGCCGTGGCACCCTCTTGTATCACACCTTGATTCTCCTATTTGTTTTACTACTGGTTTCACGCTTTCACTAACGACGGGTACAGGGGACTTCCCCGGGGATTCCAACGATCTCTTCGAATTTTGGGTACAAAATCCCACTTGAAAACGTTAGAGTAGAATTTCAAACCTTCAACCTGTACTCGGGGCGCAAGATCCTAATGAGGGGTTTCATCCCTCGAAACGTAACCCGGGAATCATAATCCCGGGCCGTTACAAAGTTGGTATCAGAGCCAGGTTTTGCAAACCGAGTATGATAGGTTGAAGTGGTTTTGAAAATAGATCAATGTTTTCAGATGGTTTTTCAAAATGTTTTGTAAAAGGCAAAAAGAATTTAATACGACTAACTCAATCGGACTAAATATGAACTTGGACTAAGAAATAGATTGGAACCAACTAAGGGAAACGAAGGGGTAGTAAAGGCGCTAGACCATCCCTATTGGATGTTGTTGGGAACGGGTAGGCAAAATATAGTTTGTTCTTTATAGATGGGCCTACAAGAATCCAAGGGATTGCGTCGTAGCGGTTGGAGTGGCGAGTTAGGTAGAGACTATGAGGTTTTGCCCCTCCGGTCAGTCGCGTCTCGAGGGGCGGCCTTAGGATAGCTTGATTGTGGATTGTTCTGTGATGAGTGATGTTTGCTTAAATTGGAGACCTGGTTGATAACTCTGATTGCGAATCATGTGTTAAATGCCTATGTGAATGGAATAGCGGGGGAGACCTTCTGCCATTATATAGTCGGGATCCCTGTCCTTGTGGGATTGCCTTTGATCTCTTAAGCATGACTACTTCCTTCTTCGGTCTTCTTTTCCTGACCCCACTAAACGTCTTTATTGAGCTTTTCTTGCGATGTCGGTGTGATATACGGGTAACCACATTTGAGGTTGCATTGGAGTACGCCACTACCTGAACCCTTTTCTACCCTACTCGAGAGTTACACAAATATTTCATGTGAAACAAGTCATGGGGTTCATGGAAGTGAGTCAAAGTCGCCCTTGTAGATCTCTGTCGGGTTATCTTAGTTGCTTCGTCCATGATTGTATGATTCTATATGTACTACCCATATATTTGAGGATTGATCCTTTATGTGAAATTGTGCCTACATGTCCTGATGTCCATGTTTAGCCATTGTTTGGGTTTGTGTTACATTTGTTATGCCCCATATCATCCCAGCATGATCTACTTATTATATCGCCTTGTCAAACTAGTGCATGAATGTATGTGTCATATGTAGGAAACTGCATGATTGATGTCCCCTTTGCACATAGGCCCATGGTAGTGTGATCATTCCATTTTGATATCTTGATAGAATGAATTCTTTACTTGATGAGTGCGTGTTGCAACCTGATGTTCAACATGCTTCTTATGATGTCTAAGTTCCAGCATGCTTACCCAACTGTGATGTCATGATGGTCTCCATACTTCTCACATACTTTTATGAATTAAGACATGACACACTGCACAAGCACACTCCACTATAATTCTTGGTTTTGTATATGCATGACTCGACATGATGTGATATTCCTAACATATATCAATGTGAATTTGTGGTTGTATGCCATTATGTATCCATTCTTGGCCACCTTGTTTAGGTCTCATGCCGTACTTCATTGTATACCTGTCATATCCCATATGCATGCACAACCTGATTTCATTGGTTCCTCACCTCGTCATACTAATGATTGATTAAATGCATATGTCGCAAGTTACAAACCCGCATGATGGTCACTCTCTCTCTCTCTCTCTCTCCTGGGTTAGGTTCATGATAGTGTGACCCTTAGCATATCAGTTTTACTCTTGCTACTCCTCGTGCCTTTATGACCACTAAATCATAGCATGCTTACCTTCCTGATTCACGTGATGTTCTCCTGCTCAGTGGTATTCTCTCGTATTTCCCTGAATGTATGACTTGATATTTTGTGCATGTACCATTTAAATATTTGCATGGACTCGTATAACTATTTATCATCCTATCCATCCTTAGCTATCTTGCTTTAGACCTATGTTATACTATGTTGTATGCATGTCATGCTTCTAGATCATTACAGTGTCGCTTATTTGGCTCTTTGCAAACTGTTGTGCTAATCGAATGAACGTATGTGCGAATCATGAGTCATGACACCTGAATGCTAGGGTGAGTCTAGTCAAAGTAGCTTGATTGTACTCATGTTCGATATGTGCTAGTAGTATCCTATAGGGCTTATGAATTCCAATATGACTCGCTGAGTGGTAAATTGTCATGCTTGCTTCATCACGTGAATATGATTGTCCTATGATGTTATAGTTGTTGTATCATTTCATGCACTTTTATGACGGTTCATTCTTAGCATGATGTATAAACTATCGTCTGTGATGTTCTCTTGTTCACTTTATAAAGATACCCATGCCGTACCATGTATCGCTAGCATCATGTAGGATCACAATGTGACTTGATATATTCTTATGCTAAATGCATGCCCTGGTTGTATACTATCAATCTATACATGTGTACTTGCATGCTTTATCTTCATGATAAGCCATACTACCTTAAGCTCATGTTGTCGTTTCCGCCATATTTTCCCATTGCTCTCATATGGTCGCGTTATGATTGGTTGACTCCTTGAATCCATTCATGCTAGTATTTTGCATAGTTGCGCCTCTTATCGTGTTAAACTATATCTTGTAGAACCCATGAATTATGGCTTGTGTGTATTCATGCCTTATTTTCACTATGATATAATCTTTCGTGGTATAGACTTCACAAAGTCTTGTATTCTTTCCAACATCTCTAATGTGCGATCTTTTTAACTGTTTAGGAATTGATAGAGTGCCTATTTTCGACGCATGCTAAGCATTAAGTGGTTATCAATGTGTGCCTATCATCTCATCACTCGATGTTGTTTCTACATGCCCCTGACATTCTTAAGGCTTCCGCAAATGAATAATCAGGCACCTCGCATGACCACACACGCATCACGATAGCTATAAGGCACTCGCCCGATTACCTTGCATATATAATGTAGCATACCACCCTTTTGAAGCACGATACCTTAGGAGCATTGTCCTGTTTCGCACTATGATATGCGCGTGACTCTTTCATCGCAGTCGCTCATATTCCTTCTATATGTGCTAATGTTTGGGTGCAATAGTAGTCCTGCTTAAACTTCTATGACTCGTCCCACTATTATGTGGAGTTGCTTGATGCATCTTATTCATATGCATCTGTGATTGTCATGTAGTACCTTGTAAAATCTATGCCTATAGAGATATGACTTGTACGATTGCATACTCAACTTGCATCTCATGCAACCACTCTTGTCATAGGTTGTGATAGCCTTGTTATACCCTCTTTGCATAATCTTGTGACTGTCTAAGCATGTTAGATATTGTTATTCCTGGTAGAATAATATGCCTCCACAAAGTTGTCTCATGCTAATTAAGTATGATTACTGGCATGCTTATGAAGTGTTCTCATATGAATTGTTGTCTTTATCACATGATGCTCATCCGATTCTTAATTGGATAAATTCATATTTTGGTGGAATATGTGTTAATTAGCAACTGAGTGTCTCGTTGCGTGTTACACCCTACAGCATGGTAGATGTATATATACGTGAAATGTGATTTTGGTGTTAAATTATTCCCCAATGATTATCCTCGATTGCGCTCATCCCTTGACAATATATTACTAGTATCATGGAGGACTGCTTTCCAACCATAGCTCTTTATATGCTGACATCTCGCACTTATCCTATCATAAGAATGTTGTTGTTTCATGACATGGTTTCCATACGACTTTATATGATCCTTTCATGGCATTAGTCCGACTGATATGAAACATCCCGACAGGTCTGCATATGATTCCACATTGATTATGACTTGCCTATGTGTACCTGTCACGAACAATTTACCCTACGTGTAATGCTCTGTGTTGTGTACTAGATCCTGCATAAGCTTATGTCGCACAAATCTATTGTTGCATCCGTGTATACATGTTCTTATACATATCAAACTTGTCCGATATATGAAATGAAAAGTTGCTAGCTAGTCCCTTATACCCTATGCAGAACTCAATCATGCTTTCGGTTACCCTTATCTGTTAACATTTTTCATTAAGGTAGGTACATGTTAGTGTTCAGTGATGTGACTAGTTTACTCCACGATTGGTATGTGTTTTGCTTGCTGCACTTGTGACCTCATAAAGTTTCATAAGGGCACCTTACTCCTTCTTGGGTTGGGATCTTGTTTTTCGTCGTATCCTCCTTAGTTGGTCTTTGTTTGGTTCCGTGGGGAGTCCGGGTTGTCTTCCTTGTCTCTCCCCTATCTCCACTAACTTAAAAGTTGCTTGCAATACGTTGACGAACGATGGCGTAGAAAAGAGCATGTTTAGCCAAATGGCACGGGAGCGGCATAGCGGAAGCACGGTGGGCCCATAAACCCTAGGCCCCAGAACTGACATATTGATTCTTTGAATGTTGAATTGGTGGTGGACGTTACCTAGTTAACATCTACTTATGAGGATAGATTTCAGTGCTTTGGTAAACCTATGTGACTGACCTTGTGATATGATTGGTGTTCTGTGTCGGTAGGCCTTGCCTGAATTCTTTTACTCATGGAATGTGAATTATTCCTGCTGAAATCTTGACTTGTGTTGGTATTAATGATATTATGTGCACCGATAATATGTGACAGTATGATATTACGATGTTGGCATGATATTACCTTTGCTTAAATTATTATTAGCATGAGTTTATGTGGTAACTTGTCTTGCTATGACGATATCTGATATTCTGCAATACTTGCTGAGCATGATAATATCTTAGGATTTATGACATGTGACCGTTTGGAACAAAGAGAGATGATGTTGTATAAACTTAGTGTGAAATCATGTTATATTATACTAACGTGAAATACTTGAAGGCTAAGTGATAATAGCATGTAGGGTCCATAGTGTAAGGTGAATGTTATCCTGATATAAGGGTATGCAATGTATTGTTAAGTTAAATGTTGTCGCGATGCTATTCTGTGCTGATATGGTTGTTGGGGTTAAGGCTTGATGTGTTGTGTGTTGTCCTTTCAAAAATGATATTTTTGCTTGATGCATTCTTATTTATTGACACCTAGAACTGAAATTCTAATGTTGAGTGCGACATTTCAATTTATTGGTGTGCGACAATGTTGTTAATGGCTATTCATGTTATGGTTTTGGCGTGGTCAATCTTGGTGGTTAGTTGTTTATGAGGTGGCATGTCTTGGTTATGTTGATTCTGATAGTGGCTAGAAATTCGTACATTGGAATTGTTTTTGAGATTGGAACCTAGGAAGAGAATATGGGATCAGCCCTTAGAGGTGGATGATTCCACCTCTTGAGTTCTGAATTTGCTTGACCAACTCAGAATTTAAAGGGTTTTGAAAGAGTTTGGAAGCGACCAACTCGGATTTTGAAAAGCTTTGAAATGATTTTGAAGTTGAGAGGTTTGCTTGATTGAGAGGTTTTGAAAAAGACTAACTTGGGTTTTGAGAGACCGAACGTGATCGAAAATTTCAACGGCTTTGAGGCCAATCTTTTTCAATTACGGAATCCCCTTTGAAACTTTTCAAACCCGAAAAACTCTATGATACTTCACGAAGTGGATACAAGCATTTTATGAGGGCGCTTGTAGAGTGCTTGCTAAGACCTAGTGATGACATTGTAGAACTGTTAGAGTTGTGGTAGTTCCGAAAAGTCAAAGCGAGGATGTGATAGGGGCGCTTATTGCATACTTGTCAAGGCCAATTGGAGATGTCACGACCGTGACTAGGATGTTGTGAGAATCCCGGAAGACGCAACCGAGATGATTACAAGATCCTTGGACATGGTCCTTGGACTCATTAATTTCAAGCTTCATCCCCTACTTTGTTTTGGTTTTAGTCTCGAGGACGAGACTTGTTTTTAGAGGTAGATGATGTAAAGGATCGGATTTTTAAATCCTAATTTTCGGAAGAAGAAATTAAATATGAATTTAAATCAGATTTAATTCGAATATTGCAAGGAAAACTCGTCTTTAAATCAGCTTTTGTGATCTCTTGGATGATTTGAAAATCAAGAGACACCACAACACTCTTCTCTTTCTTCCCATCTATATGCTCACCAAAAAGGGGAAACAAAACAAACCCCTATTCTCTTGCTGCTCCCGATCAGACCATCCCAACACAGCCTCTTTCTTACCCTAAAATCAGATTTGTTTGACCATTTCAACACCCACACAACCCAAGGATCCAAACACCCCTTATCCTTTTCCCATCCATTGAGACTGCCGAGAACAAGTTTCTCCAAAACCCCTCACTCTCCACCTCATTTGCTCGGCGGACCACACTTCTGCCGCCACCACAGATCTGCCGACAACCACCACCCCGTCTCTGAGAGCTTCCAATGCCGAGCAGCAGCTCCAGGCGCCGAGTAGCAGCCCCGGTCGCCTCGAGCACCTCCCTGGACGCCTTAGAGCGCTCTCCGAGCACCTTGCTCTGGCTTCGCGAGTGCACCCGACGAAGCCCGAACCGCCAATAGACCGCATCCCAGGAGCACGGAGCCACCGACCGCTGGCGCCACCATTTCCTCTCCTCTTCTTCTCCTGTTTTCTTCTGGAATTGTCGGTAAGGGTTCTCTTCCTCTTTCTTCCTGAAAGATCCAAAGGTTCCACCTTTAACCCTCAATCCTTCGTCCTAGGCGGAGATCTCTCCTATTCCATCCCCGGTGAACCCCAATCGAGCCCCGACAAGTCTCCGGCGAAGACTCGAATCCCCTCGGTGAGCCTTCTCCCTCTCCTCCTTCTTCAATTCCATGCTTTTCCGAATGTGTGCGTCGGTGTAGTCGGGTCTCCGCCGGCGAGCCTCCTTTTTCCTCTCTTTCCCTCGGTTTTCCGGGCACGAGCAGCGCCCTCTGCTCCTTTTTTTCAATCGATCATAAGAAAGGGGAGGAAGAAGACTAGTGGGCCCCGATTTCCATCCCTTGTCATATCACCTGCCAACTCACCTAGGGCCCACTTCTTCTTTTTTAATCCCAGCTTCGGATTTTTCACAAATGAAGAATGAATGGGATGGCAATTGATGGGCCTATTCTCTTTTCTTCCTTGGGCTGAGATTGGTGTTTTAAAATAAGGATATTTGGGCCTCTCATTTTCAGAAACAAACAAATAAGATTTGGGTTTGTTTTAGAATTGAGGCTCGGTTTTGGTGGTTATCGAACAAGAAGGGGGTCGGTTTGGATTCTTATAGATAAGAGGAGGTTTTGGTAATAAGGGTTGGGTTTTTATAAAATAAAAATGGTTGGTATTCTTATAAATAAGAGGAAGGAATCAAATCGTACGTAGTTCTTGATAAGGACGAACTTGAATTTGGTATTTGGTTTTTTGAAGTTTTAGTCGTGACCGAACTCGACGAGCTGGAGTTTTGTATCGAGTCGGGGGAGAAACTTTGGATTTAATGGCAATTTGATTTCTAGGATGACTTATAGTCGATAATTAAATTTGAGAAGATTTGATGGAAAGCTTGGATGTGACTGGACTCGGTGAGGATTTGATTTACATCGAGTTTCCTACGTATCCACTTGTTTGGTGGAATCAAGTCACCGTAGTTCAGGACAAAAAGAAATTTTGTATTTAGATTTGATCATGAGATCATTTATGAGTAATAATGGAACTCGACGAGCAGAAACTTTGTATCGAGTTGGAATGGACAATTTGAATTTGTTTTTGGCGATTGCACTCGATGAGCATGAGCTCTGTATCGAGTGTCTTACGTATCTCTTAGAAGAGAATCAAATCACCCGTAGTTATAAAATGAACCAATTTAATTTGTTTGGGTTTGACCTCATATTCATTTAAAGGGAATTTAAAGGTTAACGATTGTACCCGATATATTTTTAGAATTTAATATCGGGTTACCTACGTAGTCAATGGGAGACACCAAGTCTTTATGTAGTTCTAAACGAATCGATTTGATTTTTTTTGGGTTGGCGATTGTACCCGGTGAGCTTAAGCTTTATGTCGAGCTACCTACGTACCCGTTTGGACGGGATCAAATCACCCGTAGTTCTTGAAAATGACAAATTTGCTTGACTGAGTTAACTTCATTTGGAAACGAAGCAAGTATTTTATTTAGGGGAATTTGTTATTGAACTCGAAAGGTTTTGGTTTGACATCGAGTTTCCTACATATCCGACGAAGCGGAATCAAATCTTATATAGTTCTTACGAGAACCATTTGAATTGGCTTTGATCCTTAGATCGTTTGAGGAGTGTGATTGAAGTCGACGAGCTCATAGCTTTATGTCGAGCTTCCTACATACCCGTTTGAACGGGATCAAATCTTATGTAGTTCTTAAGAGAACCAAATTTGATCGTTTGAGGACCGTGTGATTGAACTCGGTGAGCTATAGCTTTGTATCGGGTTTTTTACGTATCTCTTGGAAGAGAATCAAATCACTCGTAGTTCTTTTGTAAGAAACCAAGTTTATATTTGGTAATTTGTGTCAATTATAATTCTTATATTTTTATGAGTTTGTTTTGCAAATAAATTCATTTGCTCTCAAAATATGACAAAGGCAAATAGGTCCCCTTTGTTTTCTTTTGAACTTTGTTCAAGTAATGGACCACTGAGCATAACAACGAGCTTGATTAATGATCTTAGGTCCGAAATTACTTGAGCCCAAATTGTTTTAACATTTGATTCAAGCCCAAATCAAATAAATTTTTGGCCAAATTGCAGAAAACTACCCTTTAAATAGACTGTTTTGCGTGAAATCACCCCTTAAAACGAAAATTGCAGAAAACCACCCTTTAAAACTGTTTTCTTTGCAAAGTCACACCCATCACCCAATTTTTGTTAATTAAATGTTAAAGTGCATGAAAATCAATTATATCCCTTATTATTATTATTATTATTTTACTTTACCCAATCGGTATTAATTAATTTTTACCTTTTAACATGTTTTTCAAAAGTAATTTTTTTAATAAAATATCATTTTTTAAATATAATTTCACACTTATTAGTAAAAACACTCTATAAAAAAATAGATATGATTGATGTTTTATATATTTTAAAAAGTATATATTAATAAAGGGTTACTCAAAGAAAATATATTTTTAAAAAAGATATGTTATATAGTTTTTATTATTCTAAAAATATATATGGAATAGTGAACATATTTTTAAAATAATAAAAACTATAGGAAACATTATTTTTTTTAAAAAAAAATATTTTCTTCAAGTAGCCCTAGTATTACACAATTTTTTTATATGTATAAAACATAAATTACACATCAATTTTTTTATAGAGTTTTTTTGTAAGTATGAAATTATTTATTAAAAAAACATTTTTTTTATATTTATAGTGTTTTTTGCTTTTGAAAAATATGTCAAAAAGTTAAATATCAACTAATATCAATTGAAATGAGTAAAATAATACTAATAATAAAGGGTATAATTAAATTTCCACACACTTTAACATTTAATTAACAAAAATTGGGTGATGGGTGTGACTTTGTAAAGAAAACGGTTTTAAAGGGTGGTTTTCTGCAATTTTTGTTTTAAAAGGTGGTTTCATGCAAAACAGCCTATTTAAAGGGTGGTTTTCTGCAATTTGGCCTAAATTTTTTTAAGTCAAGCCTCATTCTTTCCCTTCATTTCTTTTTTTACTGTTAACCCCTCCCATTCACTAAGAATCGTAGGTGAGGCTCCGAGTTGGCCGCCGTCAAATACCTAATCAACTAAGGGCGAAGTTGCGGAGATTTAAGACCGGAGTAAAACGTCGAATACGGTGGGACACAAAGAGCGAGAAGCGGGCATCAAGGAAGAACAAGAAGCTATGGAGGGAGTGAGGATCAAGGGAAGCTGGGAAGAAGACGTTCTTCGGCGGAGCGGATGAAGCCCGACCGAATACATCTTTCCTATGCCTGAGGTTTAGTTCTTCCTTTGTTTTTTTTTATTTGTCCTTAATTTGGGCTGATTTTGATTTTTTAGTTTGGGAAAATCAGCTAAAAACAAGTTTGATGATTTGTGATTTGTTTCTGGGCAATCGACAAAGAAAGCAAGCAACTCCTGTGAGAAATCGAGAATCTTGAGCGGGTCGTATAAAATCGAGAGTCGTGTCGGGTTTATTATATTTTTTGTTTAGTAGGTTGAGATTTAGCACTTTACATAGAACCTTAAGCCATTATACAGGTTTCTTCTCTTAAGGTTTCTTCTCTTATATTTTGGTTTGTTATACCACCCACGTGTGAATGATCATGTTTTTATCCCAACAACTCCAAAGCTCGGAAAATCTGAAATAGGCAAACGGAGTTTCGACTCGAGCAATTGGAAAGGATGGCAGCACTGTAAGGGTCCATCCAAGCCCTCAAATGCGCCATGGCTAACCTTAGAGCGAACACAAGGGTCGGCCTCTCTGATTAGGTAGGCTCAGCAGCTTCTTCTTTCCTTCCTTAACTTGATTCCTCTTTGAGTGAAATTGAACACTCATTTTGTCTGATGTTGATTTTGAGACGGGAAATTTGAGTTCCAATCTCTTGATTTATTTCATGAAATGCCTGGGTTAGAGAGTTTGGATTCGGTCACTGTTTCCCCTTTCCTTTCAATTTTGTTGACGACTAGGGGCTCCATGATAATTGCAATTTGGTAGGCATTTAGGAGAATTCATGGGACGTTTTTGTTGTTTTGTTGTGTAGTTTGAAGGCTAAACAGTATCTGCAAATCAAACTTGTTTAATTTTCATTTGATCCGTTTATCCCCCTTATTGTCTCTAAGCCGTCCTCTTTCTTACACAAACAACCGATTGCAATTGTCTAGTGATCAAAACCCTCCAGGAAAAATTCAGCAGCACTTCGGCCCTTGAAGGTCGATCCATGCCGGGATCGGGGGTGTAGTGGGGAGAGTAGAAACTCTCGAGCCAACCACGAGCTGCTCTCAACCTACTATGAGGCGACCCCTAGGCAGAAAGTGAAAACATTTTGCCTACTATGACCCCTAGGTGAGAGCCTTGAGCCATGGTTTTGATCCTCCATTTTCTTTGTTTACCTGCAAATCAAAAGAAAGAAACAACGATAGAGTTATACCCTCGGTTGCATTTTGAGGATGTAAGTGCTTGTGCTTTTCTGTGTAACGATATCAGGTGAACTTTGCAGAGGAAGGGGATGTGTTTGTGTTTGCTACTCTGTTGATTTTTTTATATTTGGTTTTGTGCTTGTGCTGTGGTGCAGACAATTGCCCAGGAGGAAGTAGGGGACCAGGCAGAAGAATCCCCTTTTGTGGAGGAGGAAGAAACTGCTTTCCAAGGAGGAGAGGAAGCTAGGACCACTCTCTGTATTTTTTGTGAGAGTTTTCTTTGTGTTTAGCCCATATGCAGAGAAGTAAAGGGAACCGTATAACCTTGCAGTTGTAACCTTTTTTACAGGTGGGAATGATAGGGGCAGTTACTCATAGAAAGTAGAAACTCCTCCCCACGTAGTATTGACAGTTGCATAATTTCTTTTTTTTTATATACTCCATCGTTAAGAAAAACATGTCATTTTAGGAGTAAAATTTTGTTAAGAAAAACATGTCGTTTTAGGTATTTTGGTGTTCACTTTTCAAAATTACCCCTGTAATGATTAAAGATTTGTTAGTTGTAATTTTCAATAAAATGGAAAAGTAAAGTAATAATTTACCATGTCTCTCTCAAATCCCTAGTCTTCTTCAATTCAACGTACTATTGTTCGTTATTCCTAGTCTCTTTCCGTTCAACTATCGACCGTTCAACTATTGATCGTTATTTTGACAGACATGGTGTGTTCTACTTATTTGCCAATATAATGTAAGTTTTAAATCTTTTTGCATCTTCAGATCTTTTTGATTGGCAATCTTTCGACGAATCACTATTGAAATCATCTTCTTTTGTAATTTAATGAACTCTAGACAAATTTAGTGTTTAGCTTATTAAGTTAATTCAATGAACACTTGGTTTAATTAAACAGGATAAGTTAATCTTGGTTTAGAATTAAATTAATGTTAAAGTGATCTAGGACGATGGTGATCGACCTGGTGCCAGCCGGCCATATATCTAATTATTTTAGAGCTTCACTTTTTTCACCATTGAAAACTAGGTTTAATTAAAGAAGGTTGAAAACTAGGTCTATTAAATTAAAATGAAGAACTGGCAAGTTAGTTAACTTAGTTTAGGTTGGGTCTGAAGATTTTGTTTGTTTGTTTAGAAGTAGTGATCAAATGAGTTGATTGATTGATTGCCCCTATTTTGTCTTTAGTATTTGAGTTTATCTTCAATTAATGGGATCAATATGAGTAGTGAAACTAATATGAAATCTCAAAGTGCTAATTGCACAAAATCGATCAAGAACAACTGTTGGATTTGGGATGATTATATAATAACAGCATGCCTACGACAATTTACGTATATATTATATCAAGAATGATGCCGATATATTATATCATAATTATTTCTATGTTATATGCGATAACACGCTTTTTTCTTGTGTGTGTTTATTGTTCTTTCTAAATTTTGAAATTACAATAGATGGAGGAAGGAAGTATGAAACCAAGAATTGGCATGGAGTTTGATTCCGATCTTGTTGCATATAATTTTTATAATGCGTATGGACACCGTGAAGGATTTAGTATTAGAAGAGAGGCCGGTCCAAAGGATAAAGATGGTGTATTGACTTCTAGAACTTTTGTCTGTTGCAAGGAAGGTTTTCGAAAGCAGGATAAGAGAAATGATTTGACAAAAAATCCAAGAGCACAAACAAGGACGGGATGTGGAGCACATATGGGGATTAAGCTGGATAGGCATACTGGTAAGTATCATATTTACCGTTTTATTGAAGAGCATAATCATCCCCTCGTCAGTGAAGATGGTGTGCATATGATGCCTTCTCAACGACATGTGAGAACTACAAATAGTGCATTTACAGATCTAACTGCAAACTCTGGATTGCAACTAAAATGTGCGTTTGAGTTTATGGGTCAACAAGCTGGTGGATGGGAGTTATTAGGATTTACAAAGCAGGACCATAAGAACTATCTCCGAAGTGTTCGGCAACAAAAGTTAAAATTTGGAGAGGCTAGTTATCTTATGGGATATTTTGCAAAGCAAATGTTGGAAAATCCATCATTTTTCTATGAGATGCAACTGGACACCGAGGAGCATATCACCAATATTTTTTGGGCAGATGCAAAAATGATTATGGATTATGGCTTATTTGGAGATGTGGTAAGTTTTGATACTACATACAAATTGAATGAAGCAAATCGACCATTTTCAGTGTTTGTTGGACGAAATCATCACAAGGAGGCTGTTATATTTGGATTTGCTCTAATGTATGATGAGACCGCTGCATCTTTTATATGATTGTTTGAGACCTTTTTGAAGGCAATGAGTCAAAAGCCTCCACAAACTATTTTTACTTGTCAAGATACTGCAATAGCAAAAGTTGTGTTGCAGGTGATGCCCGATACATACCATCGTCTTTGTATATGGCATTTGATGCAAAATGCTCTAAACAAAGCAGGTTATTTATTTCGAGACCACCGTGAACATGATGCTAATGTGTTCAACAAATTTGTTTATGAGATTAAAGAAGAGGATGAGTTCATGAGTGCTTGGCAGTCCATGCTTGATGAGTATGATGTACGTGATGATCCTTGGTTGGATGCAACATATGCAATAAGGAAAAAATGGGGGCATGCATATGTCAAGTGGACATGGTCAACAGAAATGCAAACTGCACAACTTAGTGAAAGCTTTAATGCTACTTTGAAGGGGTATTTGAAATCAGATCTGCAGTTGCACGAGTTTTTCACTCACTTTGAAAGAGTCTTGCAGGATAAGCGGTATAAGGAATTGGAAGTTGAATATGATCTAGTTTTTCGTACGGTTCACCCTAAAATGGAGGTAAGTTTGTTGATACATGCACGAGAAATTTACACCAAAGCGATATTTAAAGTATTCCAGTCACAGTTTGAAGATTCTTTGAAGTCATCCATTACGAAATACGTGTCTAGTGGTGACAAATTTGTCTTCACTGTTGTGAGGGATGGATTCATTAAGGAAAGGGTAGTAACAAGAGAAGGTGATTTTGTCGTATCTTGCAGTTATAGGATGTTTGAGACTGTAGGTGTCTTGTGTAGGCACTGTATCAAAGTCATGTCAGAAGGAAGAGAGACTACACTAATAAAAAAGATACTTGAGCAATATGTCTTGAAGAGGTAGACGAAAAATGCAAGGGTTGATAGTGTCGTTGAAGATATGTGTGGACATGAGATTGCCATAAATCCAAGAATGAAGGAGACTTCTCGATATAGAAGTTTATCTTCTAAACTTGTCCGGGTAGCATCTAGAGCATCCGAGAGTGAGAAGGCATATGAGCTAGCTACCATTGAGGGTTATAAGTTGTCAAAGATGGTTGAAGATTCGTTACGTTCAGAAATAAATGGTGATAAAGTCGTGGAAAAACTAGATCAAAATGCATTGGTTGATTCCTCTATTGATCCTCAAACTTTGAATGCAAAAGGATTTAAGAAGAAAGAAGCTACTCATCGTGGAAATTAGCGCAGACCAAAGGGAGAGTTTGAAGCAAAGTTAAACAAAAACAAGAAGAAGTTTGCACAGGTAATGACTGAAACACTATTTACTTTTGTTTGGACAATTATTATTTACTACACCAAATCCCCTAATTCAATAAATTGATAGGTAAATGTAGCTCCCAAAGATAAGGGTGCAGTGGACCAGTCTCCTATATCTTATTCACTTCAACCTCAAGTTGCTCATGGTGGATATATGTCAATGCTCTCTCATCCTTATAACATGAGTGTGGGTTTTCTATTTAATTTTTATGTTTTGTTGTTTTCTATTTGTTTATATTGTTAGTATTTTGACAGATGCATTTAAATGAGTTGAGCATGTCAAACCGAATTTCTTGGATGCCTCATCAAGAATTCTTTGAACCAAGTTCACAAGCATATGCTCAATCAAATAACACAAGACCTCCTTTTGCAAGTCAAGACCAGAGAGCTTCAAAGTGCGAGGAAAACTAGTCTATCAGTATGTGCAACCTTGTCAATTTGTTAATGTCGTTTTTCTTTAACATTGGCGCACTTAGGGGGTGTTTGGTATTTAGATTTGAGCATCAGGTCGTTGAAATATTGAAAAATATGGTGAGGGTGTAGTGGTATGGGTAAACCTCATCAAACTTTTAAGGATACATGTTACAAGTTTGATGGATGTGAAAGAACGTTTAGTACTTGCATATGTGTTAAATCTTAACTTATACTCATATAGTCTACAATTTCTTGGCTTAGCAGGTTTACTGCTAGCCGACATGGGGTTATCGACAACTTCGGTGGCACATGGAGCGTTGGCTATGGTCTACGATTGACTTTTGATAGACGAGCGCCAAGAGTACGTGACGAAACTCGATCTTCTATACAGACATCATGTACAAACATAGACATGCATAGTGCTTACTTCCAACTGTTTCAATGAATACAAACTTAGATGAGAGTACCACTTTTGTAAGAATTTACTCTATTTTTGAAATTGAATATGGATTAAATTAATGTTTTTCTATAATGTATCTTGAGTGATTTTCCTTTCAACTGGTCTAAAATAAACAAATTAACGAAAGTCTAGATCAAGTTAGTCTATATGGGATTCGAACCCATGTCTTTGTGCGCAAGCACATTGCTTTACCAATTGAGCTAATAGACTATTTGTCAACATACAAATTGGAAAACAAGTTCAATGTGTTAATCATAATTGAGATAATAGACTCGATTGCAGAGATATTGAACAATTCAGCTATGAAAGATTCATGAGGAAATGGTAGCAACTAGACCAAAAAATGGGTCTATTTGCACAACTAGACCACAAGGCTAAAAAATGGGCCAAAATAACCCCTCTACCCCAAGCAAATAAAACTTCCGGTTTTTTGGCACTGTTCATTACCGATGTAGGAGGTGACCTGGGAAGAGAAAAGATGAGAGAGGCTAGAACTCAGATCCGTCGCTGCCTCCTCCGAGCCAAATCCTGGTTGAGCACCGTTGGAGAACACGATTAGGGCCCTGCGGATGAACGACGAATCGATCTCGTTCCAGATCGACTCCCGATTGCGCAAGAATTCGTCGATCCCTCTGCAGCAGTCCACATAGAATTCTAGGGTTGAGAACGGCTTCGATGAGAGAGGCCCTCTCCTTGAGCTCAACAGGGATCTCGAGGAGAAAGACGATGCCGATGATGAAGATGGGAAGGGCGCGGAGGAGTTTCGGATTCTAGGCCACGCTAAGTGCCTCAACAAGCGGCATCGCGACAGGGAGGACTCGCCTTGTTCTTCGTCGTCGAAGCCCGTTCCAAAATCATCGCCTCTTGCCCAGAGCTTTCCTCTTCCCTCTCTCCGTGTTCTAGGGTTTGCGGCGATTAGAGGTGGTGCGCTCCTCGAATCATCCCAATTCTTCCAATGGGTGTGTGACTACAGGAGTTTGGGCGGATTCATCTAGAATGGTGAGCCTTCCTTCCGACGAATTTAGGTTTTTGGAAATTTCATCGACTTGAATTCGTGTTTGAATTAAAACTAGGCATGTGTTTAAAGCGAGACCGAGAATGTGCAGACTTTATGAGGATGGTTTTCAGTCGATGATGATAATACAGGAAGCAACTCGGATTCTCGGAGTCAGGTATAACTCGGATTTGTATATCTGAATTCTGAAATTGATCGATGATTTTCGTTTGACTGTTTGAACCAGTAAATTACATGATTTCACACTTTCTGTTGAATCCTAGGCATATTCGCTTGTCAAATTCTTCACTACATACGCTTGATTGCTTGTATTAAACATGTAATGGGGAACTTTAATTATTGAAATAATTAAAAATACTTTATTTTAAAAATAACCATTATACATATATACCCGTGGTGTATTAGAATTTCTATCCGCACCCACCTATATAAATGGATATGAGAAACTCTAAGCTAACATGTAGGTTTTATGTTTAACTCAAGATAAAATTTAGGTGTTTGCCCAAGTTCTTTAGATGGATTATTAAACATTCTGGTAATGAAAAGCAAATAGCCTATATGGCATTTAGTTTTACGACTTTTAACTTTAGTTGAAAACTTATTCATATATGTTTATTAGATGGAAGTACAGACTTAATTCAATCTTTGAGACAAAACAACAATCAATGTAGAAAATCACACTCCTTTTATCCCATTATTTTATTTTCACCTACAAACCAATCATAAAGATAATGATAATAATGATAATATACCAAAACATCAACAACATAAAACTGGCTCGTTAGCAGCTATCTATAAAGGAGTGCTTGAACCAGTGAGTTTCAAGCATTATACTCCGTAAATATCAGCCACAATCCCTAATTCATAACAAACTGAAGTAAACCAAAAAACTAACCATGTTCGTGGCCAACTTCAGCATAAGAGGTGTCAACTGGTTTGTGCTCTTATAGGCTCAAGTGATGCATAAAGATTTATGATAGATTTTATAAATAGCATATTAGCTCAATTGGTAGAGCGTTGCGTTTGCACATAATGATGTGAGTTCGACTCTCACTTAGGCTAATACAGAGTATGCGTTCATATATCTCTGGATTTATACGATTGAACATTGTAGAAAATATATACACTAATGGCAGGACAAATTTATGAATCTGGTACGACAAATTTATGAATTATGAATATCTCAGAACTTATAAAATTATGAACTTGGTAGGAAATATATAGACTAGTGGTATGATAAATTTGTGAACCTGGTAGGATATATATACGATAATGGTATGATAAAAATGTAATCACCGAAATTCATGTGTATAAGTTGACACTCTTTTTTTATTAATTGTATAACTTGACACTAATGGTAGGATAGATGTACACGAATGGTACGATATATTTGTACTATTGGAAAGAAGTAGAATTGATATTGACCAATCCACAAATCTCAAACTAGTAATCACTGAGGCGTGAATTGTCCCTAATCTCATACTCAATTACCAATCCATAAATCCCAATCTCAATCCAATTTCTATCAATCAAAATTCATGAATCCAATTTAATTCAATGCTAGAACGACTGAATTAGAGCCTCTTCCCTTGAATATAATGTTACTTAGGCTTCCTTCATCTTCTGTTGTAGACTGGAAACCCTCTACCCTTAGTTGTTTTTCTGAAAAAATGTGGAACATAATTTGCTACGATTTCTAGCTTGATTTTCCTTGAAAGCTATTTAAATTGGTATGATAGATGCACAAAAATGGTAGGATAGATGAAAACTAATGGTAGGAGAAAACAACGATATCGGTAGGATCAGAATGGTAGGATTGACGGAAACTAATGGTAGAAAAAAACAACGATATTGGTAGGATCATAATGGAAACCCAGTAATTCATGTATAACTTGACACTAGTGGTAGGATAGATGCACACTGATGGTACGATATATTTATACTATTGGAAAATTGTAAATGCATAATTGACTTTACCACAACACAATATATCGAAGACTTATGAACACACACACTCCGTATTAGCCTATGTGAGAGTCGAACTCACATCTCTGTGTGCAAACACAACGCTCTACCAATTGAGCTAATAGGCTATTTATCATCGTAATAGTAAAGACCAAGTATTTGACGAGTTACGAGGTAGTCGACAGTGAGCATAGACTTGTAGCATCAATTTCATTTCCATATAACATTTTTTGAAAATTTTGGAATCAACATAGGTTGATGATTGGTTGTGCCAAGCTCCCACTTCAGGGAGCCCACCAACCGCCGAACACGACCTTCAGACAAACCCTATCACCTGGGGTGCAACACGGGAATAGAGGATCAGCATGAGGATAGTTATGTTATAAGAAAGAGGATCGGCCTAAAAAATGTGGAACATAATTTGCTACGGTTTCTAGGTTGATTTTCCTTGAAAGCTATTTAAATTTGTATGATAGATGCACAAAAATGGTAGGATAGATGAAAACTAATGGTAGGAGAAAACAACGATATCGGTAGGATCATAATGGTAGGATTGATGGAAACTAATGGTACGAGAAAATAACGATATTGCTAGGATCATAATGGAAACCCAGTAATTCCTGTATAACTTGACACTAATGGTAGGATAGATGCACACTGATGGTACGGTATATTTATACTATTGAAAATATGTAAATGCATAATTGATTTTACCACAACACAATATATCGGAGACTTATAAACACACACTCCGTATTAGCCTATGTGAGAGTTGAACTCACATCTCTGTGTGCCAACACAATGCTCTACCAATTGAGTTAATAGGCTATTTATCATCGTAATAGTAAAGACCAAGTATTTGATGAGTTACGAGGTAGTCGACAATGAGCATAGACTTGTAGCATCAATTTCATTTCCATATAACATTTTTTGAAAATTTTGGAATCAACATAGGTTGATGATTGGTTGTGCCAAGCTCCCACTCCCAGGAGCCCACCAACCGCCGAACACGACCTTCAGATAAACCCTATCACCTGGGGTGCAACACGGGAACAGAGGATCAGCCTGAGGGTAGATATGTTATAAGAAAAAGGAACAACTACAAAGTATAGGTACAAGATCACTTACCCATCGTTGCCACTACCACCAGACAAACTTCTTGCACTTTTTCAAATATGAAAGGACAGTGGTACACTATTGGTAGAACGGAAATATTCTATTGGTACGATGGGGACTGTATCGTTTACTGGGATGAACGAGCAATTTTTTCCCCATCCTTTCCGCTTCTCTCTTACTATGCCTCACTTTTTGCAGAGCATGTTATGGTGTTTCACATCCTCCTCTCAAGCTTATATATGTTCTTGGGGGACACTCATCAATGTAATAATTGCATTTTTTCCCTCATAAATGCTCCCCCTTTCCCAAAAGGAGGAACCCTGTTTTGGCGTCAAAACTGCACTGACAGCCCGCCAAATTAGCTACAGTGAATCCCCTACAGATTCTCTCCAAAATATCTCCAGGTATGGAAAAAACAGGTTTAGCCTATTGGTGGGACCAATTCATTCTATTGGTAAGATTGACAGTGTATAGTTTTCTGAAATGAACGGATGATGTCTTTTGGTGCCACGTGTCACTAACATCTACAGTGTAGCTACAATGCCCCTCCCCTTCACCTGCAACTCCCCCAACCGGTTGCCCTTTTTATTTGCAAAATTAGACTACTTTCTACCCCTAGCCAAAAATCAAAGTACATGTCTAGTCATGCAAACTTTTTTTTTTTTGTCTAGTTATGCAAATCGGCCAAGATTCATCCTTTATTGTCCACGTATAAGTTGATCGGACAGCTTATCTGTATTTGACATGTCAATTGCGGGTGAGGTAGGTATATGAGCTATCAAATAATCACAGACATTTTCAATCTAGCATTTTAAATATGCACGGTCGGTTTCTTCTTAACCCTTTGATCATTCAAGCTATCCATTTCCAAGAAGTAATCCAAGCTTTCTGAAATTATAAATAATGAAAAATGCAAAGAAGATGTCCAAACTTTAGTCAGTAGGCACACCAGAGGCACTATAAGCTTCTCTTTGATCAATCACTCTCTATTAACGTTCTTCAAGTTTCAACACGTACCTTTTTGAGAGAATCAATTTAAGTATCCAAATACATAGCACTAAAAGGTGTCCAGGTTTCTTGAGCCTAGTCATCGGCAGCTTCCAGAAAAGCATTTCCAGATTGTTTTTTGAACACCATAGTTAACAAACCATCAATTACACATATCTCAGCTCAATGATCAAGCGGAGAGTTTAAACAAAAGGTTCTGAAACAATATAAAGCTTATAGCATATATGCTATAAGGAGACAGTTAGCTACTAAGAAAACTCAAAAGTTAGCTAACAAATTGCAGTTGACTTCTTATACATATGGAGACAGTTAGCTACTAAGAAATATAAGTAGGGAATGTAAACCGGCAAAAACCCAGCAGACAGTTACAAGAAAACTCGAAAGAAACAAAGATGTGCGTAAAGACATATATGGGAAGATTTATTGCATCATGGACATGCACAATATCTTAATTTGTAGCCCTTGTTATGTTAGCAAATCTCTATAGGTTGTGCATAAACTCCTTGGAAGGTAGGGTGAGCAATAAAGGAAAGCTACTTGTCAATGGGAAACATCCCTATGAGGCATTTCCTCGAACACTTGATATGCGACGTGAACTTCAGGGCCATAAATTGAAAGATTCTCAACCAATACCTCATTAATTAATCACCAAAGTAATAAAATTGAAAGGGATTTACTTTAGTGAATTCGGGAGGATTGGATGAAATTAAACAAAGAGAAGAACACAGTACCTGTGCACGAGACTATGGCGGAAGCCGGAAGGCGATTGCTTCCAACAAATGTGGGCTTGCCCAAGACAACAACATCATGGTCTACAAGGTCGAGCACCACGGCACCGGCGCCGTCTACGCCTTCAAAGTTGTGAATTGCAGTTCCGATTCGAACGTCCGCCGCCGCACCCTCTGCGAACACGACAACCTCTGTCGCATCGAATCCCTCGGGTCGTCCGCTGCCATGATATCTTTGACCTCCCCGACGATAGACAACCAGTGACAAGAACACAGAAACAGTTGTGCCGAGAAGATAAGAGGCAGTGGAAGATGAGAGCGGGAATCTGAGACTAAACACTTCCACAGAATAGGTGTTTTTGGATTGTGAGGGGAGAGGGATGGTTAGGGGGATTGACGTGGTAAATTATTTTTAGGGCAAATTGCGTAAAATAGCACGAACTTTAGGGGTGGTTGCACTCAGTGGCACGAACTTAAACAAATACAAAAATAATCACCAACTTTGGTGTTTAGTTGCGGTCAGTGGCACATATACCCCCTATCTCGCTAATGTGGACTAGTGGGGGTGCTTACATGATTTTTTTTTAAAAAAAAGACATAAAAGATGTGTCAAAATTATGAAACTAGCTAGGTTCCAATTTTATTCGTTATTTCATGTAATTCCAAATCAAAGATAATTGTGACAAATATAGCATTTGCAAATTAAAATAACTAGTACCAAATTTCAATTTGTAAATGTTATATTTGTTACAATTATCTTTGATTTGGAATTACATGAAATAAAAAATAAAATTGGAACCTAGCTAGTTTCATAATTTTGGCACATCTTTTATGTCTTTTAGTTTTTTTAAAAAAAAACATATAAGCATTCTCATTAATTCATATCTCGCTATATGTCTTTTTAATTAAAAAAATTTCATGTAAGCACCCCTACTAGTCCACATTAGCGAGATAAGGGGTATACGTGCCACTGACCGCAACTAAACACCAAAGTTGGTGATTATTTTTGTATTTGTTTAAGTTCGTGCCACTGAGTGCAACCACCCCTAAAGTTCGTGCTATTTTATGCAGTTTGCCCTTATTTTTATTAATAATTAATTATTAATTATTGAGATCTAATCTCATCCATTCATTTATTTGGATGGTCAAGATTTGTTTATTAGGGGATATTAGGAAAAAAATTATGGGGAGATGATCCAATCCCGTTGTAACTCCGTAACTGTGCATCATTCAAATATTTAATTTATTTTTAATTCCATTTCCTTACTTAATTTATATGGAATTAAATTTGGGCCTAGCAAGGTTTGAGCTTGCAATGAAATTTTATCATGCCCAACGTAAATTTGTAAGCTTGTGTTTAGTTTGATAACAATTTATCATATTTTTTTGTTATGAAATGAATGTGATAAATTTATCATACCATGAATAATAAAATTTATGGAATTTTACCCTCCAACAAGTATATCCCTCTCCTACCTCCACCCCTAAGATCATCTTGGCTGAAAGCTTGCTAAGCGTTTCCACCACAACTCTCCTATAGAAGCGTTCGATAAATTTTGAGGAGTGTTGGGAATCGAAAACGACTGAATTAATAAAATAAGACTTTCCCTTTCCTCTTTTCCCCTGTTATCATTCAGTGATAAGTTCTTAACAATGAAATTTCTAAGTTACACACCTTAAAGAAGCCAAGTCACTAGCTCTCAAGAAAATGCCTGGATCTGAAAGTGAAAACATCATTGGTAACATTACCTTCTCCTATATGACAGGTTGAAGTAATTTGAATTTATATGCCTTATCGACTCCTAAACAGATTTGGAGTCTGTTTTCGATTTTTAGCACCATGTAATGTATGCCACTGTTGTTGGCCCAAGCCCATTAGTCCAGCCCAATGTGAGCCATCAGTTGGCTCATTTCTTCAAATGATTTAAAAGGCACTTTTCTTGCCTTTTGGCTTGTGCTGTACGAGAGCCTCAAGCAAGCAGCAGTAGCTTTCCTCTTTGAAAGCTGAAAGTGAAATCCCCAAATTTGTAGGAGCACAAAAGTGAGGAGGGAGAAAGGAGAAAGAGGGGAAAAGTGGTGAGAAAGTGAGTGGATCTTCCTTGTCCCATCCGGGTTCTTTCATCTCGAGTTCTAGGTAAGCCTACTCGTCTTTGTCGATTTTTATTCTCTCGTTTAGAATCCCTAATCTTGGTGAAAATGGTGTTGTACCAATTCGAGTGAAATTGGTGGTGATCTCCTTGTGTGAGATTTGTAAGTGGTGAACACTTGTATCCATTTTGTTGATTAGTGGATTTTGGTGCTCGTAGCGGGCGACAGTGGTTTTTGATCCTCCGGGTTAGGGAGGGTTTTCCACTTAAATCGTTGTGTTCTTGCTTGTGTTTGTTTGTGTGCTTGTGTTGCTTGGTTTGATTGTGTTGGTGGTTCCGTAAATTTGTGAACTTGGTTATCAGCGGGATTGTAGCTTGAGTTGCTAGGTTCCCGATTTATTTCTGCATTTGGGTCTTGTCGATCCCAACAACTGTCATATCTTATCATATTTACCATCTTGCTGACATTTTATTTCTCTTTTAAGGCTTGTAAAATTCATTATTGCCTTGAACACATCCTGACCAAGTGACTGATGATTTTAGATGGCATTGTTAGCCCTTTATGCTGCACTACTCTTTTGATATTTATATCAATTCATGGATTACCATTGCCACTTATATGACATGGCTTAGTTTTCAGCAGTAAGTAAATAGATGAACTTAGATTATCTTTATATTTTTAGCTAGATTTTCCGAGTAGCAAAACAAGTGGTACCCGTAAATGGTAACGACTTTCAACTCTTGATCCGCGGTACACACTTGAAAATCTTATAGGGCTCCTTAATAAGCTCAAATTCGAGCTCGAGCTTGTCTAATTACTCGCGAGCTTCCTAGCACGACCTTGTTGCTAGGCTATAAAGTTATGTATTTACATATGATTTTCATTGATTTGGAAAAGGCATACGATAGAGTGCCAAGAGACCTTATAAAGTCACGCATCAAATAAAATAGACCCATTTTGATAATTTTGCCATTTAATCTCCAAAAAGCTTGGATAATCAATAGTCATGCCAAACAAGATGCTCAATCTTAAGCTAGATTGTAATCTTAAGATAGATTATAAAATGTATATGTCAAACATGCCCTAAGTGTTGAGATTGGAGATTGTAATCAACCCTGCATCACCATATTTTGAACCAACAATGAAACAAACCTAATTACAGTCATCAAAAGAAAACCAAGCTAAAACACTAGTTCAATGCCCATTGCAAGCTACTGCTCACTGCTCACTGCTCCTTGCAAGCTGAAATGCTAGTTCTGTTGTGCTCATATAGTTCCCTTCTATGATTCCATCGACTGCAACTGGGGGAGATAATGCAGCTTCTGTTTGAAGATAGATAACGCAGCTTCTGTATCACCACATTTGCAATAGAAATTGACAATCGAATTGCCCACTGTGATAGAATCCTTGAAAATATTACTCGATTGAGCACACGAGTGTATCCATTTTCTGATATCTGAAGCACCCAAACGTGCACACAGAGGGAGCATTGTAACCACAATTGATTGAAATTAATCCTCCGATTTCGACAGGGATGCTACCATTCAACTTGTTATAACTCAAGTCCACAATCTGTATCATCTTCAATGCTCCAACAGTTGGTGGAATTGCACCTAACATCAAGTTGTTAGACATGTTCAAGACCAGCAGATTGCAAAAGGCCTCTCAATCTCGGAAAGAATCACACGTGAGAGCTCGTTTGATGACAAATCAAGAACCTCGAGTGTCAGGGTGTGAATTCGGCATTGATTCAGATGAAGTAAACTGGTTGCCTCCACTGAATTTGTTCCCAGATTGTGAGACATTGTGAAAGCCCATTTGAAAAATCCAGTTGGGAAGAGAGGATTTTAGGTCAGGCCCTGGATGTGCGTTCAAGAGAGGATTTCAGATGAAAACGATGAGCCAATTAAACACATCATATCCAATGGTTTGCAGTCAAGCAGCGGTCGTAGAATCGACCAAAAAGCAAAAGACTTGAGAAGCGAGCAACTACAATGAAATTGATTCAGAAGACACGGGATGGCTCCGGCGAGACTAGGCCGGATGGAGGCGGAGGAGGCGTCGAAGAGGTTCAAGCGTGGCCTCCAATGGCTAGGTCGGAGGGAGACGGATGAGGGGAGAGGCTCAAGCGTGGCCTGCAGTCTGCAGAAGAAGAAACAACGAGAGGGTTTTTTATTAATAAAAATATGGATAAAAGGGGTATTATGAAAAAATTTAGACATTTAGCAACATGTGAGATTAATGTGGATATTTAGCAAAATGGTGATATGAAAATTGACCTTTTACCAAAATATTTCTAAAAAAAATTACCTATCTTATGTTAAAAAAATACCTATAATCTTCTCTAGATATAGTTTGGTATAGTACTTATTCATTAATAAGAATATTCTTAAAATGTAACTACCAAATATGATAACAATTTATTAATTAAATAATTTAAATTTTAATAACATATGATGTTCCTGAACAATAATAAAAGATATTTGGCTCAAAGGTCATTTCATCAACCCATTTAGTATTTGTTCTAACAGTTTGGATTTGTTAGCAATTGTCCAATTTTTTTTTCATAATTCCCCTTTTACCCTCCCTTTTAAATTTGCCCTTTTCGTTGTCTTCGACTTTTAATTTTGCCCCTCCTTATGCATATCTGAGACTCCACCTCCGCTTCTCTCTCGGATGCCGCTGGGAGCCCTCCTCTGCCTCCCCGACCTCTATGGCGCCGGTTCTCCTCCTTGACCTCCACAACGTCTCCGGTGCCGAATTCGTCCGATCTGATGCGCCGGCGGGAGGAGGGAGAGATCTGCTCCAGATTTCACTGGAGTTGTGCCCAGGCGCCGGTTCTCCTCCTCGACCTCCATGGCGCGGGCTCTCCTTCTCGACCTCTATGGCGACGAGAGGCAGAGGATGGTGAAGTAGATCGCGAGGGACATCTGGATGAAGATGATGAGCTTCTGGAGGGAGAAGAAGGCCTTGATTCAGTCGAAGAGGAGGGAGACGAGCAGGAAGGGGATGATGATGAACGCGCAAGATATGGCGGTGGCCACCAGGGAGGCGTACTTGTTGCCGACATAGGGCTTGAAGTTGTTCGTGATCTGCTTGTTCGCTTTGTAGAAGTAGATCTAGGAGGAGGGTGAGTTCCTCTGGAGGTCCGAGATGAACGTTTTCTAGAATTTCGTCGGGAGATCCCGGAATTCCGAGACCAGATCATCGTCTTCATCGAAGCTGTAGAGCTAGTTCGACGGCGAGTGAGTTTTCGAATTGGATGGTTGCGGTTTCTTCATTGGCCATGGATTTGGAGGTTTTAATCTCAGTGTTGAAGCTGGATTTGAGCAGATCTGGTGCTTTTTATTTTTTATTTTTGCCGAAATAGAACTGGATTTTGCGAAATCAGAAGCTGACAGTGCCTTGGAAGTGGAATTCAGTTTCTTAAGCTTGATCTTCCCCAAGCTTAAACCATCACCACTCTCTGATTTGCTACTGCTTCTAGACGAAACATCTGCGAATTGGAAGTGGAATTCAGATTTGATTCGCTTTTGATACGGTATTTTAGCATTTTGCACAAGTTTTAATAAAACACATTACTTTAAAAAAACATCATTATTGCAGTAACTTTTTTATAAATTTTATTATTTTTTAACACCCATTACACATTTTAACCAATCAAATTATTTTAAAAAGTCAACAACATACAAACCAATACAAATCATTATAACTTTTTACCTAGAAAACCTAAAAGCTCATCTATTGTTGGATAAAAATTTATCTTTAAAAATCCATGTATTGTTGGACGGAGAGAGTATAAGAAACGAAACATCTGCATATTGGAAGTGGAATTCAGATTGTCATTGTGATCCTAGGTAGTTGCCCTGGTCTCCAGTCTACATCTTCATTTCTCTCTTATTTATTCCTTTTCCTTTTCTTACTAAGAAATAGATATTTATATGGCAATTGATCTTATTCATTATCAACTACTATATCTCAAGAGATATTTTTATTTATTTTTATGTTCAACTGCTTTTTTAATTCAGACCCAGCATTTATTACACCCATTAACATCCCAATAACATCGATGCTTAAATGAAATCCCATAAGCATCCTTTCTCCCCCACCATCAATACTTTTTTTTTTTTTTACATCTTAGCATCATGAATAGCTGCTGTTAAACATGGCCTAAGAAGTTGTGTTGGAATTTGGAAAATCCCTTTTGTTTTCAGGTTCTTGCTGATAAATATGGTAATGTGGTTCACTTTGGGGAGCGTGACTGCAATATCAGGTATCATTCCCTCATATTGTTCTGTTATGATTGCTCAACATTAGCACAATATTACTAGTTGTATAAGAGAACTTCCAGGCCTGTACTCGATTGCTGCTCACAGCCTTAATGGACATTGATACGTTTGGAATACCCGATCCTTCGCCTGTGGGCTTCAGATCAAGAACCACGCCGTATATTTGCTCCGATCTTGCAATGCTCTTTGATATCTCCTGATTTGGAACAATTCAACCAAGTGATTAGAATTCTGATTCAGCGACGGAATTAAACTTTGAAAAAATTCAGCAACTTTGAAACAGTGAAATAGCAACAGAAAGAAGGAACGAAGAACAGCGAGGGAAGCTGCGAAGGCTGGCGCGCAAGGATCCGGGCACACAGGCTTCTCGCCTCAGGGTGTGCGCGGGGGCCAGACTCTCTGGGACGGGAGCCCTCGCTGGAGCGGGAGTGCTGGCGAGAGAGAACGCGGGAGCGAAGGTGATGGCGAGCGGGAGCGAGCGCACCTGGGAGCTTGGCGCTGGGAACGCGGAGCGAGGACGCGGGTGCCGCGCTCGCTGGGAGCGGATCTCCTCGCGGACGACGCCCAGGCCTGGGTTCTCGGAAGCGTTGTTGGCCTAGTCGAGCAGGCCTGAACTTGTTGTCCTCGATCTCGACGAGAATAGGTTAGGGCTGGTTTTTAGGGTTGCCGAATATGATCAAGGGTGAGGGTGATGATTTTGTGAGGTCCGAAATTTCTCAAGAACACAAGAGCTTTTGGGATTGATAATCGAAGAACCCTTAATCCATAAAGGGTTTCTTCAATTCTATTTCAATCTGCCTAATTCAAAGTGCGTAACATGAATTTATAGTAAAGCTTCTAAGAGATCTAACCAATCCTTCCTTGCAAAGGAAAGGGGTTTGGATAGATTAATTCTATCTAAAGATAAATAAAATAACATAAGATAAATAAATCCTAATGAGATAGAAATTTAATAACTTGGTGGCCAAGTATTATATCTAGAAGAGATATAATTAAATTCCACCTTATTTATCTAATTGCATGAAATAACAAATTAATTAAATCCGGCCCAACACAAGTGTGACTCGGCCCATGCTCTTCGACAAGCCCAATGGCCCACTCGGCCGAGTTTAGGTGAATCATGGCGGGTGCAGACGAGTCTTCATGAGCTCCGTGTGTGGACGTAGGCTCACTTCTTGTGCTGGTGGTGTAACCTTGAGCCAAGTGATCCAGGGTGGCATGAACCCTTGCTCTAACGTTCCATGGTGACGGACAAGAAAGGCCTTAGTTGCATTTTGAATCTTCTTGGCCCTTGAACGAGTGGCAGGGCCATCAAATGGAACCTTCATGTTGTCCTCAATGTCACCAGGCGTCATCGATAATTGAGCGGCATCATTCTCCTCCACTTGACTTCGATTTGTCCTCAAATCGTCGTCAGAGTCATCGTCAGGCACGAACAAGGATAGATCGGCGACGTTGAATGTAGAATGGACGCTGTATTTATCGGCAGGGAGATCCAGCTTGTATGCATTAGGACCCATCTTCTGAACCACTCTGAATGGTCCATCTCCCCTGGGGTCCAGCTTAGATTTCCGTTGTTGCGGAAACCTTTCCTTCCTGAGATGCAGCCATACTAGATCACCAACGTTGAACTGCACATCCTTGCGATGCTTGTCCTTCGCGGCCTTGTATTGCGCATTCTTCCTCTCCAGCTGCGCCTTGGTACGCTCATGCAAGCTTCTGATGAAGTCCACTTGCTTAGCTGCATCCACGCTCTCCTTGTCCTTATATGGCCGAGGCATCATGTCCACTGGAGTTAATGGATTTCGGCCATATACTACCTCGAAGGGGGTCATCTTTGTTGCAGAGTGCCTAGACCTGTTATATGCAAACTCTACAAATGGTAGACAGTCTTCCCATCTCCGGAGGTTAGTTCGCAGCATGACTCTAAGGAGAGCCCCAAGAGTTCTATTTGTGACCTCCGTTTGGCCATCAGTTTGTGGGTGACAAGAAGTAGAAAATAACAATTTTGTACCCAATTTAGACCATAGAGTTTTCCAAAAAGAACTTAAGAATTTAGGATCACGGTCAGAAACTATAGATAATGGCAATCCATGTAAGCGAACAACATCTTTGAAGAATAAATGAGCAACATGAATAGCATCATCAGTTTTATGACACGGTATAAAATGAGCCATTTTGGAAAATCTGTCTACAACAACAAATATGGAATCATGACCCTTAGAAGTTCTAGGCAATCCTACAATAAAATCCATAGAAACATCTTCCCAGGGTGCATTAGCAATAGGCAACGGTTGGTATAGACCATTAGCATTGGATTTCGATTTGGCTTTAGCACATGTAACACAACTTTTGACAAATCTTAGCACATAATTAGACATTTTAGGCCAAAAGTAGTGTTCCTTTAGTCCAGCTAGAGTTTTTTCGAAACCACCATGTCCCCTAGATTCATGAATTTCTTGGGTTAACAATCGGCGAATAGAAGAAGATGGGATACAAAGCTTGCCCATCTTAAACAAATACCCATTATCAATAAAAAAAATGAATCAACTTCACCTTTGGACACACATTGAGCATATATAGTTTTAAAGAAACTATCAGAAGCATATAGGTCCTTTATCAAAGCAAAACCCAAAACATGTGCATCCATATGGTTTATGAGGACATACTTGCGTGATAGCGCGTCAGCTACCACATTATCCTTTCCCTTCTTGTGGTGAACCACATAGGAAAAGGTCTCTATAAACTCCACCCATCGAGCAAGTCGCCTGCTGAGCACTGCTTGTCCTTTGAGGTACTTCAGAGCTTCATGATCCGAATGAATCACAAACTCCTTAGGCCAGAGGTAATGTTGCCAAGTCTGCAAGCAGCGAACTAGTGCAAATAGCTCCTTGTCGTAGGTAGAATAGTTGAGCTCAGCGGTGCCCAACTTTTCGCTGAAGTAGGCGATGGGACGCTTGTTCTGTAGCAGGACCCCTCCAATGCCAGTGCCAGAAGCGTCACACTCTAGCTCAAAAGGTTGAGCAAAGTCAGGTAACTGCAGCACTGGGGCGTGTGTCAGGCGATCCTTGAGAGCGTCGAAAGCCTTTTGATGTGAGTCAGACCAGCGAAATGTCACATCCTTCTTTGTCAGCTCATGTAGGGGGGCGGCAATCAAGCTGAAGTCCTTGACAAAACGTCGATAGAAGCCAGCAAGGCCCAAGAATGAGCGGACATGGGTGGGTGTAGTCGGCCTAGCCCACTCCTGAATAGCACGAATCTTCTCCTCATCCACCTTTAATCCAGATGCAGTCACTACAAAACCAAGAAAAATGGTAGACTCGGATGCAAAAGAACACTTCTTTAAATTGGCATATAATTTCTCTTTCCTAAGACAATTAAAGACCAATTTTAAGTGACTTAAATGATCATGCATATTCTTGCTATAGATTAAAATATCGTCAAAATAGACAACGACAAATTTTCCTAAGTGTCTTCTAAGCACATGGTTCATAAGCCTCATAAATGTAGAAGGTGCATTTGTCAAACCAAAAGGCATTACTAACCATTCATATAAGCCATACTTAGTTTTAAAAGCCGTTTTCCATTCATCACCCTGTTTCATCCTAATTTGATGATATCCACTTCTAAGGTCAATTTTAGAAAAAATAGCAGCACCATGAAGTTCATCATGCATATCATCTAAACGAGGAATAGGGTGGCGATACTTAACCGTTATTTGGTTGATTGCGCGGCAATCAACACACATGCGCCAGGAGCCATCCTTCTTTGGAATCAAAATGACAGGCACGGCACAGGGAGACAGGCTTTCACGAACAAAGCCCTTGTCCATCAATTCTGTGACTTGGCGTTGCAGCTCCTTTGTTTCCTCAGGACTAGCTCTATAGGCGGCGCGATTAGGCAAGGCTGCTCCAGGCACAAAGTCAATCTGGTGCTCAATACCTCTAATAGGAGGCAAGCCTTGGGGTAGTTCAGCTGGAAGCACATCCAAATAATCCTGCAGAAGAGCAGCAATAGGTGCAGGAATATAACTCAATTCAACATTAAGTAATATCTGTTTCATTACCAGAAGAATATGAGGTCGATGAGCATTCCATGTGATGGTCCCTTGCTGAGGGTTAGAGACCAACGATCGACGTTCCACAGAGCCCTGAAGTGATGCAGAAGAGGGCTTAGATGACGTCGAATGGGGAGGAGAAGTCGTCAAGGGGGCTGCAGGGGCGGCGGCGGGCGCAGCTGTTGAGGCCGCGGGCGCGGCATGCTGGGCAGCAGGCGCGGCATACGTGGCCGCGGGTGCGGCTTGTTCAGCCGGCCTTCTTTTGAGCTTCTCCACTCTTTCAGCTTCTCTTTCGGCGTCCTTTTGTTGCTTTTTGCGAACCTGGTCCTTCAGAATAGTGTGTGGCGAAAGGGGTAGGAGAGTAACTCTTCTCCCGTTATAGGTGAAAGCATATGTATTTGCACGACCATCATGAAGAACAGAACGATCATATAACCAAGGACGGCCTAATAATATATGACTACAATCCATGCGAGCAACATCACATAATATTTTATCATGATATGTTCCAATAGAAAGGGAAACTAAACATTGTTTGGTGACCAATATATCAGAACCATCATCAGTAATGCCATTTAAACCATAGTGAGTAGCTCGAGGAGTAGTAGATAAATGTAGGAAATTCACTACCTTTTCACTGATGAGATTGCAGCAACTCCCACCGTCGATGATAAGGCTTAAGGTAGCCTCGCGAACCAAGCATCTTGCGTGGAAAATGTTCTCCCTTTGATCAGCCATGGGAGATTCCTGAATGTGTAGGACCCGTCGATTGATAATGCAAAGCAGGTTGTCGTACTGGGAAGTATCGATCTCCTCAATAGGCTCAGTCGACTGGTCCTCCTCCACTTCACTTGAAATTACCAGGTCCTCAGCAGTCTCCTCCTTATAGTAATGGTCTCCCAAATCATTGAGAAGGACCTTCCATTTCTGAGGGCAATTGCGAGAGACATGCCCAGAACCACCACAAGTGAAGCAGCGGATGTCTTTGTTGCGATTTGTAGATGGTGCAGCAACTCTTCTAGTTTCAACCTGATAACCCTGTTGAGGTGAGTTGGAAACTCCCTTTTGCTGCATAGAAGGGTTAGAAGTAGAAGGCTTAGATTGACTAGAAGGGTTAAAGGGAACAAACCTGCGACCTTGAGAGGTCTGGTCAAGTCGATTCCTCTGTTGCCGAAACTGCTGCTGCTGTTGCTCATACAGAAGTTGTGCTTTATGAGTCAAAGTGTTAATATCTTTAATGGAATGGATAGATAAAGGATTTTTAATAGAGATATTAAGACCAGCAAGAAATTGAGTATACAAAGCACGTTCAGTAAGATAAACATTAGCCTGATGGGAGAGTCGTTCCAACTCATCCCTGTAGTCATTAGGAGAGCGAGTTCCTTGGCGGCAGGTTGCCAGTTGCATCCTCATGGACTCTGTGTATTCCTCAGGCACATGTCTCTTCTTCAGGAGATAGCGAAGTTGTGGCCAGGTTTCAACAGGTTGCTTGTCCTGACGACGGCGCATCTCACGAGTGCGGAACCACCAGGTGCGAGCTTTACCTACTAAATGCAATATAACAACTTCCAATCTCTCAGTTTCCTCATAGCGTAAATGTTCAAGCATATAGTCAGTATGTTGTTCCCAAACAAGATAAGCTTCAGGATCAGTGTTACCATCAAAGGTTTCGAATTTAAGCTTAACATCTCGTCTCTGTATAGCTTGAGCATTATCAAATCTAGGACGACCAAAATTAGGAGGGGGTAAATCATCAAAGTTAGGATTTACCTCATGGTAAGCATCCTCTAAATGTGGGTGCTCATATAGATCATTGTTGCTGCGGCTGTCATCCCAGTTAGCACGGCCATGCGGCGGGGGCTGTTGACGCTGATAAAACCTCCCTTGCTGTTGATGATGTGGCGGTGTATACCCACGACGATCTTGGTTTCCATTGAAGTTGTCCAGATGGTCGTTGTCATTTTCTCCAGTGAAAGGATTAGGAGGAGCAGACTTAAGCGGGATATGTAATTGACCAGAAGGAGGGGGTTTAACAGCATAAGAAGTATTACCTGGAGGGGGTACATTACCTGACTGTGGAGTGGGGTTGACTGGCGGGGTAGGGTCGGCAGGGGGCGGAATCCCATATTGGGGTGTAGAACCAGAAGCCTCCTGTTGTTTCCTTTCATCCAGGTGTCGCAAAACACCGGTTATCGACCGAGAAGTGACCAAGTTTGCCTGATTGACTACTTGATCATTGAAGCGCTTGTTCCAACGCTCCTCAGCAGCTTCGAGCTGTTTCCTATGCTCTTCTTTAGCAGCTTCGAGTTCTTTCCGATGTTCTTCCTTAGCAGCTTTAGTAGCGGCCTGAATAATATGGTTTAAGGCCTCATCGGAAATAGGGATAGGGGGGGTAGTTCCGTCGGCTGACATGTTCCTACAATATCAGAAGAGCAACAAGTAACCGAAGCAAAGACCAGAAACCAAGTAATGCAAGCTCTAGTGATTCCTAAGAGTGATTCAAGTTTTAGAAATCAAAGAGCGAGAAAACAAGGCACAATATTCAAGCAATTCCCCTGGACACAGAATTTTGCAATATTGAAGACAGCAAGTAATAATCAAAATTGCAATTTAAATCAACCACACGTCGGATATCAAGGATATCAAGTATAAACAAGCGGCTTAATGTGGAAGAAAAAAAAGATTTACAATGTGATGCTTGAATAATATGAATGTGTAATAGTCAACAATAGCAATCACAAGGGCAATCAAGTGCACACACTCCGTCAACTATTATCTGACGGTTGCAACACGGTTCAGAGAAAGAGGGGTGTGACCAAGGCTCCAGTGTCGGCACAGCACAAAATCACACAAGTAGGGTTCTTTTGTAATGCTTAAAACCGTTTAGATCATCTAACATGTAGCAATCAAAGAACTAACAAGGAAGAGTTACTAACTCAACAATGTAAGATGAAGAATGCTCTATATAGATTTTTTTTTTTTTGAATAGATGCTCTCGGGTTTTTTTTTTTTTTTTTATGATGAACAGCTGCTGTAAGGTGAAGGTAGCAACCGAAATTGAAGAGCAAGAAAAAAATAAAAATAATAAGCTATGATGATCTAAAAGTAAGCAAAAATAAAGAAAATAGGGAAAATAGGCTAGAAACTGGAAAAATTAGGGTTCTTTAGTGGTGCAAGTTTATATAATGCTTTTAATCCAAGAATCACAGTTATAGGCATGATATGTAGCAACTAGGAATAAAAGATCACAACTTGCAGTCAAGGACTCAATATCTTCCAAATTATAGATCCAAACAAAGAATAACAAAAATAAAGTGCCAAATTTTTTTTTATGGGTGAATAATAAAGATTCAACTTTTATGCAGCGGCTATGGTGAAAAAAATAAGGCACGAAAAAGAAATCACTCAATAAAGAAATCAAGAGAGTAAAGAACTTGCATTAACCTGAAATCCGATACCACTTGATACGTTTGGAATACCCGATCCTTCGCCTGTGGGCTTCATATCAAGAACCACGCCGTATATTTGCTCCGATCTTGCAATGCTCTTTGATATCTCCTGATTTGGAACAATTCAACCAAGTGATTAGAATTCTGATTCAGCGACGGAATTAAACTTAGAAAAAATTCAGCAACTTTGAAACAGTGAAATAGCGACAGAAAGAAGGAACGAAGAACAGCGAGGGAAGCTGCGAAGGCTGGCGCGCAAGGATCCGGGCACACAGGCTTCTCACCTCAGGGTGTGCGCGGGGGCCGGACTCGCTGGGACGGGAGCCCTCGCTGGAGCGGGAGTGCTGGCGAGAGAGAACGCGGGAGCGAAGGTGATGGCGAGCGGGAGCGAGCGCACCTGGGAGCTTGATGCTGGGAACGCGGAGCGAGGACGCGGGTGCCGCGCTCGCTGGGAGCGGATCTCCTCGCGGACGACGCCCAGGCCTGGGTTCTCGGAAGCGCTGTTGGCCTAGTCGAGCAGGCCTGAACTTGTTGTCCTCGATCTCGACGAGAATAGGTTAGGGCTGGTTTTTAGGGTTGCCGAATATGATCAAGGGTGAGGGTGATGATTTTGTGAGGTCCGAAATTTCTCAAGAACACAAGAGCTTTTGGGATTGATAATCGAAGAACCCTTAATCCATAAAGGGTTTCTTCAATTCTATTTCAATCTGCCTAATTCAAAGTGCGTAACATGAATTTATAGTAAAGCTTCTAAGAGATCTAACCAATCCTTCCTTGCAAAGGAAAGGGGTTTGGATAGATTAATTCTATCTAAAGATAAATAAAATAACATAAGATAAATAAATCCTAATGAGATAGAAATTTAATAACTTGGTGGCCAAGTATTATATCTAGAAGAGATATAATTAAATTCCACCTTATTTATCTAATTGCATGAAATAACAAATTAATTAAATCCGGCCCAACACAAGTGTGACTCGGCCCATGCTCTTCGACAAGCCCAATGGCCCACTCGGCCGAGTTTAGGTGAATCATGGCGGGTGCAGACGAGTCTTCATGAGCTCCGTGTGTGGACGTAGGCTCACTTCTTGTGCTGGTGGTGTAACCTTGAGCCAAGTGATCCAGGGTGGCCTGAACCCTTGCTCTAACGTTCCATGGTGACGGACAAGAAAGGCCTTAGTTGCATTTTGAATCTTCTTGGCCCTTGAACGAGTGGCAGGGCCATCAAATGGAACCTTCATGTTGTCCTCAATGTCACCAGGCGTCATCGATAATTGAGCGGCATCAGACATGCTTGTCATCCATCCATTTTACAAGAGCCAACATATTGTTTAAAAAACAGGTTTTTCTTAGATGATCAACCCAAAAAAAAAATGTAAAACCCAACGTAATTATGCACTAGCAATGTTTAGGTAGATGCATGTGATTACTGAAACTATTGGCAAGGGCAACCAAGATTCGACAAACCGTGTATATAACCTTGTTTTTCTTTGGTTACAGTGTCTATGACTCGGTTTTTATTTTGGTTACAGTGCCTATGACCCTGTTTTTTTTATAGAGGTGACAATGTCTATGATCTTGTTTTTATTTTGGTTACAACGTGTCACCACTGATAAACGTGGTGACAATGACCCCTAAAAAAAACTAAAAACGAAGTTGTCACCAAAAAAAATTCATGTCACCACCGATAAGGGTGATAACAGTGACCCCGTAAAAAAAACTCAAGAAACGAAGCTGTCACCAAAAAATTTTCATGTCACCACACATGAGTCACCACTGATAAGAGTGGTAACAGTGGCCCCGTAAAAAAAACAAAAAAAAACTCTTGAAACGAAGCTGTCATAATTTTTTTTTTCATGTCACCACTGATAAGCCTCGTAAAAAAAACTCTTGCAACGAAGCTGTCATCAAAAAAATTTCATATCACCACACACGTGTCACCACTGATAAGAGTAGTGACAATGATTCCGTAAAAAAATAAAAAAAAACTCTTGAAACGAAGCTGTTATTAAAAAAATTTCATGTCACCATACACGTGTCACCATTGATAAAAGTGGTGACAGTGACCCCGTAAAAAAAACTCTTGAAACGAAGTTGACATCAAAAAAATTTCATGTCACCACTGATAAGAGTGGTGATAGTGACCCCGTAAAAAAACCTCTAAAAATGAAATTGTCACCAAAAAATTTTACATTTCACCACATATGTGTCACCCAAAGTCAATGCCTAGGGCTGTTATATGAGCCGAATAGCTCGAGCTCGGCTCGGAAAAGCTCGAGCTCGACTCGTTCAAATTCGTAAAACAAGCCGAGCTTGAACAGTATTTTAGGCTCGAACCGAGCTCGAGCCGAGCCCAGAAGCTCGATATGAGAATTTACAATACTGCCCCTCCTAGGGTTATGAAGCGGCTGAAGCGCTTCGTTAAGTGGATTGCTTCAATCTTCAACATTTCAGTCGTCGCCTCTCTTCTCTTTCCTAATCCCTCTTCAGGCTTTAGCAATTCACTCCTTCCTTCCATCAATGGCCACACTTTCAATCGCCTCCAGCCCTGTCGAAGTGCCGAACTTCTCTTCCGTCTTCACTCGTTCAATCTTCTTTCCCTCAGGGCGGCGCCGGCGTAGCAACGACACCAGATTCGTTCCTCCTAGATGTCTGTGGTTCCTCCTCCGTCGATGTTTGTGGTTCCTTGCTCCCTCCCTTTTCATCTTCCTTGCTTCTCCACTAGTCCTTTAGTTCAGCGGCACCGGCGAACTCGATCAGTAGCCAACTAGCCATTACTCCCTCTTCGGCTCCTCGGTGGTTTGTCACTTTCTCATTCATCCTTCTGTTAGTCGCTCGTGATTGATACGAAATGTCGCTTGCTTGCTGCGGGATTAGGTCTATGTAGAAGTAGAAATTGAAATTTTTAGAGGTTCTTGTTGATCATCTTGAAACTGAATACTCAATACCCATTCTGTGGGATTAGAAATTTGCTCAATGTTCATCCTCCCGGGGAAATGGGAAATTTGTGTAAATTAATAAATATGGTGATTAGAAATTTGTAGAAATTGAAATTGATGAATTTTTGCTTGCTTCATCTTCCTGTGTAATGTAGTTTGCATTCAACTTTTATATACAAACCGAGTCGAACGAACTCAAACGAGCCCAACTAACGAGCTCAGGCTCGTTCGTTGAGCTTGTTCGAGCTTAAACAAGCCGAGCTCGAGTTTCACCTTGGGCTCGCGAGCCGAGCTTGAGCGCCAAAAAAAGCTCGAATAATTTTTGGGCTCGAGCTCGGCTCGGCTCGTTTCCCGTTCGAGCCAAGCTTGAACATGTCAAGCTCGGCTCGTTCGGCTCGAATATCACCCCTATCAATGCCCTTGACCGGTCAATGGTCAATAGTCAAGTTAAAATATGGGAAGGAGGAAAATGGGAAGGAAGGGCAAAATTGTCAATTTTGGACAATCACCTAATTTCTTCATGGAAATAGACTAGGAGTAAAAAATGGGATATTAAGTGGATATTTACCAAATTTGCCCTAAAAGATATTCCTCTGGTAATTAAAACTTGTCGTTTATTATTCATGCACGCTTTTTTAGAATGCTAAAAACTATATAAATATTAATATTTTTTCACGTTTGTTTTTTTAAATTTACTTAATAGTAATAAGTATGAAATTATTAAAGAATTAATATTTTATATAGTTTTTAACACCTAAAAAATGTGCATGAATAGTAAAACGTCAAGTTTTAATTAACGGCACGCGACTAAAATAAGAGGGACTAAATTGAGCTAAAAGATGACACATAAGCAAATTCGTGAGAGTTCGACACATATCTTTGCATGTCGGCCTCTGTTTTAGTATTATATTTGATTGATTGATTGAATGATTGATATATTGATGATTGGTTGTTATACGAGTAATAATTAGTACGGAGTATTGGATTTTTATTTACAGTAGTTTTTGAAAAAAAATTTAAAAAAAATAAAAGTAGTGACAAAATTACAGTACATGATTACGTAATTGGTAGAAAAGGACGAGGGAACTGCGCGCCATAGCCATACAAAACTGAAATCTAGGCAGCAGTACAGATGGAAAGGTCTTAACTATACACTGAATATATGTTATCTCGTGTCTTCAGATCAGCAACAGATTTATTTATTTATTCAATTTTTTTTTGGGTGGGAATTTATTTATTCATTTAAAATAGAAGTTGTTAGTACAAATTAACGGTGTTAAATTGGAGCACACTAGACCACAATCACAAGACACTGATGGCAAGCACAGATACTTGAATTTGTACTCTACCAAGTCGACAATTCTCAGTTTTGATTGAGAGAGAGAACTGTAGTCATAAACTTCTCCAGTTGAATTAATAAAACTTCAACAACTTAGACTACATACAGACACACAAACTGACTTCATAACTGCTAGGCTAAGTCCCACTACTTCCACTAACTTAGCTAAAAACAACTGCTTAAAACTGACTCTTACATACCTTACTCGATATCGACTAAAACACATACAGTTCCTCGACATCGAGTATAACAGTCTTACACTTTAACTAACATAACAGAATTTCAAATAAACTGAAACCTAAGCTTGAATCACATGTGTTTAAGCTACACTTTTAACACCACCCCTTGATTCAAGCTTTCTTACTCCAAGTCTCTCTCCATGAAGAATTGATGCTTTGCTATGCTCAAGGCCTTGTCATTAAATCTGCATTTTGGTCATTTGTGCCACAAAATCTCAGCACAATTTCTTCCTTTGCAACTAACACTCGGATGAAGTGATGCTGCACTTCAATGTGCTTAGTCCTTGCATGAAATGCAGGATTTTTTGTCATGGCAATTGCAGACTTGTTGTCACACCACAGCCCAGTAGCTCCACTTTGCTTGCATCCCAGATCAACAAGCAATTTCTTCAACCACAATGCTTGCTTTGCTGCTGCTCCTGCAGCTACATATTCAGCCTCAGAAGAAGACAGAGCAACTGTCTCTTGCTTCTTTGAGCTCCAAGTTACAGCTCCTATGCCAAAGCTGAATACAGATCCTGAAGTGCTTCTCCTATCATCCAAAGTCCAAACACCCAGCCCAGTCACTGTCAGTGAAGCCCTGAAGCTTAAACTCTTCCTTCCTTCCATACCAAATCCCATAATCCAGACTCCCTGCAATGTACTTAAGAACTCTTCTGGCTGCTCCCATATGCTGCTTTGTTGGACTGTGCATAAATCTTGACACCACACTCACATAGAAAGTGATATCAGGCCTTGTATGTGCCAAATAATTCAGACCTCACACTAGGCTTCTATACATCCTCTCATCAGCAAGTCCAGTTCCATCTTCTCTATGCAGCTTCTCATTCACATTCATGGGTGTGTATGCTATATCACATCCCTCCATGTGGAACTTCTTTAGAAGATCCTTAGCATACTTCTCCTGGCATAGATAGATACCATCTTCTTTCTGGTCTATCTCCAACCCAAGAAAATACTTCAACTCATCTAAATCTGTCATTTCAAGCTCTTCCATCATGGATTTCTTGAACTCACTCAGAATCTTCTGTGATGTGCTAAAGTAAATGATATCATCCACATACATACACACCACTATGAACTCCTTCTTTCCTCTTCCTTTCACATACAAGGTGGGTTCATTTTCACTTCTGTTAAACCCATTCTTCTCAAAGAAAGAATCAATTCTGTTGTACCAAGCTCGTGGAGCTTGTTTTAATCCATATAGAGCTTTCTTGAGCCTCAGCACCTTGCTCTCTTCACCAACTTTCACAAAGCCAATAGGTTGTTCAACATACACTTATTCCTGAAGCTCTCCATTAAAAAATGCAGACTTTACATCCAACTGATAAACCTTCAACTTCCATTGAGCAGCTAGAGCTAACACCACCCTTACTGTCTCAATCCTCACCACTGGTGAGAAGGTTTCTTCAAAGTCAATTCCTTCTTGCTGTGCATAACTTTTGGCAACCAGCCTTGCCTTATGCTTTGCAACACTTCCATCTGTATTGAACTTGGTTCTAAACACCCATTTCAGGCCAATCACATTCTTTTCTGCTGGCAGCTCAACCAAGCTCCAAGTTACATTTTTCTGGATAACATTCATCTCTTCTTTCATTGCTTTCATCCACTTGCTCTCACCCTCAGCTTCCTCAAAGCTTTCTGGATCAACTGCTGCAAGATCAAATCCACAGCTAGCATAGATGTCTGCAAGTGATCTAAATCTTCTCGGAGGAGTCTCACTTGATGAGCTTGAAGGAGAGGACTGTTGACTGTTACTTGATGAGATAGACTGATGTGCTGGTGATCCTGGAGCATTCACATTTTGATCATCATCACCATCATCCTCAAACATAATCTCCTCACCAGTTTCTGCACTTGAACTCTCAATGTTCACCATATCTCTAACTCTCTGATCTCCTGCTGGCTTCTCCCAGTCCCAACTCACCTCTTTATTAAAAACCACATTTCTGCTCACTATGGTTTTCTTATTCACTGGATTGTACAACTTATAGGCTTTTGACTGAACTGCATAGCCAATGAAAATGCACTTCTCAGCTTTGTCATCCAACTTTGATCTCAAAGTCACCATTGCATAGGCTACACACCCAAACACTTTCAGATGGCCAACAGATGGCTTCTTTTCTCTCCACACCTCAAAGGGTGTTCTATTCTCAACAGTTTTTGTTGGAGAGATGTTGAGAATGTACACTGTTGTAGCCACTGCCTCACACCAAAACTGATTTGGGACCCTTCTTGCCTTTAGCATACACCTTTCCATCTCAACCACAGTTCTGTTTTTCCTTTCAGCCACCCCATTTTGCTCTGGTGTATAGGGTGTTGTAAGCTCTCTCCTTATGCCATTCTCTTTACACCACGACATAAATTCAAAGGACATAAACTCACCTCCTCTATTAGTCCTTAAGGCCTTCACCATCTTGCCTGATTGTTTTTATGTGAGAGCTTTAAACTTCTTGAAGCACTCAAATGCTTCAGACTTCAACTTTAAGAAATAAATCCAATTCATTCTACTGAAATCATCAGTTATGAGAAAGAAATATTTGTTTCCTCCTAGTGAATCTGTTTGCATAGGCCCACAAAGATCTGCATGGACCAACTCTAAGCATTCAATAGCCCTCCAAGCTTCACCAGTTGGAAAAGGTCCCTTCAATTGCTTTCCATACACACAGCCTTCACACAAATCTAACTCATCCACCTTTGGTAGGCTATTAACCATTGATCTTGTACTGAGCATCTTCAAACTTTGGATGTTTAGATGCCCATACCTGTGATGCCATAACCTTGACTCATCACTTCCTTTTACTGTCATTGCTCTATTCACACCTCTTGCCAAGTCAAGAGGAAACATTCTGTTCTTAGTCATGCTCACTTTCAAAACAATCTCACTTGTTCTCTTATCCCTGATAATACAAGCATCTTCATCAAAAAACACTGAATAGCCTGTCTCTTGGAGCTGACCCACACTCAACAGATTATGAGCAAGCCCGGGCACATACTGAACATCCTGCAACGATTTCTCTTCACCTTGCTCACTCTTAATCACAATGGTTCCTCTTCATTCAACTTTTAGAACTTTGTTGTCTCCTAGCTTGACACTCCCCTTCTTGGATTCATCAAGCTCCCTGAACATTTCTCTTGAACTTGACATGTGGTTTGAACAACCACTATCTAGATACCACATGTTGCTTGCAGTATCCCCAAATGAAGACAAATCCATGAACAATCTCTCCTCTTGCTCATTCTTTTCTGTATAGTTCACTCCTTTTTGTTCATTCTCCTGTTTCTCCCAACAAAAAGCCTCTTTGTGCCCGAATTTCTTGTAGTAGTAGCACCTGATGCCACTCTTCTGTTGCCTTGAATCATTGCCTTGATTCCTATTGGAATCCTTCCACTGCTCCTTCCCTTGTTCACTTCCATTTCCTCTACCTGAGCCACTATACTGGCCTCTGTCATAGCCTCTTCCTCCTCTGCCTCTTTGACCACCTCTAAAGTTGCCTCTTCCTCTGTGACTTCCTCTAAAGCCACCCCTACTTGAAGAACACTCATTCTTACTCTTCTTATTTTCATCCTTCACCTGGAAGACCTTCTCTTCCTTCTGCTCACTTGTCCTGCTCATTCTCTCTTCATGAGCTTGCAAAGAGCTTAACAATTCTTCAAATCTGTACACAGAAAGATCTTTTGATTCTTCAATGGCTGCAACTACATGATCATACCTCTTTGTAAGGCTTCTCAAGACCTTACTCACTATGGTTTCACTGCTCATAGTCTCTCCATATGTCCTCATATGGTTGACAATTCCAGATACTCGAGACAAGAACACTTGGACAGTTTCTTTCTCTTGCATAACCAAAGTCTCAAACTCCTTCCTTAATTAAGGTCTGCAACTTCATGTGATTACTCTTCCATCTCCCATGTATTCTTGCTTCAAAACTTCCCAAGCATCATGAGCAGTTGTAGAGGCTGCTATCCTCGGAAAGACCTCATCATCTAGGGCACTTTGAATCAAAAAAAGTGCCTTAGAATCTTTCTTTATTTTCTCTCTCAAAGCTTGATCTGGCTCAGGAGGATCTGCATCTTTGAATCCTTGATCTACAAGGTTCCAAACCTCTTGTGATTTGAACAAAGTGGTCATCTTCAGGCTCCAGAAGTGGTAATTCACTCCTTTGAAGATTGGCAATTGAGGATTGCCAACCCCCCCCCCCTCCACCTCCATTTTTCTGCATATTGTTGAACAATGAATTCTCACAAGTGTTTCCCTGTGTTTGACTCTCACACCACTCAATTCCCAGAAATTAAACCCGGTGAGATCTTTTAATCTCACCTCTGATGCCAAATGTTAGATTGGAGCACACTAGACCACAATCACAAGACACTGATGGCAAGCACAGATACTTGAATCTGTACTCTACCAAGTCGACAATTCTCAGTTTTGATTGAGAGAGAGAATTGCAGCCATAAACTTCTCCAATTGAATTAATAAAACTTCCACAACTTAGACTACATACAGACACACAAACTGACTTCATAACTGCTAGGCTAAGTCCCACTACTTCCACTAACTTAGCTAAAAACAACTGCTTAAAACTGACTCTTACATACCTTACTCGATATCGACTAAAACACACACAGTTCCTCGACATCGAGTATGACAGTCTTACACTTTAACTAACATAACAGAATTTCAAATAAACTGAAACCTAAGCTTGAATCACATGTGTTTAAGCTACACTTTTAACAAACGGTAGGAAGCAGTAGTCGTGGGCCAGCTCCGGAGCGAAGCACCGGCCAGACATTCACATTTCACAGTAGTCCTCTTCTTCGACGAAAAGTCGAGCTTGTGATGGACAACAGGACCATCCAAAACGCTGCGGCTCCAAGAACCACCACCACTCGAACACACAGGAAAGACCGAAATGCATCGGCCACAACGAGCCTCCATGTCCTTAGCCAAGCATCACAAAACAAAGTCCCCAAGAGGGCACCTACCACAACCTGGCTACTCGTATGGTAGCTTTGTGACACTCTTAGCCATGACACACTCTTAGCCATGACTGTAAATATACATATGTAGTGAGGTTTATATATAAGGTGCGTGCATATATGTTCAACTCGACCATTATATATAAACATATACTTACAAGATATGAACAGAAGTAAATCGCGAGGCCTCCAAGGATGAGGGCGATGTTATTCATCCCTATGAATTCGGAGACTGCATATACGTATATTGTATTAATTACAGAATTGAAGAATAAATATGTGAAGGAGAATGATGGAAATGAAATGAAGATATATATATAAATGTAGGTACTTGAGAGGGAGAGAAAGGTGAAGCCGTAGAAGAGAGTTTGGGAGTGGGAGGAAGGCATCCCTGAATCCGATTTATTGGCGGGAAAAGGGCGAGGTTGGTTGATAACAGACTTCAATGCCACAGAGAAACCCCAGTTAGCAAGAGCACCCATGCCCGCCCATAATCCTCTGCTATCGCGAGTACATACCATAAGTGCGCCTACCACCGCCGGTGCTATCCACTTGCTCTATACATATATTAACATACATATATAGGTTGTTAGAATCAATGTTAAGTTCGAGGAGATCGATCGATGTATGTAGTAGAGAGAGACGGAGGATCCGCAAAAGTTACCAAGTGATCAAGAGTGAGATTCATAGTGATGAACATGGAACTAAGAGATGAGGATTTGGTTTTGAAAGCCATGAGATTATCACATCCAGGAGCTGGATTCATAGTGATGAACATGGAACTAAGAGATGATGGCCTCCATATTTATACATAATATTTGAACTTGGTCAACCTAGGTGATAGTTGCTATTTACACCAATATTGAACGGCCGTTTTTTTTTTGAAAAATATTAGTTTTGTTGATGGAGGGAGACAAAACAGAATATTGATGGTGATGCAGTACGTACGTAGTAGATGGCCAGTAGCGCGCATACCATTTTTGACTACTCAATAATACTTTACTTTTTAGAGGTAAATTTTTATCCAATAATAAATGAGCTTTTAGACAATCCGTACTAGTGAATTCACGGACGCATAAGACCTGCCACGTAGGAAAAGAATGAAGTAAAAAAAAAAAGGGGATGAACCCGACACATCAGATTCGCCTGCAAGAATCTCCAAAAGGGGATCCGGATCCTCTCCTAATGACAGGCTTCCTTATAATTAACTATTAAAAGAATCTCACTCGTTAAATCAAATCAACGGCTAAGATAAGATAACTATAATTAATTAATAAATAAAATAATTAACTCTTCTTCTTCATCTTCACTTTTTATACGGTAGCTCTTTACGCCATTACCAAATCCATCTTCGAGCTGTTCAATCTTGTCGGACTCATCCTCCTCCCATCGCACTCTTCCTCGCCGTCCCGTTTCTCTCCTCCAAGCGCGGCTCCTTCCTCTCTGCCGAGCCGGACTCCATCCACCGCGCCAGCGAAATCACCCTATCTCCCTTTTTCTGAGTCTTCCTCTTCCATTCAAATATGCCCCTTTGTAATTAATGAGATTCAACTTAACCTAATTTAATTAATTAACCCATTGTCTATCTCTCTTTAAGCGATTAACCCCAAAAGATTCATTCTTCTTTTAATTTTTGGAAGCCTCAAATTATGGATTGTTCCTCTCATCTCTCTTTCTTCGTGCTTCTAATCACAGATAATTTCTCTTCAAAATCCAAAAGCAACATAGCGAAAATGGGTTCTTGCACCTTGATCTTTTAACCCCCTTCTCTTCGATCGTCTCCTCATGTATCGGCTGTTTCGGTCTCTGGGCACTAGTTCGAGGCTTCCAACGAGAGGGGCTGGGCTCCTTCGATGGGGAACGGGGCTGCAATTGAGAAGTTTGGACTAGGAGGGGCCACGTTCCAGTTTAATCGACATGGCTTCAATTGATGCTTCAATATTTTTACCAAAAGATTTTGGCAAAACCTACTAGAACAACCTAACCAGTTCAACAAAGAGAACATGAGGGGATGAACGACGAAGACTGAAAGAGGGCTACAAGGGATTGAAACCCCCGTCTTGAGGTTACTGGTTCTCAAAACAGAGAAACAAAATATTGTTAGAAGAGATCTTAACCATTGATTTATTTGGACGGATAAGATCGGTTCATTAGGCAAATATTAGGAAGTAAATACAAGGAGAGGATTCAGATCCCCCAAAAGTGGGGCTCAATGGCGCAAAAATCGAGGGCACGCAGAGAGTGCGTCATTGCACCATGTGAGGAATGCCAAAAAGACACCGTTTTGGGTCCAGCACCTCAAATGGTTGCCCACACAGCAAAGGGAAAGCCTAGTGCTGCCAAGTGTCCTATTTAGAGACGGACATGTAAATAAATCTTTAAAATGGCTATTTTGACCATTTTTACAGTATAAAAATTAAAAAGAAATTATATTTTTGAATGTAATTTAATTTTATCGACACATAGACACCCGTTTTGGGTAATTTTAGAGAGAAAAAAATTCATCATATTACCCTATTTCGTATGACACCCATATAATTTATTATCCGGTATACTAATTATACTATTTAATATTTAATAATAATAAATTATTATTATTATTAAACTTAAATAACTAATACTCCCTCCGTTAATTAAAACTTGTAATTTACTATTTATGCACGTTTTTTTAAAATGATAAAAACTATATAAAATATTAACATTTTTCTAAATTTGTTTTTCTAAATTCATACTTAATTGTAATAAGTATGAAATCATTTGAAAATAATTATTAAAATTTTAATATTTTATATAGTTTTAAACACCTAAAAAAGCGTGCGTGAATAGTAAAACGTCAAATTTTAATGGCAAATTTGCTAAAAAAACCCATTTGGGTGAAACCCTTGCACACATAATCCCATCCGGAAAAAATTTGCTAAAATCCGGATATCCGGATTTTTGGCTCAACCGGTAGCAGGTAAGTGGGGAGGGACTGGACAGTGTGAGTATGACAGATGGACAATTGAGAGAGGGAGAGAGAGAGAGAGAGACGGAAAAGCGAGGAAAAGACAGAGAGAGAGAGTCTGTGTGAGAGAGAGATGGTGAAAATCCTGATCAATATTGAAAAGACAGGTAGAGAGAGGGAGAGAGAAGGAGCAGCTGAGTACAGTAAAAAGGAGGGAGCCAATTGTTCCCGCCCAGGGATGGCGCCAAAAAAAAAGGGAAAAGGGAGGGAGGAGGGGGAGGGTATATAAGCTTTGAAGAATGTCTGAGGGAAATCATTAGTTCACATTAATGAATTGCAGGGGAAATGGAACTTGAAGAAGGGGAATGGCCGACGTTGGATGTGAAGAAAGAGGGTAGGTGTCAACTGATGTGTGGTCTATATAAAGAGATCAGAGAAATTCTGGGCGTCACTTTTATTCACAAAATCTGAAGAAAGAGAGAGAATCCATTGAAGAAGAAGCAAGTGGGCCTGGGTTCAGTAAACGGTTTACTTGTACGAAGCCACTTTTCACTGGACGGTTAAATCGTACCCACTGGACATGTGTTGCAATTTACTGGACAGTCCTCTAGTCGGACATAAAATGGGTAAGTGTGCTCTCTATGTTTGGTAAGTGTTGTTCATATGTAAATACCGTCGATACAAATTAATTTATGTCTCCCTATGAAATGCAACAGGGGAAAAATCATCAGTTTGTATCACGGTATTGTTTGGAGGATGGTGGGCGTGTGAAGGCGGCACTTTGGTCTTCACAGGAACAAAGAGCCAGAAAGCCATGGTGGTGGACGAAAGGATTGACTATGTAAATATGAAGAAACAGGTGATGGACAAGTTTAATGTCGATGGGAGGAGGAATGATGTGGAGCTCATATATGTAAAGTCAAAGAAGGAAGGGTCCGAGCCGTTTGCCATCGGGGATGACGAAGACTTGGAGGCCTACAAGTTTGTAACCGGGCTGTCTGGAGAACGAAATTGGCCTATCGACCTCAATGTGTCCCTGGGACGCAAGGTTGGTGGAGACGTGCCCGAAGCACAAGGATCAACAACGGTTGACTCAGACGGTGGTGGTTTGTCTCCTGCAGGCTTGAAGGATGTTGTAGTGTCGTTAACTGGTCCGCCCGTGACCCAAGAAGATCACCCGAATACAGATCTCCTGGTGAGGCTTGACGGAGAAGACGAAGATTTGGGAGAAAAAATTGTCGAGGTAAACCAAAAGGATGTCCAGTTGGAATCATCGGGTGTCCAGTTAACACAAACAGCCGTCCAGTTAAAAGAGACTTCTGACCCGTTAGGGATAAGTGAGGAGTTGGAGTTGGAGTTTGCGAAGAGGGAAAAGAATGCCGACGCAGTGAATAAAGGGAAGCAAGTCATATATGTCAGCAGTGACATGGAAGATGGAGCCATTGGCCTTGGTAGCTCCTCCGACGAGGATGATGCAATCCCAAAAGTGGTTAAACCTGAACACGGTAGTTCTGGTCCGACGAAGTCTTGGTCATGGGATTATGAGGCGGAGCGAGCGGTGAGGGAAGTCGAGGAAGCATACGAAAGACGAAAATGGAAGTCGACCACTTCTCCGAAGCCTGCTGAAAGTGAACCAATGGTGGCGGGGAACCCATTGGATACTAGCCAGTGTGGTATTAAGCTCCGGGAGGGACAAACGTTTCGGAGGAAGGAGGATGTGCAGGAACTCGTAGCGTGGGCGGGTCTGACTCGCTGCTTCACGACGAAGGTGAAGAAGTCAACGAGGACCTTGTATGTTGTAGGGTGCGCTGCTCCCAAGTGCAAGTGGTCATGTCGGGTTTCGTATTACAAGGGAACAGGGTTATGAAAGATCCGAAAGCTTGTGGACGAGCACACATGCTCGCTAAACGAGGCGGTCAGCCAAAAACGTAGTGCGTCATACACGCAGCTGGGGCGGCGCATTGTCGAAAGGTATGTGACCCAATACGTAAAACTTAACTGGACTCTTGCCTAAATTCCATTAGACATATAGATATATACACTGGATACACAACACTAGTAACTGGACACATAACTATCTTCACTGGACACACAATTATCTTCACTGGACACACAACTATCATAACTGGACACATTTGTGTGTGAATGGGCATGTTCAGTTTCGGACGGTCGAAGAAGCCCCTCGATCCGGATCAAGTGCAGAGGATGATGAAGTCGCAGCTGGGGGTCACATGCAGCTACTGGAAGGCGCGCCGAGCCCGGTTGAGTGCGAGGGACAACGTGTACGGAACAGACGAGGAAAGCTATCGGAGCATGTACTCGTACATGTACATGCTGGAGCAGGCCAACCCTGGGACGTACACGAGGATAGAACGCGACACGGAGGGACGATTCAAGTATGCGTTTGTGAGTCTTGGAGCGTGGCGGAGGGATATCCCCCATCTACGGAAGGCTAGTCCTTCCTTAAATAGAACATGACGCTCAATTACTATAAACATGACGCCCATACGAATAACACATGACGTATGTTTGACTAGACATGACACCTGTAAGTCCTCAAGATGTTTATTCTCCAGGTTATATCGGTGGACGGGAGCTTCTTGAAGGGGAAATTTCGAGGGTGCTTGCTATTTGCTACTACACAAGACGTTAACCACCACATTTACCTCGTAGGCTTCGCCATGGTTGACGGCGAGAATGATGGGTCTTGGGGGTTCTTCTTCAGGCAGATGTTGCGTGTCGTTGAAGACACGACTGATCTGGTGTGGGTATCTGACCGCCACATGAGCATCCTGAAGGGCATACGGGATAGCTACATATTCGCGAAGCATGGCATATGCACATATCACTTATTTCAAAACGTCTGTTTCCGGTTCAAGTGCGGGGGCTTGCAAGATGAGTTCATGACGATGTGTAAAGCTTACAGGTACGATGAGTTCCAGGTGTTGTACGCGGAGTTCTGTGCACGGGTTCCCGGAGCGGGCCAATATCTGAAGGAGGCCGGGTTCAACAACTGGGCAAGGGCTTTCAACACTGGGAATAGGTACAACATCACAACCACTAATAACTCCGAGTGCTTGAACTCGGTGTTCAAATATCCTAGAGATTTGCCTCTAACAGCCCTTGTAGATGCCATCCTTGAGACCGTTGGCACGTGGTTCGTCAAACATAGGAAGACAAGAGGCGAGCAGGGGAAAGTCGTAAGCGACTGGGTTGTTAACGCCATCAGAGCAAACTTCGTGCAGTCCCTTTCCATGGTCGTCAGACAGCTGAGTGCACATGAGTTCGAGGTACGCAAGGGAACCTCCACCTGGCTTGTAAACCTTACAGGACGTTTATGCAGCTGCAGACGCTTCAACGTCGACCAGTACCCATGCGCGCACGCAATGGCATCATCCCAATTGCACGGGATAGATGTGTACTCGCTCGTCAACGACTGGTACAAGATAGACGCGTGGCGTGCGTGCTACAAGGACGTAGTCTACCCAGTTCCGTCGCGAGAGAATTGGAGGGTACCCGAGGCAATCGCCAAGGAGACTTGCCTCCCCCCAATTATCAAGGTACGGCCTGGAAGGCCGAAGACATCTAGGTACCCGTCTCAGTGGGAAAGGAAGTTCCCGAAAAGGCGCCGCACATAGTAACTTGCCAGGTGGTATTTTGGCATGACATCTAATGGGTTAGACATGACGGATAGCTATTTTGACATGACATATTATGGGTAAGACATGCCAGTGGGTATTTCACGCGTTTTGTAGTCAAGGCTAACTTATTCAGAAACGTTATCGCTCCCCCTTTTACATTGAAGTATGAACGTCGCCCGTGTTTTGTTATTAAGGCTTGTTGGGCCTGGGTGCAGCTATTTCATTTTGTACTTGACATGCAATTATATAAACTTGACAGGTGATATTTTGGACATGACATGTTTTAATTGTGCATTTTCAGTGGAAATGTGGACGACGTAAATATATAATTGTCAACCATTCGTACGACCTACATAGTTTCAAAAACAACAAGACATCATAGTTTTAAAACCTGAGCCCTAGGTTTCCCAAAACGGCATACCGTCGATACCAAAGTCAACCAAATTAAATCCTACGAAAGCACAACTGTTCAAGCCACCAACAACATTTCCAGACAACAGTACAAACAACAATGTTCTTGTAAAAAAAGGACGGAGCCACTGACTACTGAGGATCGGGGCTGGGACGGAAGGCACCATGGTAGATGGCGACACATAGGACTAGGCGGTAAGCATCGATAAAGGCGTCGTCCAGCCCTTTGAATGCGCGGTCGCCTGATGCGAGCATCTGCAAGAAACGGAGAGCGTAGGGGCCGGAGTCTCCTCTGCGTCGCAAAAAGTATGTGTCAAACCTAATGCACATCAATTACACTATAAATCAGAAGATGGACTACGACGACTTACGATTGCTTGTTTTGAGGGATCCCCTTCACACGGTTGTACTTGAACGGCTGGGGCAGTTTCCCTGCATGCTTGGCGTGCAGCTCTTGGTGGTCATCCATCAGCGGGGGAAGGGTGTGCGTGATGGGCTTTAGAAGGCCTGTCAAATGTCGCTCAGGAGTCAGAAGAGTGTCCGGATCATACACACGGACAGTCCACTCGGCCAGGTCGATCTCAACCGCTACCCAATGGTTGTCCTTTAGATTCCATGGAGCCAACACACGGTCGACGCTGGCCCAAGGTTTCAGACACCTCTCCGGCAACATACCGCTGAAGTAGTACTCCAAGTCCTCGTCGACGGGCATGCCGGTTTGTCTCTGCAGCAGTACCCCGAAATAGGGGTCGACGACTGCGACGCCTGCGTACTTCGACTCGCTGGCTAGCTTCTTTCGGAGGATGCCGCATGCTTCGTCGATATGCTGCAAACAAGGAACACGTGTCCAGTCAACCAAAAAAATGTCAAGTTATCGGAGCACGGGTGGCCAGACTTTACCTCTGAGCCCACCACTTTCATTGGCGTTTTTAGGTCCCCGAAGAAATCCCTCTCAAGGCGGGTGCCCAGCATTGTACGTGCGGGTTCAGTCCCTTCGGCGTCGTCGGTGGTCAACCACTCGTTGAATGCGTCCACGTCAGCCCTGGTCATCAGGTCCAAGTCCACGACGTCAACCCCCACAATCACCTTCTTCCCCTTGGCGGCCCGCGGCTTCTTCTGCCCCTTCGTCACGTCCTCCACCACCTCCTTTTCCTTGTTCCCCTTGTCGACACGCGGCTTCTTCACCGGCTGAGTAACTTCGTGGCCCTCTAACGTCGCAGGCGCTCGCCTCACCCTTCCGCCCTTACGCTAAAGGGGAAGTACGACCTCCTCCTGTGCCTCCTATGGTTGATTACATGACACAAAGTTAAACTAACATGGCACATAAGTGTTTTTGACATGACAGTGTCATTAACACGACCTACCTCAGGGGTTGTCTTTGTCGTGGGTGCTTCTGGCTCGGAGATGGTTGACTTGTCCCCAGGCCCTTTGGCCACAGTCTTAGACCCCTCAACTAACACCTCATCCTCATTAGCCCGATCCTCCTACATGACAACAAAAGATTTTTGACATGACGACTAACAATCTTCACATGACACTGGGCGGCAGATGGCTTACCTCAGCGGTTGTGACTTTGGTAGTGGCTGCTACTGCCTCAAGCCCGGAAGCCCCTACCATTTCAGTTGCCCCTGTGCTATCAGTCTCACCCTTGTCCTTCAACATTTCATCACCATGCGCAAATATGCGAAGGAACTTAGACTCGACACCATTATCAACAGTCACATCGCAGTACGACAGGGATGACTAACCTGTGTGGTGGGTGTTTCTTTGGGGGGTTCTTGTGGATCAGCATCCTTCTCCATTTCGGTCTCCCCATCAAGTGGTCACTTACTCTTACCCATCTCCTACAGATTATGAGTTAGTGTGACCGTCATTCACAAAACTTACATCACGGTTTCAGTTAGGGTACTTACCTCAGAAGTTGTCTTGGTGGTTTCATCTTCACCTGCATCAGTACCCGATTTCTGGCTCATTTCCTTAACAGTTTCCTCAGCCTACGCAATTATGGGAAAGGTATGTTACCATGACGCCTATATTGTTATACATGACGCCTATATTGTTATACATGACGGTTAAGGATACTGACATTACAAATTTAACATCTTACCTCCTTTGACTGCAACTCAGCATCTTCGGTTTCCTCACCGTAAGTTCCATGCCTGTCCTGCGAGTGTCTCACCTCGTCCTCACCTCGCTTCTTCCCCCTCACCTCTCTTCTCAGCTCCTACATCGCTGCCTCAATCCTTTCCATCCTCTCGTTAAACGTTGCCAATAAACTCGTCCCAAGATCATCCATCTTAGACAAAATCCTTGACACATCCACTTGGGCAGCCGTCGTACTTCCCTCACCCTGCGTGCCTGACCCAAATGCTTCCGTCGTGCTCGGTGCATGTTTGGCTTTATACTCCACCACGAGGTCGTCGAAGAACTTATCCAGCTTCTCTGTCACGAACATGGCGCCAAGGATAACCCCCTTCCTGACCTCCTCGGCATCTGGGAGAAGGACTGTCCGAACAGCGTCCACCTCGTCGAACATGCCCAACTCTTCCTTCGACTGCTGGATGAGGGAGGCAAGAGAATCGTACATGATATTGTGCTCTTTCGACTTATATCTCAGGCACCGAGGGTAGGTTGTGCTTGTGCTGGTGTCAGCAAATTGTCTTGCAACTGGCCGCAGAGCCTCGTACACCCACAACTACAAACAAACAAAACAAACTAGGTGATGACATGTCGACACTTTGCATTTAATCGTGTCCAGTTACCAGGAGGCAGTGTCCAGTTTAAATCACTATTTGTCATGTGAGAGTTACGTCCATACCTGGAATGCAAGGGGGAAGCCTCCTAAGAAGTACGACGGGCGAGAGCTCCTGACCCCGTGCTGGAGCTTACGCTCAACACACCGGTAGAGGAAATCGTGGGTTCGTTCGTAGCACAGTCGCCCCCACGGGTAACGCAAGAACGCCTCAGTGTCAGACACCATGTTTACAACCCACCCATGAATAAAGTTGTGGGGTTCCTTCGCAAACAGCACCGCCTCCACCAGCAATATGAGCGCGAACTTAAAGCGCCTTGCGGCCGAACGCTCTGACTTCATCGCCACTATGTACTCCGTCTCGAAGACCTCCATCCTCATCTATTCCGCCCCTAAGAACTCTAAGCAGGCAGCCTTATCCGCCGTAGTGTCCACATTCCGCCCCACGTTTGCCGAGCACTTCAGTCCGGTCACTAGCGCGAACTCCGCGATGGAGAACCGGACTATGGACCCCTGGATCATGTACCACGTTTCTTTTTCCTTTTTCGACCGCAGATGCCGCTGCAGGACGTAGTGGACTAGCTGGGCTGAGAACTCAACTTTGGCACCGAGCCTCGCAATGCCGCCAAACTGGCTTTCACAAAGACGCTTCCAGTCTGGCGCGCTCAGGTACTGGTCTAGCTTTGCAAGGACATTGGGTCTGGCGTATTGGTTGCACCTAGACTTGAAATGCTCGTCCTCGGGGACAACATATATCGCCTGCACATTGGGGTGGAATGTTAGACTGACTCATCTGTAAAACACTCTACCCTTGATCGACACTAGCCAAACCATACCTCGCCTGTTGTCGGTGTCTACGTTACCCTTCTTTCTCCTGAATCACCCATGTTGTTGTTTGATACCCTGCAGGTTGGGGAGCAATACTTTAGCATTCTTCAAACATTTGCAGATTTTCATCACACAAGTCACAATGCACATGACGTTAAGTTCATATAACATGTCATGTGACAATTTTAACATGTCAAGTGACCATTTTAACATGACAGACACCATATCTTTCCTGCACTTATCACAAATGACAGTAAATTTCTCGCCTCACCATATCTTAGCTTATACTTATCACCTAAGCATTATAACCATTTTATAGCTTCCACAAAATATAAGCCGCACAATTTTGCAATTAAACATGACAAGAAACCTATTAAACATGGCAACTAAATATTAAAAACATGACAGTTTACAATGTAACAGCATTTACATTCAATAACTTGTTCCTGAAATTTTTTAAACCACATATAGGTTCCCCGATTTCCCTCTATCTATCCTATTTCCCCAATCTCACCAATTTCCCCAATTCCCACAGTTTCCCCAATTTCACCAATTTCCCAAATATTCACACAATACATGTATCGATTTCCCCTAATTTGCTTCCTCCTTCAAGGCCTTTACCATATCATCACCACAATGGTACTTCCATTCTCTCCCCAACTCGAACACCCCCGTTCCCACATTTCCACCCATTGTTTTCATACTAGACGCATGTTACATCCCACATGATAGGGGCGGATATTTCACCCGTTATTTCATCCAATTGCAAACCATGGCAAACAAATTAGGGTCTTCAAATGGTCCCTCATCCTTTCAATTTCTGCAATCAGTACAAAATCGGTAGGGTTAGGGTTTACTTACTTCAAATCGGTCGGTCTATCTTTTCTAAATGCCCACAGGGTCGTCTTCTACACGTCGGGTTTACTGGCTTGAAATCCGGCACCGTCTTCTCCTCCGCACTCCCAGGTTCGTCTTCTTCCTTTGCCTTCTTCTTCTCCTCTCTCGTTTTCGTTTCAATAATGGTGGTTTCGTGCCTTCTCCCCTCCCTCCTCTCTCTCTCTCTCTGTTTTACACAGTTGGAAGATGTGACAGGTTTTTAAAACTGCCCTCTCTCTCCTCCTCCCTCCCACACTCTCCCTTCTTTCATGACTCCCAACAACCGGTTTCCACACCCCTTTCCCAACCGGCTACCTTGCCATTTTTTAAGGGGGGGGGGGGGGATCTAACCCTTGCAATTAGAAACGATTAGTGGGTTAGGCTAGCAAACCAAACCGAGGCGGGGGTTACTTCCTTTAATTCCCTCAATTTTAATTAACGGAAGGAGTAATATTTAACAAGAAGAAATTATTATTATAATAAACTAAATTATAATATTTAATATTTAATAACAAAAAACCTATACTAATTATAATATTTAAATGATTAATAATTATTAATGTAAAAATTATTATTAATAATAATATTAATGAGAATGGATTATAGAGTTTAATATAAGAAAATTTCATTGAATAAAAAATAAAATAAAGAAAAGTAGATTATGACTTATGAGTCCAAGGTTGGGGTTCATGAATGAGGGTAAAATAATAATAAATATGAAGTGGGGGGTTTTTAAGCCGATGTTACACTAAAAAGTTTATTACAAATGAATAATTAATATCAACTTAATGAATGATTACTGCCACCCTAGAGAATAGTTGCAAAATTGAGCAAACATTTTGCTATCTAAACGATTACTCCTCTTTACACACGAATAATTACTATTAGTCCGAGCGAATAGTTGTAAAATTGACCAACCCTTTTGCTATTATCTAAACGATAACTCTTTACACACGAATAATAACTATAAGATAGCGAATCATTAATATCACATTATCGAATAGTTCAGACAGTGCACCACACAAAAAACAACGCTACCCCACCAAAAAAATTGTTACGCCACAAAGTTCAAGCAAAATCTGGAAGTTCAGAGTTATTATTCGTTGATAATATAGAATTATTCGGTAATTTGTTCATCATTATTCATCGAAAACAGTGCAAGCAAAATGTCCTCCTCCCCACAAAAAAAAACCGTTACCTCGTAAAAAAAATCAACACACGCGCTTCCGCTTCAACAATTTGGCTATAAAAATTGTGGGGCCTACTCTTTTTTATTTAAATTAAAAGGAAAAGTCTCAATTAATTTCACTCGTCCATTTCTAATCAATCAATGACCTATATTTGTTAACACAAAACACAATAAGAGATTTTGTTTACATACGACCCACCCTCTATATATAGTCGAATTAAAAAATGACAATTTGAAGATATAATTCGGTAAAACCAGATGTCTGGAGTGTTAAATTTGTTCACAAAAGCAAGTCATTATAGGTATTATTTGGTATTTACTTTAAAGAAATACTCTTGTAATAATTAATTAGTGAGTTGTTATTTAGTTGTAGTTATTGAGAAAATAAAACAATAGTGCAATATAAATGAGTGTATCAATATATAATGCTAAAAAGGAGACGTGAAATCAATATTCAATATATATATATATATAAAATACTAAAACAGAGGCCACTGGCGCGACCTCGCTGCCACGGAATTTTCTGGATTAAACGGGATTATTTTTGCTTACGTGTCATTTTCTGAATTACATCAATTAATATAAGCAAAAAAAACTTATCTTTTTAAATCAAATCATAACAACTAAGTATTTATTTAATATAACTAAATTTATGATATACATATTACCGATTCAATACATATATTTTTATAATTTATCCGGACAATTAGCATACTACCATATCTTTCTATGGCTAAAGATCAAATTTCACGTAAATTCAATATTTAATTAGTAGTTATTTAAATCTTACTTAAGAAATTAAAGATTTAAGTTGAACGTAGAAAAATGTTTATTAAATTTGAGTTTACGTGCAATTATACTCTTATTAAAAAGGGTCACAAAAATTAAATTACTTACTAAAGGAAATAGTTTTAAAAACCAGATTATGAAATAATTTTCCCCAATTCAATTATTTATCTGTACAAAATTAAGGTTGTGATTTATTTGTTTGAATATTTTGATGGATTGCATATGAATTTTAAATATTTATTTTTTAAATAAATTGTGAAAGTTAAAATAGTTTCATTGCAATATTTATATGAAAGGTTTCAAGTATCTATGAATTAAATTAACAAAAATATACAAAATGTATAAACAAATTATAACTAATCATTTTGTAAGAACGAAACATAACACCAAGTACGCCCAAATAGTAAAAAAGGATTGATCTTTAACCTTCACAATTTTAATGTGTTGTATATTGATATGAACTAAACATACTCTTAATTTAATTTATTGTTAGTAGGAGATCTAAAAATTTCAACCAAACTATTATAATCTTCAAATTTCAGAAACAAAATGTACATTAAAGAAAACTATAATCTATCGAAATTTATATTTATGAACAAAAGAAGACAATTTATCTATTATAACCTTCAAATATCTATCTATATAATCTTTCTGAAAGGCTAAATTATGCAAGGATGAATTTATACGAATTAATATATAGGTCCATAACAGATACGTACTTGACACAAATTTTTGCAATTTTTTTTGATAGAATTCTGCAAAATTTTATTGTTACAAACTAAAAGTTTATCTTTTCTTTTTATCCGTTATCAACGTATATATTGTAATGAAGATTAATCTTTTCTTTATCAAGCTAATGATAATCATATTTATATATAGAGTATATATATCAAATTAGACGGAAGATTTTTGTAGGTCATTTTGTGAAAGTTATGGCTCCTTAGTAGAAATAAAAGATAATTATGAAACTTCTAAGATAGAAATAAATATCTTTGGAAAGAAAAAAAAATGAAGAAGATGGAAATATAATTTAAAATTAATGTTTTTTTTTTGTAATATACATGCATGATTAAAACATAATATAAATTATATATTTAATTATTTTTCCAACATAGATTTATCACTTTACCCTTTATCATACATGGTATTATAATGAATATTTATCTTTTTTTTTTAAGTTGTTACGAATTAATTTATATATATTCGCTAACCATATATTGATTTTAAATGAAAAGAAGGTAAGTTTAGTTTATGATTAATTGAAAACTTTCAGAATAAAGATTATTGAAATAATGTTAATCTTTATAATTTAATAAAAAATAATAGTTTAAAAATAAATTAAGGAAGTAATAAAATATAATTTTTAAAGAAATCGCGCAAAGTCGCGGGCCAAGATACTAGTATACTACTAAAACGGAGACGTGAAAAATCTATGTGGCGGTCTCTGGTCGAATTCGCTCACGTGTCGTTCTCTGGTACAATATGGTCGAGTTTTTTGACACGTCAATTAATGATTATCTAATATATTTAAGCCCAATTAATGATTTCACGTCTTTAGCCACATTATTTAAGTTGTTAACTATTACAATTGATTTAAATAACAAAATTTTATCATATCTTGATTAGTTATACTTTGACCAATTTTTTTACTTATTTAAAAAAATCCAATGAATTTTGATAAACAAAAAAACCTTATAATTATACCGTAGCAAAGAACTAAAATTCTGTAAACATTGATAATTCATAACGATAACTTAAATTTTAAAATAAATGAAAACTTCCGTACTAAGTAATAACTCTTTTCAAACTTCGGAACTAACTATTATAAAATTAGAATTAGGTAAAATAGAATTTTTGTATAGGTTTTAATATGAACCCTTTAAAAAAAAAGACTCGTCTCAATATATTAAATTCACATAACGATAGTATATTGATATGGGGATTCAAATCAATTATGAAGTTGGACTTTTCATTTGGTAGCCTAATTTTACAATTTTAAAATTAACATATATATATATATAGGATGGATTAAATGTTTACAAGCCTTATTGTGTTTTGTGTTAACAAATATAGGCCGTTGATCGAATCAAAATCAAAGGTTGTGATTAATCCTGAATTTAAGTAATTTATTTTTAATAAAAAAGTAGGACCCACGGGGAAAACTAATCCAATCTCACAAGGAAAGTGCGTGTGATGCACATACATGTAACTGCTTGAATTCTCCAAAGCGATAAGCGTGGGATACGCTTAATTTTTATTTTTTTTTTGCCAATTTACTCCAATTTCCTTTTTGAAAAGATTTTTGGTCATACAAATCAAGATCATGATCTATTAATCTAGTATGTAAAATCCTTGAAAATCCGTGACAGTTTCATCCAAGCGAACGGTGAAGAAGAGGAAGATTCATCAAAGTTTTTTAACTTCATAATTTTCCAAGTAGTCATCAATATTCGGCAAAATTTATCAAATATTCATCACAGTCACTCAATTATTCATCAAAGTTTTTGTTAAAATTTATCAAATATTCATCACAGCCACTCAATATATTCATCTCAGTCACTCACATATTCATCACAATTACTCAATTATTCATCATAGTTTTTGTTAAATTTTATCAAATATTCATCACAGTCACTCAAATATTCATCACGATCACTCAAATATATATCACAGTTACTCAATTATTCACAATTTCCTAAATATTCATCAATATTCGGCAAAATTTAAGAAATATTCATCACAGTAACACAATTATTCATCAAAGTCAAGAATCATTTCACCAATATTCATATCACGTCCCCCGAGTATGAAACATGACCTATTTCGTACCAGTGACTCAAATTTCTACAATATTCGTATCAAGACAACAAATATTCATCAAATTAATCCTCTTTCAACCCCCCTCTGATGAAAATTCGCGTCCATCCCTAACTCGGGGCGAATTCGATGGTGCGCTACAATGGCGTCATCGTGGTGTCCCTTCAAGCCGCCTACAGACTCCGCCGACTAGGTTCACTATACAGGCGTTACAGCCAAAGGTGTGACTCTCGGATGAGCACTATTCGCCGGAGTCGCCCTCTAATTTCGCCGGAATTGCCCTAGTATGAGATGCGATGAAAAGGGTGAGAGACGATTGTTTTCTAATCGTCCAAAAAAAGGGGGATTTGGATTGGGATATCACGCGCGTGTGTTGGGAGAAAAGGGTAGTTTTTATATTTTCATATTAAAATTAATTAATTTCGGTAATTAATCTCGTCCTTCCATTTGCAATCAATCAACGGCTTATATTTGTTAACACAAAACACATTAAGGGATGTTTACACATGACCTAACCCCTCTCTCTCTATATATATATGATAAAGTTTGACTATATTTTATTATTAAATTAAACAATGGATAGCGTACTCTAAAATTTATGAGTTTGTGTATTAGTGAATGATTTTTGGTATTTCAAATCAAATTTTATAATAATATAAATAGTTATCCATTTCTTTATAAAAACATTTGTTTTAATGTAAATTTATTAGTGGAGTCATAGACGAAACTTGAATTATTAAATAATATTATATTAGGATAGATTATTTTATTTTATTAAGTTTTATACATTTTTATTAGTTGCAAAATAATTTTATTTATTTTTAGCTTTAAATTTGTTAACGATGTTATTTATTTAATTAATACTATATTTTAATGGATTGTATATTGATTTCCTAAAAAGTTATCAATCAAATTATTTTTTATCTTCATAGTTTAATTATAAAAAAATCAAGGATAATATATACAATAAAATAATATTTATTAAAATGTCGCGTAACATGCGAGTGATAAGACTAGTGTAACGACCCGAGTTATAGAACCCGGGTTACATTCCGAAGGGTTGCGTACCTTCGTTCAGATCTTGCAATTCAGATATGGGTTGAGTTTCAAAACAAAGGGATCAGTTTGAAAGGAGAGATTTCAAACCCTAAAACCGCGATAAGTCCATTGGGGACTCGGAGTTCACACACCGGAACCTGTCCTAAGGTCAAATTTGCGTAAAACAGATTGATTCCAAAACCAAGCAAATAGTCATAAAAACTAAATACAACGTCGCCAGAGTAGGGTCGGGTCAAAACAGAAATACGAAAATAAGTAAGGTACTAAAAACATCATAAGAGTGGATAAAGTATAATGTCAGCCTCTCAATAACCGCCAAAGGAAAACCATCGCCAAATCAGCATAGATCAAGCAAAATCAAGCGCATGAATACCTAAAAATAAGAACAAGGAAATGAGTCAAGTCGAGCCACGCATACGGGACCGGAAGTCCACACTGAGGCCACATAGTATGCGCTTATCCTAATAAAGATGATTCTAATGCAATACGAGAATAACAAACACGCAAGCATGCTAGCAGTTTATATATGCAATAAGTACTGTAAAAGGCCCGCCTCAAAGAATGTCAAGTGACATATTCCTCTGTTGGACAAAAATGCGCAAATAATTGTACAACACATTTTATTTGATTTTTAATATTTGAGTTCAACCCCTTTTGGTTATCCTCTTGATTCGAAGTCGTATCGATACCAAGATTTGAATGGTTTTGGTGATTTGGGCTGCACCCGAATTTTAGCGGGTTGCCTACGTATCTCTTGGAAGAGAATCAATCCTTACGTAGTTCATAGTGTTGTGGATTTTGATTTTGGGTTTGGTTTCGTTTTCTTGTATGCATCAGAGGATGAAGTTCAAACCCACCTTCTACGAAGGGTAGCTCGAACAACACTCCACCCGAGTAACCTGAGCCCACCTTCTCAGAAGAGTAACTCAAGTAACCCGCCTATCATTTGCATAGAAAACGATTTTAGGTGGAGTTTGATTTGATTTGACTTGTTTTGACTTAAAGGTCAATTTTGAAGGTTGTGATTTAACTCGTTTGTGAGTTTCCTACATACCCTTTTGGAATGGATCAAATCAAACGTAGTTCTTGAAAAGGACAAATTTGAATTTGATATTTAGTTTTTTGAAGTTTTGGTCGTGATCGAACTCGACGAGCGGAAGCTTTGTATCGAGTCGGAGGAGACACTTTGGATTTGATTGAAATTTGATATTTGGGGCGACTTAGAGTCGGCAAATAAATTTGAGGAGATTTGTTTGGAAGTTTGGGTGTGACTGGACTCGATGAGAATTTGATTTACACCGAGTTTCCTACGTATCCATTTGTTTGGTGGAATCAAGTCACCGTAGTTCGGGACGAAAAGAAATTTTGTATTTGGGTTTGATCATGGGATCATTTGAGGGTGGTGATTGAACTCGACGAGCGAAAGCTTTATATCGAGTGTCCGGCCGACCTACGTATCTCTTAGAAGAGAATCAAATCACCCGTAGTTCTAAACGAGAGAAATTTAATTTGTTTGGTTTTGACCTCATATTCATTTAAAGGGAATTTAGAGGTTAACGACTATACCCGATATATTTTTAGAATTTAATATCGAGTTACCTACGTAGCCGATATAAGGCGTCAAGTCTTTACGTAGTTCTCAACGAACTGATTTATTGTTTTTGGATTGACGATTGTACTCGACGAGCATAGGCTTTATGTCGAGCTACCTACGTACCCGTTTGGACGGGATCAAATCATCCGTAGTTCTTTGAGAAACCAAGTTTGATTTGGTTTTAAAAGTTTGATCGTTTGAGGATCGTGATTGAACCCGACGAGCTCGTAGCTTTATATCAAGCTTCCTACATACCCGTTTGAACATGATCAAATCTTATGTAGTTCTTCATGCAAACCAAGTTTATATTTTGTAAAACTCGATTTGAGGTTTTGACTCCGTTATTGTTGAAGCCGGTTTGAGATTGACCCACTAGAATTAATTGGCAAATAATATTTGACGAGTTTAACTTTATGTTTTAATCAAACTCGAATTCTTAATTTATGCCAAAAATAATTCTTATATTTTAATGGGTCGATTTAACAATTAAACATATTTTTTCTCAAATATGTCAAACACGTGCGTGGGCCAAAAGTCTATGCCTTCACAAATCACATTGCTCCCCATTTTCTTCTTATAAGGCCGAAACTTTCATTTGTTTTTTTTTTTTTAAAAGACAACTTCAACCCAATTTTTTTTGTTTTAAGGAATGTAAGCCAAATTCTCCCTTTTTTTTAGGTGAAGCAGTAGCGACTCCTCCCTTCACACAGTACACGCCCCTTTCACAGAGGCGATCGGTTCTTCGCCTCTTCCCCCGACGATGGATGGCCTACTCCGTTGTCTTTCTTTTCGACAACCGCACTCATGTGACGCACCATTTGGGAGCTACGGCATCGAAGGTTAGGCCGAGTTGAGCTTCGACAATCCGGGACGAAGCTAGGGCAAAGCTTCAACTCGAATCTCTCCAGTCAGGTGCGTTCTGTGTTTTTTTTTTCTGTTTGTTTGCGAATTTTAGATTCTTCGCTCGTATCCCCTTCTAATGGATCCCTTTAATTGTTTGACTGATTTTTTCCGTTTTGCAATCTCGAGGGTTGTAATTTGGGGATTTCTCAGTTTGGGTAATCAAAATAAAAAAAGGGAACGGAACGGAACTGCGGGATGAGCTCCCACCAATTGAAGACGGACGAGCTCTTGCAAGAGAGGGTGCCAGAGGTTTGTTTTCACCCTTTCCTTTGCGATTTGCCCCTTCATTTGATCCGATTTAGGCTTTGGAAAACCAAAATTAGTGCTGATTTTATTGCTTTGTAAATTGGGATTTTTTATCCAAGCAAGTGATAAAGGGGCAAGTGAAGCCAAGGCTCGAGAGCAAAGGACACCTGAACTTGAGTGTCTGAGTCTTTGAATGAACACTACACCATCAGAAGTGACCAACACTTTGGCTTCTTCGCTCAAGTATGCTCGACTCTTGTTCTCCCTCTTTTTTTTTTATTTGAATCGCTCCAAACCACCCATTGATCTGAATCGACTTGCTTTTGTCCTGGGTTCCAAAGGTTCAAGTTGTTCTACCGATTTTAGAATTGGTAGGCTGAACATGGCTATTGTTTGATTTTATCCTTCTGAAAATTCTAGACCCAGAATTTGCTGTTTGGTTTAGAGTTCAAAACAAACATATTGATTTCTCAATAGTACTGATTTGTTGAACCCACTGATTTGGATTTCAATTTGTGCTAGACATAAGCCACTTTAGTTTCACTCTAGCTTCTGAATTTTCAAGTTAACGAGTCCATCAATTTGGCAGTGTCAGCATTTGCTGTTGTTTGCTGGTAACTGCAGGCAGCAAACATAATTTTTTTGTTCTGACTTGGTCCCTCTCAGTTGCTGGCTTTATTTTATTTTTGATTGCTTGTAGAATCCGGCAATTCATTGCTTATGAATTCTGGGCAAAATTGGGCAGCACTTCCTTCCTGTATTCATTTTACTTATAGCTGATGGAATTCGGCAATTTGTTTGCTTGTGAATTCCGGGTAAAATCCGGCAGCCTTTCGGCGCTATGAATCGATCCACGCCGGGATCGGGGTTGCGACGAGAGACTAAACTCTCGAGCCGCTAATGCTAGGATCGAAGGTCACGACGAGAGACTAAACTCTCGAGCCGCTAGGATCTATTTCATTTCCAGTTTTGCTTATTACTTTTTTTTTTACCTGCAGATGAAGAGAGAACAACAAAGGTTAGGAGATGGATCTTCTACCTCTTTCAATAGAGGTATCTCTCTCTCTGTCCTCTCTCTTTCCACTCCCTCCCCCCAGCCACATACTTGCAGTAACCTTTTAAAGGAGGCGTGGGAGCAGTTACTGAATGAAATAACTCCCCCAACCACGTACTGCCCCACTATCACATTTGTTTAATTTTCCTCTTTTTGTAGTTCTTTTTTTATTAACTGTCTACAGGAATCCAGATGCACCTTGGTTTCATTTTAATTTGGGCCCATTAGCCCCTTTTTTTTTTTTTTTTTTTTATTAGAAAAAAATTCGGATGAGTATGTTCTACCCAGCCCATTAGGCCTTTTTGTTTAAACATGTATTGGACTCGTATTTCAATTTATAAAGTCTTTTTTTTTTATGTTCAAGCAAATGCCCGATTTGGGAAGGGTTGAGCTCTATGCTTAAACATTTAAACACATGTTTATTATACGATAAATGTGATTTCATTATTTATGAAATAATGAATTCACGAAAATTTGTCCTCCAACAGTTGCCCCCCGAACTTTGTGCGTGTGAGATATCGAACGCGTTCAAAGTTCGAACAATGTGCTATTTATGCACCATTTGAGTTTCAAACAGACTTTTGGTTTGCTTTGTAGTCTAAAGAAAAGTTGGAAATTGAATTTACCGTTCCGATGATAATTGATCACATATGAAAAGCAATTCTACTTGGAATTTGCTTAGGACCAATAAGAGGTAATCTGGACGGGACGGGTGAAATATTTGGTGGGTGATGGGTCGGGTAGGGTGAAGGGTTTTGGGTGGTGGATCGGGTGACGGAAGTAGATCATCCACCCGTCACCCGACCCATTGCCATCCCTACTCTTTTCCAAATTCTAATTAGGGGTCATCTCGTTGGTCTTCGATTTAACGAATAATTACTATTAACTTAGGGAATAATTATTATTAACTTATCGAATAGTTGCAAAATCGACGTACACTTTTGCAAAGTCGCTTCGCTGGTCTTCGACTTAACGAATAATTATTATCAACTTAACGAATAATTGCTATCAACTTATCGAATAGTTGCAAAATTGACTAACACTTTTACAAGTTTTTAATAATCCGTATATTGACACACTCCCAAAAAGAATAATCTAATGAATAATTACTATCAACTTAGCGAATAATTGCAAAACTGACTCGCATTTTTACAGGTTTTGAATATCAAATCTAAACAATAAATCCTCATTACCCACGAAAAATTACTATTAAATTAGCGAATAATTTCAACGTACGAATAATTCATATTAGTTCATAAAACAACCATGAAAAACCTAGAATGAAACTCCAACCATGACTTGGTGAATAATTATTATCGATTTAGCGAATAATTACTATCAACTTAGCGAAAGTTCTAAAATTGACTCACACTTTTGCAAGTTTTGAATATCAAATTTAAACGATAACTCCCCATTACCCACAGATAAAAATATCAACTCAGCGAATAATTTCTACATACGAATAATTCATGCTAGTTCATAAAATAACCACGACAAATCTAGAATCAAACTCCAACCACGACTTAGCGAATAATTACTATTAATTTAACGAATAATTACTATTAACTTGACAAATAGTTACAAAATTGACTCACATTTTACAAGTTTTGAATATCAAATATAAGTGGCAATATAAGCCCACCTTCGGAACAATATATAGCGAATAGATGCAAAATATTGAAGTTTTTGTAACTGATATTGAAAACTAAATCTAAGGGCAAAAGCCCACCTTCAAATAAAAATAAAATAAAATGGGGCCTACTGTTTCATTAGGTAGTAATAGGGTTCGTATGAGCCGGGGTTAATAAACTAACTAAAAATTATAAACATGGTAAAAATTTATAAACTGTTGGTAAAAGTAGTTAAAAATTTATGAAAAAATATAAACTCCGTATGTGACGAAAAACAGTTTATTTGTAAAAAGTGGAGTTTATTTGGTTGTTATTAGGGGTATTGTGGTACTTTCAAACCAAATAAACAAAATAAACCCCAAATAAGCTCCCTCAAGTAGCTTTTTTTTTAACTCATAATTTTAACTGTTTTAGGCTTATTTTGGGTTTCCATACCAACTTTTTAACTGTTTATTTTTTTAACAGTTAAAATTTATTTTAACAGTTAAAAAGTGGTAACCATACACACCCATAGAGTTTTACTGTGATTAATTTGGCGGTTATAAAAAAAAACGGAATTTTCGCCTGGCGCCCCTGAGATAAGGGTAAATTCGCTAGGTATACAAAAGTTTTGGAAAATTCGCCAGGTGCCCTTGAGTTTTGAGTGTTTTTTGCCCCGTGCCCCTGTGAGTGAAAAATAACTGTGTCGTTAGTCCATCGTTCTATCAGAATTCAGAAGCGCTGAGGGAAGGAAGGGAAGAGAGGAGAGGGGAGGAGAGGCGCCCGAGGCACGAATCGCCGGCGAGTCCGAGGCCACCAAAAGGAGAGAAGAACGTACAGATTCGAGGGAGAGACGAGGGCCGAGGGGGAGTAGGGAGGAGACTGGTTGCTTGAAGATCTCGAAGTCGTTGGAGGATCAGACGAGACGCGAGGAGGGAAGAGGTCGACGTCGGCGACAGCGCTGTGATGAAGGCAGGTTCTTCTCTGTAATTTGAAAATTTAGGGTTTTTAAATTTAGGATTTTCGAAATGAGATTGGATTTTTGGAATTTAGGGTTTTTAGATTTGGGATTTCTCTCTGGTCGAGTTGACGAAGGTGACTGGAGGAGAGTAGGCTTGCGCGACAGTGTGAGGACGACACTGGCTTTCTGGCGCTAAATGCCGGCCATCGGAAACAACACGAAGGCATCGACTGTGTTTTAGAGAGAGACAGAGTGGCGAGGAGGGAGGAGGCCAACACCGACGATTGCCCTGGAGGTAAGTTTTACCGTCTCAATTTTGGCAATTCAGGGAGGTTTGGGGATTTAGGGATGAGAATTCAGATTTCCCCCTTCTCAATTTCTGCTTTAAGGAGATTTAGGTGTTTGGGTTTAGATTTAGTTTTGAAACAGCCTTTATGATTGCTACCATACATTTTTCATTTGCTGTCATACATTTTGATATAGCCTTTTAGTAGCTTCTTGTGGTCTGATGTACTTTCGTTTGGTGTCATATTGTCATACATTGTTCTTGTTACAGCAGATGGATAAATAAACCTTCCTTTTGTGAACCATTGGTTTTCAGGATGCCTCACGAACACATCATACTCGGGGGTCTATTCTTGTTTATGCATAACATTCATGTCCAAACAAAACATAAACACAGGGTTTCATTGAAACAGGCAACTTTAGGATATTGCTTAGTAAAATCTGCTTCATGTTGTTGTTATTGATTTGAGGCCAAAAAAAGTAGAGAATTGCTGAATTGAATATTATGAGCTTCATATCTCCTGAATTGGATATTCTGCCACACAAAAAAAAGCATATTGGAAGTACTGTGTGAAACTTTTGTAGCAAATGGAAGGCAGTTTTCCTCATGAAAAGGCCACTTTAACCACAAACAATACAACCATCAAGATAAGTAATGGTTATGAGATCCCCCATAGTCTCAGCTTGGTACTGATACAAAAGTAACCAAAAGAACCTTTTCTTCCTACCGTTGCAACCCATGTGGTGCGACACAGGATATTTTATTACATTTTTCCCCTTTTTTTCAAGATTCAATTAAGTTAGACCTATATTATATTAGATTTGCCATGTATATATCTCAACATTTTAGGTTGTAGGTTGCACTGACAACTAATTTGGTTCAGATCTTAATAAATTTGTGCATTTTTTGGCAAGCTCCTCAAAATCTTTCTAACCTTTTCTTCATTGGTGAAGGTTTTGCCGAGAGAATCCAGGTTGTTCACGATTTGTGTAAATCTTGTAAACATTTCTTTCACCGTTTCCATGGACAGCATCTTGAATAACTCATACTGATGCAGGAAGATGTTTGCGATCCTCCTCCACCGCCGCCCCCATACGGTCCTCTCTGACACGTGCTTTCCGGTCCGGTGGCGCTGCATCTTCGCTGTCCTCCTTCCTCGTATCTTGTGGGGCTGGTGCTGCTGCCTTCGGCTTGCGTCGCCGCCCTGGTTCTTCCCCTTCCGGTCTATGCTGCTGCTTGTCCTTGGCCTGTTGGCCTGGTGGTGGCGCTTCCTCCTTTCCAATCCCCCTCGTCTCGATCGCCGGCGACGTGTGCTTCCGGCGTCCGTACCGGCGTCTGCGGGACTGTTTGCCGGTGTTCTTAGCGTGCACTGTACTGATGATCTGATTCTTGCTTGGCGTGCAAGCTGCAATCTTGGGCTTGCACGCCAAGTCTCAATGAATCTAAAAAAAAAACAAAACAAAAACAGGTTATAATAAAAAAATTTGCTCGTATATATTATATTTACTAGTATTACTACCCGCGATCATCGTGGTTAGTTAATAAATTATTTTCTTAGAAATTCACTTCTATTGTTATATAATTAAATTGAATTACATAAATCATACTAATAATTTCTAGATTAATTAAATACATTTATACTAATATATTATTTAATTATACAAGCCATGTTTCAACTTTATTGTATTAAATTATAAATGTTGAAATTGATTATTTAAAATATTTATATGTGAAAACCATATATAAACTGCCTATAATATTCACTATAAAGTTAAAATGGATTGATAATAATAAAAATATTATTCTAAGCTATTTTAATAAGTTATAAAAGTTCATGATTTATTTTAATAAGTTATAAAAGTTCATGATTTATTTTAATAAGTTATAAAAGTTGAAATTGATTATTTACAATATTTATATGTAAAAACCGTATATAAACTGCCTATAATATTAACTATAAAGTTAAAATAGATGGATAATAATAAAAATATTATTCTAAGCTATTGTTCATAATATATATATATATATATAAAGATATGGTTTCATTTAGTATATATTAAGTTTATTTAATGAAAAAATATTATAAACCTTATATATATATATTGAATAAATATTTATTAGAATGTTATAGCTCAATTCAATTAAAATCCATATATGTTTTTGGTATACTAACGTGATAAAGAATCTCAATATAAATATATTAATTTATTTTATTAGATTTGCCTATAATATATGCTATAGCTATCCATATTAACGTGAAATAGAAAAATTGTCTCTAATTCCATTAACGAATACATTCCAAGTTCGTATTAAGATAAAGAATCTCAATATAAATATTATTCAAGTATATTATCTCTATTATCTATACTATCTTAAATTGTATAGTCAAATTTATATTAAAATGATAGATTTTGTAAATAACTAAGATATGAATTTGAATATTTATATTAAAAATGATAGGTTTTGTAACCACTTAAGATATGATGTTGAATATTTATATTAAAAATTAAATTTAATCTTCAATTAAAATAGACACATAAGATGACACATGTATAAATAGATGATGTAATCGTCTGACGTGGCTTAAATATATTGGATCATCATTAATCGACGTGTCAAAGATCCGGACCAGATTGCACCAGAGTACGACACGTAAGCGAATCGCACTAGAACCCGGCGCATAGGATTTCCACGCCTCTGTTTTAGTATTATATATTGATGATATTGATATTGATATTGATTTATAATATATATTTATAAATCCCGAAAGGGGTTGATTAAATCTCGAAAGGGTCTGTTGGTGTGTCGTACTATGGTGGTTCTCGACAGCGAGTCTGGTTGTTCGTGGCGTTCTTCGTCTGAGTTGGAGCTCTGACGTCCGGTGTCGGGTTTGGCTGGGGTCGAGGCAGTGTGTATCGAGGCGACTCCGTGATACGGAATTTTCCTTGGAGGTTCGTCTTCACTGCCCACAGGACTCATGATGTACCGCTGGCCAGCGGTGTCACTGCCTGGTGGTGCTTGGCGCCGGCTCTTAGTCTACGTTGTCTCCAGTTTGGTTGGGCTTGGTTCGCTTGTTCGACTGTATTTGTGTGCCTTCCACCATTTGTACTGCACCTTTTTTCTGTTTCTATATTGTATTTTTCTATTTCTATGTTATATGTTTAGACGGCTAACCGTCTGCCGACTTTGTCGGCCTATCGAGGTTCGGGCATGTCCGACCTCGAATTATTTCCTTATAAAAAAAACACACAAGATGTATGGATGGAGAACAGCTTGTCCATATAAAACCGTAACCCTCTTCTTCTTATCCTATATCCACCCCTATAGCCACGTACAAATTCAATTGGCATTAATATAGAGGTAGAGCACACCCTAAATCAAACCTAGTGCAAATTACTTGTGCTATACGTACAAAATGTAGTAATTTTGGTGCGATATTTGTTTTTTTTTTTCCCAAAGGGAACTGGCCGGTCATATTCATCTTTTACTAATATAACTGGATTAATTCAAAACATATTTATATCTATATTTAAATAATATTTTAAATGAGAAGAATTTTGAAGAGATGTTATATCTTCATCTTCATATGAAGCTAATCAAATTATATTAGTGTTTTTAATTATTTTCTTAATATACTCTTTTTTTTTCTAATCAATATATAATTTATATACTACTCTATTAGAGAAGAAATTTTTTTAATGATATTATGAATTTAATAATGATTTCTAAGATACTTTAATGATGAAATTTTCTAAATTTTTTACTTTATCAACATTACATTTCTTATTTTATGCTCACTTTTTTTAATTAATCCTTTATTTAAATATATAATATTAATTTATTAAATTATATATTAGGATTTTAAAAAATTGTGTCATGGCACAATACTAATTTTACTTATTGGTGTGATTGGTATAGTCATTGGTGTGATTTTCTATAAATTATTTAGGGCCCGTTTGGTTGTAGGCAGGGAATGGATTAGTAATCAATTCCTTAAAATGAAAGGAAACGATACCGCTACTAGTTTTGTTTGGAAGATTTTATGAAAGGAATTATTCCTCTTTTATAAATATTTTTTCTGTAAATTTTTTTCTTTGTTAAATTAAAAGTCAAAATATAAAACATCAAATTGCAATCCCTATTATCAAATCCCACAAACAATAGCTTGAAATCAATGGCTTATAACAATCCATCAAATAACCCTGTAAAGTTAATAATGAAATCGCTTATTCGATAAGCAAGAGTTAATTGAAAGTTTAAAACCACTCTCCTTCTAGATGATTGTAGAGGGATAGACTAGATCTAGATGGTTGTAGAGGGATGGACCATATCTGAGTGGAAGGGTCATCGAAGGTTAACTGCACAGGAGGTCGGTGAATCAAAAGGTGAAGGCGATAGCGGATCTGATATCTCGGTGGCACAAATTGATGGATCGGGGGTGGTGGACCAAGATGGTGGTGATTGTAGACGAAGTTCGGGTCATAGGTGTTAACCAGGGTGACGAGGGGGGCAAAGCATATTTGGCCTTCAATGATGAGCGCAGAGCAAAGTCACGGTACCGGAGATCGACTAGGAGAATCGAAAAAGAAGAGAGAGCATATACGAAAGTCGAGAGATCGAAGAAGAGATTAGAGAGTCGTCATGGAAGCTTGAGAGGTCGGTTGGTGAACGGTGATGCGCGCTTGAAAGCGAGGTCGGGGTAATTTGATAACATAAATGTGATTGCTTAATTTTTTTGGGGGGATTAACAATTTCCCTTAACCTCACCTGTGAAAAGTAAATATTCCTTTAAAAATACAAAACAAGCATGACATACAGAGAGGTAAGGAGCTTAATGATTCCTTTCTTTACTATTTTTTTTGGCAAAACAAACAAGCCCTTAATCCCTTGAAAAGCTAAATAATTTGGTTTGTTGATAAAAGAGGATAAACCGTTTAAGTTAATTCCTGAACACATACGGATCAGTATACGTTTAATTCAAAAATATATTGTTAATGATGGTGAAAAATATAAACGTATAGTGTGGTATTAGGCTATTTAGCTCTTGTCACAAGTGATCTCTCAGTTCAAACATGCATAATTCCGGCTATAAATTGATCGCTTTGCAGCTTCAACATCCACAAAACACAATCAATAATTAACTCATAATGGATCTCAACAACAACAACAAGAAGATGAAGCTTCTTCCTCAATTCACCTTCTCCATAGCCCTAATCTTCCTCCTATCCCCTCCTTCATTAGCAGCCACCCCCAAGATCAAGGCCGGTTACTGGTTCCAAGACAGCGGCCTGCCCTTGACCAGCATCAACGCCACCCTCTTCACCCACCTCTTCGCCGCCTTCGCCGACCTCAACAGCTCCACCTTCCAAGTCTCCGTCTCCTCCTCCAACGCCAACTCCTTCTCCCAATTCACCTCCACCCTCCGCCGAACCAACCCCAACATCATCACCCTTCTCTCCATCGGCGGCGGCACCTCCAAACCCGCCGACTTTGCCTCAATGGCCTCCTCCTCTTCCTCCCGCAAGGCCTTCATCAACTCCGCCATCAAGGCCGCCCGCTCCTACTCCTTCTCCGGCATGGACGTCGACTACGAATACCCCCCCAACCAATCCGCCATGACCAACTACGGCACCCTACTCTCCGAGTGGAGAGCCGCCATCGCCGCCGAGTCCAACTCCACCAAACGCCCCCCGCTGCTCCTAACGGCTGCCGTCTTCTACCGCGCCGACTACTACTCCGTGCCCTACCCCGCCTCCTCCATGGCCAAGAACCTCGACTTCCTAAACCTCATGTCTTACGACTTCTGGGCGCCGGGCTGGTCGGCGGTCACGAGGCCCACGGCGGCGCTCAACGACCCCTCCACCGGCGTCAGCGGCAGCAGCGGCGTGGCCTCCTGGATCAACGCCGGGGTTCCAGCGACCAAGCTGGTGCTCGGCGTCCCGTTTTACGGGTACGCCTGGACGCTCTCCGACCCCAACAACAACGGCTACCTTGCGCCTACTACGGGGCCGGCGTTGAGCTCCGACGGGTCGGTGACTTTCGAGGGAATCAATGAGTTCTTGGCCGACAATGACGGAGCGACGACGGTGTATAATGCCACCACGGTGGAGAGCTATAGCTACGTGGATGACACGTGGATAGCGTATGATGACGTGGATGCAGTGGCGGCGAAGATGGCGTACGTTAAGCAGAAAGGGCTGTTGGGTTACTTTTGCTGGCATGTTGGAGCGGATGATAACTTTGAACTCGCTACAACTGCTTTCAACTCTTTGTCTTGATTGAATCCAATCAAACATATGAAATTGATATATGTCCTAATTATAGTACGTAATGGATCCAATAAAAACTTGTCGATCGATATACTTTTTAATTATATCTGTCGATAAGCTCTAGCTACTGTCGATCGCGAGTAGCTGCTTAATTTAAAGTATATAAATTTAAAATTTTAAAACAAATTTAATAAAATGTCTCTCTTATAATTAAGAACTATAGCTTATATATATGCCGGTATGTTAATTAGACTATCCTATTTTTCCATCTCGATCGATATACACACTAGATTTACCCGATTTATATCGATCTAATATAAATCGATACACAAATTGTGAAATTGTCTATCTTATTAACCCTAACAAGTCTGCTAAAAAAAGCCCTAAATTCCTTAAACTCGATCAATCCCTCTCAATCTCCTTCCCTCCCGTATACCTTGTTCTCCTTCCCTCCCAATCTCCGTCGGAAGCCACTGGGAAGAGGTTGTTGGAAGAGAGGAACAATTCTCAATTCAACTAACTCCTCAATTCTATATTTGATAAACGAGATTACAATTTATAACCTTAAAACTAATTGTTCACTACTTGAGGTTTTGACCAATTAACCTACTAATTAGGCCCACTAATTAAATAACTAAAAAACCTTAAATTCCTCTAACTAATCACGAAAACTCACGGCACACAAATTCTAACTTAACTAGTGAGAATACGCACGGGACTTGTTTTTAATATATTTTTTTAATTAATATTATCTTGTAATTTGATTACTAATTATTTGTTATTTTTAAAAGTTTTAATATGTTTATTTATCTTTAAAATTCAACAAATATATTAACTTGGCTCTATTTATCTTCTAATTCACCTCTATATAAAATTCAACTACATAAGCAAAAAAAAATGATAATTGCTTTAGAAATGCATGTGTATAGGTTTAAAACAAATAAAAAAAAACAATACAGTATAAACTTAATTGAAAAATGTTGTAGTTATAGAAGACTTATTTTAAATATATATTTTAATTAATATATTATCATTGTAATTTTATCTTTGCAATTCGATAAATATATTAACTTGGCTCTATATTTATCTTCTTACTCACTTATATATACATGCAATTCAACTATATACGCAAAAAAAAAATGCTTTAGAAATGCATGTGTTTATGTTTAAAACAAATAAAATAAATATTTTCCTAAAAAATATTCATTTTGCAAAAGAACATTATATAAAGAATTTGAACTAAAATAGTGCAACTATGGAGAATTGAACCTCCGACTTTATGTATAATAACTATACCGGCCTACAACCACTATGCTAGAATGTCTTTTTTCTTTTCCGTGGTAATATTGAATAGAAATTATTTAGCAAAATGTCCATTTTAGTAAACCTCTTTTGCTAAATGTCCACCTAAAATCCTCTTTTGCTAAATGTCCAAAAACTTTATGTAATCCCCGTTTTACCCTTACTTTAATTTTAACATATCTATTCACCGATCCCCATCCCTCGTATCTGAGAGCTTGAAGTCTGGATCAATGGCATCCTCACCTTCAAGCTCGGAGAGAACTCCTACTGTTCCTACCTCTGTCTTCTTCCTCTCTTTGTTAAACCTCTCTGCGATTCCTCCCTCCGATTCTCTGCGATTCCGCCTACAGAGGTAGGAAACAGATCACAGAGGTCAGAAATGGGATCTATGTTAAACCTCTATGCGATTCCTCCCTTCGATTCTATGTGATTCCGCCCAGTCACCTTCAAGCTTGCAGAGAAAGAGTCCCGAGGCGAGGAGTTCTCCAGAGATCTTCTCTCCCAGTCATCTTCGCCCGCCCCATCGTCTCCACCTCCGACCTTAAGAGTCCCGAGCCTGACCATGCCGATCCTACCCAGATCCGCCCCCGGTGGCGCTGTCGGCCAATTGCAACCCAACTTCGGCCAATTGCGGTAGCGGCGATTACAACTTCTGATTACAGCTTCTGCATCCTTGGGATTTATATCCATCTGCATCCTCAAATTCCGCAGTCATCGTATTTTGAATGTAGAGATTTAGAATTTAGAAGTTGCATGTAGAGATTACAACTTCTGATTACAGCTTCTGCATCCTCATTTTGTTTCTTAATTGGAAGTTGAATTTGTTTGTAGATATTTATGTAAAACACCAGAATTGATATAATTCACAAGGTGGGTTTGTTTGTGTTTGAATCCATATTGTTCTTCCCGTGATCACCTTTGTTATATTGTCATCAATGGCGGCAATGACTACAGCTCATAGGGCATAATTTATTTTAGGTAGAAATTCCAAATCATTTTCTGCTTTGTTCATAAATCAATTTAGATATTAACTAATGAATATGGGGAAAGGACTATTCTTTACAGAGATTTGTGTATTCACCCTCACGAATTACAAAATAGTACCGAGTATTGAACTAATTTTTTTTTTGGCAATTTAGTGTATTATGGGCTGATTTGTGTGATTGGGAACCATGACCGTATGTGGTCTCACCTGACCATAGGGTGGTGACACCGCTAAAAAATTCGTTTATCAAATTAGTACCGAGTATTGAACAACACATGTTGTTCTTTTGGTGACAACATCGATGACACTATTTTCCTTTTATTGACAATAGTGGTGACACTGTTTTTCTATTGATGACACCGTTAATTTACACTCTAGAATTCGTTGTTCTAGGGTTTTTCTTTTGATGACAGCAGTTGTTACTTTTTTTTATTGTGGTGACACTACTAATTACCTTTTCCCTTGTCCTAGAATTTTTCTTTTGGTGACAACAGTTGTTACTTTTTTTTATTGTCGTGGCACTACTAATAACACTTTGTTTACCATTGTCGTGACACTACTTTGTTTACCTTTGGTGTCGTGACACGACTAATAACAATTGATCATTCTTTCCCTTGATACACTTGTGGTGACACCACTTTGAACATTTGTGGTGACACTATTTTTCTTTGATGACACGACTAATAACACTTGACCATTCTTTCCCTTGATACACTTGTGATGACACCACTTTGAACATTTGTGGTGACACTATTTTTCTTGGATGACACGACTAATAACACTTGATCATTCTTTCCCTTGATACACTTGTGGTGACACCACTTTGAACATTTGTGGTGACACTATTTTTCTTTGATGACATGACTAATAACACTTGACCAATCTTTCCCTTGATACACTTATGGTGACACCACTTTGAACATTTGTGGTGACACTATTTTTTTATTGATAACACGACTAATAACACTTGACCATTCTTTCCATTGATACACTTGTGGTGACACCACTTTGAACATTTGTTGTGACACTATTTTTCTTTGATGACACGATTAATAACACTTGACCATTCTTTCCCTTGATATACTTGTGGTGATACCACTTTGAACATTTGTGGTGACACTATTTTTCTTTGATGACACGACTAATAACACTTTGAACATTTGTGATGACACTATTTTTCTTTGATGACACGACTAATAACACTTGACCATTATTTCCCTTGATACACTTGTGGTGACACCACTTTGAACATTTGTGGTGATACTATTTTTCTTTGATGACATGACTAATAACACTTGACCAATCTTTCCCTTGATACACTTATGGTGACACCACTTTGAACATTTGTGGTGACACTATTTTTTTATTGATAACACGACTAATAACACTTGACCATTCTTTCCATTGATACACTTGTGTTGACACCACTTTGAACATTTGTTGTGACACTATTTTTCTTTGATGACACGACTAATAACACTTGACCATTCTTTCCCTTGATATACTTGTGGTGATACCACTTTGAACATTTGTGGTGACACTATTTTTCTTTGATGACACGACTAATAACACTTTGAACATTTGTGATGACACTATTTTTCTTTGATGACCCGACTAATAACACTTGACCATTATTTCCCTTGATACACTTGTGGTGACACCACTTTGAATATTTGTGGTGACACTATTTTTCTTTGATGACACGACTAATAACATTTGACCATTCTTTCCCTTGATACACTTGTGGTGACACCACTTTGAACATTTGTGGTGACACTATTTTTTTTTATGATACGACTAATAACACGTACTTGACCATTCTTTCCCTTGATACACTTGTGGTGACACCACTTTAAATATTTGTGCTGACACTATTTTTGTAGTGATACTAAGAACACCACTGATTTTTTTGAAAATAAGTGAAGATGCCAATATGATCACAAATGGGTTTATAGATTGTAACAAATTGATTATATATATATATATATATACACCTTTTATATTAAAAAAATATTCTATAGAATTACAAATTTTTTTTTGATGACACTAATTTTCCTTGGTTACACAACTTTACACTTCGCCATTCTTTTCCTTGCTACACTAGTGGTGACACCATTTTGTATACTTGTGGTGACGCTGTTTTTATATTGGTGACACCTCTATTAACGCTTGACAATTTATCTCTTTACGGAGTATTATTATCCACATTTCTCCCCAAATGTTGTTTGTTAATCAAATACTCATTTACATTATTCTTCAATTCAACACTGATTTTAAAAAGCTCCTTTTTCGAAATTCAACAGTAATCAAATACTCATTTGATGAAATAGATCCATATATAAGTGTTAACATCATTTCAAATGGACCGCTAATACTCAGGCCAAATTCAAGTGCCACCTTGCTACAATTTTGAGGCCATTTTCTATATCAAGTTTCTCATTCTAATTAGGACTGTAACAACCGATCAAAGCACTAATTATAAAATCCTATTAGGGCTCAATTAAAAATTGATTTAGTTCAGTAGGTAAAACGGGGAGGAGATTGGAGACGATAATCTTGCCGTTGGAGCTGCTACGGTACCTGAAGCTCTCCGAATTCAACGACAACCACGAGTTCCACATCTGGCAGCGCCGCCAGCTCCGCATCCTCGAGGTCGGCCTCATCCTCCACCCCTTCTCCCACCTCGACCTCGGTGTCAAATTCGATTGAAATTCAATCGCCATCGCCAAATTCGATCGAAATCTCTTCAGTCAGCATCAAATTCGATCCAAATTCAATTGCTCAACCTCGGTGTCTGCTCCGTCGAGCTCTCGGTCGCGTGCTGCCGGTCTTCGAAGCAGCCGGTGCAAGATCTTGCTTCGATCCTCCTCCCGTCCTCCGCCAGCGCCACTATCATCGCTGTTGCACCTCCTCCCGTATCCGAGTTCCAACGCCAAGGAATCCGTCCTCATCGACCAAAATCCATTCCCAAGTCAGCGATCGCCGACAACGCGCGACGAATCTCGATCTCGTCGTCTTCATCTACAATCCAGGACGAGAACGAGCCGACCTCGGCAATCTGAGGCCTCCTCCATGGATCTACCATGGATGGTGAGGTGTGGAATTTCACATCTGCAGTTATTCTTCCTCACGGAGTGGTCTTCGAGTCAGGCGGTGCAAATTTAGATAGAGCACAGGATGAAGAAAAAAAGAAGGGATTATAAAGAGGGGTAAAAATGTCAAATTAGGACATGTTGCAAAATCCATTATAAAAATGGACATTTAGCAAAACAGCCCTCATTTTTTGGACAGCTACCAAAAAAATCCTATTGAATATATATTAGATTATTTGTTATCATTTAATTAGTGCAATTAATTGTGTTTTCACCTAAATTTATATATATAGTATAGTATAGATAGTATAGATAGATAGAAGTATAGATTATTATTATTATTATTATTATTATTATTATTATTATTATTATTATTATTATTATTATTATTATTATTATTGTTATTATAGATGTATATATATGTATTATATATAGATTTATTTTAAAAACCACATCTCTATATATACATCTTTTCTAGTATTATTCATTTGGAATAATTTCTATTACATTATAAAAGAATTGAATATTTTTACTCTAATCATTTATTTTAAAAAAGCCTTTATTATATATCATAAAATAGTTTGAGAAATATCTATCCTAATCTATCCTAAACAATACTAAAACAGAAGCTGTTTTGCCACGTGGCAGCTTCTACTTCAATATTTTCCCGTCTTTTTTTTAACCAATTACATTGTGCCATGTGTATATTTTTTGTCACCTATTTTTAATTTATTTATTTTAATATTATTTTGTTATCTTTGGCAATCATATGATTCATGTACTATTATATAGATATATCTTTGATTTTGTTGAACCTTAATTAAAGAAATTTGTTTTATATGGTAAGTTGTTAATCATATATTTTTGTAAATTATTTTATTTTTTCTGATTGTTTATTTTATGTTCATATCAGTTTTCCACTTTCCAAATATAAAAACCACACATATATTGCACAATTTTGGGATTCTTTCTGTCACTTCCCCGCTCAAACAAGGGGCGTTTACATAAATATCCAAAAAAGTTACCTAAATTAGAGGAGTATCCACATGTTTGAATATATTACAAAACTATCCATTCCTTTCATTGATTGTTTTTCGACATTGAATCCTCCATCGTCGCTCCTGTTTCATTCACCGTTCTCCCCATCCCCTTCCTCCACCGTCGTTCTTCTGTCTTCCTTCCTCCACCGTCGTTCCTCCGTCTTCGTTCCTCCGGCATCGTTCCTCCATCTTCGTTCCTCCGGCATCGTTCTTTGCCTGTCGTTCATCGGTCGAGTTTCCTGTGTCCGTCTGCAGTTGATCTGGAAGAAAGAAAACATCAGATCAGCCGTCCTCCTCGCATATTAAAGGTATGAAATCGCACAATAGTACAGTATTAATTTTAGAAACGCATCTAGTTCAACAGAAAACCTACTTCTGCTGACATATAATCTGATATCTGCTTTCGAAAAACAGTAGTACAATGGAGTATTGTTTTTCGAATACCTAGTTTTGCTGACATATAATCTGATATATAAATGTGTGCCTTCGGCACACATTTAGATTGAAGTTGATGAATTACCTGCTCTTTTAATAGTTATGCTACTACTGTGTGCAAGTAATGTAACAAACTGGTGCTGCTGACAAGTAAACAGGCAGAAATTCATATTGAAAGTGTTACTAGTCTTTTGTATTGAAACTAAAAAGAAATAATTTGTCATTATTCTAAAAGAAAGAATAGTTATGCAACCACTGTGTGAAAGTAATGCAAATAAATGGTGCTGCTGACAAGTAAAAGTTTACCACAATCTAAAGTGTTGATTGAGTTGATTCTTATGTAACATGCAGTTAGATGTTATGTAAATAGCTTGTAATGGTTATGCACTACTAATTAATACTTATGCAAAAATCTGGTGTTGTTGACAATTAATAGCTGAACTCAATCTAAAGTGTTGAATGAAATGATTCTACTGTAAAATACAGTTAGATGTTGTGTAAATAATTTTTAATGATTATGCACACCAAACCTGTCATTTTTTATTTCAAAACAAACTGGATTGTTCTCAAAAGTTGTTCCACTGCTGACATTTATATCTAATGAATTAATATTTGGGCCAAAAGGAACAGATTCAGATTGAATAATTAGGAAGTTACTACTCTTTTGTATTCAAACTAAAAACAAATTAATAGTGATTGTTCTAAATGAAAGAATAAATGTGCAAGTATAATTAATCGTTATGCAAAAATTTAGTGTTGTTGACAAATAATAGATTAACTCAATCTAACGTTTTGACTGAATTGTTTGTAAAGAAAAATGCAGTTAGATGTTGTGTAAATAGTTTGTAATGATTATGCACCCCCTAATGAACTAATTTATTGTAAAAATATGCTACACTGCTGACATCTTACGTAATGAAGTAAAATTTGTCCACAAAGGGCACAAATTCTGTTTGAAATTTATGAAGTTACTACTCTTTTTTATTAAAACTAAAAAGAAATTAGTAGTTATTATTCTAAACTAAATAATATTTATGCAACTTCTAAAAAATCATAATGCAAAAAATCTGATTATAAAGTATTGAATTCTTGTAAAAATCTGTTACACTGCTGACATATAATGTAACAGATTTAAATTTAAATTTAGGGAGTTACACTCTACTTGTAATTGGGTTAGAAATTGAAAGAAATTGGTATTGATCACAAAAAAAAAAAAACAATAGTTGTGCAAATACTAATTAATACCTATGCAAACCTATTCTACTGCTGACGTGTAAGAGTTAAACTCAATCTGGTGTATTGGTTTAGTGAATTGGGGAATCCTGATGTTAAGACATACTCGGATGTTGTGTTTACTGGTTGGTAATGAAAATGCGCCTCTCCAATGATATTTAGTTTAACCAGTAATTTAATTAATATATCAATTTGTTATTGTGTTGACATGTGATGTAATTGCAAGGCATAATTTTATCTGTATTATAATAGTACTGAAATAAATATAGTTGAAATGTTTAGCAGTAGTATTGATGTGTCTTGTTTTCTGTTATCATAGGTAGGGAAATATATATGGCTCCATATGTGATTACAGTAGTATATGGTGGAGAATGGAGGTTTTCTACGACTGGGCTTTCGTTTGTTGGAGAAAAAACTTCCAAGGTTTTTATATTAAATAATTCAATCCCTTTTCAGAGGCTGGAAGAAAAAGTACGTACTAGGTTCAATATTGATACTGCAGTTGGTTTAGAATTCAACCACCTACATCCTTTAAAATTGCTGAGATCGCCGCTGAAAGTTGAGTGCGATGCTGATTTTGAAGAATTTTTGGCTTTGACAACACTTGCCAATGTAAAATTTTCTATTGAACTGTGTGTTAGCAAAAAGTTTTTGCCTCTGCCACTAGCTGATGTAGATGACAGGGGAAGCTGGAGATCTTTTACATCGGAACAATTGCAGTTGGTCGAGTATAATATGGATTTGGTTCAAAATATTGTTGAAAAGGATAGCACATCAGTGATGCCTGACTTGAAGATGAAGAGTGTATAAGTGGAAAACATGGAAGAGGATGATTGGTCTCAATGTTCTGAAAGTGAAACAGAGTCAGATGTTGAGGTCTGGAGGAATCTATACTCTTCAATGCAGGGAAAAGACACGTTAAAGGAAGAGTGGGATGATTCTACATCCAGTGAACCGGTTTTACCAAACAACTCAAGTGAAATTCTGTATGTCGGGAAAAATTTTGTGTCAAGACAAGCAGCAAAGGATGCTTTGACAATTCTGTCCCTAACTCAGACATTTGGTTTTAGAGTAACAAAATCAGAGCCGAGGTATTTTAGAGTGCATTGCATGGATGCTAAATGCAACTGGAAAATGCATCTAAAGACTGTTTCTCAGACTTCTTATGTCGTCACATTGTACAATGAGAAACACACTTGCATGTGGGATGCCAGAACAAAATATTGCAAAAAAGCTCCATCCTCAGTTGTTGCAAGACTCATTGAACCTAGGTATCCATTATGTACAAAATAAAATTTTAATTAATTTCTTCCATATTTATTTTTTATTTGTTCTAACAAATCAATTTTTATAAAGTGTGGACAGTGGATTCAAACCAAAGCAGATAATCAATACGATGAGAAATGAAAAAAAAATACCAGTTAACTACTGGACAGCTTGGAGAGCATAAAAAATAGCAAAGGAAAAAGTTCGGGGGACAGCAGCGTCTAATTATGCTGATATGCCATCATTTTGCCATATGCTGAGGGAGAAGAATGAAGGAACTATTGCATTAATCTCAACTGATAATGAGGACAGATTTAAGTACTCATTCTTATCATTTGGAGCGAGCATACGTGCTTTTCCTCTTTTAAAGAAGGTATGGCATGTTGTGTGTCAGCATACAATCTCGTCCATTTTTATTTAGAAGATTAATTACAATCAAATGTACTTTGAATCCTTTTAAGCAGGTAGTTGTTGTCGATGGCACGTTCTTAACTGGGAAGTATAGAGGGACTTTGCTCGGTGCCACTGCCCAAGATGCAAACAGGCAAATCTTCCCTCTTGCAGTTGGAATTGCTGACACTGAAAATAATGACTCTTGGGAGTGGTTTTTTAGGCAACTGCTGAAGGTTTTGCCACAACAAAATGATTTAGTCTTTGTGTCTGATAGGCATGCGAGTATTGCAAGAGCGGTTGCCCTGATTTATCCTACTGCTACACATTGCTTTTGTAATTGGCACTTAAAGCAAAACATCAAATCTACCTTTAAGAAAAAGTATCTGTCTGGCTGGTTTCAGAATGCAGCAAATTGTTACACTATTGGGGAGTTCAACATCAAATTCAGGCACATACTAGAAAATTTCCCCAAGCTAGCAAAATATTTAGAGGATGCAGGTTTTGATAAGTGGGCTAGGGTACATGCAAGATCAAACAGATACAACATGATGACTTCAAACAATGCTGAGACTCTAAACTCTGTAATAACAGGGAAGAAGAAGTTGTAGCCCTGTTAAAGTTTGTGCTAGAAAAGCTCACTTCCTGGTTTCAAGAAAGGAGAGAAAAGGCACTTCAAAACCAGGACAAAATAACACCAGAGATACTGAAGTTGATCAGCGGTTTACAGGAGAATATTGGAGCATACAAGGTAGTGAAAATTAATGAATTTGGGTTTGAAGTCACAGGAGAGGGAGCAGGGGTAATAGTTGATCTGTCAAGAAGGAGTTGTACGTGTAGGGTGTTTGATGTTGAGCAAATACCTTGTGTGCATGCTTTGGCAGCAATTAAGCACATAAAAGCAAATATATCAGATTTTGTAGCAGATTTTTACACGAATGAAGCTTGGGCATTAACCTACCAGGAAACGATATATCCAGTGACGTGTGAAGATGAAGAAATTCTCCCTGATGCTATAAAACTTATCAAATGTTACACCCCGTTGTGAAGAAAAGGGCAGGCAGATCACCATCTAAAAGAAAACTTTCTGCTTCGGAGTTCAAGAGAAGGATAAAGTACTCAAAGTAACTGTCTCAGCAACACAGCTTCTGGGCCATATTTTAACAGAATAATAAATTCTGTAAACAGCACTGCATATGCACTTTTTAGGGTTGCAAGTTTGATACATTACAATTTAAAATCTTCTACTGTATGAATTGAATGACTTTTATATTTTAAATTCGAACAAATTTTTTATTTTTTACTGTCTTAGCAGTAGTTTCTTTTCATCTTGCATTGGTTTTTCTTGCTACATTATAATATGCAAAACTTAAGAGAAGATGTGCAAATATATGCAAATACTAGTTGATGATATGCAAATACTAGTTGATGATATGCAAATATAAGTCGATGATATGCAAATATACGTTGATGATATGCAAGTATAATTCATGATATGCAATTATAAGTTGATGATATTCAAATATAGTTTGGTGATATGCAAATATAAGACTGAGATATGCAACTATAAATTGATCATATGTAAATATAAAATCATTTAGGGCATAAATAAAAATATTAAAAATATAAATATTAAATGTGGTAGTATAAATAGAGCCAGCCCCGACCTTCTATTTTTGTTGGTTTCTCCTTTTAAGAGTTTCACTTTTTACAAGCTTCTTCAATAACCTTCGTCCAGGGGTGAGCGTTTTTGTGTTGATCAACGATTCCTTTTACGATTCCTTCGTTCGAGTGATCGTTGTCGATTAATATTGAGCTTCGTTGTTGCCATGTCTCCCAATTCATCTGGTAAATCTTTGCTATCTCCAAATTTCCTTTGTTTTTTAGGTTAGGGTTTAATGTTATGCAAGTTTTTACCGAAATTTTCACGCGAGTTTTTTCTTGTATTGTCTTAGCTAAACGATTACGAACTAGAGGTGATTTTTGTTCAAATGCTGTTCCTACCTCCAGTAAGAAACGTGTTAAGAGATCTGCATGCCCTCGTTCTGCCCAGAAGGCAGTTGATCTGTCGAGGCACTCTCCCGTTTTCCCAGATCTATCACAGCTTAGTGGGTCAGTAGAAGTTGAAGAACAGCAATAAATTATTTGGAAGGATGGAAGGCGTGTTGATAGTAGAACGCCTATTGATCTAGGCTCGCAGTCTCCCATAATTTGTCCTCAAATTCTATCAACTAGATACCCAGATCTGGTTAATTCTGCTGAATGTACTCCTAATAATAATCCTGATGCTTTTGTTTCCGTTGAGTGCACGGTTATTCTGAGTTCTGATTCTCAAAACCCAACTTGTGAGGTAGCTGATGAGACTCCAGGGTTTACAGATCCTGTTAATACTGCTGATTATACTCTTAATGAGAAACCTCATCCTTTTGTGTCTGTTGAGTGCATGGTTAATCTGGATTCTGAATCTCAAAAAGCAACTTGTGCAGCAGCAGATGAGACTCCAAAAGTTACAGAACCTGTTAATACTGCTGATTATACTGTTAATGAGAATCCTCATACTGTTGATTCTGTTGAGTGTACCGTTGATCTGAATTCTGATTCTCAAAATGCCACTGTTGCAGCATATCAAGTTCTCTCTGGTTCTTTTCTTGGTGTTAATTTGCCTCAAAATATATCTTCTAATTTATTCCCTTCTGTGCATGGTGCTACTATATTAGATTCTGGAAAGGAAAATGCAAATCATCAAGTTCATGGGGTCCCACCTGCATATAATTTTGAGACTGCTTCTGCTGAAAAACAACATCATGATATGGATGATGTGCATGGTAAAAAACAGACTGATGTCCCAGGGTCTTCTGCTGGATGTCAAGAGGCTGACAAAGATGAATCTACTGAAGTCCAACCTACTGCTGATTTGAAGACTGATGCTAATGAAGAAGAACGGCATGTTATGGATCATATGCATCAGAAACAACAAACTGGCAAGGCCATGGATGTTGATGTCAATCTGCATACTGATTCCTTTGGTATTCCAACTCACACATCCAGTGTAGAGCCTGGTCCTTCCCATAGGGTTGGGTTGTTGCGGAAACAAAGAATTCTAAAAGGTAAAAAGTTCCTTACCCTAAAAACCAGATCCAACCCAAAGATGTTTGTTTCTGCACTTGAGAGGCTAGGTGATAAACAGAAAGAGTGCATTAAAGGGATTGGGTTTGGACATCTCCTTGATTTAAAAATTCAGAATCTGCCGTTATCGCTTTCCTACTGGTTGGTAGATAACTTTGATGCAAACAAATGCTCTTTGATTTTGCCTAGTGGAGATAGACTAGTGATAACTGATTTAGATGTGCACATTTCGTTGGGCCTGCCTATGGGAAGCCAGTTGATAAGCAAGAAAAGTTGTAAGGAAAATTTTGATGTTATCAAAGAGTGGTGGGCTTCTCTTTCAGCTGGTGAAATGATTCAACCTTCTATCTTGATAGAAAAGATAATTAATGATGTTGATGTTGGTGATCAGTTCAAGTTGAACTTTGCAGTTTTATTACATTATTTGCTGCTGGACACACATCAGAGTGGGCACATAAACCAGAGTTTAGTTAGAGTTTTTACTGGCAAAGAAGATTTCAAGGAGTTTAACTGGTGTGCATTCTTATTAGAATGTTTGGTTGACTCAAAGAAAAGTTGGGAGAAAACCAAACAAGGGCAGTTCAGAGGTCCTGTGTTGTTTTTAAACGTAAGTATCTGTTTTTAAATTATTATATCTAATTCTACGAATTAATATCATATTGGCTGTAATATCTAAATAACATCGTGTTTTCCTGTTGCAGTTGTTCTATGTTGACAGAGTAAAGTTGTTTTCGAGCATTATGTTCAGAAGATTCACTAGATCAATTCAAGTTTTCATTGGTTTGACTTCAGCAATGCTTTGTCAACGTGAAAAGGAGGATATTGAAGCAGGAGAATTTGGTTCTGGGTTAATTCAACCTCGTCAATGCATCCCTAGCTCTGAAACTGGAAATACAGAAACTGCTCCAACATCACCTCCCCTTATGGAACAACCTGTCCCAACTAATGAGCCAACTGCTATTGAGGTAAGTTTTTTATTATTTGATGTTGACATATAGAGACTACGTTAAATCTAAGGTATTGGGTTTGGGGAAATTTGATGCTAAAATGCACTGAAAAGTTTTGCTACTAGCTTCTTATGAGTATGTACATCGAAAATATGTCTATGGTGATGGGAAACTAAGTTAAATTAATTTTGTACAAGTGTAAAATTATGATATGCAACTACATTTTACTGATATGCCACAGCATATGACTCATATGCAAAATTAAGATTATTATATGCATAAGTTGGTGCTGATGACATATACAGGCTTAGCTACTGACTTCATGAGTGTATGCACATCCAAAATATGCCTAGGGTGATGTCCAACTAAGTGGAAGTTATTGTGTACAAGGATAAAATTATGATATGCAACTACATTTTACCGATATGCAACCCCCACATTACTGATATGCAAGATTAAGATTATTATGTGCATAAGTTGATGCTAATGACATATAGAGACTTAGCTAAATCTATGATAATAATTTACTGATTTTTAATGCTTAAATGCAAGGTGATGTACTAACAAGAATGTAATGATGATACACATCTAAAAGTTTGCTTTCCCCTTTTAAATGGATTGAATTAACATAACAATTTGATACTCTGCTGACATGTGATATATATATATATAACAACTCCACCCCCGTCTAGGGTATTAGATATGTCAGTTCTAATGCTAAAATGCAATGAGATGGTGTGTGTCTTTTGTGATGAATTGAAGTAATATAACAATCTGTCAAACTGCTGACATTTGGCTTACAAAAACAGTATTTGTGGCAAACGCAGGAATGTAGATTCAATATAATAAAGTTATTTCTCTTAGAAACCAATCTTCAAAAGGAATTAAAAGAGACAAATCAGAAATAACCCACAGATATGCTACGAAACCCTGTATAACTAAGTAAAAACTTTAATGCTGTTGACATATTATTTCTCTTGGTTTTGTTGCATCACTTCATTTTGACATATTATTTAAAATGTTTTACTTTGATCTATGTTTAGTTGTTCATACAAGCTTTGGCTGAAAAGACTACTGCACTAGCATCCGCAATCTCTGAATTTGCTAGTATGTCTACAAAGGTTCCATCTGAGTTTCAAGATAATGAGAAGGTCAAAGGTCTCATTGATGCTGCTAATAATCTTTTGGGGTTGGTAAATGAGCCGAGTCAAGCTGCACCTGCACCTGAAGATCATCATCCTAGTTATATGTATGACTCTCCCAACACAATCTTCAACAATTCTCAGCATCCTTTTTGGACAGATCCAGCACTTTTGGATGTCCTAACTCAGGTTGAATTGGCTACACAGAACAAGGAACGGATGAAAGATAACCTCCCTAAAGAAGGTCCTGCTCATGACTTCGCTTTTGTGGTTTGTCCAACAACAACAAGTGAACCTCCAGCAAAACAAGATGCTGGTGACAAAGAAGTGCATCTTGCAGATTCCCAGAAAAAAGATATTTTACATGAGAAGAGAATGAGAAAAAGAAAAGCCCCTCTCTTTGACGGGCCAACTTTTGATTTGTTTGGGTCTGATCCTGCTTTCTTATCACCTAGGGCAGAGAAGGTTGTTAATGATGAAACTATTCCTCCGTCACACTCAGATGGAAAAAATGGAGAAACTGCACAGAAAGAAGCTAGTTTTAATGAGAAAGGAAAGGGCAAGAAGAAAGTGAGAATTTCTGAAGACCCAGATTTGGATATATATGATACTTACACAACACCTCCAAGACCTACCTCAAAACATTGTGCAAAAGAAGGGGAGAAGACTGATGGAGATGCAATGAAGGGTGTTAGTGATGCGTCAAAGGTTGTTCATGCAACAGTTCACATTGGATCAGCTCTAGAGAATGTTCACAGTGTGCATCTAGAAAATATTCATGCAGGCCAGATGCATGTTTCTAAAGAACAACAAGCTTCACAGAAACCTTTTGAAGAGGAAGGCCATGCCAGAAAAGAAGCTGATGTTGTTGAAGACCTGCCTGCTGAAAAAGTTGTGAATGCTAAATCTGTACAAACAGTATATTCAAGGAAACCCAAATCAGTTGCTGCTATGCCAACACGTAGGTCTACTCGCAGTTGTGCAAATGTTTTGGGTGATAACGAAGAAGTTCATGTAAACAATGAAGATGGAGATGGAAAAAGGGAACATAAACCAGCAGCCACCTTGAGAAGCCCTTATTATTCTCGTGTTGTTGACATTGGGGATAATATGTCTGAGCTTGAGAAGATTCTATATGCAAGTGTTAGTAGGAGAACATCATCTGGCACGTATGTTTATTCCCATTCATTTTTTTACTTTAGAACTTATTCTATATTCTAGTTACTTGGTTTTATTGACATCTGTTTTCTGTTCTTCATGCATCTAATTGCAGTGAGACCTTATTTAGAGGAAATACTCTAAGCTTAGTTAGGGCTGATTTGAGAAGTCTGGAGGAGGATTGTATAGTATCTCCCATTATCATTGATGCTTGGGCAGCAATCCTAAATCACAAAGAACAGTACAGGAGTGATTTGTCTCCTTCAAGGCTTTTCTTGTGTATTGCCTCGTCTGTAAGACTGCAACTTTTATCTTATTTTCCATTTCATGTGTATTTTTTATAAATTTATCAAGTTAAAACAAAACATTTTACCGCAATTCTTCTGATATTTTTTTCCATCCCGAAATATCAAATGGATGTATCGTTGTCTCAAAGTGCGCATCAGGTTGAAAAGTTTTGTCTTCAAGTTGACAAAGCATTGTCCTTTGCTCCTCACATTAAATTGAAAAAACTGGACATGGTAATTACATAGTAATTCTCTTTTCTTTTCTTTTGTTTTTAATTTAGTTTCCCATTTATGTTAATAACACAATTTTGTACCGCTGACATGCTAGTTGCTGACATATATTTTGATATATGATACTGACCTTTGTTGAAATAATATGAAAGACAATGTATATTAAAGTAAACTCTTGTTTTTTTATATGAACTTTAAATGCAATACCATACCTATATCCCTGTTTATTTTTTTATGTCAGCTGTATTTAAACACAATTGTTCACTTCCTGTAAAAAAATGTACTGCTGACATGTTTACTGATGACATGTAGTGAGTTGAATAATACATATATGTGTTCATATGATATGAATATTCATACATTAATAATAAGTATTTTTTTTCATATGATATTTTAATATAATTTTTTAAGTATATAAGTGATAACAAAGACCCACTTCAGATGTCAACACTAATACAGATGTCAACACCGATAATAAAAAATCGCTTCTGATAGACATCTTATGAAATATTTTTACATGTGGCAGTTATTTCTTGATTTCTAGTTGTTTTTAAATATCTATATTAATGATTATTTCTGCATGTCATAAGTATTTTGAAACAGTTGTAGAATTACTTGTAAAAAAATGGACTGCTGATATGCTTACTGATGACATGTAGTGGGTTGAATAATAGTACATGTATGTATTCATACGATATGAATATACATAGATTAATAATAAGTATTGTTTTTTGATACAATATGTTAATGTAATCTTGTAACTATATAACTGATAACAAACACCAACTCAGATGTCAACACTAATACAGATGTCAACACTGGTACTAAAAAATCACTTCTGATAGCCATCTTTTTATATATTTAAACATATGGCAGGTATTTGTTAATTACTAGTTGTTTCTTAAAGCCTAAATCTTTTATCTACAACCCTGATTGTATTCTTTGTAAATTCATATACAATATAGTTGGTCTGTCACTCTGAAATTTATACTGATGACATTTAAGTTGTTGATATAGTTTTGAATTTAGTGTATAGATTGTGTTTGGCATTTACGCTAATGACTACATGTACATGGTGGTTTTCAACTTGAAGACCAAGATCACACAGATCTTGGATGTGAGTCCCTGCTGTGATGAACCAAATTGCAAGTGCAACATCCCGACTATGGTTAACAATTTGCTTACCAATTTGGTTAGTCATATTATTGCCAATTTCGAAATTCAAAGTTACTTTTTCTTTTAAAATTTTATAGATTGTTAATTTGGTATTATGTTTAATTTCCCTTTCCTTGGCTTCTGTAGGCAGACCTAGTGAATGAGTATTTTATCAGAAAAGGGTTAAGAGCAAAGGCAAATATAATCACACATTCCAAGATTGATATGCTGAAACTTCCATGGGCTGGTGAGGACAAGGTTTTGCATTCAGGAATATGCACTATGCGTCAAATGGAAACTTTTATGGGGAGTGCAAAAGGCTACAAGTGTGGGTTCGAGCCAAATAGTGAGAAAAATATTTCAAAGCTGCGTTTGAAGTATTTGGCTGAAATCATTTGCTCAGACGTGAATGAAAAAAGGAGAGAAGTAGTAAATGCAGCAAGAGCACATGCAAAATTGACAATGAAGGGTATCAAACCAGAAAGGTTAAACTTGGGTTAGAATGGAAAGACAAAGCTGGGCTGTGTATTGATCATCCTCTTTAAACACTAGTTGTTGATAACTTTTTAAGACATTCTATCTCTTTAGGTTCGACTTATGTAATAACTACTAATACTTACCTATGTTGAGTATTCTGAACTTATGTGGTATCTTGACTGACTTACCTGCGTTAGGTTTCCTTCATTTGTTGTTTTTTAACCTCATCGTTAGAATTTCGATGTGCAAATATACTGTGCCTATATGCAACCAACTTGCAATGGTGTTTAATCCGACTACTAGTTTATGCAAAGGTACTACTGATAGCAATATCTTATATTTATTTCATTAATATAACAGTTAAATTCCTGTTTTCCTTTTTCAACAAGTACAAATATTTAAACATCATATGCAATAATAATCGCCTGATATGCAAGCGTCCAGTTGTGTTCTGTAAGTTCCCAACCCACGAAACACATAACAAAATCCAACTTGATATCAATAAGGAGAGGAGATGTTTGTTTGGGAAGAATAGAAACTGATTGAAAAGCTGAAATGAGAGGATATGCAACAAGTTTGGCAAGGGTATGTTTTTATATCTGGTAATGATTCACTTTTAACCCTTCACCTTCCACCTGCCCTTTCTTGTCCCACAGTCTATAATGCCCTTTTAATTGGTGCTTTTGTAATTAAAAATTTCAGTTTCAATTATAAAAGTTAATAATACTCCCTCCTATCATTATAATGTTTGAAGGGGATGGATCTGATCAGAAATCTTAGATTTTCTACGAAGTTTACACAATTTAATTTTATTTTGTCATTTACCCTCACATTTATTCCCGTTTGGGTATGGGTCAATTTGGAAATGGATTTTTTATATTAAATATGCATATATTATGTACTAATATGCAAATTCAAATACTACTTATGGAATAAAACTGATTGAGTGTGATAAAAGTAGATGTCCCATCCTTCTTGAAAAAACCAAAACTACATTGCATAGGTATTGAGGAAAAGTAGTAAGATTTTCGAATCTACCATAATCATTGGATTTTTTTAAATGCAAGATATTTAAAAAGGGATTTGAAGGATAAATAAGAAAGCTTCCTTTGGAAGTTTGAAAAACATTCTGATAAGTCTGACAAGGTATTTAACATGAGATTTAAAGGAAAAATAAGAAAACGATTATATATGCAATGAAGTTTGAATAACTTTCTTTAAAACACCTTTTAAAGATGATCAGATGGAGTAGCAGAAACATAAAACATAACAGTTAAAATATAAAACATTAAGTAATAGATTCACCAGCAGGCATAATGTTCCATAAGCAGCAAAAGTACATACATCTAAGCCCAAAACATAACAGAAATATTGTTTGATAACCGCAAAATAACACAAACAGAAAGATGATCATCTAGTTGGCAAGGAAGGCTGCGATTTTCTCCTTCCTCTTCTTTTCTTCTGCATAAACCTCGTCGATACTCCCAAATATGTTAATCCTGAACTCCTTCATTTGTTCCTCCACCTCATCTAGCCTTTCTTGATTCTACAACCATTTTTTCATGAAAAAGTTAAATATTTAACTACTTATTAAATAATATTATGTATAACATAATAGACTTGCCATCTCAGCAGCATCCTGGTCGTCGTCTTCAAGGGCCCTCCTGATCAAATAAGAGATGTGACCTCTCTCCTGGTAGAGTTCAAAGTAAAAACCCTGGAAAACAACGATCGTTTCCAACATATCCCTTCTCTTGGTTGCCGTATTAGTCTGGGCCGCCTCTTCAAGCTGTGGCATTTGATACCCTGGGTATCGTTCTTTATCCAGATCATCGCACATCTTATAGTACTCCTCTATCATTGTGGTCGGATAGAAAAGGTAATCCATTTTTGGAGTTGAAATGGAAGGGATGAGGTTTCAAAGATGGTGAGAGAGAATAAAAAGGATCAGGCGATTTGATGATGGATGATAACAGATGGGTGAGGGGCTCTTTGTATAGGCAGAGCTGGTTATACAACTTCCCCCCATCAACAAGATGTCACTAGTCTTAAAGGGCGGTTTCCCAATGTAATTTAACCTTTCCTTTTATCCATAAGATTTATCTCTACTGTAGTAATAAAGAGTAACTGTACGGTAATAATTACTTCTATTAAGTAATACATATAGTACTAGTAATAATTACTTCTATTAAGTACTATATCATACACCCCCCTTTTAATGATAGTCTTTTTTTAATGTATTTCCTTTGGTTTTCATTTACCATCACATTTATTTCTGGGGGTTTGTGTCAATTTGCAAATGAATCTTGAATAGTATAATGATTGCCAGTCTAAGATGTGTGAGAGAGGGGTGTCAGTACATAATCTATTAAATATGCACATATTATGTATTGATATGCAAACCTAAATAATACTGTATTTAGACTCTCGAATCTACCATAATCATTACCATTTGTTTAAAATGATGCATTATTAATTTAAATATGGTGAATAATTTCTGGTTTGGCACAAAGACATTTTAGATGTTAGAAATGATAAAATATACTGAAAGTTAAACTTACTGATAATCCATACAAAAGTAAAAAAACAAAAATGTAAAATAACAGAAACATAAAACAAAACAGGTAAAGTATAAAACATTAGAGTAACAGAAGCAATAACAGTTATATTGTTTGAAACCCAAAAGAACTTACTTTAAACCATAAAAGTAACAGAAATATTGTTTCATAATAATAAAATAAACATGAACGGAAATCTAGTCATCTAATTCCCAAGGAAGGCTGCGATCTTCTCGTGCCTCTTCTTTTCCTGTTCATATATCTGCTCAATCGTCGCAAACACGTTCACCCTGAACATCTGCATCTGTTCCTCAAGCTCCGGTAATTTTGCTTGATTCTACAATCATTTTTAAATGCAAAAGTTAAATATTTAACTACTTATTAACTAATATTATGTAAAACAGAATAGACTTACAGCCTCAGCAGTCTTCTCCGGGTACAAGGTGTAGTAGAAAACTTGAAATTGCTCAATCGCATTGAGCAGATCCTTCCTCTTGGCGGCAGTGTTGGTCTCCGCAGCATCTTCAAGAAGAGACATATGATAACCTGGGTATCTGGTTTTGTCCAGTTCGTCGCATGTCTTGTAGTAGTCCTCCATTAGGGGTAGAGGGTAGAAAAGATAATCCATTTTTGGAATTGGAATGAAAGGAATTGGAATGAAAGGATGGTGAGAGAGAAGAAAAATGGCCAGGCGATTTTGTGATGGATAGAAACAGAGGGGTGAGGGTGTCATTATATAGGAAGAAAGGAGCGGTTATCCAACTTCTACCATCAACAATATGTCGCCTGTTTTTAGAGGCCGGTTTCCCAATGTATTGTAACCTTTCCATTCCCCAATAACTGTACTAATTAGATCAGATTTACTGTATTTTTTAGAAAAAGAGTAACTGTAATTATTACATCTATTAAGGAGGCTCGGTTTCCCAACTACTTTATATTTACAGAGCACCAGATACATCCCCCCCTCCCCCTCCCCCCCTAATAATCATCTATTTTTACTGTATTTTGGTTTTCCCTTATTTTTTCCAACTACATTTTACTGATATGCAACCCCACATTACTGATATGTAACCCCGGATGAGTGATATGCAATATTAAGATTATTATGTGCATAATTTGATGCTGATGACATATAGAGATTTAGCTAAATCTATCATAATAAGTTACTGATTTTTAATGCTTAAATGCAAGGTAATGTCCTAAAAGATTGTAATGATAATACACATCAGAAGTTTGCTTTCCCCCCATTTAAATGGATTGAATTACTATAACAATCTTCTACTCTGCTGACATGTGATATATATAGCAAATCCACCCCATATAGGGTGTTAGATATGTGAATCCTATTGCTAAAAATCAATCTTCAAAAGGAATTACAAGAGATAAATCAGAAATAAACCACAGATATGCTACGAAACGCTGTAAAACTAAATAAAAACTTTAATCCTGCTGACATATAAAGACTACACACAATTTAAGATATTAGATTTGTGGATTTTCATACTAGAATGCACTGACATGAAATACTTGCTTTCTCTCCAAGAATGACTTCAAAATTTATAAAAATCTGTTACTCTACTGACATCTTTCCTTAAAAATAATAATTACTGCCAAGGGTACGAATTTAGACTCAATCTAATAAAGTTTCTGCTGACATGTGATATATATAGCACCTCCACCCCATCTAGGGTGTTAGATATGTGAATTCTATTGCTAAAATGCACTGAGATGGTGTGTGTCTTTTGTGATGAATTGAAGTAATATAATAATCTGTCATACTGCTGACGTTTGGCTTAAAAAAAACAGAATTTGTGCCAAAAGCAAGAATATAGATTCAATATAATAAAGTTCTTTTTCTTGAAAACCAATCTTCAAAAGTAATTAAAAGAGATAAATCAGAAATAAACCACAGATATGCTACGAAACCCTGTAAAACTAAAATAAAAACTTTAATCCTGCTGACATATAAAGACTGCACACAATTTAACATATTAGATTTGTGGATTTTCATACTAGAATGCACTGACATGTTGTGCTGATAGCTTTTAAAGATTATGATCATGAAATACTTGCTTTCTCTCCGAGAATGACTTCAAAATTTATAAAAATCTGTTACTCTGCTGACATCTTTCCTTAAAAATAATAATTACTGCCAAGGGTACGAATTTAGACCCAATCTAATAAAGTTTCTGCTGACATGTGATATATATAGCAACTCCACACCCTCTAGGGTGTTAGATATGTGAATTCTATTGCTAAAATGCACTGAGATGGTGTGTGTCTTTTGTGATGAATTGAAGTAATATAATAATCTGTCATACTGCTGACGTTTGGCTTAAAAAAAACAGAATTTCTGCCAAAAGCAAAAATTTAGACCCAATCTAATAAAGTTTCTGCTCTTTAAAACCAAAATTAAAAGAATATAAAAGTGATCAACAGAAGAAAAAAAAGGTAGGTATGCTACTAACACCTGTAGCACTTATGCAAAACTCTGATGCTGCTGACATATATAGACTGCACTACACCTAAGGTATTATATTTGTGAGGTTTAATGCTAAGATGCACTGAGATGGTGTGCTTGTAAGTTTTCATATTTATGGACAGCAAACGTTTGCTTTGTCTCTAATAACGAATTAAATTAGTATAAGGATCTATTACTCTGCTGACGTCTTAATTTAAAAATAATAATTAGTGCCAAAAACCAAGAATTTAGATCCAATTTACTAAAGTTACTGCTATTGAAAATATGCCTAGTGTGATGTGCAACTAAATTAAATTAATTTTATACAAGTGTAAAATTATGATATCCAACTACATTTTACTGATATGCAACCCCACATTACTGATATGCAAAAATAAGATTATTATGTGTATAAGTTGGTGCTGATGACATATACAGGGTTAGCTACTGCCTGTGATATGGGTTTGCACATCCAAATTATGCATAGGGTGATGGGGGACTAACTGAAATTAATTTTGGACAAGTGTAAATTCATGATATGCAAGTATATTTTACTGGTATGCAACACCATATGACTGATATGCAAACATCTACCCTGTTATGCAAACCAATGAGAAACTAAAGAAATAGGGCAAAGAATGGAGAAACTGTTCTGAATCTCCTAAACTGTAATTTAAAAATCTCATTACCATCAACACATATATAATGGAGTGCAGATCTTAGACAAATACGAACAACAGAGAATTCCATTCATTTCATAAATATGTTTACCCCAAATCCTAACAACAGATACTACATCTTCCGTTACACAACTACCACAAAAGTGTTAGAATACATAGTCTTTTGCTACCATGCCGATCCTATACAAAAAGGGCTACAATGCCGATACTACAGCAACAAACAAGTTAAAAGCTAACTTCTAATTACGTCGACTATTCATTACAACTACATTTACATTTCAAATCGACATAAGGGGCAAAAGCTTTGAACAGTCAGCCATTCTCTAATACAATCAGGGTGAAAGAAATGTGAGCATGGCAGGACTATGATAGGCATTGACTGCGACATCACCTGGCGACAGATGCTACAATCGTCACCATCCCGCTCTAGATCATAAACCTCTCGAAGGGCTGCGACAACGTCTGCTGGGGCTGGATGATGTTCATACACATACTCAAACTCCATAGGAACCTCCATAGGAATCTCCATATCGGAGTCAGAGTCCAAGCTGGAATCCGATTCAGCCAATTCTGTGTAGTACAAATTAAAGTCGATGTTAGGGCACAACCCATACTCCACCAGATCAGCGTCTTGCTGAAACCATGACCTCGTGAAATCACTTAGCATCTGATTTCCTAACTGATGTCGAACCACCTCTGGGATTCCCACATCATCCAACCTTATATCGCAGTCCTGTAAAGTCCATGGCATACCATCCCAGAGATAATATTGCTCAATGGTCTCCGGATGGTAATCGGAGTAGATGGACAACCGAACTTCGCCGAATCCATAATCTGGAGACGGCAAGGGAACGATCATTACAGAAAAATGCCCAACACTGGGGTGAAACCCTTGGTCCATAACCGTTTGCGCTTGCACTGCCATTCACGAAGAAAACCCTTCAAAACAAACAATCAAAAGACAATAACTTTATAATCGGATCACTTTAACGCAAAAAAAAAAAAACAAAAAAGACGAAACCAGAGCAGAAACAACAACTACAATCTAACCACTTTTGGAAGAAGAAGACTAACTCAAATGCCTGTGGATGAAGGTTACTCGGCCGAAAAAGCAAATGACTGTGGAGTGTGGATGAAGAACAATCTCTGACAACCGTAATAAAGGGGGAAATGGAGGGAGATGAATCGCCGGGGGGGGTGAATTAGTACAGATGATGAATGTGGGTCGGGCCTTGGTTTTACAAATTAGGATGAAGCCCAATAACATTACTAAGAATTATACCCAATGCCCTACTATTAGATCCGTCAAAAACATAACCCGACTGAAAACCCGACCCGGCCGAACGAAAGTTTTTGGGCTTTGAAGCGAAAATTGGGACCCGGAATTTTTTTTCGAACGGAACCCAATAAACACGGGAGTCTCCCAGGTAATGTGGGTTTCGACCCGGCAACCCGATTAAAGGCAATATTAAAATAAGATTAAAATATGCAACCCCCATATGACTGATATGCAAAAGTAAGATTAAAATATGCATAAGTTGATGTTGATGACATATACAGACTTTGCTACATCTAACATAGTAAGTTACTGATTTTTAATGCTTAAATGCATGGGTTATGGTCTAAAAGATTCTAATGATGGTACACATCAAAAGTTTGGTTTCCCGTCTTTAAATGGATTGAAAAAATATAAAAATCTAATACACTGATGACATGTGACATGAATAACAACTACATCACATCTAAGGTATTAGATAAGTGAGTTTTGATGCTAAAATGCACTGAGATGGGATGGTCCTAACTTGTAATGATTATGGATGTCAAGCCCTTGCTTTGTCTATAGCAACGAACTAAAATAGTATAGCAACAGGTTGTTCTGCTGACATTGTACTAGATATGCAACAATATTTTAGTGATATGCAACTACATTTGACTAATATGCAGATATAATATTAAAATATGCATAAGTTGATGATGATGACATAGAGACATTTAGCTAAATCTAGTATATTAAGATACCAATCTCCAATGGTTAATTGCAATGTGATGTCTCTATTAGATTAAAATAATTATGGACAACAAAAAGGCTGCTTACCCTCTTCGAATGAATTGAATAATTATAACAAATTGTTGCTCTGCTGACAAGTGACTATTGTTTTAAAATAAACTTCCCAAAATACAGAATCTTGCATTAAAATACAATGTTGAGAACACAGCTAATATATGTCTAATGACAATACATATTTACATTATAAAGCTCCATCGCTCCTTTATCAAATCTACGCACATAAGTTCTCGATATCGAAAGAGATGTTCATTTGTGATTGCCTTCACATCTCCTCCAAAAATAAGCGCTTCAATTGCTTTTACTACAAACACCCCACAAGCAGACCTACAATTCAAACACAATAAGGGGAAAATAACCAGGTGAAAAAGTATAATATATAATAAAAATTAAAAAAAAATATGTCAAGACAGGAAGAACACGTACGAAGAACGATCGTGAAGTAAATCAGGCACCATGATTAACTTGAAGGAGGATGGGGTGAAATTTTCGTACACACCAGCTTTCGCCAAATGGATTGGAAGCCACTTAGTAATAGGTTGCAGATATTGGTCAAGTAACCCAGCAGGAATTCCAGTAACGTTGCAATCATACACATTTATATACTTTTCATCAATTAGTATCTCCAAGGCTACCCAATGCAAGTTGTGGATATTGAAAGGTGTATAAATCTTCTTTGCTGATGCCCAAGCTTTAGGATACTTGTCAGGACAATCGCCGGTGAAATAAACCTCAATAGATATGTCAACATTATCATCTTCCACAAAATCTGAAGCATATGCAGGCCAGTACTTAACGACAAAAAGCCAATCCACCACAACACAATCTTTATACTTGTCTGCTTCTTCAGAAATTCGCTTCCTTATATAATAGAACGCTGCTTCAAGATTCTGTAAAAACAAACTACTGTAAAGCATATTAAAAGGGAAAGTATCCCCATATTTGGTTGATGTCAGCAATTCTTACCTCTGAATCCAACCACTTGATCCTGCTTATAATATTGTGGAAAAATGATTTCCCAAACCGTCCAGAAGGAGTACAAACAGAAAAATCCCTGAGAAGGAATATACAATACGCATAACTTTACAACAATCATAGATAGAGTAATAAATAATAAAAGCATATTAATATAGAGGTAATTGAATAATATAGCAAAAACAAAATATCGTTTGCTCTTTATAATGGAATACATAAACTGGTGATCCTCGCGGCTGATAAGTGACTTCTTGGCATTGTACTGTGCCAATTTCTTTTTGTTTTCTTCTACACGTGGGCTGAACAAAAAGCTGTTGTCCATAGGAATGCTGTTCGCTTGCTTTAATTTTTCAATGTCACTTAATATAGTAGGATCCTTTGCATATGAATCCCAATCAACAAATTGTGATGGAACATAATTGTCTGGGACTATAACAAGACTGTCTGATACACACGAAATAGAAGAAGCAGAACCCTTTACAGAAGCATCGCCAGCTTCCGTGGAAGAGATGTCAGCAGGCTTACCAACCCCATCCGCCTCGCCAACGACCGTATCCTTCACATCAAACAGATCACCCTCAACAACATCTTTTAATGACAAAAGAACCTCACTAATGACAATAGATGGAGAGGATGACATATCACAAGCATTTGCACTGCATTTAGCATCATTACAAACTGCATCTACATCACCAACCATTGAATTGTGCACGTCACCAACAAACGTTGATTCCTTTCGATCTGAATATACAACATCGGAACCCATGTCATCAACATTCTCAACATCAACTCCAACCTTTTTTGATGGGGGGTCCATTTCAAGAGCAACGACATTACAGGGAGGACGCAGAACATCAAAATCATCTGATTGCAACTTTGTATTAACACCTTCAAATCCCATTAGTGTGATATCGTCATCCTTTTCATCACCTCCCGTAAAACCATTAATTGAATCCTGCATATCAGAGCCTCCCACTTCATGTTCGATCTCGGTAGCATTCAGCTCAACAACTTCATCACTGCACTAGCTATAGATGTCAGCCTCAGATAACACATTAAAATCTGATGACATCTGGGTGTCAACGCACACAATTTTTAAGCACTGCGCATTCCCTTGAGGGCGATGTGCATCAATAATTCCACTTTCAATTGGCTTCACATAAACAGTAATGCCGCCGGCATCCTCACTAACTCCCTTTGCTTCCTTGACATCAGAATCTTCATTCTGAGCATCATTCTGTGCATCCCCTTGAGGGTGATGGGCATCAATAAATCCACCTTTCAGTTGCCTCCGATCAACATCCCTCCCACCTGCATCCTCAATAACTCCCTTCACATTCTTTACATCAACATCTTCTTTCTGAGCTTCATTGAAATCCCCAGCTTCACCGCTACACTTCAAATCAAAGCAAGTCCGAACGGCATAAGATTCCTGTTCAGTGGAATAAACTTGACAACCTACGACATCCCCCAATGAAATGTCAGCATTAGTATGGATATCAGCAGCAGGAACACTATTTGCATCTCCAACACCCACCCCCAGTAGAGAGATGTCACCATTGTTTTTATCTACATCGCCAGCAAAATTGATTGAAAAGGGTGGATCACTGTTAGTACAATGCGACCCGACAAAGTCACTTTCTGTTGGAATGAAATCAACACCCATCAGGCCTGCATCCCCAATAACTACTTTCAGTTCTTTCACATCAGAATTTTTCCCATCAACTTCGGGGTGAACATCATTCATATCATCAACATCAATGCGACGATTGCCTTCAATGTCAGCTTCAGGTATTACAAGAAACTCAGATGACATTTCATTAGAGGGTAAATTTAGATCAACATTTGCAATACCTACTTCATCTCCTCTATTGAAATCGGAAACAATTCCGTGAGCAACAGGCAAAGCAGCCAGTATATCAGGGAAAACTTCGTCATTAACTGTTGTACCAGCATCATTATTAGGTATGGAATGCACTGGCTGAGAGACATCAATTGTACATGCGTGCGTTGTAACCTTATTCTCAAGGGAAGTGAACTTCTCCCCAATGACAGAAAACATGTTAATAATCCCATCTAACTTCCCCATATAGGTCTTAATTTCTCCTACACTGGCAGCCAACTCCTTTAGACATTCAAGCAACTGTTCTAGCTTATCAAGACGCCTAAAAATTTCTTGCACAACCTGAGATGAACTATCAATAACAGGAGCGGGAGCATTAGCATCAACTCTAAAAGGAACATCACCCATTTCATCCCGTATTTCACCCTTTTTGGGAGACAACAGCCCCACACCACACCCATTTTCGGGTACATGGCAATAGGTCTCAGCTTCAGGAATTGAAGCATCAATCGGATCATCAACACAAACACCAGGTTTTTTTGCGTCAGAATCAACTCCCAAAGGTATGTCTTGAATCTCTGGACCAGATGAATTAACATGGGCATGAAGAGAACCAATAGGAGACACAGTTGAACCATGGAAAGAAATAGAATGGGTTCCACCAAATTCATCATCAAGAGCACCCCCAGTTTCAGAGTCAAAATCATCATCATGGACCCCACCAGTATCACGATCAGAACCAAACACATCACCTTTTTCATTAGACAGTCCATCAGCGGCCAACATATCTGCAGTAGAAACAACTTGCAAAGATACAGAATTGTCAGCAAATTCTGAATAGAATACATTCCTAGGCTCTTTATCACCAGTCTTCCTCTTCTTCAGACTGTGATACACAATCTTCAAAGGTACAAGCTTCTCACACTCAATCATTGGATCAACCTTGTCACCAGCAATGACAGGTACAACAGACTCTTTGACTAGCACATCTGTCTCAGCATCCAAAAACCCAACCTTCTTACCTGACTCTTTCTTCTTCCACATATTAGTGGCTTTCTTCTTATTTGATTTCTTATCCTCTAAACCCAAAACAGGGGAGGAATGAAAGGTACCTGCAGAACGACCCCTTCTCAAGGATGTCATCTTCTTTCCTTTATGGACAACATCAAGTTTTACCTCCAAATGGAGTCCATCATTCCCAACAACAGCAGAATCATTTACAACATCCTGTTTGTTGACCAAATTGACGGCGGCATTCCCAACGACAACAGCTAAGGCATCATTGCGTATGAACCTGTTATTATACGCATTTGTACGCAATCGATGACTTTCATACAAACAATCGGCAAGCTTGGGGAAAACAGGTTGAGCAATGTCATCAACTCTTTCATCAGCAACTTCTTCACTATAAGCCATCCCTGGTGTTCTTGCAAATTCACCATAAATAAGGAAAAATGGTGCCTACACAAAAAATAGAGGAAATATATGATTAAAAGCACGGACATTTACAACAAAACAACAACTATGCTAATAACCTTTAATATTTATGCAAAACTTTGGGACTGCTGACATAAAATGACTAAGCCAACTAAAAGATATGCACCCACTAGCTTTTAATGATAAAGTTGAATTATATGTTATGCAATAATATTTAAATGACTATGTACATCCAAACCTTCCTTATGCAATTATATTTAAATAACAATCTATTACTATGCTGACATGTGATCTAAATCAAAATATATTGACACTTATGCAATAATTTGGTTCTTACTTATTAAGATATATATATAAAAAAAAAACAAACAAGATCGGTGTCAATCAAAAATCATTACTAATACAAAAAATTAAAAATCTTGCAAACAATGTAGTTCTGCTGACAAGTCTGGTGTTTTTGCAAGTTTCTGCTGACGTCTCTGGTATTTTTGCAAATTTAACAAAAGTAGTGGACAATGGTGCCTAAAACAGATATTAAATTAATACACTAACAACTACAAAACATAATAAACTTACCAGCGCATCATCAAAAAGTGCAGAAGCAGTATCATATACGTGTTTAAGCTTACATTCCCAGTGCAAAGAGTATGGATCTCCAACAACCATTTTGAAATTACAGTCAAATTTTGCAGCTATTGATGGGAAGGCTTCTATAATCCATGACTGTTGCAAAAACACATAAAGTATTTCAAATATTCAGCCAGAATAGTAAGATATGATAACAAGCAATAAATAAGATGACAAACTTCAAAATGGATAACATGCAATAAATATGCGACATTAAAGACTACCTGGAAAGCAAGATTATACCCATGTATATCATAACAACGTCTATCATCGTTACGATAAGCCAGATCTATATTCTTTAATGTCGTAACCAACTTCGTGTACGAAGCTCTCCCCCAGGGATAAATTTCAAACTCATTCTCAGCGCAAGCAAGGGATAAGTTTTCCTCACTGACAAACTCTGATCTCCTGAATAATAGGACCTTCTCAATAATAAGTAGCTTATCCATAATCAACTTCTTCTCTGATGATTTACTCTCAGATTCAAAACATTGTACTAACTCTTTATAAGAGCATTTCTTCTGCCCAAAAAAATCAATGGAAGACACATGTTTGGGTGGTTTGCAATCATTAGCTTCACAAGGAAGACCAGTAATAACATGGAATTCAACAAGAGAAAACCGAGCCAAAAATCCATCAACCTTAAACCACAACTCCATCTTCTTTTTGGTGGAAACTCGACGCAACATAATCTGATGCATGAGCTAAAAGTTAGAAACCATATTGGTTCCCTGTGTCAGCACCCACCCAACACAACTATTGCACAATATCTCATAGTGTTTATCAGACAGATGACTTTTGATGAGTTGACAAACATTAGGATAAGAATATCTGTTTGATCTAGAATGGAACCACTCATCCTCAGGAATACAATAAGAAATGTTCTGTTTAAAAACAAGCAAAAATGTCAAAAAAAGAAAGAATGCATATCAACAGAATTAAATAACACTAAATAAACAGACAGGATAAAAAGATCAATATCAAAAAAATAATAAAAACAACTCACATCAAATTGCCTTCTGTATCTCACTAAATCAGTAAGTGACCCTGATAAACACGTAAACATAGAAATCAGAAGAGGAAAAACGATAGGAGCATGTAGAATTATTCAGTAGAAATCGCATATTTGATAATAAAAACACGAACAACACTCCAGCGTTTGCTATCACGACACTAATCAACACTAAACGAACAAAAATCCCGCAAAAGTCGAGAAAAAAGCTACATAAACAGCAGAAAAACAAACCCTAACAAACAGGGAAAACATTCAAGCAAAATCAGCACCTGAACTACCAGAGATTTCCGCCATATGAGCAATTATGATAAGAAAATGCAAGAATCGACCGCAAAATTCACTCCTTTTAAGGTGATTCACTCGAAAATTGACAGGAATAGCACATAGAACATCGACGGGGGTGTTCCTGCTGGGTTGAAATCGAACAACGGTAAGAGAGGATGGAGGGGCAAAATCGTAAAATTTCCAGCGGAAATTAAAAACGCTGACAGTTTTGTAAATATTACAAACCCTTGGACGAAACTCAAATTAGCTTGAAAATTTGTGCCTGCGGCACAAATTTTCTCCTCAAACAATAGGTAATCCTTGGGGTTGCACATTTTTTATATAATATATTAATTTACTTTGTCTTTTTTTTCCTTTATATAGCATCGTAAGATTCATTCTTCGTTTCATCTTCGACTTCATTTGTATTTTCGGGTAGTTTACACTTCTTATCCTATACAATACTAAATTAAAACAACTTTTTTTTGTCACATGTCATCTTTTAGTTAAAAAATTTCCCTCTAAAAAATTTGTCAAATTAGTTTATGTCATCTCATTAAATGATACTCCTTATTTACAATCATTTTAGTAAGTTTCTATACATATTTTTTTATTAGGCCATTTTTTCAAAAGACTGTTACTCAATTACTAACATATTATAACTCAGTTATCATCATTATTAACCTATAATCATAAATGTTCATTTTCATAACAATGTATTCAATATCGGAAAATAGAACATTTTAATAATGTAACTATATATAAAAAAAAGATCAACGATGAATGTTTATTTGCTCCTTTTTTAGTTAACATGTTTATATGTTGCAACTTATTACTTTTTTTTTTAAATATGTTAAATGATATATATATTTGTAGCATTCTATAGTAATGAGTTATAATTGATCCCATCTAAACCTGTCAAAACACAACCCAACCCGGTCGATGTTGTAGGAGAAAATCGAGTTCAAAATATAATAAAATAAATCAAACCGGATAATGCCCACGCAAATGATTACAAGACTTCCTTCCTAATAACTCCCTCCCTTGATAAAAATCGGAATAAATGTTTCAAAGGCCTTGACATGATATTTGTGTCAAAGGTCTTGGAGCATTAACAGTTGATGAAATACAAAACCTGTTTTATAAGTCCGAATATTATTTAATCTTATTATATACTTCATTTATATTATATATATATATATGACTAATCTTTCAGGAAGGATTTCGAGATTATATCTTTCCTTATGGTGCATATTGAGGTGATCCAATTCAAAGAAGATTATGTCTTCAAAGTGTCCAAAAATAGAAGATCCGAGCGCGCCATGATCTTTACTAGCCGTTGTTGAAGATCCGGTGTTGAAGAACCTCATGCTCCATATTACTTCTATAAAGGAAAGGAAGAAGAAGACATAACATACAAGTGCTACACGAGCTTTCATTCATTCAAGTAAGATCTGTCTTCCAAGTGTCTCTCTGCTAAGCGCTCAAGAGTTTGTTGTTTATTTCAAAGCCTTTGAGAGTCACTGTGAGCTTATAGGATATATTCATTTATAGTGTTACTCGAGAGTTTATAACTCGGGAAGTTGCACTAGGCTATTGATTTGTGAGAGTAAGAGGATTGTACTAGATAGCTGAGAGAGGTGGGGCTCTTCTAGATTGGTCTAGGACTCCAAGGGAACGTGAGTTGACTAGATTGCAATTGTATAGGAGAGAGGCTTCTCGGTGAGCTATTAGGATCCTAAGCTAAGCGAATCAATAAAGCCTTTTGAATCCTAGGGTTGTGGAAGAACCCTAGGCGGGGACGTAGGCCAAGTTCGTGCTGAACCTCGTAAACAATTACTCGTGTCCTTTACTTATTGCTTTACCTTATTTCTGCACTTGGTTCGATTGTCTAACTTTGTGATTCAGGTTTAATCTCAAAGGGTTTTATACGAGTTCCAAAAGTCTTGAGACTTTCTGCGAAAAACGGGCATACTCTATTCAACCCCCCTTCTAGAGTATTTCTATATTACATTGTTATATTATCGAACCTTCAATTGGTATCAGAGCTTTGTTCACTATTTTTGATCTAACAATCTTGTGAGTTTTCGATCATGTCTGGTGAAGCAAGCGGAAGATTTGCACAGGGAAGGTCCACAAGCAGACCGCCACTCTTTGTAGGAAACAACTTTGTCCATTGGAGATCTTTGATGAAGATGTTCATCATAGACCAAGATCTAGAGCTTTGGAACATTATAGAGAATGGTCTGAAGACTCCAGAGAAAGAGGGATCAAACGATACCAAAGTTGCAAAGAAGGAGTCTGAATACAACCAAGCAGATCTTGAAACCATCTCCAAAAACTACAGGGCTATTAACTTACTTTATTGTGGTCTTAGCACTGATGAGTTTAACCGTATTTCATCTTGTAGGTCAACTAAAGAGATTTGGGACAAATTGGTCGTCACCTATGAAGGAACGAGCCAAGTGAAAGACACCAAGATCAGCATCTTCCTTCAAAAGTATGAGCTCTTCAAGATGAAGTTTGATGAGTCAATCAAGGCCATGTTCACACGATTCACAGAAATCACCAAAAACCTTGACTCTCTCGGCAAGAGCTTTACCAACGTCGAGAAAGTGAGGAAGATACTGAGGTGCCTTCCAAAGGAGAAATTGGGTCCAAAAGTAACAGCTATAGAGGAAGCCCAGGACCTCACCACTCTACCCCTTGATGACCTTCTTGGGAAGCTGATCACGCATGAGATGATCCTTAATGAAGACGATGGAGAACTTCCAGCTAGCACTAAGAACTTGGCACTCAAGTATAAGAAGTATGAGCCCAAGGATGGATCTGATTCCGAAGATGAGGATGACGATGAGGATGATCCTTTTGCTCTTATCACAAGAGGCCTTGCTAGAATTCTCAAAATGAAGAAGCAATTCAACAACAAGGATGGATCAGAGTCTTCAAATTTTCGAGGTAAGCCTCAATACAACAAGTATGAAAAGAAGACTAAACTGTTGTCTTGTTTTGAATGTGGTGAAACATATCATCTTGTGAAGGACTTCCCTCAAAAGACAAAGAGCCAGCCCAAGAAAGGTGACAAATGGAAGAAGAAAGCCATGGTGGCAACTTGGAGTGATTCCGACTCTGACTCCGACGATGAGAAGGCCAACATTTGTCTTATGGCCTCAGAAGATGAATCCCACGATGAAAAGCTTGAAGCTATTGTAAGAGAACTTATGGAAAGTCCAAAAGAGGTATTATCGGAATTCCTTTCCAATATGATTGCCAATGAAGAGAAGCTTATTGCCCAAACTAACATTCTTATTAAGAGAACTGTGGACCAGGAAAGAACTATTAAGGATCTGTCTATGAGGGTCAAAGGTCTTGAAGCTTCTTATTCAGGTCTTGACATTAAAGTCAAGACGCTTGACTCGGAGAAATCTGAACTCAAGCAAGATCTCTCCTCTCTAAGAAATGAGCATCATGACTTAGAAAACGAGAAGATCTCCCTGAATAATAAGATTCAAGACCAACAGACAGCCCTCATAAGTTTTACCAAATCCAAAGGTACTCTCGATAGGATGTTGGGTGGGCAACAAAGCTCTCTAAACAAAAGTGGTATTGGTTACAATCCAAATTTTTTAAAGAAGCAACACATTACCACTTTTGTAAAGGCAAAAGGAAGCAGAACCTCTCCTATAAGTCACCATTGTGCTAGAAAGGGACATGTAAAAGAGACCTGCCCCTATAGAAGAAAGATCCATATATTATTCACAATACATTTCCTGTTCATTTGAGAAAAGAACGGATAACACAAGTTTGGGTTTCAAAAGGCACTATTTTACCAAATATGGTTTACCCCAACAATGGATCCAAATTTGCTTATTGGTCTAGCCACAAAGGTTGATGTTTGTCTTGCAGATCACCAAGGTGAAAGAACACAAATGGATTATTGATAGTGGATGCTCGAGGCATATGAGTGGGAAGAGCTCTCTCTTTCATGATCTAAAGGAGCAATCCACGGGAACAATCACTCTTGGTGACAAAGGAAAATGTGACATCATTGGTATTGGTAGTGTTGGAAGTGATTCCAGCCATAGTATTAAAAATGTCTATCTTGTTAATGGTTTAAAGTATAATTTGCTTAGTTTCTCTCAATTATGTGATAGTGGCAACAATGTCAGATTTAACAAGAAAAGATGTATAGTGTGCAGAGATGATACAGGTGAAGTTATATTGACTGCATATCATTACAACAACATATACGCCGTAAATGCCGATCAAGTGGCACAAGGAAGCTTAACCTGTCTAAAGGCTTTGACGGACGATCCAAAGCTCTGGCACAGGAGACTCGGTCATGTGAGTCCACATACGCTACAGAAGCTTGTGTCCAAAGGGCTTGTAAGAGGGCTACCTGAAATGGACTTCAAAGGTATTGATATGTGCAATGCATGCACACGAGGTAAACAAACACGTAGCTCTTTCAAACCCAAAAAGGTTGTAAGTTCTTCTAGACCCCTTGAACTTTTACATATGGATTTATTTGGTCCTATGCGAGTCAAATCTCCCAATGGTAAAAAGTACATGCTAGTTGTTGTTGATGATTTTTCTAGATATACTTGGGTTGCATTTTTAAAAGCAAAATCAGAGGCCTTATTTGAGTTTTCAAAACTTTGTAAGGAGTTGCAAACTTTAAGAAACGAGCCCATAGTGTCAATTCAGAGTGATCATGGTAGGGAGTTTGATCAACTTCAATTTGATTTGTTTTTTGCTAAATATGGCATCTCCCATAACTTTTCTGCTCCTAGGACACCTCAACAAAACGGGGTTGTGGAACGCAAGAACCGCACCTTAGAGGATATGGCCAGGACTATGCTTTTAGAAAATGCATTACCTAAAACCTATTGGGCTGAAGCTGTTAACACGGCTAACTATATTTTGAATCGTTGTCTTATTCGTTCCATCTTAAAGAAAACTCCTTATGAACATTTCAAAGGCCGCAAACCACTTATATCTTATTTTAAACCCTTTGGCTGTACTTGTTTTGTTCATAACAATGGAAAAGATAACCTTGGGAAATTTGATGCGCGTAGTGATGAAGGTATATTTCTTGGCTATTCCACGAGTAGCAAAGCTTATAGAATCTTCAATAAAAGGACCCAGGTAGTTGAAGAAAGTATACATGTTATTTTTTATGAATGCAATGACGGTGCTTTGAGTGAAAGTGTTGCAGATATAGATCTTAACATCCATGAAGAGAACGAGGAAGGTGATGATGCTGCTACCAAGAACACAGAGAAGAGGAACATGCAGGAACCGATTCTTAACACTGAAGAATTGGCCCAAGGTGTTGAAGATTCGTCCAAAGCCCTTGGTGTCCAATCCAACAGTGTTGAGACGTCAGAAACTGCTGTAACTGAACCTAACAGGACCACGGAGTCAGATGTACTACAAGTCTATCCTACTGGTGTGACGAATCAAGGAGCTGAGACTAGCAAAAGGAAATTCAAATACTCCTCATCACACTCATTAAAGGATATCATTTCTGACCCTACTTCTAGTGTTCAAACTCGTTCTAAACTTAAAGATCTTTGTGCTTTTCATGCGTTTGTTTCTCTTATTGAGCCAAAGAAGGTAGATGAGGCACTTCAGGAGCCAGACTGGATCATTTCTATGCAAAGTGAGCTTAACGAATTTGAAAGGAACAAAGTCTGGACCTTGAAGCCTAGGCCAAAGCATCAATCAGTCATTGGCACACGATGGGTATTTCGAAACAAGCTAGATGAGAATGGTAAGATTGTGAGGAACAAGGCAAGGCTTGTTGCTCAAGGCTACAATCAAGAGGAAGGTATTGACTACGAGGAGACCTTTGCTCCCGTAGCCAGGCTTGAAGCTATTCGCATTCTATTAGCATTTGCATCTTTTATGAGCATAAAGTTATATCAAATGGATGTAAAGTGTGCTTTTCTTAATGGTTTCTTAGAGGAAGAAGTATATGTGGCTCAACCCCCAGGATGAAAGTTTGGAATTTCCCAATTATGTTTATAAACTTGACAAAACGCTTTATGGTTTGAAACAAGCCCCAAGAGCTTGGTATGAGCGCTTGTCAAAATATCTTTTAGAAAATGATTTTAAAAGGGGGTTGATCGACAAGACTCTTTTTATCAAAACCAAAGGAAAGGACATTTTGGTTATCCAAATTTATGTTGATGATATATTATTTGGTGCTACTAACACATCTTTGTGCAAGGAATTTTCTGACATCATGTGCAATGAATTCGAGATGAGCTTAATGGGTGAACTCAACTTCTTTTTGGGATTACAAGTTCATCAATCCAAGAAAGGGATCTTTGTCAACCAAAGCAAATACACTAAGGATCTCTTGAAGAAGTTCAAAATGGATCAATCCAAAGCAGCCAAGACTCCCATGAGCTCAACATTGTCACTAGATCAAGACAACACTGGGAAAAGTGTCAATCAAAAGGAGTATCGAGGAATGATTGGATCTTTATTATATCTCACGGCTAGTAGACCTGACATCATGTTTAGTGTTTGCATGTGTGCTAGGTTTCAAGCTGATCCTAAAGAATCTCACCTCGTGGCTGTGAAGAGGATCTTTCGATATCTCAATGGCACTAAGGAGCTTGGACTATGGTACCCAAAGCAAAAGGATTTCACTTTAATTGGATATTCTGATGCAGATTTTGCAGGCTATAAGGTGGATAGGAAGAGCACATCAGGATGTAGCCAATTCTTAGGAGCATCTTTGATCAGTTGGCACTCAAATAAGCAGAAGCCGAATACATTGCAGCTGGAGCCTATTGCTCCCAAATCCTTTGGATAGCTCAACAAATGCGAGATCTTGGCATTAACCTCAAAGGCATTCCAATTAAGTGTGACAATACAAGTGCCATCTCCATCACTAAGAATCATGTTCAACATTCAAGGACCAAACATATTGATGTAAGACATCATTTCATTAGAGACCATGTTGAAAAAGGTGATATGTCCATTTCGTTCATTTCAATTGATTATCAATGGGCTGACATTTTTACTAAGCCTTTGGCAGAGGACAGGTTCACCTTCATAAGACGAGAGATTGGGATGCTTAACAAGGATGCACTTTCGTAGGGGGAGCATTCCCTTTACGAAAGATAAATTCTACTTAGTGTCAAGACCTTTGAGAACTATGTCAAGGTGTGTGAACTAAATGGTGGATTACATTTATCGGATCATATATTTTTGGTTAATATCTTTTTAGATATTTAATCAATTATATTTTTTATCGGATTTCAAAAATTGCCTATTTATGTTATTTTCTTAACCGTTGAGATATTTTTAAATATGGAACTAAATCCTTCAGATTTTCAGTCCGATTTTAATGGGAATATTTGAATTTGAATTGGAAACTCTTCAAATCTTGCAATGTTATCATTACCCTCCCTTGGTCCTCTAAACCCGTCCCATCACTCCATCACATCTCTCTACTTATACCCACCTCTGTACCCGAATTCTTCACACTTTCAAAACTGATCCAAACCCTTTCACTTTCTTCTTCTTCTTCAACCTCTCAACCTTTTCTACAGAAACCCTAGCCGATTCCCTCCATGGCACCCAAAACAAAGAAAGTTGTCACACCCAAAAGACTCGGCGCCACCCCCAAGGGACGTCAGGCCACTGCTACCTCTCCCACACCTGAACCCGCTCCTCAAGCCATTGTCCCAACTGTTGTCCAGAGCACCATCGCTGAGAGCACGGTCACTGTTCCCAAGGGCTCTCAAAAGCGCTCTGCTAAGAAGCCGCTCAGTGCTAAACAGAAAGGGAAGAGGAAGATTTTGGCTAAGGAAGTGAACGAAGAAGAGGAGGAAGATGACCTAGATGCCATCCTGGAGAGAGATGCTGCCAAGAAAGCCGAGGCGGAAGCCTTGAAGAAGAAAAAGGCCGATGAGGAGGCCGAGCTCGCTAGAAAACTGACCGAGGAGGAAGCTGAGCAGTTTCGGAAGGAAGCCGAAGCCGAGGAGGTTCCATCCGAGGAGGAGCCTGAGGAAGAAGAAGAAGAGCAAGAGGGATCTGGAGATGACGAGGAAGCTGAAGGAGATGAAGCGGGGTCCGGTGAGGACTCGAGGTCTGAGGAAGAGGAGGAAGAATCTCCCTCTCCTTCTCCTCCTCCCCCGTCTCCGAAGAAGCGGAAAGCCCCAGCTGCTGCCAAGTCTCCCTCTCCAAAGCGCACCAGGAAGAGCACCCTTAGGACTCTTGAAGCGCCTATCAAGAGAGCTGCTCCGACGATTGCTCGCAGGAAGAATGCCGACCCCCCGGCCTATATCTAGGTAAATCAATCCTTGCCCTCCTCTTGGTTTCAAGATGCTGAGACTGTTGGTAAGTGGGTAGATGAGTTTCAAACTCGTAGGATTAGCTGTTCTGATTTTTTGGATTTTGAGTTCTTCGAAGCTTTGAAGTTACCCTGCATTGACCTTCTAAAAAAATCCCCAGTCTGGTCCCTTCTCAACCTTGAAACTGTCTACTACCCCCAGCTCACCCGTCTATTCTACAATAACCTAAAAGCCAAAAACGACACCAATGGTTGGTCTTTGGAGTCTGTTGTCAAAGGGGTTAGAATCTCTCTCAACTCCAATGATTTTGCAGATTTCCTTGGCTTACCTACCCCAGTTCCACCCTCTGAATTACACCCCTCAAAAGAGAATTGCATCATCCTTGCCCGAGCCAAGTACCTTCTACCCGAAGCATCCAACAGCACCTCAAAGCAACTCACCCACTCATCCCTAACCCTTGAGGCAAAAATAATTTTCAACATCATTGTTCGATGCCTCTTACCCCGTCTTAACTCTGCCTCACTCCTTACTGACAATGCCATGGTCCTGCTCTACCGCATCTTAAATGGCCTTGATCTTGACCTGGCCAACACTATCCTTGGAACCATGGCTCATGCCAGAAAAGCTAAAAAAGGCTCTCCTCTCCCCTTTGCTACCCTTTTGACCCCTCTCTTCAAAGCTTCTGGAATTGATGTCAAAAATGAAGAACAGCTGCGTCATATGAGTAAGTTCGACTCTAAGGACCTTGAAAAGATTGGCATCACTCGGTCTCCCCAAGGGACCTTGAGTCTTGCCACTCCTTCAAAAGCCTTTCCCACTGCTCCAGCTTTCGATGAACGCATGGACAACCTAGAGTTGGGCTTGGAGGAACTTCGCTTGGATATCAAGGAGCTGCAAAAGGAGTTTATGATGGAGATGAGCGGGATTTCCAAGATGCTGCAAGAACTGTGGACGAGGCTCACTGATGATGCTCCGGATGACGAAGCTTAAACCCTACCCTACCCTATCCCACCCCTGAAACTTGATACATTGCTGGTTTTTGGAAACATTTTCAAAACTTTTGGTGACTTTTTTGGTGACTGTTTTACCTCCTCCCTTTGTTGAAAGACAAAAAGGGGGAGATGATCTGTGGTGTTTAGACTTTGAAAACCTATCTGCTTGAAGGTCTTGGAAGACCTTGGTTTTTTATTTGTGGTTTTCGGTTGGATGGTTTTTGCATGCTTTAAAAGTTTGATCCAACATTTGTCTAACCCATACAGGTACTTAGTCCGATTTCCATTTTATTATCTATGCTTGACTAAGTTGCAGGGATGCACAGGTTTTGTCTTTCATCAAGGGGGAGATTGATAACTCCCTCCCTTGATGAAAATCGGAATAAATGTTTCAAAGGCCTTGACATGATATTTGTGTCAAAGGTATTGGAGCATTAATAGTTGATGAAATACAAAACCTGTTTTATAAGTCCGAATATTATTTAATCTTATTATATACTTCCTTTATATTATATATATATATATATATATATATATATATATATATATATATATATATATATATATGACTAATCTTTCAGGAAGGATTTCGAGATTATATCTTTCCTTATGGTGCATATTGAGGTGATCCAATTCAAAGAAGATCATGTCTTCAAAGTGTCCAAAAATAGAAGATTTGGGCACGCCATGATCTTTACTAGCCGTTGTTGAAGATCGGGTGTTGAAGAACCTCATGCTCCATATTACTTCTATAAAGGAAAGGAAGAAGAAGACATAACATACAAGTGCTACACGAGCTTTCATTCATTCAAGTAAGATCTGTCTTCCAAGTGTCTCTCTGCTAAGCGCTCAAGAGTTTGTTGTTTATTTCAAAGCCTTTGAGAGTCACTGTGAGCTTATAGGATATATTCATTTATAGTGTTACTCGAGAGTTTATAACTCGGGAAGTTGCACTAGGCTATTGATTTGTGAGAGTAAGAGGATTGTACTAGATAGCTGAGAGAGGTGGGGCTCTTCTAGATTGGTCTAGGACTCCAAGGGAATGTGAGTTGACTAGATTGCAATTGTATAGGAGAGAGGCTTCTCGGTGAGCTATTAGGATCCTAAGCTAAGCGAATCAATAAAGCCTTTTGAATCCTAGGGTTGTGGAAGAACCCTAGGCGGGGACGTAGGCCAAGTTCATGCTGAACCTCGTAAACAATTACTCGTGTCCTTTACTTATTGCTTTACCTTATTTCCGCACTTGGTTCGATTGTCTAACTTTGTGATTCAGGTTTAATCTCAAAGGGTTTTATACGAGCTCCAAAAGTCTTGAGACTTTCTGCGAAAAACGGGCATACTCTATTCAACCCCCCTTCTAGAGTATTTCTATATTACATTGTTATATTATCGAACCTTCACTTCCGATGTAGCAGCAGGAAGTCAGGATCGATCCTCGAGGAAGCTGGTTAGCGAATTCTAGGTAGCGGAGGAATCTCACGAGTGGTTGTCGACTTCAAGGGTACTCGACCTCGACTAGGGTTAGTCGACAGGGGTCAAGCACAGTCGAATCCGAGCAAGGCAATGTCACTGGATTTTTGGTTGACTTCGAGTATGCCAACTCGACGTCGAGTATGTTCTGGTCGTAGTCGAGTATGTCTGGTCGACTTCGAGGAACCTGCAGAGACACAAGCAACAACGATCTTTGCTCGATCGAGAATCAGTAGTCGACGTCGACTACTGAGGTCAACGTCGACCAAGGGGTGGTCGAAGTCGAGCAGAAACAGTAAAATAAAATAAATAACAAAGCTTTTGCGGAATTCAGAATAAAGTATGTAAAAGAAAACTTCCAAGATCGGGGTTTGCAACAACGATAACCAAACATGCATAAGGCAAGATAAATAACGATAATCATGCAAATCGCATCGAAGGATCAAGCTTTCGCCTTTTCCAACAATTAAGCAACTCTTTCAAGAAACCCTAATTGTATCTACCTATTTTATGTTTATAATCCAAGTTGTTATCATGGATCTCTATTAAATAGGTAATAAACACATAAAAGGTAGTAGATGCTCAAAACATGATAAAGGTCGAATCTTTACCTCAAACACGCATGGCTATCGTCGGGCTCACCCCAACCCTAGAAGTAGGTAGACTACTCGCTCTTCATCGCAGGGAAACTCATCAATAATAAAAGGAAATAACTTTGCATTAATAAACTAAATAAAAGCTTGCAACCGATCGAAGCCAACTTGCTCTCGCTCCTTAACTCCTCTCGGCCTCCACTCTCTCTCTCCTACTTCTCTACCTCTTCTCCTTCTCTAGAATTGAATGAATAAAAACCATCCCTATAGGCTTTATTTATAAGCTTCCAATCCTTGCTAATCAAGGAAGGAATATCTATCTAATATCTAAAGATAAAACTCTACTTGGAAATAAATCTATCTAAATAAGTAAAACTAGATAAATCCTAGGGTAATTAATTTTTCAACCCTTAGGATAAATAAAAAGGTAAAAAGATAAAAATATTTAAATCTTCATGTGTTGGAAATCTTCTCTCGAAAATATCTCCATCGGATTCGGGATAGAACCTTAACAAGACTCGGACTAGCTCGAAATCGGCCACTAGTGGTCAACTCGTTATTGAGTAGGCTTACTCGATGTCGACCAGAAATTTCTCGGCTTCATCTCAGCAACTCGATCTCGGCTCCAGGAATGAACATCGACCAACTTTTACTTGATATCAACTTGTGCTGGTCGATGTCGACTTGAATCTTCCTGCTCTGCTTCCTTGGCCGATGTTGGGGTCTTTACTCGATTTAGGCTTGGTCGACTTTGACCAAAGTTGGTCGACGTCGAGTAACATTCATCTCGAGTTGTTTTCTTCTTCTTCCTCGACTTGGTTCTAATTCAGTTGTAGTTGACTTCGAGTAGCTTCTGGTCGAAGTCGAGTAGAATCCTGTCCTTTGGTTTCGTCTCGGAATGGCTCCAAATTCTGTAATATTAAACCAAAACTTATGTAGACCTCTATTTCTTGTAAATAAGCATATACTACACAAATTCAACATATTCCAAGCTCGAAATATGCAAAGTATACAGAATAAGAAGCTAAAATGTATATATAGACATGATCACTTTAGTGGACATCAAATCACCCCATACTTAAGCTTGCTTGTCTCCAAGCAATAACTTGGATGGTCACTCAGGGGAAGAATTTCAAAACTCTCAACATCATAGATTCATTCTTATATGTCCTTGCAATCAATTACCATCATCGAAAAGGTACTTGTGCCACAAATCCATGCATGTGCAATAAAAAGCAACATCTACTCACAAAAGTAGGGTTATGAACAATTCATGTGACAAAGCATTAATAATCAAGAAGACTTCAACTAAGCTCAATAAGGAGCAGGGTTTTTGGCGATGTGGTTGACCAGTCGGTCATGGGATTTGCGCCACGAATTGACCCATCTGGGTCTTAATGTTCCTCTTCCAGATATCCAGCTCCCCAAATCTTGTATTGATGTTCTGGAGCTGATTGTGGATGGCGTCATTGGCTTGCTTGCTTTCCACTTGATTTCGGCGCATCTCATCGAGGATCATATGTAGATCATCCTTCTGCTGATCCCTTTCTGGATGTCCAAGAGCTCTGTATGGCGGGGGGGTTCCTATGAGCACCTTGGTTCCACTGTGGTTGCTGAAACCTTTGGTCCCCCATATAGCGATTGGGACCCTCTGCATAAGCTACCTCTTCATGAGTTTCTGCCATCATAACTTGCTCTGTATGTGGACATTCTAGAGTGGTGTGCCGTTGTGAGCCACATTCAATGTAGGGTTGGTTGACAGAAAGAAACTTGACTTGCTTGAGGAGCTTGCGATTCTGATCTCTATAGAATTGCTCCTTGACATCTGAATCAATCTCCTTAGAAGGCTCATAGAGGGGCATGGATAGGGCTGGCCTTGCATAGACATTCTCGTCATATTTTGTTGGAGACCCATACTTATTGTCGAAGTTGGTGAGCTTGTCGAGGGTAGCCCATGCGTCAGCTGGTGGCATCGTCAGATACTCATAATGAGTATAATGGTTGATCCTATCCTTAGCGACCAGATTAAGAGAGTTGTAGAAGATCTCCTGAACGACATAGGGTGGTTGTCTATGTGTAGGGCAGGATCGCAGTAGATCCTTGTATCGTTCTCATGCTTTTGCTAGCGGCTCCCCAGGCTTCTGTTTGAAAGTTGTAATCTTCTGGCGGAGGATCGCTGTCTTGACGGGAGGAAAGAATTTATTAAGAAATGCCTGCCTTACTTCAGCCCATGTCGTGAGGGATCGTGGAGTCAATCCTTCAAGCCACTTCAATGCTGGACCGGCAAGAGACCATCGAAAAGCTTTCATCTTGACATATTCTATAGTAGTACCTTTAGCAAGAGTATGGCACATATTAGAAAAATTTGTAATATGTTCAAGATGACATTCATTAAACCTTCCGTAAAAGGCATTTTTTTAATCTCAATCAAGAAAGCAGTGCGAATTTCAAAATTATTTCCAGGGATTAGAATGGCCGATTTAGGCACGACAAGAGTCGGGTGCATGTAATCCTCTGCAATGGTAGGGAACTGGGCAAGCTCAGCCTCTGCTTGCCTCCTTCGCTCAGCTTCCTGCCCAGTGCGTGCTCTCTCAGCGGCGAGAGCATCAATGTTGGCTTCTATTTCCGCCCTAAGCCTCCCTATCAACTGGGCTTGTGTTTCTGTCGTCTCCATGATCCTTTTGAATCTAGAGTGGATGTGTAGGAAACGTTCCGGTTCATCTAAGACGTTAAACTCAGGTTGTTGACCAGAACGGTGCATACACTGCAAAATCATAACTTAAAGGCAAACGTGAGATCTAACTACCTAAGGCGCGAATGATTGCTTCCCCGGAAACGGCGTCAATTTGTTGTAGGAGTAAATCGAGTTCAAAATATAATAAAATAAATCAAACCGGATTATGCCCACGCAAATGATTACAAGACTTCCTCCCGATGTAGCAGCGGGAAGTCATGATCGATCCTCGAGAAAGTTGGTCAGCGGATCCTAGGCAGCAGAGGAATCTCATGAGTGGTTGTCGACTTCAGGGGTACTCGACCTCGACTAGGGTTAGTTGACAGGGGTCAAGCACAGTCGAATCCGAGCAAGGCAAAGTCACTGCATTTTTGCTCGACGTCGAGTAAGTTCTGGTCGTAGTCGAGTAAGCCTGGTCGACTTCGAGGAACCTGCAGAGACACAAGCAACAGCGATCTTTGCTCGATCGAGAATCAGTAGTCGACGTCGACCAAGTTGTGGTCGAAGTCGAACAGAAACAGTAAAACAAAATAAAGAACAAAGTTGTTGTGGAATTCAGAATAAAGTATCTAAAAGAAAACTTCCAAGATCGGGGTCTACAACAACGATAACCAAACATGCATAAGCCAAGATAAATAACGATAATCATGCAAATCGCATCGAAGGATCAAGCTTTCGCCTTTTCCAACAATTAAGCAAACTCTTTCAAGAAACCCTAATTGTATCTACCGATTTTATGTTTATAATCCAAGTTGTTAGCATGGATCTCTATTAAATAGGTAATAAACACAAAAAAGGTAGTAGATGCTCAAAACATGATAAAGGTCGGATCTTTACCTCAAACACACATGGCTATCGTCGGGTTCACCCCAACCCTAGAAGTAGGTGGACTACTCGCTCTTCATCGCAGGGAAACTCATCAATAATAAAAGGAAATAACTTTAGATTAATAAACTAAATAAAAGCTTACAACCGATTGAAGCCAACTTGCTCTCGCTCCTTAACTCCTCTCGGCCTCCACTCTCTCTCTCTCCTACTTCTCTACCTCTTCTCCTTCTCTAGAATTGAATGAATAAAAATCAGCTCTATAGGCTTTATTTATAGGCTTCCAATCCTTATTAATCAAGGGAGGAAGATCTATCTAATATCTAAAGAAAAAACTCTACTTGGAAATAAATCTATCTAAATAAGTAAAACTAGATAAATTCTAGGGTAATTAATTGTTCAACCCTTAGGATAAATAAAAATATAAAAATATCTAAATCTTCATGTGTTGGAAATATTCTCTCAAAAATATCTCCATCGGATTCGGGATAGAACCTTAACAAGACCCGGACTAGCTCGAAAATCGCCACTGGTGGTCAACTCGATATCGAGTAGGCTTACTCGATGTCGACAAGAAATTTCTCGGCTTCAGCTCAGCAACTCGATCTTGGCTCCAAGAGTGAACATCGACCAACTTTTACTCGATATCGACTTGTGCTAGTCAATGTCAACTTGAATCTTCCTACTCTGCTTCCTTGGTCGACGCTTGGGTCTTGACTCGATTTAGGCTTGGTCGACTTCGGCCAAAGTTGGTCGACGTCGAGTAACATTCAGCTCGAGTTGTTTTCTTCTTCTTCCTTGACTTGGTTCTGCTTCAGCTGTAGTCGACTTCGAGTAGCTTCTGGTCGAAGTCGAGTAGAATCCCGTCTTTTGGTTTCGTCTCGGAGTTGCTCCAAATTCTGTAATATTAAACCAAAACTTATGTAGACCTCTATTTCTTGTAAATAAGCATATACTACACAAATTCAACATATTCCCAGTCCGAAATATGCAAAGTATATAGAATAAGGAGCTAAAATGTATATAAAGACATGGTCACTTTAGTGCACATCAGTCGACCCGATCCAAACGCCCGGAAATTTTCCGACCCGAACCCGATTTTTTTTCCGACACGAACTTGAAAACCTGAAATTTTTTCGGGTAATTTGGGTTTCGACCCGGTAACCCAATTGACTTGGTAATTTTAACCCGATTTACCCGATTGACCCGGTGACCCGATTGATCCGGTTGATTTATAATTATATATGATTAATTTTTTTTTATTGAGATTCCCATTTATTACATTTTATAATTACAATCACTTGATCTTTCATTTTCAAATCAACTTTTATATTTATTTGTATTGTGTAATACTCTGTCCGGTCGATAGTATTTGATATTTTATTTTTCAACACGTTTTTCTAGGAAGATAAAAATTCTAAAAAATATTAAAATATTAAAAAAAATCTATGCTTATTACTAATTGTAAAGGCTCGAATTTTTAAATCCTAAATTTTCGGAAAAAGGAAAATCAAAATGAATTTAAAAGCGGAATTTAACGAAAAACTCGCTAACTCGGATTTTAGAACTCATAAAGCGGATTTCCAACCAACAATAAAATTTTGAAAACTAACTTGATATGACAACATCACTCTCGGAATTTTAAAAATCTAACTGATCGAGAAAGCGGGTTCCAGGATTTTATTCCGGGTATTACATTTGGGACCATGAACATGTTTTCCCCTCCCTTTGTCTTCTTCTCCCATCTCTCCCATCCGATTGCATCATAGTCAAACTCTCCCAGCCTTTTCCCGCCAAAATGGGTTAAACACTTCCCTCACACCCACCTCCCTCATCTTGTAGATCCCCCTCTTATGGCAAAGAGTCAAAAGAAAGAAACCCCGTCTGCAACCCACGCCTGCAATCCTTCAAACCCCCCTTACACTCCTCCATTTGAATCAAAACAAACCAACAAGCAGCCCTCTCCACATTTCACTTTCAATTTCAATTCCCCCTTTTTCTACCTTGTGAGGTTCAGAGGAACCCATTCCTCTTCGCATTTCAAAACCAAACACACCCTCTTCTCCCTCCTTGAGTTGCCGAGAACCCATCCCATCCTCCATCTTTTTTAGTCCGCCACCACTGCACCACCACACCCTCATCTCCCCCTTCGCAGCTCCACCAAGCCTCCCGAGGTTCCCTGAGCACACCGAGCGCAGCTTAGAGCGCCTTCCGAGAGCCCTGTTTCCCGTGAGCTGAAGCCGAGCACCATACCTTCGCCTCCTTTGATTCCAGCTTCTCCGAGCACCACCCTATCACCTCTCTCGACGCCAGAAGCAGCAGCAGCTCTTCTCGGAGCAGCCGACGCCGCTACCGCCTCCCTCCCTCCTCTGTTCTCCCGATCCCGAGCGGTAAGGCTCCTCTTCCTCCTCCTTTGCCTTCAAATCTCCATAAAGGTCAAACCTTTAGATCTCTACCATTCCTCCCTAGGCAAAATCGTTGATTCCGGTGCCGATGAAGCCGAATTGTGCCTCCAACGGAGATTTTCCGGCGAAACCTTCGAGACCCCCCCCCCCCCCTCGGTGAGCTTCTTTCTCCTCCTTCCTTTCGTTCCTGTCTGTGTGTGTGGGTGTCGGCTTTGTGGTCGGAATCCGGGATCTGCCACCGCCGGCCTCCCCTTTTCCTCTCCCTTCTTTCGGTTTTCCGGGCACGAAAGGACCCATCTGTTCCTTTCCTTCCTTCGAGCAGATAGGGGAAGAAGAAAGAGGTTGCAGGACCCACCTCCACCTAGACTTCCACATCAGTTGGGCCCCCCCTTATTTCTTTCTGTATTTGGTTTCATATGGAAGAAATAAAAGAAGGGAATGGATGGCTATTGAGCCTAATTGTTGGGCCTATTTCTTCCTTCAAAATAAATCAACATAACTTCGGGCCTGTTCTTACAAAATGAGTCCGGTTTGGGGTTGTACACAATGGGATCCGATTTTGATGTTTTGACAAAATAAAGGGCGTTTTTGGTAATTTAATAAAAAGGGCCGGTTTTTATAAATTAAAAAGGATTGGGGATAATTTTGATAAAATATATATTAAAGGTATTTTGGAACATATTATGGGCTTTAGAAAAATATATGGAAATATAAAATGTATTATTAGAATTAAATTGAGAAAGGAAATTGGAAAATCTCTTCAAAAGTCGGAACTTGATTTAATGACCTTAAAGATGAATTTTGGAAAATATCCTAACCTTGTCGGATTCGTTTTGAAATACTTCTCTTGAGGATTGGAACTTGTTTTTCAAAAAGGAATTTGGTGAACATTTTCAATGGTCGGAATTTCTGACTGCTTGACTAAGATTTTAAACGGTTTTGAGGCTAACATGGGAATTATGTGATCGATTACTAACTAGCATGATGATATGATTGAGTGACTAATAACATCTTTTGTGTGGACTAATAACATGATTGATTGACTAATGGCATGATGAAGTGTTAGACATATGTATGGTTCACTTATGCTTTTAAGATATGGTGATATGATGAATTTGAGTTATGTGACATGTTAATATATGATTATGAAAATGATGAATGTGATGGTCTTGAGATATATGACTATGTGAATTATGATTGCGGATATATGAATTCTATGAACATATGAATGTGGCTAAATGGAACGATAAAGACGATATGGTATTATGGGATATGGCAACGAAATAAGTGGATGAACTTGATGATGTTGTGTGTTATTGAATGATGTGCACTTGTGTGTGATTGAATTATTAGAGAGAGACTTAAATGAATATTCCGATATGAATCTAGGTGTTATTATCTGATTGTTCGTGCTACTTGCTGGAACTGTACTTTTGTTAGGTAAGTCTCTTCGGAGCTTACTCAGATTGAAATAGAGCTATTCCTTGCTTTAGGTGCATGATATACTAGGTGCTTGCACTCATGATCAGCATACCATGTAGTACCATGCTAGGTTGCATTGACTGTTGAGCATTCTATTTCTTTATGCGTATGTAAATAGAACGGCCGTTATTTGTGAAGTAACTAGAGTCTTTGCTAGGGTTATAGGACGACCCAGTCCCATTGGGTCCCGTCCTGAGTCAACCGAGTCATGGAACTTCCTTATAATATGAGATGCCTGCGGGCTTTATTTTTCTTTTGGAGTGGGTTGGGCATGCGTGCCGCCCGATTATAATGGAATGTATTCAGGAGCTTGCCAGTCTCCGCCCTATCGGAAGGAGGTGGAGGTAGGAGAGGGATATACCATTTGGTATTCTGTGATAAGGCCTTATTATTATTATGCACTTGATCTTAGGAGCATGTTAGAAACATCTTTATTAGGTATAGCGTATATGTGTGCTTGGGGCCGGGATGCAGAGCCAAAGTGGGCATCGATCTGATCCCACCCACTATTAATTTTTTTAGATATACATTATGCTTACTACTATTGATGCTGATTTTTGGCTCCATGATCGCGGGGTCTAATATGGCGGAAAGAGAGAGTTGAGATTCCGACTTCACCACTTTAATTACAGTTTGGATTTGAATGGTTGATCATGTTTTGACCCGACTCTGCCGTGGCACCCCCCTTTGTATTATACTTTACTTCCGCTATTTGTGTGACCATTGGTTTTCCACGCTTAGACTTACGACAGGTACAGGGGACTTCCCCGGGGATTCCAACGATCCCTTCGAACTTGGGTATGAAATCCCCCTTTAAAACGTCAGTTTAGAATTTCAAACCTTCAACCTGTACTCGGGGCGCAAGGTCCTAACGAGGGGTTTCATCCCTCGAAATGTAACCCGGGAATCATAATCCCGGGCCGTTACACTAATTGCATGAAATTATTTTTAAAAAATTATTTAAAATTTTTATATTTTATATATTATTACATTTTATTAAAAATTACGATAAATAATAAAAATCAAATATGTTTTAATAAAATGTAATACTCCCTCCGTTCATAAATATAAGATCACTTCATTTTTGCGCGTACTTTAAGGAGTGAAAAACTATATAAAAAAATAATTTTTTAATCAATTTTTTTTCACAATATAGTATGTATTATTAATAAATATTATATTACAGAGAAAACATTTACAAAAAAATTAATATTTTATATAGTTTTTCACTCATTCAAATACGTGTAAAAAGTCAACAATCTTATATTTGTGAACGGAGGGAGTAATATATAAAATATCAAATTTTTAATACAATTATTTCTAAAAAATTATTTAAAATTTGATCTTTATAAATTATTACATTTTATTAAAAAACACGAGAAATAAAGAGAATAAAATATTTTAGATAAGATATAATATATAATTACAAGCAGTAGAACTTATTAACAACATCTTTAATTTTATAATTTTAAAATTATCGCAAAAGTATCTAATCATGATTTTTTTAATTTAAAAAAGAAAAAATTGATAAACCCGAAATCGACACGAAACCCGGTCAAACTCGGGTTCAAGTGAAACCGGATACACGCGAAACCCGTTTTACCCGTGACCCGAAGTGATCCGACCCGAACCCAATCCGGATGACCCATTTGACAGGTCTAATCCCATCACATGTGTCATATATAACCACTTATTTATTATTTTTATAATATTTTTAATAACAATTTTGAAAATAGAATCATCCATTTTTTTGTTATAAATTAATTAATTCTGTATTTATATAATTAATAATAATAATAATTTTTTACTTATTTTTGACAAGGTTCATTGTATCCCACACTTTAAAATAAATAAATTATATCATAATATGATTAATATTTGTTATTTCGTTTGTTTTTTTGTCTTGCAAATCAGTTACATCTTTGCAAACTTAATTGAATTAAATTTTATGATTTGATCAACTTTTAAATATAAAAGTAAGTTTCAAATCAGGACTATTTTTTTACAATATTTCAATCATTTTTAATTGATTATATATTATTTTCTAAATTTTTGACGCGTTTTATTTGATTCAATTTACTGCATTTGTCAATAAAGACGTAATCAATATTTAAAGTTTATTTTTTATAATATTTTATATGTAGGTTAAAAAAACATTATATATATAGATATATATAATTAATTTTAATCTTTGAATGAATATTGTGGTAGTTTTTTTTTTTTTTTGTATAAGAACCACTTACAGATTTTAGTCTTTAAATTGTCAAATTAAAAAATAAGTTACAAGTTTTTTCTAGCTAAGATGATTTTCGAAGGGGTAAACCATGAGATATAATGGGTCATGCATGCATGCATGATGCTTATGAGCTAATTAAGTCATATATTCAATCGCTCAAAGGGAGTCACGTGTCATACATTGTCCTTGAATGTCGGGAGAAAATGTTGTCAAGTGATATAAACCTATGAAAAAATTCATAAAATTCAGTTTTGATGCCTCAATTAATAAATACAAAGGGTGTGGTATTGAAATTAATGCTCTAAATGAGCAAGGTCAATAGTGGATTAGTGATGACAGTTGTGAGAGTTATTCAAATGAATTCAATCGCACCTTGGATGTGGTACAAGCGAAAGCAATCCTTTATGTTTTTTCAGTTGGTTTTAGACGATGGTTTGCCCCATATATTTGTGGATTTTGATTGTCAAATTGTTGAATTCTTTACCTGGAGATTAAAAACCCGTTTGAGGAATGTGTTGAGTATTATTTTGAAGAAGGTGGTGTCTACGGTTAGAGATTTTTTAGATTGCATGATTGATCTTATATGAGGAGGGCAGACAATTCAATCGCAAGTTTATTTTCACACTCGAACTAGATTTGCTTATACTTTTTAAACATTTTTATAGTTCTTCTTTATCTATTCGTTCTGATTTTGTTAGAAAATTATTATTGTTAAGTAATGAGGGAGTTTTAATTTGATTTCAATAATAATCCTCTGGTATTTTTTTTTTTTAAACTATATAAAAATTATAATAAGATTTAGATTATTATTTATGTTTGTAGTTGAATATAATTTGTTTATTTATTTATTTAATGTTAATATTTTTTACATTTAAATATGAAAAAATGTTATAATTTGATCATCCATAATATTTTTACATTAAACCCGTGCAATGCACGGGGAATGGACTAGTTAATATTACTAATTCTGCTAGCATTTTGCTGACGTGTCACGCCCACAATTAAAGTAGAATTTTTTATTCAAATGGGATTTTCTTATTGGTCAATATTATTATGGAAATTTTAAAATATGTGTTTCCTATTTTAAATATGGTTTGAATCCATTCCCTTTTTTGTTTATTTTTTATTATATTACCGTAAATATTGAGACATGTTTCCATATTTTTTTTTCCGAATGCAATATTATCATAATTCGTCTACATACGTTGAACTTAAATTTGAATCTTGGTATATTTTATTTTTGGAAATGTATACTCTACATAGACCCATATCCAATTGTTCGTTTATAAAATGCTACGGAGTATAAATTAACTTTCACATATGTTCATATTTTCTCACCAACCATGCAAGTATTTTATTTTCAAATAAATTGATGAAAGATGTACTCGGATTGCCTGCATTCATTATCTTAACGGATTGAATTCGTTTAAATATTTATTTATCGGTAATTTGCTAAAATAACCCCTTTGGGTGAAACCCTTGCACGCCTAACCCCATCCGGAAAAAATTTGCAGAATTCCGAATATCCGGTTTTTTGGTTCAACTGGTAGCAGGTTAGTGGGGTTGGACTGGACAGTGTGAGTTTGACAGCTGGACAATTGAGAGAGGGAGAGAGAAAGAGACGGAAAAGCGAGGAAAAGACAGACATGGAGAGAGAGAGAGAGAGAGAGAGGGAGAAAATCTTGAGCATTATTGACAAGACAGGTAGAAAGAGGGAGAGAGATGGAGCAGCTGGCTACAGTAAAAAGGAGGGAGCCAATTGTTCCCGCCCAGAGATGGCGCCAAAAAAAAGGGAAAAGGGAGGGAGGAGGGGGAGGGTATATAAGCATTGAAGAATTTCTAAGGGAAATCATTAGTCCTCATTAATGAATTGTAGGGGAAATGGAACTTGAAGAAGGGGAATGGCCGGCGTAGGATTTGAAGAAAGAGGGTAGGTGTCCAATTGTAAAGACCGGAATTTAATTAATATTTATAAAATATCCGTAGGATAATCCGAATATCATCCTCCCTTATGATTATGAAAACCCGGAAAATTTAAAAATTTTATGCCTAGCTTTACATGGATTTAATGACGGGAAAAATATACCCAAGCCACTTTTCTCGTATCTTATAAACGTAACGGATTTTAACGCTTCGCGAGCTTGGGTTTTACATTATGTTAAAGAGGTCATCCACCCAAATTGCCCAACATTGAGCCACCAAACCCTTGACTTGTGGCTTGCTTGTGAATGTAGACATTCAACCACTCCCATCTCTTCATCCCATCACCACCCATGCTTTGACTCATGAAGCCAACCACTCCTCTCCTCTATAATCCTGACCCCAACACTCATGTGGAGCTCATCCAAAGAAGCCCCACCGTCAGTTGAGAGGAGAGAGAGAAAAGGAGAGCCTTGCTCCATTTTAGGTCCATTTTGGACAGTCTTCACAAGAAATAGCATAACTCCCTCCATTCTCATCCAAATTGAGCAAACTCGGTGGCCATGGATCCGTCTTGAACCCAGCTTTCCATACATATCTCAAACAAAAAAATCCAAGGTCGTTTGCCCAGCCAAAATCGTCCATCTTCGGAGCTGCAGAAAACTGTTTTTGAAGGGTCTTGAGAGTTTGACTTGATTTCTTGGTAATAACCCTTCCTTTCTTCCAAAACTGAATTCCAACATGTGTTTTAACTCATTTAATTCAACTTTGAGTAAGAATCTAAATCATGTTTTGGGATTTTTGGTGACAAAATGGCAAGGTGTTTGAAAGGTGTTCCGAAGGACTCCCGAGGGTGTTCTTGAGTTGTTTGTGTGGGATTCTTCGAAGGTAATCCCTCATCCGCCTCCCCCTCTCTAGGAATAGGTCTTGTGTGCTTGTAAAGGGCTTAGGAAGTGGAGCCTCTATGTGTTTTTGGTTGCGTTTTGTAGCAAACGTCACAAAACAAAATGGATATATGTGCCTCTGTAATTTGGACTTTATTTCCAATCCAATGGTCTGATTTAGCTGATATATTAATATAATGTTCATGGAAATGTTATCTAACTTCCCTTAAAAAATTACGGTAATCCAACGGTTGGATCAATAGGTATTATAATTTTAGTAACCAGTGTTTATAATGACTCGGTTAAAAAACTTGGTTAAGGGAATGCTAAGAATATGGTTAAATATAAGATGGCATAACCGAAAATTAGAGCATATAAAATACAGAAATGAAGTATACTCATAACTTGGCTTATGATCCGATAAGAATAAAATCGATTATGTGATAATACGATATAGATTATAACTGGTTAAGTCCGGATCACTTAACCAAAGTGCGTAATCTATAGAATCGTGAACTTCGTGTGGATATATGTTGATTATTATTTTGGGTACCATGCATTAGAATACCACCTAATAAAAGCTTAATGAAATTAATAGGCTCTTGTTGATTGGATCCTTGGTTGTGCACTTTATTGCTTGCTTATTCTCCGGACTCCAGGTAAGTCCCCTAGACTTACTCATGATGGATTTATGTGATACTCTTTGTCTTATCGAGAGTCTTCATGCATCACGCGACCTAGTAACATGTTAGGAATATAAACTGGTAATATGACGTAGGATGAACTTAGTAAATCCAACTATTCATATGTATGATATGTGTCTATGGTAGGATGGCCGTCAAAATCTGAATAAATGACTTATACTCGATGGAACACGAATGAAATGATGAAAGGCTTATGATGAGAAAGAATGAGTATGTTTGAGAAGGATGAGTATGTTTGAAAAGGATGAGTACGTTTGAGAAGATATTATGATATGATGGTGATGATGATGATGATTATGATGATGATACGGGCCCTTGTGTGTTTATTTCGCATTTATATATATCTATACACTTGCTTATGTGTTACATTTTAACATTCATATAGTTTAAGTATGCCTCTTTATATGGCATTGAGTGTGTATATTTCCGATGATTGACCCCGATTTATTTCTTGTTTTTAGATTCAGGTACCCCTTATCCGATATGATTTACTTATGTGAATGGTTGTCGGGACAGACCTTTTGGACGATTAGAGTGAGGGAGGCGCTTGACATTCGTACTCTTTTGCTCATACGTTTTATCGTTTTGACCCAGCGTGGCCGTGGCATTTTGTTGTATTTATGATTTCCGCTTTTATTTATGTTCGAAACGTTTTCGCGATAGCCTAGGACAGGTAAAGCCTCCAATGGGCTTACGATCTTTTCGGGGTTCGCAATCCCCATCTTTTGACAACTAAATGTTCCGCTTAAATGAACCTAATAATAACTCGTACTCGGTCGTAAGATCCAAAGCTCACGGAAGAAGATCAAACTTCTTCTATAACGTTCCTCGATAATCTAGTATTCTGAACCTTATTTACCTTTTAAGTAGGTTTATGGAGGTTAATTCGGGTACTTAAATTTCGGGTCGTTACAAAGTTGGTATCAGAGCCAAGGTTGTTCGACATGAGTACGCACGAGTTAAAAATTAATTTTCAAAACCCGCCCACCGTTTTGGAAATTTTTAAGGATTTCGAAGTGTTTAAAGGGCAAAGATGAAAACCCTTTGGAAAATGAAAATGGTTAGGACCTTTATAGACGAGAGATAGGATCGCCGGATAGAGACAAGGCGACAGGCATCCTTAGAGATGTAGAAGGTTTTGGGTAGACCGCCTAGCTTTTCCTTACAGACGGGCCTGGAAGACTCCAAGGGAGCAACCAAGGTGGTTGGAACAGGATAGGATTTAGAGGCGGGCTCGCCAAGCTATCCCTCGAAGGATAGCTATCTAGTTAGCTTCCGTGCGATATAAAACTGTGCCTACGGGCCATCCCCTTGAAGGGATGTAATTATGTGAGATGAATGTGCCTGAGGGTCGTCTTCCTTGAAGAAGACGTTTTATTTAGTTGTATATTGAGTGCAGTTAAATGTCCAGTTGTCAGCATGGTCGACACCCAGATTATTAGAGGACGCGGGAGACCACGTGGCCGAGGTCGTGGCCGCATTCCCGAGACAGATGCTTATGACAGATGGCTTGTCTACTGTGATGATCGTACTGCATGGACCTACGAGGAGTTCAGGAAGTTGATGCTGAGAGAGTACTGTCCATCTGGGACACAAGCAGCACGAGAGGTTGCGTTCTTCAGCACCCGCTATGACCCACGGCTATCTATCTCCGAGATCGTCTGCCAGTTCAAGAAGGAGCTCGTCTATTGTGGAAAGGTCTGTAACACTGACGAGATGCGCATCCGCATGCTTTCTATGAGGCTTCCGCCAGACGTTCTTCTGATCTCTATCAGCATGGAGGGAATGACATATGACAGATTTCTAGAGATGATCCTTCGCTATGACCAGCAGCTACGTTTGACAGCAGCCCCGTCTTCAGCTTTCCGCACTCCACCTGGCGGAAAGAGGCCACGACCCGCGGAGCACAGATTTGATAGGGGCCTAGGGAAGGGGCTAGCGAGAGGAGGATCGACTAGTGGGACCACTTGGGCCATTCTAGCTGTACCTGTATCATCATACCGCGAGGCTAGAGTGAGAGTTGTTATCTGCCACAGCTGCCACGAGGAGGGCCATTACCAGACAGACTGCCCTAGGAAGTTCATTTCCTGCTACACGTGTGGAGGGGTAGGACATCGTGCTATCATGTGCCCGCAGGGCGAGAGATCTTCAGTCACTCTTGCAGCTTCAGCTTTACGCCTTCTAGAGGCACCGAGACCCGCTCAGATTTCTTATGCACAGGGTCAGGGGAGGGGGACTCCCTCGGGAGCTGGCCGAGGAGATGGTAACTACGGAGGTGGCCGAGGAGACAACAGCTTTAGAGGAGGACGAGGCTGAGGTGGAGGTCGAGGTAGAGGTAGAGGAGGTGGTCGAGGCGGCCGAGGATATTACCAGCATCAGCAGACACAGTCGTCGGCAGGGTCGGCAGGACCAGGCCAGGGCAGAGGTTTTGGACAGCTGGCAGCGATAGCTGTAGACACTAATTTCTTACCACCTCCGCCGCCCCGCGCGTTCCCGATGCGGAACAGTGATTCGACAGCTCCGACTTCCATAGGTATGATATCGTTCTGTGGCTCTACTCTTCGCATTCTATTCGATACCGGGGCAACCCACTGCTTTATAGCAGATTCATGCGTAGCTAGATTTAAACTTATAAGTTCGATATGTCCCGCGTTAGTAGTACGTATGGCGGATGGGGCTAGGGTTAGGACGGGGCGTGAGATCCTAGGATGCCCCATTCAGATAGGAGAGCGAGAGTGGCCCACTGACTTGATAGTCATGCCACTGAGGACAGACGAGATGATCCTGGGGATGGACTTTATGAACTTCTACGGGGCGATCCTCAACCTGAGGACCCGTACAGTTTCCATCCTCGCGGAGGATGGGACTGAGCACGAGGTGTGGGGGGACGACCCCAAACAGAACGGAGCCCAGATCAGCGTTGTTCGAGCGACGAGACTTCTAGACCAGGGATGCACGAGCTACTGGTGTTATGCTTTAGAGGTGGATCGCGAGCGACCCAGCCTGACAGATGTCCCCGTTGTTAGTGAGTTTGCTGACGTTTTCCCAGACGAGCTACCAGGACTTCCGCCACAGCGAGATGTTGATTTCGCTATACAGTTGGAGCCGGGCACCAGGCCGATTTCGAGGGTCCCGTACAGGATGGCGCCGACAGAGATGGCCGAGCTGAAGGCACAGTTGGAGGAGCTAGCCGGGAAGGGCTACATCAGGCCGAGTGCTTCGCCGTGGGGAGCACCAGTGTTGTTCGTGAAGAAGAAGGATGGGTCGTTGAGGCTATGCATAGATTACGGAGAGTTGAACCGGGCTACGGTGAAGAACCGTTACCCATTGCCGAGAATAGACGACTTGATGGATCAGCTGCAGGGAGTTGTCGTCTTCTCGAAGATAGATTTGCGTTCGGGTTATCACCAGCTGAGGGTGAAGGCAGAGGACATCCCGAAGACGGCCTTCAGGACTAGATACGGACACTACGAGTTTGTGGTTATGCCGTTCGGGCTAACCAACGCGCCAGCCGCCTTCATGGAGTTGATGAACAGGGTGTTCATCGATTTTCTTGACAGATTCGTGGTGGTATTTATCGATGACATCTTGATCTACTCGAGGAGCAGAGAGGAGCATACTGAGCACTTGAGGATTGTGTTGAGGATTCTACAGAAGCATAAACTGTTCGGGAAGTTTAGCAAGTGTGAGTTCTGGCTCTCCGAGGTGATGTTTCTTGGTCATGTTATATCCGCAGCAGGGATATCAGTGGACGCATCGAAGGTTGATGCTATCGTTGCTTGGGAGGTCCCCAAGAACGTTAGAGACATCAGGTCTTTTCTAGTTTTGGCTAGCTATTACCGACGATTCGTCGAGGGCTTCTCCAGCATAGCTAGGCCGATGACGTAGCTGACGAAGAAGGGAGTACCTTTCGAGTGGAGCCCGGCGTGCCAGGCTAGTTTTGATCTGCTGAAGCAAAAGTTGACATCCGCGCCAGTGTTAGCACTACCAGAGGGGACGGAGGACTTCGTGGTCTACACGGATGCTTCGAGTTCAGGTTTAGGTTCTGTGCTAAAACAGAGGGATCGGGTTATCTCTTACGCTTCACGCCAGCTGAAGCCAGGGGAGGAGTCATACCCCACGCACGATCTTGAGCTAGCCGCAGTAGTACATGCGCTCAAGATCTGGAGGCACTATCTGTATGGCACGTCAGTGAGGATCATGACCGATCACAAAAATCTAAAGTACATTTTCACGCAGAAGGAGCTGAATATGCGTCAGAGGAGGTGGCTGGAGTTGATCAAGGACTACGAGTTGGAGATTGAGTATCACCCAGGGAAGGCCAATGTGGTGGTCGACGCCTTGAGTCAGAAGACTCGTCAGGAGATTGTTTTATCCAGATTGACGGCTCGACTCGAGTTACAACGGGATCTGATCAGTTGTGGGATAGAGGTCTGGTCACTGCGAGAGAGTGGACAGCTGAGTTTCCTGGAGGTTCAGTCAAAGTTGATGGATGAGATCCGACGAGCGCAGGCAGAGTGTCCGCGGATTGCCGATATCCGACAGCGCATGGCCCAGGGCCACTGTAGGTCTTTTACCGTCCGAGATGATGGGATGCTGATGTTGCAGGGACGAGTTGTTGTGCCTGATGTGCACAACCTGAAGCAGAAGATCATGATAGAGACACATTCCACTCCTTATTCGGTCCATCCGGGATCGAATAAGATGTACCAGGACTTGAGGAGGACGTTCTGGTGGCGCAGGATGAAGACTGACGTCGCTTTGTTTGTAGCGCGATGTCAGGTCTGCCAGCAGGTGCGCATAGAGCACTAGAAGCCCGGAGGGATGACACGATCACTTCCCGACCCTGTGTGGAAGTGGACGGATATCACGATGGACTTCGTGACAGGATTGAGGAGAGATGTACGAGGCTTTGATGCGATTTGGGTGGTGTTCGACAGGTTGACCAAGACCGCCCATTTCATTCCGATTCAGGAGACATGGCCTGTGTCTGATTTAGTCCGAGTTTTTATACAGCATATAGTGAGGTTGCATGGGGTTCCCGAGAGGATAGTATCCGATAGAGATGGCCGCTTCACTTCGAGATTCTGGAGGCAGGTGCACGAGGCTCTAGGGAGCAAGTTGCATTTCAGCACGGCCTATCACCCGCAGACGGACGGGCAGAGCGAGAGGACGATTCAGACGCTGGAGGATATGCTAAGGGCTTGTGTTTTGGAGTGGGGGGACCTTTGGGTTCGACATCTTCCCCTAGTAGAGTTCTCGTACAACAACATCTATCATTCATCGATCAGGATGGCTCCTTTTGAGGCGTTGTACGGGAGGCGATGCAAGTCGCCTATCTGCTGGGATGAGCCTGCAGACCGAGTTGGGACACTACCACAGTACGTGCAGGAGGCGACAGATCAGGTCAGACGGATCCGAGAGCATCTGAGGGTTGCGCACGACCGACAAAAGAAGTATGCTGATAGGCGCAGGACTGAGTTGGCCTTTGAGGTTGGAGATCATGTCTAGTTGCAAGTGTCACCGACGAGAGGGATCCGACGATTCGGGATGAAGGGCAAACTGAGCCCTAGATATGTGGGCCCCTTTGAGATCCTCGAGCGAGTAGGAGAGGTTGCTTACAGAGTTGCTTTACCGCCCCGTTTGGCTGGCATACACGATGTCTTCCACGTGTCACAGCTGAGAAAGTACGAGCCAGATCCGAGTCACAGATTGGACTACTCCGGATTAGAGATAGCACCTGACCATACCTTCGTGGAGCATCCGATTGCTGTTCTTGACCGTCGGGTCAAGAAGCTGAGGCGCAGAGAGGTACCGTTGGTACTTATACAGTGGGCTAGGAGGAGCCCCGAGGAGGCCACTTGGGAGACAGAGGAGAGTATACGGGCGAGCTATGGAGATGTATTAGATGAATTGCTAGCGCCGTATGTACAACCACGGGCAGATATAGTTTTGACCGCGTGAGTAGCCGGTGAGTACCTGGGGGGGCCTTAGCCGTACTATGTGTGATTTGGGTGTTTACCACTGTGATTGAGTGTGCATTTCTATGATTGATATGCATGGTGGGGCCCATGAGTGGTCCTACGTGATGTGATTATCATTGATATGCGATATTTTATGATATATGACTGATATGATATCGTTATGATTATGTGATTGTTGTGAGTATGGTTGATAAATGATGGTATGTCGGAATATTGAACCTAGGAAAAGGAATAAGGCTTAGCCTTAGAGGTGGATGTTAATCCACCCTCTGTTTTGAATGAGTCGTAGTGAGATCGTGTGTTTGATCCTTAGAGGTAGATAACCACCTCCCGAGAAGGAGATGAGTCGAGACTAGAAGTGTCAAGGTCTAATGTCGAGTCGGAACGCCAAACACCTTGATTTTGAGATTTCGTTCGGAAATGAGCAATTTAAGGTTCCAATGTCCGAGTAAACCTATTATACTTCGCGAAGTGGATACGAGCTTTCCACGGGGGCACTCGTGGAATTTTCGCTAAGACCTAGCGGTAGTGTGATGATTCTCTCGAGTTGTGATACTTTCGGGGTTGAGGCGAGATGTGACGGGGGCGCTCGTTCACATGCTCGACGACGCCATTCGGGATTATTACGGTTGTGACAAAGGTGGCGTGAGATTCTTGGACGACGCATCCAGGATGATCGTGTGGCTTTTGTTACGATTCAAGGACTCAGGTTTTAAAACCTTCTCTGCCGGTTTAAACCTTTTTGTCTCGGGGACGAGACTTGTTTTTAGAGGTGGATGATTGTAAAGACCGGAATTTAATTAATATTTATAAAATATCCGTAGGATAATCCGAATATTATCCTCCCTTATGATTATGAAAACCCGGAAAATTTAAAAATTTTATGCCTAGCTTTACATGGATTTAATGACGGGAAAAATATACCCAAGCCACTTTTCTCGTATCTTATAAACGTAACGGATTTTAACGCTTCGCGAGCTTGGGTTTTACATTATGTTAAAGAGGTCATCCACCCAAATTGCCCAACATTGAGCCACCAAACCCTTGACTTGTGGCTTGCTTGTGAATGTAGACATTCAACCACTCCCATCTCTTCATCGCATCACCACCCATGCTTTGACTCATGAAGCCAACCACCCCTCTCCTCTATAATCCTGACCCCAACACTCATGTGGAGCTCATCCAAAGAAGCCCCACCGTCACTTGAGAGGAGAGAGAGAGAAGGAGAGCCTTGCTCCATTTTAGGTCCATTTTGGACAGCCTTCACAAGAAATAACATAACTCCCTCCATTCTCATCCAAATTGAGCGAACTCGGTGGCCATGGATCCGTCTTGAACCCAGCTTTCCATACATATCTCAAACACAAAAATCCAAGGTCGTTTGCCCAGCCAAAATCGTCCATCTTTGGAGCTGCAGAAAACTGTTTTTGAAGGGTCTTGAGAGTTTGACTTGATTTCTTGGTAAGAACCCTTCCTTTCTTCCAAAACTGAGTTCCAACATGTGTTTTAACTCATTTTATTCAACTTTGAGTAAGAATCTAAATCATGTTTTGGGATTTTTGGTGACAAAATGGCAAGGTGTTTGAAAGGTGTTCCGAAGGACTCCCGAGGGTGTTCTTGAGTTGTTTGTGTGGGATTCTTCGAAGGTAATCCCTCATCCGCCTCCCCCTCTCTAGGAATAGGTCTTGTGTGCTTGTAAAGGGCTTAGGAAGTGGAGCCTCTATGTGTTTTTGGTTGCGTTTTGTAGCAAACGTCACAAAATAAAATGGATATATATGCCTCTGTAATTTGGACTTTATTTCCAATCCAACGGTCTGATTTAGCTGATATATTAATATAATGTTCATGGAAATGTTATCTAACTTCCCTTAAAAAATTACGGTAATCCAACGGTTGGATCAATAGTTATTATAATTTTAGTAACCAGTGTTTATAATGACTCGGTTAAAAAACTTGGTTAAGGGAATGCTAAGAATATGGTTAAATATAAGATGGCATAACCGAAAATTAGAGCATATAAAATACAGAAATGAAGTATACTCATAACTTGGCTTATGATCCGATAAGAAGAAAATCGATTATGTGATAATACGATATAGATTATAACTGGTTAAGTCCGGATCACTTAACCAAAGTGCATAATCTATAGAATCGTGAACTTCGTGTGGATATATGTTGATTATTATTTTGGGTACCATGCATTAGAATACCACCTAATAAAAGCTTAATGAAATTAATAGGCTCTTGTTGATTGGATCCTTGGTTGTGCACTTTATTGCTTGCTTATTCTCCGGACTCCAGGTAAGTCCCCTAGACTTACTCATGATGGATTTATGTGATACTCTTTGTCTTATCGAGAGTCTTCATGCATCACGCGACCTAGTAACATGTTAGGAATATAAACTGGTAATATGACGTAGGATGAACTTAGTAAATCCAACGATTCATATGTATGCTATGTGTCTATGGTAGGACGGCCGTCAAAATCTGAATAAATGACTTATACTCGATAGAACACGAATGAAATGATGAAAGGCTTATGGTGAGAAAGAATGAGTATGTTTGAGAAGGATGAGTATGTTTGAGAAGGATGAGTACGTTTGAGAAGATATTATGATATGATGGTGATGATGATGATGATTATGATGATGATACGGGCCCTTGTGTTTTTATTTCGCATTTATATATATCTATACACTTGCTTATGTGTTACATTTTAACATTCATATAGTTTAAGTATGCCTCTTTATATGGCATTGAGTGTGTATATTTCCGATGATTGACCCCGATTTATTTCTTGTTTTTAGATTCAGGTACCCCTTACCCGATATGATTTACTTATGTGAATGGTTGTCGGGACAGACCTTTTGGACGATTAGAGTGAGGGAGGCGCTTGACATTCGTACTCTTTTGCTCATACGTTTTATCGTTTTGACCCGGCGTGGCCGTGGCATTTTTTTGTATTTATGATTTCCGCTTTTATTTATGTTCGAAACGTTTTCGCGATAGCCTAGGACAGGTAAAGCCTCCAACGGGCTTACGATCTTTTCGGGGTTCGCAATCCCCATCTTTTGACAACTAAATGTTCCGCTTAAATGAACCTAATAATAACTCGTACTCGGTCGTAAGATCCAAAGCTCAGGGAAGAAGATCAAACTTCTTCTATAATGTTCCTCGATAATCTAGTATTCCGAACCTTATTTACCTTCTAAGTAGGTTTATGGAGGTTAATTCGGGTACTTAAATTTCGGGTCGTTACACCAATGATGTGTGGTCTATATAAGGAGATCAGAGAAATTATGGGCGTCGCTTTTATTCACAAAATCCGAAGAAAGAGAGAGAATCTATTGAAGAAGAAGCAAGTGGGTCTGGGTTCAGTAAACGGTTTACTTGTACGAAGCCACTTTTCACTGGACAGTTAAGTCATACCCACTGGACACGTGTTGGAAGTTACTGGACATTGCTCTGGTCGGACATAAAATGGGTAAGTGTTGTCTCTATGTATGGTAAGTGTTGTTCATATGTAATTACTGCAGTACAAATTAATTTATGTCTCCCTATGTAATGCAACAGGGGGAAAATTATCAGTTTGTATCACCGTATTGTTTGGAGGATGGTGGGTGTGTGAAGGCGGCACTTGGGTCTTCACGGGAACAAGGAGTTAGAAAGCCATACTGGTAGACGAAAGGATTGACTATGTAAATATGAAGAAACAGGTGATGGACAAGTTTAATGTCGATGGGAGGAGGAATGATGTGGAGCTCACATATGTAAAGCCAAAGAAGGAATGGTCCAGGTCGTTTGCTATCGGGGATGACGAAGACTTGGAGGCCTACAAGTTTGTAAATGGGTTGTCTGGAGAACGAAATTGGCCTATCGACCTCAATGTCTCCCTGCGACGCAAGGTTGGTGGAGACGTGGCAAAAGCACAAGGATCGACAACGGATGACTCAGACGGTGGTGGTTTGTCTCCTGCAGGCTTGGAGGATGTTGTAGTGCCGTTAACTGGTCCACCCGTGACCCAAGAAGATCACCCAACTACAGATCTCCCCTTGGGGCTTGACGGAGAAGACAAAGATTTGGGAGAAAAAATTGTCGAGGTAAACCAAAAGAATGTCCAGTTGGAATCATCGGATGTCCAGCTAACACAAACATCCTTCCAGTTAAAAGAGACTTCTGACCAGTTAGGGATAAGTGAGGAGTTGGAGTTGGAGTTTGCGAAGAGGGAAAAGAATGCCGACGCAGTTAAACGTGGGAAGCAGGTCATATATGTCAGCAGTGACATGGAAGATGGAGCCATTGACCTTGGTAGCTCCTCCGACGAGGATGATACAATTCCAAAAGTGGTTAAACCTGAACACGGTAGTACTGGTCCGACGAAGTCTTGGTCATGGGATTATGAGGCGGAGCGAGCGGCGAGGGAAGTCGAGGAAGCATACGAAAGACGAAAATGGAAGTCGACAACTTCTCCGAAGCCTGCTGAAAGTGAACCAATGGTGGCGGGGAACCCATTGGATCCAAGCCAGTGCGGTATTAAGCTCCGGGAGGGACAAATGTTTCGAAGGAAGGAGGATGTGCAGGAACTCGGAGGGTGGGCGGGTCTGACTCGCTGCTTCACGACGAAGGTGAAGAAGTCAACGACGATCTTATATGTTGTTGGGTGCGCTGCTCCCAGGTGCAAGTGGCCATGTCGGGCTTCGACTTACAAGGGAACGGGGTTATGGAAGATCCGAAAGCTTATGGACGAGCACACGTGCTCACTAAACGAGGCGGTCAGACAAAAACGCAGTGCATCATACACGCAGCTGGGGCGGCGCATTGTCGAAAGGTATGTGACCCAATACGTAAAACTTAACTGGACTCTTGCCTACATTCCACTGGACATATAGAGATATAAACTGGACATACCTTGGTAGTAACTGGACACACAACAATAGTAACTGGACAACAACCTATATACACTGACCATACGCGGTCGGAAGGCACCATGGTAGATGGCGACACAGAGGACTAGGCGGTAGGCATTGATAAAGGCGTCGTCCACCCTTTTGAATACGCGGTCGCCTGATGCGAGTATCTTCATGAAACGGATAGCGTAGGGGTCGGAGTCTCCTCTGCGTCGCAATAAGTATATGTGTCAAACCTAATTCGCAACAATTACACTATAAATTAGAAGATGGACAACGACAACTTACGATTGCTTGTTATGAGGGATCCCCTTCACACGGTTGTACTTGAACGGCTGGGGCAGTTTCCCTGCATGCTTGGCGTGCAGCTCTTGATGGGCATACATCAGCGGGGGCAGGGTGTGCGTGATGGGCTTCAGAAGGCCGGGCAAATGTCGCTCAGGAGTCAGACGAGTGTCCGGGTCATACACACAGACAGTCCACTCGACCAGGTCGATCTCCAGTGCTACTCAGTGGTTTTCCTTCAGATTCTAGGGGCCCAACATTAGGTCGACGCTGGCCCAAGGCTTCGGACACCTCTCAAGCAACATACCGCTGAAGTAGTACTCCAACTCCTCGTCGACGTTCATGCCGGTATGTCTCTGCAGCAGTACCCCGAAGTAGGGGTCGACGACTGCGACGTCTGCGTACTTCGACTCGCTGGCTACCTCCTTTCGGAGGATGCCGCGTGCTTGGTCGATATGCTGCAAACAAGGAACACGTGTCCAGTCAACAACAAAATTGTCATGTTATCGGAGCACGGGTGGGCGGACTTTGCCTCTGAGCCCACCATTTTCTTTGGCGTTTTTAGGTCCCCGAAGAAACCCCTCTGGAGGAGGGTGCCAATCATTGTACGTGCGGGGTTAGCCCCTTGGGCGTCGTCGGTGGTCAACCACACGGAGAAGGCGTCCACGTCGGCCCTGGTCATCAGGCCCAAGGCCACGGCGTCAACCCCCACAATGACCTTCTTCCCCTTGGCGGCCCGCGGCTTCTTCTGCCCCTTCGCCACGTCCTCAACCACCTCCTTGTCCTTGTTCCCCTTCTCGACACACGGCTTCTTCACCGGCTGAGTGACTTCGTGGCCCTCTAACGTCGCAGGCGCTCGCCTCACCCTTCCGCCCTTACGCTGAAAGGGAACGACGGTCTCATCATGTGCCTCCTATGGTGGTTTACATGACACAAACTTAAAATAACATGACACATACGTGATATCACATGACAGTACCATTAACACGACCTACCTCAGGGGTTGTCTATGCCGTGGGTAGGGTGGCTCAAAATGGACCCGACCCGGAAACCCGACCCGACCCGACCCGGAAAACATGGGGTCGGGGTTGACCCGAGACCCCCAAGGGTCGGGTCTCGGGTCGAATTTTAGAAAATCCCGGGTCAACGGGCGGGTCGGGTCAGACCCGACGGGGTTCGGGGTTTGACCCGTTGACCCGGTTTTTTTTTTTCTATAAAAAAAATTTTCTTTTTATTTGTTGTATTGTGTGTGTGCTTGCTTTATGTAATTTATGCCACTCGACCAGACTTCCAGTCTCCCACACTCCATCTCCCAAAAGCCAAAACCCTAAGGCTAAAATCGTTAAATCGCCCAGGCGGCCAAGAAGCCCCCAATCGGTCAAATCGCCGGAGTCGGGCGGACCTTGTTGTCGCCGACTCGCCGGTGGATCCCGTCGTCCAAAAGCTGCGTGAATCCCGACGCGACAGGTCCGTCCTCTCTCTCTCTCTCTCTCTCTCTCATTAGTTGCTTGAGCGCTGCGTAGGGACTCAGATTTCAGGGAAGGTTTTAGGAGGGGATGAGAGTTTTGTACTTTCTTGCCCTCATCAGATTCATATTATTTTTGATTTTTTGCCCTTAAGAATCTAAGATGCCATTGAAAGTTGTTTGAAGGTCTAGAGAGCCCTCACTGAGTATTTTTTAATGTAAAAGAGGTAGGCGAGGGCGATGGTTTTCTGATTTTCTGTTTTGATGTGTCTAGAGTTATCTATCTCACTGAGTATTGTTGAATCGCTCTTCAAGATTTCAACTGAGCATTGTTGATTTGTTGTTTAGATCAATTTTATAATTTTATAATTTTTTTATAATAGTGTTGGAATGAAATTTTGGTTAAGGATGTGGAAGTAAACGTTGCCTAATGTTGGAATGAAGGCAATTTTGGCTAATGCTCTTCGCCTGGACTATTGAGGAAGACAATTTTGGCTATTGTTGGAACTTGGAACGAAATTTGCTGATTTTGCAAACAGAATTATGAGTAAATCAATATCTATGGAAATATCTTCGAAACTATCATGCAACGTAAGTTGGAGTGGTTAATTGTTATTATAAATCTTGATTTTCTTATATTTGAGAAATTTGTGGTGGCAAATAATATTTGTTATTTTATCATTTTAATAGATGGATAAGGATATTGAAGAAGTTCATGAAATTGAAACTGAGCATCTCGACCATGAGCCTTCTGATCACATTGAAGGGGATCCAGATTTAGAGCTTGTAGAGGATGGAATACGAATTGTGAAAAGAAGGAAAGCACAGAAAGCTGTCTATTGGGATTCCTTCATTCAGTATGACGACAAGGACAATAATCGAAGAGCAAAATGCAAATTCTGTGGAGCTAATTATGCTTGTCATTCAACCGCGTGTGGAAACAAAAATGTGAGGAATCATTATAATAGTTGCAAGAAAAATCCAGGTAATGCAAGCAAAGGTAAACAAACTCAACTTGCCTTTCAAAGTGTGGATAGTGGTAGTGTGAATGCTTTGAAAAATTGGTCGTATGATGAAAAGAATGTTAGAGAAGGTGTGGTTCAGATGGTAGTTATAGATGAGCTGCCATTTAGAGCGGCAGAGAGGGTTGGTCTTAGAGAAGCATTTCATAGAGCTTGTCCTTTTTTCCACATGCCTTCTCGTAGTACTATTCAACGTGATGGCACACAAATGTACTTGTCAGAAAGAGAAAAGTTGAAGGAGTTTTTTAGAGTTTCTTGTCAAAGTGTGTGCATCACTACAGATAAATGGACTTCAGGAGAGCATAATTATATGGTTATCACTGCCCATTTCATTGATGACAAGTGGAAATTGCAGAAGAGGATTATTAACTTTTGTTACATTACTAGCCATAAGGGAGAATATATTGGTAGGACAATTGAGGATTGCTTGACTTTTTGGGTGTTGTCTAGTAAGCTTCTAGCGGTGACGGTTGACAATGCGTCTACAAATGATGTTGCTTGTGATCATCTTATAAGAAGGGGTACAGAACATGGGTGCATTATGGGTCGCAAGTATTTGCAATTTCGATGCCTAGCCCACATTATCAATATTGTTGTTCAGGCTGGTTTGAAAGCGGGTGGTGCTCATGTTGATAAAGTTCGTCACATGGTTAATCATGTTAGGGGTTCTCCGGCTAGAACACGTATTTTTCGTGACTTAGTGGCTCAATGCAAGATTGAGTGCAAGAAGAAATTGGTTTATGATGTGAAAACCAGATGGAACTCCACTTATTTGATGTTGAGTCGTGCATTGATATATAGAGAGGTGTTTGATAGAATGGAGTTTCCGTCTTTGGAGTCATCAGATTTGGGATCTATGACTTCTTCAGATTGGAGTAAAGTTGAAGCACTTGCTCATTTCTTGAAGGAGTTTTACGAGTTGACTATTCGAGTGTCCCGTTCATCCTTTGTAACAAACAACTTTATGATGCTTCATATCGCTAAGGCTTGTAAGCTGGTAGCCGAATTGAATAATCAGTTGGAGCTGTCGGACAGTTATGAATCGTCTGAATCTTGTGATAACGTTCAAATGGTTGTTAATATGAAGAAAAAATGTGACAAGTATTGGGGTTCTTTTGGGAATTTGAATATTTTGATGTTTGTGGCTGTTATTCTTGATCCTTCTAAGAAGATGCGTGGAGTTACGGCTGTTCTTCGCTCCATGTTTGGATCAACTGACCTTGAGAAAAACTTGAAAAAGGTTAGAGATGCTGCTTATGAGTTGTATGATGAGTACAAATTTGTGTATTCTCGAGATGATGGTCAAGGGTTACAATCGCGTAGATCTACCGAAGCGGATGCAAATACAAGTTGGCTTGATGAGTTTCAAGAGGTTGAGGCAGATTGTGATGACAGTACGAGATCTAAATTTGATAATTATCTCATTGAAGTGACTGATTCAAAGACGGCGAAAGATGTTTTGCATTGGTGGAAGTTGAATTCTCCTCGATATCCCATCCTTACACGCATGGCCCGTGATGTCTTATCCATTCCGATCTCTACCGTTCCCTCTGAGTCAGCGTTTAGCACTGGAAAGCGTACAATTTCATATTACAGAAGCAACTTATCTCCAGACGTATGTACTTGTTTCTTTCAAACTTTAGTTAACTACTAAAATAGATAATTACAGTTTACTATATTGTTATATACTTATATTCAGTTGCTTTCAAACTTTAGTTAACTACTAAAATAGATAATTACAGTTTACTATATTGTTATATACTTATATTCAGTTGTTTAGTGATTGAAATGAATTTATATTCAGTTGCTTAGTGATTGAAATGTATTTAGTGACTTGTCATTTAACCACTTAGTTGATTAATACCATTGTGCTTTTCTTTTTAGGTGGTACAAGCACTAATTTGCACTCAAGATTGGTTGCGTGGTCATGAAAAAGTTACTGAGGAGGAGAGTCTAGAAGATAGCGAAGGTATGAATAAATCAATGACTTTATATATTTTATAATTATCAATGCGAATCCGAGTAGTTGCCAGTTGGTAATTGGTGTATATGTTGATTTAGATTTTGAGACTCCCCCTGAATTAAATTGAAGACGTGTTTTATGTTGTTGCTTGATAATACCATAACGAGGTAATTTGTGTTTTTAGACCTTTACTCCGCCTTATCTATCACCATATATGAGTTATTTAGCTTTTGTGGAATGTTATTGGTTCCTACAGAGTGAAGACGGAGATGGTGTTGTGCTATGGCTAAGAAGGTTGTTTATGGGAAGTCATCTTCTTTAGAGTACATGATATTTTGAAAGTCCCTACATAAGGTGTTGCTATGCCGTGTCGGTGATGTACTTATATAGACTAGACTCGGTGTTCCATTTTGGAAGCTAATGATGATGGATATTATCGATCGATAATATCCATCATCATTTTGGAAGCTAAGTATTGTTGAGGAACAAACATGTCATTTTTTGTCAAACTATATCCTAAATAGTAAATATAATATCCAATGTAATTAGGAAGAAACTTAGGATTGTTAATGTAATCCAATGATATTATTGAATGTATGCATTAATTAAGTGCAGGTGTATGGCTAGTGTTTACAGTAATTTGCACTTGTGCAAATTGGTGCCGCTTGTAAGTTGTGAGTTTGTGCACTCACTAAGTCATTACTCATTAGTCCAGTAGACTTAGGACTTCATAGTGCACTAGCTAAGTAGTTAGTAACTTAGTTTGTCTTTGTACATTCAATTTGAAACAACTATCAAAATTTTAAAATTCAAGTTTTCGGGTGAAGGCGTCACCCGATCCGGAAAACCCGGAAATATAAATCTCGGGTTCGGGTCGGGTGGCAGGTCGCATTTTAAAAAATTCCGGGCCTTTGGGTTGACCCTCACCCAGAATGTTCGGGTCGGGTCGGGTCGGGTCGGGTCGGATGAGCCACCCTAGCCGTGGGTGCTTCTGGCTCGGAGATGGTTGACGTGGCCCCAGGCCCTTTGGCCACAGTCTTAGACCCCTCAGCTAACACCTCATCATCACCACAATGGTACTTCCATTCTCTCCCCGACTCGAACACCCCCGTTCCCACATTTCCACCCATTGTTTTCATACTAGACGCCGGTTACATCCCACATGACAGGGGCGGATATTCCACCCATTCTTTCTTCCAATTGCAAACCATGGCAAACAAATTAGGTTCTTCAAATGGTCCCTCATCCTTTCAATTTCTGCATTCAGTACTAAATCGGTAGAGTTAGGGTTTACTTACTTGAAAATCGTCGGTCCCTCTCTTCTAAACGCCCATAGGGTCGTCTTCTATACGTTGTCGGGTTTACTGGCTTGCAATCCGCCGGCTTCTTCTCCTCCTTACTCCCAGGTTCGTCTTCTTCCTTTGCCTTCTTCTTCTCCTTTCTCGTTTCAAGAATGGCGGTTTTGTGCCTTCTGTCCTCCCTCCTCTCTGTTTTACACAGTTGGAAGTGACGGGTTTTTAAAAACTGCCCTCTCTCCCCTCCTCCCTCCCACGCTCTCTCCCTTCTTTAATGACCCCCAACAACCGGTTTCAAAACCCTTATTCCAACCGGCTACCTTGCCCTTTTTTAAAGGGGGGGGGGGTCTAACCCTTGCAATTAGAAACGGTTAGTGGGTTAGGCGTGCAAACCAAACTGGGGCAAGGGTTATTTCCTTTAATTCCCTCTTTGTTTATTATATCACATTTATCCCAATCATGTTAAAAGTTACTACTCCCTCTATTCGTTTAGCTAAATATGTTGTTTAATATTCATTCACGCTTTGTTAGGATGGTAAAAATTATATAAAATATTATTTTTTCAATTTTTTTATAAATTAATTTCGATAATAGGTAATCTATTAATAATATTAATTCTACTATCATTTTGCGGATGTGTCACGTCCACAATTAAACTTGAATTTTTTATTCAAATGGTATTTTCTCAGTGGTCAATATTATTGCTGAAATTTTAAAATATATGTTTCCTATTTTAAACATATTTGTTTCCTAATTTTATACTAAAATATTATTTAATTTGATATGTTGTATGTCAATTTATGATCTATTTTAATCATCTACGTACATTGAACATTCGTCAAGTCTTGGCTGATTTTATTCTTGGATATTGAAACATTGATTTATCATATTTCACTGATTGCAATATTTCCCACAATGTCTACGTACAGCGAATATGTAATGATCAATTTTTAAATATTCGATTTCAAAAATTAATTATAAAAATCAATTAGAGCCAAAAAAAGTTTTTTTTTTAATTTAATTATTTTACACATCTTAAATGACTATCGAAAAATAAATAATATTTTAAGACTCACAAGCATTACTAATGCTTATTTTACATCTTGGATGAGGCTTCTTAGATCCCTTTTCTACCTTTAAGAATTTTTTTTTACCATCTTACCTTTATTTTCAATATTCATTTCCCTCTTTTTCTAACCATCTTTCTGATGAAAATAATGAATAAGTTATGTATATCTACATAACTTCAAAATTATTCACACAATCATGTGCTTATGATTTTTTTTAATATTTGTATGGGAGCTTATATTTTACCTTTTAGATCTATGCTAATGATAATAATTATATATTTATTTCAAATTATATTAGGCGGTGTGTTTTAGTATTATTACTACTTTAATTACCTTATTAAATCATTTTGAAAATTTGTATCGTATCTCTTTCCAACTAATTTAAAAATTATAAAAAATATTTTATACATATTTTTGTTGTAAACACGTATATATATATATATATATATATATATATATATATATATATATATATATATATATATATATATATATATTAATATAGTATTATATAGATATATAAAATGATGTTCAAATTTAAATGAATCAAGTTCACGTGTCTTCAAGGCACGGGTATTACACTAGTATAACCATTCCGGAATGGCTCACCGGAAAGGACTTGTGGGTAGTACCCATAGGTCCCCGGTTCGAACCTCGAAATGGCCGCTCTTTATTTACCTATTCAACTATTACACTAGTATAAGGCTAATTAGCATTATATGAGAATTGAACTAACATTTAATTAGAAAAAAAAAAAAGAAGTATACGGAGTAAAAATTATTATTATTGTTGCTGTATTGGTAAGGTACGTAATTCTATAAAAAAAAAACTGATTTTGTCATTATAAGTGGAAAATGAAACTTCGCACTTGGATTTGTACTTTCTTATTAATCAACTTTGATTGGTTTGTGATCATGTAAACGTTTTTTTATAATATATAATAAACTTTTTTTATAATAATAATAATTAGATGACTGAAGAATACAAAAAATGAGAGAAATGATGTAAACTTTTTTTTTTAATTGGTAAACTTTTATTCTATGATATATAGATTCATCCAAATAATATCCCTGTCAAACAAAACTCGAGTGCAACAAATCATTTTTAGAATATACTTCAAATCTTCAATTGATATAATCAGAATGTTTTCCTAACGATGAATTCTTCAATCTTTTGCTTAGTTTGAGATGATTTCCCCAACGTGTGTGTATGCACTAAATTTATTGTATTTTTTAAAATATGATGAAATTAATTAAGTTTTGAAATTAATTGAGTTTTGAAATTAATTAAGTTTAGGATGATTTTAATAAAAGAATTAAATTAAAATCAATTAACATTTTTTTAAAAAAATTATAGTAAAATTCCATTAAATAAATTATTAAAACCATTATGTATACTAAAATATAAGAAAATTTTGAAATAGGAAGAACGTACCTTTCTTTGTTAGGTTCTTATTTGTCTTTGTATGATTCATCTCGTGCACTTGGTGTCAAAATCTAACAACAAAACAAATATAAAAATATAGTCAATTGCCTTAACAAAGGGTAATGTAGAAAGTGATTTTGGTCCTAGATGCTAGCACAGAGATGATATCGAATAACAAACATGCAAGGCGGAAGCTAAAGACACACAGATTGATAACGCAGTTCGGTTTTCCTACTCTGCGGAGTCTCAAGAGGGAGAGACTCATACCCTAGAATCCACTAACTATGAACGAGTACAGATCATGGATACAAGTAGTGACAAGCTCAAGGAAACAAATCTAGGTCAAGCAACTTAGAGACACATACAAACAAGGAGAAAACATAGAAGAGGAACAGATACTCCCTTCACTACGAAGAACATCGAAGCCGGATGAGAGCGAGTGAAGACGACGTTGTAGTGGTTGAGAAACCAGGCCGGAAGCTCATCTTCTTCCTCTTCAGTGCGAGATCTCCAATGTCGGCACTTGGGAACCTAGGGTTTCACTTCTTCCGCTCCCTCTTTCTCTTTGTGGATGAGGAACAGTGAAGGAGCTCGCAAAATAGGGTTTCGGAGAAACAGACCTCTTATAGGGAGCGTCACTAAGGCAAAACGCATCGTTTGAAGCAAACACATCGATCAGGTTTTGGAAGCTCTCAGAGATGGATCAGACAAACGGGTCGGGCCATAACTGGATTGGGCCAACATATAAGATGAGCTAAGTTCATCTTAATATTAATCCAGCATATTCGGTGCCAGTCAACCAAGTCACCAAGCACCGTTGGCCAGCTCACACCGAGCCATCCTTGGTCCATGTTCGAGCCACATGTGACCTAGTCCTAGTCCTTGAGCTTCTAGCCATTACAAACATTCACATGACACTTATACATATATCTGGATTACATAGACATTCCAATTTGCCCTCCTAATCCAGCCACTATATATAGAACTCGTTCATTTAAGTAGGGTTCATGGGTTCATGTCTTCAATACGTCCGTCCTCGGCTCAGGTACCCGCAGGTTAGTCTACATCAAGAATATGAAAGTTCCTGCAAAAATAGAATTTGCCAGAAGGAACAATCTTCGTGCCAAAGTCAGCTGGATTCAGCTCTCCCTGGATCTTTTTGAGGCTCAAGGTTTTGTACTCAACCCTGTGTCTTATGAAGTGAAACCTAACATCAATGTTTTTGGTCTTCTCGTGATACATAGGGTCTTTTCAAAAATACAGAGCACTTGAACCATCCATGTTGATCATAGGTACAAACTTTCTTCTGAAAATCTCACCGAGTATACCTTCAACCAAATGCCCTCCTTAGCAGCTTTTGTAGCTGCAATATACTCAGCTTCTGTAGAGGACTGAGCCACTACAGATTGTTGTTGAGACTTCCAGGATATATACGCAGTTGTCAACCCAGATGAAGTAATATGCAATTGTGGACTTCCTTGTGTCCTTGTTGCTTGCATAGTCAAAGTATATAAATCCTTGAAGATCACTTGCAAAAGAATAACTGGAATAAATCAAGCCTAAGTGTTTAGAGTCATTCAAATATTTCAGTAAATACTTCATAGCATTCAAATGAGGAGATTCAGGATTAGACATATATCTACTTAGAACACTTATAGCAAAGCCTAAGTTAGGTCTGGTGCATAGCATAGCATACATAATGGAACCAACGAACACATCATAGGGAACATTAGCCATTTCATTTTTCTCATGTTCAGACTTAGGGCATTGACCTTTGCTCAAAGCAAGGTGCCCTCCTAAGGGTATAGGTGAGGACTTAGAGTGAAGCATGCAGAATTTCTCAAGAACTTTTTCAATGTAATCAACCTGGGATAGCATGAGTGTTTTCTTAGCTCTATCTCTTATGATCTTAATTCCCAGAATTCCATTAAATAAATTAATTAAGTTTTGGAACATTTCTTAGGATGATTTTGATAATAGAATTAAATTATAATCAACTAACGTTTGTTTAAAAAAAAATTATAGTAAAATTCCATTAAATAAATTATTAAAACCATTATGTATACTAAAATATAAGAAAATTTTGAAATAGGAAGAACGTACCTTTTTTTTGTTAGGATCTTCTTTGTATTTGTATGATTCATCTCGTGCACTTGGTGTCAAAATCTAACAACAAAACAAATATAAAAATTTAGTCAATTACCTTAACAAAAGGAAATCTAGAAAGCGATTTTGATCCTAGATGCTAGCACAGAGATGAGATCGAATAACAAACATGCAAGGCGGAAGTTAAAGACACACAGATTGATAACGCAGTTCGGTTTCCCTACTCAACGGAGCCTCAAGAGGGAGAGAATCAAACCCTAGAATCCACTAACTATGAACGAGTACAGATCATGGATACAAGTAGTGACGAGCTTAAGGAAACAAATCTAGGTCAAGCAACTCATAGACACGAAAAAACAAGGAGAAAACGTAAAAGAGGAACAGATACTCCCTTCACTCCGAAGAACATCGAAGCCGGATGAGAGCGAGTGAAGACGACGCTGTAGTGGTTGAGAAACCAGGCCGGAAGCTCATCTTCTTTCTTTTCAGTGCGAGATCTCCAATGGCGGCACTTGGGAACCTAGGGTTTCCCTTCTTCCGCTATCTCTTTCTCTTTGTGGATGAGGAACAGTGAAGGAGCTCGCAAATAGGGTTTCGGAGAAAGAGGTCTCTTATAGGGAGTGTAACTTAGGCAAAACGCAACATTTGAAGTAAACACATCGATGAGCCGTTGGAAGCCCTCAGAGATGGAGCAGAGAAATGGGTCGGGCCATAACTGGATTGGGCCAACATATAAGATGAACTAAGTTCATCTTAATATTGATCCAACATATTCGGTGCCAGTCAACCAAGTCACCAAGCACAGTTGGCCAGCTCACACCGAGCCATCCTTGGTCCATGTTCGAGCCACATGTGACCTAGTCCTAGTCCTTGAGCTTCTAGCCATTACAAACATTCACATGACACTTATACATACATCTGGATTACATAGACATTACAATTTGCCCTCCTAATCCAGCCACTATATATAGAACTCGTTCATTTAAGTAGGGTTCATGGGTTCATGTCTTCAATCCGTCCGTCCTCAGCTCAGGTACCCGCAGGTTAGTCTACATCAAGAATATGAAGAAAGTTCCTGCAAAAATAGAATTTGCCAGAAGGAACAATCTTCGTGCCAAAGTCAGCTGGATTCAGCTCTCCCTTGATCTTTTTAAGGCTCAAGGTATTGTCCTCAACCCTGTGTCTTATGAAGTGAAACCTAACATCAATGTGTTTGGTCTTCTCGTGATACATAGGGTCTTTACACAAATACATAGCACTTTGACTATCCATGTTGATCATAGGTACAAACTTTCTTATGAAAATCTCACCTAGTATACCTTCAACCAAATGGCCTCCTTAGCAGCTTCTGTAGCTACAATATACTCAGCTCTTGTAGAGGACTGAGCCACTACAGATTGTTGTTGAGGCTTCCAGGATATATATGCAGTTGCGAGCCTAGGTGAAGTAATATGCAGTTGTGGACTTGCTTGTGTCCTTGTTGCTTGCATAGTCAGAGTCTACAAATACTTGAAGATCACTTGCCGAAGAATAACTGGAATAAATCAAGCCTAAGTGTTTAGAGCCATTCAAATATTTCAGTAAATACTTCATAGCATTCAAATGAGGAGATCCAGGATGAGACATATATCTACTTAGAACACTTATAACAAAGGCTAAGTTAGGCCTGGTGCATAGCATAGCATACATAATTGAACCAACGACCACATCATAGGGAACATTAGCCATTTCATTTTTCTCATGTTCAGACTTAGGGCATTGACCTTTGCTCAAAGCAAGGTGCCCTCCTAAGGGTATAGGTGAGGACTTAGAGTCAAGCATGGAGAATTTCTCAAGAACTTTTTCAATGTAATCAACCTGGGATAGCATGAGTGTTTTCTTAGCTCTATCTCTTAGGATGATTTTGATAAAATAATTAAATTATAATCAATTAACATTTTAAAAAAAAATTATAGTAAAATTCCATTAAATAAATTATTAAAACCATTATGTATACTAAAATATAAGAAAATTTTGAAATAGGAAGAACGTATCTTTTTTTGTTAGGATCTTCTTTGTCTTTGTATGATTCATCTCGTGCACTTGGTGCCAAAGTCTAACAACAAAACAAATATAAAAATATAGTCATTACCTTAACAAATGGAAATGTAGAAAGCGATTTTGATCCTAGCTGCTAGCACAGAGATAAGATCGAATAACAAACATGCAATGCAAGGCGGAAGCTAAAGACACACAGATTGATAACGCAGTTCGGTTTCCCTACTCTGCGGAGCCTCAAGAGGGAAAGACTCAAACTCTAGAATCCACTAACTATGAACGAGTACAGATCATGGATACAAGTAGTGACGAGCTCAAGGAAACAAATCTAGGTCAAGCAACTCAGAGACACAGACAAACAAGGAGAAAACGTAGAAGAAGAACAGATATTCCCTTCACTCAGAAGTTTTACCTCCTTATAAAAGGGATGTCTTTCTATTTGGGAAAGTAAGAGAGAGAAAACAAAGAGTGAAAAAGGGAGAAAAGAGAGAGTTTTGGAAAGAAATTCGTATCCCCTTGTTCAGCCCATTTTGAAGTGGCCTGATTGACGACCAAACAACCTCTGATTGAGACGATTTTCTGGTATGTTGTTCGCCTCATTATAGGCTTCATTTTGTACGGTTGGATCGTCTTTTTGAGCCTCCAATCTCAGATCCCCTTTGCTAGTGTCATCTCTTGGGTTTTGTTGATTTTCACCAATTGGGTGATGAAATGTGGAGATTTGGCCAAACTTGTTGATGTTTGATGATGTTGTATGCCTCTAGCTTTGTATAGGGAAGATTGCACCCACTTGTTATTGTTGATAGTGCAAGTTTCTGGCTCCCGTGGTTTTTCCCCGTTTTCGGGGTTTCCACGTAAATCTGGTGTTCTTTGGGCTTGGTTATTTTATCTTCTGTTTGTGTCTGATTGTTGGTTTGGGTTGCTTGAGTTTGGCTCTTTGGTTTACAGTTCTTGTCTATCCCGATTCGTGTGTGTAAAAGGGGTGTGTCTAATGTCCCCTTCTTCTTCGTTCACAACAGACTGGTATCAGAGCTTTTGGTTTAGAATGGAGGAAAAGAACAGTTTTCAGGGAATGATTGTGTTGAATTCGGGCAACTACTCAGATTGGAAGATAAAGATGGAAGATCTTTTGTATGTGAAAGATTTGTATGAGCCGATTGTGCACAAAGAGATTCCAACGGGTGTCGTTGATATTGAATGGAAGATTCTGTGACGACCCAACGTTGGGAACGAGGAGGTCACACGTGATTATGTGAAGCAAACGTTGACGTTGCGAAGGTGCACGTCCCCGAGCAGCTTCAGGGTGGCCGTATGGACTCGTTACGATCGGCGTTGGGAAAGCTTCGGGGCTAAGCAGAATGCTAGAGAGGTGATGGACTCGTTATGAGTTTAAAGCCCAATAGGATGAGCCCATTCATACAGAAGCCCAAATAGAGAACAAATAAAATGGTGACAACTATTCAATTGGTTACTGTTCACAAGCCAACTGCCATTTTTTTATATAGAAAAGAAGCTAGGAGTTAGGGAAAGGCCTTGAGGTTTTTTTTTTTTTAAAGGTAATGTTTTGGGAGGGGTAACTAGTCATGTCACGTTGGACCATCATTCAGGGGCATTTCCTCTACTTTCTGTCGTGTTCTTTGTTCGATAGTGCTTGTGTTTGCCTTTGTTGCATCTTTGTTTCTCGGTTTTGCAGGGTTGCTTTACTTTATTTGTATCTGTTTGTATGACGGGTTTCCGTCTCCGTTTGCTACGGCCTCTCGATCCACCGGGCTTTTCCGATACGTCGAATTTTTACTTAATCAAAAAAAAAATCATTCAGGGGCATTTTTGCGGATGAGAACGCATAAAGTCGAATCGGCGAGGAGATCCTACGTGGATATATATCGTGTGTAGGGGATGCGCAAAGAGACTAAGGTTTGACTCCGGTTGGCTACCTAGCTTCCTCTTTTCTTTTCTTTTCCGTTTTCCCCTAATGAGTTATTAACGATTCTTTTTATTTTGTTTAAACAATTCAAATTTAATTTATTTCCAAAATGTAAATGATAATCTATAATTTTATCCCTTACACAGGAAAAATCTAAAAATATGATAAATTTACCTCAAAATTTTTTAAATTATATGAAAATAATTTTTAACCTAATATACACCCGTAATAAAAGGAGAAAATCTAAATTATATATAAAATCAGTCCAGTCAGATATTTATTCTTGATTATGTGCCTTGATAGAATGTGGTCCCCCGTTCGACAAATCATGTCATTTTACTATTCACGTACGTTTTTTTAGAAGATAAAAATTATATAAAATATTTACTTTTTTAAAAAAAAATTAACAATTTCGTTGCTATTATTAATAAATACAAACTTATTAAAAAAAATTATAAAAAAATGAATTTTTTTTATTTTTTAAAGAAGCGTGCATTTATTGTAAATGATATGTTTCGCCGAATTGGAAGACTATAATCCATAAATCATAACCAATCAGTCAAGCAAGCCTAAAGTTGTAGAATGTAGACGATATTGCTATTCAAACAATTGATATTGTCTTTACTTACGTAACTGACGGGCAATTGCATGGCTTCTTTTGTTGACTAGTCCGTAGGTAATATAGACATGCATCATATATAAATTAATTAACCATTCTGTACGTTAGCTTTTTCAACGCCCGCAAGTAAATGTTTTGCCAAATGTCTCTCCGTCTTTATTTTTTATTTTTTTTTGGACGCAATATAAAAATTAGGTCGGGTCGGCCGCAGCAGAGGCCCTTTCTAGCGCATCCTTCCGGACGAGAACATGTAGTTCTGGATCATCCTCACAGCTGACGTCGGCAGGGGATGCATGTGCACTACGAGCAAAGTAGTCGGCCACCGCATTTGATTCCCTGAAAATATGGCGAATAGCAACATAAGTAAAGGATGAGAGATCAGATAGAATATCTGTTTGTAGCATCTCTATTGTCCAGGGGCATTTCCAATCCCCTAGTAGAGCTTTAATCACTATTAAGTTATCTCCTTCGATCAGAAGGTTCGAAAGTTGTAGCTCCTTAGCTCGTAGCAATCCCATTCTGAGTCCAAGGTTTTCGGCGTAGATTACCAAAATATGAGTGCAAACAGACCTGCCAGCAGAGACGACGATACCAGCAGAATCACGAATAACAAACCCATAAGACGATGTGTCACTTGGTAGAACCGAACCATCGAAGTCTCTCCGTCTAAAATGTACGGACTCTCTCTTAATTAAAACATACTTTATCATTTTAACAATTTCTTCAAATTAAGGAGCTAGTCTACAAATTCTTGAGTACTAACAGGATCTGATCAGTATAAATATACAATTTTTTTTACTATTATACTTTTTTGACCTTTTTAAAAATTACGATTCACAAACCCCTAACCCTAATTATTATAAACACCATTTTGCAAATTAAACAAACTAGTATGATCCCCGCGATTTTTTATAAGTAAAATCTTACTAATATATTAAATTAGGGTAAACTGCAGAAAACCACCCTTTAAATATGCTCATTTGCTCTAAACCACCCCCTATATTCACAATTGCAAAAAACCACCCATAAAAACATTTCCGTTAACAAATAACCACCCCCTACTAGGTTTCCGTCCACACACTGTTAAGTTTGAGAAACCGTCATTTACCTACATATATTTTAATAGCTTTTAATGGAAAGAGGGGAAAAAAGGAGGAAAAAATAAAATTAAATTGAAATTGAACTTCATATCCAGATTAATCTACAAAGAGTTTGAGCCTTTGAGGTAGAAGAAATGGGGAGATTGCACAAGATTGAAGCCTAATTACCCCAAGTCTGGAAGTCTCCAATCGAACCCCAAAAACTTTGAAGAGCAAAAGTGGTCCGAATATCTCATTTAAACTCATTGAACGCAGCAGGCGTGCAAGAAGGTTACAAATTGACAAAGGCAAAATAGGAAGAGAAAGGTGGCATCATCAGAAAAAAGAAAAGAAACAATGGCGGTTGCTTGCATCTTGGAGTAGGCGGCGGCGGCGGTCTCGAGTTCGGTGTGATGACGGCAATGGCGAGGCTTGGTCCGGGGGCTTGTTCCACCTTTTTCTTCTCTGAATCTCAGCTTCTCTTTCCTTTCATCTTCTTTCTGGAATTCTTAAGTTCATGAATCGGACTCCATACACTTTGAATCTGTGATTTTGGGGTTCGAATGGGTCGATTAGGATGGCCGGAGGCGGCGATCGGAACTCTGATTTGAGATGGGTGCCCAGGCGGGGTTGACGGTGGCAGCGTTCTGGCTTCTAGGTTCTTCCTATTGAGATCAGTAACGGGGGATTTGATCCTTCAGAGAGGGCTTTGATTTTGTTTCAGATCTAGGGGATTTTGTGGCTAGGATTCGGGCGGTCATGCTTTTAGAAATTGCTAGGGTTTTTGATGGGATCTCACCTGTTCCACAGTTCTACCCAATTACTAACATCTTCCATTTTTTCACTTTTTTTTATTTGTTTTCTTTCCAATAAAGTATATCAAAAATTGAAGGGTATAATAGTAATTTTATAATTTTAACAGAATATTGACAGAAATATAATAAGGGTGGTTGATTGCTAACAGAGATGCTTTTATGGGTGGTTTTCGGCAATTTTAAATATAAGAGGTGGTTTTAAGCAATATCACATATTTAAGGGGTGGTTTTCTGCAGTTTACCCATTAAATTAATATTATAACATAATTGTAAAGTTCAGATAGTTAAATATTTTGAATTAAACTCATGGGTTGAGAAAACGATTAAAGTAGTATATATAGATATATATAGATATAGATTACTAATATTAATTTTATGTCTTCTTATTATTAATTTTATGTTTTGAATTAATCCCATTGTTTTTTTAGAAGAAAAAAAACTACTAAAATTATAATTTATGCTAAGATCAATATTTTGAATTAAGCCCAATAGTTAGTAAAATTAAATAAAAAAGAGAATTAAAGGAAAAAGAAGAAAAAAATTAGAATTAAAGAAAATCAAAGAAAAATGGCAAAAAAAAATAATGATTGGTCAAGACTCCTAAAATTCATATAAGCTTGACACGTCATCCTAAACTCTTCTAAATTAAGAGTTTATATCGATTGTTTTTTTAGAAGAAAAAAACTACTAAAATTATAATTTATGCTAAGATCAATATTTTGAATTAAGCCCAATATTTAGTAAAATTAAATAAAAAAAGAGAATTAAAGGAAAAAGAAGAAAAAAATTAGAATTAAAGAAAATCAAAGAAAAATGGCAAAAAAAAAAAAAGATTGGTCAAGACTCCTAAAATTCCTATAAGCTTGACACATCATCCTAAACTCTTCTAAATTAAGAGTTTATATAGATTTATATAGATATAGAAGTTAGTAAAATTAAATAAAAAAGATAATTAAAGGAAATTAAAAGAAGAAAAAAATTAGAATTAAAGAAAATCAAAGAAAAATGGCAAAAAATTAAAATTGATTGGTCAAGACTCCTAAAATTTCTATAAGCTTGACATATCATCCTAAACTCTTCTAAATTAAGAGTTTATATAGATATAGAAGTTGGTAAAATTAAATAAAAAAGAGAATTAAAGGAAAAAGAAGAAAAAAATTAGAATTAAAGAAAATCAAAGAAAAATGGCAAAAAAAAAATTTGATTGGTCAAGACTCCTAAAATTCCTATAAGCTTGACACATCATCCTAAAGGGATGATTACTACGATGTCCAAATTTTTGGGCTTTATTAGAAAAATGTCTATCACCCTCTCCATATTAACAAAATGTCCACCCCTAAAATAAAGTTACTGAAATTGATTTTTTTTTTCGCGAAATTGTGTTTTTTTTTTCCGCGTTGCCGAAATTGAGTTTTTTTTCTCCATATTATCATTTTTTTTTTGCTTTTTTTCGCGTTTCCAGAGTTGCTGAAACCCCTGTGCTGCCCTCTGTTTCAGCAGTTTTTTTTTCCGCGTTACTGTTTTTTTTCGTTTTGCGTTACTGTTTTTTTTTTCACGTTGCCGAAACCGAAGTTGCTGAAACCCCGATTTCAGCACTGTTGTTGTTGCCGAAACGCCCGTCATGTTTCAACAGTTTTTTTTTCGCATTGCTGAAACTATTTTTTTTTCCGCGTTGCTGAAACCCCGATTTCAGCACCGTTGTTGATGCTGAAACTCCGGTTTCATCAACGTTGTTGATGCTAACCCCACGGTTTCAACAACGTTGTTGTTGGTGAAACACCGATTTCAACAACGTTGTTAATGCTAAAACCCCGATTTCAACAACGTGTTACAAGATATAAAATTTAGTCCTGATGCTGAAACCCCTGATGCTGAAATTGTTGTTGAAACCATGTTACGGGATATAAAATTTAGCCTATGCGGGATTCGAACCCACGTATTTTCGCATAGCACATCGCTCTACCATTGAGCTAAGAGGCTTTTAAAGGAGATTTAAAGCAAGTTCAACAACAACAATTTCAGCAAATTCTAGTTTTAAAGCAAGTTCAACAACAACAATTTCAACAAAAAGAAGGACCAAACTAAGAGTCCTCACCAAAAGAGTAAAAATATTCCTCTCACGAGTCTTACTCTAAATTTCCTTCCACAACGTTGTTGTTGAAACTCGGATTTCAGCATTGTTGTTACTACTGAAACCGGGGTTTCAGCGACGTTTATGGAATTGCTGAAATTGTCAATATCCAAATCTAAACCAAGTAAGACAATATTAGACAACTAAAATCAAGATAGTCCGAACAAAATTAAACAAGAAATCATGATTTCAAAAAAATATAGTATTGGAATAGCAATGGATAATACATAGTCAGAATATGAAAGCAACTCAATGTGACATCCATCCATTCTTGAATCCAATAGATAAAATCAAGAATAAGAACACAAATAATGATCCAAAATTCATACTTGCAAGCAGAGCTAGTACAGACATCCATCCAAACAATTGCGTCAGCAATAATAGCTTCAATTGCCTTGCTCCTAGCTAGTTCGACATGGGAGGCTTTGATGTTGTTGGCATAGAACTTCACGGCTTCCTTCACCGTGCAAGCTAGAGTTCCGGTGCTCATATCAAAGCAATTTAAGAATGTGAACTTTCCACTCTAGGAGGATGCTTCTTCCCCAACAATTTCTCTGCATTTCTGAGCTGCGATAAAAAAAAAAATTGAACAAAAAGGTATGATCAGTTTCAACAAATTCCACTGGAAGTGTCCTCACTGTACATCTTAAAATTGATGATGACAACTTTCTAAAACTTCTGAATTTCTGGTTATGCAAATGATGGCATATCATCTGAAAAAATATGACAGCTACAAATGAACCAGAGGATCCTGGTCCAAGAAATAGAGCCAAGAGCATAAATTAAACATGTTGAAAAAACTCAAATCGGCCTAATCATCTTCAAGTAAGGATATGCTACGACCTAAACATGTTAAAAAAACTCCCTTCTCCTCAGCATCTCTCTATTTGAGTTTTTCCAACCTATTTAAACTCCCTTCCCCAATTTCAGCAAATCAGGATCTCTCTATTTCAGCAAAAACTCAAATTGAATTTCAGCAAAAGCCCCAACATTAAGGAAAACTCAAAATCGAATTAAACAGGTTAAAAAAACTCACGCTTTAGTGGCGGCATAGATGGTGTACAAAGGAGAAGGGATCCTTGGGGCCTGGGAGAGAGTGGAGAGAAAGGTTGAAATTGGAGACTTGGAGCTCAGGCTTCACAGAGGAGGACAAGCTCCGACGTCGACACCGGTGGCACTATCCCGGCGGCACTACCTTTGTTGGTGGGCGGCATTAGCGAGCGCTCTCTTTGTTCTTCCCCGCTTCCTCGCTCTATTAGAACTGGTGGCGTGTCAATTCTCGCTATCCAAGAACGACGGAATCGTAGATCTGAATCGGTAGAATCGTGGAAAAGCGGAGGTGGCGGAATCGGCGAAGAAGCTTTAAGATATGAATCATAGATCGGTAGAATCGAGGAGGACGACTGGATACAAGACGCTGACGTCGGAGGAGCACACGACGCCGATCTGTGGTGGTACGGCCGATCGATGGAAGTTTCCACCTTGGATCTCGACGCCAGAACCACTGCCATTGCCACCAGCGGACAGATTGAGGAAGCTTCCCGCCGTTCCAAGAAGACATTGATCAGCGGTATTGTATCTAGAAGCAGAAATCGATGGCGAAGACAGCGAAGGAAGATTCCAGGAAGGTGCTGATCCAGGGCAATTTTTGCTGAAATAGATCTGGCGGAAGAGGAGGATCGGAGAAGGCAGCGGGGAGATTTTTTTTTGGGGGGGGGGGGGCATGGAGGAAGTAGTGGTTTGAGATCAGGGTTTAGATATGGGGTAATTTTGTCCATACAATTTACGTGGACAAAACCTCAATTTGTCACACTTGGTGGACACTCTATTAATTTGGTCGAAAATTTGCGCATTCGGCGCAAATTTTCTCTATCCTAAACTCTTCTAAATTAAGAGTTTATATAGATATATAGATATTTAGTAAAATTAAATCAAAAAGAGAATTAAAGGAAAAAAAGAAAAAAAATTAGAATTAAAGAAAATAAAAAAAAATGTCAAAAAAAATGATTGGTCAAAACTTCTAAAATATCTATAACCTTGACACGTCATCCTAAACTCTTCTAAATTAAGAGTTTATATAGATACAAAAATGTTTTCAAAGACATCTTTTACTCAATAAAAACTATACCATGATATAACATCCTAGGCGTGGGCGCGGGACGGGACGGGACGGGACGAGATTGGGGTCGTTCCGCGTCCCGTCCCGCGTAATTTTTATGGGACAGGACCGGGGCGGGATTCATTACTTTTTTTTCAATCTCGCGCGGGCCTTGTCCCTCATAGGACGGGACGGGACCGGGACGGAACGGGCCTTATCCCTCAAATAAAAAAAATTATAAAAAACAATCTATAATTCCTATATATTTTACAGTTTTCTATCAAAGGCATAACATATATAGACTTATAATATTTTTATATTTTACTATTTTCTTTATATATACACAGTGGACATATTATACATACAACTACATAATATATATATATATATATATATATATATATATATATATATATATATATATATATATATGCATAATACACACAGTATGTATGTATATATATACAAAGTATACAATATTATAATAATAATAACAATAACAATAACAATAATAATAATAATAATAATAATAACAACACGCGATTGGCGATCGGCGATGTTGCCCTCTCCGACTCATCCCGGCGCCTAGAGCCACTTCCTCAGGCCGTTGCGGCTCCTCTCGGTGTCCGGCGTCACTTCAGGTTTGGTTTCCTTAACTTGGTTCGGTTCTTCGGTGTTTGTTTTGCATTTGTTGGGTCTGGTTTCTCGATCGCTGGGTTCGATCGGTGTCGGGTAACGGTTCGATCGTTGGTATATGCTGTTGTTGTGGCGCCGCTGCTGCTGCCTGGCCCGAATTCCATCTCGATCGAGCTTGTTTTGCTGCTGCTGTTCGACTGTCTTCTCCGGTTGCTGATCAGCCGGGTTGTGATGTTGGGGCGGTTTTTGGAGCAGTTTCGGTTGCTGCTGTTGGTCTCCGATTGGTGCTGTGAGGTTGGTCTCCGCCGACGTACTGTATCAATTCGGCTGGTGTTGTTTTGCTGATCAGTTTGGGCTGCAATGGTGTTGTTGAAGGTTTATTTTGCCATGGGTGCTTAGTCTATTATTATTATTATTATTATTTAGTTCGGCTTGCGGAATGTCCGACCTTGTTCGGTACCATTGCCCTTTTGTGGGTCTCTGTGGGTGTCTTGATGGGGGTGGTAGAGGCCTTGTTAAAACCTCCATGCTCAGGCACCTCCGTGATCGACATTGCAGTGGTGATGCTCAAGCCATTACTCGTCAAACTCTTTCTAATAGTTTGGCTATTTATTCGGATGCTGAGATGACTTTTAGGCGTATGGGGGTTTGGTTATGTGGAGTTTGTCTTAAAACTCATACCTTCCGTGCTCGGTGTCGGCATAGTCAGGATGATTCAGTGGCGCCGCCGGACTGCGGTGATGGCATTGTTCGTTTTATTATTTATGATTTTCCCAGGCCTTCAGCTCCGTCTCCGTCGGTTCCCTTGGATGATGTTGAGGATGTGCCTGTTGGTTTGACTTTATCTTCGCTTGATCGTTTGTTTTCGATGGGGTTACGCACCGTGAAATCTATCCCCCCTAAGTGTCGCCTAGGTTTTGCTCGGGTTTTAAAAGGGGCTTTGGATGGTGTTGCGGACTCTCCGGGTGATCTTTCATGCTGGATTCGCTTGCTTGTGATGCCTCTATGTATACTTAAGACCTTTTCCCCACGAAGTAATCTTGAGTGTAGGACTGCTGTCAAGCGTCAGCGTCAAGAGGAGAGTATTGCTAGTGCTATTCGTGCTTGGGGTGTGCCTGGAGGCAGTTTGCAACTTCTGCAGGAGACCTTAGCTGAGGTTTCGCCTTCTTTTAGTGTGCAGGAGGACCTTGATGTGAGTGAGCTTAACCTCCGACAATGTCGGAGGAAGATTTCTGATGGTCATTACACTGCCGCTGTTCGGGTGCTCTCTTCATCAGGTATTGCTCCCTATTCTGATGCCACTCTTGAGGCCTTACGAGAGAAGCACCCCACTGCCCCCTCTCCTGACTTGCCACCTTTGTCTGTTGATCACCATCCTCTAGTTGCCTCTTCGACTGTTGTTTTGGATATGATTCGGAGTTTTCCGCGGGGCACGTCATGTGGGAGAGATGGGTTACGTGCTCAGCATCTTTTTGATTGTTTGGGGGGAGCTGTTGTTGCTATTTCAGATGATTTGATCTCCTCTATTACTCGGGTAGTTAATCTTTTCCTCGAAGGCCGCTGTCCGCAGGATCTAGGTGAGTATATTGCTAGTGCTCCGCTCACACCGCTTGTTAAACCAGGTGGAGGCATACGACCCATTGCTGTTGGCACTATTTGGAGACGCCTTGTCTCTAAGGTTGGTGCTTGTCTAGTTGGTCCCTCTTTGTCTGGTTATTTTGCTGGTCTTCAGTTTGGGGTCGGGGTATCCGGTGGCGGAGAGGCTATTCTGCATGCCTTGAATCGGCTTGTTGAGGCTCGTGGTAGTGAGGAGGGTCTTTCTATGTTGTTGGTTGACTTTCAAAATGCTTTCAACCTAGTCGATCGTGTGGCCATGTTACAGGAAGTTCGTCGTCACTGTCCAGTTCTATCCCGTTGGGTGGAGTTTTGTTACTCTAATCCTGCCCGGCTTTATTATGGGGAGCATAGCTTATGGTCTTGCCGGGGGGTTCAACAAGGGGATCCCTTAGGGCCTTTACTTTTTGCTTTGGTATTGCATCCTTTGGTGTGCAAGATCAGAGACTCTTTTGTCCTGAGTATGCAGGCTTGGTACTTAGATGATGGCACTGTTGTTGGGGACACTTTGGTGGTGGGGAAGGTCTTGGATCTGATTATGGCGGATGGTCCCCGCGTTGGCCTTCATATTAATGTGGATAAGACCGAGGTTTTTTGGCCTACAGAAGACCCCAGGAGTCGGCTTCCTGGTATTTTCCCCTCCTCTATAGCTCGGCCTTCGCGTGGTGTCAAAGTTTTAGGTGGGCCTGTCAGCACGTGCCCTATTTTCGGCAGCGACCTTGTGGCGAAGAGAGTGACTAGGACCATAGAGCTTATGGATTCTGTCGCGAGGATTGAGGATCCACAGTGCGAGTTGCTTCTGCTTCGGGCTTGTACGGGTATTTCTAAACTTTATTTTGCTTTGCGTACTTGTTCCCCACGTGTCTTTGGGCCGGCCCAGCGCTCCTTCGATGCAGCACTTCGTTCTAGCTTGGAACGTATTGTCACTGCGTCTGGCCCTGGGTTTGGAGATTGGCAGTGGCGGCTTGCCACCTTCCCCTTTCATTTTGGCGGACTTGGAGTATATGCTGCCGGGGATGTTCTACATTATGCTTTTTTAGCGTCTCGTTTGCAGTCTGCTGAGTTGCAGGCTAAGCTCCTACACCCCTCTGGTATTATTGCTACTGGTCCTACTTTTGATGATGCTTGTCGTGCTTTTAATGAGATTACGGGTTCTAATCTTCTACGCAATCCTAGTGAAATCGCTGCCTCCAAACTTATGAAGAAATTGGCAGATATATATTTCGCAAAGGTTGTTGCTACATCAGAATCTATTTTCTCTTTGACTCCACGACAGGTTGCATTGTGGAAGTCTCAGCAAGGTGCTCACTCCTCCGATTGGTTGCGTATTGTTCCTATTTCTGGGTTGGGGCAGACTATGAATGGAAGGACCTATCGTAGTGTGCTTAGCTATCGACTGGGTGTTCCGTTGTTCACGGTGTCTAGACCCTGTTCGGCTTGTTCTCGGATCTTTGATGGTGATATTTATGGAGATCACGCTGTGTCCTGTACTGGTACCGTGGGCATTAAGCATCGACATAACCTTGTGCGCGACACCTTATATGATATCTGTTACAGGGTTGGGATTTCTGCCGGTAGGGAGGTTGATATCGGTTTGGTGGATGGGCATAATAGGCCTCTTCGTCCGGCAGATTTGCTTCTTTATTCATGGGACAGGGGGCGCGATGTTTGTGTTGATCTGACGGGATCCTCTCCTTTGACCCAGTCGGGGATGTCTGACTTTGTCCCCGGCCGTGTTGTTGTTGATGCTGCTAAACGTAAGTGTGTCAAATACCGTGATTTGTGCACGACAATTGGTTATGGTTTCCTACCTTTCTCATTCTCTTCGTTGGGGGAGCTGGATACGGATGTTGTTGCCTTGCTGAAGCGGATTCAGAAATTTTCAGTATCTCAGGATGCCGGGGCTCGTGCTGCAGCTTATATTTTTACTAGAATTAGCTTTGTTATTGCCAAGGGAGTGGGGGCCCAGATAGTATCTCGGCTGCCCACTAATTTCTTATAAGCTATAATAATAATAATAATAATAATAAATAAATAATAATAATAATAATAATAATAATAATAATAATAATAATAATCAATCAATCAATCATCAATATCAATATCAATATATCATCAATCAATATCAATCATCAATCAATATCATCAATATCAATATCAATCAATATATAATACTAAAACAGAGGCGTGGAAATCTTATGTGGCGGGCTCTGGTGCGATTTACTTACGTGTCGTTTTCTGGTGCATTATGTCCGGATTTTTTTAACACGTCAATTAATGAATGTCCAATCAATTTAATCCATGTCATACAGCGTGTCTATTCAATTTAATCCATGTGATACAATTTATCTAATCAATTAATTTCAATCAATTTTATATATTTTCTGTTAAAAAGATCATCAATTTAATTAAGTGATTGAGATATGGTTCTATTTTTTTTTATATTCATTAAATAAAAGTTCGAGTCTACTTTTTTATATTTAAATCCAAAGGTTTCAAATACTTTTATAAAACTCAATAAAATAATATAAATAAGTAAAAATATGATATAGATAACCTATAAATGCTCTAAATCTCACATTCGGTAAACTCAATTATAAGTCAAACCGTACTATTTTTTTTTACTAAACAGCGTACACAACAATCATTAATAAAATATTTAATGTAATTTTTCATAATTAATTGATGGATGTCTTTGATAAATAAAAAATAAAAAAAATTGGCCGGTACTTACTACTTTGAATATTAGGTAGTTTCGGGATGCTCTCGGATTGGCTAACCACCATCCGAATTTTTATCTTTTAAAAAAAAAAGGTAGTTCTTTAATGAATACATATACTACCTATATTGTGATATTTGAATTGTATATTTAAATCATAAACTTAAAAAGATAAATATTTAAAACGTTGTGATCTCCAACAACTTATCTTTTCATAATTAATTAATACTCCTTATATACATCGGCCTTTATTTTTTGCAAAAGATAATGTTTTTTGTTAGGGTATTATAAAACGATTTAACTAAAAGATATATGGCATAAAAGATATCATCTGATTCAATTTAATATATTTTCTAATAATTTTAGACAAATTTGGTCAAATAAGTTGGGTAAAAGATATGAAATTATTAATTGATGTGATTAAAAAGGATTAGACTACACGAGAAAACAACATATAAATGAAATGGACCTCTTAGTTTATATATTGAATTTCAACGAACATGATTTTACTTTAATTTATTTTACGATTGAATGAAAGTTTTATTAAAATATTTCAAGCATAAAATTTAATAAAAAAAATATTTCAAATGAATTAACATAATAAAATATAGTCAATTAACAAAACAATCTTCTGACTTTATATATAAAAATGAAACATGAGTGCTTTATGTATAAAATAAAAATTATTATAAAAATTAATTTATTAGTTTATTTAAACCAATAAAAATTATATATAAAAGTTTTTTATAAAAAAACCGCGAACGTCGCGGGTAATAAGACTAGTAATAATAATATGCGAGACGTGACATAATTTGCGGGATAAGAAATCCTCGTCCCGCGTAAATTTAGTAGGATGGGACCGGGACGGGATTCGTTATTTTTTTTTCAAATCCCACCGGGATCGGAACGGGTACGGGACGAACCTGAGATTTACGGGATTTGTATCCACCCCAATAACATCCTAATTTTCATCAACACAGGGAATTGATGGTAATTGGTAATTATGATACTGTAGATTACATTTATTTTTTTATTATCAATGAAATTCATTTTCTATTTAATTAAAACACATACGTCCATCAATCACTAGAAGTGCTACTAGCGAGATAGAATGATATCCATCCGTTAAAATATATTATTTACTATTTGTATCTTTAATTTTTTTCGAATAATAAAAATTATATAGCATTAATTTTTAAAAATAATTCCATATATATAATTATGAAACTATTTTAAAAGATTGGTTTTAAAAAATTGATATTTGTATAGTTTCCACCCTTATGAAAAAAAAACAAATATGTATAAATAATAACTGATTTATATTTTATGCGTACAAGACGGGAATAGTATTGATCTTCCATAAATGTGTGTGAATGTTGACTAAGTACCTTTTATGTGTGTATCATTGTTGAATTTAATTAAAATGTATGTAATATTTGACTATTGTGACATTGAAAATATATCTATGCACATCATCTAGTAGTAGCTTGTATATATATTAATCACCTTATAAATAAATTCATCAATCTTTCAACACATACAACACATACAACACATACAATCAACACAATGGATCTCAAGTACTACAACAAAAATTATTCCTTCACTCTCTCCTTCATAGCCCTAATTTTGCTCCTAACCGCTCCTCCTTCATCTGCCGCCTCTGTCAAGGCAGGCTACTGGTTCCAAGACAGCGGCCTGCCCTTGACGAGCATCAACCCCTCCCTCTTCACCCACCTCTTCGCCGCCTTCGCCGACCTCGACAACATCACCTTCCTAGTCTCCGTCTCCCCCTCCAACGCCAACTCCTTCTCCCAATTCACCTCTCTCCTCCGCCAGACCAACCCCAATCTCATCACCCTCCTCTCCATCGGCGGCGGAAACTCCAACGCCTCCGACTTCGCCACCATGGCCTCCTCCCCCGCCACCCGCAAGGCCTTCATCGACTCCGCCATCAAGGCCGCCCGCTCCTTCTCCTTCTCCGGCATGGACCTCGACTACGAGCACCCGGAGAGCCAATCCCAGATGTCCGACCTCGGCACTCTATTCACCGAGTGGAGAGCCGCCATCGCCGCCGAGTCCGCCTCCACCAACAGGCCGGCGTTGCTCCTAACGGCCGCCGTTGCCTACACGAGCGTCCACGACTCTTTCCCGTACCCCGCGGCCGCCATGGCGGAAGCCCTGGACTGGCTAAACCTCATGGCTTACGACTTCTGGGCGCCGGCTTGGTCGCCGGCCGTGACGCGTCCCACCTCCGCGCTCCGCGACCCCGCCACCGGCGTCAGCGGCAGCAGCGGCGTCTCTAGTTGGATTAGTGCCGGTGTCCCGGCGAGCAAGCTGGTGCTCGGCATCCCGTTTTACGGGTACGCTTGGACGCTGGCGGACGCCTCGAACAACGGCTACCTGGCGCCGACGACGGGGCCGGCGATCAGCGCCGATGGAATCGTGGCTTATAAGGGGATAAAGGAGTTGGTGAGCGGGAACGGCGGGGTGACGGTGTATAATGATACCACGGTGGAGAGCTATAGCCACGTGGGGACCACGTGGATAGGGTACGATGACGTGGAGGCGGTGGCTGCGAAGGCGGCGTATGTTAAGCAGGAAGAGCTGTTGGGCTATTTTATATGGCACATTGGGCAAGATAATGATAACTTCGTTTTGGCAACAACTGCTTTTAACACTTGATTTTCTAATATGTTGTATTTCACTTGAAGCCGATTAATATTATACATGAAACCAAATAAAACCAAATAAGATAAAGATTATACTGCCCTCCGTCTAAAAATACATTGCCTTTTAGCATTTTGCACAAATTTTAATAAAACACCTTACTTTTAAAAAAACATCATCATTGCACTAACTTTTTCATAAATTTTATTATTTTTTAACACTCACTACACATTTTAACCAATCAAATTATTTTAAAAAGTCAACAACATACAAACCAATACAAATCATTACAACTTTTTACCTAGAAAACCTAAAAGACCATCTATTGTTGAACAAAAATTTACATCTAAAAGTCCATGTATTGTTGGACGGAGGGAGTATATTATAACTAATGTAAGTATTGTCACCATGAAAATATGTTAATTTAATATTTTAAAATTACATGACGAATACAATAGATCTAAATTAAATAGATCTAAATTAAACTATCTCTGAGTATATTTAATGGGGCATTCTCATCGTCGAATCATTGTCCTATCACTATTGAACTATCGATGTCTAGCTCTTCAAAAGCGCCGCCTTTTAAGTTCGAAAATTCCTGGATGTACATAAAGGAGTCCACAAGTGTAGTAAAACAAGTCTGGCATGCCTCCTGTCTAGGATCGGCTATGTTCGAAGTAACCAAAAACGGAAATCCGATTAGACTTCGATAAGAGATTCCGTACGGAATTTAGCCACTCTGTTGATCAAGTTAACACTCTCCGTCTGATAAACCCCTCAATGTCCGAGGAAGAGAACCAATCCCTTATCATAATTCCGTTTAACGGGGAAATTAAAGCAGCAGTTTTTAGCTTAGGATCAAATAAATCACCAGGACCTGACGACATGACGGCAGAATTCTACAAAAACTATTGGGACATTGTGGGGAAAGATATTATTCGTGCAGTAAAAGGATTTTTCTACTCTGGTAAAATGCTCAAACAAATTAACCACACCTTCATCACTTTATTACCTAAAATAGATAACCCATCAACAACGGCCCATTATAGACCAATTAGCTTATGCAATACTATCTATAAAATCATCTCAATGATACTGAAAGACTTAAGAAAGTTAATGGAAAACTCATCCACCCTCTACAAGGTGCGTGGGTAGCTGATAGAGCAATACAGGACAATGTGCTTATTGCGCATGAAATTTTCCACTCCTTCAAAACTAGAAAAGGTTTTGAAGGATGGATTGCAACTAAACTTGACATGGAAAAGACCTATGATAGGCTAGAATGGCCTTTCATTAAACAAGTTTTGTATAAATTTGGGTTCCATGACAAATTTATCCAACCTGTCATGGAATGCATATCGACAGTCACTTTTTCAGTGCTGGTAAATAATGGTCCTATTGAACCGTTCAAACCATCCAAAGGCATTCGACAAGGAGACCCAATCTCTCCTTTTCTGTTTATCCTTGGAGCAGAGGTACTAGCTAGAATCCTAGCTCATGCGGCATCAGTGAGAAAACTAGTGGGCTTCAGATTCGGTAAGGAAAGACCGTGTATCGCCTTTCTCACTTTCGCAAATGACATTATCATTTTCTCCAAAAGAAGCGTATCAGCGTCTCAAGAAGTCAAGGAGGTGATCTCCTCCTATTGCAAACTCTCGGGACAAAAAGTTAACCTCTATAAATCTGCCTTCCAGGCAACAAAGGGAATTTCCAATTCCCGTAAAGCAGAGATTGAAAGTTGTCTAGGAATTTCGAATGAACGAAGTGTTAGATGTAATATAGGCCCATAGGCCTAATAGTCATTAGGTCATGATGTACACCTCCTATATATATTATAATGATAGCGAAGGCAACCCCAACGGGGATTATTCACTCTGACACGAAGTCTTGAAAAATACATCGGATGTCCTATTATCAACGACAGAGTCAACAAGGACACATTTCGGGAACTAATTTGCAAATCCAAAGATCAACTGTCTAAATGGCGCACCAACTCGCTATCCCAACAAGGCCGAGCTGTCCTGATCAAGTCAAACCTGGCGGCAAAACCATTATATTCAATGCAAAGCTTTATGCTTCCAACATCGGTCCACAAAGATCTAGATCAAATAAACAGGACGTTCTTTTGGTACAAGGATCTTCAGCATCGACCGCTCATTGGGTGGGACAAGGTCTGTTGACCATATAGTAAAGGATGCATGGGCATTAGAAAATCTTGTGAGATGACTGAAGCGCTACAGCTAAAATTACTATGGAAAACACTAGAGGAACCCTCTAATGTTTGGGTCCAAGTGATTAGACACAAATACCTAAAGAATCAAGATATATTATCCTATAAGAAAAACGGTAGCTGCTCTTGGCAATGGGAAAAACTCTGCCCACTGATTACCAAATTCAAATCCGGTTTGATCTGGTCTGTAGAAAACGGACGAACAATTAAATTCTAGAATGACAACTGGGTGTTGCCTCATCCCATTACGTCTCACTCAGATTGCCCTACACAAGTCTTGTCAAATGGAAGAGTGAGTGAATATATTATAAACGGTAAATGGTGGGTGGAAAAATTAGAAAGGACTCTACCTCAATCAATTATCAACGAGATTACTACAATCCACATTCCGACCATCCCATTCGAAGATAGACTATATTGGTGGCCAGACCGCCATGGGTGGTTCACCACTCAGAGTGCCTATAACCTCCTCACTCGAAACATGGACACAGATAATGACAATTTCGAGTGGATATGGAAGTTAGACACAATGCCCAAAGTTAAAAACTTCATGTGGAAACTAGGCTAGAATGGCTTACCAACTAAAGCTCGACTGACCCAACGAGGAGTTCCCCAGCACGTGCGATCTATGTGGAGATGTTGTAGAAGATGACACCCACCTTTTCATAGAGTGTTGCGCTCAACTAACGATGGACGTGGTTCCTGTAACCGTTAGAAGGACGATTACAAAAATGATCGAAAGATCTAGGGATTTCAAACCTATTTTAAAACTCATAAGGGAAAAAATGGAAAAAAGTAATACTAAGACCACCATCGCTAATAGATGGTGGTCACTATGGTTCTACCGTAACCAGCTGTCCTTCGACAACAATAGGACCAAACCTATTAAGGATGTCATTTCCGTAGCAAATACGATTTCAGAAAATTGGAAAAAAGCTTGCTCGTTCAACGAACTAGTCAAATATCAGAACACCAACTCCAGCGACAAGCGAACAATTACAAAATTGCAAAGACTCAAAAGTAAATGGAAAAAAAACCCCGACGGGATCATTTAAACTAAAATTTGACGGCTCCTCCAGTGCTAACCAATCCAGCACCAGGGGTTACGTCATTCGATATTGGCAAGGGAAACCAATCGAAATTGGGTATAAACACCTAGGAAAACAATCCCCTCTAATGGCTGAAGTACGAGTTTTACTGTTAGGTGTACAAAAAGTTGTAGAACTTGGTATTGCTGACCTACATATCGAAGGTGATTCGCTAATTATTATTAAACACTTTCAGGATACCTCCAAATGTCCTTGGGAGATTGAACTTATTCTGTCTGAGGTAAAAATGCTCCTTCAGGGAGTTAGCAAAGTTTCATTTTCTCATGTTCCCCGCGAGGGTAATACCGTGGCTGATAAGGTTGCACACATTTACCACGATGCCCAGGGGATTGAGATCTTACATGATCCTGCGATGTAGGACCTCATCCGCAAGGATTTCTCGGATAGGAAGGATACTCCTTTCCGAATTCCTTACCTAATAAAAAAAAATAGTGTGAGAATTAGCTAGGCTAACAACGATCAATAGATCTATCCACTAACACAAAATTAATAATCAAGTTTATTGTATCGATTGACATTTTATTTATCATATGATTAATAAAATATTTTGGAAATATAAGTCCATTGACTTTTTGACACGTTTTTTAATGAGTTAAAAACTATATAATTAAAATAATATATTTTTTATTAAATTTTTTACATAATTATATACTTATTAGTAATATATATATAAGACGATGTAAAAAAACTAATAAAGAAAATATTATTTTATATAGTTTTTGACTCTTTAAAAATCGTGTAAAAAAGTCAATGGACTTATATTTCCAAACGGAGGGAGTAGTTTTTTACTTCTATATGTAATAAAAAAAATTTATTTAAATACTATACACCCTCTTATCATAAATTTAAAGCATTGAATTTCTTGCACGTATTTTAAGAAAATAAAAACTAAATAAAATATTTTTTTTATTAATATGTACAATAGTAAAATAGAGACCTTGATTTCTATGTGCGGAGTTAGAGCTGAGAAGTAGGTCGTTCGGGTTGGGTTCTTGTCAGGTTTGCTCGGGTCGGATCATTGACGGGTCGGGTCAGTTCGGGTAAAATTTATGGTCGGGTACTGGTCGGGTTGGGTTCGGTCATAATTAATTTTAGATTGGTCAGGTTTCGAGTTAAATAGGGCCATGCCCATTCAGGTTCGGGTCAAAGCGGGTCGGGCTCGTTCGGGTTTCGGGTCAAGAGGCGGGTCGGTCTCATTTGAGTTTCGAATCAAAGTGGGTATAGTTTGTTTGAGTTTTTGGTCGAATCATATTCGACCCATTTGGATAATTAGGTTGATTTTGACTCGGTTGAATACTTAAATATGTAATTTACTTAAAATAAATGATTTTGAATCGGTTGAATACTTGAATATGTAATTTTGACTCGGTTGAATACACGCATTGTCATTGACTCATCGGTTGACTTACTTAACTTATTGACTTATCCGCTTATCTATTGATTTTACTTGAGTTCTTATTCATATGATAACGATTAACAAAAATAATTGGTGTTTTATTTGTAAAAAGTATAATCATAAACTTGTGTTAAAATAAAAGAAAACATTTACCATTCAAGCATTAAAATGTTGATGTTAAATAACCATTTCAAGTCGTGTCGGGTTGAGAGTCGGGTCGGATTGAGTCGGGTCGGGTTTATCTGTGTTTGGGTCAGTTTCGAGTTCGGTCACGTTCGGGTCGGTTTGGGGCTCGGTTTCGGGTTACGGATGATTCCAAAGTTTCGGGTTTTGATCGGGTTAGGGTGAGTCGGGTCGGGTCAGATTATGCCAGCTCTATGTGGAGTCATGGACAAATTTGCCTATAATGTGTCATTCTCTAATCAATCTGAATCAAGCTGCCTTTTTTGACATGTCAATTAATGATTAAATATATTTAAGTCACATCAAACAATAGTCGCACTTATTTTATTCAAGTCATCCTATGCGTTCCCCTTATTTGATGACTCTAATTAATTTTTAATATAAATATTCAACCTACATAGCATATCTTTTCTATACATCTTTACTCCTATAAAAGGAGCAACTCTTGAAGATTTTAACTTACTGTAGCTGCTAAAATAAGGGAATCATGACCATTCATTGATTTGAATTCATCTAATCAACGGTTCAGTGCTCTCCCCTTTATAATGTCTCATTTGCCCATAATAGTTTCAATTTAAAAATATTTATTTTTTTGTTTCGCTGCCCCTTCTGGTCTTTTCATCTAAATCCACAAAATTCCCCTCCCTCCGTCTCTTTCCCAAGTCGCAGCGTCCAAATCACCAGTTTGCCTTCATCCCTTCACCAACAGCTTCACCAGTTCGTCCTCTCCGGTGTCGACTGTGTCCAGATCCATGATCCAGCGGCCGGTGAGGTGGTCGGCCACCATCCCACCGTCTCCGGCTCCAGATCGTCAGTTGAGGTGACACTCGGCTCTCCTTCTCACTTAGTTCTCGCTCGGCTTATCGCCTTCTCGTCTCTTCTTCAGGCTTCAACTTCTTGCTCGACTTCTCGTAGTCTGATACTCCAATCATCCGCCTTCTCTTCGACTCAAGACTCAACTTCCTCATCAGATTCAAGTTCAACATCATCACTATCAGGTGTGAAAATCCCAAATCTGAAATACACTGTCATATTAGATGACTAGGGTTTGCTTTTCTAATTGAATATGAAAATTCGAAATGATGTTTTTTAGATCGGTAGATGAATTGTTGAAGTTTTAAATTGAATCCGAAATCAGATTGGGGGAGTATTGGTTGATAATGTTAATTCAATGATTTCGAAATTAGTAGATCTATACATCAGTAGATGAATTGTTGAGGGAGTACTCTGACAATGATCAGTAGGTATTGATTGATTCAATCCGAAGTCAAATTGGGGGAGTATTAAAATCAGTAGACCAGGAGATGAAATGTTTATTATTGGTTGATTCAATGATTTGAAATCAGATTGGTTGATTCAATTTTAGGTACATTAGTAAATGATTTGGAATTCAGATTGGTTGATTCAATGATTATGTTTGTGAATAGACGGTTGACACACTTATTTGCACACAAAACTGGATTCGTGCCAGTCGAGCTACCGAAGAGGCTGATGTGGATGAAATACAAAAAATAAGAGAGAAGAAATAGCAGAAGGTATTTCTTTTTGCCGCCTTATTAATTATTATTTGCATTTTGCAATGCACATAATACTTTATATGCTTGTTCACTAACTTCATTCCTTTTGTTTATCTTTTTGAGTTGGAAAAAGTAAGGATATCTTGAAGATCAGCTAAAGATAGAGGGGAAAAAGCGCGCCCCCGCCGTCGTCAAAGCTCTCTCCTCCTTTTGAAGTCTTTACAACTAACACCTCTCTTCGCCTTCATATTTGAGCGTTTACTTTGAAGCCCTCACAACTCTCTCTGCCCTTTCGGTATTGTGTTTGTTTCAATTCTTTATTTGGTTTTCAATTTCTTAGTTTGTTTCAATTCATTATTTCGGTATTGTATTTATTTCAATTCTCCATCAAACTGTCTGCACATACCCTCTTGGCTCCTGTACACCAACTCTAAGACTGCAGCAACTATTAGCTTCTTCTTCCTCTCTCAATTCTAAACTTGAATTTGCTAGATTCAAAAGGTTAGTGTTATACTTTTTGAATTTATAATATAGCTTTTGATATAAGATTGAATTTGTGAATAGGATATGAGAATTTGTTTTGAGTTTTGATTTGAGAAATCAATTTAGGATATTAGGGTTTGTGATTGTAAATGAGATTAAACATCTAGAGCAGTACATCAAGTCAAATGAAAATGCCGGAAATGGCAATCTTAAAGTGCCAACTGATTATTTGCCTAATTTTATAATGTGAATTAAATTTGATAAACGACAGTGCTTTGGTTGAAAAGGAAAATATGAAACCTTAAAATTTTCTTTAATTAATAAAAATTAAAAAGATTATCTTTCAAGTTCCAGAATTTATACTATAAAGTGGTAGAAGATACTGACCTTGTAGATTGGCATATAATGATTATGAGCAGCAACTTAGACTAAATGATAAGAAGAATTTGATGATTTTTTTTACTTTTGGATGAAAATTTAGTGTTGCTATTGACTGTAAGCTTCTCGAGTTGTGGTTTGTGAATTTTGATAAGAAATTGATCAATAGTTGGAATCAAAGATTGCAACTTTAATGGGAAGCTAAGATCTTGCCCACTTAATGCATTATATGCTCTGCTTATGTTCAGACACTGCTGAATGAACAGGGCCCGGGGTGGTTGCTTATAGTTTAAACCGGAATATAATCACCACAAGATTTTGTTTGCTTGAGTGGGTTTGATTTAAGGATCTATGAGTTAGGGAGCGATTTGTTGAAAAATTCGCGGGTTCTGGTTTGATTGAGCCCTTTCAGGCTGTCGAGTTCCTTTTGATTGTGCAAGTTTCAATCTTTTCGGGATTTTGATTTGTTCCATTCTTTTTCCAGCATGATTTTTTTGTAGGGTTTTAAATATGCTACTGTTTGTTCATCAGGTTTTATATCTCTATCTTATGCATTGATTTCCTCTTCTGATTTGTTTATAAGAGGTGATGAATTGGTTTCCTTTTGTTGTTTGACAAATTTTTTTACCGCTTTAATGGTTCGGCAAGTCCTAACCTTCCACCAAATAGAATGAGGAGCTTTACCTTCCTCTATAGTTACCTCCCCACCAGTTATCAATAGTTCCACTTCCAAATTGGAGTTCGTGAATGTCATTCTTTCTTCTTTGTTGCCTGTCTTCCCATCTTTGTTGCTTAAAGAGTTAAAGATCACCTTCCACTTATCTTCTTCTATTCATCAGGGTAGCTTGATTAAGCATAGCTGCATATGATTTGGGTTGAGTGTAAATTGCTATGATCTTCTTGATCTACTATATAGAATAAACAACACCCCCCCTACAGTTGTCCTTTTCCTGCTAGAGTTGAAAGGTTTGTTTGGTGACTTTGGTAGATGTAAATTACAGCCATTAACATGGTATTTCGAAACTTAGTAATTCCAAACATTTTCCCCTTTTTTGGTTTTATGCGAAAACTGTATAGACTATATAGATTATGGCAATCTGAGGAGATTCTATAAAAAAAATTGACACCAGGAACTTTAGTGAGATCTTAAACAAATGATGTTGTTCTCATTAGGGAAATCTGACTGGGATATGATTTTGTTTATCATCTTTTGTTTTTTTGTAATGTCATTAAAGTTAAACTGAGTTGGTGGTTGACTGTTCAAGATGATCCATAATTTATTTTTATCCTTCTAAATTTCTAAGTCAATTATGTCTATCGTATAATGCACGTGTTGATGTGTACTTCCATTTCTTGATCATATTAGATTTGTAGTTTGTGTACTAAACAAATTGTAATTTTTATGTGCTGTGTATGGGACTTACAAAGAAGTGAGACTCAAGGTATGTTTAGGTCCCCTCCTCATCCCAATCCCCAATGTACTGATGTTTAATAAACTATAATTTCTTGTTTTCATGAAGTGGAGAGTTTGGTTAGTCTAGCACTTTACTTTATTATTTGGTGTTTTACTGCCAATTTTGAAGTTGAATAAACTCCATTCACATATTTCTTCATTTAATATTGACTGAGATTATCACCCCATTTTTTGGTAAAAACTGGAAATATATTTGTGTTCAGGAAAAATAAAATAAAAGAAAGACAAATCATACAATTCATACTTTTACAGACAGTTTAGGTGCAAAAAGCCTTACTTCATGAATTAATAAATTGGAGAGTTAGCAGATTGTGGATTTAAGAGCACCTCCATTGTGAGGTTGTACTATTCAATTTTTTTTTCCTGTACAAGGATGAATATATAAGGAGGATTACAATAATCGAGAACCTTCCTATGCTAAGATGGTGTAACCACTATTTGAAGATTGTGGATTTGTGGCTTGGTAAAGGGGTTTTCGGATTTTTCCACATGCTTTAAACTTTTTTTAGATCATTTTGATTTCTCTCATTAGAGGTTCTGATATCCAGTTTTTTTGTGTATGCATCTCAAACTGACACTAATTTAATTGTACTGTTGCTGAATCTGTTGCCGAAGAATTCTTCATCTGCCTTTATTATCAATTTTTTCCTACAAAACATGTCTGAACTCAAGCTAAAATTCCTTGTAGCATTACTTTCTTGGTATAATTGTTTGAATAAGTTCCTCTTCTCACTAACTTTAGAGATATATTGTGAATGCATAAACCTAGAGGCACCATTGCACTACTGGATGACACTTGGTTCGTGTCTTCTCTTTCTCTTTCTTCCCTGTTTGTCTTTTAAAAATTTTGAGCCACATAATGCAGTGTGCTTCCTCCCTATGATGAAGGGACATGGAAGCATCAGTTGACTCCTTATGTGTAATTGTTCACAATTGAATGTAGTTTAACCTACTCTACAACTTTGGGGGCGCTATTGCAGCTATAATGGGTGGTTTGGATTCAAAGCGTGTATTTTGGGATTTCTCTAATACACGTCCTTTCCATGATGTTGATTTTGGTATTTAGTTTCAGGGACCTTCCTAGATGTTATTTAAGTCACTTTTACAATAATAACCAAGTGATATACTTTTTTACTCCTAGATGGTATTTGTCTGGTTTGTGAATTGGTGTCTTTATGCATTTGGTTGGTTCATTTTAAAATGAACAAACCTACTAATGTTGCGAGTAAGTTTCTTTCGTTATGTGGGAAGTTCATTTTAAACCTCTAAATTGAATTTTGTTTATCGGTCAAAACATAAATTCAAGGAGTTTTTACAGCAAATTGAGGAATTAGTATAGAGGAGCTGTTGAATTCTTTCATATTTCATCTCATTCAGGTTTATGCAGATTTTGCATTATTGGTAGGAATGTATAAGCTAAGCCATGTATCTTGGCAGTTATCTTATTGAGGTCACTTGCTACTATCCAAAAGCAACAAAGAAAGCTATATATGAATTCCTCTCACATTGTGGCACAATAGAGCCGCTTCAGATTATAAAGGTAACATCTTTATGAAATCATCCTTTCTCTTGTCAATTACACATGTAAAATGATTGTTCTATTCCATGACTTTAAATTTTTTTGGGGTTGCTGCCTCGAATAAAACCAGCATCTACTGCAAATAAAGGTTTGCATGAGCACAATATACTTGCATCAATGGAAGACTTGTTTTGATTCATTAATCTCGGAGACATTTTTCATTATCAGAAAACTGCCTTACATATCCCTCCCAATCTCCTTCTCCTATTCCTAAAAATGGGTATACGTATATGCTCTAACTCTAAGATAAGTTGCAATAAAAAGCAGTGTTAAGCAAGCTTTTTCTCATTATTTTTTGTGTGTTTTGATTTAAATCTGTTACCAAACACAAATGAAATTCACAGAATGAACAAGTCTGACTACAATTTAGGTAGGTTACATGGGAAAAAAAACATTTCAGAAGTTTTAATATGCTAAAAATTCATAATAACACACACCAAACTTCAACATCCTTGAACTAATCCTTCTGTGTTCTTCTCTTCTTAGTCGTCACCTCCTTGTTCATCAAGTCTAGGTAGGTCCAATTGGAATATTTCTGTTCATAATCGCATACAATTAATTGTCAATTACCACTGCAATCTCGTTACAGTTGTTCTGTTTTGTTGTTTTGTTCTACTGGTAGGATTTCACGAGTTAAGAAATCTCATGAATTCTTGCTTATAATTTTTTTTACGTGAATTATTGCCACACTGGCTACCTTTTCTTTAGTAGTGTGCACAAGTGATGGACTTTTTCCTTGTTAAATCAGGATGGTAATGTATTTCATACCATGAATTGTGCTTTCAGTGGGCTTTGCTCTCAGAGTGCACATTAGAATACCATTCTTCTAGAACATTGAAATTGTTTTACTTGAAGCCTAGCTGCATTTATCTTTATTCCCATTATAGAAAATTAAAATTTAAAATCTATTCCAAGTATTGGGACCATTTTCCCATTCGAAAAGGAGTATAGAAAGTTGGTTGACTTGGAGAAATTGGTCTTTGTGAAAACGATTGACAACGAATCTTATGTGTTAGCTCACTTAGCTATATAGGTTTTATCTTATTATTTATATTCAAGTCACGTGTTTTTGTGATTATTGTATTCCCTTAATTATATGACATTATAATGCAATATGACACTTTGATTATCTTATGCATATCTCCTTTTAAGTTAATTGAGGAATCTACATGGTTTTATAGGCGTTTGGCCCTTCTCAATTATTGTTGTGCCTCAGGCTGCCCTTTACTATCAAAGTAATTGACACTAAAATTTATTTCTCTCTGTATTCCATTCCTTCCCTTTTTTCCTAAAATGCAAGTGGCTAGAGGGAAAAAGGTATGGATGAAAGGCTAGACCGGTAGTAGACAAGAGAAAAGTTAAAAGTTGAAGGAATGCTGATTATGTTACCTTATGTTTGTTACCAAAATGCCAGGTCTGTTCATTGAATGTAAAATGCATATTGACTCAGTGAATGATATAAAAGTAGTTTCACCTTAAGATTTGCATGAATGCCTCCTTTTTAACGGACTATATATCTAAAGACCCGTCTGAAATTTGTAAAGCTCTCTTTCCCGGTTGGGAGGAATGGACATGGTAGTTGGTGAATGCTTAACAGGAACAATAAGCACATGATCATCCACTAGATCACCTTTTGGAAATGTATAATAAAGGTATTCTCTAATGATAAGATGAGACTCCACATTGGGCCTTGACAAACAAAACCACTAAACCAGCATTCTGTCAACTTACAGTTTCATTGTATCACTCTTAGTTTTGCAGAAAAGAGCTCAAGATGTACAAAAAAACGGAAGGAACATAAATGCAGATGGAAACACATTCAAATGAGTATAGAACACCATCATCACCAGCGGGCCTGCGAACATGAGGCGGTGCGCATCGCGCACCCCCACCTACCTAGTATAACCAAAAGAAACATGTTTAGGAGTTGTATTTTTGCTTTATTTTTTATTAAGTTAATTAAAAATTATTTAATATAAATAAAAGTTATAAAAAAACTTCTTTCCCAAGTCTTCTAGTGTTGTTTCCCTGTGTAGCTTTTATGGGTGTGTTTGGATTCCATTGCATTTTAAATATAATGCAATTATTTTATCTCGTTTTATGTAAGTTTTTTGTTGTACAAATAAAAATCTCGTAAAAACCGAGGTAAAAAATTAATTTAATCAAATAATCACATAAATCAAGATAAAATAATTGTGTTATAATTAATATATCATGGAATCGCAAACAACCTTAATTTAAACACCTTAAAAATTATGCGAACCAAACACCACCTTGTCTATTTGCATTATAAATTTAATACAGTTGGAATCAAAACACGCCCTATAACGTTTTATTCCATCTTTCTAAAAAAGAATTATAACTATTCAATTTTTTTTTATTCTCCTTCTTCCCATCTCTCAAGTTTCAAACCCTCAAACAAATTTGTTGTACGTGTGTCTTCCTACTCCTAATTAATTTCAATCTTTAAGATACTACCTCCGTTCATTAATATGTCGTTTGACTTTTTTACACGTTTTTTAAGAAGCTAAAAACTATATAAAATATCAACTTTTTAATTAATTTTTTAATATAATTTTTTTTTGGAAGTAGATAAAGATTAGGAAGCAAGCCAACGAGCCGACATTTTTTCTAGCGCGTCCGAGCGGACGAGAACCCAAAGTTCTGGATCATCCGTGAAGCAACCATCGGCAGGGACAAAGTAGGCCAAACGTGCAATCCTGTCGTCCATCGCATTAGAATCCTTGAAAATATGACGAATAGCAACATGAGAGAAAGAATATAAATCGACTTTTACATCAGCCATCAGCAACCCGATCTCCCAGAGGCTGGAGTAGTCCCCCCGCAGAGCCTTTATGACGACCAAGCAGTCCCCTTCGATCAGAAGTTTATTAAAACCCATAGAATTGGCTTTGACGACCCCCATGCGAAGACCCAGAGCCTCGGCAAAAACAGTGGAGCTATTGTTACAATGTCCCGCCCTTAAGGACCTTACTTCGCCTAAATGATCTCGGATCACAAAACTGTAGGTTCCGATCCCCGACTGGCAGTACGACCCATCGAAATTGAGTTTGTAGTAACCTAAAGGTGGTTTTTTCCAACTCTCCGTCCCGGAGTTCTGGCCTCCCATGATCTTAGGCTTTTCGGTTGTCAACCCCGGGTTTTTGTTGTTTTTATCGAGAGGGATCATCTCATAGTCCTCAATTCGAGCACACCAAGCCCTGTAAGTCGAGTTGCAGAATACAGTAATCGGCTGAACCGAGGCGTTTGGTATCTGTTGAAATACCATCTGATTGCGAAAATACCAAATACCCCACCAAGCAAAAGCCAGCTTAGTGAGAGTATTGGTGCCGAGGTTGTTGTGAATATCGTTTAGCAGCCGATTGGGTCTTGTAGGCCCCTTCATCATAAAAGCATTCAAAGCATTCTTTTCGAGTGGCAAGATGCTACGACAAATAAATCATTCCATTTAGTCAGTTGTAGCTTCGTTTTGAGGATGATATCCGTGAAAGTGTTTTTGTTGACCCGACCATTGATAATGGGACATCCTAGATATATATTTTTCTAGATTATTTGCATGTGGGATGCCCATAACATTTGTGACCTTGTGGATGGTTGTGGTTGAAGTTTTTGGTGACACCTGGAAACTGGACTTATGTAGGTTGACCTGTTGGCCAGAGATCTGACAGAAACGTCGTATTATGTTTGATAACTCAAAACAAATAGATTGGTTTGCTTTGCCAAAAAGTATGATATCATCGGCGAATGCCAGGAATGGGATCTTCACCTCACCCCTACCGAGGGTGAACCCCATGTCCCTAGAGATATTTGAACGTTGCTGGAGCGTTCTAGCTAAAACCTCGGTTGTAAGGATAAATAGGAAAGGCGACAGAGGTTCACTCTGTCTGAGGCCTCGGGAGGGGAGGAAAACCTTCGACGGTTCATCGTTTATAAGCACTGAGTACGAAACCGTCTGTACACATTCTCTGATCCACAGAACAAATTTCTGGTCGAAACCAAATTTAGTGAGTGTCGAGAAAAGGAAGGGCCATTCGACACGGTCGTATGCCTTTTCCATGTCTAATTTGACAGCCATATAGCCTGTCTTAGCTTTAGTTAGTCGAAATGAGTGGAAAATTTTGTGAGCAATGAGGATATTGTCCTGGATGGACTTGCCTTTGGTGAAAGCACTTTGAGGGTCGAAAACTACTATTAATCGTGCCGTCAGAATCTTGGAGATGATTTTGTAAAATGTGAAACAAAGGCTGATTGGCCTGTAGTGACCCACATTTTGAGGGTCGTCATTTTTCTGAATAAGCGTGATGAACGTGTGATTTAATATAATTTTATAGTTTTTAGTTATAAGTTTAATATTATTTTAAAAAATAATTAAAAAAGTTAATATTCTATACTACGTATAGTTTTTAGCTCCTGAAAAAATGTGCCAAAAAGTTAAACGACACTTATTGGTGAACGGAGAGAGTATGTAATATGGGTTGTCAGTTTTTTTTCCAATCAATTAGCCTATTGACATCCTTTCAGTTTAAGGTTTTTTTAAATTTGATTTTGTATATAGTGCACTTAAATCAAAGGTAATGTTCTTGAATCAACTTATAATTTTCTTATTTGATAGGTTTTATCACATTCTCAATGTGCCATCATCATGGATAATCAAGATCAATTTTTCTCTATTGTTATTGATGATCTATCTGCTGTTGAAAATGAAAATCTTATGGGTAATATGGAAACATTGCCTGGTCAAAAGTTGAAGGCTAGAAGAAAGACAAAAGCGTTTATGGTACACAATTCAAGGTAAATGTATGAGATCTTAGTTAAAAGATTACGTAATTTATTTGCAATTATTAATGTAGCTATATGTTCTAAGGTACAAGTCATCTCACTTCAAATTCAAAGTGAAATACGATGGGTTCTTCAAGTTAATAAATAGCGGGAGCAAAAAGAAATATTGTTTATTTTACTCAGATCCGCCAAAATATGGATTAATGTAGCTATATGTTCTAAGGTACAAGTTCATCTCACTTCAAATTCAAAGTGAAATACGATGGGTTCTTCAAGTTATAAATAAATAGCGAGAGTAAAAAGAAATATTGTTTTGGCAAACAAAAGACATTTTACTCAGATCCGCCAAATTATGGTTTTGTTGATTTGTTGGCATGGTGGATGTCCCGGATGGTCGCTCTTTATTTACAAATTCCAAGCATGGTGGATGCGTATAGTCTGTCTGCTTTGGATGAAACTGTAACACTCTCATTGTTTTTCTTGGACAAGAGAGTTACTACACAATCCTTCAATGAAGTAGTTGAGATGATAACAGTTATGTGTTGATGCTTCAGTTTTATAAAAGGAAGAAATTGTGATGTATATGGACAGGACAGGAAGCTAGCAAAATGATGTTTATGAAGAAGTTTTGGAGGTTGAAAGTTATTCCAATTATGTGGAAGGGTCATATTATTATCACAATGAAGAGAGTTATCATAGTCGGCATAGTCATTACTTACTCCTCATTATTTGAAAAAGAAAATATGTAGTTGTGAAACATGGTAAGTATAGGGCATTTCATGTGTTCACGCTGCAACTTTAATAGCCTCTAGTAAGAATGCGAAATGGGAAGACTATATTGATAAATGTTTTACGGTGGACCGATTCAAAGAAGTGTATTTGATCGGCATAGCTCCATATTGCCAAGTAGCTAGAAATGACTAGGTGAGTGTTGATTTAGATATACGATACTTCCCCAACATTGAAGTGACCAGTGGGTAAACCTACGAAAAACCGTATAAGGGCATCAATTAAATCGAAGAAGAGATCTCACAGGTGCGATATGAACCGATTGCCTCATCTACCTTTTGAACACACATTATTGAAATTCAATTGTGTTCGTTTGGGAATTTTTTTCCAGAATATTCACGAAATTGAAAATAATTAACAAATTGTTCAACGTTTCAAACATTTTGCCAAAATGTTTATAAGTGTCAGGGGCGACAGAAAAGCGCGGTTTGAAACCGCACTTTACTTTGGAATCTCTGACAGTGCAGAGGAGTGTAAAAAAAATAAAGAATAAAGGGAACCGCGTTTTGAAACCGCGGTTCTACCTTTTTTTTTATTATTTTAAACGAAAAGACATAAACCGCGTGATCAAACCGCGGTTTATGTGTAAGTCAACTGAAAATATGCAGATGTGGGATCTTGTCACATAGACGTGGAATCTTTACAGATGAAACGCAGTTCTAAGCCGCGGTTTATGTTGTAATAGTCGTCAAAGATTCCTGGGCCTGAAACCCTAAACTGAAACCCTAATGTAAAACGCGGTCTGAATTTGCGTTTCTTGTTGCATAGCGATCTTCAGCTCTCACCATATTCGCTGTGTTCGCTTCATTAATTCTCATATTCTTCTTCAGCTCCACCGGATACGCTGCGTTACTTCACTCATCCATGGTTTCTTTCCACCTTCTATAAGCATATTAGTACTATCATAGAAGCATATTAAGAGTTTGAAAAAAGTTTATTAAAGGTTACGTCATACAAATCATCACTTTTTTTTTATTTTTTATAAGTATTCTATGTTGGTTTAATGAATATTCCTATGTTCTCATGGAGTGAAAGAAATTTTCTAGTGGTTAGCCTAAAGACTTGAACAATATTTGTAGCATTAATGTGCAAGTGAAAGTTTAGTAGTGTTGGTTTAGTAATGATATGATCTAGCAAGTGTAACTGGTTATTTCCTTCATGAAAATAGTTGATCAGCATACAGTTGAATAAAATATCTACATTTTAGAAGTGGTGGTAATTAAATAGTTATGTAAATATTGATATACCATTGAATTAGTTATAATGTGGTAAAGAAAATGATGAAAACTAACGTCTTGTGGTTGGTAGTACATGATGGATGACCACTACAATTCATCTCATGAGGAGGAGATAGATGATATTCATGTCGATTCACTTGGGGTCGATCATGAAGATGACTTGGATCAGTCTAAGGAAGATGATGATGAAGCTAGAGAGGTAGCAATTATAGGTGAGGACGCAAATCCAAATTGGAATATTGTCGAACAGTCTAACCCTACGATAATTACCTCTTGGCAAGCGTTGAACACATATACGCAAGATGTGGAAAGAAGAAGATTTTATCGTGATCAACTATTTGATTCTTTGGAGGAATTGAAATTTCACCTGACGGAGTATTCTGTGCAACTGAGGAAACAATATCGGACAATGAAGGCTGCTCTAGATTGGTATACTGTTGTCTACGATAGGAAGGATAGTTGCGGGTGCACATGGCGCTTGTCAGCTCGTCGAGTAGACCGAACTTATGGAATATGGAGAGTTGTGAGTTATATTGGTCCCCGTGCACAAAATTGTGTTGGAGAATTGATGCAGTTGGATAATCGCAATATTACTTCAAACTTCATTAAGGGGGGAGATTCAGGGGTTTATCCGCAAAGATTCAGACACAAAGCCAAGTACCATCATTAAGCATCTCCAAAAAATGTATGGCGTATGTGTCTTATACACAAAGACTTGGAAGGCAAAGCAGAAGGCAATTGCTGAGATTTACGGTGATTAGGAGGAGTCTTACACCGAGTTGTCTAGGTTCATGGCAGCCCTTCAAGCCTCAAACCCAAGGACAGTAGTTGAATGGACGAATATCGACACTCCAAATCCAAATGAAAAGTTTCTTGGGCGCAAGTTTTGGGCTTTTCCCCCATGGATTGCTGGGTTTGAGTATTGCCGTCCTTTGATTAGTATTGATGGCACCCACCTATACAGAAAGTACAAGCATACAGTGCTGATGGCAGTGGGTGTTGATGCTACCAACCAGATATTTCCCTTAGCTTTTGCTATTGTGGAGAGCGAAAATGGTGATAGTTGGGCTTGGTTCATGGATTGTATTGGATGACGTGTGACACAAAGGGCGGGTTTATGTGTGATTTCAGACAGACATGCAGGTATTATGAAGACAATGGCAGAGTTGGATAGATGGAGAGAGCCCAACGCTCATCATAGGATATGCATCCGACATCTTAAATCAAATATGAATGTTGCATTCCATGACAAAAATGTTAAAGACACGGTGGGATGGACTGTATATCAATACGAAGCTTGTGGGTTTGAGAAGGGGCGTTGTGCCATCCAGTAGATGAACATTGACGCTTGGAAGTACTTAGCCACAATTGAGCCACACCTGTGGGCATTGGCACATGATGGGGTGTGATATACGGTGTCATGACAACCAACTTATCGGAAGTTTTCAATAGGGTGCTTAAGGGCGGTGGATGTCTTCCGATCACATCGCTTCTCAGGCAAACATTTTACTAGGTGAACAGCTACTTCGTGATGACTCGTGTCGTGGCTACAACTCGTATTGCCCAAGGTTTGCCTTTAGCAGAAAATATTGATAAGAAGATCGCAACTACCATAGCTACTGCGATGAGGGCATATGTTGTCTCATTTGACTTCCTTAATGGCATATTCAAGGTCATCATGAACCCAATAGGAACTCAAATTCGTCGGAGTGGAAGGGTGATAACATCTATTTAGCAATGAATATAGGGCATGTTTGCATCGGGTTTAGGGTCTTTGAGTTAAGTATTATATATATTTTTGGCCCTTTTTGGTTTAGTTTGGTGGAATCGGTGTCTACCGCTCGTTTGTTATGATTTCAGGTGCTTTTGAGTGGTTTTGGTGCCAATGAGAGAGCTAATGGAGAATGACAAGCTTCGAGGCTTTTCGGTGCACTCGGAAGGCGTCAAAGATGCACTAGGAGGGACGGAATCAAGGATGTGGAGCACCGGAATCGTGACGAGCTTGGCAAAAGACAAAGAAGTAAAGAAACCCAGACACTCGGCCGAGTGCCCTATACACTCGAGCAGTTATGGTCTCGAGTGGCCTCCAGTACTTTACAGAACAAAACACTCGGCCGAGTGCCTTTGACACTCGAGATGTGTTATGCCCGAGTGTCGGCCCCTGAACCGTTTTTAATTTATTTTATTGAGGGGGTATTTAAGGGACGTTTTTTAGACAAACAGAGGGGACCGAAAAATCTGACATTGTTGAGGCTTTTGAAGAACTTGTGAGAACCCTAAGCGGAGATTCGAGTCGTTTCAATTCAGAATTGGTACTTTTACTCTTATCTCTTGTTTGTCTTTGATTTCTATGCTTAGTCTAATTGAATTGAATATGAAAATCTCCATGCTAGGCTAGTTCTCCTTGTTCTAGGGTTAGGGATAATCCCGATGATGCAGAAATAGATTTGCTCTTCATATCGCCCGAATGATTTCTCATTTGAATTGTGATTTAATCCTATTGTACTTAATCTAATCGATGTGAATGGATTAGACCTGATTTAGGGTTTGAGATCGAAAGAAGATAACCCTAAGTTGGAATTTAGATGGTGAATTGAGACCGAAAGGTGATCTGATCCATCAGAACTATAGGATTAAACCTAAAGTTTAATTGTGCGAAAGTGAATTAAGCTTTTTGAGGATCAATAGGTTGTCGTAGAAATCTTAGGTGATATTGATATTGATTGAGACCGAAAGGAGATATTGATATGATTATCACCTAGATTCTAAGAGCTCAAGGGGTCTGAATTGGTTGCATGAGACCGAAAGGAGATTGTTATCCAATTCAGACACATTTGCATTGAGACCGAAAGGAGATTTGCAATTACATTAGATAACCTACCTTCACATAGAATTGGAAATGATTCGGGTGAGACTACATTTTATTCTATTGAGGATGCATCGTTTGCAGAATCCCTAGCCCTGGAATGTCTCTCGCATATATATTTCTCATCATTCTATTGTTATTTGTCACTTTCAATTACAATTTCTCTTAAATTGTCTGCTACTTTTGGGCTTGGTCAAACTGGTTTAAAGCTAATAATTGACACTCCACCAGTCCTTGTGATACGATACTTGAATACTACAATCGACACCGTATTCTTGCGGGGTTGGTTTTAGCAACATCAAAGGGCATATACAATCAATTTGAGAAATATAACATGCACATGTGCTAGCTGGAAGGTGTTGAAGGTGTCATGTGCTCACGTCATGGCTGTTTGCAGAACTCATAGTCTATCATTTCTGTCGTATGTTGACCAGTTCTTCACATCACAAGCGCATTTGCTCACTTACCAAATGTATTTTCAACCAATTGGTGAGCCCTTTAACTAGCCAGAAGTTGGAGGTCCTAAGTTAGTCGCCGATCCTACACGTTTACGAGATGTGGGGCATACAAGATCACGTCGCATTAGGAATGAGATGGATGAAGGAGTCCCTGGCACAGTGTGTTGTGGCATATGCAAGCAATGGGGACACAACAGAAGGGCATGCCCAGGTCGTGCTAGTTCTTCGGGCTCATGAAGCCCTTATCATGATGTTTCTTATTCGGTCAGCTTGGTGCTTGTAATGTTAAAATTCTGTAATGGTACTTGTAGTGTTAAGGTAATGTTATGGTACTTGTAGTGTTAAAGTAATGTTATGGTACTTGTAGTGTTAAGGTAATGTTATGGTACTTGTAGTGTTATGGTACTTTGAATTCCTATGAAAATAGATAACATATATATGGAAATGCATAAACTTAGTTACGTCCGGATGCGCATAAACATAGCTACGAACTTTTTTCATGGATAACACATATCACAACCAACATAGTCCTACTCATCATCCTCACCTTCACCTACGGTATCCAAACTACACGCCGCTCATTGATGAGGGGGAGGGGTGCCTCCATAAAGATTGGTTGGCTGCTGGTACAAAACTCTCCCACCGACCAATGGTGGTGTTGTCAAGATTGGTTGGGATGCACCGTACATGGGAGTCGGTTTAGCCGTTGCAAAGGTTGATTGTGGAAACATGATCGAACCTAGGCTGACCATTATAGGCATCCGTAGTGGCCACATAAGGCGCACCTGCAGCACCGTAGTAAGTGTATGAAGGAAACATCATGGATGATGCGGATGGGGTACCTACATGGGAAGCATAACCCGAAGGAGTCGCACTTGTAACACCGTAGTATATGGGTGTATCGGATGTCGGCATGCTATAATCTGTGTTCGGTTGGGTTGAACGACACTTGATTTAGGAATTGCGGAGCTAGGTTGTGACATAGTTGCAGTATTCATCAACTTTTCCCAACATGGAGTTATATTGATGTTGCTCGTACAATTGATGTGCAACTTGTGATGTTTCTGTTGCTCGTTGACTTGCATCCATGACAAAGTTCCCCTGATGGCGTTACCAAAGTTATCAACATGTGAGATTTATAGGCAAAATGAATGCTTATACAATTAAAGACATGCACATATGAGATGTCTACACTAACCATCATGTGAAAATATGGAGCAATGGGTTGATAAGCTCCCGCTGGAGCGCTGTTTGGTGGACAGATAATGTGTCGGGTGATACGTGTATACCATGTCATGTATTGCGCTATCACTTCATCGACGTCATCCACCCGATGAGCGAATTGTATGGAGGCCTCCCGATCATTCCATAATGCTATCTTATCCATGTGAACTTCAGCCTATTTGTGTCGATGTTTCCCCCTACGGTTCATCTTGTGCAATGCCTCATCGTACTAACACCCGCCCGACACCATTTGAACCTCCCCAAATTGTCGCATCACCCGCTCTGGGTGATGCCACTCTACTATCTCAAAGCATATATGAGGTGTCGTACTTCTCCATATGTTCGCCCCATTTCGACAAAGTGGGCATAGTCGGCCTAACACATCACTAGTATATGGTTCCCACACAAACTGAGAAGTAAACGAAATCAAATTCTGTTAAACTAGGAGATAATGAATTTAACTTTAATTCAATTCTGTTAAGCTAGAAGACAACCAAGTTAAATTTAATTCAATTTTGTTAAGCTAGGAGACAACTAAGTAAAGTTTAATTCAATTCTATTTAGCTGGGAGACAACTAAGTTAAGTTTAATTCAATTATATTAAGCTAGGAGATAATGAATTAACATTAAATTATGTAAAGGTGTGAGACAACTAATTGAAATTTAATTCAATTTTGTTAAGCTAGCAGACAACTAAGTTAAATTTAATTCAATTCTGTTAAGCTAGGAGACAACTAATTTAAATTTATTTTAATTCTGTTCAGCTAGGAGACAACTAATTTAAATTTAATTCAATTCTGTCCGGCTAGGAGAGAACTAATTTAAATTTAATTCAATTATGTTCAGCTAGGAGACAACTAATTTAAATTTAATTCAATTTTCTTAAGTTAGGAGACAACTAAGTTAAATTTAATTCAATTCTGTTAAGTTAGGAGACAGCCAGTTTAAATTTAATTCAATTTTGTTAAGTTAGGAGACAATGAATTCAACTTATGTTAAGCAAGATTGCATGTCTAACCTGATCCTCACGTTGTCGGTCCAATCCATGTCATTGCAAGAGAATCTTCTCCATCTACAAACAATGTAGCCATCTCATTGCAAGAGAATCTTCTCCATCTACAAAGTGCACACCAAATGGGGGAGGCTGAGAGCCTTGACCTTTCTTTTTTGGAGACTCTTGTCTCTTTGCCCTTCGAAGTTCATTTACAACACCCCAGGTGTTCACGTAAATACATTTTGGTCGTCCTATTGAGATGCGCTCCCAAGCCCATAACTACATAATGAAATAGAGCGTTACAAAAAGTGAATCACCTATTTAACTTTGATTCTTATAAATAATTTACTAAATTGAATTAGCCCTTTAGCTTCGACTCGTATGAATAAATTGAATCAACTATTGACATTCAGTTACCTGCAATAATATGATGGGTTCCACAATCTCCGCCTTCTCCCGGTGCGTCGCTCTACAGAGTTGGCGATATAAGAATGCAAACGTAGCACTACCCCAACTGTATGGGCCAACTGCCTCCAAATCTGCCAAAAGTGGAAGGTAGATTAACTGCACTTGTCCGCCACTAGTATCAGCAAATGTGACACTAGCCATTAGCAACAGAATGTATGCTCTAGCTTGACACTGAAATGTGGCTTCCTCGGCATCATCTGGTAAAGGGACAAGTAGCTGTCATAACCATGACATTTTCACCGATGATCCACGAATACAATTTGCTGGTGGAGTGACCCCGAGCAATGTGTGAGCGACAACATCCCAACTATGGCATGCAGTGCTAGTCACTACGAGACCGTCCACTCGAAGCCCAAGCAGAACCGACACATCTTGTAGTGTGATTGATGCCTCTCCAACAGTCAAGTGAAATGTGTGTGTCTCGGGCCTCTACCTCTCCACTATAGCGGTCACAAGGTCGTGATCAATCTCAAACGTAGATCCTAACCGATAGATATCATAAAACCCTGCCGCTTTTATGTAATGTACGACTCTCGGGTGTGCGATCAACCCTTTGCCAAACTTTTGTAAGTGCATTCTGTGCTGGATCACTCCATCAGTCTACACATATATAGAGTATGCATGTTATATTTCGATAATATTGTGTCAACCAATACTTAATTTCCATTAACAATAAATCCTTAATTACATATTCGACTCGGTTCCACACGTTAATCGACCTATACAAATGTTGTCGATTAAACACGTCGCTCACTAATAGCCTAAGATTCAACTGCATTTCAATTTGCCAATTTCAAATACATAAAATTTCAACATGAAATATATCAATAAGATGGAATAGTTCTTCTATATATCAATTGATACATTCATTATTATAACACTATCTAGCTAACTTGTAAATAATGTTTATCTATATTATTTTATGCTACTCTATCTAAAATAGCTTCATTCAATTACAAATTCCAGTCTCTTCTAATAAGTATATAACACTAACTTAATTACACGTTTTTTCAAGTCAACGAATTATATAACTACACATATTTACTAATTTACATTATACAATATCAATCCTATACATCATTCATAAAATATAAAAATAAATTTTCATGCCCATACCCCATTCATACTATATAATATTATACCATATCAATCCTCCGCCTTCACTGATCTTGTATGCATTTTCTTTTCCAAACTACTACTGTTCCACGTATATGCTGGCTCGGAGATTGCGTCCTTGCTGCGCACAGCTGCCTTGTTGCTCATTTGGGAGTGGATGCTATACTAAGGGCTCCTCTGCCCATGGTTTCGTGGCCTCTACAGTGGCTGAATCAACAGATTGGCTGGCTTCTGTGGCTTGTTTCCTAGTCCGTCTTCATTTTTCTAAGTGTAATTGTCCGCTGCAGCTGCCTCCCAATATCTGGGTTTCCATTTCTTCAATTACGGTATTTGAGAGAATCTCTAAATTGCTAATTCATGTTGAGCATTTCCACCCAAATCATGTTCCCCCACCCTTGGACCTTCTGCTCGTATTTTGCCCGGCCCATTTGTTGGCCTGATGTGTCTATTATTAGACCACTTAGTAATGTGTTGCACTAAGCATTTTAAGCCATTTTTTAATACTAACGTACTATCAAAAATCATGCTCCCTTGCTCAAAAAATCCTCCATCTTATTATCTTGAAATATCTCTTTATTGTGTTAGGTCACTCAAATTTTGGCCTCACACACTTGACGGTTATATATGAAAGTAACATATTGGAATTGTAGGGGCATTGGAAAAACAACATTTTGGACAGAAATAGAGAGTATATGCAAAAACGAACACATACAAGTTATGGCCATAGCGGAAACTAAAACTGAAACCATTCCCGACGAAAAATGTTGGAAAACGGTCGGATTTGACGAGGCTATCTGGTCACCTGCTACCGGTCGTTCAGGTGGCATCGGTATCCTTTGGAAGTCCTACCAATTACTGAATGAAATTATTACGGTAGAAATTCACCTACCGAGAATAATAGGACTTCGATACGAGAATACTAATGATAGATTTGTAACTCTACTGATATTTGTATCCGAACCCTCAAGAGAAGGATACTTTTTGGGATACACTAACATCCATTGTGAATGATTCGTCAATTCCTTATTCTGGGGGACCTAAATGAAATTTTATGCAGTAACGACAAGTTGGGTGGTGCAAACCCCCATTCCACTCGATTTATTAGACTCCTTCAATTTAAAAACAATTGTGCTCTGCTAGATCTACCCACTTTCGGAAACTCATTTACTTGGAGAAAAAACCCACATGATGAAAACACTATTCGCGAAAAACTAGACCGCGTATTAGTCCATCACCAGATAATTCAAAAATTCCCTAATCTGATCACACATAACGGAGCATTCTCATCATCTGATCACTGCCCCATCTCGATTACTCTGGAGTGTGGATCAGCCTTTAAAGCTCCTCCGTTCAAGTTTGAGAATACTTGGCTTCAGCGGAAGGATTTCAGAAACATCGTTAAGCAGTCTTGGCGAGGAAATTGTGCGGGCTCGACTATGTATCAACTATTGTTCAAACATAAAATCCTAAAGAAAAAAGCTAAAGAATGGAATAAATGAACATTCGGTAATATTTTTCGCCAGTTGAATGAGGTGGAAGCCGAGCTTCTCAAAATGCAAACCTCAGTCACGGTTGGTAACAACGGGACAACCATTAATAAAGAAAAACGCCTTATTACTAAAAAGGAAAAACTACTTCTTTACCAAAAAACTTTTTGGAAGCAAAGAGCGAAGACAAAGCATCTGAAACTCTCTGATTCGAATACAAATTATTTTCATCGGGTCGCTTTAGGTCGGCGACATAGGAAACAAATTCGCAATATAACTTCTGCAGAAGGAACCTTAATATTAGGTGAAGAGAATATTAGAAATGAAATCAAGAGGGATTTCGAAAAAAGATTCAAAAAGGAAGCAATTGACGACAGACTCCTACAGGAAATGCTAGATCTTATCCATCCCTCTATTACCCCCGACGAAAATGCGTACCTCATACAACACCCATCTAATAGTGAAATTAAGGTTGCTGTCTTTAGCCTTGGTAACAACAAGTCGCCAGGCCCAGACGGGTTTACAACTGAATTTTATAAGAAATACTGGGACATTGTCGGCACATCAATTATTAGAGCCGTGAAAAGTTTTTTCCATTCTGGAAAGCTCCTAAAACAAATAAACCATACGTTTATTTCTCTTCTCCCTAAGCGTGATAACCCGACTTCTACCGGTCACTACCACCCTATCAGCTTATGTTCTACTCTGTATAAAGTAATTTTAAAAATTTTAACAGAAAGAATCAAAGTAATTATAGGTAAGCTTATCCACCCTCTTCAGGGTGCCTTTGTGTCTGACAGGGCAATACAAAATAATGTTTTAATTGCCCATGAAATCTTCCATTCCTTTAGATCTTGTATGGGTAGGGAGGGGTGGTCGGCAATAAAACTTGACATGGAGAAAGCCTACGATAGAGTAGATTGGAATTTCACTAAAAAGATTTTAGAAAAATTCGGTTTCCATCCTACCTTTATTAATTGGGTTATGGAATGCATAACGACTGTCTCCTTCTCAGTACTAATTAACAATGGCCCTACAGATTTGTTCCTCCCCTCTCGAGGCCTTCGTTAGGGGGACCCCCTTTCCCCTTTTTTGTTTATTTTAGGATCCGAAATCCTAGCTAGGAAACTCTCCGTAGAATCCAATGTGGAAAACAGTCCTATTGGGTTTTCTTTCGGTAGGAACGGTCCTCGGGTTCATTTTTATCATTCGCTGATGACATCATTATCTTCTCTCGAGGCAGCGTCGTTGCGGGACAGAAAGTTCGTGATATAATCGATTCTTGCTGTAAGGTCTCTGGACAAAAAGTAAACTATCACAAATCCAGTTTTCAAGCCACAAAAGGTATTCCACGCTCTAGGATCTCAGAACTAAATTGTTGTCTAGGCATTACTAATGAAAATTCATTGGAAAAATATCTTGGATGTCCAATTATAAATGGTAGAGTAAACAAACGCACCTTCGAAGACATCATCTGCAAATCTAAAGAACAACTTTCTAAATGGCGTGCTAACGCTCTATCACAACAAGGACGAGCAATCTTAATTAATACAAACCTATCAGCTAAGCCATTACACTTAATGCAAAATTTCATGTTACCCCATTGTTATTAGAATCTCGATCCGGATCTTTAGAATCCTAAGATCCTACGATCCTACTCAGGAGTCCGATCCGGATCTATATATAGAATCTTTTTTGTGTAGGATCTACTATAGGATCTTTAGAATCTTAATGGATCGATAGAATCTTATGATCCTACTCGATTCTAAAGATCCTATTTTTATTAACAATATGTATTTTTCAAATATTTGTTTTATTTCCTTGGTTGATTTTATGGAGTTCAAATGCATACATTCATGTATAAAACACGAAAAAATGGCTTAGAGACAATTGTTTTCCTACTGAAGATAGGTTAGCTCAACGTGGGACTTCGGTTCCGACCACCTGCAATTTGTGCAACTGTGCGATAGAAGATGAAGTTCACCTTTTTTTTGAATGTTAGTATGTAAATTCCCTCTTCCGTTTACCATCTCACATAAACACGACGATATCTAACATGATAAATCATTCTCGAGATATAAAACCGATCATCTCTTTCATTGGAAACAAGCTCTCCTCGGCTTCCAAGGTCGAGCTTGCTCTGACATGGTGGACGGTTTGGTATGTTCGGAACCAGCACGTGTTCGGTCAGGTCCCTATCCCTAATAGGGACTCTGCATTACGCATTATTAAAACTCATAAGGAGAATTGGAGTAAAACTTCCCGCTCAGAGTTTATTTTAGACGACGACTCACACTCACACATACGACACCCTAGTCACATAAGCAAGAAAATAAAACATGCCAAAACTATGTGGCGCAAACCACCTAGGGGTACACTCAAGCTAAATTTTGATGGATCCTCAATCGCAAATAACGAAAGCTCTGCTGGAGCCATAATCCGAGACTGGGAAGGACGCCCCATACATATTTCCTATCAAAAACTAGGTAAACAAAGTCCGTTGAAAGTTGAAGCCCTAACTCTAAAATTAGGAATCCAACATGTTAGACAACTCCATATCGACAAACTCCACATCAAAGGTGACTCTCTCATAATCATAAATCACCTACAAAATAGAGCTAAATGTCTGTGGGAAATCGAGCTCATTTTATCAGATGTCCAACACCTCCTATCGACAGTGAAAGAAGTGTCGTTCTTTCATGTTCCCCGTTTAGGCAATAGAGTGGCGGATAAGGTTGTACACCTTTGCCACTCTGCCTGGGGTGTCGATGTCTACAATGATCTAGGTCTATTAGATAATTATGAAATAATATAATATTATACCATAAGGATGCCGCCGGGTAGAGCTCGCTCGCCCGAATTCTTTCCTAATAAAAAAAAAATATATAATATTATACCATAAAAAATTAAATAATTATGAAATAATAAATTTTTATATATATCATAATTTTTTATTCTATATGCGCTACTATTATCTAATTAATCATATTAATAAAAAAAATTATCTAATTAATCATACACTAATCTACTTTCACATGCCCCACACTATTACATAATATCATTTAGACAAATTAATATTAAAATATACAAAGAATTACACAAACAACAAAGAAGAAAGCACTAACCTCAATCGGTTATAAAAAAAAAAAAATACTAACCTCAATCAGTGATGGCAGCTCGGATTTAGGAGAGATATGAGTTGAGATAGGTTATGTAGCAAATAAGAGGATGAGATGGAGATTAATAAGAGGTATTAGGGTGGGATGGAACTTCAAAACAAATCAACGCCGAGAGCACCGGCGGATTCTGAAATTGTTGATTGAGGGGGCGAAAAATTATGATAAAAATATATTATATGTAAAATTAAACTCTAATTTTTATTTTCCGAAAAATCATCAATATTATGGATGTGTAACTAGACTAAGATCATAAATCTTTCATGATTTATTTCATGATTTTCAAATATTTCAATATAATCTCCTAATTTGAAGTTCTCGGATATAATTATATTATTAAGATATGGAATTAATAAATGATAATTACAATAAAAATATATCGGTTTGGTAAATGATGTAGGAAATGTTGTAATTCAGTGTTGTAATTTGAAACGCTTATAACTTTTTGCTCAGATATCGGATTTGAGCTTATAATATATCAAATCGAAGCTATCAACGAAAGGAATATGTATGTTAAATTTTATTTTCGATTGGGTTGGCGACTGACACCACCGGCTCTAAAGAGGATCCGTCTCTGCCCGAGAGGAAGCCATGAGCGGCTGAGCTTGAGGTTGAAGAGGATGAAATTGGGGAAAGACGAGTAGTTTTGTTTTAATCCTTGAATTAGTAAATAAAGAGCGGTCATTCCGGGGTTCGAACCGGAGACCTATGACTATTATCCACAAGTCCTTTCCGGTGAGCCATTCCGAAATGGTTAGTTTTGTTTTAATCCCTATACACACCAAATACGATGTCCCAAACCCCGGTTTTCTTGAGGAAAACCGCGGCTCATTAAATGCCCAGGTTTGACCAACAACCACCACATAAACCGCGGTTTGATCACGCGATTTATGTCTTTTCCTTTATAAATAAAATAAAAAAGGTAGAACCGCGGTTCACCTTATTCTTTTTTTTTAAACTTCCTCTGCACTGTCAGAAATTTCAAAGTAAAGAGTGATTTCAAACCGCTCTTTTCTATTGCCCCTGACACTTTTGAACATTTTGACAAAATGTTTGAAACGTTAAACAATTTGTTAATTATTTTCAATTTCGTGAATATTCTGGAAAAAAAAATTGTCCGTTTGGGGGTAAAACAAGCACAAAAGCAAAATACGTGACCAATGACCACTCCACATATAAATAGCAGGATGGTTTACGGCGCCTGTTGCTCCTTCAACCTCAACTCCATCGCCGGTGCTCTTTCAGTTTGTAGTTCTTCGCCTGACAAATCTCTCCTCCGGTATCGCTCCTCCCCAATCACCGCTCCCAATTTCATTTCCATGGCAACCTCGTCTGCTCGAATCGCCGTCGTCGGAGACGTTGTATCTTCTCTCTCCCTCCCTCTTCTAAATGCGAAATTGTGGAAATCATATGCTTGGAAGTCAACTATTTTGTGCTCTTCGATAATCAATTTGATCCCATTTGATTTTGTTTCCTCAAAATTTCGCAGCACGACGATTGGGACTTCGAGCTTGATTCCAGAGCCCTTCAATTTTTGCAGGTCCCTTTCTTAACCCTTCCTCCATATATGTTTCGCTTCTGAATTTCGTGTTCCTCAATTCCGAATTCTTGATTGATCTTTGCTAATTAGGTTATCGTATATGCTACACAATAATTGATGATTGCGGCACTTCCTTTTCAATCTTGATTCTTGACTGAATTTGTACATTCTAATTGTTGCTCCCATTGTAATTTTGCAGCCTGATCTTGTGCTCTTTACAGGCAAGTTTTCCCATTTTCAATGTGCCTTTCTCTTACATACACTAGCTATTGGAAAGCAGCCCACCAATTCAACACATTTTTCCTTCAATTGCTGCTTTATTTTTCCTTTTCTTATGTATGTAATATTTTGGGGAACATTTCATATTTGGTGCCATCAGGTGATTTTGGCAATGAGAATGTCGAGCTTGTTAGAAGCATTGCACGCGTTGATCTTCCGAAGGCTGTCATTCTCGGAAACCATGATTCTTGGAAGACACATCAGTTCTCCAATAAGTATGTATTATATTATACTCCTGACTTTTATTGCTCATATGCTATATGGCTGTAAATTAGGCCCACCTAGCTTCAATTTTTCATAGTTTCTTATCTACTAAAGAGGAATATTATACACCAACAGTCCAGCTTTATACTGCTATCTGTGGTCTAAGCATTCAAGTCGATTCGTAATGTCAATTTACTTATTGTGGATGCCAGAGAGAAGGATGCAGTTCAACTTCAGCTCGAGTGGTAAGTTCATACAGCCTTCCCTTATGCATTTAAGTCAATATAAATTCTCCTGTATGATTTCATTTTCTATGGTATAGACTGACCCATGCTTGAAACATTAGCTCAGAGACTTTGAGTAAGATGGCCATTCCTTTTATAACTTTAATATGCAGTTTGGGGGATGATCATGTTGGTTACAAGCATCTGGAATTTCCTATGCTAAAGCTCAGTGTTGTTGGTGGGAGGCCTTTTTCTTGCGGGGGTAATCAGTTGTTTAGGAAAAAGCTCTTAACAGCAAGGTTGGTTTGTAAACTTTTTGCAAAGCAACTAATTTTCTGTTTGTTTTTCATGTTGACATTGAAATGTATTTGCATTTAACTCAAAAGCAACTTGACTGTTATCCATTATCTCAATTTCTCTTCCCTTCTTATTTTCCTCAAGTCTACCTTCTTTTTTCTGACCTATTTAAAAAATATATATATAGCATCTTCCTGATTATATACGATTGCTAATTGCTATGGTTGGATTTATTATTTGTGACTTATATCTCCAAACAGCTTGATCAACAATCAGAAGAATGAACCCTCAATTGTAATGGCATTGTTCAAGCTATTGGTATTCCTTTTTTGGTGGATGAAACTGTTGGTATTCTTTCTCTGCTGATATGTTATATCCTCCCCGGATATTCTTACAGATATGGAATAACCGATATGGAGGGAAGTGCAAAACGAATTTGCAGAGCAGCTGCAAAGGCTCCAACTGATCACTCGCTTTTATTTCTTGCACATAATGGTCCCACAGGTAGTTTGTGTTCAATGATTGTTTTCTTATCTGCAACTTGCTTTATAGAAAATGTTCATACTATATTTCTCTAATTTCTATTAAACTGTCGTGTTTAACATCCGTTCAGGTCTTGGTTCTAATATGAATGACATTTGTGGACGAGATTGGATTCATGGGGGTGGGGACCATGGTGATCCAGGTAAACTCTGTTTAGGCTCTTTCCCTCCGAAGCTATTCACAGTATGTGTCATAGGTTGATAGACTGGCTTTGTTCAAGTCCAATGATCTTCCACAGAATCACATTTTTGCTATGCTTCACTGCCCATTATATCCATTGTACTTTCCAAGCGAAATTTTAATGTTTCATATATAATTTAGAAATCACAGATTTTTTTTAACACTATGAGCTACAATTCAGATTTAGCGCAGGCCATATCTGAGGTAAAAGGGACCGCCAAACATGCTATCCCATTAATTGTGTTTGGGCACATGCATAAGGGGCTGAGATATGGAGGGCAGAGGAAAATGATAAGCATTGGGGAAGACAATACAATCTATCTCAATGGAGCCATCGTGCCTAGAGTTAAAAAGCTGAACAGCGATCAAGGAGTGAAAAGTACCTCAAATTCAAAAGAAGGTTCTTCTGGTTGTGGGACAGCAAGAGCGTTTACATTGATCGAGATTGTAGGCGGTAAAGTGACAAAGATAGCAGAGACTTGGGTGTCAGTCACCGGAGCAGGAGAGTGCATCTCGTCACAAGAAGAGCATGTCTTGTTCAACAGCAAAATCTGAAATTCGAAAGACCCTCTGCAAAAGGCTCGAGATATCCGTATATAATACAGCTAAAAAAATTTATACTAACCATTCTGTGACCCCTCAGGCTTGGATATGACTCAAATCTTACTACATCAGAAGTAACTTCCTAAGCTGATATATGTAGTTGTCAGCTTCTAAGTCAGACAGCCATCTCCAGTGATGGTGTTTGATGTTCAATGTTCATATTTGCTATTGACATTTCCATAAAATTTCATTGAATCTGTTCAGCTCAACTATTTTTTTGATACTATTGTTTGTTCATATCATATTATGAGTGATGCTAAGCTTAGCTATTTAGCTTTTCACCAAAATTGATTGATCTATGACAAACCCATATTAAAACATTCTGAAAACCAGCTTGAATGTCATAGAGTTGACTCTTTTTTTCCTCTTTCTTTAAGCAAAGAGGTGACTGGTATTTCAAAGAAAATAGGGATTTCATATTGAACCCCAATGATAATATATACGGAGTACTATGGAGTTTTAACCAAAAGAACAAATTAATCTACACCGTTAATCTACAAAACCCTACAACCCTAAAGAATTAACTAAACAAAGGAAATAATTTTTTTGTTAAAGGAAAGCTTTAATTTCTTTGCAAGGGGTGATCCCTTACCATAAATATTGCAAACACCGAATCATTCACCACTTAATTAACCTTTCTTACCGAATTTTTTTTTAAAAAAAAATGGAAGTTAAAAAACACTAGTTGATTATCTTACAGGGATTTGCTCCTGGACTTATCCAAACTCCAAGCTCAAACCCCTTTTGACTCAATCATGTGTGTTCTCTCCATTTTCTTAATCTATTGATTAGGGTTTTGTTTCTGCCTTCACAGATGCATATTCAATCTACATATATAATACAGTACTGTGTGTAGTGTGTTAATATATACATAATGGATGGGAAAGGGGACAGATTCCCAGTGGGGATGAGGGTCCTTGTTGTCGATGATAATCCTACTTGTCTTCGGATCTTGGAGCGCCTTCTTCTCAATTGCAACTTCAATGGTTTGCATTTCCTCTCCTCCTTTTTTTCTTTATTCAAGTAAATTTATTATGAAAGCGGTTTGTTCTATTCATGTTTTAAATTGCAATGTATTGGTTGGGGTATTAGTAACAGTGACAACCCAAGCAGTAAGGGCTCTACAGATGTTGAGGGAAAACAAGGACAAGTTTGACATTGTGATAAGTGATGTTCATATGCCTGACATGGATGGCTTCAAGCTTCTTGAGCTTATCGGCCTTGAACTTGACCTTCCTGTTATCAGTAAGCTCTATCTATCCTTCCCCTCTTTTTTCTCATCATTTTTTGACATTGATCAGAACCTTGCAATGCTCGTATTCCTAGTGCTGTCGGCGAATGATGATCCAAAGCTTGTGATGAAGGGAGTAAGGCATGGTGCTGTGGACTATCTTCTGAAGCCGGTTAGAATCCAAGATGTCAAGAACATATGGCAACATGTTGTAAGGAAAAACCGGTTCAACCAACAAAAGGGTAAGGCCGTTTCTGATTCTGAAACCGGAGATGATGATCAAGTCGCGCTTTTGGCTGATGGAAATGGAAATTTGGAGCGAGAGGAGACGGTAGCGAGAAAGAGAAAGGAGCATGATAGTAATACCGAGGATGGTGGAGGTGAAGGCGATGAAGAGGATGAATGTAACGCGGATGCTGCCTCTAAGAAGAAGGCGCGATTGCAATGGACTGCTGAGCTTCATAAGAAGTTTGTTGCTGCTGTTGATGAATTGGGGCCTGAAAGTAATTCTCCATCTCCTACTTCAAATGTTCCACGTTTATATATCTTCACTTGGACACTGAAAAGTAAGAGCTCTTATTGCTGTCTTTTGTTCTTTGCAGAGGCTTTTCCGAAAAAGATTCTTGATATGATGAACGTCGATGGACTCACCAGAGAAAACGTAGCAAGCCACCTGCAGGTAAACATTAATTTCAGGATGTCAATCCTTACTAACATACACAACCAACTCCGAAAAAGGAATACTTTTATCCTCCAAAACATTTTTTTTTTGTGGATGCAGAAATACAGGCTTTACCTAAGAAGGTTGAGTGTTTCATCAAGCAAGTCCTCAGATGCATTCGTCAATCCCTTTCGCCTCCATGACTCGTGTATTTACCCCAGTGGAAGGACTCCGCTGAACCCATACAGTGCGCTTTGTAGCATGAACGGTGGATTAGTGAATTCCTCAGTTGCTTCGACACCAGCACCTTGTCATAGCAGTCTTGGGAGATTCATGATTCCAAGACAAAACGTCGATGTACCAAGACTGATGGGCATGGATCAGTTCCAACACCAGAACAGCAGCAGGGCGGTCCTAGGCCGATCACCACATGTTGCAGCCCCTTCAGGTTCCGTTGTCCCTACCCTTACGGATTACACCAAGCACTTGGAGAAGTGGCAGCAGGGTGGAATCAGCTCTCTTTACATGCCTCAAAATGATCCGCTAACCTCCTTCATCGCTTGCAATGTCGGCTATAGCACGGTGGAGCTTCAAGCTTTACAAGAACTCAAAAATGGCTCTAGTAACATCTCTACCTCATCTAACAAGCCATTGGTTTCGGTCATTGATCCATCAGGCCAGGGCTTCGGACAATACTATCAGCTGCAAATGCACTGCAACAATTTCGCTGATTCGTCCTTTGGTGCTCCAAGCTTAGTGCAGAATGCTGAAGAAATGATGATAGATGACCAGTACTTACTTGAGGACACTGAATTACTAGCCGAGTTCAATCAAGATAACAGCGGAACCCTCGATGACATAGTCACTGGATTTCTTAAGTAGCTGCCTATATCCACATTGTGTATCTGATCGATCCATCCAATTCGATTCGTTTTGTTTTCGTGGATTGAGATTTAAATTGTGACGACTTATGTTGCTCGACTCCATCTATCTATCAATTTCGTTTATCTAGTTTGTTCATATATTCTGTTTAGGTTGAGTTCGTTGAGCTTCCAAGGTAGCATGAGAAAGAAGTTTGTATAATGCATTGAGACTTGAGAGGTTTGAAAGAGAAATTTATTCAACACATCATTTATACATTTGAATCATACATTTATATATAACACTGAGTTTTCATAACAATTTTTACTTCATTTTTCTATTAAAAAAAAAAATGCCAATCTAGATAAACCCGAAATAGACCTAACTCGAAATTGACCCGACCTGAGATCAGACCCGACTAACCCGATTGCAACCTCAGTAGCTCAGTACTACAAATACCATAACTAGTTTCCATTTTAGGCATTGAATTGGACAAGAGGAAGCTGATTAAGAGGTCCAAAGATGCAACTAAATAGCAAGGCCATTCATTGAATTGAATCTGGTAAAATGCAACTTCTTTTATTAGTAAATGAATGTTGACCACCTAAAAACATCCTCCTCCATCTAATCTACAATTTCTAGTTTTTGTTTCATCCTCTCTCTCTCCTCTTGCCTCTTTTCCCATTCTCATTTTCAAACTTCACTCATCTCAAATTCCAGTTCTTCATCACAACACAACATATATATATATATATATATATATATATATATATATATACATATATATATATATATATATTTACACCCCAAAACACCTCACATTTCACCTGGATTTGTTTTACCCCTTTTTACCTTGTCCTTCCTTGAGGGACTTGACAGGGAATGTTCATCCATCGGTTGAAATATCCACCTTCCTCTCTCTCGTGCATCTCTCATTTCTCCAAGAGATCACGAGACCCGATCCAATTCTCTTCTTCATCTCCCTTTCAGGTTTCATCTACAATCCTTTCATTGTATGCCGCATATTCGTTAGATAGCGCGAATGTAACGAAAATCGTACATTATAAGTTGTTGCCATATATACATATAATATAGGATTCTTATGAACACATTATTTATCATCAACAAAACCTTGTAATCTTCTTACAAGCAATCAACACATTTTGCCTTGTTTGTGCAGGAAGAGTAGGAGAAGAAACATGATAATCTATTTAGTATTCGTATCGTCTCTAATAATCCACATCGCTCATGCGCAATCTCCTTCTCCGCAGCCACAGCCAGGCACCTCCCAACAATGGAAAACCCTGTCCGGTTCGTTCATCCCTCCAAAGTTCAATCACAATTCCAATCCTCTTGTACAATGGTCTTACATAATGAACATTGCACTCATCTTGCAGGGAAGCGGCCTGTGGTGATCGCGAGAGGAGGGATGTCAGGGGTGTTACCGGATTCTAGTGATCTCGCCTACATGATGGCCACAGGGATGGGCTTAAAGGACATGGTCATGTTTTGTGACCTTCAATTGACCAAGGATAGCAAAGGCTTCTGCCTGTCCGAGATAAGGCTTGATAACACCACAAACATCGCTGCTGTGCATCCGAATGCCCAGAAGACCTACCACATCGATGGCAAGAGCGTCACCAGCTGGTTTGCTTTGGATTACAACGCTGACGATCTTTTTGCTCATATTTTATGTAAGACAACGCAAACGCAAACACAAACACGAATGAATAGAATTGACTATTAAGCATCTTTATGTTTGTGTTACAGTGATACAGAGTTCGCTTTCAAGGACCGATATGTTCGATGGACTCTCTCCGATAATCTCACTCGACGATTTGTTCAAGAACAATCCTGCAAGTGTATGGGTGAATGTAGAGGTAATACCTCTAGATCGAATTACTCGGCTTTGTTTTTCATTATCATTCCGTAAACTTATGTATATTTGGGATGATTCAGTATGACACATTCTACAACCAGCATCAGCTAAGTACATCAAACTTCATCGAAAACTATCCGAACCTGACCAACATAAACTACATCTCATCGCCTGAGATCGGCTTCTTGAAGGCCATCAAGCCGAAAATCGGTAAGGGCAAAGCAAAGCTCATACTCAGATTCCTCCAGCCTGATGCAACAGAACCCACCACCAAGAAGCCCTACTCTTCCATCCTCAAAGACCTTGCCTCCATCAAGGAATACGCTTCGGGCATTCTTGTTCCGAAAGAGGCTATAGTCCCGGTTGGAAAGGACTTGTACGTGCAGCAGCCTACACAGCTCGTAAAGGAAGCACATGATTTGGGGCTCGAAGTTTACGCCTCTGGATTCGCCAATGACGCGCAATTGTCCTATAACTACAGCTATGATCCGAGCCTCGAGTACTTGCAGTTTGTCGACAACTCTCAGTTCTCTGTTGATGGTGTCCTGACTGACTTTGCTAACACTGCATCCGAAGCCATTGGTGAGTTCGGATACGCTCTTTGCATCGTCTCGTTTGATCACATTCTTGCTCACTCACCCGAGATTCATCGCTTTGAATGCAGCCTGCATAGCCCATAACAAGAACGCTACACAGCCGCGACAAGGTATGTAAGAACATCACAACCATTTAGGCCAAAAAATTTCGAAATCATACATCAATCTTGCCCAATTCACCATAAAACTGTTGTCAACACAGGCAAGGCTTTGGTGATTTCTCACAATGGGGCCAGTGGAGACTATGCAGCAAGTACAGATCTTGCATATGAGAAAGCAGTCAATGATGGGGCAGACATAATCGACTGCTCGGTACAGATGTCGAAAGATGGAATCGCATTCTGCTTGTCGTCAGCTGACCTCACAAAATCAACTACTGCCATCACTACATTCATGTCTCAGTCTACCTCTATCCCTGAAGTCCAACAGCAGCCCGGGATTTTCTCATTTAATCTCGCTTGGAGTGAGATACAGTCGCTAAAGCGTAAGGCTAGCTCCTTGCAAACTTACTGTCTGTAATTTCTATATGCTGTGCTTTGGCCTACAAACAAAGGTCTTATATGTTGATGGGTCTATTTCAGCACAAATCGCGAGTTTTCAGCCACAACAAGGCATGCCTAGAAACCCGGCAGCCAAGAACAAAGGCAAACTTATCACCCTAGCAAACTTCCTTGAATTTGCCAAGACAAAAGGAGTCACTGGAGTTTTGATCAACATAAAGGTTTGCATCCCTTCCACATCTTTCATTCAATCAACAGTTAGAAGAAAGGGTAAATTATCCGTTCTATGTTAGTCCTCAACCTTTTAAACGTTCCAGTCGAGTCACAGACCTTACCCAAAATGTTACTACCTAAAATTTGTCATATTTTTCCTGTCATCCTTGCAACTTCAAGTTCAGTCCTCTAACAAGAATATGCTTTTGTTAACCAGAATGCACCGTACCTTGCTTCGAAGAAAGGCCTGGACATAACAAAAGCAGTAAGCACAGCACTGAAGAAGGCTGCATTCGACAGCCAATCGACCCAAATGGTTTTCATCCAATCCGATGACAGCTCTGTGCTTTCGGTGTTTAAGGACACGAAATCCTACAGAAAAGTATATGCTGTGACAAAGGCAGTAACATCCATTGATAACCAAGCAGTGGAGGAGATCAAGAAGGTTGCTGATACAGTAGACCTATCAAAGAACGATCTCATCCTACTCAGCTCCTTCTTCACCTCAAATGATACCAAGCTTGTCAAACGGATGCATGAAGCCAACATCTCCGTGCACGTCTCTGTTCTATACAATGAATTCACGACTATTCCATTGGATATGTGTGCGGATCCAATACTCAACATAGCAACATTCGTCGAGGGGCTTGGGGTTGATGGGGTCGTCACAGACTATCCTGCAACGGCGGTAAACTATATGAGTAAGTATGCAAGGAAAGATTTCATTTTGGTGTCATGAGGTAACATATTATGTTTATAGTCAAATGAAGTAGATTTAACACTTCAATCAAATTCACAAGTGTCAAATCTACTTTACTTGACTTTATACTTCAAATTTATGTCTTTTGAATAAAAACATCTAAACCTCATTGTTGAGAATGTGAAGATGAGAATACGAAGAGACCAAAAGAGTCTCACATTGAAAATATAAAAGATAAATACTTAGGATACTCTCCATATTGTCAATTGGTTTTAGAATGGAATCTCACTCAGCTTATGTTTGAAGCTCTCATCTAACCACTATTATGTGTGTATTTATGTTACAGAGAGCCCGTGCTTGGATGAAAAGGCTGAATACAAAATCCATCCAATAACCATCGGCAGCCTGCTCGGGATGGTTGGAGGGCCTATGGTGCCGCAAGCAGCACCAGCACCACTCGAGGCTACTGATGTCATCGATCCACCATTGCCTCCGGTGTCTACTAGTAGTCAGTCTTCATCCACGGCTTCAAATCCAAGCCCTAAGAAAAGCGCAGGCGTTCGGACGAGTGATGCTAGCTTGACTATGTGCATTCTCTTAACTCTGATGTACTCTAGTTTACTCTGTGGATGCTCATAAATTAACTAGTTGATCTATCAAGTGGGATGTTTGTAACATTTTCTTTGATTTAATTGAAATGTGGAGAGAGAAGGGAGTGTTGGAAGGATGAGAGAGTGGAATTTTAGAGGTTTGAAGGAATCTGTGCTTTTATCAATCTGTGATCATAGAAGCAATCAACCATTAACGTACATTGTTGATATAATAGGGTAAATGTTCATATATCCATCAACATTCTGTAGGTAATGATGATAAAGACATAGATGGGTTTGCAGATGATACTGACAATTTGATTTCCACTCACAAATTACAGTGACAATATCTATCGAGTAGGGTTGTTATATGAGCCGGTTGGCTTAAACTCGGTTGCAAATAAACCCGCCCTGGTTTATTCATTTAGGCCAGTCCTGAGCAAGTGCAGGTGCAAATTATGCACTTATCCAGGACCTTTAATTTCGTTGGGCCTCAAAAAAAATAGGCCCAATGGTAGTATACTTCAATTTTATTTTATTTTGGTTTTGTACTGTATTGCGCGTCTGACACGCTTCTATTTGAATTGGTAAATAAAGAACGCCATCCGGGTTCGAACCGGGGACCTTTTAGTACTACCACAAGTCCTTTTCGATTGAGCCATTTTGAAATGATTCTGACGCACTTCTCCTGATGAATTGAAAGGGGAGAAACAGCACGCCTAGCCTCTTCATCTTCTCCATTAATTTTTCATAGAAGACTTCAATCTTCTCCCTTCTTCAAGATTTCTAGAAAACTTCAATTTTTTTTGTTAAACCAGCTCAAGATAGTTAAAGAGGAGTTGTGTTGCTGTTGTTCTGTTGTAACAGAATGTGACGTGGACAACACCTATGTGTGCTTCTCCTTTCTGTGTTCTATAAATACAGCTATCAATGTACATTGCAACCTGTTTTTCAATGTAATAAAATCTCTGATTTCTGAGAGTTCGGTTTTACTTCTCTTCATTTCATTCTGAGTGTTCTTGTGTGTTAGATTAGGTTGATTGATTCATAGCTGAAGAATCAATATTGTATCAGAGCTTGAGGATACAAAGTTCTGATTGATCTTCGCTTCCGCAGACATTGATCCAGCAAAAATCTGTAGGCGCTTCTGTAGTGGTGTGCGATCTCAACTCTTGAATTGTAATCATCCATGGCGGCTGTAACTGACGATCTTGGATCACAATCAACAGAAAGACGACGACGAGGTGATCTAATATCAACTATGGATCTGCAGAATCCCTTATTCATCCATCCATCGGATAATTTAGGTATCACTCTCACTACGATTCAATTGACTGGTGAGAATTTTAGGAGATGGAAGAAGGCAATGATCAAAGGGCTTTCTGTGAAAAACAAAGTAGGATTCGTAGAAGGAATTGTGATTGAAAATTCTGAAAACTTGGCTTTGTGGAATAGATGCAACGACATGGTGTGTTCATGGATCTTGAACACAGTGTCGAAAGAAATCTATGCCACTTTGGATGAATTCGATACTGCAAAACATATGTGGGATGATCTACACGAAAGTTATGGCCAGAAAAATGGACCTTTGTTGTTTCAGATAAAGAAGGAGTTACAAGAATGCGAGCAAAGGAATCTGGGAATCACTGAGTACTTCACAAAGTTGAAGGGAGCCTGGCAACAATTGACTGGTCTATGTCCTCCAATTAGATGCAATTGTGGCAACTATGATTGCAATGTCAATGGTCGTATTGAAGCAGCTGAGAATGAAGAAAAGATGATGAAGTTCTTGATGGGATTGAATGACCATTATGGAGCTACTCGGCGACAGTTCTTATTGTGTTCACCTCTTCCAACTGCAAGCTATGTGCATTCACTGTTGATTCAAGATGAGACTAGCAACAACAAGAGAGGAACAGACAAAGCCTCTACATCTGCTGATGTAACTGCCATGTATAGCAAGAAAGATGGAAAAGAGGCTAAAGATGGTGAACATCAAGGAAAGAAAAAGAAGTGTAGCCACTGTGAGGGGTATCATCCATTTGAGAAATGCTGGGAGGTGATAGGCTACCCAAGCTGGCACTCTAAAAGCAAGTACAAGCCACAGATGCAAAGGAACAACACTGAGCCCTCCAAGAAAAATGGAAATGGAAGCTACAGAGCAAATGCGGTCACAGACAAAGCTCCAGAAGAGCAAGGAAACCTGATGCAAGGCCTGACTGCAGATCAGCAGAAAATGATGGTGTCTCTCCTCAACATCATGAGCCAAGCACAACAATCAAATGATGTGATCACTGCATGTACCTTATTCTGTGGTGTAGTGTCTCCTCTTACAGATTCTTGGCTTTTAGTTAGTGGTGTAAATTATCACATGACTTGTGATTTGAAATACCTTACAAATATTGTCCCTATGATCCCTCCTTCTAAAATACACTTTCCAGATGGCCATACAAGCAGCATTACTCACTCTGGTAATGTATGCTTAACACCCTCACTAACTCTTACAAATGTCTTATACATTCCAGATTTCAAATTGAACTTAGTGTCTCTAACAACTATTGTAAGGACACTGCATTACCATGTTAATCTCAGACCCATCATGTGTCTTATCCAGGACCCTGTAAGGAGGAAACCTATGGCAGCTGGTAGAGATATTGATGGGTTGTATCACTTAGTTCTTGAACCAGAGATTCCCCTTCTCATACATGAGTCACAGGAGATTGAGAAATCACAAGGCACATTCTGTGCTAACACACCTGTAATTCCTATGTTTCTTCCTCAGTCAAATTATAAGTCTGATTTTAATGCTCTTTGGCATCTCAGACTAGGTCATGCACCTCTAGACAAACTACTACATGTACCTTCAATTTCTCATGATATGAATAAAAATTCAGACCTTGCTTGTTCTGTTTGTCCCATTGCAAAGCAAACTAGAAATGTCTTTCACAAAAGCACATCTCATGCTAAAAACATTTTTGAACTTGTCCATTGTGATCTTTGGGGACCATATGAAACACCCACACACAATGGGAAAAGGTATTTTCTGACTATTGTAGATGATAAAAGTAGGAGTGTTTGGGCATACCTCTTAGCTCATAAATCTGACACTGCTACTGTTTTAAAGGATTTCTTTGCAAAAGTGGAAAATCAGTTTGCCACCACTGTTAAAATCTTAAGAACTGATCAAGGGACTGAATTCTTCAACAACGACTTAAAAACTTTTCTATCTGATAAGGGCATTATACATGAGAGCTCGTGCACAGCCACTCCCCAACAAAATGAGAGAGTGGAAAGAAAACATAGATATATTTTGGAAACAGCTAGAGCTCTAAGATTTCACTCTTCTTTGCCCATTAAATTTAGGGGAGACTGTATCCTCACAGCTACTTACCTTATAAACAGATTACCTACACCTCTTCTTGAACATAAATCACCTTATGAAGTTCTTTTCCATGTAACACCAGATTACTCTTTTCTGAAAGTATTTCGTTGTCTTTGTTTCATGTCTAATAGTTTTCAACATAAAAAGAAATTTGATACAAGATCTGACCCTTGTATTTTTGTGGGGTATCCTTTTGGTTTCAAAGGTTACAAAGTTTACAATCTACAAGATCAAAAATGTGACATAAGTAGGGATGTGAAATTTGTTGAAGACTATGTCCCATTTGCTTCTGCAAATCCATCTAAAATCCCTGAGCAAGTAAACACATCACCTATAGTCCCAGAGACTCCACCCTCACCAGCATATGTTGATGATTGGCCTTTTGACACGATCTCTATTGATCATAACTCTGATCAGCCACCTCTTGATCCTCCTTCACCTCATGAGTCTCTGGCATATTACTCTCCATCTCCTGTGCCACCAACATTTGATGCTATCCCTTCCTCTTCATCCAATACATCAACCTCTGAGAATATCTGTGAGCCTCAAGCTCCTCCAAGACAGTCTCACAGAATCACCAAACCTCCTCTCTGGTTAAAGGACTATGTGTGTATTGCCCACCTTGGATCTCCAGCTGCAAGGTCTGCCTCCTGCAGTAAGTCTCCCTATCCTCTATCCTCCTTTGTTTCTTACAAAAATTGCCCCACTGCATATAATACTTTCATTAGCAATAGTGCACCTCTATCTGAACCCATGTCTGTAAGGGAAGCACTGCACTCACCTGAATGGTGTCAAGCAATGAACACTGAATTGGATGCTCTTGAAAGAACTCATACCTGGAATTTGGTTCCTCGTCCTTTGCATCAATCTGTTGTCACCTGCAAATGGCTCTTCAAACTCAAGGTCAAGGCTGATGGTACCTTGGATAGGTACAAAGCAAGGTTAGTAGCTCGTGGTTTTAGTCAAGTAGAAGGAATTGACTAGAGTGATACATTTGCACCTGTTGCAAAGATGATATATGTGAGAACATTGCTGGCAGTTGCTGCTGCACAGGATTGGTCTGTCTCTCAATTGGATGTCACCAATGCATTTTTGCATGGTGATCTAGAGGAGGAAGTCTACATGGAGCTACCACCTGCATATCAGCTTCTCAAATCCTTCCAGCCTGCTGTTCAGGGGGAGTGTGAGATACAGAATCAGCAAGCTAAGCAGGATTTAGTGTGCAAATTGCAAAAATCTTTATATGGATTAAAGCAAGCACCTATGCAATGGTTTGCCAAATTTTCTGAAGTGGTTGTTACAGAAGGATTTGTGCAATCAGAATATGATCATTCCTTATTCATAAAAAAGAATGAGAAGAAGATCACAGCTCTATTGGTGTATGTAGATGACATGATCATCACAGGAAATGATGAAGATGAAATAAGCAAGCTCAAGGCTCATCTTCACAGAAATTTTCAGATGAAAGAGTTAGGTGATCTCAGATAATTTTTGGGTATTGAGATAGACAGAAATGACAAGGGATTGTTCCTAAATCAAAGGAAATATCCTCTAGAATTGCTAGCTGAAACTGGAATGACAGATGCAAAGCCTGTGGCCACTCCCTTGGATCCTCGAGTAAAACTCAGCCTAGATGGAGACAAGGAAGGAGTGGATCAAGTGGCTTACAGGAGAATGGTAGCGAAATTAATTTACCTTACCATTACACGTCCAGACATATGCTATGCAGTACAGATGCTCAGCCAGTTCATGCATTCTCCAAGTATGGAACATTGGCAAGCTGCCAAACATGTACTGAGGTACTTAAAGAAAGCTCCATGACAAGGTCTACTCTTGGCCAAAGAGTCTAAACTACAGCTAAGGGCCTTTTGTGACTCTGATTGGCAAAGCTGTCCTATGACTAGAAAGTCATTAACTGGATTCTGTATACTACTTGGTAACTCACTGATCTCATGGAGAACCAAGAAGCAGTCCTATGTTGCTATGTCCATGGCTGAGGCAGAATATAGGGCTATGGCTATGACATGTTGTGAGATAACTTGGTGGGTAAATTTACTGTCTGGTCTAGGAGTAAAGATGGAACCAGTTCAGCTATATTGTGACAACCAATCTGCTCTCCATATTGCCAAAAATCCTGTGTACCATGAAAGAACAAAGCACATTGAAGGTGATTGTCATGTGGTGAGGAATAAAGCTCTCAAGAAAGAGATTGTACTGGGCTACATCTCCACCAAAGAACAACCAGCAAATATATTCAGTAAGACAGTGAATCAAGACATTTCTGAGAAGATGTTAAGCAAGTTGGGAGTTGTAAATGTGGTCCAACTATCAACTTGAGGGGGAGTGTTAAACCAGCTCAAGTTAGTTAAAGAGGAGTTGTGTTGCTGTTGTTCTGTTGTAGCAGAATGTGACGTGGACAGCACCTATGTGTGCTTCTCCTTTCTGTGTTCTATAAATACAGCTATCAATGTACATTGCAACCTGTTTTTCAATGTAATAAAATCTCTGATTTCTGAGAGTTCGGTTTTACTTCTCTTCATTTCATTCTGAGTGTTCTTGTGTGTTAGATTAGGTTGATTGATTCATAGCTGAAGAATCAATATTTTTGTCTTTCAACGGATCTATAAAGGCATTGCTATGGATGCCTCTCTACAAATTAACATTCTCCCCAGGTATGTAATTATGTAATCTAATTTCAGAATTCCGATTAGCAATTGCCAATTGCTCTCTACAAATCTCTGATTCAAATTTGATGTTCACAGTGCTGTTAAGAACAGGCTTCTTGGTTGTTGGAGCGCCAAGAGCTGGGAGTCCACATTTGGCCTTTCAAGAACTATATACACTATCAAAAATTTGCAAGAACATCTCAACATACATACATATCAAATGAAAGTAACATTATTTTCTTTTCATGTACGCTTATTTTAAACAAGTATATTGTAACGTCATTTAACTTGATCGATAACTTGACCAATCACTAGATATGTTCACATGAAAGTCATTTTGTATAATATTTGATTCCAATTTTATATATATAATGAAAACAGTAATAATTATGATAATTAAAAATGCATATGACTTGCTGGATGCATGATATATATGTGCATAAATGATGAAATTGCAAGATTAATATAACAAGTGGACTTGATTAATTTATCAAGCACTTGATCCAAATAAGACATAAATAATTATTATATTATCATATGTAATGTAACATAATTTTCTCTTGATATACCCTTATTTCAAACAATTGTCACATTTAGAAGAGCGTTTATAGAAAGCTAATCACACAAGAAAATGATTGAGAAGCTAAAAATATAACTGAACGTACTGCTGGCGTTTGGATACCGGTTAGATTGACCAATCACTATATATGTTCACATGAAACGTCGTTTTTTATATATAGGGAAATTTCGTTTGGTGCCCTTGGGGTTTTGACAATTCCGTTTAGTGTCCTAAAGTTTTATTTTGTTCAGATGGTGCTCCTGAGTTTTGTCAAAAGTCTGCCTCATGCCCAAAACTCATATTTTCACTTTTTTAAATCAATAAAATGACCCATTATTTTTTCTTATTTCACAAAACCTCTTTTACTTTTAAAAATGAACAAAATTACCTATTATTTATCTAAATTCAAGATAAATTTGAAAAAACACCTTTATTTCTAAAATTTAACAAAATCACATATTATTTCCAAAACTTTTATCACAAAATCAACCTTCTTCCAAAATTTTTAAAACAAAATCATTACGGTTTTTAAAATTATACAAAAGACATATTAGTTTCCATACTTTGAAAAAATAAAATAAACACACTTGTTATTTTCCAAAACAATATTTAACACCAATTATTTTCCAAAATAATATTTAACCTATAATTCACTAAATCTTAACAATTGTAAATGCGGTTGATCATATGGTGGCTCAATATTTTGGTAGTATATTTTTTTTTCGGTTCAATCGGTAAACCCGGAATTATTATTTTTTTCAATTTAATATTTAGCCACAATAGTTCATTGTATAAGAAAGAAATACATTATAATTATCATTTTCTTATAAAATCGGGACTTTGGGTTTCACCTGAATTGAAAATGTCGGATCGGATCGAGTTGACCCAGCATGAACCATCCTAATTTATCAATCTAACCCAATACTCTACTAGAATTTTATTCGAAAAAGTAATGTAAAAAATAAATGGTGGATTGATGAATAAGAGGGTGGATTTTTTTTTACCTAATACTGAATTAGAATAAAGGAGAGTTTTTAATCCAAAGTATGGTTTTATGATTTTTTCCTTTTTGTAATTTATAGGTCAATTTTTTTTTTTCACAAAATGTGAGGATGGATTGATGCAAGTTTTTTTATAAATAATGGGTGGTATGTTATGTATGTACAATGTTTGACAAATAATGAGATTTTTTTTTTTGCAAAATATTAAAAATAATGAATCTTTTGTGTAATGTTAAAAATAAAGGTTGATTTTCTTCTAAAAATTTTTGTAACAATGGGTGAGTTTTTGCTAAAATTTTGTAAATTATGTGTGCTTTTATTGAAAAAATATATAAAAGGTATTTTTTTTCATTTTTATGTTGGATTTAGTTAAATAATAGGTAATTTTATTCATTGTTAAAAATAAAGGGGGTCTTGTGAAATAAGGAAAAATAATGGGTCATTTTATTGATTTAAAAACGTGAAAATATGAGTTTTGGGCATGAGGCGGACTTTTGACAAACTCAGGGGCACCATCCGGACAAAATAAAACCTTAGGGCACCAAGCGGAATTGTCAAAACCTCAGGGGTACCAAACGGAATTTCCCTTATATATATAATCAATACAGTACTAATTATATGATAATGAAAAATGCATACTCGATGAATGCATATTATGCGCTTATTAATAGGGATGGAAATAGATCGAGTTATGGATGGATATATCTAGCTATTTCATTATCTGATCGGTTATGAAATTTCCTCCATCCGATCTACCCATCATCCATTAGCCCTTATATCCATATATCTGATCCATCTATCATCCGTGAGTTATTGGGTACGTGGATCGGGTGAAATATATGGGTGAGAAATTTTATATAAATATCCACCGTAATTTTTAAAATGAAAATAAAACTAAATAAATAAATAAAAATTTAAAAATAAAATAAAATTTTAATATATTAAATTTAATGTTCATCAACTTATACAAAAACAAAAACTCAAATTATCAAATCAAGCTATATAATAAATAAGATATGCGTAAAAGATATGATCAAGTTACATATATATAATAAACAATTTTAATGGATCGGGTAATAGATCGGTGGTAGATTGAAAACCCCTTCATCCATATCCGATCCGATGCATCATCTATTAATCAATTATCCACTTATTTATTCATTTATTCGGGTTTTCAACTATATATTCTGGGTGGATTAATAGATAGATCAGGACCATCAGGTCTCGGCGAGTTGATTCCCATGTGCATAAATGATGAATTTGCAAGATATATATTAATGATATATCAACATCATAACAACCAAGCTATCGTGGACTTGATTAGTTTATCAACTACTTGATCCAAATAAGACATAAGTAATAATTATTATATTATGTATAAATGAGGACATCGTAAACGTATGTTCTCTTCACAACAACTCTCGATCCCTAAGTCCCTAATTGCCAACAAACACTCGTTCAAGAAAAGCCTTTCTTCCGATTCATAAGTTTACACCTTGGAATTTTCTTTAGCAAACACTCTCCCAACCCCTAAAGTTTTCCTTAGCCTTTCCATCCCCTTTTCTTTTCCATAGACTTCACTTTAGCAACATGGCCACTCAGTTCACTGAGTTAGATTTATACAAGTGGAATCAGTACGCTACGAATCTACGTAAGGTAGAGAAGTATGTGATTCTTACAATGCTACTCCTTCCCGCCATTTTCATGCTCAATGTCTTAAAGAAGCGATATTCCAAGGTATGGTTCTTTAAGATTACGGCAACAACATGTTATATGTTAGTTCCGATGTTGCTCACTTACACGTTGGGTCTTATGGATTTTTCATTTTTCCCCGAATTATACACCATTTGGGCAATATTTCTGCTGATTGCATTTGCGAGTTTGGACAATCTCAGTGCCTTCACTCTTGAAGAAAGAAGGGGGAGATCAAAACTCTTCATCCAATTTCTCACCAACTTTCTCTTCTTAGCTATATATTTCTACTATATACCTTCTTTCCAAGGTCAGGGTCTTCCCATCCTGCTTGTGTGTTTTGTTGTGCTTTTGAAAGTCGTAGAAAGAATAATTGCATTGGGGCATGCCACTGGGGCTATCCCGGGGATCAAAAGAAACTTGATAAATATGATCGACTACATGAACAAGGATGAGAATGTGAAAGTCGATCCTGAGAGCATGAAGGGGTTTCACTACTTGGCTGGTCCTAGGTATTCGAAAACCAAAGCTGATGTAATTGTAGAGGGGGTTACCATTGAGAATATATGGGAATACAGTGGGAGTCTTTTAAGCATGGAATCTGGAGGAAGGGATCCAGATGGGAAGCTAAAAGATACTTGCCTTTCTTTCGCATTTTTTTGGTTGCTACTTGCCAATTTTGGGGTTATCGTTTGTACAAAGGCAACTCACAAAGGAATGCTTCTAAATTGGTTCTTAATGTATTGCTTTTGGGAAAATTAGGTGGGTTTGAAAGGGTGTTTAGAGTCATCGAGGTAGAGCTCAGCTTTGTTCACGACTACTTCTTTTCAAAATACATGGTCTTTTATTTGCATGGCTTCTGGATGAAGCTTAGTTTTCTGTCTTTTCCTGTAATATTTTGGTGGTCTATGAAGACGGCAATTGGTTATAAACCACTAATCAAATCTGTTTTCGTGAGTGTGCTTGGTGTTTCTCACCATCAAAATCCAGTACCCACTGCACTAGTGATAATATCAGTAGTATCTTTCATCGAGTTCATCCAATTGTGGATGTTGATTGCTTCGAGTTGGGTTAGAGTGGCCTTGATTTCCTTCTATGCCAAGAGGGAGATGTCTAAGAAGAAATGTAGAGTGCTTGATTGTTTCTATAGGAAAGCTATTGGAGTCATTCTTCGAGTCTCGCAATACACTGGTGCCACAATATTGTCCAAGCCTTGGAAGAGAGAGCTTGACCAGTACTCTCTTCTTGAATCTTGCACTTCTCTTGGTGTAAATAATCATTTCTTGTCAGGGTTGACCACTGTTTTTGGGAGTCCTAGCCTTCCAAAACTTGGTGAAGAGAGCAGTGGTTCTGTCACTACAAATAAACGGCCTTGAGTTGAGCAACGGGATCGTGTCCTTGAAGAGAAATGGGGTCGACCAGGATTTGTCCTGGGCTTGTAACCTTGACTGTAACACAGAAAGCATTCTAGTATGGCATATAGCAACTAGCATTTGTGAGATGCTTCCTGAATCTCAACAAACTAGGATGCAATCAAAAGAGGATCGTGAGGTGGCAACAACCTTATCCAAGTATTGTGCATACTTGTTGGTCTTCTCTCCGTCATTCCTTAATGTTCCTATTCTTCAAGCGGAAGCAATGTCCGACATTGCAATCAAAGAAGCCAGACAAATATTCAAGAAAAGTTTTATGATGTGTGGATCTGTTGAAAAGGTTGACATGTATGAGAAACTAAAGGAATATCTTACTAATGATGCAGAAGCAGAAATCCCTCAAAATTTAGTAAGAAAAGGAGTAAAGTTAGGGGAGTTACTCAACAATATCGTCGGAGACGAAGAGAGAAGATGGAAGATATTGGCTGAATTCTGGGCCGATATGATATTGTTCATGGCGTCGTCAAACACTGATGAGGTTGTTCATATTGAGAAGCTTGCCGAGGGAGGAGAGTTCATCACCCACCTGTGGCTTTGCTCATTCATGTCGGCATTGATAAGTGAGACAATATTTCATCCAGATTACGGCAATCATCAACAACTTTCCATTATTGAATGTCTTTTTTTTTAACATGTTTTAATTACTATGTATCTTTAATGTATGTACGTGCGATGTAATTTTTTATTTTTTTTGTGTAATTTTTTTCCTTTTCATGTCATAATTTGCGTCAAACTTTGTTCACATTGCCCGAACACTACTAGTATATTTCATTGAAATGCTTATCGATGATGTGTCCGACCTAATGTATTCACTTTTTTTTTTATCAGATAAGAATTCGGGTGGAATAACCCTACCCGATAGCATCCTTACGGATGAGGTCTTGAAGACCTGTATCGGTGTAAATGTCGAAGCCCCTGGCAGAGCGGCAAATGTGTGCAACCTTATCAGCCACTCTATTGCCATTTCGGGGCACGTGAGAGAAGGAGACTTCTCTCACACTCGACAACAATGTTTTGATATCAGATATAACCAGTTCAATTTCCCATGGGCACATAGAGTTTGTTTTCAAATGATTTATGATTATAAGGGAGTCTCCTTTAATTTGTAACTTGTTTATTCCCAGCGCACGAGTCTGGATTATTCCATTTCTTAATGCCAAAGCCTCAGCTTTCAGCGGGGTCTGGTTGCCAATTCTATCATAGCCAATGTGGATCGGTTTACCCTCCCAATCACGAATGATGTAGACAATTGAGCTTTCGTTGTTATTAAGTGTAGATCCATCGAAGTTTAATTTAAACGTACCAACAGATGGTTTTCTCCACTTTGCAGCTTTTTGTCGTAGTCTTGATTGTATGTGATTGGTAGAATTATCCTTTTGAGTACAATAAATATCATCCTCATTTTCATATATAAGGGTTTTCTACCAATTTTTCAGGTTAGTTTCGATTGTGTGTCTAGCAGATTCCCGATTCGGAATAGGTTCATTTCTGAAGATTGTTTGATTTCTAATGTACCATATGATCCACCAAGTAACCGCTAGTTTCTCATTTTCATTTTTTGTAAGGGTGCTTCCAATTAAAGACAAGATAGGAGAGAAATCTCTCGAATTTGCAATTAAGGTGGCTATAGCCTGATTTGTACCTACGGACAATGGGAGATAGAAACTTGAATACTGGCATTCCACAAAAAGATGAGTATCTTCTTCAATGGCATTGTTACATAGTACACAAGTTGTTGGTACACCTAATGTATTCACTTGTTTACATGATATGCGTGTCTTAAATGATTTTTTATAAATAAAATCATAACAATATAACAAACTACTATTAATATATAAGTAATATAAAATATTAATAGAAATTAGAATAAAATAAAATAAAAGTTGAATTGAAAAACTAAAAATGTGTAAAAATCTTAAAATTAAGTTGGTCATGATCAATACTTAAGAAAAATGCTTCTCATTTGACTGTTAGATACATGTTTTTTTTGTTTTTTTTTTTTGGTTCAATGTTATAAATTGGAACAAAAGAGAGAATAGAGAAGAGAGGCGAGGAGAAGAGATCAAGGAGGAGCTAATGTGTTGATTGGGGTTCCAAGAGACCTTTCATATAGGAGTTTACAAAGAAACTAGGGTTTTTTTTAGTTTATCCAAAATTAATAAATTAATACAAATAATATTATAACACTCCCCTGAGATAAATCTCCATATATACTACCTCATTACAAACCCTGCCTAGAAACCCCAATGGGTCAAAAACTAGGACCAAGATAAAAAAAAATACACATGATATTTGATATGCTTCGGTGATACTGCCTCATTAAAAACTTTATAAGGAAAACCCAGTGAGCCAAAACCTGATCGAATGGAAAAAGAGTGCAATGTATATATACTTCTTTTGAATTTAACATTCTTCCCGAAGTCTTCTCATTCTTCTCAATGGTGTTAACTTCATGAGCTTATGGTTGAGTTCCATTTTCATCTTTGATGTATAGAATTTGGAATGCCTTAGTGATTGACTTTGACACACTTGACTTCCATGTATTGGTGTTGAGTTTACAAGGGAACTAGCCAACTAGGGTTCACTTGTATTCTTCCGCGTATCTAAAATGATATAGAAGTCGCTTCCATGCAATTTCTTTCTTAATAGTCTCAATTTCCTCTCCCCCTAAATATCGAGCATTTGATCACCATTATAAGACCCTAGGTATTTGATATCAATAGGACCCAAAACCCATGTATCATTCAACTTTTTTATTGTCTCATTTTAGTTCATTTTGTTGAGGATGTCTCAAAATATATACCACCTATTCAAAATATTTGAATAATTTACTCTCTTCTAGAGATAATTTGATAGAAGTTGTTGTGTCAAATTCGAAATGCAAATTATATGGGTCCATTTGACTAACGACTCTTCTGGGTCGTCGTAAGCTACTTTATGTTCAACAATATGTTTTATAACATTCTCGATCTTCTATTTCATATGACTAAGTGTAAGGCATCTATTTCATTTAAGAAAACCGTTTGGTGACACCTCAATATTTTGGATCATCCGGACTATATAAAATCCGATTGAAGCTTGTGAGCACTTGTTGGAAAGCTATTTTAAGTGGCTACAACTTCCGTGAAGAACACTTTTGCCAAATTAGCCTTAAAGATGGCATAAAGTCTCGTTCTTTACAGTAATCCAAAGCTGGACAAATTTTCCATGAATACTCGCCCCACATCAATTATAATAGCATAGCATCCAAAGTAAACTCCTTTATATATATATATATATATATATATATATATATATATATATATATATATATATATATATATATATATATATATATATATATATATATATATATATATTAAGTATTTTTCATTTTTAAACAAGTTGAATTTTTTATTTAAAAGTTGAGTACATTTGTATCCTTTGATTGTGGGTTAACTTTTGCGAATTTCCCCCCACATCCGATTACTCGTTGTCGCCCAGTGAATTCCCAAGCACATAAAACACCCACTTCTATCCCCTTTCTCGTTTTCCATCAAATATCCATCTCCTAACCAAAACCTCACCCATTCTTCCTTCTTCCATGACAATGGACTCTCAGCAGTGTCGATTAAGGTAGGGTTAGGGATGGTTAGATCTCTCCCTTCCACTCTAGTGAAGTAGAAAATTTGAACAACAATGATTTGACAGTAGGACCTGATGTCGCTCGAACATGAGTAGGAGCAGAGCCAATTCAAGGCACTGCTTCACCTTCTCCTTCACATCAATGTCGTCACCTTCTCCATGCAGTTTTAGCTATTACCAATGGTCATATTTTGGAGAGCGACATCGATCTTTGTATATGAAGATTGCTTCATGTATTGAATTTCAAGCGATTTTGTTGTTGTTGTTGTTGTTGTCAATGGGTTGTGTGTTGTATTGGTTCTTCAATTATCCATTACATGTGAGTTTCAATTGCATTTTAGTTGAATTGAACCCCAAATTGAATCTTATCGAGGGTGACATCGATCTTTAATTTTTTGCTGTTGTTATTGAATTGCTTTGTCAACATTTTATAATTAAATTTTTTTGTTTGATTTCTTTTCTTTAACTTAAAGCAAGGTTTTCTTATGTAATCTCAATATATTTTTCTTCTCTAGAAATCACTCTCTCTGTCTACTTTTCATCCTTTCAAATAAACGGGCTCTAAGGCTTAGCTAGTTGTGTGCTCCGTAGTAATTAATTTTGCAAACACATTATTTTCGTACACATAACATGTGTCCGACGACTAATATGCATATATAATGTATGACATAATTAGAATCAAATATTATACAAAACGACTTTCATGTGAACATCGTGATCTAATTGTAAACAAAAGCAAACAAGACAGACATCGAACAAGTTACAAGTTTGGCTTCTTAATCATTTTCTTTTTAATGATAATCCCTTTGTAAACGCTTTTTGAAATGATATTCCTTTTTTTTTTATAAAGGAAAAATTTGAAATTTCAGACGGCAATAGAAATCTGGACAGGCTAACTGTCATGGTACAACCAGACAAAACAAATACAAGAAGAAAAGCTCAAATACAAAAAATCTCAGCAAATAAGACCAGTAGAGAGACAGTCGAAGGAAATCAAGTGAAGACCGTGAATGCGAAGAATATGGAAAATTGAAGAGACTAACACGATGTCTCAAAGCCGGAAAGACAGAGGCAGAAACCCATCGACAGAAAATGCTTCTCTTGGGGAAGTGTGGATTATCCATACAACAAAATATTCGATGTTTACTCGTCGCCTGAATGAAAATAAATGGATGGCCAAATTTTGACACTAAACCAAGCGGCAAACATTTGTCATAGTTCGTCCCTTGAATATATGTTTTTATTTCCGTCTCAATCTTGCGACGAGCATAGAGATTTTTTCGTCCCTTGAGTAATCGAAACAAAGTTGCACTTATTCAAGAAACGAACATGCTGCCTTAATTAATCCATCGCGTGAACACAGGCTTCCAATGGGCTAGTGTAGTCTTTTGTTCAGGTGACCAACATTGAAAATATATTCATCGTCTAAAGGATTTCTATGCTTGAGCCAAATCCAGATCTCGTTCAACCGATTAGTTTTGGTGATAAAAACAATATTGGTCACCCAAACATGGTCAAGCAACCCAACATCCCTAAGTTGGTCGCTCATCAGTCATCGATTGGCCTTCAAGGAGGGACATCCTTGGGACTGGCATGAGCGACAAAGTCTCTTATGTTCGTTGCTGGATTGCATCTCAAACGACAAATGAAATTATATGCGTCGTCTGAATTGCAATCTAAGACAGGGGATAACAATGGACAACTTATGTGTAAAATTACTAGCTAAACGAGATGTGGCTTGTGTAAATTATTGAGAAAAGTTACTTGTGTGATCATGTGGGTTGGCATTTCCCACGTACTTACGTAGTGCTCAATTACATCAAAGAGTTTGTTCATATATCGATTTTTTTTATCACGAAATGTAAATGTAACATAATTTACTCTTGATATAGATAGATAGATAGAGAATCGATGTCAATAACATCGATCTTCTCTCTCTGTTATTGAATTTCTTTCTCAACTGATTTTGTAATTGAATATTTTGTTTGATTTATTTTCTCTAAATTAGAGCGAGGTTATTGGTTTACTTATGTAATCTCAACCAAATAAAATCATGCGTTAACATTATTCCATCACTTGAGATCCTACCTAATTTGGTTAAATCTTAACCACTCAATTCTAAATAAGTAGTTTAGCTAGCTGTGTGCTCCGTAGTAATTTTTTCCCCACAATAGTCAACCATTAAAATGTCTTTACAATGGCATTTTTTATCATCCTGACAGATGATGTTATAAAGCTCCATGTTCAAAGGAACGATAAACGAATTACAATCAAAATCATTCTTAGCTATATAATTAGCTACTGAATTTGCTTCTTTGACGCAATGTCGGAATTCAATCTTTCCAAAATCCCTCTTCATATTCCTGATCTTCTCAATTACCCTAAGTATCTCCCATGGCACCTTAGAAGTATCTTCTATTGCCTTGATCGCGCCCAGACTACCCCCTTCAATGATAACATTTTGCTAGCCTCTTCTACGTAGTAGTTCTATCCCATTGCAGGAAGCAAGTGATTCACTTTGGAGAACCATTCCCTTTGGAACCTTTTCGTGGAAAATATCAATGACATGACCATCCCAATCTCTGACAATGCGCCCTATTTGGCATTCCCTATAGAGTTTGACGGACCCATCTGTTAGAATATTTATAAACATTTTAGGTGACTCGTGTATCTTGGTTTAATTGAGCATTTAGTCAATCTATATTATGGTATCCAATTTAATATAAAAGTCGAAATTGTAATGGATATATCGGTCTCAGTTAAAGAATTAAATCCGGGGGTAATTATGTACTCCCTCGCCCCTTTCCTATAGTACACTAATTGATGACTATCTCATCAAAGATTATTAATAGAGAAAATAAATGAGTGAACGGTAACGGAAAATAAATAAGAGATCGGTTACAGAATATAAAAGGTTGCTCTCTTCTTTATATACATTCATTAGTTTTCCGGAAGGTGGTCTGCAATTGAAGAGAATAGTAAAAAATGGTATCATCCATCAGAGGCATCGAAAGGAAAAGGCTAAGGGGCGAGAATCAATTAGATTTCAAGTCGATTCCGCTTTGAAGACGTCAATGGATCAAGGTTAGTCTTCGGTATAGAATTAGGGTTGAATTGTTAGGAAATATAGATCCTGTTTTGGTTGACTGCATGATCAAAAGGGAATAGAATTTCTTATACCATTTACATTGAATTTGTAGAAGGTCGTCGGTGGCTTAACCCATTCTATATATGTCTGGTGGGATGAAATATCGTGTGTTTCACCTCGCCAAAGAAATAACCCAAGCAAATAAACTAAACTAGCAACCTAGTATAGCGGATAAGTAAGGGGTCCAACCCACAGAGAAGCAAGTACTTCAATGCAATATGTGTTTATCAATTATGACACTAACAAAGGAATAGGAACACGAACGAAGGTAAACAAGGCAAATAAACTAAGATAAAGATGTTAGCAAGAGCAAATCAAAGATAGAAGAATAGAGCATATGGTTTCGCATACAATTCGCAACATTGATTGATTTACTTGATCCATCAGTTGGTATCAATATTATTCCTAACCCTATGTCGACTTGACTAAAGTTTAACGATCTGAAGAGATACAATCACCTTATTTAATATCACTAAAGAATAGAATTAAGAACTCAAGTACTTAGACCAATTGACACATTGATTCAATGCAATTAAGACAGATAGGCACAAATCGAGCTCAACCCTAATCGAATCTACACAACATAGATCAATTGTTATCATCCACTACAAATGCATAGAAATATCACTAAATCGATGACTTCGTTTGCTATCAAGAAACCAACAACGAATTCATAACATAGATGCGAACTCTAACTAGATGCGCGGTCATAGAAAGAATCACAAATATAAACAATGAAGATCAAGATGATAAATAAACTCATGAATAATATAGGAATCAAGTCTCACAATCAACCAACCAAGTCTTGAATCATTACAAAACCACAAGAATTCTAGGCAGCAATAACGAACCTTGAATCCCTAAACTTAAACCCTCTCATCTCTCTTAGAGTTAATGGGGAATAGACGTACTCTATCAATTGTTGGAATGTTAGTTGATTGAATGAATGCTAGAAATATGACTAATATAGGGACTCCTTTCGTCAGCCAAAAACCCTAGGAAAGATAGATAAGAGTTTCCATAAAGATATATTGAGTCGCGTATCGCAAATCCGGATCTGACGAGGCGGCAGGCGCCGTGGAAAGGTCGGCGGTTGCCGTCCCTACAGTGCTGACAGCTTCGGCATACTGAACTTGTAACGCACTTTCTGGAGTCATCATTTGTCCGATTGATGCATATGAATATGGGTTGGAAAGCTCTTTCCAAGCACTATGATTCTCATGAAGACCTTAGAGGCTAATTCTAACTTCTGAGAACTTTAAAGATAGGATTTCACCATGTTCTCCATTTCCGCTCTTATTCTTTAGCTCTTCTTTGCCCATTTGCTCCATTCGTTCTCCATCTTTCGAGGCCAGATCTTATAACCTACAAATAAACACTAAAAACCGTAGATTCTGAACTTCGAATACCAAATGACCAAGAATATGAATAAACTTATTAAACATGCAATAAGAATACTTAATACACCTAAGACTACCTATAAATGACCATATAAAATATGCATTATCAATGTCTATCCCTCCTTTTCTTTGCAACGACTTTTTCCTTTTTCTGGACCTTCTCCCAGTCCGAAATACAATTAATAATTTGCTGGATAATAGAGGACATATACATTCTCCATCCTTTTATTTTAGAAAATGATTGAGTTTTTTTTATCGCCCATATAATTTGCCATATAATGCAAAGATGGTTCGAAATATGTATTATTTGTTCCAATTTTATGTATTTCCTCCCATATAGTGTGCTCCATAGTAATTAATTAATTTTGCAAACACATTATTTGCGTATACATAACATGCATCCGAAGACTAATATACATAAATGTGACATAATTAGAATAAAATATTATATAAAACGACTTTCATGTGAACATTTGTGATCTAATCGTATACAAAAGCAAACTAGACAGACATTGAACAAGTTACAAGTTTGGTTTCTCAATCATTTTCTTTAGGAAATTGCACAAAATAGGCAAAAAAATGGGCCTATTTGCATAAATAGCCAAGAGGGTGAAAAATTGGCCCAAAATGGCCTGGCCATATAATGCAAATAAAACAGCCGGTTATTTTTAACTGCTTGTAACCGGTTGTAGGGGGTTATCAAATTAAAACGAGGGAGGGAGAGAGACGGTTCCATTTCAAAGCGATACACAGAGAGAGACGGAAAACCTTCGAGAATCAGACAAAAGAGGAGCGAGAGGAGGAAGAACTTGTCAAAGAAGAAGGCCATCAGTCACCGCCTGGGAGGAAGGAGAAGGTTGAAGACGAAGAGAAAGGTAAGCCACTGATGAGTTTTTGTTTGAGTTGCGAAATTGGGGTAATGGGGGTGCGGTTACATGCGGTTTTGTGAATGATTTGAGACGATTTTGGGGTAGATGCCTAGTAGTAGAGGAGGAATGAAGTAGGAGGGGTTAGGGGTGCCATTGTGAGTCGATTTTGGGGAGGTGGGTGCGATTAGGGTTTGTGGGTGTCGGGAAAAGGATGGGTAAGGGTTAGGTGATGTTGTGTAAGAAATTGGGGACAAAAGGGCAAGGAGGGGGTCGGATGGGTAGTGAATCCACAAGATTGGGGGTAATCGGTAGGGTATATGTACACATGTGGTAGAACAGATTATCGAAGGTTGTGTGTGAAATTGTGGTAGCAGATATCGTAAGACCGGGTAACGAAATTGGCAGGATAAAATTGATTATCTGGTATGCCGAGTGGGGTGAAGGAATTTGTTGGTTGATTGGGTTTTTAATGTTGAAACCGTAAGTGCCCACCAAGTGTTTGGTGAAATGATCAAAATATGATGAATAAATGGTGATCTGGTTTTGGTTAATATCATTGCCTATATGATGTGTTGTGAAAGAGGTAAAATGAAGAAAACAAGTAAAAGACATGTTGGTATGACAGAGTAGTTGTTTGGCTATATGTTTGGAATTTAAAGTGTAAAGTTCTTATTGGTTAAATGCCTATATGTATGATGAATTGTTGGTTAATTGGTGTTGGTGTTGGTGAATTACTTATGGCTATCTCTTGGGTTGGGAAGGAGGTAAAATGAACCAAACTTGTATGAAATTCGAAAATGGTAGGACAGAAAAGGATAGCCGAGTTGGTAGATAAATAATTGTCTATTGGTAGGATAAAATTACACTGTTGGTATGACTGATGAGGTGATCTGAATGTCTGAATGCATGTGTGTGGTGATTGTGTTGCAGGTAACCTTTGTGCAATAACCATAAAAAATGACAAAGGTCGGCAAGAGGAAAGCAAAGGCAGGACCAAGCAGCCAGGGGGTAAGGAAACTGAGATAGTTCCCTTGTTTTGGTAGTAATGCTTGGGAAAAAAAAATGGGACCTAAGAGTGTTACATGTGTTGTAGGCTGTATTGTTTGTGGTTGAGAGGGACCACTTTAGCGGCAGGGCATTATCACATGGTAGTTTTGACCTCCTAGACTTACTTGACTTAGCCATTGACCGTGATGATGTGAAGGCCCTCACGAAAAGCCAATTCGAAGGCATAGTGAAGATGGGGTCGAGGAACAAGTTCGCCGCACAGCTGGTGCACTTTTGCCTCATGTGGCAGCTGAAGACCCGGAAGCAACACGAGACGTGGTACTCCATCCAATGGCATCACGTGCGATTCTCGCTTCACGGGTTCGCGTTGATAACTGGGCTAAACTGCGTACCACCCCTTAGGGATGTGATGGAGGGGGATCACAAGGACGTTATATACCAGCTGTTCAAGAAAGAGAAGGTAAGTCTGAAGGATTTGGAGAGAGCTTGGGAGCACGAAAAACAGACGGACTCGGGCTCCCTAATGAAGAAGTACAAGCTTGCCCTCCTAGTCATTGTGGAGGGCATTCTTTTTGGATTGGAGAAGAAGACACAAATTAGAGGGTGGGTGGTTAAGCTGCTGTTGGAGGACACGACGCGGTTTCTGGAATTGCCTTGGGGCCGACTTGTGTACGAAAGGCTACACGAGAGCCTGGCCGGGACGTTGAAGGATTTGGTGGCCGCAAAAGCTCACCTGAAAGATAGGCCAACGTACGCGATATACGGGTTCCCCATGGCCTTTCAGGTTAGCCAAGTTATGAAAAAGAGTCAGAACCTTTGCCATTTCAGATTATGTGTGGCTGTGTGGGATGCCAAATAGGCAATTATATCATGCCAATAGTCTATTTCTATCTTACCAAATATATGAAGTTTACCTGCAAACTGTGTCTTTCAATCTTACCAATTATATGAAGTTGTCATGCAAACTGTGTAATATTAGCTTACCCAAATGTGTGTGCAGATGTGTTCTAATATCTTACCATATGGTATTTGCAGTTGTGGGTGTACGAGACCTTCCCTGAGATTGGGAATCATTTCGGACGCCACATCAACGACACCATCATCCCGAGGTGTATGAGATGGGAAACGCCAAACTCCCACATCCGATACGAGAATGTGAAGTCGTTCCTGAGCTTGGACGCCCCCGCCGACGACCCCATAGATGAACACGTGCTGCTCGCGAAGCCAGAGCCGATCTTGCACCCTACCCACAAGGAGAAAGATGCGTACCCGAACTCGTCGTACAAGAAAGACTCTCCAGACGTCTTCTTTGATGAGATTGTGGGCGAGCACATGAGGGCCTGTAGAGAGAAGCGACGACAGGAGGATGCCACTGCTGGACCCAGTCAGGGAACCAGCCAGTCCGGGTCAGACGCGTCGAGCGTTGGTTTAGAGGCCCGGATTGTGGCAAAGGTTGAGGCTCTCTTCAAGGGCATGATGGTAGAGATGGGGTCCAGGTTCAGGGAGCTCGAGGAGAAGGTGACTGAAGTTTCTAGAGAATGCAAGAAGGCATTATCAGAGAGGGCCGGCAAAGGAAAGGTATGTGATTCATTGTCCATCATATGTGCAATTGGTAAGATAATGTTTGTGTGTTGGTAAACCATTTTAAGCCATATGGTATGACATACATGTGCAATTGGTAGGATCCTGTTGATGTATTGGATGACGATGTTGTTGAGAAGGATGTTGAGAAAGATGAGCTCAATGTCGTACAACATCATGTCAACATTGAATTTGGAGACTATCTTCCCCTTCAGTTGGTCGTAGGAAATATTCTGTGGCACCACCATTGCTGCAGTACGTGCCTCTCCCTTGAAGACCAAGCTCCCACCTACGGGAGCCCACCAGCCGCCGAACACGACATTGATGCATACCCTATCACCTGGGGTACATCAGGGGAAAAGAGTATCAGCCTGGGGGATAGTTCTGATATAGTAAAGGGGAACACCTACAAAGGAAAGGTACAAGATGACTTACCCATCGCTGCCACTGCCACCAACAAACTTGTTGCACTTTTCTTGGTATGGTAAGACCGGACAACACTGTTGGCAGGTCAGAACTGTACTATTGGTAGGATGACAACTGTATCGTTTCCTTGGATGCACGGTTGGGTTTCCCCCGTCCTTTCCACCTCTCTCCTGCTCTGCCTCACTTTTTGCAGGTCATGTTGGGGTGTTTGAGATCCTCCTCTCAAGCTTATATATGTGCTTGGGGAACACTCATCAATGCAATGATTGCATTTTCCCCTCATAAATGCTCCCCCCTTCCCCCCAATGAAGAACCCCGTTTTGGCGCCAAAATAACACTGACAACCCGCCAAGTAAGCCTATTGGTAAGATAACTATATGCTATTGGTAAGATACATATACAATATTGGTCAGACAGATGCCATCCCTCTTCCCCCAATGAAGAACCTTGTTTTGGCGTCAAAATTACACGGACATCCCGCCCAAACCGCTACAGACAATCCCCTCCATATTATCTCCAAAATTCCAACTATGGTAGGACATAGTTGGCCTATTGGTAAGACTAATGTCTTCTTTTGGTAAGCCAAACGTGCCCAGTTCCCAGATATGAAGGTGATGCTTTGCCCTCACCATGCCACTCGTTTCCTATGTTGCCTCTGATTTTGCAGAGCATTTACTAAGAAATGACACCCATCAATCAAGATTTTATAAGGGTTGATTGACACCCTTAATTACAATCATTTACATTTCCCCTCATAAATGTCCCCCCTTATTTCCCTACTTTATTGGAGCCACACCCCAATTCCCTGACATGTGCAGCACCTCCCCCTCCTCATTTCTCTCAGCAAAAAGATGGAGCTACAATGGCCGGTCTCAGCTTCACCTGCAACTTCCTCTCCTGGTTACCTTTTTTATTTGCAAAAAATGGCCACTTTCTACCCCATGCAAATAATCAAGGCACATGGCTAGTTGTGCAAAGTTTTTTTTTTTTTTGGTCTAGTTATGCAAAATGCCTTTTTCTTTTTTTATAATTATCCCTTTGCATGTAAACGCTATTTTGAAATGATATTCCATTCGATTCAGTTAAATATTAGGTCACTTTATTTTTACAAACTTTTAAAAAAGGTAAAATCTATATAAAATATTAAAATGTTATTATTTTTATTATTTTATACTCCCTCCGTCCCAAATTATTTGTCTTTTACTATTTATGCACGCTTTCTTAAAAAGTTAAAAATTATATAAAATATTCATTTTTTTAATTAATTTTTTAAAACAATTCTATACTTATTAGTAATATGTAGGATATTATTTAAAAATATTTAATAAAATATTGATATTTTATATAGTTTTTAACTTCTTAAAAAAGCGTGTATAAATAGTAAAAGACAAATAATTTGGGATGAAGAGAATATTTATTAAAAGTAAGTATAAAATAATACAAAATAAATAAAGCGTGTCGACGGTCAAAATTTTAATGGCCGATTTGCAGAAATACACCAAATCGGTGTTCGGTTTGCAAAAGTATACCCGTTTTCTAATAATAGAAAAAATAGAATAGGTGGGTCATATGTGCTAAAAAATAGGCTATTTGTGTTAAAAAATAATGATTGATTTTACCTTTAAATTTAAATATAAAAATCATTAAAAGGAGTATTATGAATTAAAAGAAGATTAATATATATATATATATATATATATATAATGTTGTTAAGATATTTTTCTCATAAATTTAAGAATAATAACCCAAGCCGGATGAAAATCATTGCTTTATTAAGAGAATCAATTATTGAAAAGGATATATTTGTTGTTGACAGGATATATGTTTTTGATGACAAACCAGATATCTAATAATGACAGGATGGGGTCTATGATAGGAAAGAGAATAAAGATACGATTTTATCCATACCATAACTAGAAAATAAAAGTCTGCCCAATATGACAGGGTTATTTGTTCACAACGTCAGGAGTAATGTTCATAGTGACAAGGCTGTAGGTTTACTTTGACAGGATTGAAGCTATAATCGGGGAGAGAATCACTAAAGATACGGTAAATCATATCTTCAGGATTATTAACCATATTTACAAAAGGATTGTCAATATATATCTTGAAAGCATAATATTATCACATTGACATGATAGATATTATTCTTGACAATCCAAAACATGAACATTGACGGGATATGATCAAAATTCGGCGGGAGATCGATTGAGTAAAGGTACATTTTTTACCTGAATAATAACCACTGGATTATTAACCCTGACTGCTTAATTGCCCCCTCCTACTAGATTAATCGCCAGATTATTGATCATGTCATTACTGGAAAAAACACATCAAGGATATTTGCTTTTCTGAGAACTACGTTGATCACTGAAAAATGCTCTCAATGAAACAATAAAGGTTGATTCTAATGTTCAACATAACCAATGCAAAGACTATAAACTTCTCATGGTTGATTCTAATGATCACGGAATAGAAAATGTTCATTGCTGATATTTGCAATCTGTAAAGCATAAACAAAAACTTAAAATAACCAACAATCTCATCCTTACACAAAGCAAAAGATGTAGTTCATACTCTTCATAGTATTGTCGCACATCTCAACCCAAAATTTATGAATTCAGTTACAGGAACTATTGGGTTTGGTTCTCCCTGATCCATGTCATCATCATCCTTTCTTTCGGGGTCATCAGATCTGCCTGTAGATGACATACCATTAGGGCTTTAGAAGTATCAAATAGAAAAGAAATAGATGTGATTGCCCAAGTGGCCTAATGCAAGCATTTGCCATTCGTGATCCACAGTTTTCTCTGCCATCAGATCAGCTTTGGGTTATGAACTAGATTATAATGTCAAACTAATCAACCAGGAAAGCTTGATATTTGACTTAGTCTAAAATTATAAACAAAATTTTAATACGTGGAATCATTAAACTATTGATGTTTCATATAATATCTCAAGTTCTTTTTTTGAAAAAAAAAATAAGAAAAGGTTGGAGGTCTTTCGGAAAGGTATTTGAATAGTTGTCTCAGCTTCCTTTAGCACATCATGTTTGGTCACTGAAATATCATTTGCACTTATACATGGAGTAAAAAGTACTAGACAAATGCTAGAAAGAATACTAAAATTTTAGTACCATTTTCGGCACCAACGGTGAAAATTTACAGAATACCTCCATCTCTTTTCTCGAAGCGAGCACATCAATAAAGAGAATGTCTGCTCCAGCATCAGCAAAGGCTTGTGTTCTCCACAATGCTTCATCGAGGGAGGCAGCCTGACGAGAATCAGTTCTTGCAACAATAACAATATCTGAGCCTGTTTCTTCTCGAACATGGACATCTGCTTTTATTCGCATCACTGCTTCTTCTCTTGAGACCACTTTCCTTCCGCGTGTATGACCACAAGCTTTTGGAGATACCTACCCATGATTAAAAAAAGCAAATTAGATGTATAAGAAACCTTCATTGGATAGCTCAAAAGAAAACGGAAAGTAGAGTTCATTTAATCACTTCAATCAGTTAAATTTCAGATATTATGCAACTTGTTTTCACCCTACCCCAACCCATAAATATATTACTGTACTCAAAAGACACTTTCAACATCAACTCTGATATTACAAAAGACGGCTAACCTGATCTTTATGGATGATTCTTGCTAATCATGCTTTAATGTATCCCTTCACAGTTCTCTTAACATTCATTGCATTCCCATACCCGTTGTCACCATCCCCTATGATAGGTATTGAAAAAGCTTCTATAGTTTTTTGCCCTTGATCCACCATCTCCTCGTAGGATATAAGCCCAGCATTAGGTAATCCCAGTCTAGCCGCTGATACCGAGAACCCTAAAAAAACGGAGGCAAAACTTGGAATAAACTTTTTTCTCGACTACCAACAGACTAAAGATATGCTTCAGAGTTTGAGACCTAAGTGTCACTGAACAACTTTGTCCAGAGACATTTATAGATATATGTTGTTACTTAGAGCATAAACAGTTGATAACAAAGTGCATTAGCATATGCATCACAAATTTAAGATATTGTTTATCATTGCACAACTAATGTAGGTTTTCAGTTCCAACAATGCCAAATTCGATTTCAACTAGATATTTGGGGAAATTTTAACTAAACACAGTAATCACTAATCACCTATCAAACACACCACTAAAGGATTCATCTTTGGTACTTCCCTAAAATCAATTGCAAAACAAGTACTGTGAGAAAATCCAACAATCAACCTCCTACTCAAACTTTTGTAATCCGATGATGATCGCAGAGCAAACAATAACAGGAAGAAATCGAAATGAAGAAGGAGAGAAGGTGATTACCGCTGGTGAAGCTGAAATCAAAGTCGGCCTGTTCGACGAGTTTGGCACTGAGAGCATCAAAGCAGGCGGGACCAAGGTGGAAATCGGGGGAATCGAGCAATCGACGAAGGGACTTAACAGGGGGTTCAGAGTCGGCATTGGCGTGGCGACTCTTCCAGAAGACAAGGAGGCGAAGGCGACGGAAAGCGTTGTTGGCCGTCTTTGTAACTAGAGGGATCTTTTGGCGCTCTTTTCGCCGATGAAGCTGCTGATAAGTGGATGAAGCAAGAACCACCGTGAGATGGCGACGGATTTGGGATCTCCGATGCCAGGAGCTCCATTCCACGTTCTCTCTCTGGCAGGCTTCAGGACCAATTATGGGATTGAGATTAGGTCGGGGGCTGACGGTAGGGATTGGGATTGGGATTTTATTTTTTAATTCCAACTTTTTTTATTATTTAATTATTTAATATAATTTAAAAATATAAGAAAAATATAATAAATATCAAAAATATTTTACCTTTTTTTTCCTGATTTTTTGGGGTGGTGGGTAGTTTTGATAATTAAATAAGGTATTTTTACAAATTTTCATATATTGATGCAATTGTTTTCAAACCTATGTATTTTTGCAAACCAATTATCAAAGTGGGGTATTTACTAGTAATTCCCCAATTTTAATTAGGAGGGAGTAATATTGTTTAGAATAATTAAGCATGTGTCATCCCTTAGTGAAGAGAAAATGATGTTACACGTACTAGTTTAGTGGTAATCGGACTGTTCGGATCGGGTTTGGGTATATCCATTCGGATTTGGTCATATGTCGGATATATTGTATGTTCGGTTAGGCTTAGGTTGGACCGGGTAAGTTTTTGGGTCGGGTAAGTTTGGGACAAATGGATTTCGAGTTGGGTCAAGTTGGGTTGAGTCACGTACATTTAGTTTTATTATAAAATGATAAATATTTCTGTTTATCTTAATTATTGACCATTAAACATTACGGAGTATTTATTTAGGACGTTATAGCAGGTCTCATTATTCACAATATTTTTTAATGTTTAAAAATAAGACAATTAAAGTTATTAATTATATATAAGGATGAGTTGGATCTTGTTGTCAAGGATGAGTCGGATATGGCTCGAGTCGAGTTCAGGTTCATTCGGATATTAGATCAAAATCGAGCCCGATCGGGTTTAATTCGAGTTGTGCATATGTTCACATAAAAGTCGTTTTGTATAATATTTTGATTCCAATCATAATATTTAATACTCCCTCCGTTCAACAAAACTTGACGTTTTACTATTCATGCACGCTTTTTTAAGAGCTAAAAACTATATAAAATATTGACTTTTTAAATAATTTTTTTTAACAACTTCGTAGTTATTATTAATAAGTACAAACTTGTTAAAAAATATTTTTTTTAAAATGAATATTTTATATAGTTTTTATCATTCTAAAAAAGCGTGCGTAAATAGTAAACGATAAGTTTTGTTGAACGGAGGGAGTAATGAATACGTACAGTAATAACTATGATTAAAAAAAAACTCATGTCTTCGCTGGATGCTTGTTATGTGCATAAATGATGTATTTGCAACATTAATGATTATCATTAACAGCTAAGCTATCGAAGACTTCATTGATTTATCAATTAAGTACGTGATCCAAATAAGACATAAATTATTTATTGCATTATGCATAAATGAGGATAGAATTAACGTACGTTTCAGCACTCTTCACAACTCACCTATTAAAAAAAAGTACTCTTCACAACTCTCCCATCCAATATTTTTTTTTTTTTTTTTTTGAAGCAAGTTAAGAATTCGGTTATCAAGACAAGCCTAGAGAAACCGAAAGACCGGACAAGCCGGTAGATAGACTAACCATCATGTACAACTGGAAGCAAATGACATAAAGGAAATAACAAAATCAAATGACAGAAAGTAAATTACAGAAGCAAATAACATAAATAAAATTACAAGTACAAGCCATCCTACACCGCGAAACACAAGCCAAAAGACAAACGAAAACGATCGGCCAAAGGGACAACGCACACAAAGAACTCTCTGGGGACCAACGGACACCTCATATTATGGACTCAAGCGAGCCTTCAGATGTCAACGCACAACCACGACATCATTGAACATGGCAAATTAACATCGCTCACAAAAAGCCTGCAACACAAGAAGAACAGCACAGCACACGAACCCGCTAACTCAAACCCAAGCCACACCATTGCACAATCAAACCTCCAAGCACCCATCTCTATCCTCAAGGACGAAAACTAGATCGAAGCTGACTAACACAAGGATAATCCAAATAGAGGCAATAAAAAATGAGGCAAGGAAGCAAAAAAGAGCAATAATGAAACGGAAAGCGAAAGAGGTAGCAGGCGAAAAACAAAGCCCATATTGTTTTGTAATTCAGTTTTTCCTCAAAAGAAGCAAGCGTTAAAACAACGCTGCCATTGGAATCTGGCCCGGTGGGAGGCTGCAGTGGCGAAGGGCAAGGTGGCGGTAGAAGAAGCGGGAACATGAAGCCCCAACAAACAACCGGAGAAGCAGTTGGCCGATGATGAAGGGAGCCGGAGGGCCGAGGTATTCGGAGGCGCGGTTGCGGGCATCGAACGCCTCAAAGAAGAGAGCAAAAAGGGCTGGTGCCAGGTTGGTCTGTGTGGACTGATTCCAATCGGAGGCATCCGGAAGGATGGAGGAGCCGAGGTGGCTGGAAAACAAGATCGGAATGGACAGCCGTGGAGGAGAATGAGCAACACATAACGTCGCTTGAGATGCCGATGAGCGAGGAGGACGGTTGGCGTCTGAGGACCAAGGTGATTGGTGGAGCACCCATGGGAGGCTCGGACCGGAGGCAATGGCTAGGGTGGTGGCTGTGGCGGCGGTAAGCCGAGGCGGTTAAGAAAGCAGCGGCCAAAACCCTCTCAAAAGAGAGTGTTTTCTAGGGCCGGCTACTTTCATGTTTTAAAATCTTACTCTCCTCCCATCCAACTCCCTAATTGCAAACAAACACTTGTTCAAAAAAGGAAGAAAAAAAAAAACCTTTCTTCCAATTCAAAGTTTATTCCTTGGTATTTTCTTTTCCTCGGCCTTTTCTTTAGCAAACCCTCCCCTAACATACCCATGTAACAAGCCCAAAAAAAGAAGAAGAAGAAAATGTCGACATTCGACGATAATGAAGAGCAAATGTTGCAACAGACCGCTCTCAACCTACGTAAGATAGAGAAATATGTGGTTCTTACAATGCTACTCCTTCCCACCATTTTCATCCTCAATGTCTTAAAGAAGCGATATGACAAGGTATGGCTCTTTAAGATTATGGCATCGGCATGTTATACATTACTTCCGGTGTTGCTCACTTACACTTTGGGTATCATGGATTTTTCATTTTTGGGTCCATTATACGCCGTTTGGGCTATCTTTCTGTTGATTGCCTATGCCAGTTTAGACAATCTCAGTGCCGTCAATCTTGAGGAAAGACGGGGGATATCAAAACTCTTCATCCAATTTCTCTCCAACTTTGTCTTGTTAGCGTTATTGTTCTACAGTTTACATAATTTCGTAAGCAATAGTCTTACCCTCCTCCATCTAAGTATTGTTGTGCTTTTGAAAGTCATGGAAAGAATAATTGCATTAGGGCATGCCACTGGGGCAACCCCGGGGATCAATAGAAACTTGATATATATGATCGACTACATGAATAGGAATGCACATGTAGAAGCAGATCCTGTGAGCAAGAAAGGATTTCGCTAATTGGTTGGGCCTAGATACTAAAAAACTAAGGACGGTGTAATTGTAGGGGGGGTTACCATTGAGAATATATGGGAATGCAAGGGGAGTCTTTTGAGCTCAGAATCTGGTGGAGGGGGTCCAGATGGGAGGCTAAAAGATACTTGCCTTTCTTTCTCACTTTTTTGGTTGCTGCTTGCCAAGTTTTGAGGCTATCGTTTGTACAAAGGCAACTAAAAAACGAATGCTTCTAAATTGGTTCTTAATGGATTACTTTCGGAAAATTGTGGTGGGGCCGAGAGGGTGTTTAGAGTCATTGAGGTAGAGCTCGGCTTTCTTCACGACTACTTCTTTTCGAAATACATGGTTTTTTATTTGCATGGGTTTTGGTTAAAACTTTGTTGTATATCTTTTCCTATAATATTTTGGTGGTGTACTGCGAAAGCAATTTATTTTTACCCACTTATCAAATATTTTATCGTGGAGAAAAATAAAGTTTCTTACCATCAAAATCCAATACCCGTTGCAATTGTGATAATATCGGTAATATTTTTCATCGAGGTTATCCAATTGTGGATGTTGATTGCTTTGAGTTGGGTTAAAGTGGCCTTGATTTCCTTCTATGCCAAGAGGGAGATGTTTGAGAGGAAATCTAGTTTGCTTGATTGTTTCTATAGGATAGTTGTTGGAGTTATTCTTCGAGTCTCGCAGTACACCGGTGCCACAGTATTGTTTAAGCCTTGGAAAAGACAGCTTGACCAGTACTTTCTCCTCCAATCTTGCACTTCTTTTAGAGTAGATAATTATCTACTCTCAGGGTTGACCACTCCTATAGAGAGCCCTAGCCTTCCAAAACACGATAGACAACAAGGCACTAGTGTTGTATTATCTGAAAGTGTGAAAAGAGTACTGGTTGTGTCACTGCAAAAAAAGCGGCCTTAAGTTTAGCAAGGGGATCATCACTAGTACAGAAAAGGTGTCTTTCAGGGGTTATTTAACAAGGCATACGAGGGTTTTAGGCCTCCTTTTATATCGCTGGTTGAGAAATATTTCTCGGGTGTTTTATAAAAACTCCCGAGAAATAATTCTCGGTCAGGGTTTTTTCAAAAAAACTCCCGATATACTGTTGATCCCCCACAGCTAGTTATAAAACACCCGAGAAATAATTCTCGGTCAGGTTTTTTTCAAAAAAACTCCCGATATACTGTTGATCCCCCACAGCTAGTTCACTTCTAACTTTCTCAGGAGTTTTTTTAAAAACTCCCGATAGAGTGTTATTGGGTAACCGCATAATTTATCACTCTCTCAGGAGTTTTATTTAAAAAACCGCCGATAAATATTTTTTATATATAAAAAAAAATATCCGGCTTTATATCACATTCACTATCCTGCTGCCCTCTTTCAAATAAATGTAAAAAATACCATCATCTTTAATTGCAAGAACACAAACCCCACAATATCAACATAAACTCATATAACCACTAGATAGATAAATTCCAAATGATTTAGCTATTATATATTTGAGAGTAATTTACACTTTGCAACAACATTGTACATAATCTAGAGTAACGAGGGCCATGATAGTAATTTACAAAGTAAAAACCAAGCTAGATTCACTTGCTAACCATAAGCATAAGTATCTGACCATTTGTATCTTAGTGGTTGAATGTAATACGACCTTCTCAGCCCAACTATAGCATTTTGCTTTTCAGCTTTCTGCAAAAACCAGGGAAATTTTCATGTAAGGTAGGAGATATTCAAACCAATTTTATGCCCATAAAAGCTCATTAATCTTAATATTTTCACTTACAATGCTATCTTTTGCTTCATCTGACACAACAGCGGCAATGGCCTTGTTGTGCTCATCCATCCCCTGAGTCAGTTTCTTAATGGTTGCTCTAGCTAGCTCCTCGATGCAAGTCAACCTTTCAATCAGTTACAAGAGTATTAACCTAACTGACAATCAAACAGGAAAGATGGAATAAATTAAAGACAGGAAATATCTACTAATACTAAAAATTTGTTAATAACAATTATAATACCCTGGCCTATAGCCATAAATTTAGGAACTGTAGCTATCTTATGTTGAGATCGAAATTCTTAAGCTGACCTGCAACCAATGCAATATGAGTAGTGTCCATAAGCCAATATCACATACAAACTCAGTATGTCAACTTTCTTTTAACTCCAAGCAATAAGCATCATAAAGTAGCCGAAAGGAGTGCTAGAGTTCAAGAATTGAGAAATATAAATACGTAATCAAACCTCTCCATGAAGTCCTTGTATTGCTCTGAGAAGTCCTCTCCAAGCCTATATGAAGGTTGACCAGTCACTATCTTATATCCACATAAACTAATGGTTGCATTTGGAGCCTGCAAAGACCAACGTCCTAAAATAATTAGGAACGAACAATACATATCTAAGTTTATGTCAAGACAACAACCTCTACTCTGCAAGGATAAGTTGTTAACAATCAATACATAACTAAGTTTATGTCAAGACTGAGCTGAATGATAAATTAAATAAAACAACCTATGCAGGAAAATTTTTGCCCAGCAATGCAGTCACCTCAACGTCATTGTCACTATCAATCATCTTTGAAAAAGCGACGACAGTCTCTCAGTCACACTCTCGCTGCATCGGAGTCCCGATAGGTGAGTCAGCGACTGCTGGTACATGACACCTCCAACAATGGCGAGAAGCAAACAAACCAATCCAATTGAACTGGCATGCTTATCCCAACTATTCAGAAGCAGAAAACTATATAAAAAAATCTATGATTTCCTTAAAGCTTAGATAACCGGAAACTGACAAAAACAATTAAAAAAAAAGCCCTTCATCAAAGTAACTTTCACAACCCTGCCTAAGGGTGTAGACAAAATAAATCACACGATACGCAACAACAGTGCTCTGGTTCAAAGTTTGAATGCATAAGCATTACTCACAAATCTATCATTTAAGCAACGACACATTTGCAGGAGCTTTCATATCAAATTTGTAATAAATGTAAGGTGTGTCTCAAGGTGGTAAGTGTGTAGTAAAGCGTATGAAATGTCGTCAAAACCAAACTGTAAAGGCTCGGATTTTTAGATCCTAAATTTTTTCGAAAAAAGAGAATTAAAAATGAAATTAAAATCGGTTTTTAAAACTCGTTTAGCGGATTCCGACCGGAAAGTAAAATTTGGCAAACAATTTCCGTCCTTGACCTCGAAAATTCAAAATAATTATCGAATGGCGATATCCTTTTCAATTTTAAAAATCTAATTGATCGAGAAAACGGGATTCGGGAACTAATTTCGGGATTCAAAATTCGCGTATTTGAGATTTATGTTCGGGTATTGGTTTTAACCAATCCCACATGTTACCCCACTCGCTCCCGTCGCCTCACCCATCCCCTGCCCTACCGTCACCCTCACCAGTTCAATTTAAAATTCTGACATTCACCTGCTCACCATCACGCTCCATCCCTCTATCCCGCCATTCACATTCGTCACCGTCTCCATCGTCATCACATCTCCAACACCGCACCATCCAACACCGTCACCTCCTTTCAGCATCTTCCATCACCGCCGCGGCTCCTTCGACACCTCCTCGGAGCCACCAGCGGCAACAACGGACGCCACCGGAGCCACCACGGAGCCACCGCAGCCCATTCCTTTCTAATCTTCGATCAATCGCGAAGCTAACTTCCGGTGAGCGTCCCTCCTTCGTTTTTGATTGAAATTGTTTGCGGTCTTGACCATCACACTCATACACATCCGGTGTAGGTTCGACAAGTCATCGCTAGTCACCGACGAAGCCCAGAACTCTGATCGAGAGCTCCGAAGTCGCGAAAAATCCATCTCGGTGAGCTCCGAATTTATCCTCGTTTCGATTCGTTTCTGAGTCTTTTTCGATGCTTAGACTAGTCGAGAGTGTGCGTGAGCTGAGTGTGGGACGATCAAGTGAGGTCGAGAGCTCCGACGATCGTCGGAGCTCGGTCGGCGTGAGCGAGAGCGCGAGGGCGCGAGGCGAGGCGAGGCGAGGCAACCAACGGCGATGAGCAGAGGCGAGTGCGAGGCGCGGTGCTGTAGGAGCACGAGCCAAGACCGAGGCGGGGCTGGGCGCAGCGGAAGCCGGTGAGCCCGGGAGAGCTCGGCGCCGGTGGAGCACGGTGGGAACCTCCGTTTGAATGAAGAGGAAGAAGACGTCCAGGAGGGGGCCCCACCTTCGATTTATTTATTTATTTGTTCATTTTGGTTGGGTTTGGCTCGAACCGGGTTCGGTTCGGTTGGATTTAAACGGGTTTGGTTTGGTTCGGGTTTAACCATTGACTTATTAATTAGTTAGCGGTATTTAAAATAGCATATAATAATATTTGAGATTTAAAATATATTATTAGGGCATAAAGAATTATAATGAATTTGAAAAAGGAATTTTACGGGTATTTTCAAGGGTCGGAATTCTTAACTGTTTAATTCGGATTTGAAATGGTTTTGAAGCTAACTTAAGAATAAGACGATTACTAACTAGCATGATAATATGATCGTTTGATTAAAGGTATGTTATGTGTGACTAATAGCATGATATTGTGGTGATTTTTAGAAGAGATTAAATGTTCAATATTTATGATGATATATATATGGGAAGTATACGTGTGAAATAATAATATGCGAATTTGGCTAAGTATAATATATATATATATATATATATATATATATAGGGAGTATATTTTTTAAACTGATGAGTTGACAAGTTATGATGAATGGTATGAGGTAAGAGATGGTTGATCGTGATAAATTGAAAGTATGATTGATGCAAGCTTACTTATCTATCTACTAATTTGAGCGAGTGATATATGTGTTTAGAAAGGCTATAGAAGTATACTTAGTATATTCTCGTTATGTGATTAGGTGATATTCTATGATCGTGACTACTGTGTGCTGGATTCTTCTTTTGCTGATCTTCTAGCCAGGTAAGTACCTCCAGGGCTTACTCAGTAACCAGTACCTCCTGTCTGATGTGTCATATAGTATGTAGGTGTTTCATATGCATAAGAGCATTCCATGTAGTATCATGCTTAGGAATTGCACTTACGAATGAGCATTCTTATTCTGTATGCGTTTGAATACAGAACGACCGTTATCTGTGAGTCCTAGAGTCCTTGCTAGGGTCATAGGGCAGCCCAGCTTCATCGGGTGTTGTCCTCCTCGAGTCATTTATATATATCACGAGATACGAGATGGGCATGAGATATGATATAATGATGAGATATGATATGATGATGAGATTTGATATGATTATAGCATCGAACTGGCCAGTCTCCACCTTGTCTGGAAGAGGGGTGGTGGTAAAAGAGGGATATACCGCTTGGTATTCTTTGTTAAGGCCTTCCTCAATATTCTGCACATATGAATTAGGAGCATGATAGTGTGGTTTTATTTCAGTACTGCATGAAGGCATCCTTTATTCTAGGTATAGGCGTATTATATGTCCTCAGCGCGGTGAGAGGACCCGCAGGCGGACTCTTGGCCTGACTTGGTGGTATAGTTTCAGGTACCCGATCTACTACTTGATTTTGTGCTGATATGACGGGGTCCATTCATATGGCGGAGAGTGAGTGTATGAACCCTGACTTCACCAAACTCATACTTTTGGATTTCTTCCTACTCTACTCCGTTTTGACCCGGCTCTGCCGTGGCACTGGTTGTATCGTTTTCAGAACTTTCACCCTTTGCATGATAAAGGTTTTCGCACGTTGTAGATTTAGGACAGGTACAGGGGTTTACCCCGGGGTCTCCAACGGACCTTCCGGGTTTGGGTGCAAAATCCCACTTTAAACTGCGCACAATCGATTTCAAACCTTCAACCTGTACTCGGGGCGCAAGATCCCAACGAGGGGTTTCATCCCTCGAAACGTAACTCGGGAATCATAATCCCGGGCCGTTACAAAGGTGGTATCAGAGCCAGGTTGTGCAATCCGAGTACAACAGGTTGAAGATGGTTTTGAAAATCGCCCAATGTTTTCAAATGGGTTTGAGAAATGCTTTCAAAAGGGCAAAATGAATTTAATTGGAATTAAAACGTAAAATGAATAAAGGAGAAACAATCTCGTGGGTAGAGACCAAAGCGATAGACCTCCCTTATGGATGTAGAACTCGGGGAACGGTAGGCAAAATAGTAGCTTTGATTTACAGATGGGCCAAGATAACTCCAAGGAACACCATGGAGGTTGGAGTGTCGAGTTAGGTGACCGTGAGGTTTTGCCCCTCCGGTCAGCCGTCCCTCGAAGGACGGCATAGATCGTCTCTATGCTTAATTTATACATATATGCAATTATGCCTGAGGGCGATCCTCCTTGAAGGGGATCATATTAATCGTCGAGTGCTTCTGTGCTGAGTGTTTAAATTAACCGTTCATGTAGTACTCATGGTCGATACTAGACGCGGTTTTGTTGGGCGTGGGGGTAGAGCACATCGTGGTCGGGGACGCCCCCGTCGGATTGCTGTTGAGAGCGTCGAGGAGCGCGCTGCTGCCGGTCACGTTGAGGAGAGAGCTTCACCTCCGCCGGCTGACGACCAGATTCTGATTCCCACAGAGACTAGACTTGGACAGCTAGAGGCGGCACTTCACGACATTCTGAGCGAGTTACGGGGAGGAGCCCGATCTACAGCACCAACGCCCGAGGTTCCTGTTCAGCCAGTTGAGCCCGTAGCCGATGCACGCCCTGAGAAGCGCGTCGACTGGGTCAAGAGATTAGCTCAGTGCTGTCCTCCGGCTTTTACTGGAGAGGTTGGGGGGGATATTGAGAGATGGTTCCGTGAGATGGATATGTTGTTCGACCATGTTGCTGTCCCCGCTTCCGAGAGACAGAGACTTGCCGCAGGCCATCTACAGGGAGACGCTTTTGACCGCTGGTCTTTATTTAAGATAGATCGGGCTGAGTGGACCTACGAGGAGTTTAAGGATCTGATGCTGAGAGAGTACCGCCCTCCTGGGATTGAGATAGCCCGACAGGTATCCTTTATGCGAGGCTACTACGACCGATCAGCTTCTGTCTCTACCATCGTTCGCCAGTTCAAGAAGGAACTGGTCTATTGTGCTCACTTGTGCCCTTCCGATGAGATCCGGATTCGCATGTTATCGATGAGACTGCCTCCTTCAGTACTTCTACATGCCTCTAGCTTGGGAGCTGTCAGTTTTAATCGATTCTTGGAGGTCATCCTCCTGTACGACCAGCAGCGGATCTTGTCCGAGACTGCATACACCACTTCTCGCCCTGAAGCGAAGAGAGCGAGACCAGCAGATGGTCGTGGAGACGACAGATCCAGGAGAGGAGGCTATGGAGGAGGATTTAGAGGGGGATATCACGGAGTTATACCGAGGGCACCCCAGCCGCCCGGTCCAGCTGTTTATGGAGGAGATGCACGAGTGAGGAGTGTCACTTGCCATGGATGCTTCAAGAGAGGTCATTATGTCGCTTCCTGCCCAGATTGTTCGATTGTCTGCTTCACTTGCGGCACCATGGGGCACAGAGCTGCCCGTTGTCCCCAGGACGGTAGAGCCCCGCCGACTGCACAGCCACCGAGACTTCCTGCGGCTCCACAGCCGCCACTGCTGACTTATCCCCAGGGTCAGGGGAGAGGAGATGCTTCTGGTAGAGGTCGAGGAGGAGGTAGAGGAGGTAGAGGTTACGATCGTGGAGGCAGAGGGCCGTCAGGGCCAGGTCAGGGTAGAGGTTCGACATCTGCAGGACCATCTGGGTCCGGGTATGATCGTGGCCAGAGTTCCGGAGGCCGAGGACCAGCATTACCCCCACCGCCCCGCGTGTTCCAGATGAGAGCTGATGATCGTACTACCCCTACTTCCGCAGGTACTATACATTTCCATGATGTGTGCTTGTCTATATTGTTTGACACTGGTGCTACTCACTGCTTCATAGCAGAGGCGTGCGTTGCTAAGCTGAGCCTGAGCTGCACGAGTGGTTTACCCCTTACTATTGGTCTAGCGGGCGGGGCAAAGGTTAGGACGAGTCGGGAGATTTTAGGGTGCCCCATCCATATAGGTGAGCGTGAGTGGCCAACCGACCTTATTGTCATGCCATTGAGGATGGATGATCTCATTCTAGGTATGGATTTCATGGACCACTATGGAGCGATCATCAATCTGAGGACGAGGACGGTGTCTATCTTGGCGGATGACGGGACTGAGCACCAGGTTTGGGGGAGCGACCCCAAGAGGAACGGAGCGCTCATTAGCGCAGTCAGAGCCACCAGACTTCTAGACCAGGGATGCATAGGGTATTGGTGTTACGCTTTAGAGGTGGATCGCACACATCCCAGCTTGGCAGATGTCCCTGTTGTGAGAGACTTCGCAGATGTGTTTCCAGATGAGCTACCGGGACTTCCCCCACCGAGAGAGGTTGACTTTGGGATCGAGCTAGACCCAGGCACCAGACCTATTTCACGAGTCCCTTACCGCATGGCACCAACGGAGATGGCGGAGCTGAAGGCTCAGTTGGAGGAGCTAGCCGAGAAGGGTTACATCAGGCCTAGTGCATCACCTTGGGGAGCACCAGTGTTGTTTGTCAAGAAGAAGGACGGGTCATTGAGGCTATGCATCGATTATAGGGAGCTGAACCGTGCGACGGTTAAGAACCGTTATCCCCTTCCCAGGATTGACGACCTGTTGGATCAGCTGCAGGGCGCCGTTGTCTTCTCGAAGATTGATTTGAGGTCCGGTTATCACCAGCTGAGAGTGAAGCCAGAGGATGTCCAGAAGACCGCTTTTAGGACCCGCTATGGTCACTACGAGTTCGTGGTCATGCCATTTGGGCTGACCAATGCACCAGCTGCTTTCATGGAGCTCATGAACCGCGTGTTCATTGACTACCTGGACAGATTCGTTGTCGTGTTCATAGATGACATTTTAGTCTACTCGAGGAGTAGAGAGGAGCACGAGGAGCATTTGAGGATCGTGCTCGAGACGCTGAGGAAACATCAGTTGTATGGGAAATACAGCAAGTGCGAGTTCTGGCTCAGAGAGGTGGCTTTCTTAGGCCATGTGATTTCAGCTGAGGGAGTCGCCGTGGATCCGGCGAAGATTGATGCTATCGTTGCTTGGGAGGTGCCCAAGAACGTCAAGGACATCCGCTCGTTTCTAGGATTGGCCAGTTACTACAGGAGATTCGTTCAGGGTTTCTCGAGCATTGCTAGGCCGATGACGCAGCTGCTGAAGAAGGATGTTCCTTTTGAGTGGAGTGTGGAGTGCCAGGCCAGCTTTGAGCTTCTGAAGGAGAAGCTGATGACCGCCCCAGTACTAGCGTTGCCAGAAGGGACAGAGGACTTCGTCGTCTACACAGACGCTTCGCGTTTCGGCTTGGGATGTGTTTTGCATCAGAGAGATCGGGTCATCGCTTATGCTTCGCGCCAGTTGAAGCCTGCAGAGGTGTCCTATCCCGTTCATGACTTGGAGTTGGCAGTTGTAGTTCATGCTTTGAAGATTTGGAGGCATTACCTGTACGGCACTTCATGCAAGGTGATGACGGATCACAAGAGCTTGAAGTATATTTTCACTCAGAAGGAGCTCAACATGCGACAGAGACGGTGGCTAGAGCTTCTAAAGGACTATGACTTGGACATAGTTTATCACCCAGGAAAGGCCAATGTGGTGGCAGATGCGCTCAGTAGGAAGACTCACCAGGAGGCATCAGTTGCGAGGCTTACAGCTCAGAGGGATTTGCAGACAGATTTGATGAGGTGTTGCTTCGAGGTGTGGGTTCAGCGGGAGAATGGACAGTTATCATTCTTGGAGGTTCAGGCTGAGTTGACTGAGGAGATTCGGCGAGGTCAGGCAGACTGTCCAGAGATTGCAGTTCTGAGGAATCGGATGTCCCAGGGTCGATTCAGAGAGCTTGTAGAGAGAGGAGATGGGATGCTGACCTTTCAGGGCAGAGTTGTAGTTCCGTCGACGTCAGATCTGCGGCAGAGAATCATGCAGGAGGCTCACTCCACTCCTTATTCTGTCCATCCAGGGACGAATAAGATGTATCAGGATCTGAGGAGGTATTATTGGTGGTAGAGGATGCGAGCAGACATCACAGATTTTGTAGCCAGATGTCAGGTTTGCCAGCAGGTTCGGATTGAGCACCAGAGACCGGGAGGACTTGTCAGGTCGCTTCCAGTTCCCGCGTGGAAGTGGACAGATATCTCGATGGACTTCGTCACCGGGCTGAGGCGGGATGTCAGAGGATTCGACGCCATTTGGGTCGTGGTCGATAGGTTGACCAAGTCAGCTCACTTCATTCCGATTCAGGAGACATGGCCAGCATCGCGGTTAGCTGAGGAGTTCATTTGCCTGATCGTGAGACTTCATGGAGTACCTGAGAGGATCGTATCTGACAGAGATGGGCGTTTTACCTCGAGGTTTTGGCACCAGGTTCAAAAGAGCCTAGGTACTAGACTGCATTTCAGTACAGCTTTTCATCCTCAGACAGATGGCCAGAGTGAGAGGACGATTCAGACCTTGGAGGATATGCTGCGATCATGTGTTTTGGAGTGGGGAGACCGTTGGGTTAGACATCTACCATTGGTGGAGTTTTCATACAACAACAGCTACCATGCGTCGATCGAGATGGCTCCATATGAGGCTCTGTATGGGAGGCGATGCAAGTCGCCAGTTTGTTGGGATGAGCCTGCGGACACGATTTCATCCTTACCGGACCTAGTTAGAGAGACCGTTGATAAGGTGGGACGCATCCGTGAGTACATGAGAGTCGCTCAGGATCGCCAGAAGAAGTATGCAGACAGGCGGAGGACAGAGATTGAGTTCGAGGTAGGTTCGCATGTATGGCTTCGAGTTTCGCCTACCAGAGGAGTCCGACGGTTTGGGATCAAAGGAAAGTTGAGTCCGAGGTATATTGGCCCGTTTGAGATTTTGGATAGAGTTGGCGAGGTGGCCTATCGCTTAGCATTGCCCCCATCCTTGGCCGGTGTTCATGACGTCTTTCACGTCTCACAGCTTCGCCAGTATATCCCGGACCCTAGCCATGTCCTAGATTATTCAGATCTTCAGGTTGAGCCTGACCATACCTTTGTAGAGCGTCCTGTGAGAGTTCTTGACCGTCGTGTCAAGAGGCTTAGGAACAGGGAGGTTCCTTTGCTTCTAGTTCAGTGGTCTAGGAGGAGCCCTGAGGAGGCTACGTGGGAGACTGAGGAGAGTATTCGGGCTAGTTATGGGGATGTCCTAGACGAGTTAATCGCGTCCTATGTCGAGCCGAGTATAGATATTTCCCTGACCTCCCGAGTGTGGTAAGTTGCCTGGTTGGATTGAGGTTGGTTGGTAGGATCTCTTTGCTTGTGTGCTTATGATTGGTAGTTATGTGCAGATCCTTGGTGATATGATATGATGAGTTGTGATGATGTGATGACGTGCTAGATATTTTATGGTATGCGACTATACTTGACGTGTTTAGGTCATGCTATTAATATGTGATATGAGTGTCACTCTCTCTCTATATATATATAATGCTTGATGATAGAAATGATGGAAACTGAAGTATTGCAATTTGATCATAACATGGAACCTAGGAAGAGAATGTGGGGTTAGCCCTTAGAGGTGGATGGTAAAATGAACTGAGAAGGTAGAAATGAACTTGACTAACGTCGAACATGAAATTTTGAATCGTGTTTCAAAGGAGACTAACTTGGATAAAATAAAATAAAATAAAATAAAATAAAATAATAATAATAATAAAATAAAATAAAATAAAATTACCACACTAGATTTCATTATAACGCCCCACGAGTGGGTAAGTATTTGAGTTATGATATGGCCTAGAAGTCGGAGTAAGGGTGTGGTAGGGGCCCATATTACATCCTTACTACGGTCTATTTGGGAATATTATGATCACGGCAACGGTACTGTGAGGACCTCATAGGGGCACTTATGAGGTGTTTACGGGATCAACGACATGATCTATGGACTCACCGATTTCAAACTCCATCTCCTGTTTTAAAAATGATTTCAGTCTCGAGGACGAGACTTGTTTTTAGAGGTGGATGGTGTAAAGGCTCGGATTTTTAGATCCTAAATTTTTTCGGAAAAAGAGAATTAAAAATGAAATTAAAATCGGTTTTTAAAACTCGTTTAGCGGATTCCGACCGGAAAGTAAAATTTGGCAAAAAATTTCCGTCCTTGACCTCGAAAATTCAAAATAATTATCGGATGGCGATATCCTTTTCAATTTTAAAGATCTAATTGATCGATAAAACGGGATTCGGGAACTAATTTCGGGATTCAAAATTCGCGTATTTGGGATTTATGTTCGGGTATTGGTTTTAACCAATCCCACACGTTACCCCCACTCGCTCCCGTCGCCTCACCCATCCCCTGCCCTATCGTCACCCTCACCAGTTCAATTTAAAATTCTGACATTCACCTGCTCACCATCACGCTCCATCCCTCTATCCCGCCATTCACATTCGTCACCGTCTCCATCGTCATCACATCTCCAACACCGCACCATCCAACACCGTCACCTCCTTTCAGCATCTTCCATCGCCGTCGCGGCTCCTTCGACACCTCCTCGGAGCCACCAGCGGCAACAACGGACGCCACCGGAGCCACCACGGAGCCACCGCAGCCCATTCCTTTCTAATCTTCGATCAATCGCGAAGCAAACTTCCGGTGAGCGTCCCTCCTTCGTTTTTGATTGAAATTGCTTGCGGTCTTGACCATCACACTCATACACATCCGGTGTAGGTTCGACAAGTCATCGCTAGTCACCGACGAAGCCCAGAACTCTGATCGAGAGCTCCGAAGTCGCGAAAAATCCATCTCGGTGAGCTCCGAATTTATCCTCGTTTCGATTCGTTTCTGAGTCTTTTTCGATGCTTAGACTAGTCGAGAGTGTGCGTGAGCTGAGTGTGGGACGATCAAGTGAGGTCGAGAGCTCCGACGATCGTCGGAGCTCGGTCGGCGTGAGCGAGAGCGCGAGGGCGCGAGGCGAGGCGAGGCGAGGCAACCAACGGCGATGAGCAGAGGCGAGTGCGAGGCGCGGTGCTGTAGGAGCGCGAGCCAAGACCGAGGCGGGGCTGGGCGCAGCGGAAGCCGGTGAGCCCGGGAGAGCTCGGCGCCGGTGGAGCACGGTGGGAACCTCCGTTTGAATGAAGAGGAAGAAGACGTCCAGGAGGGGGCCCCACCTTCGATTTATTTATTTATTTGTTCATTTTGGTTGGGTTTGGCTCGAACCGGGTTCGGTTCGGTTGGATTTAAATGGGTTTGGTTTGGTTCGGGTTTAACCATTGACTTATTAATTAGTTAGCGGTATTTAAAATAGCATATAATAATATTTGAGATTTAAAATATATTATTAGGGCATAAAGAATTATAATGAATTTGAAAAAGGAATTTTACGGGTATTTTCAAGGGTCGGAATTCTTAACTGTTTAATTCGGATTTGAAATGGTTTTGAAGCTAACTTGAGAATAAGACGATTACTAACTAGCATGATAATATGATCGTTTGATTAAAGGTAGGTTATGTGTGACTAATAGCATGATATTGTGGTGATTTTTAGAAGAGATTAAATGTTCAATATTTATGATGATATATATATGGGAAGTATACGTATGAAATAATAATATGCGAATTTGGCTAAGTATGATATATATATATATATATATATAGGGAGTATATTTTTTAAACTGATGAGTTGACAAGTTATGATGAATGGTATGAAATAAGAGATGGTTGATCGTGATAAATTGAAAGTATGATTGATGCAAGCTTACTTATCTATCTGCTAATTTGAGTGAGTGATATATGTGTTTAGAAAGGCTATAGAAGTATACTTAGTATATTCTCGTTATGTGATTAGGTGATATTCTATGATCGTGACTACTGTGTGCTGGATTCTTCTTTTGCTGATCTTCTAGCCAGGTAAGTACCTCCGGGGCTTACTCATTAACCAGTACCTCCTGCCTGATGTGTCATATAGTATGTAGGTGTTTCATATGCATAAGAGCATGCCATGTAGTATCATGCTTAGGAATTGCACTTACGAATGAGCATTCTTATTCTGTATGCGTTTGAATACAGAACGGCCGTTATCTGTGAGTCCTAGAGTCCTTGCTAGGGTCATAGGGCAGCCCAGCTTCATCAGGTGTTGTCCTCCTCGAGTCATTTATATATATCACAAGATACGAGATGGGCATGAGATATGATATAATGATGAGATATGATATGATGATGAGATTTGATATGATTATAGCATCGAACTGGCCAGTCTCCACCTTGTCTGGAAGAGGGGTGGTGGTAAAAGAGGGATATACCGCTTGGTATTCTTTGTTAAGGCCTTCCTCAATATTCTGCACATATGAATTAGGAGCATGATAGTGTGGTTTTATTTCAGTACTGCATGAAGGCATCCTTTATTCTAGGTATAGGCGTATTATATGTCCTCAGCGCGGTCAGAGGACCCGCAGGCGGACTCTTGGCCTGACTTGGTGGTATAGTTTCAGGTACCCGATCTACTACTTGATTTGGTGCTGATATGACGGGGTCCATTCATATGGCGGAGAGTGAGTGTATGAACCCTGACTTCACCAAACTCATGCTTTTGGATTTCTTCCTACTCTACTCCGTTTTGACCCGGCTCTGCCGTGGCACTGGTTGTATCGTTTTCAGAACTTTCGCCCTTTGCATGATAAAGGTTTTCGCACGTTGTAGATTTAGGACAGGTACAGGGGTTTACCCCGGGGTCTCCAACGGACCTTCCGGGTTTGGGTGAAAAATCCCACTTTAAACTGCGCACAATCGATTTCAAACCTTCAACCTGTACTCGGGGCGCAAGATCCCAACGAGGGGTTTCATCCCTCGAAACGTAACTCGGGAATCATAATCCCGGGCCGTTACACAAACAAAATAGACAACATTGAGCCACTTGATGGTTTAACTTAATGCTACTTTGCCTAGTTAATTTTATACAGCCCATGATGAAAATTACCATTTACTTTAATAACAGGTTACTATTACTTAGGTCATTGGGTGTGTAAAATGGGAAAACCTCTCCATCTCAGGATGGCTGATTGGATTTTTAAGTTCACCGAAGTCGAACAGTAAAGCAAACCAGATTTGGTTGACTAGAATGAATCAATACTTAGAGCCTAAACTTCAATTTTGAGAGACAGTTGGTCGAAGCCTAAACTGGTAACAATAAGCAATACTTAAAGCCTAAAATGGTAACAATAAGCAAAACAATACCCCGCTGTAATCTATCTATCATACTTCTCTCCTCTACCATGTCTGACACTGAAAATTGATGCCCTAGACATTAAATCTAAGCCAACAAGAAGCCAAAGAAATAAATACTGACTATTGAAGCAGCAAAGCACAAACAATGACCCGAGCAAACCCTAGAAAACACAGTGCAACAATCGAGTACTCCAATTGAACATGGAAAAGCGCGAAAATGAAACGAAGATGGTAACTTACCGAATTCGAGAAACGGAAGATGGAGGAGGCCGCGGAGTAAATTGAGGAAGAGGCTGAGCCTGAACGGCGCCATTTGAGGGCTCGTCGTCTTCGTGCCTTTTCTCTCCGATATCGGCGTCTTCTTCGTCGGAGGAGAAGGCGTAATCTACTAGCGACATCGCTACAATCCCAACGTAAACAAACCCAAACGACGAAATCAAGAAATTGGAATTGGGAAATGGGAATTGACGGTGCTCTCAAACCTCAACTGCAATTTTGCCATCCTGCACTCCATGATTTTGTCGTCCTGCGATTTTGCCGTCTCAGTGAGGGATGTGACTTCATAAACCCTAATGTCATGTTAGTGATCCGACCACAACTGCAATTTTGCCGTCCTGCAATCCACGATCAACGAATCAAGATCCCGATTCGTTGAAAACCTAGATCCCCATTCAAAGAATCCATGACACCAATAGAATAGAAAACCTAGATCCCGATTCAAATAGAAACAGAGAAATTACCTTTCCCTCCATGAACTTGACAAATCTTGAGAGAGATAGAGGAGCTTTGTTCGCCTTGCTCATGAAAAGCTTTTTGAATTACTAACCCTAGATGCCGATTCATGGAAGATTGAAAGCTTTTTGAAGTTTGTTTAGATGTTTTATCAGGCGTTTTCATTAAAAACACCCGAGCGAAAATAAGGGTTTTCGGGAGTTTTTATAAAACTCCTGAGAAAATGTATTCTGTTTATGAAAAAATATATAAAAGCCATTTAACGGCAGTTGTTTTAAATAATCCCTGTGCGAGTATCTTTTCTCTGGAGTTTCTTAAGACTCCTGATAAATTCTGGCCGTAAGATTACCTTTTTGTACTAGTGTATATGTCTTTAAAGAGAAATGGGGTCGACCAAGATCTTTCCTCGGCTTTCAAACTCGACTCTGATACAGAAAGCATTCTAGTATGGCATATAGCAACTAGCGTTTGCGAGATGTTTCTTGATCAATCTCAACAAACTAGCATCCAATCAAAAGAGGATCGTGAGGTGGCGATAACCTTATCCAACTATTGTGCGTACATGTTGGTCTTCTCTCCATCTTTGCTCCAAGTTCCTATTCTTGAAGCGGAAGAAATGTCTGACATTGCCATCAAAGAAGCTAGAAAAATATTCAAGAAACATGTTTCTCTATGCGGATATGTTGAGGAGGTTGACATGTATAAGAAGCTAAAGGAATATCTTCTTACCGAGGATGTAAAAACAGATCAAAGTTCCCCAAAGTTAATCAAAAGGGGAGTAAAGCTAGGGGAGTTACTCCACCATATCATCGGAAATGAAGAGAGAAGATGGAAGATATTGGCCGAATTCTGGGCTGAGATGATATTATTTATGGCGTCGTCAAATACCAATGAAATTGCTCATATTGAGAAGCTTGCCGAGGGAGGAGAGTTCATTACCCACTTGTGGGCTTTGCTCCTCCATTCTGGCATCAACAAATGAGACAACCGTTCATCTAGATTTCGGCGATCATCAACAACTTTGCATTATTGAACTTCTTATTCTAATAAGTTTGAATTATTATGCATTTTCAATGTATGTGTGATATAATTTTTTTTTTGAATTTTTTTCTTTCCATGTTATAATTTGTCTCAAAGTTTGTGCACATGTCGAGAACACTACTAGTATATTTCATTGAAATGTTGTTGATGTGCCCAATCTAATGTTTTCACTTGTTTACATGGAACGCATGCATTTATTTTTAATAAAGGAAATGATTTGATTTCTAGTGACTCAAGAGAATCGGTAGAAATTTAATACATCACAAACAAACAACAAAAACAACAACAACAACAACAACAACAACAATAACAATCACCAACAACAACAACAACAACAACACCAACAACAACAACAACAACGAGAGGGATCCCTAGAAGACTGTGAATACCGATAATACGGGAGAATTCAAGGTTCATTGGAGACAAGTTTAGGATTCTTACGAATGTCGAAAGAGCCTTTTATAGCGGTATCAAGTGCTAAAAATCAAACTAAGAAGAGCTTGGTGCCGAGTCGATGGTTTTTGGACAATTCCTGCTCGACGACGTCTCAGTAAAATGAGTTGTTTGAGATCCACAAAATTCGAATTGTATCTTTATATAGCTTGTGGGAAAGCTAATTCAAAGGGATACAACATTCATGTTGATCATTTTTTGCAAATTCAACCGGTGAAATAGTGAAAACAGCAAAAAAAGTGGTCTAGACCACTAGAGGTCGAGTATACTATACCATCGAGTCGACATCTAATGTTGTCGGGTTAATATAGTGACACTTACGACATGTTGAGTTGACATATTCATCCCTTGAGTTGACATTGAGGGCTTTCGAGGTCCTTCGAGTGCTACCCAAGGTTGATACAACGACGATTACGACATGTCGAGTCGATACTTTGCTCTGTCGAGTCGATGTCTGTGCCATTTCCATGTACTTTTTCTCCAATATATTAAAATTTTCATGGACTTTTTGCTCCGTTGAATCAAATCACAAATTTAAAATTTCTATAATATATTTAAATAATTTTAAAAAAAAATTCAGGAATTTTTTTTTATATTATAATGACTATTTTTTTTATAATAGAAAGTGGTTAGGTCTGGCTAGTGGCTACATTATGTCTGTAGTCCAGCCTACAGCATCCTTACGGATGAGAACTTGCAATTCTATGTCGGAGTTAAGGTTAGCGTTAGGGGTTAAATGCCCCAGGTTGGTCAGTCTATCCGCAACGCTATTAACTTCCCTAAACACATGACGAATACGGACCGAGGAAAATTTCAGTAGGTCCAGTTGGGAGTCCGAGATGAGCATTTTGATCTCCCATGGGCAATTCCAGGAGCCCAAGAGTGCATTAATAATGTATTGGTTATCTCTTTCAATTTCAATGTTTTTGATATTTTTATTGAGTGCTTCTTTAATACCTTTATATACCGTCAGGGCTTCAGCCCCGAATACAGTGTTATAGTTCTCTTTCTCAGCTTTTAGAGATATGGTGTGAGCATTGTGGTCTCTTATAATATATCCTATTGGTGTTTCTCCAGAGTCGAATCTTGGTCCATCAAAGTTTAGTTTAGTAGTTTTAATTTTGTGGTTTTTCTCTTTTGATATTTTTCTTTTTTCGAGTTGTCGTTAGTTTCTTATGATTTTAAATCTCTCTTTCATCCTCTTCGAGGTCCTTCTTAGAGAAGTTCCAATTCAATATCGTTTTTTTGATAAAAGGTACAATGAAATTGATATTCCCAGTGTCGTTTCTAAAAATTATTTGGTTTCTAAAGTACCATAGGCTCCACCAGATTATTGTTAGTTTGGTAAAGGACTCTCTACCTAATGTTAGTTTTAGATCATTTAATGTTTCTCTTGGATTTTTGTCAAGGTTCCTATATTTACTGATCTCCCGACATATTTTTGGGTCAATATTGTTGGCAGCGTTTCTTGTGTTTGTGCATTCTAGGAGAATATGGTATAAATCTTCACTTGGATGGTTACAGAATTCACATTGCATGGGCACTGCAATTCGTCTTTGTTTCCGTTTAGCTTTGGTAGGGAGTCCATTTTTTCTTATCTTCCAAAGGAAGATTTTAATTTTTGGTTGGGTGTCAAGGTCCCATAGCCATTCGCAATGAGTTTTTCGGTGTCCGTTATTCGAGTGTATTAGATTAACTGCTGAGCTTGTAGAGAACCGTCCGTTTTTACTAGGTCCCCAGTAAAGGCTATCTGTAATTTCATTTGTGGGGATAGGTATATCGCAAATGTTCTTAATTAGATTTGAGCCTAATAGTTGTTGACATTCACGTGTTAGCTTGTCTACATCCCATTGTTTTGTTTGTGTGATGTAATTTTGTACTGTTGTGTCTTTGTTAATGTTGTTTTGTTGTTGGATAAGCGAAGATCGATAGTGGTTTCATCTCCAGGATCCAATTATCTTCCCAGAACCTTATGGTTCTTCCATCCACCACTTTCCAATGTAGACCTTGTTTGAAGATATCTCTTAGAGACATGATCGAGTTGTGCCCACTGCCATGAGGTGTTCCCTTTCCTTTGGTACTCAAACATTGTTTTGTTTTTAAGATATTTTTCATTCACCACCTGGACCCATATATTGCTTGGTTCAGCTATAATCCTCTATAGTAGTTTTAGTTATAGTGCTATATTTATGTCTTTAGCTTTTCTGATTCCAAGGCCTCCGTTTTGCTTGGATTTTCATCCCAATTTATTAAGGGTCTATGTTTATCATTCTTATTCCAAAAGAAGTTTATATTAACCTTATCCAATTCCTCGTGGATATGGGTGGGTAGCAGGATACTTTGCATTGTATAGATTGGTTTAGCACTTAGATCGGTTTTTATTAGCATACTTCTTCCTTCTTGTGAGAGTGTTTTAGCTTTCCATTTTGTTAGATGTTGTTTAGTTCTCATTACTATCTCCTCGAAAGTTTGTTTATTGACTTTGCCATTGATGATTGGGCATCCTAGGTATTTGTCTAATGTCGTTGTGCTTTTTATTCCTAAGATATTTTGTATCATGTTTTTCATGTTATTTAGGATATTATTTGATGTTTGGAAAGCCGATTTGTGGTAGTTAACCTTTTGTCCTGATGTTGCGCTATATTTTTCTAGGATTTCTCTAATTCTAGAGTATGATGTTTGATTTGTATTGGCAAAGATAATAATATCATCAGCAAAGGCGAAAAATGGAATTTTGATTCCCCCTCCTCTAAGCGAGATACCTATGTGATCATCTGATTCATTGGTTTCTTTCTGAAGCATTCGAGCTAGAATTTCTGCACATAGGATAAAGAGAAGGGGTGAAAGAGGGTGCCCTTGACCAAGTCCTCTTTCTGGTAGGAATTGTTTTGTGGGTCCGTCGTTGACTAAAACTGAGTAAGAGACAGTTGTTATGTATTCCTTGATCCAGTTGACAAATTTCCCGTCAAAGCCAAATTTTTAAAGGACTTTGATAATGAAGTCCCATTCGATTTTATCGTAAGCTTTTTCCATGTCAAGTTATATTAAAATGACTATCTTCTATATAATATATATAATACATAAAAAGTTGTGTTCAAGAGTCATTTATTGCATTATTAAATACATAAAAATTTACACTATTTTTGTTTTCTTATTCAATTTGAATCAACTTTGTTTCTTTAGCTCAATGGTTATAGACATATAGTTGTTGGGGATTACCTCTTGGTTGAAGGTTCGAACCTTCATAGCTACATCTTTTATTGTTTTCTTGGTCATTAAATTTATATATGTAATATATAATGTTTTTTTATCAATTTAATAAATTGTCAATTCAATTATTTCTCCACTTATATAAAAATTATGTTTATTTATTATTTATTAATTTAACTTTAATTCAAAAAAATAATAAAGGACTTCTTTATGGCTACATCTTTTATTCTTTTTTTGGTCATTAAATTTATATATGTAATATATAATGTTCTTTTTTTATCAATTTAATAAATTGTCAATTCAAATATTTCTCCAATTATATAAAAATTATGTTTATTTATTAAGTTAACTTTATTTTTTTCATTAGGAGGATTGCCTTTAATTCAAAAAAATAAAATAAAGTCTTCTCTTTTCATCTTCCAAATGAGTGTTTACTATCTCCAAATGAGAGTTTTTTTTTTGTTTTCTTATTCAATTTGAATCAACTTTGTTTCTTTAGCTCAATGGTTATAGACTTATAGTTGTTGGGGATTATCTCTTGGTTGAAGGTTCGAACCTTCATAGCTACATCTTTTATTGTTTTCTTGGTCATTAAATTTATATATGTAATATATAATGTTTTTTTTTATCAATTTAATAAATTGTCAGTTCAATTATTTCTCCACTTATATAAAAATTATGTTTATTTATTATTTATTAATTTAACTTTAATTCAAAAAAATAATAAAGGACTTCTTTATGGCTACATCTTTTATTCTTTTTTGGTCATTAAATTTATATATGTAATATATAATGTTCTTTTTTTTTATCAATTCAATAAATTGTCAATTCAAATATTTCTCCAATTATATAAAAATTATGTTTATTTGTTAAGGTAACTTTATTTTTTTCATTAGGAGGATTGCCTTTAATTCAAAAAAAAAATAAAGGCTTCTCTTTTCATCTTCCAAATGAGTGTTTACTATCTGCAAATGAGTGTTTTTTTTTTAAATAATAATAAAATTAAAATTAAATAAATAAAAGCATTTGGTTTATTAAACCGGTTAAACCTGACCAAACCAGGAAAAATAAAATAAAATGGAGAATCGGTTCAAGTGAACCGCTCCTTCCTTCTTCCTCCTCCTTCCCGTGTACGTTCAAACCGCACCCTTTAATGGTGGTTTTTAATTTCGCGATGTTTCACCTCCAAAACGTCTTCATTAACTTTGATTCAGCATCCTCATGTCAAAAACGTGTTTAGTTTGTGATATCATCAACGAATTCAGCCCCGTTTTCGTCCGAGTTCGTTTTGCCCCAAATCGAATTTGATGTCGTTTGGGATGATTTTTCAACCATTTCTTACAATTGAATACACCACATTGATCACCAGAATAAGAGGAAGAGATTAGTGCAGTCAATTTGATATGTTGTTCACATTTTAAGATCGACTATAAAAACCCTTTCAACCTTCGGAACCTCCGTCCACCATTGAAGGCCAATTTCCAAGCTCTGGATCTAGTTCATCGTGTTCTAAAACCTGTAATCTACAATCCCATTCAAGTTTTTTTTTTAGAAAAGCATGGAAAATAGAATATGCCCAATTTCATATTCGATTCGTCGGAGCCACCTCGCCTGGCTTCGTCCACCGCTACCAGAGCCACCTAACGCCTCCCATATGTGCGCCAAGGCGTAGGGATCCCACAACCATCGCCTCCTCCACCGCATGATCTGTCGGCGCCGCCAGGGATCACCAAAGTGGTGCCGGATTTGATCTGTTGTTGTGTTGGGCTGTAGGAGGAAGAAGGCCTAACTACGAAAAAACTCCCAAACATTCTGTTTTGGTAAAATATGCCCTTATTTCAGTTTTACAATTTATAAAAAGTATCCCACGGTTTTAGAATGTAATATTTAGAATGTTGTTGCTGTATATTCAATTTTGGAAACATTTTTATATGGTATGTTCAAATACGGAGTATCATTCATTGATTTTTTTATTTCTTTATTTTGGATGATTACTATTTATTTTATTTTGTGGATTACTACTTTATGTATTTAATTTTTGTTTTTTAATTTAGTTCATTTATTTGTAAAGGAAGACGTCTATCTTATAAGGAGTCTATTATCTTAATTTAATCATTTTATAATAATTTATTAATCTATATATATCATCTATCTATCGATATATACACCAAGTCTATAATATCTATATACAATCTATATCTAATAATATTATCTTGATTTCTATATATGGATGATCCAACTTCTACTTCATTGTCAAAAATATATGGTATGTTCAAATATCATTCATTCATTTTTTTTATTTTTTTTATTTTGGATGATTACTTTTTATTTTATTTTGTGAATTACTATTTTATGTATTTAATTTTTGTTTTTTAATTTAGTTCATTTTTGTTGTATAGGAAGACATCTATCTTATAATGAGTCTATTATCTTAAGAGTCTATTATCTTAATTTAATCATTTCATTCATGTCTATAAATACAAGCCCGATAAATAATTTATTAATCTATATATATCATCTATCTATCGATATATACACCAAGTCTATAATATCTATATACAATCTATATCTAATAATAATAACAATAGAAAAGTTGTGTTCAACATAATAAATGCGTAATTTTTTTGAAAAATATACATTAAATAACAAAATTAATTCAAACTTATCAAAAATGGCAATTTATTTGTGATTGTGACTTTGTTGCGACTTATTGTATGTTTGTATACTTTTATCTTCCAAAAACCTCTAATATATGTGTGTGTGATATGTCACACACACACACACTGTAAAGACCGGGAAATTTTAGAATATTAAATTATTAAAATAATGATTTATAATCATTCCGATTTCTAAGATTTGGGAGGTTTGGAAAAACTTGTCCTTGAGCCCAGTTTTGATTTTAAAATCCGTCCGGCATCGTTTTAGAATTTGAACTTTGACGGAATCTAATTCCGCTTTCGAGCTCCAATGTCTTGATAAATTAATTCTAATAATGATTTACAAGTTCGATATAAATTTTATAGTGTCGAGATTGAGATAGAGCGTCGAGATACTTTAGCGTCGGTATTATCGGGTTTAATTAGTTGAAATTTCAAAATTGTTAGTTGTTCTCTCTCTATTTTCTTTTTCCTTTTCTTCGTTCTCTCTCCCCCCTCTCTCGTTTCAAATGGCCTCTAAGGCCTAGGACAAGAGGTCCTCTTTTTCTTGTTGACTTGCAATTGCCAGCTACAATTTCTTATTATGTACAATTTCATTCTGTAAACCCACACAAAAAGGAGCCCTCCCTCCCTTTCTTGTTTTCTGGTTGCAGAACCCCAACAGCTCCCAAGAACCACCACCACCGAGAGCCATCTCCTTTCCCCACCATCTCATTCCACCGTCACCTCCACCTCGCCACCCCTTTCCTCCCCGTCAGTCACCACCGTTAACACCAGTAGCCACCATCACTTCCGCTGCGCATCTCCTTTCCCTGTTCATTGTCTGTCGAGCAGCACCAAGGCCACGCCTCAAAGCTCCTCCTCCTTCCTCTGATCCCGAGCAGCAGTAGGCGTTACCGCCCCCCCCCCCCCCCTTCCTTTCCCCCGACACCGACGAACGCCAGGAGAACCACCGGACCGCCGCCCCCTTCTCGCGCCCTGTTCCGAATCCGAAGAGCGGTAAGCCTTGCCATCCTTCCTCCCGCTCTCAAGCTCGATAAAAAATCCACCTTTTGACATCCTATTGTCGTCCTAGGCCAAGATCGTTGATTCCGACTCCGACGAGACCGAATCGAGCATTCCGGCGAGAACAAATTCCTCTCGGTGAGACTTCTCTTCCTCCTTAATCCCTGCTCTTGTTTCGATCCTATGGGTTGTTTGAGGTCGGTAATCGGTCTTTGAGTGTGGTTGGGTGAGAACGGCCGCCGGCAGGCCAGACTCCTCCTCCTTCTTTCCCCTTCGCTTTTCCGTCGGCGGTCTGAGGCTCTGAGCCTTGTTCTGTTGGGAGAGACGGGATGTGGGCCCCCTTCTTTTATTTGACCTCCTTTCCATCTGAATTCAAGGAAGGCAGAGTGAGTGGGCCGGGTTTGGGCTTTAGAATTTGGATCCGGGTTATATCAATTGAGAGAAAGGGTATTCGGTGTGGGCTGAGAGATTGGGCGGGTCTGGATCATTTTTCCGGGTTTAAGTCTGGGCCCATCTTCATCGTTATAAATTTTTATTGTTACTAGATATTGTTTTACACAGGCTCATGTTATATATGTAGGTATTTAAATTCAAAACGCTATTGTATTATTATTATAGTATTTTAATTGGTTATCGTTAAATTGTTTTGAGCGAAATTGTTTGGGTTATAATATGGGATTGATTTTGATGATTAGCTAATTGATTTAATTTAGTTTTATCTGATTATTTAAATTAACTTATTGGGAAATAATTATGTGGTATTTTAATATATGATTTAGAAAGGGTAAAATTAGTTATTGATGTCATTTTAAAAGTGATTTGTTAAAATGGATTGATTTTTGTGTTTATTTTAGATAAATAATGTTTGAATTATTTTAAAAGGGGTTTTCAAGTTTTCGGAAATATCTCTTAAATGATTTATTGTTTGAAAACCAAAATGCCAGAATTAATTCTATAATATGATTTTGAGGTATTGGTTTTATCGGTTAAATGTTTAATGTCGGGATTCGTTGTCTTGGTTTGATAATGTTGGTTTTGAGAAGGAAGTTTGGAAATATTGCTGGTATGTTTTATCAATGGTTTTGATTGGAAGAATGCTTTTGGTTGATCAAATCGGAAAGGTTTTGGAAAATGGTTTTACCGTCGATGGTTTTAAGGATATTGAGAACATGGGTTCGTGTGTGTGAGAATGTTGGTTCAGTAGCTTAATAAAATGGCTTGATGATAGGTGTGTATTGCGGTTGGATTGCTTTTGGACTTGCGTTTGGGCCCTTGATTGCGTTATTTGTTGTTCTGCATTCTCAGGTAAGTTTCCTAGGGGGCTTACTCAGGTTGGACATTCATGCCTGTTGTTGCATTTTATGTTAGGTGTTGCATATGCATAAAAGCATGCCATGTAGTATCCTGTTCAGGTTGCACTAATTGAATGAGCATCTGCTTACTTTATGCGTTTGAAACAGAACGGCCGTTATCTGTGATAGTCCTAGAGTCTTTGCTAGGGTCATAGGGTAGCCCAGCCTTATCGGGTACCCTGAGTCAATCGAGTCATGAACTTCCTTATATTATGAGATGCCTGCGGGCTTTATTGTGGAGCGGGTTAGGCATGCGTGCCGCCCGATTATGATGGAATGCATTCACGAGCTGGCCAGTCTCCGCCCTATCGGAAGGGGGTGGAGGTAGGAGAGGGATATGCCACTTGGCATTGTCTTGGGACCTTTACAGTATTTTTACACATTATTATGACTAGGAGCATGCTAGTGTGTTTGACTTTCGTATTGCATTAGAGCATCTTTATTAGGTATAACACATACTATGTGGCCTCAGCGAGGACTGCCGGTCCCGCATGAGTGGCTCGATCTGACTCCTTTCCCCGTTCTTCTTTTAAAGGTATTTTCTGCAGATTTGAGTGCTCGATGTCTTTATGACGGGGTTTTCTTTTTGCGAATCGAAGAACCTGGCTAAATCTCTAACTCATTATAAATGGTAATCATCCACTTATGTTTTGGTCTTGACCCGGCTCCGCCGTGGCGATTTGTATCTTAATTTTGCTTCCGTCTTGCTTCCGTTTGAAATGAATTTCGTGAAATTTAAAACCTCGACCCATACCTGGATTGCAAGATCCGAACAAGGGGTTTTATCCCTTGAAACATAACCCGAAAATCATAATTCTGGGCCCACCCACCCCCCCCCCCCCCACATTAAATAATTACATGTAGTAGAAAGTCACAAGTTTATGAATCGTTTACCTCTAATCCTTAATTTTTTTTATAAATATCTATCTCATAAATAACATAGTATTAAATCTATTAGTTTTTTTATTCTTTTTTTTTCCACAAACATATAATAGAGAAAAGTTTAATAGTTTTTCTCATCATAAAAATAAGTTACAATTAAGCAATAAAGAACAGAGATTTTTAAAATAAATCAATTAAATAGTATTAAACCGGATTGGGTTAACTTTGCAAATAAATCATTTTTTTGATTGACTTTGTGTATTTCCCTCTTAAAATATATTCTTATATCAATATAAATAAAAATTAAATGGTACTAAACATATCTCTTGCATCACCATAGGCATGCTTACTATAATAATCTATAATAATCCTAGAAAAAGTGTCGTGTTCAGCTCACCATAAATGCATACCTCATTACTTCTAATATTTTATCTTTTCATCTTCCAAAATTTGTATATTTATTAATTTGAATTTATTTATTTCTGTATTAAAGTGAATGTCTTGAACTCAAAGAAATAAATGACTCTCTTTTCATTTTCTGTTAAAGTGATGCAATGCTTACTTCCTTGGTCCAAGTAGTAATCCTCGCCTCATAAGTCTTATACCCTCGTAAATATATATACCTAATAAATCGAAATTTTTTTCGAAATATTCAAGAAAAAATAAATATTTACGAAAAAATTCACGACTTCAAAATATTTACAAAAATATTCAAAATTTGCAGAGTTCACAGAAACACGCGGACTGAAACCGCGTGTTATTAACAATTGATATCTCCCCCCGAAAAAATTTGGTCAAATTTAAAGTTGTTATAGAAACGCGATTTGAAACCGCGTTTTATAATCCAGTTGGGATAAAACGCGATTTCAAGCCGCGTCTTTATGTATTTTAAAATTTAAAAAAAAATGAAATGAAGTAACACGCGGCATCAAGCCGCGTTTTACGTTACTGAAATTAAAAAAAAAAAAAAAGGAAGAAGAAGGAGGGGAGGCAGAGCGCCATCCCGGAGCCGGAAGCCAACAGGTCGAGGCGTCAAGCGCCACCACCTTCTCCTAGCATGCCTCTTCCCGCCTGCGATTCTCCGCCCATCGTCGAGCCTCTTCCAGCCGACCGCCGAACCTCTTCTGGCCGTCCACCAACCATCGCCTGCGACTCCTCCGTCCACCACCGCTACAACCTTCTCCGGAGAGCCTGGTAAACTCGATTTCCATCTCAATTTCTTGCGTCAAGAGCCTTACGATCGTGCAATTGCTCGCTTCTGGTGCAATTTCATTGACGAAAAATAGGCGAAACTTGATTTAAGTTCCAATTTCTTTAAATTCAATTCACGTGAATGGATTAAAAATGAAATTCGATTGGGGAAATTAGGTTTCTTCGGAGAACCAGGCTTCGGCGGGTGGCTGCGGTGGGTGGAGGAGTCTCAGGCAATGGTCGGTGGACGGTGGGAAGAGGCTCGGCGGTGGTGGCGATGGTCGCGGGCGGTAAAAGGCCAGGAGAAGGTGGTGGCGGCTCGAGACTTGTAACAGCCCAGAATTATGATTTCCGGGTTACGTTTTAAGGGATAAAACCCCTTGTTCGGATCTTGAAATCCAGGTACGGGTCGAGGTTTCAAACTCATTTTAAGATTAGTAGAAAGAGGGATTTCAAACCCTAAAAACCTCGAAGGGCTGTTGGGTACCCTTAACTTGTCCTAAGACTATGTCGCGAAATCCAATTCAAACGAAAGTAAAGCGGAAGCAAAGTTAAGATACAAAATGTCACAGCAGAGCCAGGTTAAAACCAAAACGTAAGCGAATGATTACCATTTATACCAAGTTAGAGAATTAGCCAGGTTCTTCAATTCGCCAAAAGGAAACCCCGTCATATAGACATCGAACACTCAGAATCTGCAGAAAATACCTTAAAAAAAATAACGGGGAAAAGAGTCAGATCGAGCCACTCATGCGGGACCGGCAGTCCTCGCTGAGGCCACATAGTATGTGCTATACCTAATAAAGATACTCTAATGCAGTACGAAAGTCAAACACACTAGCATGCTCCTAGGTATAATAATGTGCAAAAATATTGTAAAGGGCCCAAGACAATGTCAAATGGCATATCCCTCTTCTACCTCCACCCCCTTCCGATAGGGCGGAGACTGGCCAGCTCGTGAATGCATTCCATCATAATCGGGCGGCACGCATGCCTAACCCGGTCCACAATAAAGCCCGCAGGCATCTCATAATATAAGGAAGTTCATGACTCGATTGACTCAGGGTACCCGATGAGGCTGGGCTACCCTATGACCCTAGCAAAGACTCTAGGACTATCACAGATAACGGCCGTTCTGTTTCAAACGCAATAAGTAAGCAGATTCTCATTCAATTAGTGCAACCTAAACAGGATACTACATGCATACTTTTATGCATATGCAACACCTAACATAAAATGCAACAACAGGTATGAATGTCCAACCTGAGTAAGCCCCCTAGGGAACTTACCTGAAGATGCAGAACAGCAAAATATCGCTAGCAAGGGCCCAAATGCAAGTTCAAAGCAATCCAAAAGCAATAAACACCTATCATCAAGCCATTTCCATAAGCTATCGGTTCATCATTCATACACACGATACCCAAGTTTTCTACATCCTCAAAAACCAATCGATTGTAAAACCATTTTCCAAAACCTTTTCGATACGCTCAACATCAACCAAAACCATTTACTTTCAATCAATCCCATTGATAAAACAGTACCAACCATATTTATAAATCAAAGCCCATAACTTATTCCAAATTCCTAAAACCACAATTTAAAACATCGCAAAATACATATTCCAAATAATGTTATTTTCCAACTACTAATATATGAAATTCCATAATTATATTTTTTTTTCTTTTTCAAAATAATAGAAATAATAATAATATTGATAATGGCTCGATAATTTAATACTACATAGTATATAAATCTGAAATCCCATAAGGAGAAATAACAACAACAATTAATAATAACCAAGACAGGCCCAAAACTCAACCCGAAAAAGAGGAACCCGGATCCAGTCCAACTCAAAGCCCAACCCGGATCCAATGAAATATGATTTTCTTTAAAACAAAACCGGTTTCCTTAGTTAAATAAAATCACTGAACCGGTCCAATAAAACAACATAAGTAAAACTGAACCCAACCGGTACTATTCACTTGTCTCCCCCAAAGTGTCGTTTGAAACTGGAAGAAGGAAAAGAGGGGAGAAGGCCTTGTCGGCGACTCCAGACTCTCCGACCACAATCAACACGAAAGGGGGTTCAATCGAGAGAAGGAAGAAGGAAGAAAGAGCGTGCTCACCGAGATTCGAATCTTTGCCGGAAAAGTTCGATTAGGTTCGCCGGAGGCTCGGTCTAGCTCGCCGGAGGTGTGGAGAGGCTCCGGGGACCTGGAATGGCGGGGACGGATCATAAAGGAGTGACTTTAAGGGGGTTCTGAGTTGAAAACGAAAGCGGGAACATTACCGGCCTTTACGAGACGAAAACAGGAGAAATGAAGGGGAGTTGGTGACGGCGGTGGTGCTCCTGGGCGGCTCGGACGAACATCGGAGGAGTTGCTATTGCTCGGACTCGAAGGAAGGGGGGGTGGAAGAGTGTTGCTAAGAAGGAAGGCGGAGGTGTCCGGCTCGAGTTCTTCAAACAAAACAGGGCTCCTTGGGGTGCTCCTGGGCGACTTCTAGCGACTCCCTGGCATCGGAAATGGTGGAAAACGCGCCTGCTGCTTGGACTCAAAGGAAGAAGCTGCTGGTGTGGCTCGGGAGCTGCGCTTGGCCGGTGCTCGGATGCGGCTCAGGGAAGCCCTGGTGGCTTGCCCAATCGGAGGTGAAAGCAAGGAGGTGGCTCACTGATTCTTCACATAATGGAACAGGAGAGAGAGAGGATTGATTTGTGGGTTTTGGGAACCAAGGAAATTGGTGTTTTAAAAATTGAAATGGAGGAGAGCTGTGAAATCCGGACAGGGGATGTCAGAGGGAGCGAGGCAAGAGAAGATGGGTTTTGGAATTTTCTCAGATTGGAGAAAGGGAGGAGGGGTGCTCTGTGCACATAGGGGGAAGTTGAGTTTAACAAAAGAAAGGAGACCAAATAGGTTCTGAGCTTCACGGGTACAAGAGAGAGAGTAAAGAAAAAGAAAAACAAATTTAGGAGTGATCCCCAACCATACCAATTTCAGGACAAGAAGAGCTACTGCTCGAAAAGGGGGGAGATTTGCGACACAAAATGTTACCAGAATTTACATTTGAAACACCCGATAATAAAACGCGGAACCCTCTCTCAACCTCATCCCAACTCAAAATTTCAAATCGAATTTCCAAACTCGAATTAATTAATTCGATAAAATCTCCCTCATATTCCAAAATCTCAAGTCAAAATAGCGGAATTGAAATCCGTTAGAAAAATCCGTTAAAATTATGCCGGAATTCATTTTAAGAGATTTTAAATAACCCGATTTAAATTCATTTTTAATTTCTTTTTCCAAAATTTAGGATTTAAAATCCGGGCCTTTACATTATTTAAAATCCGGGCCTTTACAAGACTTGTCGCGCCTCTTGATCCGGTTGCAGCGCTTCTCCTTCTTCCTCTTTTTTTTTTTAATTTCAGTAAAGTAAAACGCACGCGGCTTCAAGCCGCGTGTTACTTATTTCATTTTTTTTAATTTGAAAATACATAAAGACGCGGTTTAAAACCGCGTTTTATCCCGACTGGATTATAAAACGCGGTTTCAAACCGCGTTTCTATAACAAATTTAAATTTGACCAAATTTTTTCAGGGGGAGATATCAATTGTTAATAACACGCGGTTTCAGTCCGCGTGTTTCTGTAAACTCTGCAAATTTTGAATATTTTTGTAAATATTTTGAAGTCGTGAATTTTTTTGTAAATATTTATTTTTTCTTGAATATTTTGAAAAAAAATTCTAATAAATCTCATATTTTTGTTATTCAAAATTATATATACACTTAGGTCATACTACGTATCTTATAAATTAAATTGTTTTTGCAAAAACAACTCTATATATTTGACATGGGGGAAGAAAAATATGTGATTAAGAAGAACTTCATAGTTAGCCTAAAAAAAATTCATAGAAAAAGAGTCTCAATTGAGAAGAAACATGTCCCGTGCATCGTACGAGCATTCAACACAAGATCCCAGTTCTTGAATTTGTGGTTTATCTCACAAAATATCAGAGTTGTTTGGTTGACAAATTTTTTGGAACAAATCACATGTCCCGGGCGTAGCACGGGTCTGACTTCCTAGTTTAAATTATAAATATCAAGTTTTTTTAACCTTTCCTTTTTTTTTTTCCAAAATCCCCAGTAAGCTCGATGCCTCGCATATTGCCATATTTTAGCTAGTTGACGTTCTCAAATGCGGATTATTTAGGATTTAAATAAAAAATTAAAGTCAAACATAAATTGTCTGATATCCTTGTTGTTTGCTTAATTAGCTATGACATGTTAACGTGACTACACGACGTTCTTATCAAAGTCGTTTTATATAATATATGATTCCATTAAGGCCAAAATACATAAATACTTTATTCACTTTTATTTTTAATTAATCACCCGTTGACTAAGAGTTTTCATTTTACTCTAGCTATAGTTATTTAGAAGTAACCATCCATTCCCTATTTCTCATAATATTGAACTTCTATTAACTTGAAAGCAAAAGACAAAAATGTCCCCAAATGGTTTGATTTTTAGTCTTTTTGGTACAAAATTGTCATCAATATATGCAAGTTCTATAATTAATTAAGTTTGAAATTTGAACTAACCTCAAACTTTCTAAAATTTTGGAGGGACGTACTCCTAAAATCCATATTTTGAACACTTACCAAGCGGCAAGTGTCCTCCTCCGTCGGTAGGTCGAATGTCGTCATACCTTCTTTGGTCATCAGCGCTTTGTTTGCCCCCTCCTATGACAGTGCTTCATAGGGATTTAATCGAAGGTGTTCAGTTTCCGTCTTCAATGTGTTAATGCACACCTGCGATTTATTCCTTAAAACTATATAAATAGAAATAATAATAGTAATGTAATAAAAAAACAAATTAGCTTGGGGGCCTTTTAGCCTTTTATTTTTAAGTTATATTAATATTAGAAGTTTAAAGATAAAAGGGTGGATATATGGGTGGTTAATTACTTGTAAATAATTTGCTATAGGTACGTATAACATGTGATTAAATGAAAACTTTTAAATAATGGAGGGTTGATTGAAAACAAGAATAAAATAAATGGTGGTTTTATAAATTTTGTGGCCATTCATTGATGTTGTGATATATGCTTAATAATTATTGGTTTTTCTATCCTATCTCTTTAGGGCATAGGATAGAAAGACCCTAAATTGGAAAAGATTTCATACTAAAAAAACAAGCGATCTTAAGAATCTAATTAAAAAAAGGCTAAAATAATTTTTTTTTTAAATTAAAAAATTTCCAAATTTAGACTCTTATCCTATATATGCCCAAAAATCGAATTACTATATACTGTATGTGATAATATGTAATACGGTTTTTCTATCATATGCCCTAAGGGTATTGGATAAGACACTATATTGGGAAAGATTCCCTACAAAAAAGGTAAACGACCTTAAAAATCTAATTAAAAAATGCTAAAGTAGTTAAAAGTTAAAAAAAAAATTCCAAATTGAGGGTCTTATCCTATGTCCTTGGTGCATAAGATAGAAAAATCGTATATAATAATGAATATGCCCTGCATACATATTAGTCGTTGGATCATATGATTGCTATATATATTATTGTATCTGCAAAATTAATACTCCCTCCGTTCAACAAAACTTGTCGTTTACTATTCCTGCACGCTTTTTTAGAATGATAAAAACTATATAAAATATTCATTTTTTTAAATTTTTTTTTAAACAAGTTTGTACTTATTAATAATAACTACGAAATTGTTAAAAAAAATTATTTAAAAAGTCGATATTTTATATAGTTTTTAGCTCCTAAAAAAGCGTGCATGAATAGTAAAACGTCAAGTTTTGTTGAACGGAGGGAGTAATTAACTAGTGTAATACACGTGCCTTGAAGGCACGGGATTTTGATTCATTTCAAATTGAATATCGTTCTATATATCTATATATAATACTACATTAATATAGGATTTTTTTGGTAACTGTCCATTTTAGTTGGGCTGTTTTACTAAATGTCCATTTTTATAATGGATTTTGTAAAATGTCCTAAAATAACATGTTTACCCTTGCTATAATATATCCCACGCGCTCACGTTCTCTCTGTTCTTCTTCCTCCCCTTTTCCCTTTACTGTTCTCGATGTTTGTTTAGCACTCTCTACGGCTGCGATCTCCACCGTCCACGGAGATTAGATTGAATTCGAATCTTGGTTGAGCTATTCGGCGTCCAAGGATCCGCCGACGCTTATTAATTATAACTCGTTCCCGTCTGCCAACGGAGCACCGCACAATTTCTCCGAGATCTGACCGTTTCTGATTAACGACATGGGCGAATCGAGCGTTGTGGGAGCTCGGAGCTCCGACGGTCTCTGCTAACACACGCCGTCGCGTTTCATCCAAATTCGCCGGTTTGATCATTCGAATCCGCTAATTGTATGATTTCATCCTTTATGTTCTCTTAAACTGACTTTGTTTCTCAGGCTATTTTGACAGCTCGTACTGTTCGAATACATCATTCCCTTTCTAAGGTTTTGATTAGATATTTTTAATTTTATATATCATTTTCTGGCTGTCATCATGTGGCTATACACATGTATACATGGTGACAAGTTCTAAATCATCAATCTCTTAATTATTAATAAAAGTTTATAAATAAAAGCAGAATATAAATGTAATTTTGGTAACAACTGTTTTTTTATATCATTTTTTAAAACTTTTTTATACAAGGTGAGTGTCGCCACGCACCCTCATTAGTAGTGGCATTTGGTGATAACAAAAAAAAGTGTGTTATTAGTGGTGTCATCAAAGAAAAACAGTGTCACCACAAGTGTATCAAGGGAAAGAATGGTCAAGTGTTATTAGTCGTGTAATCAAAGAAAAATAGTGTCACCACAAATGTTCAAAGTGGTGTCACCACAAGTGTATCATGGGAAAGAATGATCAAGTGTTATTAGTCGCGTCATCAAAGAAAAATAGTGTCACCACAAATGTTCAAAGTGTTATTAGTCGTGTCATCGAAGAAAAATAGTGTCACCACAAATGTTCAAAGTGCATGGTGTCACCACAAGTGTACGTATCAAGGGAAATAATTTTCAAGTGTTATTAGTCGTGTCATGAAAGAAAAATAGTATCACCACAAATGTTCAAAGTGTTATTAGTCGTGTCATGAAAGAAAAATAGTGTCACCACAAATGTTCAAAGTGGTGTCACCACAAGTGTATCAAGGGAAAGAATGGTCAAGTGTTACTAGTCGTGTCATCAAAGAAAAATAGTGTCACCACAAATGTTCAAAGTGGTGTCACCACAAGTGTATCAAGGGGAAGAATGGTCAAGTGTTATTAGTCGTGTCATCAAAGAAAAATAGTGTCACCACAAATATTAAAAGTGTTATTAGTCGTGTCATCAAAGAAAAATAGTGTCACCACAAATGTTCAAAATGTTATTAGTCGTATCATCAAAGAAAAATAATCTCACCACAAATGTTGAAAGTGGTGTCACCACAAGTGCATCAAGGGAAAGAATGGTCAAGTGGTATTATTCGTGTCATCAAAGAAAAATATATAGTGTCACCACAAATGTTCAAAGTGTTATTAGCCGTGTCATCATAGAAAAATATATAGTGTCACCAAAAATGTTCAAAGTGTTATTAGTCGTGTCATCAAAGAAAAATAGTGTCACCGCAAATGTTCAAAGTGGTGTCACCACAAGTGTATCAAGGGAAATAATGGTCAAGTGTTATTAGTCGATGTCACCACCACCTCTATCACTGTCACCACCACCCATATTGTTGTCACCACCCGTATCGCTGTCACCGCCCTATCGGTGTCACCACTCCTATCACTGTCACCACCACCCCTATCACTGTCACCATCACCCCTATCACTGTCATCACCACCTCTATCGTTGTCACCGCCCTATCGTTGTCGCCACTCCTATCGCTGTCACCACCACCCCTATCACTGTCACCACCACCCTTATTGCTGTCACCACCTCTATCGTTGTCACCGCCCTATCTTTGTCACCGCCCTATCTCTGTCACCACTCCTATCACTGTCACCACTCCTATCACTGTCACCACCACCCATATTGTTGTCACCGTTGTTGGTGACACATGGGGTGATCACTTTTTTTGGGTGACGATGACAATTTTGTTTTTTAGAGGTTTTTTTACGAGATCATTGACAACAACGGTGTCACCACTCTTATCAAATGTGACACTATAATACAACCGATATAGTGTCACTATATAATATCATCAAAATATTGTGTCACCATGCTATTATTACCCTTTAAAATGATCGTAAATATAAAAAATATCATTTAAAACTAAAATTATCATAAATATAAAGATATCACCAAAACTAAAATTATCATTAGCATCCCCATTCCCATGTGTGGTAGAATGCACATTATCTACAAAATAAGAAAGGGCTTAATGGGCTTATGACACATACTGTCAATTCCAAGCTGGTTAACAACGGCAACAAGCTGTTGATGGAGCTCAAAAGACCAAACAACTCGTGGCTTCTTCATTGAAAAACTATCATTCTTATCCTCATTGTCTTCATCGTCTCCTTTCCTCTTCGAACTCTTCAAATTCCCTGTCATCAAAGCTACCTGAGTGCTCAAGATCCTCTTGCTTCTGCGCACTGTCCCCGTCATTTAAGATTCCTGATTGCTCAAGATCCTTCCAATCCTTCTTCTTCTTCTTGCGAACAACGTGCTGCCATATGTTCTTAAGAGCTTCTATACAGACCGACTTGATCAAATAGTCGCAAGCGCCATGAGTTACGCCCTTCATCACGACATTCTTAGTGTCATCAGCTGACATCACTGTTCCAATAAGAGAATACAACCAGCAGCCACACTCATCATCAGCAGCAGCAGCATCTTAGCCAATTTCTGGATCCGACGATTGATGCTCAGATGATGGCCAATTTCTGGCTTCGTCAATTTCAGTCGCCATATTACGTACGTACTAGCTATCAAATACAAAAACAATTTCTATGAGCATACTGTACAAAGCTATCAAGTTTTATTAAAGCTATCAAAATCAAATACAAAATTCGAGCAGAGAAGCGTAACTCGGTAGGTCTAGATCCGAATTTTTCTCGAGTAATGACATGAATTGTTGACATCCATTGATCGAAGGGGGAATGAAGAGTAACGAGGAAATACCTTGATCGGTTGAAGAAAACCCTAACAGCCCGATTCGAAACCAGATCTGAATATAAGAGTGATTCGAAGCAAGCTAGGGAGGCTCTCGACTTCAAAATTCAGGCGCAATATCCTCGTTATGTAACAACAAACTCTCATCGATCGCCAATTTCGACTTCGATGTAGGGATCGTGAGGGAACAATCGATCGCGGCTGCACAAGGGCAGCACATCGGTCCTCGGCGGCGTTGTGTTGGTTGTCATCGCCATCAGACGAGATCCAATCGTCGTCAGCGGAGGCGCGAGGAGAGATAAACGATTGGAGGAAGTTGATTTGGAAGAAGCTGAGGGCGGAGATGGATGCAATGAAGGCGATATTTGCACCGATCTAGGTCAGAGGAGGAAGAACGAACGCTGCTTTACAAACAGAGAGAGGGGTAAAATGGGGTTTACAAAAAAATTGTGGACATTTAACAAAATGTGAAATTAGGTGGACATTTAGCAAAAGGATCATATGAAAATGGATATTTAACCAAATATTTTCATTAATATATACTTGTTTACAACAAAAATAATATGTATAAAGTATTTTTTTTTAATTTATAAATTAGTTGGAAAGCGATACAATATAATTTTTTAAATGATTTAATAAGGTAGAGTAGTAATAAAACTCAAACACACCACCTATTATAATTTTCAATACATATATAATTATTATCATTAGGATAAAACTAAAAAGGAAAATATAAGTTGTCATATAATGATTAAAAAAATCATAAGCACATGATTGTACGAATACTTTTGAAGTTATGTAGATATACATTACTTATTCATTATTTTCATGAGAAATATGGCTAGAAAGAGGGAAAAATAAATAGAGAAAATAAAGGTAAGATGGTAAAAAAACAAGTGATATAAGGCGTGTCGACATAAGATGTAAAATAAGTAATGCTTGTAAGTCTTACTAACTTTACAAAAAAAAATTGTAAGTCGTAAATTATTGAAATTATAATAAGGTACATCTAGAGTGTATAAAATAAATATAGATGTAAAATATTCATTTTGGGGATAAATATTTTTTTCTTTGATATTTGAAGCCAAACACCCAAAATTAATCATAAAAGAGTGTTTATTTATTTATTTTTAAAGGATAATATATGCAAATTTCACATTTTCTTTTCTCAAAATTCTTCAATTTTTGTTTGTAGATCTTAAAATGTTATTCTTTTTATTCTAAATGGTCATTTAAGATGTTTAAAATAAATGTAGTTTATCTCTAAAAAATCTTTTGTTAAAAATTTATATAGATGTCATGTAGAATGTGCAGAGTAAGTATGGATTTAAAATATTCATTTTGGATAATTATTTTTCTCAATTTTTGAAGGTTAACAGGTGCAAAAATAATTTCTTCTTAAAATTAATGATGTTTTGCTTCTATCTCCAAAAATATTTTTAAAAAATTCAAAAACAATTTAAGATGTCTATATTGTATAATGAATGTAAATTTTAAAAAGAAATATATAATATTATTGATGAATGAAATGTATAGAGAAAGTCATGATATTAATGAAATAATGATATAAAAGACCACACAGAATGATAATATCCAAAATTGTGGTCCGACGTATCAATGTATATAATCTTTTCTATGAAAAAATAAAATAAATATTTTTAAAATAGATAAAAAAAAATTGATATAATTAGCATATCAATTTAAATAATCTTCGTATGAAAAATAGGAAACAAATATATGTCAAATGGGAAACAAATAATTTCAGCAATAATATTGACCAATAAGAAAATACCATTTGAATAAAAAAAATCAACTTTAATTGTGGACGTGACACGTCAGCAAAATGCTAGCAGAATTAGTAATATTAATTGATTGATACTAGATATTATCAGCTAGCTAGACAGCACCTGATATTCAGTGATCCAAAATCTGAGAAACTTTGTTATTAATTTGATTGTGTTTAATAAATAAGGAAAAAAGAACATTACTTTCTCCACATCTCCACTATCCCTTTATCCCGAAGAAGAACACTTAAAAGGCCTTCCTTCTTTAACATTCCATCAACCAATTAACCCACCCCGGCGACCAAACTATAGGAAAAAAAGATGTTGCAACACCCAGTCCGGGTAGCGAACCTAACTGATCCTGATCTGACAACAGCGTTACTCGACGCTATCTACACAGACATGGCGAATGCGGACGCTAAGACTCTGTTAAACATCGAGAGATTCGTGACTCTTACAGTCCTACTCTTTGCCTTAGCTTCCTCCTCCTCAATGGCTTAAAGAAGTTGTTTGCGGTATGGCTCATTAAGATTGTGTCTTGGGCATGTTAGACGATACTCCCGGTCTTGCTCTCTTACACTTTGGGTCTTATGAGAGGCATTACCATGTCCTCAATAGGTAAAATTTGGTCTGTCTTTTTGCTGTTTGTATATGCGAGTTTCGACAATCGCAGTGCTTTTAGCCTTGATGAAAGAAATGGAAGATTGAGGATCTTCATCCAGTTTCTTGCCAACTTTTTCTTTATACTACTTCTTGTCTACTATCTATCTTTTAGATCTCAAGTTCTTCCCATCCTACTCGTGTTTCTTGTCGTGCTTATGAAGGTCGTAGAGAGAATGGTTGCATTGGGATGTTTATAGTTATATATATTAATTATAATCATAATTAATATATATACTATAATGTTTATAGAATATATAAATGTTAAATAATTAAAAATAAAAATAAAAGATGTGGAATCCACATTTGGCCTTCCGAAATTCCAAGCAAAATTTGGCCTTTGATTTAGAAATAGCCTACCAAAAATTTGGCCAAAATAGAAAATGGTATATGGTGGAAGAGAAAATAGGCTAAAATAACAATTATAGCCTATGATGGGAGTTGCTCTTAGAATAGTGAATTCCAACCTGAGCAAATAGGAATGGTGAATCCTATATTGATTGTGGAGTGAAATATTTTTGTTAGAATGGTGAATTCCAACCTGATTAGGATTTCCAGGAACCTAACCTAGCTCATGAGCAAATAGGAATGGTCCATGAGTCAAATAACTACAGTTGAGATCGAAAAAAAAATCAACTCAAATTCGTTCATTTATTAAATGAACCAAGCATGAACATATTTTAAACTCAAGTTGTTTATTATTTATACACATGAAACGAACTAAATAAGCTAAAGATGAGTAATCCTCTCGCCGGTTCTATGGAGAGCGAGGGAGGTCGAGCGAGCTAGGGCGGATCTTAGATCTGAGCCGAGGTCGAGCGAGGCAACGGCGAAGCGGAGGCGGAGGCCGGAGCGAGCGATGGAGCGATGGAGGGAGGGAGGCGATGGCGAGGGAGCGATGGAGGCCGGAGCGAACCGACGGTGGAGTCGGCGGCGGTGCGAGCGCTGGATGTGATTCCAGATCGGGGGAGGGAGAACAACGATTTGTTGAAGGTAGAAGGAGTTTTTAATAAATTACGAAAACTTACCCCATAAATATAGAAATTAAAAAAACTATCTATATTTTATTATGTGATCCATAAGCTATATTTTTATTTTTATTTTTGCACAACAAAATGTAATAAATTACAATGTACTCTTATATTTGCACGACTAAATGTAAAAAAAAAAAAAAAAAAAATAGACTTTGTGAAACTGTTATCCATGCTTGTGATGCGTTATGCGGAGTCGTGTTTAGTTTGTATGATGTTACTAGACTTTGTGAAATTTTGCTCAACATCATCTTATTTTTGCTCAACAATAGGTTATTTTTGCACAACAATCGAGACTAGCTTGTGAAATTGTTCTCAACATGATTTTATTTTCTCTCAATATTATTTTAAGAGTTGCACGACTCTGTTGTAACAATTCATGTGCCTCTCTATAGACAATAATTGCACAACATGGGGGATTGGTGAAATTTTGCTCAACATCATCTTATTTTTGCTCAACTATATGTTATTTTTGCACAACAATCGAGAGTTGTGAATTTATTCTCAACGTGATCTTATTTTATCTCAATATAATTTCATACTTTCTCAATAAATTATTGCTCAACATGTTCTTATTTTTACACAACATGGTCTTATTTTTGCTCATCAATAGACAATAATTGCACAACATGGGGGATTGGTGAAATTTTGTTGAGCATCATCTTATTTTTGCTAAACTATATGTTATTTTTGCACAACAATCGAGACTTGTGAATTTATACTCAACATGATCTTATTTTATCTCAATGTAATTTCATAATTTCTCAATAAACTGTAAGCGATTCAGAATAAATTTAAGCAGGTCTAGTTTTATTTTTTTTTTTTTAACATTTTGTCATGCAAATATAACCGTAAATTGTGCAAATATAACATTTTGTTGTGCAAAAATAAAAATAAAAATATAGATTATGGATCACATAATAAAATATAAATAGTTTTTTAATTTCTCATATTTGTAGGGTGATTTTTGTAATAAAATATAGAATTTTTTATAATTTCCATATTTACGGGGTCAGTTTTGTAATTTAATAAAAGTTTCATCTTCTATCTTGTGAAATCTTCGAACACATCGTTCGGAGGAGATCTAGCTCCGTCCCCGCCTCGCTCGCTCGCGCCGCCGCTTCGCTCGACCTCGCTCGGACACGCCACTACATATCTGGATCGGAGGAGGAGTGACGGCGGAATCCGACTTCAGATCTGGACTCGCTCGCTCGAGCCACTTCAGATCTGGACCGGATCTCGCCGGATCTTGCCGAATCCTCCATTTTGTTGGCCAAAAATCCTCCAGATTTGTCAAATTCGCACCAGATCTCGCCGAATCTCGCCGGATGAGGAAGAGAGACGCCGCAACTTCGCTGTCTGGCTTTGCCGCCATAGATCGAAACCTCCAATCCGGCGCAATCTCATATCTGTCGAAGAAGGAACTGGAATTCGGACGATGACGATTGCTCCCGATTTGGTCTCGAGAAATCTGGAAAGAGAGGAGAGGAGTCGAGAAATCTGGAAAGAGAGCGGAAACGCGTAGGAGGAGTGCGTAGGAAGGGTTTATATAGCGGCTAATTCACTAATTTGTCCCAAAACGTGGACATTTCGTAAATTAGGCCATATTTCGTAGCTATTTTGCAAATTGCCCCTTAACTTAATCTATTAATATTACTAATTCTGCTAACATTTTGCTGACGTGTCACGCCCACAATTAAAGTTGAATTTTTTATTCAAATGAGATTTTCTTATTGGTCAATATTATTATGAAAACTTTAAAATATTTGTTTCCTATTTTAAATATGATTTGAATCCGTTCCTTTTTTTTTATTTTCGGTTATATTGCCGTAAATATTGAGACATGTTTCCATTTTTTTTTCCGATTGCAATATATCTATCTATCTATTAATATTACTAATCCTGCTAGCATTTTGTTGACGTGTCACGCCCACAATTAAAGTTGAATTTTTTATTCAAATGAGATTTTCTTATTGGTCAATATTATTATGAAAACTTTAAAATATCTATCTATTAATATTACTAATTCTGCTAGCATTTTGCTGACGTGTCACGCCCACAATTAAAGTTGAATTTTTTATTCAAATGAGATTTTTTTATTGGTCAATATTATTATGGAAACTATAAAATATTTTTTTCCTACTTTAAATATGATTTGAATCCGTTCCTTTTTTTTTATTTTCGGTTATATTGCTGTAAATATTGAGACATGTTTCCATTTTTTTTTCCGATTGCAATATATCTATCTATCTATCTATCTATCTATTAATATTACTAATTCTGCTAGCATATTGCTGACGTGTCATGCCCACAATTAAAGTTGATTTTTTTATTCAAATGAGATTTTTTATTGGTCAATATTATTATGGAAACTTTAAAATATTTGTTTCCTATTTTAAATATGATTTGAATCCGTTCCTTTTTTTATTGTCGGTTATATTGCCGTAAATATTGAGACATGTTTCCATTTTTTTTTCCGATTGCAATATATCTATATATTATCTATTAATATTACTAATTCTGCTAGCATTTTGCTGACGTGTCACGCCCACAATTAAAGTTGAATTTTTTATTCAAATGAGATTTTCTTATTGGTCAATATTATTATGGAAACTTTAAAATATTTGTTTCCTATTTTAAATATGATTTGAATCCGTTCCTTTTTTTTTATTTTCAGTTATATTGCCTTAAATATTGAGACATGTTTCCATTTTTTTTCCGATTGCAATATATCTATATATCTATCTATTATCTATCTATTAATATTACTAATTCTGCTAGCCTTTTGCCGACGTGTCACGCCCACAATTAAAGTTGAATTTTTTATTCAAATGAGATTTTCTTATTGGTCAATATTATTATGGAAACTTTAAAATATTTGTTTCCTATTTTAAATATGATTTGAATGCATTCTCTTTTTTTTCATTTATATTGCCGTAAATATTGAGACATGTTTCCATTTTTTTTTTTCCGATTGCAATATTCTCAATATTCGTCTACATACATTGAACTTAAATTTGAATCTTGGTATATTTTATTTTTCGAAATTTATACTCTACATAGATTAATATCCAATTTTCAGTTTATAAAATGCTACGGAGTATAAATTAACTTTCACATATGTTCATATTTTCTCACCAATCATGCAAGTATTTTATTTTCAAATAAATTAATCAAAGAAGTACTCGGATTGCCTGCATTCATTATCTTAACGGATTGAATTCATTTAAATATTTGTTTATTATATCACATGTATCCCAATCATGTTAAAATTTACTACTCTCTCTATTCGTTTAACTAAATATGTTGTTTAATATTCATTCACGCTTTGTTAGGATGGTAAAAATTATATGAAATATTATTTTTTCAAATTTTTTATAAATTAATTTCGATAATAGGTAATCTATTAATAATATTAATTCTACTATCATTTTGCTGATGTGTCACGCTCACAATTAAACTTGAATTTTTTATTCAAATGGTATTTTCTTATTGATCAATATTATTGCTGAAATTTTAAAATATTTGTTTCCTATTTTAAACATATTTGTTTCCTATTTTTATACTAAAATATTATTTAATTTGATATGTTGTATGTCAATTTGTGATCTATTTTAATCGTCTACGTACATTGAATATTCATCAAGTCTTGGCTGATTTTATTCTTGATATTGAAATTGTTGATTTATCATATTTAACCGATTGCAATATTCCCCACAATGTCTACATGCAACGAACATGTAATAATCAATTTTTAAATATTCGATTTCAAAAATGAATTATAAAAATCAATTATAGCCAAAAAAGTGTTTTTTTATAATTTAATTATTTTAGACATCTTAAATGACTATCGAAAAATAAATAATATTTTAAGACACACAAGCATTACTAATGCTTATTTTACATCTTGGATGAGGCTTCTTAGATCACTTTTCTAAGGGTCTTTTTTTTTACCATCTTACCTTTATTTTCACTATTTATTTCTCTCTCTTTCTAATCATCTTTCTCATGAAAATAATGAATAAGTTATGTACATCTACATAACTTCAAAATTATTCACACAATCATGTGGTTATGATTTTTTAATATTTGTACGGGAGCTTATATTTTACTTTTTAGATCTATGCTAATGATAATAATTATATATTTATTTCAAATTATATTAGGTGATGTGTTTGAGTATTACTACCACTTTACCTTATTGAATCATTTTCAAAATTTGTATCGTATCTCTTTCCAACTAATTTATAAATTATAAAAAAATACTTTATACATATTTTTGTTGTAAACACGTATATATTAATATAGTATTATATAGATATATAAAATGATGTTTAAATTAAAATGGATGAAGCTCCTGAAGGCACGGGTATTACACTAGTATCAGTCTAGTTGTCAATCTGAATCAAACAAGTTGAGTGTGGGTGGAGTCAACTAAACGTTCAACATAACTTGTGGATCAATCCAACTCATTAGCCCAAGCCCAACCCAATGCAACTTATAATCTTGCGGGTTAATCATATTTGGACCATTTTGGTTTGGCCAAATTTAGTGATTATACCATTTTCAATTTTTTTTTTTGGGTAAATATAACTATGACTCTATGAGTTTTGTTTTGGACGAGGCTATTAACTAGACTGTTTTTTTTTTTTTGGTGCTAGGTATTAACAAGACTGTACGTAGTAATTGACTGTTCAATCTCGATCTATTTCATATAATAAATTGTAATAGAAAAATGGTTGACTTTGGATCATTCCATTAACTACTACGCTCAGAATATAAGACCGTCATTTATAGTCCGATTCGTTCTTTAATATCGATAGATGTTTGGACAACACTAACTATTAGAGGTGGCAATCGGACTGTTCGAGCCGGATTCGGGTATACCCATTCGGGTTCGGTCATATATTTGGTCGGGTCATATGTCGAGTGTATTGTATGTTCAGTCGGGTTCGGATCGGATCGAATAAGTTTTCGGGTTGGATAAGTTCGGGTGAAATGGATTTCGAATTGGGTTGAGTTTGGATTGGATCAAGTCGGGTCACATTTAGTTTTACTATATAATGATTATTTTTTGTTTATCGTAATTAATGACAATTAAAATTCGTTTATTTAGTTATATTATGTCTCATTATTTGTAATACGCGTTTATTTGAGTGTTTTAAATTAAGAAAATTAAAATAATTATAAAGATGAATCGGGTCTTGTCCAGGTGGTGTCAAGGATAGGTCTGGTCGTATCCATTTGAGTATAGGGTCAAAATGAATTGGACTCGAATTCGGATTTGAGTTGTACATGACATAAGATTTTCGGATTTCGATTAGATATGGATTCGGATGGGTGAGATAGGGTTCTCGGGTCGCTGTACTAACTATTATAGAGTCTACTTTAACTTGTGCACACATTAGCAAGAGTAGACTTCCTTATTTATACACACGTTTTTTTAATTTTTTTATATAAAAAAATATCAAGAACTCTACACACATGCAAGTTGGTACTAGGAATTTGGGACCACTAGAAAATGAGCTGAAAATGAAACCAACTTTATTCCTCAACTAATGCAACCTGCCTAACACTTTGATTTTTTCATGCCTTTACGGCTTTACCTGTACACCGAAAATTGCCCATATTTATTACTCTATCAAATTAAAAAAAGTGACGGAACACCAAATGGGATACAAATATCTTAACAATTTCGGAATGGCTCACCTGAAAGGACTTGTGGATAATAGTCATAGATTCCCGGTTCGAACTCCGGAATGGCTGCTCTTTATTTACCAATTCAAGGGATACAAATATCTTTTTAACTTTTATACCTTCAAAGCTATAAAAGTTAAATAAAAGAATATCTCTTAGACTATCCACAATGATTTTGTTTAAAATACGCACATTTGCACAAGATGTGTAAAAATACACTTCACTTTTTGGTAATTTGCTTCATTGATAAAATGTGCATTTTTTACACATCACTAAAATACAATTCAGTTCAAACAAAAAAAATCATAAAAAAAATAACAAACCAATGAAATTGTCTTACTTTTTGTAAAAGTCTATGCACATGGGGGAAGTGGTGTGCTCAAATTTGCATATCACATGTTCAAATGTGTACATTTGCACACATCTAAAACAACCAATTGAGCTAAAAAATGTCTAAAAAGTACATATTTGCACATCACCATTGTGGATGGTCTTAGTTCATAGCTTTAAAGCTTTTTTCCCCTCTTATCATAGTTTCGATCGACACAATCACTCTACGTCTAAATCAGGTATTGTGTGGCCCATTTAAGGGGTTGACCCTTCCACCCACAAGCGACTTCATATTTTCAAGAGATTCGAACTTCAAACCTCTTGGCAGCTAAAATTGATAAGGTATACCAATCTTATATAAGTATAAATATTGATTGATTGATGATTGGTCATGAATTTTTTTTAATCTTTTGTCACGCGTCAGTGTGTGCAGGGATGGACCATAAGTAAGAAATTATATTTGAAAAAACAATTGATATTTTATAATGTTTTTGTCATCCTTAAAAAGCATGTGAAAATGGAAAAAAAAATCAGTTATTTTGATAGGAAAAGGTTTATTGTTTTAAAACAACCACTTTTTTATTCTAATTTTTAGATTTTTTTCTAAAACATAAATAGTGTTAATTTAACAAAATAAAACAACCACTTTTTTATTCTAATTTTTAGGTTTTTTCCTAAAACATAAATAGTGTTAATTTAACAAAAATACCTGTTATTTTTTTTTAATGAAAACACCTTATATAATATAATTCTTTCAATTGAAATTTAAACCTTTATTTTTCGGTCAAATATTTCAATTTTATGATGAAGTTTTATATTTATTATCGAAATGCCCTTTGTTTTACTAATGGTTTTTAATTAAAAAGGAACCTAATATAATATTTTTTTTAACAAAAAACCTTAATTTATTTTTTTATTTTTAACAAAAAACATTTATACAATATAACCCATTCAATTGAACCACAAACTTCTTTTTTTAATCAAAATTTTTTATGAAATTTTATTTTAGCAACTAAAATTCTCTTATTTAATTAATTAGTTAATTTAAAAATTAAAATAAATATTTAAAAAAATATTATAATACTATCTTTCTTATACCAATCCATGTATTTTTTTTTATATTTTGATTTATTATGTAGGATTTAAAATAAATTAAAACACATAAAAATGAACAAAATAAATATCAATTTATAAAGAAAAAAACTTAACAATATAGTTGATGATTTATAATGTTTTTATATCATGCATAAAAAGCATGTAAAAATTACAAAAAATCAAGTATTTTGATACAAAGGGGTATATTATTTTAAAACAACCATCTTTATATCCTATTTTTTTTTGTTCTGAAACAAACCTTATATAATAGTTTTTTTTAACAAAACATTTTATATAATATAATTCATTCAATTGAAATATCAACCTTTATTTTCCAGCAAAATATTTTAATTTTTCAGTTACATTTTATGTTTATGACCAAAGTGCCCTTATTTTACTGATACTTTTTACTTAAAAAGGAAACTTATATAAGATCATTTTTTAATAAAACAACTTAATTTAAAAAAAAATATTACAAAAACCCTTTATGTAATATAATTCATTCAATATATTGACTCAGACCTGGGCCTATGCGTTGGAGGCAATCTGGATGTGGCGAAATAAAAGAATCTTTGATGCTGAGATGGTAGAGGCGAAGGAGCTTGTGCTACAAGTCGAAAGGAGAGTGGAAGAATATAATAGAGCTATGTGCATTGAGAGACAACAACCTCCTCAACGTTGTCAGGAAAACCGAAGCTGGATAGCCCCTGAGGCGGGTTGGTTGAAGGTGAACAGCGATGCGGTTGTGGGGCTTGACAGACCTTGCGGAGTGGGATGTGTTGCCAGAGACAAGAGGGGTGTGGCTCTATTCGCTGCAGCTCGGTTGGTACAAGAAACAGACAATGTGGATCTGGCAGAAGCGGAGGGGCTCATTTGGGCTCTTGAGCTTTGTAAAATGCAGGGGTTGCCTCGGATTTGTATTGAATCGGATAGTCTCAGAGTCATTACAAAGATACAAAACAGAGATTGGCCTAGGGGAGAATTAGGGGACCAACTGAGGAAGATTGACAAGCTTTCAAAGGAGTTTGATGTGTGTCAATGGAACCATATTTCGAGATCTGCGAATAGAGTTGCTGATTTTCTTGCAAGCTTGAAGCCTTCTAGTTTTATCTTTATGTCTAGTTATGCTCATTTCCTTCTGTGTTAAAGACCTTGCTTAAGGATGATTTGAAGTAATTGAATATTTGGTTTTTGCTCAAAAAAAAAAAGCAATTCTATTTTTCAACTAGATATTATAAATTTTTTAATTACATTTTATTTTAGTACGTGACAAAAATTCTCTTATTTAATTAATTAGTTGGTTTTAAAAAATAAAATAATTCTATAATAAATATTATAATGTTATTTTTTTATACCAATCCAGATATTTTTTTTTATCTTTTGATTTATCATTTGGGATTTAAAAGGAATTAAAACATATAAAATTTAACCTATGAATTTTTTAAAATGAATTAAAACACATAAAATGTCCCCTTTAATTATTATTTTTGACAAATATTGTAATCTTATATTTAGATTTTCTAAAAAAATATAATTTAAAGATCTAGAAGCCACCTCAGCTTTGAAATTTCCATGTAGTATAAAAACTTTATATTGAAGGGTATGTTTGGTATAAAGGGCAAAAGAAAGCGGGAAAAAGGAGGAGCAATCAACAAGCTACTGAATACTGATGAGTGTGTGAAGTAGACATCTGTTTCACGTTGTGCAATTTGACGATGAATGGTCCTCTGACTCCTCTCCACTTATTATCCTCTACTTTAGGGAGAATGTTTACATGTAGTCTACCATTTTATCTTTTTAATTAATATAAAGTAAAAAGTAAAATCCTATAGTAAAACACTTAGGGACTAGGGTGGCATTTAGAAAGTCAATTAATTTTTTTTTGTGAAGAACAATAAAATTTATTCAAATCCTTTCCACCAAAAAAAAAAATTATTCAAATCCTGTAAATCAACTGTACACCATTTCCTTTCTTTCTTCTAATTTAGCGTATTGTATAGTATAAGGGCTCGTTGGGTTGGCAATAAAAAAAACTCGGGAAGTAAAAATCTCATATGATAGACTTAATATATGTGTTTGGTTGATTTTTTTGTCTCGCAAAAATCTAAGAAGTTGAATTCTTGTAAATTTAAATTCCCCCATTTTAGAGGAAGTTTATTTATCTAATCTAGACTTGTCAAAAGACAACCCGACCCGACCGACCCGAAGAATTTCCTACCCGAACCTGAAAATTTTGACCTGATTTTTTTTCGACCCGAACCCGAAAATCCCGAAATTTTCCGGGTAATCTGGGTTTCGACTCGGTGATCCGATTGACCCGATAATTTTGATCTGATTTACCCGATTGACCCGGTTGACCCGGTTGATTTATAATTATATATAATTAATTTTTTTATATATATTTAAAATTTATCAGAAAATTATCAAATCTTGATTTTTTAATTTATCTATGGTAATTGGAGTATTATGGATAAAAATAGTCTAATTCATATAACCAAGGGTATATGCAATTCAAAAAATACTTTAGTAAATACAGTACATACAACTATACAAGTTAGGTGTGGGCACAAATTCCGGTCCCGTCCCGATCCTGGTGGAATTACGAAAAAAAAAATAGTAACCGTCCCACAAAAACTATGCTGGACGGGACGCGGGACGACCTATCTCAATCTCGCAAATCCCGTCTCGTCCCGCATATATATATACACGTTAATATATATACATTAATATATTAATATAGTATATTATAATACTATATATATAATATATTATCTTATACAATATATTATATATAATAGATATATAGTATATATTTGTACAGTGTGTACATATGTATAGCCATATAAGTATACAAAATTACAAAGTCTATACTTTGATCAACTGTACGTTCTTAGTAATTAGCGTACATAACTATATTCTATATTGCGTATATATATAGTATATATTGTGTATAATTATATATATAATGTTTCCAGTGTATATACATAAAAAAATATAAAAAATATAAAATGTTATAAATTTATAATCTAAAAATCAACCCAAATTATTATTCCTTGTATTTTTTTTTACTGTTAACTAAGAGATGGCCAGATGGGATAACAATATACTACGGAGTACGTATATACGAAGTAGTACTGTATTGATTAGCGTTAAACATGGCATCGGGACATGGGGTAGAATTAATTAGGGTGGACTATCAACTTGACTTAATTAATTATTCTAATTTTTTTCTAATTGCTTACACATTTAATGACATGGCAGGGGGTATACCTAACATCCTCCCTACTTTAGTACACATAATTTCTCCTCCCAACTCTCTCCATCTGCACGTGATCATGTTGAATGACTTATCTCCTTAATTTTTATAGGGCACGTGAATCCACAATTTCTTAAGCATTTACCACGTGTTGGTGTTCGTCCTACTCCAAACGTTTTGATTTTTTCATTGATTGAGACTGGTCACCCTAGCTACGTTATACAATATCGCACCTCCATCGTTTCGGCAATAATTGAATTAACTGATTTTTTATTCCAATTGTGAAAATCTCATATGTTTTTTTAAAACCGTGAGAAAATCTATTGTCACGGTTTTAAAAATCGTGGAAAATAGTTCAGCTACGGCTTCGAAAATTGTGAGAGGTATAGGGAGAATAAGCTTACGACATTGGAAAGGGACATGCCTCCCACTGTCGGCTGAAGTCTGGCCAATTGGATAGGATATCCGCATGGACCAGGGGCGTAGGGCTAAGTGTACCTATTGAAATAGGCTAATCTCACGGTTTGCAAAACCATAACCACCTATAATTCTATAGTTTTCAAAACAGCAACTAGTTCTTTTCCCGAACCATGTTCGGGTTTTTTTTCACCACCATGTTGTATGTCTTGACGCTCATATGAAATTATCATCCACTATATATGAAGTGTGTTATTGTTCTAATTCATTATTTTGCATCTTCCATTGTTAAGAGACTTCACTGATATTTTGCATCTTCCATTGTATTTCATATATAGTGGATGATAATTTCATATTATTCATTCCATTGTATTTCATGATATCCATGTGAAATTATCTGCAAATCTATATGAAGTGTGTTATTAACCTAATTATGGTCATATATGAAACACCAAAATCGACACATTCATGGAAAGTATCTAGAATGGGCATGCCTTAATATTGAAACCATACAACTTCAAACCAAAAGTAACTTCATAGAAATCCAAGCCACAAATTGCAATTACCAAGATACTAATAACACTTCTCCCCTCTAACATTTCAATGAATGCAACATTTTTCATGTTATCTATATATCTAATTAGGCTTGCATGCATGCGAGTCTTTATTTCTAAAGTAATATAGCTAGCCTAGCACTTTGTCAAACTCGAAAAATTAGTTAGAGCAACTACTTTTATATAATACATTGGCTATATAATATAAGCTACTTGAATAATGTGAATTGATAGAGGCCCAAGTTGTCCGTGCTTAACTATGTTCTATGATTGAAAGCTAAGGTGAGTATGATAATTGTTACATTGAGTTGCATTCTTGTCCTTTCACTTAAATCATATCACTAAGTGCAACACCAAAACTAAATATTAACACCCAAACACATGAAAGTAAATAATAAGGTTATCTAAAAAAATTAAGTTTTAAGCAATTCATTGAATTCATATACGATATGAATATATATAGGTAGTTTTTGAAGGGTGGTAATTTTTTTTTGCGGCTTACTTGTCAATGATGTGAATGGAGGAGCTGGAGAGCCTAGAGGAGCTGACAATGCACCCACTTGGGAGTTCAATAGCCAAGTCGATCATTCAATGAAGTTCGCCCATCGCCTGATTGTCTTAATCACAAAGCAGTTCTAGATTGGCATTAATGGAAAAGAAACAAAGAATTCTTGAAATGCAATGGACATAAGATAATGGAAGGCCGGATAATTTACTTTTAGGAGGAACTCGTGATTCATAATCAACATCGATGTTCAAGAAACAAGGTTTGGCAGGACCAAGCACACTCTTAGGCCGGTTTTTATCTTTTCGAATGTCAAGCCTTTTCATGTGCATCTTCATCCAAGTTTTGATATCCTCGCTCGTGTTTTAGTAAAGGGAAACAACATCTTCAACCTTCGTCATCTCATCCCCTCTCAGAACTATCTCCGAGTTACTTAACCTGCTTCTTCATTCTTATAATCAAACCAGGAGCTGCATTTTCAAGTGCAAAGTCCACCTCATCGCTCAAAATCTTGTCCCTATCATTGTCACCAGCAAAATATCAACAATTTCAATTGAATGACTTTCACATGATTTATTTTCAGTTGGCTTCTTCTTTGTTCAATCATAAAAGTCATCCTCATAACTGAATTAACTGAGAGATATTTTAGGATCAAGTGTCAAATTATCGCTCAACAGATACTATCCCATACAGTTATCCCCTCAGATCGATCAACTAAGAATTCATATAAGCATAAAAAAGGAAAGGGGGTCATCTTCAAAATACCTCAATAAGTCTTCTATTACGTGCTTAAAATTAGATCTTCTATTCTAAAATGCATTTGTGTGATTTCTCTCATTGTGGACATCAATGTTAGAATAGATCATTTTAGCAAAAGAGGAATACTGGTTAGTGGTTGGTGCCTCTTACACGGGAAGTTGAAAAGAGGCTTGGATGTAGTTCTTGCATCCTCACATCAGCCTTAATTAGCATTTACACTTGCACTAAATCAGTAAATCTCGTGTAGGGTTCACACAAGCAAAATGATTGAAGAGCCTGGAAAGGGCAAAAAAAAATATTCTAGATCCCTTGAATCTTATATATGTTCTTAATTCACCAAAAAAAAAATTGAAAGGATATAATTATAAGGCTTGTACAAACCTCAAGTAGCACGTACAAAGAATAGATTCATTAGAAAAGCTAGAACCAAATTGTTCATAAGAACCATAAACAGAGCTTGAGTCGGTCCTCGTTTTTTCATTGTTTTAGTATAACATATGCATTCAACAAATTAAGACCCATGAGAACCATAAACAGAACTTCAGAAAAAAAAAAACCCTCAGTTAAGGAGAAATCTGAAATTGTATATACAAAAAAGAAAGAAACAGGCCTACCTACAGCTAGGTCGAGAATGACCGAGACACCAATTGAGAAACCTCAGTTTCCCCAAACTCTTGAAGAAAATAGAAAATCGCAATTTGAAAGTGAAATTTTTGAGCTGAATCGAGAAGATGAAATCGAGAAAATACAACGTTTTCTAGGTTCATCTTCTTCTTGCGGGATGAATTTAACATGAGATTTGAACTTTGAGAAGTGAGTGAGTGAATTCCACCATTTAAACCGGCAGATTCATAGAAAGTGAAGATTGGTGGTTAAATTGGGGTGAACATCAACCTAGCTTTCCTCCACCAAATTGCATTCTCAGATGAGAATAAATAAATAAATAATCTAAAATCCCCAAATATCTTCTCTAAACCCTAAAATTTTGAATTAAAATGAAAAAAAAATTGAAAATATACCTGAAGATCGAGCAGGCACGGTCTTCACACCACGCACACCACCATCGGGTTCTTCGCACCACCCTCACCGTCGTCGAGTCCGATGGTTACTGGACTGTTCTCCACTATCAATTGGAATGGGAAGAGGCATCCCGACATCGTTTGTTGTTGTCGACTCTAGGGCATCATACAGTCCGGTGAGAAAGGGATAAGGAATTTGTGGTCGAAGGAGAGAGAGAGCCGATAGAGAGATGGGGAGTTGTTTGAGGTGGTGCCTGGGCTTGGCTTGGCTCCGTCAGAGCCGTCAGGGTGAGATGCGAGTAGAAGATGTCATGGGAGAGCTTCAGATTTGGCTTGAAAAGAGGTGAGACACCAAGTCTTCCAGAGAGAAAGCGAGTGTTTTTTGAGTGAGAGAGTAGAATGGAATGTGGGTGAGAACGGGTGAAAACCGTATTTCTTAGATTTGCTCAGAGATCGACATATGGTGCAAATTTTTACAAAGAGATTGCTTCTAAAATTATAAGTATAAGGGGTGGATAGGTGATATTATTATGGTTTTAAAAACTGTAAACAGCAGTTAGCTTTCTTAACTACCAAACAATATATGATATTTATCAACAAATCTCAGTTAGGTGCTTGAGATATTATTTGAGGGTAAATTCGATCATAGTAGTGATTCCCCTTGAAGAAGATCTAAGTCTATATTACCCTCATTATCAATTACAGCTAAATAACTTTGAACCCATTCCAGGTTAAATGGATTTCAAAAAGCTTATAAAGGGAAATTTAGGATGTTGAGAGGTTTGGTATGGGAGCGTCATTTCCACATTGATTATAAAAGAGTAAAAATGATGAGTTATAAGAAGGGTGAAACTACACAATTCCTTAAGCTTTTTGTGTTAAGTTAATGGATACCGACCTTATAACTGCAAAAATAATAATAATAATAATAAATCAAATAACCCGTCGAATATTTCACATAGGAGCTACAGGTCATTGCTCTACGTGGTTGAAGAAATTTTGCAAGACCATAGTCGAAACTAGAATCATTTAACAGGCTAACTTTGAGGGTAAATGATTATAAATTTATTCTGATACTAATAACCGTGAGTAGTTTGTCTCGAATATTATTTCAAGGCCGGGCATATTGGTGGGCAAATTGCCTCCAAATATTTGAAGCACGTTTTTATTATTATTATTGTGACTTCATTCATTTATAGCTTCAAATAATAATGAATCGGAGGGAAAGCTAGTTACTATTTTGCTTCAAAGCTATTGAAGTCCGTTGAGCCTCGGGATTGGGAGTCGTGTGTACACGTGCGCCCTTACGTTAATAGTCTAACACATAAGTCTAGCGGGTTCCATCCTAAAACCAATTGACTCTAGGAGGAGTAACCCACTAGCTTATATACTATGGCTTTATCTTTCATATTTTCTATGTGAGACTCTTTTGGTCTCTTCACATGCTTTCATTCTCTCAACAAAGGCTTTCGATGCTAATTTTCAAGCTGTAACTAAAGGCCACTAGTTAGTGTTGAGAGAATGAAAGATGTGAATAGATCAAAAGAGTCACACATCGATAATATAAACAAAGAAGTCTTAGTATATAAGCTAGTGGGTTACTCCTCCTATTGCCAATTGATTTTAGGATGGAACTCCGCTCAGCTTATGTACTAGTCCCACTCAGCTTATGTACTAGCGCATAGATGCACGTGTGCGCATAGACGCACGTGTGCGCACGACCCCTGATCCCGAGTCCCAAAGGACTTCAACGGTAAGAATTTGAGATATGATATGTTTCAATCTCCACAATCGGCAGATGGAAGCAAAACTAAATAAAAAAAGTTGGTAATGTAGACTACGGATAAAACCAAACACAACCGATCAAAGAGTAATAATAATATAATAATTTTTCTTTTTGTAAAATATCCCCCAATATTTTTTTGCCTTTTCGTAAAAAAAAAAAGTTGGGACTTACAGCGTACAGAGTATAACATTTGCATACGTCTAAGTAACCAGAGAGAAAAATCCCGTAAGGGTCTGAGTAACCCACCCGTAAGGGGTTTTTGGTGCGTTAAATACTGGGTGGCTCTCGGCGACGTTTCCGGGTGTTCGTGGGGGTCCTAGTCTGAGTTGGGACTCTGGTGTCCGATGTCGGGTCTGGCTGGGGTCGTGGCGGTGTGCATCGAGGCGACTCCGTATTCCGGAAATTTCCTTGGAGGTTCGTTTTCATCGCCCACATCAGGGACTCCTGGTGTACCGCTGGCCAGCGGTGTCATCGCTTTTTGGCGCTTGGCTCCGGGGTTTGTCCGTGTTGTTCTCAACTCTGTTTGGTTAGGTTCATCTGTTCGTCTGGGGTTGTTTTGTTGTCGCTTTTGTATTGCACCGTTTATTTTAGATTATATGCTCAACGATTCGCCGTCTACCGACTTTGTCGGCCTCTCGATAAGTCAGACCCGTTTGACCATCGAATTTTTACCTAATAAAAAAAAAGTATAACATTTGCATACGAAAAAAGTACTTTAAAACACCTTCCTCTTATTTTTCAAAAGGTTAAAATAAAATCATTTTTAATTTCTACCAAAGCTTAAAATATCAAACAATTGGACCCCACAAAGAAGATATTTTAAGATACAGTGCCGCCGTATGCTTTTATAGAATTAGATGGTGGGGTGGGGGCCAAGAAATGTTACTACATCCTCCTCGTATTAAATGCTACTCCGAACTTTTATTCTGGTAACTTGAGATCTTGCCTATTTCGCGTGGTATCTAATTTTTTTTACATATTTTATCAAATAATCTTGAGGTTTTAATTTTTTTCGCCAAATAATTCTGTATTTTTATCTTTTTCGCCAAATAACCCTGTATTTCAAATTCACGTTTTTTTTTGTTTTTTATAATTCCTTTATTAAATAACATTTAAAAAAAACTACATAGTTGGTGATTTTGGGAGATTGACCATGACAAAGAACGAGTACAAATCGCAAAAAATAAACAAATCTGGATTTGTACTGTATTCTTGGGTGGTGTTGTTTGTTTTAGTTGTAGTTCTTGTTGCACTTGTTAGACTTAGTTGGTGATTTTAGCGTATGTATTGGTTGTATTAAATGCGTCCACTTTGCAAAAAAAAAAAAAAAAGGAATCTTACATCCATCAAACTTCAAAATCTACAATTTGTATGTGTTTTCAATATAGCAAGTAATAAGAAAACTTGAATCATTAGATACTTAACAGAAGCAATGGTTTCTCAACATGTTAAAGCAATAAGAAATCAATCATACTTAACATATAAAAGACACAACCAAGTCAAAAGAAAGCAATCCAAATCTCAGCCTTAACATAAGAAAGGCACCCATGATACGAACGACTATTGACTTCTCAGATTCCATGGGGTTGAGCACATCACATCTTGGAGTTGTTCTTCATTGGTTGTTTTCTTCTTCTCTTTCTTTCTTTGTCGCCGCTCAACTTGAATTCCTTGCTTCTTCATTTCTCTTGCCGTTAGCCCACCCTTACATGTCTTCTTGTAATGACCGAATGCCTAAAATAGCGATATAAAAAACAATACCATAATTTTCACATCTTGTAATGTAAAATAATGAAAATAAACAAATAAAAAATTATGTGTAATTGATAGAAGTTATTACCTTGCATTGTGAACATCGGACAACACGAGATCTCTTTGATGGCGGTTGTTGACCCTCTTGTCTATTTCTAACTCGTGAAGGTCTTCCTACTCGCCTTTTTATTGTTGGCGGACTGATTCTTGGAAGATCAAAGGTAGGCCATTGTTCTTCATCCGGCACAAGCCTATAATTCGCCAAGTATGTTCTCTTATACAACCGGATTGAATACAAATCTGAAACATAATGCTCAGGATGCCCTCTCAGCTCGCGTATAGCCCTGACTACATATCGACAAGGGATGCCACTAATTTGCCATTCACCACATGCACTAGTTCGAGCTTCAACATTAGCTAAGGATGATTGACTTTCTATAACTTCAAACTCTGTGTGAGATACTCTAAAAACCTGAAACAACCCAATAAAAACTAATAAACTTGAATAAAACAATAATATAATTCTACAAGCATAAAAACCTACAATCATGCATGCTAACCTCTAGTGAACGTGCTTTATCTTATGTCGTCGCCAATGTGTCCTTCGCATGTTTAGTAATGTCATGGTCCCGGAGCTTTTGAGCATCTTCTTATCGCACACAATGTCTCACCGTTATTGTTCTTCTAGTCCCTACACAATATCATTTGGAAACTTAAACAAGGTGATACATTATCCCAAAATAAGTCAAAGATGGAATATACCTTCAAGAAGTGCTAGCACTGGAAGGGATCTGTCTGATCCTAAAGTCGAGTTGAATGACTCTACAAAATTACTTGATGTTTCAGGAGAATATATATTTGGATCAAACTTATGCCTTGCCCAACACTCATATCGTCTAGAAGCTGTAGGCCACACTTCCTCCAGAGCCGGTCCAACTCCCTACATCAATATAAACATTAGTGGGGAAATATGGACTGAAATCTTAAAAGCTTTAATACCCGAAAAATCTAAAAATTGAAAAATACAAATTTCAAATTACCTTTTACCTATGTGACACGATACACCAACTATCTCTGTTAGGATTCCTTAACACTTCCCTAAGCTGATATAAGAAAGAAGACCATGTTGCTTTGCATTCATTCTCATAGACACCATATGCTATGGGAAAAATCTCATTGTTTCCATCGAGAGAAATAGCCGACAACACAACTCCACCATACTTTCCCTTCAAGTGACAACCATCTACTCCAATCAATCCTCTACATCCGTGAATGAACTCCTCTATCATAGGCTTCAAAGAAATGAAGACACTCTTAAATTGTAGGGGCTTTTCAGGATCGCCTTCAGCTTGTCTACACACCACATGAGCCTTTGAGCCAGGATTCAAAATCTTCAGCACCTCGCAATAACCCGGTACACTTCCATAAGAAGTATCAGGAACCCCCTTAATAATCTCAATGGCAAGCTCTCTCGCTTTGTACAAGGATGTTGTCTTCAGTTTTATACCATATTTTTCAAACAAGAAGGTTTGAATGGTTTTTCCTTTGATGTCTTCATCTGCTCTCACATGTTCAAGAATTTTCATTGTTGCCCACTCTAGGGTTGCCATAGGATTATGGATGCCCAATCTGAGGCAAGTATGGTTGTCATCTAATGTCTTGATTGCCCATGTAACTTTGTCTGACAATAACGATGCACGAATCCTCCAAGTACAAGCTAAATCCCTGCACACAGCTGTGTACCTATCTTTCTCAACTTTTCTAGCTATAACCGCTACACCCATTTGGACACAATAATCCCTCACAACCCCCCATCAAAGTCTCCTTGTCAACAAAAAGCATGCACACCTTCCACTTGATTTCCCCAAACTCATCAAATTCATACAACTCCCCATTTTCATAGAGTCTATCAAAGTAATCACTCTCATAATCACTACTCCAACATCCATCATCACCTTGTTATAACATATAGTCAGCACTAGCAAATACATCCACATCGTGCACATCAGCATTAGGTAAATCATCACAAGGCACCTGAGCATCATGAACGTCAATTTCAACTTGTACACCAATATTTCTACTAAGATCACTAGAAATAGGTTGAGTGCCTAATGACTCAGAAGTATTTCCAACTTTTAAAACATACATCCCTCTTCGTCTTGAAGTTGTGGTGGAAACTTTGTAACTAGAGGATGGTCAGCTACCATGACTTGAACTTAGAGGTATCGAGTTTCCCCTCTTTCATTCAAGCGAACCTCGTGCCAACTCTAAATTCTTATATGCGGAATCAGAAGATCCAACAGACAAATCAATCAACTTCTTCTCGGGGAAACAACGAAACATGTTTACAACATCGATATCATTTTCAAGCTGAAAACTTTGAGCTTTATATGTATACCATAAGGTTGGATGGCCGGGAAGGAGCATCCAGGTTTTCTCAGCCTCTCCCAACAATTCAACTAATAAGTCTAGAATGTTGCACTCACTCGGATCATCCACCTCTATCTCCACATACTCTCTATGAATATACCGAATTTTCAACAATATCTTCCTTTCCATTCTATAATTTGAAAGAAACTATAATCAGTTTTAACCATGTTAAAATCCTACTATGCACCAAAGAAATCAAGACCCAACACCCACAATTTCATATACATAAACCCTAGAATAATCAGTTTTAACAAAGGAATTATTAAAAAAAAAGAGTGAATTTGGGAGACAGGGTTATTTGGCGAAAAAAATTAAAACATCAGGGTTATTTGGCGAAATATGTAAAAAACTTGGGTACCACGCGAAATATGCAAGACTTCAGGGTTACCAAGCAAAAAATCCGTTTATTTTTTTTTATATAAGGGTAAAAATTTGGAAGTGCATTGACTATGCTAGATCATCAACCATTTGACATTTTTATAAATGTAAATATCCAAGTTATCTGTCATGAAGCCCTGGTGTGGCAGTAGTCTAGAAGAGACTCGACAACACGATTAGCGCACATGTTGACTTTCATTTAGACATGATAGAGCTTTACCGCTTCGAATTATCGAATAATGAGACAAATATCTATAATAAGACAATTGTCATCTACAGAAAGTACCCTCTACTGAATAGAGTTAAAACTAATAATATCCTTAAAAAAATTGACAGAACCCTTATACAAGACCAGATACTACCTAATCATAACAGATTTGGACAACCTAGAACAATACAAAGCCCAACTATTTAAATTTGAAAAAATAATGATGGAAAGAGTGGACTACTGAAACCTGGTGAAACAAGCATGGAGAGCACAACATCCGGGTTCTCATAAGTTTAATCTCTAGTCAAGAAGATGCAAAACCTAAAAATAAAAACGAAAGAATTGAACAAAAAACTTTTGGAAATATCTTCAGACAACTAAAAGAGAAAGATGAACAATTAATAACAATGAAATGAAAGGCAATCAAACCAATCATGAAACGAAAGACAAAAACAAAATAGAATAACCCACAAAAGGGAAAATATCCTTAATTACTATTATAAAAAAAATACGGAAAATCTAAATACACCGCTAATTTTTACTGGACACACCGCTAAACTTTGCAATCCCCTGCGGATCGAGCTCCGCTACCCCTTGCGGACCTGACCGAGCATCGGGCCAAACACGCCCTAAAGGCCATCGATAAAAACGTCCACAAGATGTTGCGGAGAGAGGTCCGCGTTAGGATGCGGAGTCCCTAACCTATATGTAAAGAGGGCAAGTTGACGGTATTGAAACCTCCCTTTTTGAGTGAGTCAGGTTGTTGTTGGAAGTCCATGTTGACTTAGTTTCCATATAAAGTTGGACTATTGATTTTCCAGATCCACGAGTTCTCATCGTTTTCCGTTCTGTTATCAGACATGATTAGTTTGTAGGCGCTTGTCATTGTAACTGTTATACATGAGTGTAGGTTGCTTAGGTGGCCGGTGAGCCCGAGTTAGCCGTATAAAGTAAGGCAATTAGTTGTTGATGAGAATTCAATAGTCATAACAGAATTCTCTCTCTCTCCATCTTCGACCCTCATCCACTTCTTTCACCATGATTCACAATTGAAATCTCAATTAAGTTTGATTACTTCTCATCTCAATAAAACTTTGCTGATAATGACCTGAACGCAAATTAATCTAATGCAAAGCCATTGAAAGATATCTAAATCGAAGAGAGAAAACTAACCCATTTGACAAATGTAAAGACTGAAATTTATTTAATTATTTAATTACCTGATTTGGAATTTTTTTGAAAAATCCGTCCTCGAGCAACTTGCTATTCTAGGAAAAACCTTTGAACTAATTCCGGAATCCTTTGAATTTGAGATTTTGACGGATCTTATTTCCTCTTTCGAACTTCAGATTAGAAAACTTGAAGTCTAGTGGTTGTTTTAAAACGATTTGAAATTTCGATTGGATTTTTCGAGAGTCGGAATTTAGGTTGGATTGTTGGGATTCAGAATCGAACCTTGAGAAACCATCTCTCTCTCTCTCTCTCTCTCTCCCCCCTCCTCTATTTTGTTTTCTTCCTCATAAACCCTCATTAAACCCACACTTGCCTCCCTATATATAGACCACAATCCCTAAAACCCTAGCATCCACATCAAATTCTGAGGCACCAAACACAAAACCCTACACTCACTCTCTCTCTCTCTCTCTCTCTCTCTCTCATTTTGAAATCTCAAAGAAAACCCTCACCCTCTCCTTTTTTCCTCAACTGTCAATCCTTAAAAACCACCCAAATATCTTATTCCTTGTGTTTTCTAAGCTTAAACACCACAAAGCACCTCCTAAATCTCCTCTCTTAAGATCAGCCACAAAGAAGCCGCTACCGACGTCGATTTCAAGCCAAACAAAAGTAGCTGCAACCGTTCATCGTCGCGAGTTCCTCCCTGCGCCGCGAAACTGAACCCAGAAGGGGCTTTGTTGTCCTTTCTCACGATAATCAAGCTCGTTCTCCCCTCTCTTGCTTTGTTTTCCTTCCAAACCTTTTAAAGGTGGAACTTCATTGACTTCTCTACCTTTCCATGATGAAAGGAGCTTGATCCAACCCTTGGAAGAGCATGAACGAGCCTCTCCTTCCTCCCTTTCCCTGTTTTGGTTCAAAAGGTCGGCTTTACCTTTCTTTCCCTCGTTTCGATTCCAAACCGCATAAAAGATCTCTTTTACTCACTTTCTGACCTTCCTAGGCCTTGCTCGAGCAATTTCTAAGACGTTGGAGCTCAAAGAACCCCCATTGAAGCTTGTGGAAGATTTTCGAAGAACTTTGGGTAATCCCTCTTCCGCTCTCCCCCTCTGGTCCTCGTTGGTGTCTTATGTGTTTTTTGTGGCCAGGGAGGATAGTATTGTGCCTAGGATTAATTTGAGAAAGAACAGAGTTGATTCAAGGCAAAAGCGAGCCAAAGTATTCGAATCTCGTCGCGGCGAAACCATGGTTGCCGCGACGAGTTAGAACAGAAGCCAGAGGAAGAAGATGGCTATTTCGTGGCTACGAGTGACCATTTTGCCGCGGAGAAAGAGGTCTATCGCGTCCAGTGAGAGCCTGTCTTCCCGAAAGCCCTGGGATGGGTTTCGTCGCGGCGAAACTGACCCACAAGCCTTGGCCGAGGCAGTTCCCTTGATTTCTTTGGATCTTTGTTTGGTTTTGGGTTGAACCAATCTATGTAGGGTTTATTGTTGATTGTTGATTTTAAAATATGGGTTTTAAATATATTTGTTTAAGAGGATTATTACAATGTTTATATTATTTTAAGAGTTTTGAAAGTGTTAATTGTATTGATTTGAATGTATTGAAATGTTTTGGTTGTTTTGAACTCTCTCGAAAGGTTTTGAACCCTAGTTGTTATTCAAATGTTTGACTATCTTAGAACTTGTATTTCAAAAATGTTCTGAAAGGTTTTGAGTTTAAAAACCGAGATGTCGGGATTCCTTTAACGATAATTTTGACTCATCAACTGGACTTAATGATTTGAGGATGACCTTGTATTAACTATATTTTGGAAATGTTTAATAGACTGGTTTAACTTGTCGGACTTTTGGACCTCTTTTAACCGAACTTCTTTGGATTGTTTAACTGAACTTGACTTGGACTTGCCTTGAGACTTGATTGAACCGATTGACTGTTATATCATTTGGACTGGACCTTAAGATTGAGACTGGACGTGTGAATGATGATGAGTTATGAGAATTGTTATGAAATGGTAATCTTTGGATATCTCGACTTTCAGATGTTTTCTCATATTTTGAGTGGTTTTGAAATGTTTTGATACATCGAATGATTTGGAAATGCTTTTGAGTATGTCTTCTCTTTATGGTTAGTTAGTTGGAATGTTTAACTTATCGCATCCGTTATTATTCGATATGTTAGGTGCTTATTGACTTGTTGGACTTCTGCTACTCGTTATTGCCTTTATTATTCGGCTTTGCAGGTAAGTTCCCTCAAGGATCTTACTCAGATTGATTCTCATATGCATGTAGTCACATGATATACTAAGTGTTGCATGAGCATAATCGCATGATCCATGTAGTATCCTACTTAGGTCGTTATCTGTGAGTTGTAGAGTCTTTGCTAGGGTGATAGGACAGCCTAGCCTCATCGAGTTTGTCCTCATCGAGTCATTATTGTCACGAGATACGAGATGAGCTTGATTGTATATGAGCTTGCAACTTGATTTACTGAGCATGATTTACGATATGAGCATGATGACGAGATGAGTATGATGATTGATGAGCATGATTATTGATGTGCACATATCTATTATGATGGAAATGGTTATGCTATAGCATCAAACTAGCCAGTGTCTGCCCTAATGGGAAGGAAGGAAAAGGTAGGAGAGAGATATGTCACTTGGCATTCTTTGGGCAATTTACCGCACTTTCTGCATATTATATATCTTGATAAAGATGACTTGTTTGTTTAAATTCCGTCTTGTATCAGAAGCATCTTTATTTGGGTTTAGCGTATATATTATGATGGAAATGGCTATGCTATAGCATCGAACTAGCCAGTGTCTGCCCTAATGGGAAGGGGGGGCAGAGGTAGGAGAGGGATATGCCACTTGCCATTCTTTCGGCCATTTACCACACTTTTTGCATATTATATATCCTGATAAGGATGACTTATTGGTTTAAATTCCATGTTATATTAGAAGCATCTTTATTTGGGTTTAGCGTATATGATGTGATCACATTGGGACCGAGTCTCGTGTGTGAGCCTCGATTTGATCCCATTCACTATATATTTTTTTGAGGTATGATTGTAGATTGATGGTTGCTCTATGCTTCCATAACGAGCTTACCTTTTTGGCGCTTTGTTGACCGAGAAACTGACTTCCACCAGATTTCATATACTTTGGATGTTTTATACTCGGTTTTGACCCGACCATGTTGTGGAAAGTTTTACTCTAATTTCCACTTTTACTTGTCTGACCTTGAAATGATTTTGAGCAACTTAGACCAATAGGACAAGTTCAGGGTACCCAACGGCCCTTTGTGCATTTTGGGGTTCGAAATCCCCCCTTTGAAAGACTAACTTTTGGGTTTGAAACCTCGACCAATATTTGGATTGCAAGATCTGAACGAAGGTATCCAACCTTCGAAACGTAACTGGAATATTTATATTTGGGTCGTTACAACAAATCCAACTGAAACTTAAGAAAATTGTAAACCAATTAAAAATCTAACACCGACTCAATCTAGGGATTTTTTTTAAAAAACTTGAACCCTAAAAACAATCTAATCTCTACCTAACTGTATTCGGGACACTAGACATTACAATAGAATGTATTTTAAACCCAGATCACACGATCTTAAATTAGGGTTGGGCAAAATTTGAATCGGACCAGAAATTACGGTTTTTGATCGAACCGAGAGTATTACAGTATGTTCGGTCCAGGAACATCTAGATTCTGGGTTTCGACCAAATCGGGACCGGACCAAAACTTTTAGGTTGGACTAGAATTGCACTATATTCTGTTGATTTAAAAAAAAGAGGGGGTAGGGAGGCGTGTGTAGTTGTGACTTGTGAGATCTGACCTACTAGGCTACTCCTGAAAAGTTTCACGCAACACGCTTCTTCAATCTTCACTCTTCAGTACCCACTCTCGTCTCTCAGTACCCACTCGAGCCTCCAGTCGGGCCTCCACCCTCGTGCTCGCTAGTCGGCCCTCGTTTCCGTCTCACCAATTGCCACCCGCTGGCACTCCCGTGCTCACTGCCAGTCGCACTGCCCACACTCCCACAGTAAGCGTTCTTCACTCTCTTTTCATATTTAGATCTAGATTTTTTTATGTATATTTTCACAAATTAATGTCGATTTTAGTCTAGATTTGGAGAAATCATAAACATTCAAGACTAAGATTTAAGAATCTCGTCTCGATTTTAAATTTAGGGTTAAAGAAATTTCAATTTCTAATATTTCCAGATCTAGATTCGATTTGTACTTTAATGCTTCAATGGTGTTTTTACAGGTGCTCGACTTAGCGTAAAAATGTGAACAAGGGTTGTTGTAGGAGATTCCGGTCCAACTGATCCTAACGGTCCACAGACCGAAAAATCCGAGACCATACTTCCCGATCAAGATCTGATCCGCGATCAAAGTTCTCGCAGATTCCGATCTGATCCGATTCAAACCGAAAGCTCAACCCTATCTTAAATCTATTAGAAATAGTACGAAATCACACTGAAACCAAGCATATCCAAAAATCAAAATCAAGCAAACCCAAACATGTGTAGCTACAGTTCTCTAGTGTGACTAACTGACCATTACTCCGCCGTATTAAGAGGAAAGTAACATCCCTTTCACAAACCAAACAAATAGTCGGTCAGGATCCCGTGGAGTTGAACTCCGTGGAGTTGGAAGGATTGCCCAATAGGAATGCATCGACCCTAAAAAATAAATTAAAAAATGGCTAAATGCATTTAAATCTAAACCATTTATTTAGAATTAAGTGGTTAGGATTTAACCAACTTCACATGGAGTTATTTTAGCAACTCCATGGGATCCAAAGTACAAATCGGAGTACTACGTACTAAGAGGGGCACGAAGAAAGAGACGAGTAAGAGAAAAGAGACAAACACGTGGGCCACGGCCGACTTTAAATGAAAGCACGTGCCCAAAAAGCAGAAACGTGAAATCGGGCAGCATTTTACCACTCCCATCACATCACGTTTCCAAACCCCCCACCAATTAAAATATCATTTTCCACGTGCTTTAATTCATCCCCTCATTCTCTGCAGCTGCTGTCAATTTACTCCCCACACAAAAACATGCTCAATTCAATTCAATTGCTACACACTATAAAATCACATCTCCCGATAAACCCCCACCCTATTTTGCATCCCATCCCACTCCATTCAATTCAATTCAATTCGGACCGGATCGTATTAGATCAGATCAGAATGAAGAGGAACTGCAATCTGGAGCTCCGACTCTACCAACCACCTCCGCCGCAGCAGCTCACCATCTTCTACCACGGCCAAATCACCGTCTGCGACGTCACCGAGCTTCAGGTACGGATTCAATATATATAAACTCCGTTCAATTCGTCGATTTGATTTACCAATTTGGCTGATTTCGTGAATTTTGATGAATTTGTAGGCGAGGGCGATAATATCAGAAGCGAGCAAGCGAATGGATCAGGAGAGGTACAAGCGGGGGAATGGCGGGCAGGAGGAAAAGGCGCATGGTACGGCGTCGTCGTGGGACCCGATCTCGCCGACGTCGACGTTGGAGTCTCCGTCGCCGAGTTCGGGGATGTCGATGAAGAAGTCGCTGGAGCGGTTTCTGCAGAAGAGGAAGCACAGGCAGCTCGCGAATTCGCCCTATGGCGGAAACGGCCGTTGAGAATGATCAAGAGATGAATGGGGCCGGGGGGTTTAATTAGTTGCAATTAAGGATATATATGTGTTGTTGATTACTTAATTACTTAATTAGTTTGTAATTAAAGTGGGGTTATGTATTAATCCTGCTTTGTATGATGTGAATCAGGTAGAAAGGTGGCAGTTTATGGTTTGTAAGATGGGTCATCCAGAAGAATTGCTTACCGGACAATCACACGTACACGTTTGGTTTGATTGAATATCTACACTAGGGATGGGCATCCGGTCTGGACCGGATCGGACCGGAATTTTCATAAACTCGGACCGCGGATCGGGCCGGGACCGAGAAATATGGTCCTGGGTTTTCAGGTCCACGAACCGGAAAGACCGATTGGATCGTTTCTCAACCGCCCCAATTCCAAACCCTAGCTTCTCCACTTCAATTCGATCAACAAATCCTAGAATCCATATTTAATCTTGTTAATTCCCCATCTATAAATAGTTTCGTCATTCTCTATCGACGTTGGAGTGGTGCCGGATGCCGGAGGGATCGAGAATGACGTAGTGTCGGCGGGGCTGGAGAAACAGATGCCATCGGCGATGGTGAAGGTAGCAATCGACAGGGAAGCGTGGGTGTGCAGAGGTATAGGGACTAGGGAGAAGAGAAAAAACGAAAGATTCGAAAAGATGACCAGCGGGAGTGGCCGGATTTGGCGGTGGCCGGTGCGAGTGCGACTGGTGAGGTGCGAGATTGAGGGCCGGCTGAGAGGGCTGAATACAGAGAGAGAGAGAGAGAGAGAGAGAGAGAGAGTGGCGAGCACGGAGCACAGGGGACGAGACGGTGACGCCGAAGTGAAGGACTGAGGAGTGAGAGGGAGAGGGCTGAGATGTGAGAGGCGACGATGATGAAGTGAATTGGGAAGAAATTAGCGTACAGAAGAAGCCACGCCTGCCTCACCTTTGCTTTCTTCCTTTTTTTTTTTTTAATGACAGGAATTCCGGTCCAATTCCGGTCTGGTCCCGGGTTTGGATCGGAAACTGGAAATCAACTTTTCTTGGACCGCGGATCGGACCGTAATATTTCGGTCCGATCCAAAGACCGTAATTTCCGGTCTGATCTCGATCCGATTCAAATTTTGCCCAGCTCTAATCTACACCACCAATAAACTATATATATATATATATATATATATATATATATATAGATTTAGTATTACTTTAACGGTTTTTCTAAACTAGGTATCTGATTAAATTATTTAGTCTTTCTTAATTTTGTATTTCTAGAATCGCTTCATTTGATAGAGAATTTTTTTCAACTAAGCTTAATTCTTAGTTAATAAGACCGATGACTTAATTATGTGTTCACTATTTAGTGAAATATTAACAATTTGATGGATATATATACGGTTCTAAAAAATCCTTTAAAACCCATTTTTTTTTTAATACAAGGCGAAGATTTAGGGGTGGTTAACCACGGTTAAACCACCGCTCAACGGTGTCCTACCGAACGGCATCAGCACAATGAGCAGGAATCACTAGTACAAATATAGGGAGTGGAGCACTGTAAGTTAGGTACGGTTTTTGACAAGCGTGCTTATTTTTTATTTTAAGCACGGTTTTATATTAAAAGTGTGTTCCCAACCCCAAATTCAACTAAAAGCAACACGCTTTTCCATAAAACCGTTCTCGTTTATTTCTAAAAAATATTTAGATCGGTTTTCGTGTAAAGCGTGCTTAAAAAAACTTAAAACGAACACGGTTTAATTTTCAAAGTGTGTTCCCAAAACCAGATTTGACTAAAACAAACAAGCTTTGCTATAAAACCGTTCTCGTTTATTTGTAAAAAAATATTTAACCCGATTTTCGTGTAAAGCGTGCTTAAAAAATTACAACGAACACGGTTTAATTCTCAAAGTGTGTTCCCAAAATCAAATTTAACTAAAACGAACACGCTTTTCTATAAAACCGTTCTCATTTATTTCTTGAAACTATTAAGCCCAGTTTTCGTGTGAAACGTGGTTAAAAATAAATTAAAACGTACACGGTTTCATTTTACAAGTGTGTTCCCAAAGCCAACTTTAACTAAAATCAACACGCTTTTCTAAAGAACCGTTCTCGTTTGTTTCTAAATGAATAATTAGCTCGATTTTCATGTAAAGCGTGCTTAAAAAATTAAAACGAACACGGTTTTATAAGAAAAGTGTCTTCCCAAAACCAAATTTAACTAGAGGGGACACATTTTTCTTTTAAAGTGTCCTCATTTATTTTTATAAACTGTTCTCAAAATTTATTTTTTTATACATATAGTGTTTTTTTAGTAATTAGATTAAGAAAATGCACAAAGTTACAACAAAATTCCGTAGCTCGGGTGGCAGGAGTGTAAAGTGAACAAATTCAGTATGAGGGTGCAAGAGGTCTTGGGTTCGACTCTTGGTTCGAGTGCGCAAGAGGTATTGAGAGAAATATGAAAGAGCACACTTTTTATTTAAAGCGTGCTTACAGAAATATGAAAGAGCACACTTTTCTTTTAAAGCGTTCTTATTATTAAGCACGGTTTGAAAAAAAGTGTGCAAAAACTTTTTTTTAGCACATTTCAATTGAAGTGTTCTTATAATTGGTCGTATGGCAATTTTAAGAACGCTTCAACACAAAACCGTGCTTAAAATATGGGATCACGGTTAAATAGTAAGTGTGCTTGTTTGGGAGCGCACTCACTATAAGCACAGTACGAGAAGTGTGCTATCATGCATTAAAAAAGCGTGCTTTGGTCCCCCTTTTTGTACTAGTAAATACAAATGTCGACGAAGCATGAGGAAAGACCAAAATGAGCAAGCAAATCAGTCACACGGTTCCCCTCACGGAAGGTATGAGCGAAGGAGACCTCGTCAAATGCACGGCAAAGGCCCATAGCATCGGAGATCGCCGGTTCAATCTCCCATGGACATCGCCAAACCCCCTTCAAAGGATTGATCACCTTCAGACTATCCCTCTCGACCACAAGGCGGGAGTATCCCTGCGTCGCAGCTTCCTGCAAGCCTGTCAGAAGGCCAAAACACTCAGCACGATCCATTGACACCATCTCATGATCTCGGGCACCGCACAGCAGAACCTCCACATGACAATCCCTGAGAATGAAACCGGAAGCCGCACGACCCGAACCGATCTTCGCACCGTCGAAATTTAGTTTAACGACGCCTACAGATGGTTTTTTCCACTTTACCTTTTTCTGCCTTTTTGTTTTCTTTTGATAGGTGTTATTCCCACTATTTTCTTTATCGTTTTCTAGATCCTCTGTTTGCGCTTTCCTCCATGTTCTTCTGTATTCCTTGTTTTCTTTATCACCAAATGTCGAATGACCCTGTCCTTGGTTAGAAGGATGGATAGACAAATTGAACAAGTAATCCGAAATACCGACAAATACAATAAAATCTAAAAGAATATCATTACTTAGATCTTTTCTAATATATCTTTGGAGCAAAAATCAACCATAGCTAAACCCTTGAACTCACCCCGCCACCAAGGCCATCAAGATTGTCAAAACCCACCTAGACTACAAAGACCCGCCATGAAATCCGCCTACATCCTGCCTAGACCCTTGACCCAACCTCACCGTCAAGCACCCGCCAAACGTTTTTTAGAACATTATTTATAGTGCAAAACAATTGATGAGATTTTGGTGCTCATTTGGTTAAATGTTACAAGTACATTTTTAATTTTTCTTATCCGAATCCTTACCTAATAAAAACACAAATACAATTTCAATGAATTTAAGGGATAGGAAGTGCATTTTCACTTCAGATCAAATTTAGAAAATGTGGTTGATTAAAATTTGGAAATAAATGAGATATTTAAATCGGTTTATCTTAACCTTTCTTGATTTCAAAAACGAAATGTATAAAATAGGGAAATTGGCGTTTCGGACAAGCAGGAGGCCGCGGGGCGGCATTTACTGTTCACCGAGATTTTTGCTCTTCGAATTTGGTCTCGGTGTCAACATAAAAGTTGTAGATCTCGGAAAGAGCTTTCCAACGCATGCTTATAATAGTCAATCGAACCACCGAGGCCTCCAGAAAGCGTGAAACAAGTTCAGGATGTCTGACGACAACTTCTGAGGACTTGTTCTTCACTTTAGGCTCTCAAACTTCGATTCCGCTCTCGGGCTCCTCACTTTTCCTCCTTCTCTTCCCTCTTCCTTCATCCATGAGCTTCTTCATTCCTCGTCAGAATCACATATACCTGAAATAATCCATAAAAGCATGTAGATTCCGACTCTACCAACAAAACAAGTATAAATGCAAATCTAGCTTAAACTATGCATTATATACATCTCAATCATGCTAAATGCATCCTAATATGCCTAACTAAATGCATGCTATCAATACACTAAAAAAAAAATTTAATCAAAATCAACAAAATCTACGTGCACATAGATTTGATAATGAAGACGATGTGTTATAAGTTAATTGTCTCCTTCCCCTAAAATGCTCTCAAGCTCTCGTTTGAGAGCATTTTTGTCGTCGCCCTCCTTTGTGTCACATCACCCTTGCCCACCCACCAGCTTCCCACAACAACAACGCCATCTACCCGGCCCTCCATCACCCATCCTCTCCCGCCTTCGAGTCGGGCCCTGCCTTCGAAGCCATTATCCTTGATCTCCGCCACAACCGCAACCTCCTCCCCTTGTCGTTGGCTCTCCCGCGGTCCAGTTCGGGACCGCCCTTGGTTTCCAGCCCCGATCTTCCGATATCTTTTAGTCTCCGCCTGGTTCCGGCTTCTCACTGCTGGCCTTTTTCCTTCGCTCCTTTGTCATGTCTTGCGTATGCGCTGCTGCTTTGTGTGGGACGTGGCCTTCTCACTGCCGGCCTATCATCATTTTCATCGCCTGATGAGACCCGATGACGGGGATCGCCCAAGACTCGAGCTTTCGAACACTCTTTTTGTGGGACTGATTTTTGTGGTTTATGAAAACTGAAAAGAAGGGATATGTGGAACAAGATTCGCAGGCCTTTCACCCTTGAATCCCCTACACTCGATCTCAATCCTCTCGGAATCGCACTCCGAGGATCTCGGCCCTTTGACACCTTCGCCTCTCACTAGGGTGTCACCCTCGGCTTCTCACCAAAGGGTTCACTCTTATCCTCTCACCAAGAAATCGATCCTTAACCCGAAATTACAGGAAGCTATTAGTGGCTTAATCTTTAACTCAACTCAACTTGACTTTATTTAAAATGAAGGTTTTATAAGCAATATATATGATGAAAATATAGCCCCCCCCCCCCCAAGCTTCTATAATCAACGTGAGATTCATTTTTCGAGGCTGATTTAGGAGAAGTATTCTTCATGGAAGTTGTAGCCACTTAAAATAGCTTTCCAACAACGGCTCATTGGATTCAATCGGAATTTTATACAACCCGAAAGAGCCAAAATATTACAGTGTCGTCATGCTGTTTTCTCTAACGAAAATTGATATCCGGCTCCAACAACAAAGCTTTGTAAGATAAATGAATAGAGCTCATGGACCACTAGAATCACGTCGTCGTCGGAGTTTCTTTCCATTTTGCTCTTCCTTCCATTTTCCTTTGTGTTGTTGTTCAATTTCTTTGCTCTGTCCTGTCTCTGTCGCCTCTATTTTGATTAATTAGTAGTCTTGTACAATCTCGTTATCGTCCTTGAGAGTTTGAGACAGGTTGGAGGTTTTATTGGGAAATGATTTGGCTTGAGGATGGATTTGCGATTTGTTGTGTCGTGTTTGTTCTTGTTGTGATGTAGACCTTATGTGAACGATGTTTGATTTGCTGTATCCGAAGACATCGTGGATTTGCCATCGAAATCTGATGGCTCTTCAGTCTTCATAGTCCATAATATGAGATGTCTGTTAGGGTCCCTAGAGTTCTCTGTGTACGTCATCCGTTGGCTGATTGTTCGTTTGACATGTTGACTTTGTTTTATGATGTAGGATTGCTGGCACATTTATTTTATTTCCGCATTTTCATTTATGTTATTTGCTTCTGTTTTTTTTTCATTTGCTTCTATTTTTTATTTGGTTATACATGATGGTTAGTCTATCTACCGGCTTGTCTGGTCTATCGGTTTTTTCTAGGCTTTTCTAGATAACTGAATTCTTATCTTACTTCAAAAAAAAGAATGAAGACGATGTGTTAATAATAATAATAAAAACTAGTATAATTCTCGCGCCATGGCGCATTATTTTTATCAATAAAATCATAATAATATAACAAATTACTATAAAATAAAATATGTTTAATTCAATGTTTTGATTTAAACCAATTTATTAGAAAATGTACTAAGCAATAAATTATATGTTAATTTAATATTTTAAATTGAACCAATTGATTAGAAAATAATAATAAAAAAATTTAATTTGATTGGTTGAAAACCCTATAATTATGGTGGTGATGACACATCATCAAAAATGCTTTTCTTTTATGTAATAGTTAGATATAGAGGTGCAAGATATCTTACATAGTCTTCTATGACATTTTTTTTTATGACGAGGAACCCACCTTCGGTGGTAAACCCCGAGCACGTGACCCAGCCGACAAGAGCCAAGTACCAGGTAAACCGGCTTGCACCGACTGACTCGACCAAATGGCAGGGAACAAGGTAAACCATGGATTTTCACCCAATGAAAGAGGCGGAGACATGGATCGAACCCGGGACCTCCTTACTCCCCTTTACTCCTTATCATTTGGTCACCTCGACTGGGGCGTCTTCTATGGCATATTGGTTGGATGATGGGTGGGTGGTGGTCCTAAACTCCTAATCCATCCCCATCCTTCCATGATGGAAAATGGTGGTGAATATTATACACTTCTTGTATTTGATTATAGAATGACCTATATATAGGGGTTGCAAGAGGATTATAACGAGTCACATAACTAGGGGTGGGTGGACTGAGGTTCGCTTCAATCCGTACCATTTTTTAAAATAAAAAAAAAAGAGAAAATTTTATAAATTATGATTTTTTTTATTAGACTTGAAGTTTTGTGAACATATGAAAATTTTAATTTATTTAGCCTACACAAATTTTATTTTCTAATTCTGTGCTAGTTATACAGCTATTTTTGGTTATCCAACGCAGAAATACTATCAATGGCATTGGATATATGGATATGTCTTTTTATCTCAAAACATACCATGGAGTTTGGATCGGTTTCAAGAATTTGTAGAAAATACAGGTATTTATATAGAGAGAGATAATAGATCATATGTACACAACCCTTATGATGTATTATGTTAACAAATCTGAACCATTGAATTAAAAAGATCAACAGATAAGATTAAATGTACTGGAACCAACCTTTCTATATATAGATAGATATATAGATTAAATTATGCTACTTTTTTCAAAAAATTATAACAAACCATCTATTAATAACTATAAGAGTAATTTTGTAAAGTAAGTATCAAAATATCTAAATAGAACATTTTACTTAACAAAAATTACACCATAAAATGATATATTTTGATTAATCCTCTAAGATCCAGTTCAGGATTAATCCTCTAAGATTTGTAATTAGCCCATGATCTAGTAATGGACCTCAGCACCGCTTGAGATTTGTAATAGGCAATGGTCCATCTAAAAACTGGCCCATTATTAAAATTCAGGCCCAGATTACTTTGGTCCATGAATTTATCACCACCTCGATTTTTCGGATGTCTTTAGAATTTTTTTAAAGGGGGAAAAAGACCTTTCGTACCTTATATGATCATGTATGTAACGTGTCATCATGTTTATAAGTTAAATCTATACTATCATATAATTTTGAAAAATAACATACTCCGTATAAGAATGCTGTACCAAACAAGGCTTGAACGATAGGGGAAGGGTTAAAAATGCACTTTGCTTTTTGACATCCGTAAAACTCAACCTTCGCGATGCTAAAAAGTTGTGGACCAAAGTAACCTTATATTCTTACACAAGCTCGAGGGCTCACCAGGGATGGAGCTAGGGGGGGTGCTCAAATACAAAAAAATAATAATTTTTTTACATATATTTGGTATTTTTAAGGTAATATAACACATATTTAATTGATATTCAAAACAAGAGTTTTTTCTAGCTCAAGTGCTAAAGGAAGGAAAGAGAGAGGATCAAAAAGTATTGGGTTTAAATCTCAAGTCCTTCATGTTTTATTGGTTTTACTATATATATATATCATTAATTCTTCTTAATTTCTATATATATTTTTGGTTTCGATCAAGTATTTTATTAAAAAAATATCATATTTATGTTTAAATTATATATTTAATATTTTATTTCAATATTATTTAAAAAGTAATTCTTCATGACTTTTTTTTTTCTATATTTTTTGTTTCTCTTCTATTTTTTTGGTTACTCTCAACAATTTAAATACAAAAAATAATTTAAAAAGTCACAATTTTAGTGTTTTTTTTAGTATTTTTTTTAAAAAATCTTCTTAATAAGTATACACCAAAAAAATATTTCATGATTTTTTTAGCGACCTATATCATTAATTCTTCTTGATTTCTATATATATTTTTGGTTTCTCTAACTATTTCATTAAAAAATATCATATTTATGTTTAAATTGTACATTTAACCTTTTATTTCAATATTATTTCAAAAGTAATTCTTCATGATTTTTTTTTCTACATTTTTTGTTTGTCTTCTATTTTTTTTGTTACTCTCAACTATTTAAATACAAAAAATCATTTAAAAAATCACAATTTTAGTGTTTTTTTCAAGATTTTTTTAAAAAAAAATCTTCTTAATAAGTATACACCAAAAAAATAGTTCATGAAATTTTTTTAGCACCCCCTGACAGAAATCCTGGCTCCACCACTACCGGCTCACAATTAGGGACAGAGCCAGAAACATTGAGGGGGGGGGGGGGGCACAATAACACTAGACAATAGTAGAAAAAAGTCGTAAAACACATAACATGTTCGATAGTAGAAACAAGTGCTAAATGATATTAGAAACTAGTGTCAAACAATATTACAAACTACTATATCATTTCTAAATAGATGTTTACACTACTAAATATTTCAACTCGATGATAAAGGAGGTAAATCCATTTTTCGAGTTTTCATGCCTTGAAAATGTTGAAGAATAACCTCATTATCAATGCGCTTGAAGATGTATTTTTCAACATAGCATACCAAACTATCAGTGAGAAAGTCATCCCCCATCTTGTTGCGTAGATATGTCTTGATAAGACCCATTGTAGATAAAGCTCTTTCCACCGTAGCTGTTGCAACTTGTAAGACTTAAACTTGCTCGATAAGACGATAAACCAAGTGAAAAGCTTTATGAATTCCTACCTCGACCATCTTTTTAGACACATCACCAATATCTTCCGAACCAGAAAATTTGGGATTGTTCCTCATTTCATAACTCATGCCTTCAATTCTTCTTTAATCTCCACTTGATCAAAAAGTGAGAAGTCTCGTGGATATAACTATGTAAGTCGGTGTAACTTTGCCAAATCGAAATTGGAGAATGAATCCTTTGGATCAAGGCAAGCCATACATATGAGCAATTTTGTACTTGACTCTCTAACTCTTGACCAATTTGATCAATAATCTACCATGTCATGTGTAGAATAATATCAATTATATAATAAAATAAAAAAATGTATGGAGAATTTATAGAGAAATGATCATAGATAACATAAAGAGAGGAAATTTATAGAGAAATAATTATTACATGATAAAATATCTCAACTCGAAATTGGTGGTGGTTTGTTATAGTATGGCCTGCACGTCGAGAACGATGGTGATTTGAGACTTCATCATCCACATTCAGAATGAGAATATCACGATTAGCACAAAACTGGTTGACATCTTGTATGAGATCATCCCATCCATCATCCCTCAAAACTTGAAATCGCCTTTTGATGCTTTGAACCATACTTATTACTTGGATAATGTTTTGATCTTTTTGTTGCAAGGGTTGGGACAAAGCATTTGTCATCCCCAATATTGTCTTCATTAAGTGAGCAATAAAAACAAGCTGATAACTCTCCATCTTCATAATCAAGCTATCCACCGTTCCGCGAGTTGTGATCTCCATTCCATCTTCAAGGATGTTTTCGAGCACTCAACTGTTGAGTCCCACAAAGACAGAAGACAAGCAATGGTCGTAAAGTGGGAGCCCCATCGTGTAGATCCCGGCCGAGCTAACAATGTTTCTTAATTCAATCCTTTCCCAGTTGTAAGTTCACCTTTCTCTAACCTGCTCACCAAGTTTTCATGTTGTGCTTGTCGAAACTGATCTCTTCTTGTACAAGAGGCTTCAACCTGCATGTTGATAATCATCGACAGATATTGAAAGAAATCACTTATAGAGGCTCCAACCATGTTGTTCATATGTGGAGTTTGGAGTGATTGGCATTGTGAGGTATAACCATGTTCATATGTGGAGTTTGGAGCGATTATAGGCAAACCAAAACTTGTTTCGATACAAATCAACTAATTTATTTCTTTCTTTTACGGGGTGGATGGAGTGTGTCGAAATCAAATTACATATATGAAAATATGATGTACAATTAAAAAAAATATGGTTATCGAACAAAGCCCTAAAGTACTTGTTTGCCCTTGATCAATTTGTTTATATATGTGTGTGTGTTTTGATCGATTTGGACTAATGGAAAATTTCGGTTAGAACAATAAAAACCTTGAGACAATTTCTTTAAAGAAATTGAGTTAAGGTTGTTATTGTTTCAACTGAGCTAGATGGAGCAACAAGGAAAGCTATGGTGGTGACGAGATGCTCGGGGTATAAGGTTTATCTGCTCCTAGAAGTAAAAAATTTACATTTTGGCACTAAAAGTAAAAACTTAACGTTTTGTCAAAAAGTAAAATGAAATGGTGCAATTTATTTTTTTAAAAAAAATTCAAGGTTACTATATACGAAGTATACAACATACTAAATTGTATTTACCATACATAGTATGTACAACTCAATTGAATCAGCAAATATGCAAAATTCAAGATTACTATGCAATATCATTACCATTTAGGGATATGTTGTGAAATTTTGAGATGTTTTCGAAATTTGAGTAAAATGAACAAAATTACCTTAAGGATGGTCATACGTTTACACCCAGTGTAAACTAAAAATTTTACACCACAAATGTAAAACAAACAAGTGGCAAAATTTGCAGTCTTTTTTTCTTTTCTGAAAATATATTTAATTTTCCCTCTTTCTCATTTATTTTCATCTGTGTTTTAATTATACTCATTGAAAAGTGAAAGGGTTATGCACATGTTCAGCCCAAGTCTCTTGCTACTCTAGACTCTCTCTCGAGACCCTCACTATTGCTCGATTATCTCCCTCATCAGCGATATGGGGTGATAAGTCGGTTGGGAAAAGTCAATGGTTCCCCTTAGGGATCTCTGTCCGGTTGTAATGGTGACTCTCTCTGAATTGTACGACATGATTTTGTAATTTCCCGCATGTACCTTGCAAATGATCATTAGTAAGAAGCTGCTCATGTTATGCCTTGCTTTCTGTCGTGATTTTATTATTTAAGCTCATGTCATGATTAGTTACATTGCTCAACTCTTGTGCTGCGTCTTTCCTTCTATCATGACTGTATGTCGTTATAGCATGTTCACCTGACCTATTGATCGTATAATCAATTGAAATCATGAACCTACCTGATCGGTATCTCCTCCTAAATTAGGTTTATGATAGTGTGATCAACTCCTCTTTGTATGAATGCTGATAGATGATCGTCTTGGCATGTTGGATGATGACGTGTCAATGCTTATTATCCTTTTTTGACAAGAATCTATAGTATGCCTATCTGTTTTGTATTCGTCAGATTAATTAACATTGGTTGTTTTGCAATTTGTATTGTTGTGTGATTACTTGCGTTGAGTGGAGAATAGGTTGGTATAATTGGGTCTTGATAAATGCATGTTTTATCCCAGTATGTGTTGATTTGAACTCATGTTCCCGTGTTCTAGCTATATTGCCCCGTTACTTAGACTTGTATTATACATCGTTACATTTTCCTCATGCTTTTATATCATTATAATATGATGAAATTGATTTCTTGCGTATCGTCATGATTAGGTGCATGCATGTATCTTATGTTATGTTGAACCATAGCACCCTGTAGGACCCTTGGTTATGACTTGTGCAAATTTATACCTTGCCTATATAATTGATGATTCTCTCTTAAGTTAGGTCCAAGATAGTGTGATTCTTCCCTCTTCATATCCTCTTAAAATGCTTACTCGTCTTGATTAGATTGATGTTGAATTTGATGATCGACTTGCTTTTGTGATGGTTAATCCTGGTATGCTTACGTGTTATCGCTCGGTGGTATTCCCCTAATACTCTATGATATCTTCTCGTGCTTGCATGAACGTATGAGTTGACACCTCGCATGACACATGAATGTTAGAGTGAATTTAGTCGAGTTACCTTGGTTGTGTTCATGTTCGATATGTGCTAGTAGTGTCTTGTAGGGCTTATGATTTCCAATATGACTCGCTAAATGATCACGTGTTGTACTTGTTCTATGATGTGATGACTATTGTACCATATATGTGCTCTATGATGGTTCGTTCCTAGCATGATTATAATATGTCGCCCATGATGCCCTTCTTGTTACTTTTATAATGCCTAATGTTTCGTGAATATTATGTGAACCCCTTATAATGACTCATGACCCTTCTTGTATCACATCATGTGTCGTTAGTATCATGTAGGACTATGTTTTCAAAATGTATCTCTTCGTATGATTACATGTCATTCTTAACCTAGTATATGATTATTACTGTCCGATGTGATAGTTACCATGCTACTCTTATGTGCTCTCGCATGATGCTTAGTTTGATTATTATGATATGCTTCGCCATGCTGTATTTGACCTCGTTCGTTGATGTGTATACCATACTCGTACCTCGTTCATATACATGATATTTGTTATCCTCATTAAATCTCGCATGAACTCGAATCCTGCATGATCATTACTAGCTCCGCATAACTTGCTTGAAATTGCTAGGCATATATGCTTTCATGGAATGATAGACTACTAGATTGCCTCACATGTATCAGTATAGAACTTGATTGTGTCTTTTAGAATGAATGTGTATGTCATTGTTCCTTGAGATAGGTACATGTTAGTGTGGTTTAAGGTGTGTGGTATGCTCCATGATAAATTTGTGCTCGCTTGTCGCAATTGTAACCTAATAGACTTCCGTAAGGGCATCGTTGCTATTCTCGGGCCGGAGTTCGTCTCTAGTTGTCGTCTTTAGTTGTGGTCCATCTTTGTCCCCAAAAGAAATTTGGGTTGTCTTTTCTTATCACTCCCATATTTCCCCTAACTTGGACTCTTGCGCGATATATACATTGGGTGAGCGACCGCATATAAGAGGGAACAAAAAGTTAGATAGCGATAGAGTAGTGCATCGGAAGCGTGGGCCCATAACCCATGGGCCTCAGGATCAATGATGTCGGCGGAACGGGCACGCATCGAGAATTACGGTTACTGAGTACGATATGACTTGCAAGAGAGAGTGTTCTCAGTTTGAATTGCTAAACCTTTTGAATTTGTTGACGATGATATTGCACTGACCTGGCAATGAGATTTACGTGTTGATGTGTTGACTTGGTAATGATTGTTTCCTGATTGTCTATTGTCTATGATGATTTGATTTGATGTCCTGTAGTTCTAATGTGGCATGATGCCTTGATGTGTTGATACTCTGAGTTGCTAAGTACGATCTAAATTCTTGTGCCTATAAAAGTATGAACTACAAATGCTGAGAAGCCTGAATTGTATCTGATAAGGTTATAATGCAGCATGCTAGCTTGACTTGATTATGTGCATATATGATGTTTGCAATGATTATTGAGCATGATGGTAAATTGAGACTTGTTGAACCCATGATGTTATGTTTTAAATGCTAGTCGATATGATGTAGACCTTATGTTTGATGATTTTTATGATTGCTTCTTCCTTAAACCTGTGGGTGAGGTCATTTGGTAGCGTGGTTGGAGAGTGGTGAAAGAATTTTGGGCGATTGGGATGATTGATGGTAGTAGGAGGTGGCTCGCGAGAGAGGGATGTTGACTTAGGTAAGACCGAGTGAGTTTTGGGATTTATAAGAGGCAATGTTTGGTGGTTTCGGATGAGCTTCTAGGTGAATCTTGAGAAGTGTGGAAAGTGTAAGAAATGACTTTTAAGAGTATTGAGAATATAGTATGAGAGAGCACTCGGGTGTGAAATTAAAGATAAGAGTTTGATTCATAGAGGTGGATGGTGTGTGCGAGTGTTTGGTGGAATGAGGGACGAGCTTGGAGTATCGGAATGAATTGGGACTTCCTTAGGGGATTTTGTCCGAGTTGATGTTGGTGAGTCTAGAAGAAGATTGGTCTTGAATTGGGAATTGGAATCGAGCGAGCGGGGATTGTATTTTATTTTGACTAGTGATGATTCCCTTGATTATGTGATTTATTAATACGTACTAACATGATGTTAAATAGCAACCATGATGAACTGATATAGGATGATATTACATGTTGATATGCAATATTGAAATCTGTTTAGCATAACCTGTGTTATGATGATACATTGATGTATTTTATCCTGATATTTTAGCATGCGATGTTCGATTAGGTTACATGTTGCAATGATTATATTTTGTGCTTACTATGTTGTTAGACCTTGCTACTGTTAACCCATGAGAGCATGTCTGATTCTTTGTTGAAAATTTGGACTTGAATTGCTGCGCATGGTTGTATTGATACCTCTGTGCATTGATGATTAACGGAATTCTTGGATATAGATATGGCAAATGGCTTATTGAACCTGGTTGTAATAGATTTTGTTATGTTGACTTGTTGCCTTCTACTTTATTTATGTGTGCTTTCGTGATTAACTACGATGTTGTTGACGCACTCGTTAATGTTTTAGTATGATGTGAGGATACCTTTCATGAGTTTTGGAGTGTCGTCGAAACGTTGTTACGATTATTGATATGTTGATTGACATGCATATTATGGCCTTTAATTTGATGTGGAGGTACTTGATGTGACATTGTGGCACTATGTTGGTATGTGTTTTGAGAATTTCATGTGACATACTGGTTGGAGGTTGGTTGGTTAAGCGATTATACATTTCTCGGCTTATGCATCTTGTTTGAATTGAGCATGATAGATTGATTTGATTTTGGAAACTAGGAAGAGAATATAGGATTAGCCCTTAGAGGTGGATAGTTCCACCTCATGGCTTTTGGGTTTGATTGATTGATATGTGGGACACTGATTTGGTTTTCGGAAGATTTTGACGAAATCTTGATTTGAAAGGATTTGGATTGTTTTTGGTGTGAAGTTGTTTGACTAACATTGAATTTGAAGATTTTGAGCGGTTTTGAAAAGGAACAACTTGGATTTTAAAAGAATAAACATTATCGAGAATTTCAACGATTTTAAGGCTAATCTTTCCAATTGCGGGATCCCTTTTGAAACTTTTCAAATCCGGGCTTATATTATAACGCCTCATGAAGTGGATAAAAGAATTTTATAGGGGCGCATATAGAATGCTTGCTAAGACCTAGTAGGGGCACTATAGTTGCTTTTGAGTTATGATATAACCGAAAGGTTAAGGTAAGGGTGTAGTAGGGGCCCATATCACACACTTGCTACGACCAATTGGGAATATTATGATCACGTCGGGGGTACTGTGAGGATCTCATACGGGCCTTTATGAGGTGCTCATGTGACCTATGACATGATCCTCGGACTCACCGATTTCGAACTCCTTCCCCTTGCTTTAGAATGATTTTACTCTCGGGGACGAGACTTGTTTTTAGAGGTTGATGAATGTAAAGGCCGGATATATTTTATAAATTATTTTATTATAATTTAATTAAATATATATTATTTATAAAAATTGGAGAAAACTCGTCATCGAGCGCCAACTTTCGATTTAAAAGTTATTCTGGCATTGTTTTAAGAATTTGGATTTTGACGGAATTTAATGCTGCTTTCGAGCTCCGAGTGTTAATAAATTTAACTTAATTTAATTATGATCGTTCCAAACTATTTGAATAATTCGATTTGAAATTTCGTAAGTGTCGGGATCGAGATAGAGCGCCGGGATTTCAAATTGGTACCTTGTAGTGACCGTTCCTTCTATTATTCTCTCTCTCTCTCTCTCTTCAGAAGCTTAGAGAAAGCATCCCCATTTCCTTGCCTTGTACAGCAAATTCCCACCGTTGCCTTAATTTCTACAACTCACTTGTTTTGTATCTTTGCAAATTCCACACCCATTCTCCCCCTATATCCGCATTACCCTCCTCTCTGCCTCACTATCACACTGGATTCCACCCAGACAACCCACAAAAACACACAGAAGAACAGTCCCCAACCCTCCTTTCAACCTCTACAGAAAACCAGAGAAACCCACTTTACCATCACCGGTTGCAAACCTCCCCCTTCCACCTTGTAATTCCTCTCCGAGTAGTCCTTGACAAGCCATCCCCACGCCTAACAAACCTGCCCGGATTCTTGGCCGCCAACGATAACACCACAGCCCCGTTTCCGCGAGGAAGCCAGCAAGGCTGAGCCTTGCAGCCTCTATTCTTCCACTCCTTCCTTTCTCCTTCGAGTCCAGGGACCAGCAGTAGGATCTTCAAGTCCTCCTCCCTCCGAAGGTTGTAGCAAAAAGAGAAGAAAACGAAACCGTCCGAGCCGCACTCCCTATCTCTTCCCTGTTCTTCGAACTCGAGGATATCCCGGTGCCGATCCTCCTCCTTTGAAGCTCGAGGAACCTCCGACGAACATTTTTCGGCGAAGACCTCCGTCTCAGTGAGCTCCGTTTCCTCTCCTTTCTTCGTTTTCGTTGAGTCGTTTCCTTTGGGTTGGGGTCAGAATTGGTTGTCGATCTATTGGGTGAGGTTCTAGCTGGAGAGTAATCGTCCGTGGCTTGAGTTGTTCCCCTTTCTTTCTTCCGCCTCCTGTGTCGTCCGAGTCTCAGAGCTTTGTTCACTGGGAGGAAGACGATGCTTCTTTTCTTTCCCTGTTGGGCTCGGTTTTGGACCTGACCCAAATATCTCCTTTCGGGTTATATCACTTTTATTATGGGTTTTCTGTTGGGGAAGAATTCAGATCCTGTTTCTCCTTTTATATCGGATCCGGGTCGGTTTTCCGGGTTGGGCTTCTCTCTTCCAGGTTTTGGGCTTTTGGGCTTGTGGGATTGTTTTATTGTTATTGTTTATATATTATGTTGCTTATGTTATGTTATTTATATGATAAGCTTATATACTATTATATATTAATAGTTATTATTATTATATGATTCTGAGTTTTAAAATGAAAATATATTTTCTGAGATTTCATCATATATTGTAAATTATGTTTAAAAGTGTTATTACATGGGGTATATATTTTTGTAATGATTTAAATATTTAAGTTGGGAATTTTGAAATGACTTGTTGATTTTGGATTTAAATATGGGTTTTTGAGAATGGATTTATTTGATGTCGTATTTCGTATATGTTGTTGGGTGTTTTACAAAAGTCCTAATGGCCATAATCTATTTAGATAATGATTTTGAAATAAAATGTCGGAATTATTTTTATAATATCATTTTGAGAGATTGGTTTTAAGGTTTAAATGTTTAATGTCGAGATTCTTTGTCTTGGTTTGATGATGTTGGTTTTGAGAAGGAATTTCGAAAATATGGTTGGTACGATTTTATCAATGAGTTTGATTGGAAATGAAATGATTTTGGTTGATGTTGATCAGATCGGAAAGGTTTTGAAAAATGGTTTCACTATCGGTTGGTTTTGAGTATATTGAGAACTTGGGTTTCGTGCGTATGAATGTTGGTCCGGTCGCTTATGGAAATGGCTTGATGATAGGTGTGTATTGCTTTTGGATTGCTTTGGACTTGCATTTGGGCCCTTGCTTGTATTATCCTGTTGTTCTGCATCTTTAAGTAAGTTCCCTAGGGGGCTTACTCAGGTTGGACTCTAATGCTTGTTGTTGCATTTTATGTTAGGTGTTGCATATGCATAAAATCATGAACATATAGTATCCTGTTTAGGTTGCACTAATTGAATGAGCATCTGCTTACTTTATGCATTTGAATAGAGAACGATCGTTATCTGTGAAGTCCTAGAGTCTTTGCTAGGGTCATAGGGTAGCCCAGCCAGCCTCATCGGGTACCCTGAGTCAATCGAGTCTATATGAGTATGTTACTATAGCTCAATACCATCGGGCAAGCGGTGTTAGGATGATGTGTTTTGCGTGTTGTTGAGCATGTTATTATTCCGTGGTCCGTGCACCACCATGATGAAATGGGTACCGTACTGGCCAGGTCCACTCATGAAAAAGGGGATGAAGTAGGAGAGGGATATGTCATTTGACATTGTCTTGGGCCCAATTTCTGCACATTATTATAACTAGGGGCATGCTAGTGTGTTTGACTTTCGTACTGCATTAGAGCATTTTTATTAGGTATAGCAGAAACTATGTGGCCTCATCGAGGACTTCCGGTCCCGCATGCGTGGCTCGATCTGACTCCTTTTTCCGTTATTCTTTTAAAGGTATTTTCTCCAGATTTTGAGTGCTCGATGTCTATATGACGAGGTTCCCTTTTGGCAATTATTGGACTGAAAGACCGACTTCCATACTTATAAACTTGGATAATTTGGATACTCGTATTTACCATGTTTTTGGTTTTGACCCGGCTTCACCGTGGCAAGCTGTACCTTCTTTTCGTTTTCGCAGTTACTCTTAAATGAATTTCCGCGACTTAGTCTATAGGATAGGCTGAGGGTACCCAACGACCCTCTGATTGCTTTGGGGTTCGGAATCCCCGTTTTAAAAGGATAATCTTTTTAGGTTTGAAACCTCGACCCGTACCTGGATTGCAAGATCCGAACGAAGGTATCCAACCTTCGAAACGTAACCCGAATATTTATATTCGGGCCGTTACAACGTACGTTGGTAACTACAACATATCTGTCTCAATACAGAATACCCCCACAATGGGTTAAGAAGCCATTAAGAGCTTTAAGGCTCAACCTCTCATTTGTTGTTCGGTGATCTATCAAGTCCGTCTCAAAGAACCACCCAATGTCGGGGCTATAGAATCATTAAGAGCATTAGCTCAACCTCACTATACAATTGCCATAGGAATGAGAGATGTGTATCTCATATGAGTCTTTCCATGGCTTGCGTTCGACCAAATTAATGGTTTCCGCCACAAATTCCTCATCTCACGGGCTTTAGCCCCATTCCCCTCCACGTGTCTAGGACTAGCCTTTTGCAAAGTACTTTGGTCAATAGATTCACGATGTTCCTCTCTGACCGAACATACTCTAAAGAGAGTAACCCATTTCTGTTCAACTGCCTCACAACCTCATGTCGGATGCGTATATGCATCTTCTTTCCGTTATACGCTCCACTTTTTGCTACTCCAATGGCAGCCTGTGAGTCACAGTGTAGAGAAATTGCAGGAGCTGGATGCCCCCACATTGGTATATCTGCTAGTAGGCTTCTCAGCTTCTTGCCCTGCTAGGTCTAGAGCTATGAACTCTGACTCCGTCGTCGATCGGGCTATGCAACTCTGCTTTGCAGACTTCCATGAGACAGCTGCACCACACAATGTAAAAACATATCCACTAATGGAGCAAATTTCATCGGTCTCACTTACCTAGTTTGCATCACAATATCCTTCTAGAACGCAGGGAAACCCCTCAAAATGCAATCCCCAATAAAGAGTGCCTCTAATGTATCTCATTAACCTTATAAGCGCAATCTAGTGTTCTTTGCTAGGATTATTTGTATATCTATTGAGTCTACTTACTGCATAAGCTATGTCAGGTCGAGTACAGTTCATAAAAAACATTAGACTCCCAATAACTTTAGCGTATTCCTCTTGGAAAACACCTATACCTGAGTTCTTCACTAACTCTATGGTAGCATCATATGGGGTCCTAACTAGCGCCACATCATAATTGTTAAGCTTTTTCAATACCTTCTCTACATAATGGGATAGAGACAAAGTAAAGGCAGTTTTAGTTCTAGTCACTTTAACACCTAGAATCACATCTGCTTCACCTAAGTCTTTCATTTCAAAGCGAGAGGAAATAAACATTTTGGTTTCATTTATCACATGCATGTTAGTGCCAAATAACAACATATCATCAACATATAGGCACACAATAACACAACCAGAATTGTACATCTTGGTATAAACACATGCATCAGATCCACTAACCACAAATCCAAAACTCAACACAATGTTATAGAATTTCTCATACCATTGTTTAGGTGCTTGCTTTAGACCATAGAGAGATTTCTTTAACCTACAAACCATATTCTCCTTACCTAGAACCAACACACCCGGAGGTTGTTCCATGTATATTTCCTCGTCTAGATCATCATTCAGAAAAGTAGTCTTTACATCCATTTGATGTACCAAGAGCTTGTAATTAGATGCTAAAGCAAATAATGTTCTAATGGTCGCAATCTTAGTTATAGGAGAATATGTGTCAACATAATCTACTCCATGTTTCTGTGTGAATCCTTTGATTACTAGTCTTTCCTTAAACCTTTCTATAGAACCATATGTTCTAAGTTTTCTTTTAAAGATCCATTTACAATCAATGACCTTATAACCTCTAGGCAAATCAATTAATTAGTTCCCAAGTGTAATTACTTGTGATAGATTCAACTTCACTGTTTATAGCATCTTTCCAAAAACTAGCATCTACTGAACTCACAACTTCTCTATATGTTTTAGGTTCATCCTCTATCATGCGAACATAAATTATAGCTTCATTGATTTCATCTAAATCACGGAGTTCAGTTAAGAATGCAGTCACAAAATCAAGACCATAGCTAGTTTTAGTTCTACGTCTTTTACTTCTTCTCATTTCACTATGTTTATCAACATTGATGGAAGCAAGTAAAGAAAGAGATGCAGGTTCAGTAACAACAGGAATACTATCATTATCTTTCTTCAAAGGGAACATGTGCTCAAAAAATTCAACATCACGATATTCACACATGGATTTATCATCCAAGCACATAAACTATAGACGATATAATTGCTCTCTTTATATAACCAACAAGAATAACATCAACCATATAAGATCCAACATCATTCCATTTAATTTAAAGGCATATACGACCACCTTAGACACATAACCCCCCCATTTCTCATATACTCTAGGTAGACTCTAAGTCATTTACAAACCTTATATGGGGTTTTGCCTTACTTCTCATGTGGTATCTCATTTCCTACCTTTATTGAATTTCAATTATGTTGGTTATAAACAAATTGGTTTTATTCCTCATATGTCATGAACAAGTCATCCTACATCTTTGAACTTGATAAATACATGAACTTGGTATCTCTAATGATTATCTACATAATGTGATATAACACCTTTACCGCTTTTGCTTTTAGACTTTCTAAAAAAAAAAGGTCAAATTGGTTAACTTAAGCAATTTAGTGGTCCTCTTAACTACAGATTGAAAGGATGTTCGACAGGTTATGTACATATCACATTTATTTGATCAACAACAACATCTAAGTTATATATTAGAAGTATTTTATGGAATTCTCAAAACCAACTTCCCATGTCATAGTATCATGTCATTGACCAAGATTCAAAGAGATACATGCATAAGATATATATTTTGAGCACAACCAAATTTCAGATATAAAAATCATGTCGATCACTTAATTTAACTCACAAAATATGCCGACATGTGTGCTCAGCAAAATGTCCTTTATAAGACCGATGAGACAACTTCAGTGGTTCATCAATGCAATTTTTCTCCATTTTTGACATCCCAGTGCCACTCCGTAAATTCTCCCTTTTAGGTGCTTGTGTGGTGTCGGAGTGTAAGAACACTGTGTATCCCGACAACTAAAAATGATGCTAAACAATTTTCCAAAACAAAACAATAACAAATAACACAAAATAAATAAATAAAATAGGCCTAACGATTTAGGCCCATCCAATAGGCCCAGCTCTTTACACAAGGTGACATGCCCAGAAGTGGCCTGAAGGCCTGACCAAGCCCGAGAGCTTAGGTCACCAGCAGCCGACTCGGCATGAAGGGAAGCCCGAGGACACCCGATGGAGCCCCTGCCGCTATTGTAGCGAGCTCATGTCTCCTTTCTCCTCAGCCTCCCTTTGCCCATGTAGTTTGAAGTTGCCGGCAATAGCCCCAGGTGGTGGCGTCGGATGCTACCAACACCACGATGGGTGACCAACATCAATGGCACCTCCTTCCTCTGGGTCGTTGTCTCTGGTCAGCCTCTTCACTCCTACTGCCACCTCGCCGTCGAATTCCTAAATGGTGACGTCGCCACCTCTAATTCGCTGGTTGAGGAGCACGATGGCAGTGGCACCTCCAAGGCTAGGACTCCAGCGAGGGCAACCTGTTTGAGAAATACGAAGCCCCAAAATTGCCTCCAAGAACATTGCGAGATGAGGAACAACTCTTGCCCGCGGCACGCGCATCACTTCTCCCCTGTCCCGTCATCGGTGGTGGTGCCACCGCCTCCAGGTGCTCCGACGAAGAACACGGTAGCAAGTAAGCAAGCACTACCAAGCCTTAGAATTCCGACGAGGAGCATGAAGCTCCCTCCCATCGCATCCCACATAGAAAAAACTTAAATTTCTTAGGGTTTTGCAGATTCAAGGACAAGGATCTCGAATCCATAATTGTGCCCAACAAATTCGAACAACAGAGCCTTCAAATTTCAAATCTAGGGTTCACTATTCACAAAGAACAAAAATCCATAAACTCATATCCGTAACTCCGACCTTCACTGATGAAATCGAACATGAAATATGCAATGCATGCACTGAATTTTGACTACAACAAGCGCACGTTAGATCAAAAACAAAACTCGAATCAAAATAGAGCAATCAGTAAAAAAAAGAGGAAGATGAGTCTGAGGTTGAAGAAGACTCATCCTTTCCTTTTTCTTTTTCCTTTTTAAAACTCGAATCAAAGACAGTCCGTTTAATCTGGTTCCATGATCTCAGAAAACTCCTTCCTAGGCTTCTCCTCCAATCAACCATGTTCAATCTTTTGATGCATTAGCGTTTGTAGTTCGAGCCATCCAAAGGCTCCAGCTTTAAGAGATCTCCATGGCGGTCACAGTTGATGATGCCAAAAAAATACCGAAAAAAAAAAGAAAAAACCCAAGAAAAGAAAGAAATAAAACGAGATTGAGCCGCAGATAAAATAACAAAGATGATCTACGGACAACAATCATGAAAGGAGAAATGATGTGTCCAACATGCCCCCCCCCCCCCATCCACGTGTCGTTACCCGGGAGGCACGTGGCATCCAGTACACGACAAATGGCCAAATATACAACTCGACATGTATAAGGGGCATTCCTAACCACGACTATAAAATCCAGGAATCTCTCTAAAGAAAAGGCTTTTTGGACAAATGGAGAAGAGGAGTCTCGAAAGAGAGTAGGAATCAAAAGAGTGTCAAAGCCCGACAAATACTTAGACTATCGACCCGGTAAACCCGCGACAGACCATAAACTTCAAGAGGGGACCAGGTCGAGGGACACAGGTATTGGAGGCTTGGATACGCCGAGATTTTATCTTAGTGATTCATGTTTCTGGGATAATCCTCATCTTTTTTGAAAGGACTTGATGAGGCCACAACCCGAGAAGCGGACTGAGCCTAGCATCAAACCGCGCGACACTAGTGAAAACCTTCCGTCATCCGCGGATGGTGAACCCAGGTAAGACCGTCGAGCATCAAAAGGTCAACGCGGTACATGTCAAAGTGTTCCCCTCTAAAAAAGAATCTAGGAGGCACTCCAGGTAAGACTGGCGACCAAAATCACGCCCGTGGCTCATAACCCCCCCGGTAACATGGAAGGGGATTTTTTCATTTGTGGTTTCATCACTGGCGCCATCTGTGGGAACCTCTCGCACTAAGAGGCTTCAAGGTATAGTGACAGGTGTTTGCTTCTCACAAGATCCGCCACTTCCCTAATATTTCTTTTCCGAAAAATCATCAATATTATGGATGTGTAACTAGAATAAAAACATAAATCTTGCATGCTTTATTTCATGGTTTTTAAATATTCCAATATAACCTCATAATTTGAAGTTCTCAATATAATTATATTATTAAAATATGGGGGTTTATCAACGGATGATTACGACAAAACTATATAAGTTTGGTAAATGATGTAGGAAATAATTATTTTATATATGTTTAGTCCTGAAAACTGAAACGCTTATAATTTATTTTCTCGGACATCGGAATTGAGCTTATAATATATCAAATTGAAGCTATCGACGAGACGAATATGTATTTTCAATTTTATTTTCGATTAGGGGGGCGACTGTCACTCCTGGCCCTAAAGAGGATCCGTCTCTGTCGGCATTCGATATTCAGGTATGTCTGATCTCGAATTTTTACCTAATGAGAAAAAAAAAACAAGAAGCAAATACGGAGTAACCCGCTAGAAAATATTCTCAATTGTTTTTTTTGATGGTAATCCAAACGACTCCTAAAGATATGTAGGCTGGTTGATGGGATGGAATATACATCACTCGTTTCGTTCCATCTGAAAGCCTCTTCTGTCAAAACTCCACTCTCTCTCTCTCTCTCTCCCCCCCAAAAGACGTCCCGCGAATCTATCTTCTTCCGCTACCAACGACGCTCCTCCCTCCGATCCCCCCCTATATCTCTAATTCCGCCATGTTCGTTCCTCAATTTTGACCTTCCTTCCGTTTCCCCCCTCCTCTTGATTTTCCGCTTTCTCAATTTCTTCTCCACTTCCACCTAGGGTTTACAACCGTTTCCCTAACATTCGATTTAGGGATTCTGCCACTCTGACAAGCTCAAATCCGATGTCAATTTGTGGAGATCTGACCGCCAGAATCCACCCCGAACCCCACGCGGCTTCCGGAACCACCACCGATGTCGCCGGGTTTGATTTCTTCGACCGCTTGCCAGACTCCCTCTTCCTCCTCGTCTTCAACAGGATCGGCGACGTGAAGTCGCTCGGGTGCTGCTGCGTCGTATCCAGGAGGTTCCACTCTCTCGTCGCCCAGGTTGAAAACGTCGTCGTTCGTGTTGACTGCGTCATCTCCGACGATGACTCCTCTTCTACGTCTTCTGCATCTGACAAGTCATGTTCACCCATCGCCAACCTCTTTCGCGTCTTCATCTCCAGCGTTGTCAAGCCCCTTCAGGCCCTCGGTCAATTCTTCGGCCCCAAGCGAACATCTACCTCCTCTTTTTCTTCGTCTCCGGCCATCTCTTCTGCCTTGTCTGTGGCAAGCGGTGGAGGAGAACGGGAAACAGAGCAAGGTGGAGTCACTCACCATTCTCCCACTCGGGTTCTTAAGAATTTCAGCGAGATCAGATTCCTAAAAATTGAGCTTCCCAGCGGCGAATTGGGGATCAATGACGGTGTTTTGCTAAAGTGGAAGGCCAGTTTCGGCTCCACACTTGATAATTGTGTGATCCTTGGCACCTCTTCAATTACTCACTTATCCAAACCCCCACAAATTGACGAAACTGGGGTCATCAGCGACACAAATCATCTGAACAGTGGCGTTGAGGACAATGGTAGCATCCCGGAGTCATTTTACACCAATGGGGGCTTGAAGCTGAGGGTTGTCTAGACTATTAGGTCCTTGATTGCAGCCTCCGCAAGGCACTACTTGTTACAACCTATAATTGTGGAGCATCAGACCTTGGATAGCCTCGTTCTGACGGATGCAGATGGGCAGGGGGTATTGTGTATGAACAGGGATCAGTTGGAGGAGCTGAGAATGAAGCCATTGTCAGCTTCTTCGGCATCCAAGAGGAATATGGTGCCTGCTTTGAATATGAGACTCTGGTATGCTCACCACCTGGAGTTGCCGGGTGGGATTGTGTTGAAAGAAGCGACCTTGGTTGCAATTCGGCCTAGTGAGCAGGCGGGTATGGCTCCTTCTAAGAAGGAGATGTCGGATTTGTCATGGGCTGCTAATGCATTCGAAGAGCCTTATGGGATGACAGCAAAGATGTTGGTCAAGAGGAGGACCTATTGTCTTGAGATGAACTCTTTTTAGGAGGGAGCTGGTTTGGGGAATCAGGTAATGTGTCTATGATACTGCTTTTTGGTTGATGCTTGGTCTGGACTATGTACATGTATTTTTGTGTAAGATTTGTTTGATTGTCTGCTGATCTAACTACTAACTCCTTTAGTGAATTCAACAGCTATCATATGTTTTAGCATGTTGCTTCCAATGTTTGGTGTGATTGTAGAGATGTCTGTGTGCTGGGTTGCCTTCTATAGACGTGTCTTGGTTTTTTAAGCAAACTTGGTTCTGACATGGGCTTAGAGTGTTAACCATTGGTTATGAGTTATGACATGTGAGCATGGAATGTTTGTTTAGTACTTTGTCTCGTAATCTTTGATTCTTATTTTCATTTTGTATACCAAATTTCTGGGAACTGATTGTTTCTAGCTTGTTGGGACAATCTCTGATGGAATAGTCCAAAGGAGTTATTATAAACCAAGTGAAGTTGATCTTGGGGAGTGTCTCTCCTCTCTTGGGTGATTATTGAACTTAATAACGTGTTTGATGATCACAATAGCAACAACGCTACCCCGGGCATCCCGGTATGAAGCATTTAGAGCGAAAAGAAAACAAAACAAAAGTCATGTATAGCATAAGTAAACATCAACCGCTTGATCCATGGTCATATGTTCCGAGAGAACCAAATGTTTTATAATCATGCCTATTTTTTTATACCAGCAAATTGAGATATGGAGCTACCAATTTGCATAGTCAACAAAAATGTTGTAGCTTAATTCCATGGTGCCCTTTACTATTGCTATATATGTGGTATAAAGATGATACATTGTGATTATTATGACATTTCTTCATCCCAGATCGTCCTTGTTTGACCTGAATTAGAGGTGGTTTAAAATCCTTGTTTATGACTAATTAACTGGAATGTGGAGTCTCTGATAGTTCTTGTTGATTGCATTTTGATTTTTCAGGTGACTGAGGAGGGATTGGCATGCTGTTGAATAGAGTATACAATTTTGGTTGGCCATGAATCATGACAAGTGTTGGATGGATTCACTTCACATTAGCTCACCAATCCAACAAAGACTTGTAAAATATTAATGTTTGCCGTGGTGGTGCTGTTTATATATATAGTAGAACTTGTTAGTTTTTGCTTTCTGGATGTGATAATCAAGTTCATGAATGCCTTCAAGCTGTGTCTATGTAAGAGTTGGTTAATGCAAAAGGAGGAGAGAAATGAACTTGTTAGATCCTAATTGTACTTGGAGTAATTTCTAGAGACATATGGTAATGTATGTTGAATAATCATCTACATATTGTGAATATTCATAGACATGATAATGATTTATGAAGATGCTACTCTTATTGTCATCCTTTATTAAAGTGGGTGCTTTTTTTATTTTTACTAGAGATATGATGATGAATTATTGTATTTGCAATGAGAGATGATTCAGTTCTTTTGTGCAAAAAGGAAAAATGACCCATTCCTTTGATTGAGGAAAAATGAGCCATTGAAGCAAAATTAGTTGTTTTCAGGATGGATGATGCATGGCTGGAATGTCTTTTGAATGGTTTAATACTCTTTAATTGCATGACAACGGTGATTCAATTTCAACTTGTGCTTGAATCTGATGCTTCCGTGGTTTGTAAGTTGAGTTGAGGTACATGATAATTTCAAATTGGTGTTGCAATGTCGACATCTGTTGGCTGATACAAGTTTGGACGGAGTGCAAATGCGGTGGCAAATGTTCTGGCCAACTAGCTAAGATATTTTATTTTATTTTTATTTATTAAGAAAAAATTCGAGATTAGACAAACCTGAACCTCGATGGCCGACAAGTCGGCAGACGGAAACCGTAAAAAAAAGCACAAAATACAAAGATGGTGCCAAAAACAAGCAAATACACTCTACAAAGGCGAAACTAAAAAAAACCTGACCGAAAGGGATGAGGACATAGACGAAAGACGAAAGCCAAGCACTCCCCATTGGCAGCATCGCAGGCCAGCGGCACATCAGGAGACACCTATGGACAGTGAAGACGAACCTCCAAGGAAACAGTCTTCCGGAAAAAGAAGACGCCTAGATACACACTGCAACGACCCCAACCTGTCCCGACTCCGACTGCCAGAACCCCATCACGCGGAAAGAAAGTTCAGTCATGCCAAAACATAGAGTCATACTACGCCTGAATCGAAACGCATTAGAAACCTTAACGGGAAATAGCTAACCCGACCGGGAATTATTTTTTTATATGAAAGAATATAAGCTGATTTCAATATTTATTTTATTATTATTTTTTTCCTCTCTCGTTTCGGGCCAGATTTGGGCACAAGACAAAAGCCTTGGGCCCAAAGAATCCACCAAGGGCACGAAACAAGGGCCACTCAGGTTGAAAGGCACCAGAAAAAGCGAAGGCTAAAACGGAGCCAGCAACCCAGGCAACGTATGGTATCTGCCGCCGACGACCACCAAGCACCACCCGAGAAATGATGGAGGAGCGAAACACCGGGGAGAGGCGGGGTTTCGATTAGAGGCCAAGCCCAAGCCCAAGCCCCAGCGACAGGGATGGCGCAGAGTACAAACCGGAAACGGCAAGGCAACCCAACCACCGAAGACCACTGAGCACACCGAGAAGGCCATCGAAAACGAGCCAACCTAGGAGAAAATCAACTAGGGCAAAAAACACCAAATCTATTAGAGATTTCGAGGGGAGATTCGCCCCAAAAATCGAGCGAGGCGAAGGATGACCGCGAGGGAAAATTAACTAACCCAGGCAGCCCTAAAGGTCAACCAGAGGGGGGTGCATCGCCGGACCAAAAGAAGGGAAGAGGAGGGCGACGAGGGAGGAAGAGCCCACGGACCTAGGTCCGATGAGGCTAGTTTCAAGGCCTCCGAAGAGGGGTTAATAGCCTTAGAAGAGGTGGTTCGTATCCTCCAAAGAGGGGTTCTTGGACAATAAAATAAACACAGGCCAGGAGAAGCCGAGCAGAGATTGTCGTCGGGGTGGCTGCTCGTTGGTGCTGGCTCCCTCAGAGAGGAGAGAGGTGCTGGCTCCAAGAGGAAGTTTTTGGCTTAAATATTTGTTATCAAGCACTCTATTTTAATTTTTAATGGAGTTTGTTTGTGTATTTCTTATTTCTGACACCAGCTCTAATTCGGTAAATCCATTAGAATAATAATAAAAAAGATTGTGCTATATGCACCGGGGTAGGTGTTATATGCACTCTAAGATTCATTTAAACTACCGTACAATACCCGTTGAGTAATCATAAAAATATACAGAATTGAGCCTCTGACAGGGTGGCTCAGTGATGTGGAGTAAGGAGAGGGGTTTAGGAGGTCCCAGGGTTTGATCACCTTGCTTCCTACATGTGGGTCGAGCCAGTCGGTGCAAGCTAATTTAGATGATGCGTGGCTCTTGCCGGCTGAGTCACACGTCCATGGTTTACCAACAAATGTTAGGTTTCCTTGTCATCAAAAAAATATACGGAATTGTAAAAAAATAAATCAAAACATGGACTGAATATGTAAGACAAAAAAAATAGGGCGGACTGTATTGAAAAAAAAAAAGACAAAAAAAAAAGACAAGGACTATGATCCATCCTATAAGACCCCAAAACATGGACGGAACATATATTTGTTTTTTACAGTATAACTTTCAATGGTTATTGGAGATGTGTTAAACTATGGGTGAAAAGGATTCACGATTTGTCCGCATTGGACATGTGTCAAACTAGCTTATTAATATATATTCAACACAAATAATCCATCGATTCTAGCTATCCAATCAACTTTAGTTACCTCCATCCAGGGCCGTCCAATCAATTTTTGACGTCCGGGTCAAAAGTTGATTAATGATAAAATTATAATTTTAGAGGTCCAGAGTATAGAGATGCAAACTTTTTGAGTATTTTGGTGTATTTCCATATTTTATAGAAATTTGGTTATTTACGTTGTCTTTCCATTTTAAGTAAAACTTTTTTATATTAAATTTAAGTTTTTGGCCTTTAGGTTGTGGAAGCTTATTTAAATAAATTATATTTGTTCGAATTATTTTTTAAAAACAAAAACAAGTTCTAGTTTTCAAAATGATATAAATTAAAGGTAATTTTGTGTATTTTTTTTTCCTGAAATTAAATATATTGGTGAAGGATGTTTTGGTCCAAATTACATTTTTTTTTAAATCAAATATTGATCTAGGTGGTTTAATTTAGTTCAAAGCATTATATAAGGTGGTTTTATAAAAGGTTATTTGTTAAAAAAAAATAAAGGCGATTTTTCCTAATAACCCTAAATCTTTTATATAAGTTTTAAAAATTTAATCATCTTTTAAGTGAAAATTATACTATTAATCTTGTTTTAATAACTTTAATACAATTTCCAACAATTAAGTACTCCGTGTCTCCGCATGATTCAAATATTGAATCACTGAACCATTTAATAGAAAAAAGTTACATTTTTCAACCATCATTAACTTCAATTACATTTATTTTTTTTTAAAAGGGAAAAAATGCAATTGATAATATTATAGGAGTTGAGTTTCGAACTCACGTTGATAGGCAAAAGGGCTCACCTTTCTCACTCCATAAACCACCAGACTAACATGTATCTAATAGTATTTTTAAAACAAAATTTATATATACTAAATTTAGTAAAATGATTTAAATGATGCCTCATAAATTAAAATATGTGCGTAGTGGGATTTGAAACAGGGTTGATTGAATTCAATTTAAAATGGGGTGAGCATAACCACTAAGCCACTAAAAATATTTGTATTTTTTCTTTTAATTTTTTTACATAACCCACCCTTGGATCCGCCACTGCCTGGGCGAGCGCCCCACTTGCAGGCCCGTCCATTGGCATGTTCAAAGAGCCCAATGGAATAGGGCCCCATTTTATAATTTATTACTAGTACTTATATTTTTTGGTCTCTTTTGTATCATAAAGTTACTTTAGCTCAATGATATTTGACCTAACTAAATGCCATTAGGTTGTTGGTTTGACTCTCTATAGCCATCTATAGCGATTTTTATTTCCATCTATTTTTTAAGCCATTTAAACATTTTCTAATTACCGGAAAAGAAAAAACTATTTTAGTTATGAGGCATCCTTATTAACTATTTTTATTTGTTACAACCCTTGTATTGGAGTATAATTTATGATATTTTATGATTTTCCACATATATATTCAAAATTTTATTTGTAAATTATAACTTCACACAATAAATGAGTTTTTAATGTGAAAATACTATAACACACACACACACACATATATATGTATATGTATTGAGACACAATTAAAGAGTTAAAATATATGACTTAAAATCTAATAGCTAGTCCTATATTAAATTTATTACGGAGTACATTTTATACTAATTTACGTGGTAAATGCTTTTGAAATATTAGTAAATGTAATAAGTACTATATTCGTATCAAAATAGTTTATGTTTAACAAGTTGACACATTTTTTAATAAGTTAAAAATTACACATAAAATATTTTTTTAATAATTAGCGAGTCGAACAAAACATCAAATATTTTAATATTAGGGTAATATTGAACATGATCCCTAAAATTCATTGGACGACCGACGACCCTTCCCACTTGCCCAGGGCCGGGCCTACCAGTTATCTTTTTTTTTTACCAAGCATAGTCATAGTGTATTAATCTTAATCGAGTGAATGTTTTTAGCAAACTATACATGATTATCCATAGTTCACAATCCGTACTATGTTTGGTAAAACATCGCACTTACATTAATTATCGACACAATTTGGTGGTACGTAATAATATGCCAATCCACTTGATTCATTAACTTGAGACGTTACCTAATCGAGTACAAATTCGACATGCCTATCGAGATATTCCTTTCATATCATGGTACAGTAAGCGATAGATTTATGGCGAAATGGTCATAAATAGACATTTTTTTTAAAACTTTGCACAAATAGCACATAGATGGAAAAAATTGTAAAAATAGACATTTTGTCAAAATTTTGCACAAAAGTGTCTGTCACCCCGCCTTTGATAGCCAGTTTGGGAGAAAAAAAAAGGGAAAAAAAAAGGAAAAGGAAAAAAATTCAGAGGCATTTAATGCCATTAGGTGGGAGGCCAAAAAAAAAGGGGAGAATCATCATCACACTCTTTCTCTCCATTTCACTCTTCTCTCTCTTCATTTCAAACAAAAACGTAAGCAGGGAAGAAGACACCGGCGATTTCGATAGGGAGGAGGCCGGAAGATCCACCGTTGTCGGAGTGTCGAGGAGAAGCGAAGAACGCCGATGCTAGACTTTAAAGGTACGTCCCCCTCTCCATTTCACTTCTCTTCTCCGTTTTGTGCGAACATGGGTTATGGGGTGTGTGGGTGAAGGCACTTGCTATGGGGTTTAGATATTGAATGTCAATGGTGGGTTGATTGATGAGTTGTATAAGGGTGACAATGGTGGGGCGATTGAAGGATGAAGAGGGCGGTTTTCTGGTATGGTTAGGGAAAATTGCCGGTTAGGGTTTAGGAAGGCTGAAGATGGTAGTAATTGTGAGAGTTGAAATTGGGATATGGTGATGTTTTGGTGGGCGATTGAAGAAGAACGGTTGAGGTTTGAGTCGTGTTTGATTTTGAATTTTTTTGCTTGAAAGAGAAATTGGGTGACATTGGTTGTGAATTGGATGGGAAAGTACGTCATTCATTCGCATATCTTCGTTTTCTGCATAATCTGCATAACTTAGGTGACAAGGGTAAATGCACTCATGACATGTGACATTTTCAAGGTGACACGTAAATGTTGATATTTAAAGGATACTGTCCTAATCGATCATTTCGATCTGAAATTAAGTGACAACTAGAATCTGATATGAACTTGAATAGTCCTACGAATACCACATATTCCCTTTGATGTCATTCTCTTGTTTTTTATTTCAATTTCATTGATTGTTGGACAACAATGTCGTTTTCTGTTTTAATTGGGCTTGTTTCTGAATTATAAATGAGTTTTGACATACCGAGGTTAATCGATGTTGTTTTCTGAACGCTTATGTGCACCTTAGTCTGTATGAGTGATGCTAAAAACCTAATCTCTGTAGATGAAAGTATTGGAGGAGTTTGTCAATGGATTGCGGGTTGCTAAAGAGATAGAAAGAGCCGAGGAAGAAAGAGAAAGGGATGCTAGCGCTTCTTTTAACATTGATGCAGAGAAGGAGAGTGATGTTGGGAAAGATGGAGCTGAAGACAAACTTGTCGATGAAAATGAAGGAGATGGGGGAGGGGGCACGAAAGGATGATGAGGTAAGTCTGTTTTTGGGTGGCATCATGTTCTATGTTGAGTGACATGGGAAATCAGGGATCTATTTTAAAGTTTGAATTTGTTTTTCAGGTCGTTTATGTCGATGTGGTTACAGCGATTGCACCTGAAGTCGAGGAGAATCCCCTACAAGGACAATGTGATAAGGCAAGCTCTTATAGTCCGTCGAAAGGATGGTGTCGAAGATGTTAGTAAGGAAGAGGATGCAGAGGTGCTTGTCAAGGATGGGGGGAAGGGTGGAGAGGACCCGGACATGGATGTTGAGGTGAATGCGATTTAACAAGGAACAAAGATGGGGAGACTGAGGGCAACGAACACAAGGGCGGGGAGACGGAGGGTACACCTCACCACCTTATATCAGAGCTTGTTTTTCTTTTCACTAGATGGTTATGAACATTGTTGTGATTGTACCTTATGAACTTCATTGCTCAAAGCTTGTAGGATGTTATGATATTTGTTGGTGATAAGTTGTAGTATATTATAACATTGGTTAGTTAGTAGATGTTAGTCTTCTATGAACATCATATGTAGTTGGGGTTTCTTTATCCACATACTTGTTTTTATAATGTTTGGGTCGAAATAATAGTGACATGTGAAATCCGTCATGTGACAAAGGCATACAAAGAGGTGACATGGGTGATTTCCTTATGAAAATGGCAGACACAATCAGAAATGTAAATCAACAAATTCAAACAGGTGACACGTGAAATATGTCATGTGACACTGTACAACTCCAAATCATCATAGTCTTCTTCGAGCTTCACTTCAAAACCTTCGTCCTCATCCAAGACCCCAAAGTCGATTGTGGGGGTTGGCCCATCGTCATCCTCCTCCTCGCTACTAATGGATATCACCTCCAACCCCTGACCTATGTCACCCATATCACCTGAAGAGGTATCCGTGTCACCCAATTCAATCACATCCAGATCCTATACCCTGTCACCTGAACGACGCAATCATCGGGGCGTACATCATGTTCATGCAACTCCTCACCAAAGACGCCCCAACATTCGAGGGACTGGACGACGCATTCATCGGGGCGTACAGGCACTCGCTGTGGCCATCTTCCATGACAGACTGTTATAAACAAGTTTGAAATTTATATGACTGCGTGGTTGACCTCGTTGCCGAACATCCGTTACTTGATCTTTGTTGATTCATGTCGTTGGTTACAACTTTTAGGACATTATCATGCTTGACCTCTCTCGCCTCCAATCGTGCCCTTCGGGTCTTCTAGTAACTGCATGTGACGTCGTAGTCAGACTTCGTCAGTGCCTGCACTTGGTCGGGAACAAGGTTCTTCCGAGTGCCGGTGAACCTACAAGTTATAGGCCGAGTTACTTTCCCCAGCACAAAAACGACAGGTGACAAGTGAAATATTAACATGTGACACGAATTACAGTATTCACAACTATCGTCCAACTTACTTGGACACGAGGTTCTGGCCAATCATATCAGACGTAGCATGTCGGTTATGGTTGTGGTTCACGTTGGTCCCACATGTGTGCTCTTGGACATAATTGCGGATTTTCCACATAGTGGTGCGGCGGTAAGGCGAAGGCCTACACGTCCACTTGCACTTTGGGTCCACACATACCACGACTATCACCTTTGTTGTAGACCTCTTCGCCGTAAACTCGAAGCAATTCTCCACCGCATTCCAGCGAAGGCGAGTCAGCACCTCAGCCTTCGATGCGATTAATTGTCCCTCTGAAAGTTGAGTAATGTTGCATCGTGGGTCTTGGGTACGAGTCGTTGCTCTATCCATCATAGCATCAATGTTCTGATTCGTAGGTGGGGAGACGCTAGTCCTGGGCTTAAAATTTTCAAGTTCCCTCATCACCTCTTCCTCGACTTCCTCCTCCACCAACTCCCTCATACTCCTGTCCTCCTCCACACCGTTGGATTCCAAGTCATATTCCCAATCTTCTTCGAGATTCACTTCATAATCTTTGGCCTCGAACGAGCTCCTAAACTCTTTCGTGGAGGTTAGCCCATCATCCTCTTCCTCGTTGCTAAGGCATTTCACATCCAAACCAGGCGCCGTCTCACCTGAAGAGGTATCCGTGTCGCCCAACTCTATCACCTCAAGACCATGTACCCTGTCACCTACACACATTCCCTTGTTCCCAGGCAGACCATGTAGCCTGTCACCTGAACACATTCCCTTGTCACTTGACGTATTACCCTTGTCAGGATTGTCCATCCCAGGCAAACCCTGTACCATGTCACCTGAACAAATTCCTTGTCACCTGACGTATGACCCTTGTCAGGATTGTCCATCGCTGCCAGCTTCTTACTCTTCCGTATGACCTCGGTCACCTCTCCCACAGCATGTAACACACCATCTACACACAAGGGGGTTTGATGTGCCTTACCGGATGCATCATCGTTAACAATCTCAGCCAAATTGTCCACTTTTTGCGACGAGGGTGGCCCACTGAGGCGTTCTTCCCCGGCAGGTTGCTTCACTTCAAAGCTCTCCGTCTCAAATGGCCCGACATATATCTCCAGGGGACATGGGTCTTCTCCGCACTTCAAGTTCAGATATTTAAACGCCTCGAGGTCGTCATCATCAGCAATAATGATCGGCTGACCCCCTTCTTTCGACTTCAGCACGTACCACAACGCCCACTCTGCATATGAGGCACCATTGCCATCCTTCAGCCTGATTACATTTTTCAAAGAGTTGAAGTCGATATCCTGTTTTATCATGATATTCTTCCGAGCCCTCGAACCCACATACACCCATGTACCTTTCTCGACCACCCAAGAACCATGGAGGATGAGAGTGACGCATACCAAGGTGTTGCCACCTGAAAAACAAAACCAAAGTTCAAAAGAGAGATTGATGGGTATCTAACGCCATAGATGAAGAGTACTTCGCATAAAACACTTACCCCTTTCTTCTGCCATCAAAGGTTTCTGGGGCATCACATTGACACGGAGATTTTGATCAGTGACAGGTGCACAGATTGAAGCCGGCACGTGCTCTGGAACTGGAACAGCAAGTCGGGAGCTTGTCTTCTATGGTGGAACATTCTCCTTCTCTCCCATCTCTCTCTCCATGGGTTTCTACTTCAGAAATTGTGGGGAAGAAGAAAATGAAAAGCCTGCCCTTTATACCATACAAAATGGAAAAAGGTTCCACAAAAAATCACATCACATCACATCACCCTCTCTCTTCCCCCTCTCTTGTTTTTTTGGCGCAAAACCTTCCTCTTTCTTCCCTCTCTCTTCCCTCTCATCTGTTCCCTCTATTTTGGTTCACCTGCTACCGGCTCTTTGGGTCACAATTTATATTTGCACAAATAACACCATAGACTACTTTTTCATTTTTCCAAAACATGGTCTATTTGTGCAAACATTTTTGAAAAGTAGTCTACTTATGCAAATAGCCCTAGATTTATAGTATCAAGTTTTAAACTCGCAGCTAAGTTTGAGTTCAAGACGTCGGAGGAAGGTTGGTTGTGGACCTATATACAGGAGACACGAACAACGCATAAATCTAATGAGGTTACCTATTAAAATCAATTGGCAATAAGAGAATTAACATGTCAAACTTATATGTTATTCAAAATATCTCAATACTTTCGATCTGAGACAACCACATTCCAACATCAAGATTGTCTAGCAATATTTTAAAAAATGTTTGGCGGATGCTCGGTGTGGGGTCAAGGGTTTAGGCAAAGTTTAGGCAGGTTTCTTGACAGGTTCCTTAATGGATCTTGGTAGTCTAGTCGGGTCTTGGCGATCTTGACGGCTTTGACGATGGGGTGAGGTTAAAGGATTAGTCAGGATCTAGACAACTCTTGGCTGAAGTTTTTTTTTAGAAAAGTGGTGTCTAGTTTAATTAGTTAAAAAAAAGTGTAATTAATTTAAGAGTTTATGATTTCTAACCTTACTGTTTATCTTCTTCTTTTTTTTTTGACAAAAAGTTATATAGAGAGAGGGTGGCTCAGGTGTACTAAGCCCTTACGATTTATAATTTATGCAAATTTGGGCTATTGATGGGGAAGAGAATCAAGAGATGTAAGGTCATGATTAAATGAGTGTTTTTTTAACAAAGAAAAATGGTAGGACCCACCTAAAAAGCCTCACACCATGGTTTTCTTGGACTTGATTTCGTTGTTTTTGCAAATTTATCAAATTTACTTAATAATATTTCACATGCTACCGAATAATGTCATACAGATGTTTTATTTTTCCATCCATTTTAGATCAAAACTTACCGATTCCACTTAATTGCCATATTGCTAAGACCATCCACAATGATTTTGTGCAAAATGTATACATTTGCACAAGATGTGTAAAAATACAAATCACTTTTTTAGCAATTTGCTTCATTGGTGAAATGTGCATTTTTATACACAATTGAAATACAATTCATTTAAAATAAAATCATAAAAAAATAAACCTATGAAATTGTCTTGCTTTTTGTAAAAGTTTTTGCACACGGGGGAGATGGTGTGCTCAAATTTGCACATTACATGCTCAAATGTGCGCATTTGCACACACTCAAAACAACCAATGAAGTTAAAAAATGTCTAAAAAATACACATTTGTACATTTGCATACCACAATTGTTATGGTAATAGCCCCTATGGCTTATGTTATACTCGTATGAACTTTCAACCGTGAACCAAAAATAATATGTACTTTAAAAATTATGCCAAACTATGTTGATATATACAAAAAATAATGAACCAGCTTACTTTCTAGCTAAATAACACGTGTGAAAAAAAATTAACACCTCGTTTCCTTATGCAACATGTAATTCTACCAATCAACACGATACTAATTTATTAATACAGTATATACTTATCACAAATAATTCACGAGCTAGAGTTCCATCAATTTCAATATCTACCATTTTTGTTGAGGATACAATATCTACCATTTAAAAAAATCGGTCAGGATTCCGTGGAGTTGAACTTCATGGGGTTGGTAGGATTACCCAATAGGAATGTATCGACTCTAAAAAATGAATTAAAAAATGACTAAATGTATTTAAATCTAAACCATTTATTTAGAATAAAGTGATTAGAATTTAACCAACTTCACATTGAGTTATTTTAGTAACTCCATGGGATTAAAACTGTAAATCAACCTACCGTTAAAGGTACATTTCCTAAAAAAGGCTACACTTTTTACACATATTGCTGTATTTCTTTCCTGGAAAAATGAAAAATCCACACGTTTGCAAATCATTTACGTAAATCTCTCTCCTTTTATTTCAGATAAATCTGGTACAAGTTTCCTTAAACATTACCAGTACAGTTAATGTGGGCCGCAGAGATCCATTAACAAGATACATTACCGTTGGAATCCTCATCCCACTAAACCTTGATTAATGAACTTCGATTCAAGTGCCCGTTGTCTTCCTCCCTCATTCAAATTTTCAAATTTTGAAATCACACCTTCAACTAGTACTCCGTAAAAGGTAAGGAGCTCCCATGTCAGAACTTCTCAGTTTTACTATCATTCCTTCCCCTTTCACCTCCATAGCTTCTCACCGTTTCATCTTCCTCAAATTTCTACCAAGGTGAGAGGATATAGAGAGACAATGAAAGAGGAAAATCCGGCCGATAAGAGGCCGAAATCCTCCAAGTTCGCCGATCAGAACCAGCCACCAAAGGCGAGAAATGTCAAGAGCAACGCCAGCGTTACTGGCAATTCCTCGTCCAAGCTTCGATCAGCTTCTACTTGGGGATCCAACATTGTTAAAGGCCTCTCCGGTGGAGAGAGAAAAGCCAGCAAGCTTCAAGCTCCACCGCCAAGCAAAAAGGTATTAGACAACACAACAATACAAACCCTAGAAATTAATTTCTGCGAAATAAGCTATGTTGAGATGCTCAAATTAGAGTCTATTTTGTTTACCAGGTGCATCCGCAGGGCCATGGGAGTTCCGGATCGCAAGATTTGTACCAGGAGATTGAGAATTTGAGGGATTTAGTCAAGGCGTCCAAGCAGAGGGAGCTCAAGCTACAAGCGGAGCTGTCGGAGTGTAAACGCTCGCAATCGGAGGTTCAGAGGGAGCTCGAGGACAAGAAATGTGAGCTGGATGAGACAGCTAGGAAGCTTGAAGTGATTGAGCTGGAGAGGAGGAACCAGAATGATCAAGCTTCATCTTTGAGGTCCGGTTCAGAAGACGGAAATTCGATCAAAGAGCCACAGGGGCTTGAGATGGAAGTTGTCGAATTAAGACGTCTCAATAAGGAGCTTCAGCTCCAGAAGAGGGATCTCGCTTACAGAGTTGCTTCCATGGAGTCTCACTCAGGAAGCCAAGCAAAAGCCTCTGAGGTATTGTTTTTTCTTTTGCTTTAAAAATAAAAATCGCCTATTAAATAATCACCTGACTTTTGGCAATTGTTTCATCAAATAGAGCGATGTGATTGCAAAGATTAAAGCTGAAGCCTCCATGTTAAGGCACACAAATGAGGATTTGTGTAAGCAAGTGGAGGGTTTACAGTTAAATAGATTGAATGAGGTTGAGGAGTTAGCCTACCTTAGGTGGGTCAATTCATGTTTAAGAAATGAGCTATCTAGAGCTTCAGAGAATCAATCAGGCAGTGAATTTGTTGAGAACAGTTCAGTGCCCTTTACACCCGATAAGAATGAAGATTTCATCGGTGCCAAGAGATTAAGTGCAATAAAAATGCTTAAGAATTGGCCTGTAACAGATGAGGATATAACAAGCTTGGAAGAGAAAGGTAGTAGTGGTAGAAGACACTCTACTTGTGGATTAGCATATAGTGATGATGAGCTGCAGGTTGGTCTAAATGATAGGAGGCAATCTGATGGGTTTATGGGGTTCAAGGAAATTGACAAAGAAACAGCCCGTTCGAATTCGTTTAACACTGAGATGGGAGTTGCTTCAAAGTCACAGCTCTGCCCTTCTAATGATAGTGGTTATAGTAGGTTTTCAGTTTCTAGAGAGGTTGAGAAGAGGGCATTGAGAACCCCCAATCCCCCTCCTAGGCCTACCTGTTGTGCTAGCAGTAATGGGTCTAAAGAAGTTGGTCCGGGTCAAGGTTTGGTCCCACCTCCTCCGCCTCCTCCCCCTCCTCCACCGCCTCCTTCGTTGAGGTTAGCTGCTGGAATTGGTAGCAACACGACGACAGTGAAGCGAGCGCCACAAGTGGTTGAGCTCTACCATTCACTAATGAAGAGGGATTTGAGAAAGGAATCTGCTAGCAGTGCTGTTTGTGATGCTTCTGCTAGCTCTTCAAATGTTAGAAGCACCATGATTGATGAAATCGAGAACCGGTCTACTCATCTGCTTGCTGTAAGTTTTCAACCTGCGAACTGATTTACCCTGCCCCTGTCTAATTCCCTCCCCACTGATGGCATTTATAAAGGGTATTGGGTTTCTAATTGATTGTTCACTTGAGTGTTATCCAGATAAAGGCAGATGTTGAGACTCAAGGAGATTTTGTGAGGTCTTTGATTAGAGAAGTCAATGATGCTGTTTATACAGACGTAGAAGACGTCGTAGCCTTCGTGAAGTGGCTTGATGATGAACTCTGCTTTCTTGTGAGTCCCTTTTCTCTTATACTTGGTTCTTGATTACGCATAAGTCATATGATGCTATCGCTGGAGTTGTTTAGGAACTTCCGGAAGACCTAATATTTGCAATCATTCATTTTTGTTTATAACAAGGGAAATGTTTGTTTCCTTTGTAAGTTTCACCTTTTTGATCATCTTTCAAGGTGGACGAAAGAGCTGTCTTAAAGCACTTCGAATGGCCAGAGAAGAAAGCAGATACTCTAAGGGAAGCAGCATTTGGATATCAAGATCTGAAGAAGCTAGAATCTGAAGTCACTTGTTACATTGACGATCCTCGGGCACCATGTGATATGGCATTGAAGAAGATGGTGGCTTTGTCTGAAAAGTATAAACAATGTTCATTGATATTCGTCTACTGATTCATTCTTTCCTTCTGGTGAAAAGGCTTTAAAGCTAAATCGAGGCTGAGCTTGAACTTGATTGCATTTGCGCAGGATGGAGCGCACAATCTATAATCTTTTGAGGACAAGGGAGTCGTTGATGCACAATTGCAAGGAGTTCCGAATTCCTACCAATTGGATGCATGACAATGGCATCATTAGCAAGGTACTTTCAAGATTCTTGAAAAATTCATCATCCATTCATTCTAATACTATAGCTAGGGATACACTTACTAAAATTATGAGTTTCATGTTAGTATTAGAAGCTTACGATTTGTAGCTATCATCAGGTAAAGCTTGGTTCAGTCAAATTGGCGAAGAAATACATGAACAGAGTGGCTTCAGAGCTTCAATCCAAGGCATCCTTGGAGAAAGATCCTGCAATGGACTACATGCTACTCCAAGGAGTCAGATTTGCTTTTAGAATTCATCAGGTTTGTGTTATAACTAACCAGCCCATCACTTTGATACCCCATCACTTTGGGTAATTTGACTACTTTATGTAAATCTAAGTTACCGATATGAAGGTAGTAATGTGTAATCCCTTTATACTTGCAGTTTGCAGGAGGATTTGATGCAGACACAATGCAAGCGTTTGAGGAGCTTCGAAGACTTGCACATGTCCTAAACCAAACATAGGCAAGGAAGAGAGAGATGGAATCATCATCATGTACAAAAACTTGATTTTTTATTTTATTTTACAAAATATTTTTGTATAATGAGTGAGTGATTTAGAGTGTAACATCAGTTCTGGTGTGAAATTTTGGTGTTTGTTTTTAAACATTGGTCATTCGAGTCATTTGACCATATCATTATTTTTAAAACAAGATTGCCTCCGCTCATTTGAGCCCTTTACAGTGCTTAATGACTTTTTAGTTAGTATTGTGAGGTAAATACTTGCTCAAATTTAGAATTTTGATTGAACAATTTTTGAAATGAATGAGACCATGTGTTTTTTTTTTTTTTTTGAGAACCAAATGACAATATTATTAAAATCAAAGCCTTCACTAATCATACTAATGCTAGGCCTAACACCTGCTAACTTGCTAAGTAATGCGCCACCGTATTCGATTCTCATCTCGTATACGACCATCGATACTGTAGTGTCTAGTTAATCTAGATGCATATAAAAACAAAGAATCATGGTTATTGCTTGTACATAGATAAGTGTATAGATGATCATAGATCTTAGGTAGCTCGAGTGATTGAAGATGGAGATGAAGAATCCATGGGAAGCACCTTTGCATTGGCGCCAAGGTTCGAAGTGTCTGATGGTGAAGATCTTAGCATATCATTACCCGGACCTTACTGTTCATGGCCCGACCCATTTCTCTCTTGTCTGGCCCTTTGTGCTTGAAGATGCTCCAACGACATGAATTGTCCAAACGCTGCGTTTGGATTAATGAAGGCTCCCCGCTCCCCTATAAGAGCTATCTTCCAAACCCTAGACGCTTGGCTTGCTCATTCTGGTTGCTTCCGCCCACAAGAGAAAGAGAGAGAGTGAGAGCAAAACCCTAAACGACGATTCTGATTCTCCTCGGTGATTTCCTCCATTGGAAGCTTGAATCTTCAAGTTCCATGTCAGATCTTTGGAGATCCTGCTAGAAGAAGGAAGAAGACAGTGCCTCACCTTTGGTAGATGACCGTTCGAGCACAGTCTTCATCAACCTCCTGCCTCTTCGCTCCCAAATGAAGGGAAAGGGAGTATCTGTTCCTCTCTTCGTGTTTCTCCATATCTGTTTCACTCTCGAGCTGCTACATCTAGGGTTGTCTTGCTTGTTTATCTATACTCATGTATCCATGACTCGTATTCGATCATACTTAGTGGATTATTGGGTTTGAGTCTCTCCCTCTTGAGGCTCCGCAGAGTAGGGAAAACGAACTGTGTCAACAACTCTCGTGTTCCTTTCTTTATCTGTTGCGCTCTATATTTTGGATTCTTATATGTGTTTAGGGTTAGAATCGAAAATCTGTTTTCACAAAGTGGTATCAGAGCTTGAGTGTCCTATTTCTTCCTTTCTCTCGTCTCTGTAGATGTGAGAAATAGATCTGGGGGTGTGGACATTGGGCATGCCATATAAAGTATCCACTGGTTAGACGTTGTTCCTCTCCCGTCCGACGTACCACACATGTTTTTCAAAACATATCTGTTTTAAAATGTTTTCTCTGTGCCCCTGTGTTAGTATTTATCATCTGTTAGCTTGTTTGACATTTCAAGCTCCCATTTGAACCAATTAGCTATGTTTTTCCTTTTGTTGCAGGTACCATGGCAGAATCATATGTCAAAATCAAGCCATTTGATGGCAAGATAGACTTTGCTATGTGGCTGGTCAAGATGAAAGCCATCTTGATCAAGGAAAAATGCTGGAGAGCTGTATGTATCACCAGTCACTCCACCTTCAACCCTTTTGGGAGACTCTTCAGTACAACAAACCCCACCTGTACTGCCACCAGTTCCTCCAGAAATGTCTGAACAAGCCCATGCTGAGATCATGCTAAGGCTAACTGATGATGTGGCCAGACAGGTAGTCAAGGTAGATAACCCTATGGCCCTTTGGTTAGCCCTGGATGACTTATTTCTTGTGTAGGCTCTTTACTTTTAAAATGGACATCTCTGTTTCACTCACTGATAATCTGGATAAATTTTTAAAAATGACACAAGAGCTAGAGAGATGTGATGATAGCATTAAGGATTCTCACTAAGCCATTTTGTTGTTAAACTCTTTGCCCTCACAATTTGATCACTTTAAGGATGTCATTCAATTCTCTAGAGAGTCTCTCACTAAGGAACGTATAGTGGGGACTATCACTGAGAAAAATGAAATGATCAAAGTGTTCAAATCCAAGCATGGTGTCAAATCTGACACCTTTGAGAAATCTGAGCTTATGTTTGCAAAAACAAACAAACCTAAGGTCAAGAAGTCTAAGAACAAAAAGAAAAAGGAAAATGTCCCAACCCTGAATCCAGTTCCAAGGTACCCAAGGATTCCAAGTGCAACTATTGTGGTCACCTTGGACACTGGATAAAAGATTGCAGGAAGAAAAGGAGGGCTGATGAAAACAAACTTAAGAATTCCATGTCTGCTTCACTTCTTGAGTCTGATTTTTGCAATAATTATCCTAATGAACTCTTTATGTGCAACCTAGAGAATGGACACCAGTCGTCCTGGATACTACACTCAGGCTGAACTATGCATGCCACCCCTATCAAAACTTGTTTTGATAAACTTGATCAGAGTAGGAGTGGGGTGGTCCAACTTGGAGACCACCACACTCTTGCCATCAAGGGGGTTGGAGATGTATCTCTAAAGATGTTTGATGAGAAAATTATTACCTTAAAAGATGTTAGATGGGTCCCTGAGTAAAGAAGGAGTCTTATGTCTGAATCTGTGTTTGATTGCTTAAATTATAATATCATAACTCGTGGTGGCATTAAAATGGTCATTCTTAATGGTAATTGCATTGTCAAAATTGTTAGGAAAAATGGTCTTTATCATGTTATTGAAAACGCTCGATCTCTCAAGGCCTCCATTTTTAGTGGGACCCGAGAAATTACCCAGTGGGGCCTTTAATATTTCCAACGGGCTTACCTGACCCGCATCGAAATAATCGACGCGGCCCAACCTGTGCTGCGGGAACAATCTACCTATGAATGCTGATGCGTTATTCCCTTATCGAGTTTTCCCCGGACAATTCGGGAATCAGATTGTTTACTTGCCGTCGTTGATTGTCTTGAGGACCAACAACAATAGACTCTTGATTTAGGTGGAAAGTTTTACAAAGGGTGAAGAAAGGTCTATATCTGCGGATCAATCTAGTGAAAAAAGCTCGATCTTCCTGAAAAGAGGTTTTTGGTGGCGCGTTCGACTTCCTCTCTCTATTCTCTCTATTCCACTCTTTCTTCTCAGGTTCGCTTGGTTTTAATCCGCTCCTTTCCTCTCCTTTACTCTCCTCCCTCTCCTTCCCAAAAGTCCCCTTTACTTAATGTAATTTCTCGCTTTTATAGGTACAAGGCGGTCTCTAAATGACATGCCACGTGGGGTTTGCTACTCGACACGTGTTCTACTCGTGGGGGGTGGGCATGACCGCCACGTGCCCCTCTTTTCTATCCGCGGATGATTCTGTTTAAGTGAGCTTGCAATTTTTTCTGTTGGATGTCTATCCGCGGACAACCTTTATGATAATGCTTTTGCCACTTTTTGCCAACTGGTTGTGTTTTATTTCACTTTTATGTTTTTACAGATGTTTTTATTGTTGGTTTAGTCATAGCTCCTCGGGCCGGGTTGATTCCACTCAGGGATTGACGCGGATCGATCAAGATTTTTAAGAAAACATCTGTAGTTTTGTGCTGCTTTAACTCTGGTTTAGAGATGATGGGCCTCTTCTTATCGAGTTTTGGCCCAATTAGGGCCCATTAGGCCCATTTATGTCCGGAAGTCTAAACGACGGTAATTTCCTATAAGTTACCCCGTTCCGTTTCTTTTTATCTCACACTTGTCTTCTTCTGCTCTCCCAAAGATTCCTGTTCTTATCCATCTCTTGGTTTTCTAGCGGCGGTCTTTTAGGTTTCCGGTTGCTCGCTTGAAGTTTCCGGCAGATTTCTTCAGATCTTCAAGGTATTTTTCTTGTTCTAAGCTGTTCTTGATTTTTCTTTGTTAATTCTTTAATTTTTTTATGGATAGATCGAAAGTTAGGGTGTGAGTTCGTCCCTGAATGTGTTTTTGGACGAGGTTTTGCTTTGTGTAAGTAAATCTTCATACGATTTTCTTCTAGCTTCTTTAGAAATGGCTAGTCTCAGTGGGGAGCACGATCTGTTAGAAGATTTCGAGAGAGGTGAAGGGTGATAAAGCGGAGTCACTTCATCTTCTCGAGCGCGTCTAACTCAAGAGACCCTCTCTTCTTTTTCTGAGAGTTCCTCTTCTAGCTCTGGTGGTTCCTCATCAGAGTCGTCTTCTTCCACATCCGCGTCGACTCCAAATCGAGTTGGTCCTACGGGTAGTCCTATTAAGGTGAGAAGGCGCCGGAAGCGTACTGATCCTGATTACTATTCTTCTCCTTACACAGTTTCTTCTTCTTCGAAGGGATGCGCGGAAGATGAAAATTCGAGGTATGCGGATGAGTCAGGTGCTAGTTCTTCGTTGGAAGCGGGTCCTTTTTCCACTTCTCACTCTGCGGATCAAGAGGCAGAAGATGTTTGGATTCCTTATGAGGCTCCCCCAATTGGCTTAGCGGAAAATCCGAAGAAGATCCGTTCTAAGGAGAATTTGACCGATTTAGACACTCCAGTGTATGACTTAGGGGATCTGGACACTTGCCTCTTCTTGGGAGATTTTAAACTCTTCCGCCTCCATCCGACCGTCCACCAGTCGTAACTGATAGGATTCACCCGTGGAGATCTCCCGTGGGTGAGTTCAGGGGTTGTACTACTCTGTTGAAATTGGAAGATCTTGATGCCATTTCTCGTGTCTTCCCATGGCCCGCGGGAGTAGAGGTTGCTTGGATGCTTATGAAGATTGTTTGGTTGTATATGTGGCCAGTTTGTCTCAAGGCTTCCGACTTCCCCTACACCCCTTTTTCTCAGGGTTTTTAAATGAGTACAATTTAAGCCCTGCTCAGATTGTCCCTAATGGTTGGATGTTTTTTTACTAGTTTTATTATGAGGTGTAAGGAGATTGGTGTTGCTCCTTCGTTGAAGTTGATGTTCAGTAACTTTTCCTTAAAAAAGGGTACTCAGGATTCGAGGTTTTATCAGTGCAACTCGAGTTGCGGATACATGGATAGGTTGTCTAGTAAGCCGAATTGGAAGTATAAGTGGTTTTTGGTCCGCGACAGGTCTGGAAAAGGCTTTAATTGCCGAACAATTCCAAGGCGTTTCTGCTCTGTGAAAAAACCAAATGTTTCCAATCTTCCTGAGTTCAAACAATCGTTTTCTCATACACCTAGATTCCCATGGGATAAAATGCTATCCGCGTTTCGTCTTGAGATAGCTGGTTTGAGTTTGCCTCATCCGCGACTAGGTGGCTCTTTCTGTTTTATTGTTTCTTTTGGTGCATAGATTTGTGTTTCATATTTTGTCTTGTTTTGATGGTTGACTTATCATTGAATGTTTTCGTGTTTAGATAAAATGGATTTGGACGCACTTCTGAAGCGACACAAAGCAAGAACCGAAAAGAAGAAAAAGACAAGTTTGGAGGTTAATGATCCTCCTGCCCCTCCTTCGGCCCCGGAAGTGGTGCCGATTGTTGACATGACCGTCGCGGAAGAGACTGGCGCTCTCGTAGGGTCTTCTTCATTGGTTCTTGCATCTCGGGAGAAACGCGTTCGTTCATCCGTGCCTGAGACTTTTAAGTTGAAGAAAAGGAGGGTTAGCATTGTTGTTGGGCCATCAGCCGCGGATGAAAGGGGGCTCTTTTTAGAGGGCGAAGCGACTCTTCACGAGTTTCCCATTCCAGGTTTTGATCCGATTGATCTACAAGGTCTTGCCTTCCCAGATAAAAAACGTTGCCTTCCTGAGTAAGGACATATCAGTCGATTGGATGCCGTCACTCTTTCGACTAATCTTGATCGTATTATCCAATGGGTAGGTTAATTTTGCTTAGTTGCCTTTTGTCTTACTTTTTGGAATAATTTGACGCGGTTTAATTTCGGATTTCCTCCTCTATTTTCTTTTGTCCCAGCTGAGGGTGATTCAACCGGACGTCGAGAAGCGCATGGTGTGTGGTGAGGAGAGTCTTAAAAAGAAAGAAGAGGAGATCAAGAAATTGTCTCATCAGTTGCGGATCATGGGGAACACTGTTTGTGACCCAGCCTCAGTGGAGAAGTTCAAAAAGAGGTTGGTAGAACTTCATGAAGAAGTGCAGGCCCAAAAGGAATCCATGACAGTTTTCAAGAAGAAATATGATGATTTGAAGGCTTCTCTGGATGCTGCGGTTTCCCGCGTCAAAGAGGTAGAAGTGGCGGAAGGGACCTCACGGGAACTTCTTCAAACTAGGCAGGCCAACATTGATAAACTGGAAGAAGATCTCTCCATCTTTCGCGAGGAAGTGTCCATTACCAAGCAGGAACTTGACACAATCAAGGCGCGTTCAGATCGGGATGTGGCTCTTCAATGGCTTCAGAGTCCGGAGGGTTTGGCTTATTTATCCTCTGAGTGGATAAATACTGAGGCCGGCGCCTCTTTCCTATCTTCTGTGGCCAAAGCTTGCCTCCAGACTCCGAAAGGCACCAATATTTTAAAGGACAGGTGTTTTAGCTACTTTCGGAAGGGAATGGTGGCGGGGATCAACCAGAGTGTTGAGCGTTCGGCTATCAATCCTGGTGTTCCCCTAGAGAAGTTCGAGCCCAGTATGATTAGTGCTGAGTGGGGGCTTTCAAAGGAAGAGATGGCCGCGGAAGACTCCTATTCTGAAGACGAGGATGCTGAGGACGTGGAGGAAGAAGTTGGGAAGGCGGCCACCACCAATTAATCTTTGATTTCTTGGCTCTAGTTGGATGAAATTTTTATGGTTTTGGGGCTTGTGTTCGGTCCCCTATTTTTGGTATTCCATTGAGATACTTGTTTCATTTTGAGAACTTGTGTTTGAGATCTCTTTGGACAAAGTCTGGTGTCACTGTATATTTTGTCCGCAGTAAATATTCATCTATTAATGTCCTGACCTTTTTTCCAAGTGTCAAAAAGGTTAGTCCGAATGTCTGAAGTCTTCTTCCACTTGTCTTTATGCTTCAAGGTGGGTTTTTTCCTTTTTAAAGCCTCAATCTTCTCATCTCCTTTGCTGCTTCTTATGTGTTAATAACCAATCGTATCTTTGCATGCGTTATGTCATCGGGAAGTTTCAACTCTTGGGCCTTTTTTCAAAAGATCGAGAATGTGGATCAGCTTTCTCGGCTAGTGAGTTTCTTTCGCTTTTCTTCAACAAAGCTTGGGTTATGTTCGTTGGGTTTTAATTTTATCCGTGTGCAGGTTATGCCTCCTCAATTTGAAGCCGAATACGGGCCGCTTCCGCCTCGATGGGCTTTTCTTTCATCGTATCTTGTCCGCGACTTTCCAGTGGCTGTATCCTGGAGTGAGAACGGTCTTTTTCAGATTGACAGCGGTTGGGATGAGTTTCTTATCCTTCACCATCTTGGGATAGGAAGTGCTATGATGTTTTTTCATAGGGGCAATGTCTCCTTCCAAGTCTGTCCGCGTCGCGAAGTTGAGGACGACTATGAGACTACTTTTAACTCGGTTTCTTCATCATGTAGTTCAAATAGAGCTTCTCCCGCGTCATATTTTGGGAGTTTGTAATCTGGTCATAGATTATGTTTTCGCGAGTGAAGAAAAAAGGGGATCCATGATTCTCTTTCACTACTTATCGTGTCTTTGTGATTTCTGAAATAAACTTAGAGGGGGTGGGGGGGGGGGGGGGGATCTTTTATTATTCATAATTTGAAGTAGCATACAAAAACCTTCCTAGAGGTTGGATCCCTTTAAACTTGATACATCATCCTGGAGACAATAATGCGATGGATAAAGTAAAAACCTAAGGACGTCATACTTCTCCATTTTCCTCGTTGTCAGGACTGACAAAATGGACTTCAAAGATGGAGTCTCCCATGTAGGTGAAAATCAGAGCTGATCCTACATTGACTCGATTTACTTGAGTGAAGTCGCGCCACCCTTGTGTTAACCAGAAAAGGCCGTCTCCGTCCCTTTCCACTTTTACTTCGTGTTCCTGGTTGGAGCGAGACCAGAGTCTAGCTTGAGTGTGAGCATCCTTGTCGATTAGGACATACATGAGAGGGAGCCGAAGTGTTTGAAGTTGCTCTTGGCAGCAAACCTGGATCCATTTTATTTTAGGATGTTCATCACTTTAGGACATCCTATCGTGCTTTATACCCGCTATGCGAGGTTTTCTTGCCCTCGGTTTTATCGCTTTTTATTGAAAAGTAATTTTAGTTTTTCCTTTTTCAATTTACTTTTTCTTGTTCGAGAAAAGCCTCTTCCTCGGTTAATTAATTTTGGATTTAGAGAATAAAAGACGCGTGCCCTTAGTGATTGTGTCACCTGTTACGCGCCATGCATGCAACTCTTCTTTCTTTGCTTAATTGTTCCCTCGTGAGTGATGATACGAAAGAGAGAGAACTTACTGTTTCCCTCCAATTTTTATCGAGATGCGGGGATGCATTATAGTTCCTCCTTTATCATTTAGGGCAGACAGGGTTTTCGGGCAAGAACCACGATGGGTTTTTTTTCCAAGCGATTGATTATCCCGAACAGTTCTTGCGTTTGATAAGATTTTTGTATTTAATTTCTATTTTCCTTATGAATTCCTTCTTTGCTTATACTTCTTTTCTACTTTTCAGCTGCTACCACTTAGGTTTGAGGAGGTGTACGCGGATGCTGTACCTAGCCGGGTTTTACTTTCCTCTCATCTGTTGCGTAATTTCTCGGTTTGCATAGAGCGACACAACGGTGGTCTTCTCTACCTTGGCCGCAGATGGAAAGATTTTGTGGAATTGTATGGTTTTGAAAGGGGGGTTTCTATGATTTTTACTCACATGGGTGAGGTTTGTTTCGAGATTCGGGTGGTGGATCCACGCGGAGGTGAGCGTGAGGTTAATCATGACGATCCTCCTCCCCACGACGCAGCTTCGAATGTTCCTTAAGCTTGATTTTTTATAATCGTTTAATAAAACAAAGCTTTAAGCTTGTTTATCAGCTTTACTTAGTCTGTGGATGTGTTTGAAATTCTTGTTTAACACACTTTTTACCTTTCGTCCTGGTCTATTACCGGACGCGAATAGCCTTCTCTTAAGTGGAAGTAATTGAAAGATTGGCTACAATTTTCATTAATTGCGAATTCTCTGATCATTATTCCAGGGAATTTTCGAGGTCATGCATGCCAACTGTGTGAACGGTTTTAGTCTTTTGATGCTACTTCGTCGTGATGTGTCGTTCACGGGTCTTCTGAGTTTTTCAGCAATAGTGTTTACTGTTTGTTTCATGCATGGCGTGCCTGTGGTTTAGGCTTAGTGACTGACCTTTCGGACTTATTGGCCTCGTGTTCCTGTTTGTGACATGTGTCCAGTTTTGTCCGTGTGCCCTATAAAAGGGAGTATCGGGGGAGGGGTGCCTAAACCTGATCTCTTTGCCTTTAACATGCCTTCCCTTGTTAGTCCATCCTGATCATTTTTCGAGCTTATCAATTTTCCCGAGCAACTCCTCCGCTTGGTTAGTTTCTTATTTGCTAAGTTTTTCTTCTTATCGGGTTTTTTTTTTCCTTAACATACTTTTATCTTTGTATTTTGCTAGTCTCTGCCACTATGTTTCGAGGATAAGCTTGGGCCAGATCTTCCTAGGAAAATTCTTTTGTCTACCAGGATTCTTCGTAACTTCCTAGTGGAAGTCATGCGCGGAGATTACGGGGTTCCCTTTTTAAGAGGGTGTTGGAATGATTTTGCCGAGTCGCACAACATCAATATTGGTTCTTCTTTGACCTTTATCTATAAAGGAGGAAATCGCTTTGAGGTTCAGATTTTAGATGCTGTGGGGGATGAGGTAGACGCTGAGTGGACCTTCTCCGGAGTCAGGAGGTCCCCCTTCGAATGGATTTCGTCTGAGTCAAGGTAGAACTCATCTCATCCCGGCAAGGGCTCGACGAGCATGAGCTGATGTGTGCATGTTTTTCTTTCTAAGCGGATAACTGTTTAAAGGTGTTAGCGTACCTTGTCTCTAGTTGTTTTTGTTTTATGTTTAGTTGTGGGTTCATGGCCGTAATTTTCTATGATACCCAAAAAGTTCGGGTGCTCTTGAAGGGCTTATGAAAATTACATCTTTCTTTTTTAGAATGCCCTGAGCAGAGATCTGACGTGGGGTTCGGGCTCTAGAACTGAGACTATATTTTAGAATTTACCTCTGAGCCAAGCTCCAGCGTCTTTGGGATTTAAATAAAACTTCATCTCCGAGAATGCAGCTTCGATCGGAGGCCCGACGCGGAGCCAAGCTCCAGCGTCTTCGGGACTTAAGTAATATTTCATCTCCGAGAATGTAGCTTCGATCGGAGGCCCGACGCGGAGCCAAGCTCCAGCGTCTTCGGGACTTAAGTAATATTTTATCTCCGAGAATGTAGCTTCGATCGGAGGCCCGACGCGGAGCCAAGCTCCAGCGTCTTTGGGACTTAAGTAAAACTTCATCTCCGAGAATGCAGCTTCGATCGGAGGCCCGACGCAGAGCCAAGCTTCAGCGTCTTTGGGACTTGTTTTAAGAAATTCTTCGGAAGGAAAAGAATAAAAGCGCCCTCTAACCACTTTATTTAATTTTTGCGGGGGCGACTAAGCTTTCCGTAACATACAAGCCCTGGCAATTATACATAGTACTTCTTTAGATTATCTGTATTTCAGGTCTTGTTTAGAACAGTGCCTTCGGGGGTGCTGAGTTTGTACGCTCCTTTTTGAACTTCTTTTACGATCACATAAGGCTCTTCCCAGTTTGGGTCCAGTTTTCCTCCAGTGGTAGCTTGGCGGAGCACCAAATCTCCCTCCTTGAGATGCCGCGGGCGAATTCGTCTATCCCGATACTTAGACAGTCGCCTTTTGTATTCTTGCTCCTTTATGGTTGCTGCCATCCTGCGCTCCTCTATGAGATGGAGTTCGAGTTCTAATGCTTCATCGTTGGTTTCCTGGTTGTATGTTATTATTCGTGCCGAAGGAACCAACCTTTCTACTCGAATGACCGCGTCCATACCAAATACTAGTGAAAACGGGGTTTCTCCAGTTGGAGTTTTTGCTGATGTGCGGTAGGACCAGAGAACTAGTGGTAGAAGTTCAACCCATCGCCCTTTTGCTGTGCTCCTGAGCTTCTTTTGTATCCCATGCAGCAACTGTCGATTGGTCGTTTCTGCCTATCCGTTCGTCTGCGGATGGGCCACAGACGAGATTTTGAGGTTTACGCCCAATCCCGCGCAGAAATCTCTGATTGTTTCACAATCAAACCGAGGTCCATGGTCCGTGATTATTGAGTTGGGTACTCCGAAACGGCAAACGATGTTCTTCCACAAGAATCTTCTTACTTTCTCCGCGGTGATTAGTCCCATTGCTTCGGCCTCGACCCATTTTGGGAAGTAATCAACCAAGACAAGCACATATTTCAACTGTCCTGGGGTAGTGGGAAACGGGCCAAGAATATCCATTCCCCATACTGAAAAAGGGAAAGCTCCAGTTATATTTTTTAGTACCTCAGAGGGGCGATGTATTAAATTTCCAAACCTCTGGCACGCGTCACATTTCTGGATATAATTTTGAACATCTTGCTTCATAGTTGGCCAGTAATACCCTAGTTTGGTTGCTTTGGCCACCATGGCCCTCCACCCTTGGTGGTGTGCACAAACTCCATCATGCAGTTCTTCTACAATGAGACTTCCTTCTTCTATTGATATGCACAACAGATCTGGGAGACAGCATCCTCTCTTGTAAAGCCTTCCCTCCCTGATGGTGAATCGAGAAGATTTTGTGATCACTCTCCTAGCTGCGTCTCTTTCTTCGGGTAGGATGCCCTTCCCCAGATAATCCGTGAGTGACGTTCTCCAGTCTCCCTTTTAAATCCCCTGGACTTGGTAGACCTCTTGGATAAGTCTGCGACTGTTCATCCTTTCGAGGATTACCTCCTTTCCTACCTCCTCATGCATGACTGCTCCTAATCGAGCCAACGCGTCCGCTTGCTGATTGTCACTTCGGGGAACGACCGTTAAGCAAAAACTCAAGAAAGCCTTTGATAACGCCTGTGCCTTTCTCTGATAGTCAGGCATTAAACCAGTTTTGGCCTCATACTCTTCCATTATCTGCCGCGTCACTACTTCTGAATCGGTGTAGACTGACACTTGCTTGGCGCCTTTGACCAAAGCTACTTCCAGACCCGCGAGCAGGGCTTCATACTCAGCTTCATTGTTTGTAGCTTGGAAATCCAGTTTATAAGCGTAATTGTATTGTTGTTCGTCAGGTGCGGTGAGAGTAACCCCATCTCCGCACCCATCTTTATTGGCCGCGCCATCTACCCTGAGCGTCCACTCGCTCTTTTCTGTTTGAGTATTTAGCTCAAAACTTGTTTCGCCAATGAAATCGGTTAAAGCCTGAGCCAGAACTGCCTTTCGCGGGGTATATTAATCTATTTCAAATTCCGTCAACTCGACTGCCCATTTCATCATCCTCCCCGACAAGCACGGGGAGTGAAGGATTTGACGCAACGGCAGGTCGGTCATTACTCTGATGATGTGATCCTGGAAGTAGGGCCTCAATCTTCTTGCTGCAAATACCAGGAATAGAATCATTTTTTCCACTGGTTCATACCGCGTCTTAGCATCTTGTAGCACACGACTGACATAATACACTGTGTATTTTTCTTCTCGCGTCAACACTACACTGATGGTAATGCTCTTTACTGACAAGTATAGGTGTAGAATCTCTTGCTTCTCGGGTTGGTGCAGAGTGGGAAGTGTTGATAAGAAAATTTTCAAACTCCCGAACGCTTCGTGTAACTCTGGAGTCCACTGTATTGGTCCCTTTTTCTTGAGTAAAGCAAAGAAGGGTAATGACTTGTCTACCAGGTAAGAGCAAAATCGGCTTAGGTAATTTACTGCTCCATTTAAAGACTGCAATTCTTTGATCGTCCGCGGTGGCTGAAAATTTTGGATTGCCGCTACCTTTTCAGGATTCACATCAATTCCTCGATGGCTAACCATGAAACCAAGGAATTTTCCAGAATCAACCCCAAAGACACACTTTCCCGCGTTCAAGTTTAAACCTTCTCTGCGAAGGGAATCAAAAGTTTCTTGTAAATCTGCCGCGTGATCTTCTGCTTTCTCGATCTTGACTACGATATCATCCACATAAATCGGCACATTCCTGCCAATCTGTTTACAAAAGATCCGATCAACAGTTCTTTGAAACGTAGCCCCGGCATTCCTGAGTCCGAAAGGCATGACACGGTAGCAAAAAATCCCCTGGTTGATGATGAAGGTAGTTGCTTTCTTGTCTAGCGGGTCCAAACTTATCTGATTGTATCCAGAGTAAGCATCAAGAAAACCGAGGACCTTATTACCCGTGGTCCCGTCGACAAGTTCGTCTATGGATGGCAATGGGTAACTGTCTTTGGGGCAAGATTTATTAAGATCAGTAAAATCGATGCACATTCTCCATTTCCCATTAGATTTCTTCACCAAAACCACGTTCGAGAGCCAATCTGAGTCCTCTACTTCCTCTATGAACCCTGCCTCTAGCAACTTGTCAGTTTCTTCTTTTGTCGTGGCAACTTTCTCAAGAGCCATCTTCCTTTTCTTTTGCACTATGGGTTTTGTTCCTGGACGAATTCTTAAGGTATGCAACGTAGTTGTGGACGGGACTCCCAGCAGATCTCGCGGATTCCATGCAAAAACGTCTCTTGATCTCGTTATGATCTCCATGACCCGATCTCTTTCTTCTGGTTCTAGTGCTCGTCCCAAATAGACTTTCTCCTCAGGGTTTGAGAATGGTGTATAGGCAACTATGTCATCCGCGGTTGGAATTTTTGCTTCTATCGGTCTTACTTCAAGTTCAGCCTCTGAGAGTTCTGATGGGTCGTTGTCTCCCACCACGGATTCACATTTCTCACCAATACACATTACTTCTTTTCTCTTCTTGATAGAAGTCAAATAGCAGCTTCTGCTTTCTTGCTGCTGGCAGCGAACCTCGCCAATTCCTCCTCTTGGAAAAGGAAACTTCCCAACAAAGTGATAGATTGATACTATCATCTGGAATTTGTAGAGCAAGACACGTCCTAGCAAAGCATTGTATACAGTAGGAATCTTTACTGCTGTGAATACAATATTTTCCATGCGCCTTTTTAGGGCTTTTCCCAAAACTGCTGTTAGTTCGATCGTTCCTGCCACTTGTACTTCTCCCCCCAAGAATGTGATCAATGTACCTGAATATGGTTTCAACGATGCTGCGGATATCCCCATCTGAGAGAAAACCTCCCATGATAAGATATCGACTGACGAACCGGTGTCAATGAATACTCTTTTGACTGTCTTGGCAGCTATTTGAGCATGGATGACTAAAGGATCTGAGTGCGGCATCCTTACTTCCTCAGCGTCTTTCGGGGAAAAGGATATGTCTTCATGTTGTGAAAGAGAGATCCTTCTGCTTGACGCGGATGGAGGCGCGCTATCTTCCTTCTCTTTCGTAATTTCTCTTTTCTTGTCTACTGGACCCTGCCATGGAAAAGCCTCCCGCGAGGGTATTGATGAAACCCTCGGGCTCTGGTATATGGCCTGCTTTCGGTCTTCGAGCTTCTCCTTGATTGACGGATCTCTAGACTGCATGCGTATAGTTTTGCCTACCTCCGCGTCCTCTTCTTCCCCTTCCTTTTCCTCGGTTATGAAAAAGGGGGATCTCTATGCTGATCATGTTGCCTTAAGTAATGGTCCTGCCGATCACGAGGGTCGTCAAGCCTGGGGTTTCGGTCTCCCCAATCCGGCCTCCGGTTAGGTCGATCTTCCCTTCTTGGTGGAAATCTCATCTCTTGATTCCCATAGGGGTTCTCCCTCGGCTGATAGGAACGCGGATGATCTTCTCTTCGACGAGACCCTTGCCCTCTCTCTGAATTCATGTGTACTTCGTCGCAGTGGGGACGAAAATCTACAGCTTCCGAATGATGTCTGGGTGGCTTGGCTTTCTCCTTCCTGAATTTTCCAGCAAGCTTCCCAAAGAGACCCTGATTCCCTGTGTTTGCTCTTGAACTGGACGCGGCTGCTTCTTCAGCCTCGATCTGCCTAGACACCCGTTCCCTCAAATTGTCGTAACTAGTTCGTTTCTTTCGAAACAGGTATGTCTTGAAGTCTCCCTCTGCTAAATTCCCCATGAGTATGATGATCGTCGATTCATGATTAAAGTTGGGGATTTGCACTACCACACTGGTAAAACGGGTGAAGAAATGCCCCAGAAATTCTCCAGCTCCTTGCCTAATGGAATTCAGGTCAAGCATGGTCTTTTTTCTCGATCGTGCACTTCCAAAATGGGATGTAAAGACGTGGGACAACTTGATAAAACTGGTTACGGAGCCTTTCGGAAGGTTTGTGAACCAGGTAAGTGCGATCTTTGTCAAAGTTGAGGGGAACGTTCTACATAAGATAGCATCATTGTACTCATTTATTCCCATCGCGGTTGTAAAATGGTAGAGATGATCTTCATGATCAGTCGTCCCATCATATTTACAAAGGTTCACATCTCTCCACCGTTTTGGTACTGTCGCGGAACAGATTTCCTTGGTAAACACTGATGGGAAAACTGCTGGCATGTTTTCGGTTCTTTTCTCCGCTGAGGCGGACCTTGTAGAGGTGGAAACATTTGTGGATCTCTCTCCACGTCGATGTTTGCTCTCACGCTGCCACTGATCATTCTGCCACGCCTGGCGCCGCATTGCCTGATTCTGAAAACCGTAATTCCAGTTGCTGGGGTTGTCGTATGCGGTGTTATATCTATTAAAATTTCCACGTTGCTCTTCCTGATGATAATTCCCCTGTTGACGCGGATTCTGCCCCCAATGATCATAATAAAAGTATTGTGACCGTTCTTGCTGAAAGGGGTTAGGCTGTTCACGATGTGCTTCATAGTACCAGAAGTTCTGCGGTAAGTACTCTCCTCCTAGTCCATGCTGATTGTAATGGTGATGCGGAGGGGTACTGAGGTGCTGGTCTCCCATTTCGCCATCTGGATTTGGTTGCGATGTTAATGGGATATACATACTCGAGGCCTTCTGATCCTGGTGGATCCCTTGGCTCATATTCTGCGTCGGATTGTTTTGGATATCACTCATCTTCTCAATGTCGCGAATCTGCCACAGTGAAAGACTTATTTTCAAACGCACAAATTCATACTTCTAGATTCAGACGCGGACCCTTGTTTTCTTCAAAGTTTTGAGGGTCTTTGCCTGATTTTATCGAACATAAAGACCTTTTAAAGGAACCCCTTAGTGTGAGGGGGTTCCCACAGACGGCGCCAGTGAAAAACGCTCGATCTCTCAAGGCCTCAATTTTTAGTGGGACCCGAGAATTTACCCAGTGAGGCCTTTAATATTCCCAACGAGCTTACCTGACCCGCATCGAAATAATCGACGCGGCCCAACCTGTGCTGCGGGAACAATCTACTTATGAATGCTGATGCGTTATTCCCTTATCGAGTTTTCCCCGGACAATTCGGGAATCAGATTGTTTACCTGCCGTCGTTGATTGTCTTGAGGACCAACAACAACAGACTCTTGATTTAGGTGGAAAGTTTTACAAAGGGTGAAGAAAGGTCTATATCCGCGGATCAATCTAGTGAAAAAAGCTCGATCTTGCTGAAAAGAGGTTTTTGGTGGCACGTTCGACTTCCTCTCTCTATTCTCTCTATTCCACTCTTTCTTCTCAGGTTCGCTTGGTTTTAATCAGCTCCTTTCCTCTCCTTTACTCTCCTCCCTCCCCTTCCTAAAAGTCCCCTTTACTTAATGTAATTTCTCGCTTTTATAGGTACGAGGCGGTCTCTAAATGACATGCCACGTGGGGTTTGCTACTCGACACGTGTTCTACTCGTGGGGGGTGGGCATGACCGCCACATGCCCCTCTTTTCTATCCACGGATGATTCTGTTTAAGTGAGCTTGCAGTTTTTTCTGTTGGATGTCTATCCGCGGACGACCTTTATGATAATGCTTTTGCCAGTTTTTGCCAACTGGTTGTGTTTTATTTCACTTTTATGTTTTACAGATGTTTTTATTGTTGGTTTTGTCAGTTATCACTCCTGATACTGAATGCAATCTTTTGTCTAAGACTCCTACCATGACATCTGATATTACTAAACTCTGGCATCTTAGGCTAGGTCATATTGGAATCAAGGGCTTACATTATCTATTCAAGCATGGTTTATTATCTGAAAGGCCTACTGACCTCTCTTTTTGTGAGAATTGTGGGTTTGGCAAAGCAACTACGCAGGTGTTCAACATATCAACATACACATCCTCCAAGCCTCTAGAATATGTACATTCTGACTTATGGGGGACTGCTCAGGTTGACACCATTGGTGGCAAGAGATATTTTGTGTCCTTCATAGACCACTTCTTTAGAAAGTTCTGGATCACTCTGCTGCGCACCAAGGATGAAGCTTTCACATCTTTTAAGACTTGGAAGACAAGACTAGATGTTCAAACTGGCAACAAGATCAAATGCTTGAGAATAGACAATGGTCTGGAGTTTTGCAATACAACCTTTGATGAATTTTGCAAAGAGAATGGCATCAAAAGGCAACTCACCTTTCATGGCACCCCTCAGCAGAATGGCACTGCTGAGAGGATGAATAGGACACTGTTAGAGAGTGCCATGTGTCTTCTCTTCACTACATGAATGAAACACAACCTCTGGGGTGAAGCTATAGTCACTTTTGTCTATCTTATTAACAGATCTCCATCATCTCTCATAGGATTCAAGACTCCACAAGAGATGTGGATAGGGAAAAAGCCATCCCTATCTTACCTGAAACCATTTGGTTGCACAACTTACCCACAAATCTCCCAAGGAAAACTACAACCTCGTGCCCTCAAAGGAGTAATGCTAGGCTATCCAGAAGGAGTCAAAGGCTACAAAATTCTCCTTATACAACCAGGGGGCTACAAAGTGATTGTAGTCAGGAATGTCCCTTTCAATGAGAAGGAGTTTCATTTCAAGAAAGTCTTTGCTCTTAGAGATGACAATATAGGAGAATCCCCACCAACTGGAAAGTTCTTTGTACCTGATCAAGAACTCAGAAATGAAGAAGATGATGATGATGATGAATTTGATGTAGGCCACATACCAACATCAAGTTCTAGTCACAGTGGTACTCCAACTCAGCAACCTCAACAATTAGGAGGAGGAAATGAACATGGTCATCAACAGGGAGTCCCCTCAAACTCTACATCTCCCAATCTTGATTCTAACTCTTTTAATTCCTCTCCCTCTGCATCTATAAATATTTCCTTAAATGATAGTCATGCTGCTTTTGTGAATGACATGTTTTCTGGTTCCATGAATCACATGCTTGTTTTCCATGTGATAAATGCCCCTGCTGCTTCTGTTAATGACTATCAATTGGTTAGAGATAGATCACCTAGAACTGTCATACCCAATAGGAGATATACTGATGACTGTGATATTGTTGAGTTTGCTTATGTTACTTCTGAGATTATAAAGTTTAACCCACCTGAAACTTTTGAAGAAGCTATTAAATATGCTGATTCTAGCAACTGGTTTAGGGCTATGCAGGAAGAAATTCAATCAATGATGATTAATAAAACCTGGATACTTGTTCCAAAGCCTTCTCATGCTAAACTTATTGATTGTAAATGGATCTTTAAAATTAAAGAATAGGTTAAATCCGGAGAGTTACCTAAGTACAAAGCTAGGCTTGTGGCTAAAGGCTTTAATCAAAGAGAAGGAATAGATTACATACACATCTTTGCTCTTGTGGTAAAATATAAAACCTTAAGATTATTGCTTCCCATTGCCAATGCGTTTAACTAGGAACTTGAACAAATAGATGTGAAAACTGCCTTTTTACATGGAGACTTAGATGAGAACATTTATATGAGGCAACCAAAAGGCTTTATAGATAAAAAAAATTCTGATTTTGTCTGCCTTCTGAAAAAATCCATCTATGGTTTAAAACAATCACCAAGACAGTGGAACATTAAATTTGACAAATGCATGAGTTCTCTTGGATTTTTAAGGAGTGAATATGATCGCTGGTTGTATAGTAAAGGTGTTGGTTCCAAATCTCCTTTGTTTATACTTCTATATGTGGATGATATCCTACTTGTCTGTTCCTCTATGATCATGATTGCTGATGTTAAAAGAAGCCCGATGTAGCATTTTGACATGAAAGATCTAGGACAAGGTAGAAAAATTCTGGAAATTATGATTACAAGAGATAGATCCAACAGAAAACTCATGTTGTCTTAGGTTGATTATATTGAAAAGATCTTGCACAAGTTCAACATGTTAGGTTCTAAGTTTTCACCCAAACCATTAGGAGGGCACTTAGATCTTACAAAAGATCACTGTCCTAAAACTGAGCATGATAAGAAACTCATGGCTAATGTTCCTTATGATATTGTTGTAGAGTCTGCTATGTATGCAATGTTGTGTACTACACCTGATCTGGCTTTTGCTATAAGTGTGTTAAGCAGATTCATGTCTAATCCTGGGAAGTCTCATTGGAATGCTATGAAATATTTACTGAGATATCTTCTAGGCACTAATCATCTTGGTCTTGTCTATTCAGCTTATCAATCAGTCACTTACTTGCAAGGCTATGTAGACTCAGACCATGCCAGCAACAAGGACACCATGAAATCCGCCACTGCTTACTACTTCACTTGGGAAGGAAACTGCATCTCTTGGAAATCCCAACAACAATCAGTTGTGGCTCTCTCTTCCACTGAAGCTGAGAACATAGTAGCCACTGAAGCTGCAAAAGAGGCCATCTGGCTCAAAGGCATTCTTGGGGAAATTTTCAAGAAGAACTTCACACCTGTAATCAATATGGACAGCCAAAGTGCTATTTATCTTTGCAAAGATCCCATGTATCATGAGAGAACCAAGCACATCGATGTAAGGTTCCACTTCATCAGACACAGGGTTGAAGACAAATCACTATTGGTCAAGAGGATCAAAGGAGAACAAAATCCAGCAGATTTTGGAACTAAGATAGTTCCTGCTAACAAGTTCACATATTGCAGGAATTATCTTCATATTTTTTATGTCCATTTATTTGCATGTACATGAGCCGAGGACGGACGGATTGAAGACTCAAACCTTTGTATCCCTACTTAAATGATCGAGTACCTTACATGGTGGCTGGATTAGGAGGGCATATTGTAATGTCTAGTTAATCCAGATGCATGTAAAAACAAAGAGTCATGGTTATTGCTTGTACATAGATAAGTGTATAGATGATCATAGATCTTAGGTAGCTCGAGTGATTGAAGATGGAGATGAAGAATCCATGGGAAGCTCCTTTGCATTGGCGCCAAGGTTCGAAGTGTCTGATGGTGAAGATCTTAGCAGATCATTACCCGGACTTTACTGTTCATGGCCGGACCCATTTCTCTTTTGTCTGGCCCTTTGTGTTTGAAGATGCTCCAACGACATGAATTGTCCAAACGCTGCGTTTGGATTAATGAAGGATCCACTATAAGAGCTATCTTCCAAACCCTAGACACTTGGCTTGCTCATTCTGGTTGCTTCCGCCCACAAGATAAAGAGAGAGAGTAAGAGCAAAACCCTAGACGGCGATTCCGATTCTCCTCGGTGATTTCCTCCATTGGAAGCTTGAATCCTCAAGTTCCATGTCAGATCTTTGGAGATCCTGCTAGAAGAAGGAATAAGACGGTGCCTCGCCTTTGGTAGATGACTGTTCGAGCACAACCTTCATCAACCTCTTGCCTCTTCGTTCCCAAATAAAGTGAGAGGGAGTATCTGTTCCTCTCTTCATGTTTCTCCATATCTGTTTCAGTCTCGAGCTGCTAGATCTAAGGTTGTCTTTCTTGTTTATTTGTACTCGTGTATTCATGACTCGTATTCGATCATACTTAGTGGATTATTGGGTTTGAGTCTCTCCCTCTTGAGGCTCCGCAGAGTAGGAAAACCGAACTGCGTCAACAACTCTCGTGTTCCTTTCTTTATCTATTGCGCTCTATATTTTGGATTCTTATATGTGTTTAGGGTTAGAATCGAAAATCTGTTTTCACAAATACTCTGCGAATCCCCATCGTCTAATTTTCATGTATATCCTCATCGTCTTATACATCTGAGTACGATGTTCTAACATTTGGATTGAAAACATATAATATAATAATAGAATAAAAATCGTCGAAAAAATCTATACAAAGTATAATGGTCAACCCGCTTCTACGCGGTAGGCTAAAAACCTATCAAACTGAGCTTGAAAAGCAGCATCCCATCCATTGACACTAGGTTGATGAAACGCAACTCACTCATGAGCTGGCGATGGGATAGGTATGTTTGGACGCAACCGGCTGCATACATGTGAGAACGACAAATTAGATTCATAGTTGGAAAGATTGATGGAAAATAATTAGACGGAGTTGAAGACTAGTCATTCTTATCGCGGCGAAATAGTGTTGATTTCCGATACAAGCTCTCCTCCCCCGCCGGCCGGATCTCTCCCCGGGTTGCAGAATCGGCTCCGCAATCGCCGCTGATTGGATTTCCTCAACTTGCCAATCCACAGTCGCCGCCTCTTGCAAATTCGGCTCCAAAGTCACCGCCGTCGCCTCCAACTCTCTCTCAATCAGGCTCTCTCTCTCTTTCTCTCTCTCTCTCTCTCCCTCTCGTCGGTGGTTTCTCGCTCTATCTCTCTGGCGCAGGTTGTAGAACGGTCATGTGGGAGGGCAACGTTTTTCCGTATTTTAAAGAGACATGCTACCACATTCTTAACAACGTGACACCCCGTCCGTAACGACATGTTGGTGTCCTTTCGAATTCCACACCTATCAGTCTGCCATGTCATAACAACATGGTACCACGTCTGTTTAAGCGTGGTAGTTTAGACCCAAAGTAGTCTCGACTTGGGCCTCACTTACATGCCACGTCGTTTCAGATGTGCATGTACGACGTCGATATTGACGTGATACCACGTTTTTCCGAATTAGAGCTTGGGTTTGTGATATTCGATCATAACCACTTTCTTAAGAAAGTGGTACCACGTTTTAAAAGGCTTGCAACCACACTTTTATTGACGTGCAACAACGTAAAAAAATATTGGATTTATGGTGTATTTAGTTTCCGCGTTTGTAAATCATATGTTTGTTATATTTTTTGTAATTTATTACTTTAAATTCATAAATTATATATTTAATATTTGATATTCTTAACTTAGAGTGTGAACTGTGAACAGTTCGATACCGCTTCCCTTTAAATGTACTATCTCCTCAGGAAAGTATAGGTTGGCTCCCAGCTCCATCTGGTACACATTTTCTTCGAAACCTTCGGTATAGGTTGTCCTGGCTCGTTAGGTCCCAAGAATCCAAAGGATACACGCTTATTAAGGCCGAGTCGGAAAGCTTTGTTTGTAGAGTCTCTTTCAGTTCAGGTCTTGAATCATTTGTCTTGTTGACTATGACAACAGTCGCGACTATAAACAGACTCGCGACTATGGCAGGTCAAGGAACCAAAGATGCATAATTGGACTTTAAAAGCCCAATTACTTACGCGACGGGGAGCACCAAATCATGAATGATATTTACCAGAAGCGGGTGAAAGACCGAGGGAATAGGTCTAAGGTCATAGCATCCTTGCTTGAAATAGTTCCTCTCCTCTGGCCCTGGTCTAGTAGCTCGAGAGGACTTTTTGAAAAGCTGAAAAAGATCTGGTCAAAGAAGGTGATAGCCCTGTAGATTCGTTCCCATGGTTCGATCCTTCTCATATTTAGAATCTTTTTGCGGTGTGCTCCGTTTACTATTCTTTCGTACTTTCTTTTCTTTACCACGCGATAGGTCATCGAAGCGTGAGCGGGCGCGATTCGTGTCGGTCTTGACTGGAATAATTTAAGAAAGCGCTGTCTGGTCGAAATCAAAGCTCTCTAGAGCCGTTCGATCTTAAACCCACTCCCACAGGAAGTCAACCTCCAACCTCTCCTGAAGCTACCCCCGAAGCGGGCTGCTCACTACGACCTGCTGACTGAGTCGGTACTCATCTACGAGAGGTGCACTCGCCCGAGGTAGAGCACTCAATGGGCTAGGGTGGCCCCCATTTCGCCTTACCAACAATTAATCCTATGGATCTCTAGGATTGGATTAGTGTATTCTTATATACATATCGCTTAGGACCGAGGATAGCGAGTTAGGTGTCGTCGACTTCTCGCCGTCAACCGTGGGGGAAGTAAGCCCTAAACAGTCAGCTATCACATATCATAGATGATAGCCAGAGCCAGCCAATTTTTCATTAAACAGGCATTATCTGGTCCCGTGCGGATTAACACCCTTTCACATCACCGGGCGGCTCGCCTGAATGCCGAGTCAACTCTATACGATTGCGCAAAACTCTCATGCCACCTGCAGAACATAGACCCAGTGCACCTAATATACCAAAGCAAAGTACCGAGGACAGAGTCTTCATACTAACCTTTCGAACTGCTGCTGAATCCATGAGCAGGCACTTACGGGATCAACTTATTCTTTAACAACTTCTTCTGTCTCTCAATCCGATTGTGGAAATCGTGAATTCAAAAGCGTGACGAGAATTGAATCCAGATAAACGTTTTACTCACAAATATCACGTCAATTTAAAAGCCTCATTTGAATGCAAACTCCAAACTCATGTTTTTTTTTTCAGACGTAGTTGGGCACATGAACCTCCGTGAACTTGATCTAATAAAATTTTCAAATTTTTAAATATGCTCGCTATTCATAAATGATATATTTGATATAAATCATACATTTAATATTCATAATGAATAAAATATATTATTTAAGACTTTCACTAGTTATTCGTAAATTGTACACTAGATATACATAATTCATACTCCGTAGAGTATAATATGTTACATAATACATATTGTTATCGTAGTATCGTACAACATTTCATATTTTTGCCCAATGAAAACAGTAATCTTACCAAAACTCTGTTGCTAATCTAACTTTAATTACAATGATCGACATCTTTTGTTTCCAACATACTCATATATAAAATAAAAATGAGTAAAAATTGAAAAAAGATCAAATCACCCTCTAAAAGATCACACAAAAACCCTTTGACCATACCTAAAAAGCATAAAACCAAGAATCAAACAATACTGTACTCTATATCAACAAATTAAATTAAAGGTGTTTCCCAGCGTCATAAACACAAGGCAAAAGGGCAACAACCATAACCATGACGACTCCTCTCTTACTGCAGCCATTAATACTCACTGGAAACTGCAGAGACTGAGTTTCCTCCTCCAAAATGGTCTCCAACTTTGGTCTGATAGCTTGTTGGGAGGCAGTTTAAAGGGGAGATGAGGTGCCACCTCTACCAACCTCTCCATTTCTCCCATCCCTGCATGCAGTCATCACCCACTTTCCCATTTCTCTTCTAATTTTTGTTTATTTTCTTGTGATTTTTCTCTTGTCTTTGCTGCTTCTAATTAGGTTTGCGTAGCTAGCTGGAGTTGGGGATTTATATATATACAATGAATGAGTTGGGTGGTTCAGGTGGAAGTGCTTTGGGAAATCTCTTCGAAGGTTCATGTGATTTGGGTTTAAAACGTGCATCCCATTCATCAGTTGATTAAAAAAATGTTAATAATAAAAATAAAATTAAGCGTGTGGGTCTAATATATATAATGTGTGCCTTCTGTGGATAATATAGAGCCACTTTGCTCTTTCTAAGTTTTACACCCAACTCCACCATAAAAATCTGACCCAACTAGTTCGAAGCCGACTCAGATTTATCAAATTTTTTTACAATACATCACCTGCAAATAGATTCGATCCGACTCATTTGACTTTACCCAAAGTTTTAAAAAAAAATATTAAAATATGTAATTTCGATTTATTGTTAAAATAAATGAAAAAAAAAACATTTAAGCTCTCCATTTTTTTTAATTTTTTTTTTTACTGGAACGTGAAATCAGTTTTCCATGTTACCATCCATGGCAAAAAATTGGGGGAGTGAAGCCCGACATTCGCCGCAGCCCACAACGTTGCTTCCTTGGATCCTCGCGCCGCCCTCGGAGTTCAGACAATATGGCTTCGCTAACCGCCTTAAGGACGCCCTCAAAGTTTGCATTGAACGGCATCCGCTAAATCCTAATTAAGTTACTGGCTTCGATCCAATTGAAAAGCGGATGTCGGAGGACACTGCCTTCACGACGCCGGAATTGGATATGGCTTCGCTAACCGCCGCCCCTGGTCCAGTGCTGGCAGCCATGGGAGAACAGTATGAAGAAGGAAGAATTGACGGAATTGAAGCGTCTGCCATAGCCCTGCACTAGACCTGTCAATCGGATCAAACGGGTCAGGTTCGGGTCGGGTCGTAACGGGTTTCGGATAAAACGGGTTTCGAATAAACGGGTTTCGGGTAAACCCGGGTCGATACTAACTCGGGTTGACCCGGGTTTCCGGCGGGTTCGGGTCGATTTCGGGTCAATTTTCAGATTGTCAATTTTTTTATTTTCTCAATCAAAATTGACACTTCGACGCCCCATAAAAAGGTGTAAAACGCTACAATGAAAGGGCCTAACTTATCAGAAATGACAAAAAGACAAACATAACCAAATATTACAATAACCAACAAGTTAAGATGACCAAATACTAAAAATATCCAAAATATCTGATCATTTGAAGATTCTAAATACGAGTCTATTAATCCGCAAATTCAAACACAATAGATAGGGTTGAATAAAAATTAGTTAGGATAACATCCTTTACATTAGAAATAAAACCTAATACAAGCTTCAAAATATGATATTAGATGAGCCACAAAACACAACTGGCGTACTCCTTCAATCGTCAGATCCCCATTTCGTTCATTTGATACTCAATTCCTCGAATATCTTGGTGTTCGTTTTTATCTGTATTGTAATAAATATTCAATCAATACTCTAAATTTCTAATCAATTATACAAGATAGCGTATCAATGCCATTTAAAGTAAACGTACCTTCATCAATATGAAATCCAAACAACCAAGTGCGACTAGTCAATAGCGCATCTGCTGTATACGGATGAAGAGAGGATCTCCATTTCGTGAGAACTCTAGCTCCCATACTAAAGGAAGATTCGGATGCCACAGTAGTAATGGGAATCGCTAAGATGTCTCTTGCCAAAAGAGCGAGTATGGGATATTTGGAAGAATTTTCCTTCCACCACACAAGAATATCTAAATCGGTAGTGTGACTTAACCTCGACTCATCTAGGTACGACTGTATCTCAGTTTTGTCTTCAGAAAAATCACCATAATTAGCAAATGCCTAAATATGGAATCAGTTAAACATAGAATTTAGATTAGCAACATGCCAACAAGCTAAAAGATCAACGTAAATAATGACGAAAGAGCAACAAGTAATAACTAGATAAGTAATAAATGTAGATTAGCAATAACTAGAGAATTAATAAATAAAAAAATATATAAACAATTAAACATAGAAATTTAAAATAGTAATTTAGATTAGTTTACCGCCATCTCATCTTCATCACGATGTTGGTTCTCTTGTATGCCTCCTACACTTGCTTGAGTAACATTGCGGTCTGCATACTCATTAAATAACTTATAGAACTCTTCCATCACATGTTCACCCTTTGATGCAGCAGTTGTAGTATTCACAACTTTATCCAATTCTTGGAAACAGAAAAGAACAAATTGAAACTTATAGCTAGGATCCAATATTGCAGCAAAAGAGAAAACAACACTATATGTTTCCCAATACTTATCAAACTTCTCCTTCATCCGGATTGCCATGTCTTTCAAGATTGGGTCATCACAAGAAGAATATCTAAGTAACAGAAGCTCAATCTTCCACACTGTTTTCAAATACAGATTGGATGTCGGATATTTCTTTCCCGACATAAGAGTAGTAAGTTCATCAAAAGGCTTCAGAAGGGCACAAATCTTTACTATTCTGCACCATTCCTCTTCACTTGGAATTTCAGGATAGTCCCGATCAGATCTCCTTGACAAAGGGACGCGATATAACAATGCTCTTTCAAGCATTTTATATGTAGAGTTCCATCTAGTAGGGCAATCCAAGCTCAAATTCCTAGAAAGATCAACGTGGGCAGCAGAAGCAACTTCCACAAACTTCAACACTTTACGCTCTGAAGCAACATTGTAGGTCACCAACTTTCTAACCTTCTTCACCTCATCAACAATTACTTTCAACCCATCTTGAACAATTAGATTCAAAACATGAGCACTACAACGCACATGGAAATAGTCACCCCCACAAGCCAAAGGACAATGCAACGAGAGACTTTCGGCTAACAAGTCTTGCATATTGTCATTGCACCTAGCATTATCTAGTGTCACAGAAAACACTTTCTTATGAATTCCCCATTCCTTCAAAAGAGCCAACACAATATCATGCAACACAACTGCAGTGTGAGGTGGTTCGACATGACAGAAATTCAGAAGTTTAGCATGCAAATTCCATTCATCATCAATATAATGTGCAGTTAATGAAAGGTACCCTTGACCAACAACAGAAGTCCACATATCAGAAGTCAAGCAAATATTCCCAGAAATATTCATCATGAAATTTCTCAACTTCTGTTTCTCTCTAATATGAATTTTCATGACATGACTTCTAGCCGTATTTCTAGATATGGGTTTGCAATCTGCATTCAGAAACTCATGAAGATTCCTATTTGACTCATGCTCCACATAGGTAAAAGGGTATCCATGTCTAATGATAGCAAGTGAAACCATTTCCTTATAGACATTTTGATCAAATTTAGCAATTACCTTCCCATCCTTAATTGCCATCCCTTCCTTATCAAGGAGAGCTAAACGTTCTTTGCAAGTGTTGCTATGGCGTGTAAAATTTGAGGTGCCATAATCAGAGTCTGCCAAGATTGGTCCTTTATGGCAAAACTTGCAAATAGCCCTATCCATGCCATCTTCGAACTTATCTCCATCGTACAAGTCATATTCAGTCCAAGCATCAGCAGTCCATCTCATTTTCTTTGTTTTGTCAGAAGTTTCAGAATGCTCAGAAGTTTCGGAGATCACAGTCCTACTTTCTATATCTTCCATTGGAGTTGGAAAAGGCATAGGAGTGGTAGGAGAGACACAATCTTCCAGATTTGTAGTAGCCGGATCGAGTGAGTGACTCAAAGTTGATAAAGAAATTCCTACGAAATAGAATAAGTACAATAAGCACACAATAATATTGATAATACACTTTCAAATTTCAAAGAAAGAATTAATTTGTATAGAAATTTAACTACCTTGATTGGGAACCTGAATTGACGGCGAGGACGGGGATGATAGGACAGTAGAATGCATTCCAAATCCAGGTCGAAATGGCATTGGTAACAAAGGTCCACTTGGTCTTTTTGTTGCACATTTTTTTGGTGGACGTCGTGGGGGCATGTTTCCTATACAAGCAATGTAAGATAGTTGTGAGGCGAAACACCAAATTGAACAACTCAGTATTGCCAGTGCAAGAACTGTGATCGGAATAAAGATTTTAAGTCTGCCAAAAACAGAAAACAATCCTAATAATGAAGCTGCATATTATTCTCAAGATGGGATTAGAATTCAAAAGGAATGAAACTTTAGAAGGGATACACAGTACACTCATACACAAGACCTTAAAGTTCAGCATTTCATGAAACATTAACTGAATCGAAAATAAGCATACATAATTTGTTCAACAACATTGCACTCACAGTACACAGTACACTAATACGGATACACAATACACCTAATTTGTTCAACAACACAACCTGACTAACCAAATCGAACAACCCAAAACAGAAACCAAATCGAAACACCTAATTGAACAACTCATCTGAATTGAAGAGTGAATCGAAACACCTAATCTAATTGAACAATCCAAACCGAATCTAAACACCTAATTGAACAACAGGCGAGTTGGGTGAAGTGAAGAGTTAATCGAAAATCAGTATAATAATATACACAAACTGAATCGAAAATAAGCATACATACCTGATATGATAGCAGCAGCAGCAGCGAGAGGGGTCGCAGGCGAGAGCAGCAGCGAGAGGGGTCACAGGCGAGAGCAGCACCGAGAGCAGTAGGCGAGAGCAGCAGCGACACAGTAGGCGAGAGCAGTAGGCGGAACAGCAGGTGAAGGCGGGCGCTGTCGAGACGCCGGCGAGAGCAGTAGGCGCAGGCGAGCCCAATAGGAGAAAGGCGGCCGGTTGAAGACGAATGACGATGGATAGGTTAGGGACTTAGGGTTGAAGTCTTGAAGGAGTTGAAGACGTAAGTTTTGCCCCAAACCAAACCCGTCTTTCTTCCCCCTTTTTTTTTTTTTTTTAAATCATTGACCCGAACGGGTCGACCCGGACCCGAACCCGGTTTACCCGGAAATTTATCGAGTTTTCGGGTTCGGGTCGAAAAAAAATGCCGGGTCTAAATTTTCGGGTTTTGACCCAAAAATTACCGGGCGGTCGGATCGGGTTTCCGGGTCGGGTTTCATTTTGACAGGTCTACCCTGCGCCCCTGTGTAATCAGTAGGTAAAAACTCCCAATATATATATATTTTTTAAAGATTCAATTAACAATAATTATTTATAACCAATAAATAAATAAATAAATGTAAGTCGCTATTAGAAACAGCGAATTACGTATTTTAATATTTTTTTTAAAACTTTGGGTAAAGTCGCTGTTTTAAACCGCGACTTTACCCTACTTTGCCTAATTCTCTAAAATCTTTTAGATTTTGGCTAGTTTCCTAATAACTTTCAATTTTTTGGCTATTTCAAAAAAAAATTCGATTTTTCACCGATTTGATAATCTATTTTTTTTTATATATAATTTTGAACAATCCAAAAGGTAAAACATTGTCTTACAACATAAATCTAAAATCAGTCAACTAGAAGGCAGGAACAAAATTAGATTTATAAATGTTGCAAGACAATGTTGGAGGATAATGCTTGAAATGAGTCCCACATTTTTTTTTGATTAGGTAAGAATTCAGATTCGCCGAGACGCTAACTGATAGCATCCTTTTGGATGAGGTCTAGAAGACCTGGATCAGTAAGCAGTTCCGGGTTTCTGGTAGAACGGGTCATTCGTGTAATAAAATCGGCCACCCGATTACCTTTGCGAAGTATGTGAAAGAATCTCACTTCGCGAAACCCACGGATTAGGCAAGATATTTCTGACATTATCATTTCGATTTCCCACGGGCACTTCATCCCTTGTTTAAGATAATTTATAATTATTAAGGAATCCCCTTCAATTATGAGTCTATCGGAACGCAACTCAATTGCCTTATTTATACCTAAATGTAATGCCCGGGCCTCCGAAGACAGGGCCGATTGTATTCCAATCGTCTCCACCCCTGCTGTAATTGGGGTACCTTCCCAATCTCGGATAACAAAACCAGCTGAGCTATTGCGTTTTTCCGGTACTGAGCCATCGAAATTTAGTTTAGGAATCCCGGTGGGGTTTTTTTCCATTTGTGAGTTGTCCTTTTCCGTTTTATACGCCTTGTTCATATCTCCCTATCATACCATTTGTCCTTTTCGTCAGTAGAGTCTCTATTGGCCCTAAGCCAGTTGATCATATGCGTTTTGACAGTTTGGTCATAACTGTCGATTGATAGCTGTTTTTGTTGTCTGAAAACCACTTGGTTCCTAGTGAGCCAGACCACCCACCAACTAAAGGCCATTTCTTGTTTCTGTTTCCCATTCAAGTTTTCGGTTATTATATTCATAATAGGTTTAATCTTTCTTGATGTATGTAATGTGTCTATCACTAACTTTTGGATGTTTTTGTCAATCTTTCTAAAGAATGTACTGTGTTTACATTCCAGGAAGATATGGGTTGCGTCTTCTTCATGGTGATTACAGATTGAACAATAACGGGGTAGTCCTTCTTTAGCAACTTTCCGTAGGAAATTCTTTACTTTCGGGGAAACGTCAGTTTTCCAAATCCAATTACTGTCATCCGGTTGCAGTTCAGTATTGTTCGTGACTAGCTTATATGCACTGGAAGTCGAGAACCACCCATTCTTGTCCGGCCACCAATATAGACGGTCTTCCAAATGTACTGAAGACACATGAATATGTGCTATTTGCTCCACCACATTACTCGGGAGGACATTTCCTAGCTTTTGGATATTCCAGTTTCCATTATTTGTATACTTATCCACTATTTCATTTATGTCTATATTGTTTGGAAGAGTACAATATTGTAATAGAGGAGGGAGATTATTCCATCTATCTTGCCAGAACTTAATGGTTTTTCCGTTGCCTATTGTCCACATTAGTCTTGACTTAAATATTGGGAGAAACTTTCGCAACTGGGACCATTGCCACGAAGCATTCCCTCTTTCCTCATAGTTTAGGATGTGATATGTTTTTAGATATTTGTGTTGTATGATTCGGACCCAAATGTTGTTAGGTTCTGCCATAATTTTCCATAACAGTTTTAACTGTAACGCCTCATTCATGTCATGAGTTTTTCGAATACCCATTCCTCCTGTCACTTTTGGTCTACATACTCTTTCCCAGCTAATAAGCGGTTTATGGAGACTGTCTTTGTTCCAGAAGAAAGACCTATTGATTTGGTCTAATTGTTTATATATTTGCGGCGGTAACATAAAGTTTTGCATAACATAGAGGGGTTTAGATGACAGATTGATGTGGTCTAAACCAACACAAGAATAGTGTAGCCTGAACCAACCTCGCAAGAATACGAGATCAATTGCAGTATACGGGTATCGATCACGGGGATTAAATCTGTATCAATTGTTATCTAGAACTAATAAGCTAAGCCAATAAAGGGGGATTTGATTTTTCAACTAAACTAGGATAAACAAGCAAAAGTTATGAATAAAATATATATGTGAAATAATTCCAGGGTTAAGGATTCCGACGACAATGCCACAAAGAATTCAACCCGATGTTCACTCGAACTTCATCTTCTTAATATGTCAAATTCAAGGTAAATTATCTAAAGTCGTCACTACTCAGCTGTCGCATGCTGTAGTGATTGTGTCTAAATTAACAAAATCTAGACCCTTTAAGTTCTTTATAGACCTTAGGAGAAAATCAATTAAACTTTTGCTGTCGCGTTCCGCCTAACCGATTCAAACCTAAGAATCTACGATAATTTATTAATCCTCAAGAGTCCTCAACAATCGTTTAAATGTCACAATAACGATTGTTGATTCCTCAAGTTCAATCCTAGGGTTCCAATAGACACAATTCCCCTTTCGGGTTCATGAAATCCATCCAAGTATCCAATTTCATTTCTCAGTGGTAGCATCTTAAATCTAAAAAGAATTCTAATCGATTGACATCAATTAGGTTAAGCAACTAGGATCAAATCAATTCATAGAATTCAGACAAAGTTCAAGCAACCATCGAAATCAAACAAATTGCGACATTGTCGGGTTAACCCTAACCCTAGAACGGAGAATTTAGCCAAGCATGGAAGAATTCATCATCAAATAACTAAATTGAAACATGGAAATAGATAGAAAAGCAAAGACTAAAGGGGAAATACCAATCTTGAATTGAAGCAATGCAATCTCCAAGCAAATCTGTCTCAAGTTCTCCAAATCTAACTCAACAAAAGTCTTCTAAAAAGGGCGTCCAAACAAGGGTTTCGAGAGGTTTCAAAGATGTGTTTTCGTCCCTTAAATAGTCCGGGACATCCGCTAATATAATATTATTAAACCCCTAAAATAATAATAAAATACTGTCAAAAGCAACCGGGTCGAAATAGGCCGAATCTGGCCGATCTGTACAGTGCACGCCCGCGCGGATAAGGTGCACGCCCGCGCAGCTCTGTTCTGATGGCTTTGTCACTGATCGAGCTTCTGCACGCCCGCGCGATCAAAGTGCACGCCCGTGCAGTTCTGTTTTGAAGTGAAGCCTATGATGCACGACCACCTTGCTCCTTATGCTTTTGCTTCTTCGCCTTTTATCCTCGTTTCTCCTATATGATTTCCGCTAGGCTCTTCTTAGCTTCTGTACCCATCTCACATTTCCTCTAGCAATCTCCGCTTAGCTCCCGAAAACTCCTGAAAACACCATCATAAAGACAGTAGATCTCTATCCTAGAAACTAAACGAAAAACCTCTAAAAACACTTAAAACACATGAGAAATGGCACAAACCTATGCTAAATGCATGTCCTAAATAATGCAAACTATGATGACATCACAGATTTGTATTCATCAGTGTTGCTCTTCCTTGCTGTGATAGAGAATTAGCTCGCCACTTTGAGAGCTGATTTGATGTGTTGGTTATTATTTCTTCAAATGTTGTTTTGTTTACCCTTCCATTTACAATCGGGCATCCTAGGTACTTATCCAATTTTGTCTGTTTGGATATGCCTAAGCATCCTTCAATTTTCGGGATGCGTGACCTTGGAATGTCGCTTGTGACTTGAAATGCCGATTTATGATAGTTGTTTTTCTGGCCCGAGATTTGACAGTATTCATCGATAATCTTTTTTATATGAGCACATGCCGTAAGATTTCCTTTCGAAAAAATGATTATGTCATCTGCAAATCCCAAGAAGGGAATTCTGGTGCAGTTTCTACCAAAAGAAAAATGTGTTTGTGTGAACCTAATTGGGTTCGTTTTCTAACCGTTTTCAAACCTCTAAGCATGTTTATTGTTGTTGTTTTCTTATTCTTATCCCACCTTATATGTTTCCACTATTTGGGTTACCTTGTGGTAGCCTTCTACGATCTTGTTATTATCCTTGAGGGTGTGAGTTGGGTTTTGGGGATTTGTTTCGGCAATGGTATGTTTAGAGTTTTGGTCTGTGGGTTGGTGTACTTTGCTTTTCTTGCTCTGTTACACGTTTCATGTGAATGGTGACTGATTTGCCAAACTAAGAGACGTCGTGGAAATGCGATTGACACATGTTGATTCTAATTGGAGTACAATTTGAGGTGTCTGCTAGTGATTCCCAGAGTTCTCTGTGTGCGTCTTTTTTTTGCTGGATCGGTTCTTTGTTCTGCTAGCTTGTAGTTTACTGTGTAGGATGACATGTACTTTATTTCTGCATTTTCATTTCCATCATTTGCTTCTTGTTATTTCCATTCAATCATTTACTTCTGTTATTTTATTCTTGTTGTACATGATGGTCAGTCCACCTCCCGACTTGTTCTGACTCTCAGTTTCTCTAGACATATCTATAGAATCGAATTTCTTTCCTTATATAAAAAAAATAGAAGCTCTTCCTCTTCTTCCCTCTTGGGCTATCACCGATTTGCTTCAATCGAAAATTAAAATCAATTCAACTCACCCCATCCCAATTTTACTAAAATCAAACCAACACATTTTGAAATTCACTTTTATATAATATTTGAATCACCCATTGTGCTGCTAGAGCTAGGACAACTCTCACTATTTTAAGTCTTACAACTGGTGAGAAGGTTTCTTCGAAGTCAATACCCTCTTGTTGAGCATAACCCTTGGCAACCAGTCTTGCTTTGTGCTTCTGTATGCTTCCATCTGTGTTGAACTTGGTTCTAATTAAACACCCACTTCAACCATATCACATTCTTAATTATCTTGAGAAAGCTCAAGTAATTAAACTGCACATTGATTTCTTTTGAATTGCTTTCACCTCTTTTGTCAAAGTTGTTTTCCATTTGCTCTCATTCTTGGCATCATCAAAACCTTTTGGATCAGATGCCACCAAAGCAAATTCACAATTCTCATAGATCTCAGCTAGAGATCTGAACTTCATTGGGGGAGAATCACTTGATGAGCTCAAAGGAGATGAGCTTCGACTGCTGGAGGAGTTGTATTGTGGCACTGAAGTTATAAGAGAATGTACATGCTGATCATTATCACCATCTATGTTATATCCAATCTCTTCAACTGAGCTGTCAGCAGGAACACCACTCTTTGTTACTGGATTACTACACTTGCTCTTCTAGTCCCACTCAGCTGCTGATGCGGGACCATCTTCTATAGCTCCAGACACACCCATCATTCTTGGAGAAGGACCTATGACTCGAGCTAGAGCTAAGAAGCTTTAGAGAGACTGATTCAACTTTGTGAGTCGAGCTTTGTTCTCGAGCCGGGTTCAACTCCCCGAGCCAACATTGAAGACATACATTTGCATTGGAATTCAAGAAGAGGCCGAGCCTCCTTAGTTAGCTATGGCCGAATGTCTTTAAGTGTTAAGGCTCCATATGTTTCTAATTTTAGTATTATTTCTACTTAAGATATTTTAGGAAACTTTAGAGGTTATTTTATTTAATTCCTTTAAGTTATTATTTAATCTCTTATCTTCTTAAGTTGCTAGAATCGGCCCAAATAACAGCCTTAGAGGCTTATATATGTTGAGTTCTTCCTTGTAATTCAATTGGAACATTAATGAATAGAAATCTCTCATATTGTGTGTGTTCCACATGAGCGTTGTTGATCGACTAGAGCTGTGCTCGTTGATGATCGATTGGTATCTTGTCTCAGCTTGGTTTGCTTTGGGTTCATCAACTTCGCAAGACTTGGTGATCCTAGTATCCACGAGCCCCCTCCTTTTGCCTCCAAGTTGTCCGCTTGGTTGTGTAGGGTTGTAGAGGCGGGTTATATAGTCATTGGTATTGGTTCCTACCCTCTTAGGAGGTCTGGGGTCTTTATCTTGTTCTATATATATCGACTCAGTCCTTATCGGTCGTGTCTTTCAATTCTTGCTTCTAAATTTCGAGTCTTTGAGTCTATTGCTTTCGTCGATATCGAGTAAGTCCAAGTTAATTGAGTCTTTGTTGAGTTCTGTTATTTCTTGATCGATGTTGATCCAATCTTGATCGATTTCTTGAGTCTTGTTGCGTTTCTTTGAATTCTTGCTTATGTTCTTTAGTTTCTTTCTTGTTTGTCGAAGATCGGGCCATCTCACGGCTAGCCCCGTATCAGCTGCCTCACTGAACACTACATTTCTACTCACAATAGTGTTCTTACTCATAGGGTTATACAACTTGTAAGCCTTGGATTGAGCAGCATAGCCAATGAAGATACCATTCTCAGCCTTATCATTAAACTTTTATCTCAAGTTAACCAATGCATATTCCACACACCAAAAAAACTCTTAAGTGACTCACAAAGGGCTTATTTTTCTCTCCAAACTTCGAAAGGAATCTTGTTCATGACAGCCTTTGTAGGAGAGATATTCAGCACATACACTGCAGTGGCAACTACTTCACACCAAAATTGATTTGGCACTTTCCTGACGATCAACATACTCTTTTCCATCTCCACTACAATTCTATTCTTCCTTTTTGCCACCCCATTTTGCTCAGGAGTGTAAGGTGCAATCATCTCTCTTCTTATGCCATTCTCCTCACAAAATGCCATGAACTCAAATGACATAAATTCACCTCCTCTATCAAATCTCAATTCTTTCACTCTCTTCCCTGACTGGTTTTATGTGAGAGATTTGAACTTCTTAAAACATTCAAATGCTTATGACTTGAATCTCATAAAATAGACCCAACTCATTAGGCTACAATCATTTGTAATAAGAAAGAAATACTTGCTTTCTCCTAATGATTTTGTTTGCATTGGTCCACATAAATTTGCATGCAAAAATACCAAGCACTAACTTGCTCTCCATGCTTCTCCATTTGCAAATGAACCTCTCATTTGCTTCCCATACATACATCCTTTATATAACTCTAGCTCACCAATCTTTGGTATACCCTGAACCATACCTCCTCAGCATCTTTAAACTTTGCACATTGAGATGTCCATGTCTCAAGTGCCATAACATGGTATCACCATCAGATTTTACTATCACTGCCTTGTTAAAATTTGTTGCTAGATCAAGAGGAAACATCCTATTCTTGGTCATAGGAACATTAACCACAACATGACCACTTTTCTTTTCTCTAATCATACACTTGTCTTCATTAAACAGAAGAGAAAAACTTGTTCCTTGTAACTGTCCCACACTGAGCAAGTTGTGAGCAAGATTAGGTACGAGCTGCACATCTTCCAATATCTTCAATCCTCCTTGCACGATATTGATTTCAATTGTACCTCTTCCTTCTACTAGTAACACCTTATCATATCCAAGCCTAACTCTACCTTTCTTGGACTCATCCAAGTGCTTGAACAATTTTCTTGAACTGGACGTTTGATTCAAGCAACCACTATCCAAATACCACAGATCACTCACATTCTCTGCAGTTGGTGACAATGCCACGAACATCCTATCTTCATGATTAACTTTCTCTGAGAACTTTGCCCCCTTTTGCTCATTTTCTTGTTTCTCCTAGCAAAAGGCTTCCTTATGCCCATATTTCTTGCAATAATAGCACTTAATGTTGCTTCTTTGAGATCTTGAGTCACTGCCTTGACCCCTATTGATAGACATGGCCACGGGTCACTACAGGTTGGTCGGATCAACCCGTGACCCATCGGGTCCGAGTTGGAGGGTGAGAGCAGGTTGCAGGTTAGGGTTGGGGAAAAGTGAACCTGTGACCTAGCGGGTTCACTTGTCACATGTCGGAAGGAGTTTCGTTGGTGCTCAAGTACAAGACGTGTCAAATTCCGAGAAACCTGGTCGAGTCGTTTGAAAACGGGAGTTGTGTCAGCCCCCTCAAAAGCAACCCGTATGGATCAGGTTGACACTTTTGAACAATTTTTTTTTTTTCTCAATCTCTTCTTTTAGTCTCCTTTCCTGATACTATGTCAAATTATGAGAAACGGTCTACCCTTCTAACACAAAAGCTTAACACAAAAGCTTTAAGCACTACAAAAAAAAAAACATATTAGCAACGGCTTGATCCCGTGGCACAAAGTGAATTTGTTGTGGCCAAAAGGGGCTAGCAACGGCTCTAGCCACGGTTACGGAGGCGTAACCAAACCCGCGGTGGCAAAAAGTTAGGGGCAACGGCAACAGCCGTGGCGAATGGCCTAGCCACGGTTAAGCGACGGTCGTCTGTAGCTCAACTATAGCCCTGATGCGAGCGACGGTGCATGGTCGTGGCAAACATTTATTATGGCGCCAATAGAGCTAGAGTTCCCACCAAATTTTGGCGCCAATGTTACGACGGTCTCTGCCATGGCAAAAAAGGTGTAGTCGCAAGGGAACGAAATTTCCCACCAAAAGTTGGCGCCATATATTGCGACGGTCATTGCCGTGGCTAAAAGATATTCAGAGCCGTAATGTTCCACCATTTTTTGGCTCAATTATTTGAACATTTGCCACGGCTAGGTGCCGTGGCAAATGTAATTGATGGACGATCTTCCTAAATCTATATGCATCCCCCCAATTGCGACAGCTAGGTGTCGTTGCCATGTGTTCTGTCTTTTTATCCCTGTTTTCCTACTTCTATATTCATCCCACACAGACACAGCTGTAAGGAAAGCAATACATATAGCAATCCAAAGTCTAAACCAAAAATACATATAGCAATCCAAAGTCTAAGCCCCATTTCCATAACAAAGCATAACAAGTTGTTACATGTAGCAATCCAAAGCTAGTTGAGCACCTGACCATGTAATTCAGTAGCAAAACAAAAGTCTCAACCCCATTTCCAAAACAAAGCATAACAACTTTAACATTGCCAATGCCAAGTTCCAGTTTCCGGCAATGACACATGTAGGAAAACAAAGCATAATAAGAAGTTTTTCATAGTTTGATTTCGATAGCTAGTAGAGCACCTGACCATATCATTCAGTAGAGTATTCTTCATCTCCATCCATGGCTGTGGGTGACCCGTTCTGATGATCATCACCAGTAGGAGATAAGTCAAGTTCTTCATCTCCATCCTTGAATGTGGCTGACCCGTTATGATGATCAGTAGGAGATAAGTCAAGTCCTTCATCTCCTATGGACTCCTTTAGATGAACACTTGTTGTCTACAATCCAAAAACACATAATTGGGATAAGTTTCGAAAGGAATGGTTCAAGACTTCAAAATAGTAACACATAAAATTAGTATCTAGATGAAAACTTATTGTCTATAATAGAGTAGGAGCTGATAAGTCTTTGTTCTTATTATTCTGAGTGAGAGTGAGGCAAATCCCTAAAAAAATTGATTATATTCTGTTCCAAGATACTTAATTCCACTAAAATGCTAACAAACCTATATTTGATTCAACATGGTATAAGCCTACATGATCTAGCAGCATCTAGCAAAGTTATTTGTTCAAGAATGGATGCAATATATATATAAAAAATGATAGAAATGAGGATGATATATAAGAACTAACTGGCACTTCTGATTGTGCAGTGACCCTATCAGTGGTCCCCATAGCCAGCCTCGTTTCATCTCTAAGAGCATCGAGTTTCTTGTCAAAAGTTTTTGCAGTCTCAGCTAACTTATCGACGAGCTTTTGGATCATGTTGTCATTGCTAGCAGGGGTGCTTGATGATCCAGTATGAACCAGCCGAGGAGGGGCACTGCAGCCATAAGTTCGATAATACCCATGACCATCATCTCCAATAATTTCATGGAATATCTTGTCCTTGACTGCTACAAGTTCTCGCTGATCCTCAGGTTCCTTACTCAAGAGCTCGTTGTAGTCTTTCTACAATAACAAAACACACACATGAAATTATATAGAAACTAGAGGGAAAGGACAAATGCATACAAATGCAGGATCATTGGAAAGCAAGAAAGACATCATACTTTAAAAGAGATCGAAAAAGGACAAAGAAGAGAAACTGAGACAAAAACAAGGAAGAGAGGGATGTGTACAGCTAGGTAGGTTGAACTTACGATGGCTGCAATTACATCTGGGTCATCTGTTTTGCGAGATTTGATCCACACACTCATTTTATCATTGGGTTGGCCACTTTTTTGAAGCTACTCAGCAAAACAACAACAAGTTACAAGTGCAAGTCAATTATGAAGAGGGAAACAACAAACAAGGGACAAATACATACGTACCTCATATTTTACTTCGGCAAACGACTTTTGTCCAGTCACATGTGATGGTCCGTGCCTATCTCGATTCTTGGAGTTTTGCTTTGCTTGTGCCTATATATATAAAGGGTAATAATAGAGATTAGAACACCAGCACACAAAAAGGCGATGGTAATAATAGAGGTTAGAACACCAGACAAATATAAGGGCGATAACATAATGTAACTGATCGAAATACATTTGTTAAGAAAAGCAAACCTCAGCCTCAGCAGTACGCCAATATCCAATAAGCGAAACCCACGGCTCTGGTAGAACATTCGGAGGGTGCTTCGAGGCGAGGTTTGGATCATCTTTAAACGGGGTGAAGAAGTTTTTCTTCGTTTTTGACTTGAAATCCTTCCACATGCTGTTGCAAGTTCTCAAGCAAACCTCTTTTTAGCCTTTCGGTACATTCAAAACATTTTGCTACAAGATCATAACAAAATTATGCATACAAGCTACTGTAAAAATATATTCAGATGCAGAAATTTAAGCTAATGTACAAATTAAGGGTATGTAAGAAAAATAAACGAAGACAAATATAAAAAATCCTTTAGGAATAACAAACCCTTTTAAGAGGAATCACGTAAGACAATTCTATAAATTAAGGTGTCACCTAAACTTCTTCCCATATGCGTTCTTTGATAGACTTATCAACAAAGGACCACTCCAGATTAGTCAATGGAAGCTTATGACCATCGCGCACTATAATCCCTAGCTGAGACTTCAACAGTTTCGCATTTTCTACTACTGGCTGGAACATCTCATTGAATTCCACTGCAAATTTACCTCTGGTGTTCCACCCGGGTAGACCCTTATTCTGGCCTCTAACGTTCCCTTGTTGTTGGTCACCTTCAAACATAGAAATTATGAATATTTGTAAGGAATGCAAGGGAATATCTCGTAAAGTAGGAACCTATCATCTATAATCTAAACTACATGTTCTTTTTATCATCGAAACACTTAATGTAATGTAATATACTTGATTCCAAAGGACTCCCAGACTGAGTCATTGATGCTTGCAATTGTTGTGGAGGAACAGGAGCTATTGCTAGATTTGTAACACTAGCGGCAACTGAGCTATGAGCAGGAGGTGAGGAAGAGCTGTGAACAGGAGCTTGTGAGGACTGCGAAGGAGAAGAGCAATGAGCAGCAGATGAGCTATGAGCAGCAGATGAGGAACAGCTATGAACAGGAGCTTGTGAGGACTGCGAAGAGGAAGAGCTATGCGCAGCAGATGAGCTAGAAGTAAGTAAGAACTCAGACATTGTTCGCGGTCTACCGGGTCCACCCTTTCGTTTCTTCATGGTCACCTATATGAAAAGGGAAATTAGTATTGCTGAAATTTAGCAACTGAAAGAGGCATCAGTTTTATATAAATTAAAACAGGGGCATTTCAAAAATATGCAGAAAAACTTTATGGTGAGAACTATAACCTCCTACTAAGCCTCGCCATCTAACTCATCATCAACATCCACACCCTCCTCATCTAAGTAGGAGTACTCTTTGGATTCCACTTCTCCAACATTGAGCCACCCTTGTCCAGAAGGATCCGGGTTATACCACACTTGTCGTGCTTGAGTTGCCAAGATAAAAGGCTCATCCCCAACCCGGACATGAGGGTATAACAATCTTCGTAAGTTTACTAAAGTGAAGTTAAAGGGGTCCAACTTCACACCGGTTGAAGAATGTGCCCACTCACACCTAAATAGCACATAAGTGATATCTACGGAGTATGTAACCTTGATAATATCAGTTAGCTTCCCATAATATGATATATGATCGCCTTCTAAATACACCCCGGAGTTTTGTCTTGTTCTTTTGTTGTCCACACTTTTAACACGAAATGCATAACCGTTGGAGGTGTATGAGGTTAGCCTTGTTGCTGAAGGAGAATGAGGGTAAGACAAAGCGATAATGTCCTTCGGTATGGCCACATCCCCTCCCTCTAATGCTCCTTGAACCTATAATATAAAGCTACAATCAGGACCAAGGTAGCTGAAATTATTCAATAAGTGTAGGTGTACACATATGATCTCCAACTACAACTCACATGTGTCTGGAACCAGTTAGGGAACTCATTGAAATGAGTTAATGCGATTGACTCATCGGGCAAAGTAGGATTATGATGTTTGATGGATTTGAGATGTTCTCTTCACATATCAAAAATGAGAAAGGGTTAAGAAGATTGATTGTATGTGTACATAATCCAAATGAACAAATTCATTCTGAATTTGAGTACACTTACTCTATATATGGGGTAACTTTGTTTGCTGAAATTAATCTAATTGTTTTGTTTGCATTTTCTGTACATAAATTTTTTATTTAGAATACAATAGAATCAGTCATGAAGCAGGTCAATTTGCAAATATATTTACATAAAGGGAAATCAAATAATAAGTTTAATATCAAAGATTTAGTTTAATATCAAAGAAGTGTTGGTTGTTTTTGAATAAAAACGAGCACAATCACATTAAGCCATCAACCAAATTGTTAGATACAAGAGCAGCTAAGTCACTTGACAAAAGAGTAGCTAAAAGAGGATGTAAATCAAACTCTGAATAAGAAAATAAAATCGACAGTGGCTTAATCCCAGCTAGAAGGTGTGCCACCTTAGTTCCTTGTCTACTAACGTGTGACCACATATAGCAATCAAAATATTTATATATCTACTGTCTTGGTTACAAAATATATTACAAAGTATTTTATTTATTTATTTGTAAATTATTGGGTTTTTTTATAAAAAAATAAAAACTAGGCAAAGGATTGATGATACAGAGTTTTTCAGTGAGCCAACTTGCAGCAAATTTGAAGTTTTTTCAGTCAGCCAACTAGGAGACTATTAGAATAAACAACTTCAGCACATATAAAAGAAGAGGTGGAGATGCCTAACCAAATTTTACAAGTATTGGGAAAGAAATGTTGCATGAGTAACAAGTATGTACAAATTATTCATCTAAATCTCAGAAACCCAAATCTCATAAACAGGATAGCATTTTACCCACACAACCCAGCAATTATTCATCTAAATCTCATAAATCCAAACTCATAAAACAGATTAGCAATTATTCATCTATATCTCAGAAATACAAATCTCATCAAACAGATTATCAATTATTCATTTACATCTCAGAAATCTTATAGAAAACAGAATAACATTTAACAACAAGGCACCAAGCGAAACGAAAGCTAGAGAGAAATAAGATTAAACCGAATATGAGGGTTGAAAACGAAGTTGTTGGAAGCTGCAATCGAAACCTACTCTCCACTACAGACCGCCCTCCTCTTTGTAGCCTTCAATGCTGTTTCGGGAACAAAACCTCATGAAAAAAAATTCCAATCAGTAACAAAGCACAAATCGAAAGCAAATCAACAGAAAAAAGGGATTGAGACTAACCTTGGGGCGAAAAAGAAGTTCCTAGAAGATGCAATCCAAACCTACTCTCCACTACAACGACCCCTCTCCACTTTGTAGCCTTCGAAGTTGTTTGGGGAACAAAATTAAATCGCTAACAAACTCCAAAACGAAAGGAAATGGAATGGAAAGAGTGATTGAGACAAACCTTAGGCGACAAAGAAGTTCCTGGAAGATGCAATCGAAACCCTAGGGCTCAATGACCTCTTCTTGGAGCTGCAATCGAAACCCTTGCCAGCTTCTTTAGGAGTGAGAGGGAGTCGAAGTGAGCCCCCACCACCGGTGTCTGCACGGCTGAGCCCCAGCGTCCGTCTGCAATCGAAACCCTTCGAACCTTTGGGAGTGAGAACGCCGGAGGGAGAAGAGAAAAAGCGGGAGGGAGATGACGAGGGAGGGAGAGGAGGAGTCTTTACCCTTCCAATCTTTTTAGGAATTTAAATTTTTATTTTTTATTTAAAGTTGGTTTACCCTAGCTACGAGGCCGTCGGACCGAGGCAAATTTGGTGAATCCACAACATTTTTTTGCCACGGCTCCGGTATACCGTGGCCAATAGGGTGTTGGAAGCGCTTGCTACCATGAGGCTATAGACCAACAGCCACGGCTAACCCTTGTCGTTGCTATGCTATAGCCAATTTCAACCCAACAGCCACGGCTTACCCTTGCCGTTGCTATGCTGTAGCCAAGTTCTGGCCAACAGCCACGCCAAACCCTTTGCCGTTGCTACGAAGGGTGGCTAATATGTATTTTTTTGTAGTGAAGTCAATTTACCACCACAATCAATGTGGAATGTTTCATTGTTTTTGTATCCCAAACAAGACGCACTACCAAGTCCTTATTCGTCGAGCTTGGACCGTGTAAGATCCCGAAAATACATAGAGCATTACAACTTGGATGATACAAAGCTTCGTAAAATAGCGTATTGGTGAGAGTTGTGCAGTAATTTCCTGACCGTTTCCATCCCGCTAATCATTCACAAATATATCATAACTTACGTACACCGTTAATTATTGATCAATTTCAAGAACTTGTCGAGTGAAGTGATGTTGGGATTAGTGGTAGAAGATTTCAACTATTGCTAGTCGATACACCGTGAAGAACTGAGACAACTTAAGGCGAGCAAAGTGTAACAGAGAATCTACGGGGAGAAGGACGAATTCATGGCAAATGATATTGAAAAGATCTAGTAAAATCAATTATCCATGATCCTATTGTTCTGAATTGATCGATTAGTATGGGAATCAGTTGAGCATTTTAATTAGCTCCTTGTCATTAGTTAAAAATGTTTGATCATGAGATTGATTGTAATGTCCTCCTTAGGGTTTCCATTCATTGATATAACATATATATAGGTTACAAAGGTATTGGGCCTTAATGGGCTTTTGGCCCACTATACAATAATAAGACCTATGTAATCTATCAAACCCCCGCAGTCGAAACTGGAGGGGCTCGGACAGTGAGACTGGAGCGAAAATCAATGAACAACTGTCTAGGTAAACCCTTGGTGAATATATCAGCGTACTGATATGAGGACGGGACATGTAGAACGCGGACATGTCCTATGGCAACCTTGTCCCTGACGAAGTGGAGATCAAGCTCAATGTGCTTCGTGCGTTGATGTTGGACCGGGTTGCTAGCCAGATAGACTGCAGAGATGTTATCAGTGTAGACCAGAGTGGCCTTCATAAGAGGGCAACGGAGCTCAAGTAGGAGATTGCGGAGCCAAGAGCACTCAGAGACAACGTTGGCAACGCCCCTGTATTCGGCCTCAGCGCTGGAGCGAGACACGACAGACTGACGCTTGGCCGACCACGACACAAGGGTGTTGTTGAGGAAGACACAGTAACCAGACGTGGAGCGACGCGTGTCAGGACAACCACCCCAATCCGCATCAGTGTAAGCAACAAGGTCAAGCTTAGAGGAAGGAGTGATCATGGTGCCGAGCTCGAGTATGCCGCTGATGTACCGAATGATCCGCTTTAAGGCATGAAAGTGGGGTTCCCTGGGTGCATGCATGAACAAGCAGATCTGCTGAACGGCTTAACTGATATCAGGTCTGGTGAAGGTGAGATACTGAAGAGCACCAGCAAGGCTCCGGTACAAAGTCGGATCATCAACCAAAGGACCAGAGTGAGCGTTGAGCTTGTTGGATGTATCGACAGGGGTGGCGACCGGATTGCAGTCACTCATCTTAGCCCGAGCAACAATTTCAGCAGCATACTTACTCTGTGAGAGGAAAAGGCCAGACGAATGCTGCTGAACAACAACTCCCAAGAAGTAAGACAACTGACCCAAATCTGACATAGCGAATTCAGCACTTAGCTGTGAAATAATCGACGTCCGAAGCGCATCAAAAGAGGCGGTGAGAATGATGTCGTCAACATACAGTAACAGAAATGCCATGTCGGAGCCTCTGCGATAGATGAACAGGGACGAATCCGAGCGGCTGCCAATGAAACCCAAGCGGAGCAGATGAGAAGCAAAGCGCTGGAACCAAGCTCGCGGAGCCTGTTTCAGACCATACAGAGAGCGCTTCAGGAGACAGACGTGCTTTGGAGGATCGGCATCAGTAAATCCCGGCGGCTGAAACATGTAGACTGTCTCATTCAGGTGACCATGCAGAAAAGCGTTCTTGACATCCAGCTGATGAATGGCCCATTTGCGCGACAGAGCTAAGCTCAATACCACTCGGATAGTGGCAGGCTTGACCACGGAGCTGAAGGTCTCATCACAATCAATACCTACCTGCTGGGATCGACCGTTGACGACAAGACGGGCTTTATAACGCTCCAACGTCCCATCAGAGCGGAACTTGTGACGGAAGAGCCACATACAGCGAACGACGTTCGCCGTGAGAGGGCGAGGGACAAGAACCCAAGTACCATTCTTTGTAAGGGCTCTGTATTCGTCGAGCATAGCCGCCTGCCAATTCGGGTCGAGGAGGGCTGTTTTGTGGGAGGTGGGGATGGGGGAGAGGGAGGTCTGGGAGTCGGGAAGGACGGGGGCAAGAGGCGCAAGGTGCGGGGAGGAGGAAGCGGCGGGTGCAGAGGCGGCGGGCGCCGCCAGGGAGGTGTTCGACGCGGCGGGTGCAGCAAAAGGGGCTGCGGCGGGCGCCGCCAGGGACGAGTTTGTGGCTGCGGGCGCCGCAAATAGGGTTGCGGCGGGCGCCGCATTCGATGCCGTGGCCGCCGCATGTAGGTGAGGCGTAGGTGATTGTCGAGGTGAAGGGAGGTGGATAGCGGGGTGATGGTCGGTGGTCATGGAGATGATCTGACGGGGTCTGAAGACACCGGAGAGGCTGCGGGTGTGTGGTCTGTTGGTAGATGGTGGCGGGGGAGGTGGGGGAGGGGGAGACGCAGGAGCACCGGGAGAGCTCTGGGGAAGAATGAAGTGAGGGAATGGTGACTCAGACTCTGTCGACGACACAGGAGGTGTGGGAGATGCGAAGGGAAATCGCGACTCATCAAAGGTGACATGACGAGAGAGAATGATCCTGTGAGTCTTGATATCGAGGCAAATGTAACCGCGATGATCAGACGGGTAGCCAAGAAAGACACAAGGGGTAGAGCGAGGGTGAAGCTTGTGGGGGGCGGTGGATGCCTGATTGGGGAAGCACAGGCAACCAAATGTACGAAGGTGATCATATATGGGCAAAGTGTAATACAGTGCCTGAAACGGTGAGCGATGGTTGAGGGTGGTGGAAGGGAGAATGTTGAGGAGGTAGCATGTGGTGGCCAAGGCGTAAGGCCAATAAAGGAGGGGAATGGATGCGTGGAAAAGAAGAGTGCGCATCATATTGGTGATGGTTTGGATGATTCGTTCGGCTTTGCCATTTTGTTGAGAGGTGTAGGGGCAGGACAAGCGATAGGATATCCCATTGGTATTAAAGAAAGTGTGAAAATCTTTGTTGTCAAATTCGCGGCCATTGTCGCATTGGAAACACTTGACAGAGGTGTGAAACTGTGTTTTGATGTAAGCGTGGAATTTGGCAAAGATAGGAAACACTTGAGATTTAAAGTGCAAAGGGAAAACCCATAAGAAATGTGTATAATCATCCAGAAACAAAAGGTAATACTTATGACCCTCCTTGCTAGGCACAGGAGATGTCCAAATATCACTATGAATAATATCAAAAGGTGCAAATGTAGTGTTTAAAGATCGCTGAAAGGGAAGTCTGGCATGCTTGCCTAACTGACAAGACGAACATAAACTAGAGCGAAGCTCTTTATGACATTGGACAAGACTCTTAGAACGAAGTAAATCTAAAACTGCAGGACTGGGATGACCAAGGCGTGCATGCCAAAGACTGGATGATGATGCCGAGAGGGCGACTGGACTTGACGGGCTGGATGGTGATGGTGACGATACAGGATAGAGCTCCCCGGTGCTATTACATCTCAGACGAGTAACCCCCGTAGTAAGATCCTTCACAGAGAAACCAAACGGATCAAACACAAGAGAAACATTATTGTCAGTGGTGAACCGACGGACAGAGATAAGGTTTTTGACAAGTTTGGGGGCAACAAGGACATTGTTGAGGTGCAAAGGGTTGGTAGGGGTTGGTAGTGTGGTGTGGCCAATGCCCGAAGTAGCAAGGCGACCACCGTTGCCGACGATAATAGAATGAGCAGGACCCTTAAAAGAAAGAGATGAGAGAGTACCTGAGGAGTTCGTCATATGAGAGGTAGCGCCAGTGTCCATGTACCAAGCGTCGTCAGGGGGTGTCAGCTGCATAGAAGAGAAGGCGTTGTGCACATCAGTCGGGTATGCCTGATCGGACGACGGACGGGGAGCAGGACCCAACAAGCCCTGCTGACGGTTGGGATATGGGGCAGGTCCACGAAACGATGCACCAAGGTAGCCATAGGGCATCCAAGGAGGGTAGCCAGGGTTGGGGTACCAAAATGGTGCGGCGGCAAGGGGACGGGGAGGCCGACGGCGGGAGGGCGGCGGCGAGGAGCGGCGAGGAGCGGCGAGGAGAGAGAAGGAGGTGGCGGGTTGAGTGGGGGGCGAGGAGAGAGAGAGGTGGCGGCGAGGAGAGAGAAAGAGGAGGCGGCTAAGGCTAGGGTTAGAGAAAAAGAAATTTAGGGTCTTTGGATCTTAGGCTCTGATACCATGTTTGATCATGAGATTGATTGTAATGTCTTCGTTAGGGTTTCCATTCATTGATATAACATATATATAGGTTACAAAGGTATTGGACCTTAATGGGCTTTTGGCCCACTATACAATAATAAGACCTATGTAATCTATCAAAAAAAAAAGTGTTAATTAATTAAGGCAAAACCTTCAATTTTTGCAAAAGAATATATCATCATTGGTAAAGCAAATGGCTCAAAAAGGCATATTAATTATTTGATCTGAAATTTAACAATTAAGTTGAATCGATATACATCCGATCCAGAAATGATGAAAGAGTGCATACAATAAACTGAAATTGATTGATTCATGATCGAACAACGTACGATAACGTTGGGATATGTACGTCCGTAGATGCAGCTATTAGTGTTTGAGTAGGTTGTGAAGCACCTCGTCGAACCTATGAACGGCATCCTTTGGCAAGTAGACCGGCAACACCCTCACTTCCTCCCCCTTTTCATTCCTAAACAAGGTGATACATCCCAAAATATGAGGAATAGTATTGATGCTTGTACAGCCATATGTGGGATTTCCCCACCCGAAATCCAGATTCAAGAACCCAAGGCGCGATATATATGTCGGTGATCAAGAACGTATGTGTCTCAATGGGGAGGCGAAGGGTCCTTAAAATCCCGGGAGCAATTGATGACTTCTTGTACTCTTCCCTCATGGTATCTTTGGCCTTTTTCACTTGCTCCACTGAGTAAGTGTAACTACAGCAACCTAGCTAGGGCATCGTCGGAGACGATTTTGCCAGCCTGGGAGGCAGCCGTTGCTGTAGCGACTGCGTTTCCGTAGTATCCCGCGGGGAGCGGAGGCCTGAACACAGGCCAAGCATTGAATGCGAATGCTAAGCGTACTTCTTCTTCGGGTCTGAACTCAAGGGCGATGGTTCGGCAGCGCCAAACGGCTGCAGCCATCAGCTCAAAGCGGTTTGTTGAGCCTCGGAGGTGGCCACGAAGGGTGGCCATGTCTCTGGCGTTGAAGAGCAAGGTGCGACAAACCAAGTCGCTGGGGACTGTAATATTAATGGCTCCGCCAGGGTGGATGTATCCATTTGTTATCTCTTCATGTAAAGGGTCGCATGAGTTAACGTTGAGTACATCGCGTTGCCAGACTGGGAGGATAGACGGCGTGGAGGATCCGCGAGCAAACTCTGTGATGGCGGTTAAGAATTGGATTATACCAGCTGCGTCGCTCATAACGTGGTTGAATTTCAAAGCAAGTATGAATCCTCCACACAACAATCGAGTGACCTGGTCATCCAACACACCCAAATTACTACTCTCTCCAACATGCCATTTTTAATTTTTGCACAATTTTTAAGAAAGTCAATAATATACTCTTTTTTTCATTAATTTATCCTCATTTATTACTCTATTTTTTTTTACTTTATCGGAAACTACAACTCACAACTCAATCATATCAATGACATTTTCGTAAAGTATAAATGACATATTTTTATGAACAAAATTGAACCTCTAAAATGACATGCTTTCACGAACGGATGGAGTATGAAAGAAACCCTAAATAAATTAAACCTACATGATATATAGAAATTAGGAAAGTACCTGCATAGTGAGCATAGGACACCCAATCACTCCCACATTGCAATCAAGGTCACCATAAAGGAGTTTGTCAAGGTAAGGGAAGGGTGGCACCAAAGGTTGCTCTCCAAGTTGTTCGAGACTAACATCGGCATCCGCCTCCACAAAAATCACTCCCTCGGCCGTGCAATCCACTGCCAACTTTTGGGCGGGTGATGGTCGGTCACGCAATCCACCCGCCCATGGATAGTGTAATGATATGTGTTTACTTTCCTAAGTTTTCCTTTGGCATGTAATATTGTTTTATATGTTTGTTTGGACATGTATGTGTGTATGATGACTATAGGTATGTGTCTCGACTGAGTCGTGTTGAGTCTATTTATACTTGATCCTCTAACGAGACCATACTATAGCGGAGTTAACATATGTATATATAAACTATACTAATATATCTTGTATAAGGTATGGTGGAAGAACAAGATGTAAACTGATATTGGGCTCTTAGCCCATTACTGGCCCAATGATCTCAGAGCCCGGATGAGCTGGTAGCCCAGCCCAGTGGCGCGGAGCTGAAACCCTACCTCCTTAAGTTGAAGCGCTGCGTTTTTTGAGGTTGGGCGCTTGACCTAGCTATAAAGGGTCGCTTATTGTCCTGGGAGCTTAACACTTCAGCTGCTCTCTTCTCTCTCCTCACAAACGCTCTCTTTTGCGCCGATTAGGGTTTCTAGGGTTTGGAGCTTTCTCTCCTTCTCTTGCCGTCGGTTCTTGGGCGCTCGGAGAAGAAAGGTTGCTGGTGGCTTCTCTGGAAGGTGGATCGAGCTCCGGCATCCTCCTGGGTCGCCGCTCTCCTCGTCTTCTGAGATCTAGGGTTCTAGAGATCGATTTCTCTATCAATCTTCTGGTTTTATCCCATACAGGGGGATTTTTTCTTCTTCCTTGTACCTCTGATTCACATGCATGTTAGATTAGGGTTGCTTGCTTTCATTGCTTGTATCATCCCTTGTACGAACTCTCTTATAGTGGATTCGGCCAACTCTTGAGGCCCCGTGGACGTAGGTATTATACCGAACCACGTAAAACTGCTTGAGTGTTCGATTGCTTGTGATTCTTCGTTTGATCTTTCGTTATTGCTTTAGATCTATTACGCTTCCGCTATCCAAAACCGATTTCTAGACGAATCTAGATTTTACAACGTGGTATCAGAGCTTGGCTGTCGCGTTCTTGATTTCCTGGCTCATTGTTGAGTTCTAGGGATAGGGAACGGGTGTAGGGCCTCGGGCTGACCTAAAAGGCGACATCGCTGGTGCAGCACCCCCCCTGCACGATGTACCACACCCTTGTTTGCTAGATCTAGGTCTTCTGTGCTTGGATCTTGTGTTTTGAGTGCTTCTGATCTTCAAGTTTTCTTGCTTTGTGCTTGGCTTGATAGGATCTTTTAGTTGCACTGTTAGATTCATATTTTCTTGAATCGTTTTTTGTGCTCTCTAAGTCATTTACTAACTGTTTAGTTGTTCTACAGGTACAATACTACAGCTATGGGTGATAAAGGCACTTATCTGAAGCCTTTTAATGGCCACACAGACTTTGCTATGTGGCAATTGAAGATGAAGGCTATTCTGATCAAGGAAAAGTGTTGGGTTGTTGTAACCAACAAGTTTCCAGAAGGGACTTCAAAGGAGAAAATCTTTGAAACTGATCAACAAGCTCACAGTGAAGTGATGCTTCGCTTCAGTGATGAAGTTGCTAGACAGGTATTAAATTTTGACACTGCTGAAAAGCTTTGGGAAGGTCTTGAAGGTTTGTACTTGGTAAAATCTCTCCCTTCTCGTGTTAATTTGTTTAATAAGCTGTTTAATTTCAAGATGGATGTTTCATGTCTCTTGTCTGATAATCTTGATAAATTTCAGACTATTCTTCAAGATTTACAAAGATGTGGTGATAAAGTTGAGGAAACTCAGCAATGTGTTTTGTTGTTAAATTCTTTGCCTGCTCAATTTGATACTTTTAAAGATGTTGTGCAATACAGTACTGATAAACTGGAAAAGAAAATTATTCTTGAGTCCATTATTCAGAAAAATGATGCTTTAAAGGTCTTTAAGAACAAATATGAGCTTAAAAATGACCATAAACCTGACAATAAGAATGAGGTTCTTGTTGCTAGAGGTAGGTTTAAAGGCAATAAGAATAATAACAACAATAACAACAACAAACCACCTCAAAAAGATTCCTGTAAAACTGAAAATCATCAAAATGGTAAACCTGATAAATCTCACCTTATGTGTTCTTACTGCTCTAAATCTGGTCACATTGAGAAACATTGCTTTAAGAGGAAGAAAGATGAAAGGCTTGCTGGTAAAAAGCCTAATGTCTCTGTTGTGCTTGAATCTCATCCTTATTATACTCATGAAGTGCTTGCTTTGTTAAATTCTGGTGACTCCAATGCTTGGATTTTAGATTCTGGATGTACTATGCATGCTACCTTCCATAAGTCTTGGTTTTCTGACCTTAAATGCTATGATGTTGGTACTGTCATGCTTGGTGATCATTCTGTGCTTAAAATAAAAGGTGTTGGTTCAGTTGCTTTAAGAATGTTTGACAATGTTGTTAGAGTTATAAAGGATGTTAAATGGGTGCCTGATTTGAGAAGAAACTTACTGTCTGAAAGTGCTCTTGAGGAATTAAAATATGATGTGTACAGTTCTGATGGTGTGAGGATTGTTACTAAGGATAGTAAACCTGTGATTAAATGCTTAAGAAAAGTTGGATTATATGAACTGATTGCTACTCCTATTGTGAATTCCTCTGCTACTGCTTTTACTGCCATTGATAAGCCTATGTCTATGCATGATTCTATGTTGTGGCATGTTAGGTTAGGTTATATTGGTAATAAAGGCCTTGAGAACTTGTATAAATCTGGAGTTATTCTTGCTAAACCATGTTCCATTGAATTATGTGAAAACTGTGTTTTAGGTAAGCATACTAGAAAAAGTTTCAAATCATCTGCATTTGTTTCAACTGCTCCTTTGGATTATGTTCATTCTGATCTATGGGGCCCTGCCCAAATATCTACTGTTGGTTTGAAAAGATATTTTATGTCCTTGATTGATCATTATAGTAGAAAAGTCTGGGTGTTTTTGTTGAAAACTAAATATGAAGCTTTTGAAACTTTTAAACATTGGAAATCCATGGTTGAAAAGGAAACTGGCTTATTTGTTAAGTGCTTAAAAACTGACAATGGTCTTGAGTTTTGTAATTCCTTGTTTGATGCTTTTTGTAAACATAACGGTATTAAAAGGCATTTGACAATTCCTGGAACTCCCCAGCAGAATGGTATTGCTGAGAGGATGAACAGGACTCTTCTTGAAAAGGCTAGATGCATGCTTATTTCCTCTGGTTTAAAGCATTCTTTGTGGGGTAAAGCTGTTATGACTGCTGCATATTTGATAAATAGAACCCCTCACTACAACAGAAATATTTTTTAGCGACCAAATTTTTAGCGACGAATTATTTTTCTTCGTTAAATGTGGTCTTTGGCGACGAACATATCCATCCGTCATAAAAGGGCTTGGGAACTTTAGCGAGGAATATATCTTCCTCGCTAGAAGTGACATTCAACGACAAATTTTCGAGTTCATCGCTATTTGTTATCCTAATTTGGTCACCTAAACCATAAGGAAAATAGAGATAAATTTGAAGCTTTTATTGAGGAATATTTTCATCGCTAAAAATACATTTATCGAGGAATTTACAATTTTGTCATTATATGTTTGTTGGGAATTGTGTAAAACTCGACAAATTTATTAGCGACAAATATTGTAATATCATTTCATTCATATCTATGAAAAAAATCTATAAAAAAATACTACTCCGTACATGATATTAAATGACTTTCTAACATCAATATTTATATTTGCGATTTAAATATAAAAAAAACATCATTCTAAATTTATAATCTTCTAATCGTTTGAACTCTGAAGTTAAAAAATGTTGTTTTAAAAAAATTTCGAAGCTCTGGAATCTGGATCCACACACAAAACCTACTCTTCAGCCCTCCATTTTCATATCTGAGTTCCTCTCTCCCCTCGTCTCGCTATAGCCTCCTTCTCCGGGACCTTTCATCGTCGCTTCTCTGACCCGACCTCTTCTTCCCTGTTGGATCGCTACTATGGGAACCCAGAGAGGCCATCACCCACCGCCTAATCGCCGTCGCACCTCTGCTCGTAGTCCTCCTTCGATACTTCGTCACGAGCCTTCTCCTAATCTTACCACGCAGCCACTGCTCCGGCTCCGTTCGTCGCACCTGATGCCGCTTCTCCCTCTTCTCGAAGGTAGGTCTCCACTGCTCCCAATTGGCTTCAATTCGCCTTCATCCAAGTGACTCCGAATTTTCTTGATTTCGATTCCGACCAAGTAAGTGTAGGTATGTCATCCCTCTTTACCTTGTTGCTTGATTCCCGATCATCTGTTGTCGAATTTGGTTGTTGAATCGTCTTTCTTCTGATGGGATTGATTAGAATCTGCTATATAAATGCTTGTTGGGTCATTTGAGTCTGTTTTGAGAATGTGCTAATTGCTCTAGGGCTCAAATCTGTTATTGATTTGTTAAGCTTTATTGGTGATATTGGTTTGATTGTGATCTTACTAGCCTTCACTTTTGAATAAAATTTAGAAGTGGAACTTCACTGATATTTGCTTCTAAAAAGTGATCACTTTGGCTTTAGAAAATTTAGTCATAAATTACTTTTATTTAGTGAAAGTGTTGCCTACTTGCTTAGTTTAGTGCTTGGTCTTCACCTACCAGTTTTATGCTCCCTGATGTCACATAAGTTCATTGATCTCCATTCGACAAAAGTATCTTGTGTATGAAGTAATATCTAGGTGTTGAGTTCTGACCCTAAGTTCTATTGGCACATTGTCATTGTTTTGGTCTTGCTTGTTTTGCTCATGTAGGAAACAACTTAATTTTTATATATTTGTGGCTACATCGTACTAGTTTGGGGGTGGTTTTTTTCTACTGCTTGTTGTGTTGAATAGGTTCATGTATAAGGGATTTATTGCTGAGTTTTCTGACAAGTTCTGACAGATTCAAGGAGTATGACACTTACTCCTTCTAATCTGATATATTTTAAATGATCTGTCCATTTGCATTATGTAAAAATGCTATGTCATTTATGTGTTTTCTCCATGCATTTCTTAGTAGGATTCTCCAACAAATTTTTCTAGACCTATAGAAGGAACAAGACTTTAGTCTCTGGCCGTGTTCTTTTGAGGAACATTATAGTTTATAGTTTATAGTTTATATCTCATGCATTTAAAAGAACAAAATGTACGCCTTGATGGCTGTGTCCTTTTGAGCAAAATTAAAACTAAAACATCCTTGTTAAACTACGTTTTTCTTTTGATCTAGTTTGGCCAAATTATGTTCTATTTTTCTTCATAGTCATATATACCTAGTGCTTCCTATGCAGAAGGTGGTATTCTATGAGGATGGTGAGCCCAAGATCGATGAAGAACCAGGGGATCTAAAGGTTAGCATCCCTGCAACATTATCATACAAAACAAACCCAATCATAATAATTAGATTCATTTCTGCTTTGCCATCAACCTTCTGTTCTTTTTATCATTTCTCTAAATTATTTTGTTAGATTATCCAGATGAGCAGTTCCTGTTTCATGCCTTCTTTTTGATTAATTATTCTGTTACTCAAGAATGCAGGGATTGCAGAGGGTCTTGCCACGGAGATTGGGATATAGAAGGGAATCTTCTTACCTATTCATATAATTGTGAAAGTTCATTAACTTAACCTCATTGCCATAAACTCATATATTTCAACTCTTTTTTGCAGCTTGCTATTGCTGATATTACCAATCTATTGCACCTCCTCCTATTGTTAATGCATTGGTAATGTATGATTTAGTTCAATAAACTACTAAGTATGTATGAGTTCAATGATGGTTGCTATATAGTTTCTGATTTCTTTTACTTATAGATTGACAACAACGCAGTGTATAACTCTTGACCTTCGGCCTTCAGATGCCATTTAAATTGCAGTAAGATGCTAGATATTTATATTTATGCTTTCACATTGTCTCCCCTTTGTGAATGATCTATGACCATCACTAACCAAGTTTCTATTAAGGGGCTCACATCATTTTAAACTTACACTGCTTCATTAAACTTCTGTAAAGAGTCCATCTTTCATTATTTTTTCTAGACCTGATAAAAGGCTTATTTAAGCAATTTATGGCAGTTGCACATGCCTAGAAACATAAAGTCTTAAACAATAATGCGTTAGTCTATATCGGATATCTAGTAACTTATTGTTTTTTTCTACTGGTGGTTGTGTTGGATAGGTTCATGTATAAGGTATTGTTGAGTTTTCTGTCAATTTCTGACAGCTCCAAGGAGTATGACACTTACTTCTTCTAATATGATATATTTTTAATGATTTGTCTATTTGCATTATGTAAAAATGCTATGTCATTTATGTGTTTTCTCCATGCATTTCTTAGTAGCTTTCTCCAACAATTTTTTCTAGACCTATAGAAGGAACAAGACTTCAGTCTCTGACTGTGTTCTTTTGAGAAACATTATAGTTTATCGATTATAGCTCCTGCATTTAAAAGAATAAAATGTATGCTCTGATGGTTGTGTTCTTTTGAGCAAAATTAAAACTAAAACCAGGGGATCTAACGGTTAGCATCCCTGCAACATTCATACAAAACAAACTCAATCATAATAGTTAGATTCATTTCTGCTTTTCCATCAACCTGCTGTTCTTTTTATCAGTTCTTTAAATTATTTTGTTAGATTATCCAAATGAGCATTTCCTGTATCATGCCTTCTTTTTGGAGTGAGCATCCTCTGGCCTACTTATTCAGTTCATGCAATAATCTCTTCCATCATCTTGGGTAAGTTCCTCATTCTTGCTGCTTTACTAACATTTTAAGCTGGGTAATGCTCCTAGAAATTCACGTTTAGTAGTTGATTATTTGGTTTATGCACTTTTTGCAGCTTCATATCTGGTCTTGATCTATCTGCTCATTTCCTTCTTGTACAAGGCTTCAGATGCAGGTACATTGATATCTTCTCTCTTTAGCTTCAGCAGAGCTGTTATAAGAGCAATTATTTAATCAACTTTGTTATTATGATTATGAATTGCATTGGGGTAATGTCACAGTACCTAACAAAGATGTATAAAATTGGGTAGTTGGTAGCTGGGTTGTTTGCTTTGGCATGTTGTGGGAGCTTTTTTACTATTCGAAAGGTGGTCAAATAATATTAAGCTTTTGTTTGTACTAGGTATTGTATGATTTTAGAGTACTTTAATAATTGCGTGTCTAGGTAATTGTGACTGCATATTGTGCATTTGATCATTAAAACTTGTGGTTCATTTAAGGGTTCTCATCATCCTATGTGATAGGATCATTGCTGCCATTATGACAGAATCTGTATTTTACCTTTTTATGTATGCCCTTTACAGATACCTTGTAAGTATCTTTACTGGTAGCACTTTGAGACTTCAACTCTTTATGGCAGGGATCCTCTCATAGAGTAATTTGTAAGTCCTATATGTTTTTAGCAAAGTACTTCACATGATCTTAACATAGACTAGATTGCCATTAATATTCGCCTTGTGTTTATGTATGCCCTTTGTAGACATCGCTACCGGATTATGGTGTTCTAGATGTTGCTGATGTCGGTAGGCAACCTCGATCTTATGGATAACTCAGTGGCATGTTTCAACCATTTATTCCTACTTGCTTTTTATGTCGAGTATGTTCTCTATTGAATTCAGTAATTGGTTAATTATGTGATGATGATATCTTATTCCTTTACAATTAGTTGCATGCCTAGACTCTGATTTTTTTTTTAAGGCTTGTATATATTCTTAATGGTTGCTAAATTGAAGTTATGGTATGGTTGTTAAAGACGTAGTGAATGAGATGTCTTTAGCTCTAATGTGTTTCTAAATAGAAACAATGCAAATTATAGGGCGGGGAAAGATAATATTATTTTATTTAAGCCTATTAGCTCAAATGATAGAGCGATGTGCTTAAGCACAATGATGCAGGTTCAAATCCTGCATAGGCTACTATAATAATTACAAAAAAAAATATTTATCATTAATGAGGAAATAAATCTTTTAGTGAGGAAATCATGTTTATCGATAAATATCATCATTAACGAGGAAATATACAATTTTGCGAGGAATTAAATTTTATCGCCGAGTGCATTCAACGAATACTATGGAATCCTTCCACTTATTCAGCGACAAATATAATTACCTTTTACGATAAATTTAATAGTCGCTAAAGACCTATAGCGACAAATGTTGATTTCCTCGCAAAATATTTTTTTGCGACGATTTTAATTTTCCACGTTAGATTCTTTTGTGAGGAGCTTTCAGTGACCATTTAAAAAGGAAGCATATTTCCTCGCTAAAAAGCTTTAGCGACGAAATATCGATGTTCATCGAGGAAAAATTTCATCGCTAAAATTGAATTCTGTTGTAGTGCCTTCCTCTGTGATTGATTTTAAGACTCCTTATGAACTGTGGTATAAAAGAAAACCTCACCTTGATCATCTTAAACCTTTTGGTTGCACTGTATATTCATACATTAACCAAGGAAAGTTGAATCCCAAGTCACAAAAGTGTGTCCTATTGGGATATCCTCAAGGTGTTAAAGGTTATAAATTGTTACTTGTTCAACCTGGAGCTTATAAAACTATTGTGAGTAGGAATGTTATTTTTAATGAGAATGAGTTTTATTTTAAAATGACTTCTGTTCCTACTGGACATGATACTAACTTGCAGCAACACAATGATAATCAGTTCTATGTTCCTAAGAACATTGAAACTGACTATGATGATGAGTTTGATACTGGTTATCGCTTTAGATCTATTACGCTTCCGCTATTCAAAATCGATTTCTAGCCGAATCTAGGTTTTACAACGTGGTATCAGAGCAAGATGTAAACAACATGTAACTCTGGATCACCTTTGCAGGATCCAAAGCCTCTGCCAACGCATTCTAGCTTGATCACCTTTGCAGGATCTTTGTCTTTCTTGTTGGAAACTGTCGGAAAAAACATGAGGAGTGGCAATTGAATACGCGACCCATCTAGCTTATCGATATCGGAGAGGAGCAAGAGTTTGTTTGGAGTAGGGCAGGATGGTCGCACTAGCTCTGGATCACTCCTTCTCACAGCGAACTCCGCAGGAGTTGATCGAGTTTAATCGAATCGTGTTTATACCTGCCCTCTTTCCCCGAACAATTTTATTGTAGCCTGTCAAAAAGTTCCCTATATAGAATGTATAAGTTTAACAAATGCGCACAATTTATACATGTATTATATAAATTTAGTTTGTACCTTTAATCTTGTCGCAGTGTTTACCTCTTGTCGACCATATCTTGATTAGATTGCGGGATCGGGATAAGAACATATATTGTCTTATATATTATTGAAGATGTATCGATTCTCAGTTAAACTTAAAAATTCATTTCATCATTCATATGGATACTGCATGCCCACCCATATTTATACAGCTGAAAGAAGCTTTTCCACGAAAATTTGTTTCCCAAACTTTCAACTCGATCTCTTCGATTGGAAACTTGGCTGCCGGCGCCATTACTAATGGCAGCCAAGTTAGTTGTATAATGGCCCATTAGACGTACAGAAAGTACATGGTTCATTAGACAGAAGCACATGGTCGGTGGTGGAATATTGCCATTAATTATAATATTTTTACGACTTACGATTAGTTGTATGCCGTGATACATGGACACTGAATATGTTGAATTTTTTTTAGAAATAGCCAAAAATCAGGAAAATATTAGGGAATTAGCCAAAATACGAAAGATTTTAGCGTTTTAGTCAAAATAGGGTAAAGTCGCTAAACAACGACTTTGTCCAAGGTTTTAAAAAAAAATATTAAAAAATATAAGTCGCTGTTATAAACAGCGACTTACTATTTTTTTTTAAAAAAATTATTATTCTAAATTGAAAAACAAAGAAAAATTTAAAAAAAACATATACGGGAGAAACAGCGACTCTCCATTTTTATTATTTTTTTCCAACCGCTTGCCCTTCACCTTGGTAGAGGAAGCCGAACGGCGCCGGGAGAGGACTTTCTCCTTCGCCGGAAATATGTATAGAGGAGCAGAGGAAGCCGCCACCGCCGCGCCGGGAGAGGACCTTCCTTGCAGCATCCAAGTGAGTTGCAGTCCACCGCCGAATCGATTTGCAGTCCATCGCTAAATCGATTTGCAGTCCACCGTCGTAGCCGAACATGATTGAGTTGAGGAAGCCGATTTCACCTTTCTTGCAGCATCCAAGTGAATTTCAGCGATACTAAAATTCAATTTCTTCCCCCAATTCAATCAATTCGTTCTTTGCCCCAATTCAATCAATTTATTTTTCCAATTCAATCAATTCGTTATTTCCTTAATTCAATCAATTTCTTTCCCCAATTCAATCAATTCGTTCTAATGTCGGCGTTGTTGATTAGGGCATCGATTCGGCCGAAAGCGTCTCACACTCTTTGCACCGATGCCTCAATGGATTGCACAAGGAATTGAGCAGCGGCGGCAATAAGCTTTCAACCGGTCGGAGGATTTGCGATTTTGGAATAAAAAAAAAAACTGGAGAGTCGTTTTTTGTAACAGCGACTCTCCCATATATCTTTTTTTTTAATTTTTCTTTATTTTTCAATTTAGAACAATAATTTTTTTTTTAAAAAACTATTGTTCCCTAATATTTTATTAATTTTTTAATACTTTGGCTAAAGTCGTTGTTTATAATAGCGACTTTACCCTGTTTTGGCTAAAATGCTAAAATCTTTCGAATTTTGGCTAGTTTTCTAATATTTTCCTGATTTTTGGCCATTTCGAAAAAAAATTCGAATATGTTATGTATCAAAACAACGACGCCCAGTGTATTCTGCTCAGAGCAGGTTTGGAGGTATATATAATTATACGCACCTTTGCCCCAATTAAGTTGAGAGGTTGTTACCGAGTGACCCATGATAAGACATCAAGGAAAGATGACAACATAACTTCTACAAACTGTGATTTAAAAAAATTAAATAAAAATAAGAAAAACGATGAAAAAGATGCGCATAAGAAAATTGTGATATAAGGGAAGGAAGGCATGATGCGGTAAGCGCTGCACCCGACTAGTATTCGTCAACCCGGATAGCACTCCTCCACTGCATCTTATTGTGTGTCAACTCCTCGGTGAGTCCCATAGCAGTCGGGTCATATCTAATTACTTCACTCCAACTCTTCTTTGTGTTGGTCCCATGACCCATCTGGTCCAGCCCAATTGAAAGCATCAGTTGGTGTTTTCTTTCAAAAGATTTAAAAGGTAGATCTGTCGAGCAACAAGGAAGAAAGGGGAGAGAGGGAGAAAGGAGAAGAAAGATAGGAGATTCGAGCGGGTGTTTCATCTCTTGATCTGGTGATCCGTCTCCTTCATTCGGCAAGTCAACAACGGGTGCTTTTTGATAGATATTTTCTCCTCTTGGAAATCTAATCTGATTACAAGTGTTTAGCTAGGTTTTTGGAGAGGAATCCATTCTAGATCCAAGTTGGATTTAGATTGGTGTTTGAGATCTCTATGTTTATTTGTCTCGAGCTGAGACTGGATTGTTAAACACTTGTACTGGTTTGTTGATTAGTGGATTGGTTGCTCTGGCGGGCGTAAGGTGGGTTTTTTATCCTCTGGTTAGAGAGGGTTTTTCCCAAGTAACTCTTGTGTCAATATTTGTGATTTTATCCGTGTTTGTGGTTGCTTGGTTGTTTGGTTTCCGGATTGGATATTATCGATTGGTCGTGGTTTGTTGGCTGTTTGTTGTCGGTTCTCTTATTACCCGAATTCGCTTCCGGGTGTGGCTGAAAAGTGGTTTCTAGCCCAACACTTTGGACACCCTCTGCCCCGACGAATGCTTTCGATAGCCAGGTTGTCACATCTATGCACCGGCGCACTTGGATCTCTCTTCTGCACATGTCCATATCATCGGAGTCTCGATTCCCACAACTTAGCCTAAATATCAGTCACTCTCGCCCTTTCTCGAATAGCCTCATTTTTTATTCTGTCGCGCAAGGTAAACCAACACATCCACCTGAGCATCCTCATCTCAGCCACCTAATATATTATGTATCATGTTAACAAATTTGAGTCATTGAATTTAATCTAAATAAAATAAATAGCCAAGATTGCCCGATGCTAATGTAGGGATATTGAAAAAAATTAGGAAAAGAAGGTCCAATTGCATTGTAGAAGCGCGTGTACACTACTAAAAAAAACAGGATTTAGCAACGGATGGTTAGCCACGGATTATAGACGACCCTATATTCGTGACCATTAGCGATGACATTGGCCACGACTGTTCCTGACCGTGGCTATATTTGTGGCTAATACTCATCCTGGTATGACATGACAAAACATTCGTGGCTATTAGCAATGACCTAAATGTCCGTAGCTGATTTCGTGGCTCGATATGTGTTAGTGTCAGTAAATAGCCACGAACGTAGCCACGAATAGGATTGTCGTGGCTGTTTTCGACGCTGACATGGCCACAACACAATATCCGTTGCTAAATCTGTGGCTATTAATTATCGGCAATTGAGTGAACAAATGTGGTGAGTGGGCCTTGAATCACTAATTGTAGGCGAGCCGGATATATATCATGAATGGGCTATCCGATGACCATTGATCCGTATCTAAATCCGGTTACAAACTCTCCCAAAATTTCTGGGCTCGGCCCATTAGAAGTTAGTGAAAGCCCAATTGTCCTATCTCAGCCCATTAAATTAAGTGGTGATTTAGCGACGATTGAATCCGTGGCTAAATCCGTGGCTATATTAGCCCAAATATGACCATGTCTTTCCGGATTGGCCCATTGATCCGATTGGCCCATTGATGGGCCCAAATACACCTATGAATTTTTTTACATATAAATTAACAAGTGTTGAAAAAATATATATTAACTAATTAATAATATCTTATGAGAATATTATAAGGGTGTGTTTTGAGGAAAACTCATATAAGTGACTAATAACGGTTTAATAAAATCTTATATTAAGTAATAAATTCTTATTAGAATATTATAAAGGTGTTTTGAGGAAAACTAATGTAAGTGTCTAATAAATGTTTAATAAAACATTATAGTAAGTAATAAATTCTTATTAAAATACTATAAGGGTATGTTCTGAGGAAAAACTCATATAAGTGACTAATAAATGTTCAATAAAACTTTATACTCCCTCCGTCCAAAAATACATGGACTTTTAATATTCATGCACGCTTTTTTAGAAGTTAAAAACTATATAAAATATTAACTTTTTTTTTAATAATTACAAACTTATTATCAATAAGTTTGTAATTATTAAAAAAAATTAATAAAAAAGTTAATAATTTATATAGTTTTTACCTTCTTAAAAAAGCGTGCGTGAATAGTAAAGGCAATGTATTTTTGGACGGGGGTAGTATTAACTTATTAGAATACTATAAGAGTATGTTTTGAGGAAAACTCATATAAGTGACTAATAAATGTTGAATAAAACCTTATATTGACTAGTAAATTCTTAGTAGAATACTATAAGAGTAAATTCTTATTAGAATACTATAAGGGTATGTTTTGAGGAAAACTCATATAAGTGACTAATAAATGTTCAATAAAACTTTATATTAACTTATTAGAATACTATAAGAGTATATTTTGAGGAAAACTCATATAAGTGACTAATAAATGTTGAATAAAACCTTATATTGACTAGTAAATTCTTATTAGAATACTATAAGAGTATGTTTTGAGGAAAACTCATATAAGTGACTAATAAAATCTTATACTAAGTAATAAATTCTTATTATAATACTATAAGGTTATGTTTTGAGGAAAACTCATATAAGTAACTAATAAAACCTTATACTAAGTAATAAATTCTTATTCTAATACTATAAGGTTATGTTTTGAGTAAAACTCATATAAGTAGCTAATAAAACCTTATATTAAGTAATAAATTCTTATTATAATACTATAAGGTTATGTTTTGAGGAAAACTCATATAAGTAGCTAATAAAACCTTATACTAAGTAATAAGTTCTTATTATAATACTATAAGGTTATGTTTTGAGGAAAACTCATATAAGTAGCTAATAAAACCTTCTATTAACTAATAAACTCTTATTTGAATATTATAGGAGTTTGTTTTGAGGAAACCTCGTTTAAGTGACTAATAACTTTTGAATAAAACCTTATATTAACTAATAAATTCTAATTAGAATACTATAAGAGTATGTTTTGAGGAAAACTCATATAAGTAACTAATAATTGTTCAATAAATCCTTAAATTTACTAATAAATTTTAATGAGAATATTATAAAAGTAAGGTTTGTGGAAAACTTATATAATTAACTAATAACTGTTTAACAAAATCATATATTAATAATAAATTTGTATGAAAATACTGTAAAAGTAAATTTTTAGAGAAATTTATATAAGTAACTAACAAGTGTTGAATAAAATCTTATGTTAATTGATAAATTCTTATGAGAATAATATACAAGTAATTTTATTTTTAAAATTTCAGATAAAATTTTAAAAAGTATTTGACTTTGTTGTTACTTTAAAAGATATCTCAACTTTTATTTATATTTTATAATATTAATGTTTTGTATTAGAATAATATGATTCAAAATAGAAAAATCCAATATATATAGAAAAAGTGAATATATGTTGAAATTTTTTTATGGTCATTTGGCGAAATTGGCGCTCAATCGAAATATTTTTGGGCGGTATAATTTAATTTTGAGGGGGAAACTTTCCGGCTTTGAAATTTTAGATTTGTGGATGCATATAAAGGGGTACTTTCCACTTTATAACCCTAATGGCCTCTTCGGTCTACCGCCTCTCCTTCTTCACACCGTCTCTCCTTCTTCACATATTCAACCACCGCCAGACGTTTCCTCTCGCCTTCTGGCTTGCACTGCCAGACATTCCTCTACCTCCGCCTCCTCCTGCTAGCGGCGAACCCGAAGCCTCCCCAAAGTCACCAGCCCGCAGGAGCCACCACTGGTCGCCGCCCTCTCCTGTCCGCAAAGCCACCAGATCCGCCCGGACCCGCCGCTCCTCCTCTCATCAGATCCGCCCCTAGGCGGTGGCCGGAGGTTCCTCCACCACCGTTCGCCTCCCTGGCCCCCAAGCTCCCAAATCCAGCCTTCACCTCCCCAGATCTGATGGGTTAATGCTCAGAACGCGATTTTCGCTCGTTCTTCAGCCAGTTGAAGCCGCCTCTTCCATCCTCTTCCTCGCCTCCTCCGGGCAGCAACAGCAGCACACCACGAGAACCGGAGCCGACAGCCACGCATCTCCTTTCCTCCGTTTCCCTCAAATCCGAACGGTAAGGCCTCCTTCTTCACTTCATTTCACTCTTAAACGTTGTAAGGTTCCGCCTTTTGACCTCCCACCTTCGACCCAGGCTGAGCCAACGCACTTGAGCCTTCGACGAGGTCGAATCCACTCCGAGGAAGCCCAGATCCGTCCTTGAGCACCCCGGAAACTGTCTTCGAAGGCACTCGGTGAGCATGCTCTTTCTTCTACTTTCTTCTACTTTCTTCTCTAGTTGAAATCCTTCCAGGTTGGTAGTAATCGGAGAGGTCGGAGTGGCCCTTCCCCTTCCTTTCCCTGACCATCGAACGAGTCTCTTGAGGAAAAGAGTGAACAATGCAACGGGTTGGGATTGTTGGGCTTGTTTGTTTCGGAAAATCCGATTTGGGCCTATTCATTAGAAATCTGATTTGGGTTTTAAAAGAGAAATTGTGATGTATGAAATACTATTAGGGGAGTTTAGGATTATTTATTTGCAAATTACTTATGCAATTTCTTTTCTATAAAGTCGCATCTTCATAACTTTTTATAATCTAACAAGTCTTAACTCTTTATTTATAATCTTACAACTTTGATGTCCCAGGTTGGTTCAAGGATGCTATGCAACATGAAGTGTTAACAAGAAATTGGATGTTTAATTTCCTTTTTTTTTTTTGTAGTTTGTTTCTTTTGTATGTATAATATGTTCTTTATTTTTGTACTCCATTTATGTATGTTTGGATTTGATATTGCTTTGGATGTATCTATAAAAGATTTGTATATTTTTAAAGTATACAAAACATTACCAATGAAATGAGCAACAACAATAGCAAATATTGGCGTTACCAACGACCTTGGCAACAACCCTACCAACAACATTACCAATGAAACGAGTAACAACGTTAGCAATGACCATAGCAACGGATCAGCAACGGATCCGATTAGGCTCATCACCAGTTTGCAGCCACGAACTCAGCAACGAACTTAGCCACGGCTTCAATTTCGAGGCTGTTTTCAAACCGGGTTCGTAGCCACAACCACGGCATATGTCATCTACTATTAGCCACGGAATTAGCCACGACTATATGAGTTCGTTGCTATTTTCGGTCGCTACGTCGGCCTGAATTTAGTCACGAGGCATATGGCTACGGATGGCCCGACCGTTGCTAAGTCCGTGGCTAAACCGGTTAGCCACGGTAATTCGTTGCCGAATTCGTTGCTATTTTCTGTGGCTAAATCCTGTTTTTTTAGTAAGATCAAATAGAGTAAAACCCTAGGTCACGTTTTTCATTCAGTGTGCGTATATGCAGAGCTAGGGAGGGACAAGGGGAGGATATGCCCTTCCTTTCATCCAATGATTTACCTATACTTGTTCTATTCGTCGATAATTTTGTTTTGATATATTATAAACCTTAATTATAATCCAATAATCAAAGTAGCTAGGTGAGTAGGGCTTGCCACATCCTAGGATTAAGAACACAAAAACGTCGTTTTTCTTACTAAATTCAAACCACACAATTCAATATATTTTATCAATTAAGGGTTCGTAGTTCAACACCAACAACATAGACACTAAAAATCAGACCATCACAATTTGAGAGTACGTATTAAACAATAATCATAGCAGTTGAGAACTTGAGATGGTTCAAGCCCAAAATCATTTGATTCTTGAGAAAAAAAATAAGAATTAATTTCCAAATTAAACGAGGGGACTACATATACCGGATAATTAGGATTAGATTAAAGATGGATGATTTTGATCATTGATTTATTTGAATGGTTGAGATTATGTTATTAGGTAGATATTAGGCAAAAACGTATTAGGGGTCCGGGTCAAGCTGATCTATTTGTGACCTAGCTCAAGGGCCCCCGCCCTCCTGTTACGTTCAAAACACAATTATCACCAAATTCACACACTTTAATTTCCTGCGAAATTCGGCATTTGCAATTGCATCCCAACCCGAACGATCGATCGAACGTCGACTGGTAGGGTTCACGTACCCACCACGCGGATCGGATGCCCGTTGCATCACGGCAGACGCCACTACTTGTGGGTACCGGCTATAAAGCCTATAACCCATTCCAGTCGAGCACATGAATGTGACTTGCTCGATTCGATGGATCCACTCTTACCTACGTGGCGATTTCATCATCTTCTAATAATTGCCTGCGATATTTAATACCAAAAGGTGAAGCCGGCACTAGTGATTCAGCACTGGGGCACACCTGTGATTGTGATTGGGGACTGGACGATTATCCATTGCCAAACACGCCCTTATAAAGGACACATGTACAAACTCCATTATCTCACAATTAACACAAGAGAAGCTAAATTATTGGATTTCCCCTTTTCCATTGCCTTCCAAAAACCCATTCCAAGCAGCTTTCCTTGAATCAATGGCGAGTGCAAGAATCGCGAGGTTCGCCACAGAGGCAGCTCCCCCGCAGTTTGTGACGGTTATGACTTATGAGGCAAAGAGCATTCAAGATGCTCGATACCATCCACGAGGAGGATCCCAGGGAAATCGGGTCCGACTCCTTCTCTTCAGCAGGGCCTTCCACTCTTCAGTCTCCTTCGTCGTCGGCGTCTTCATCAGCCCACATGCCTCCAAAATACCTATTCAAAGCATTCAAGGGAAGAATCTCCATTTTCGGTGAGATAAACATGCAAGTAACCGATCGAAACGAAGCTGCCTCACTAAAGAAGATCGGTATCTGCTTAATTTGTATGAGGAGTTGTTACAGCTGCGGGTTGTATGATCACTGCGGGGAAACAGATTTTGCTTGAGTTCCCCCCACTGGCTGTAAATGTATATGTATACTAATTTCATCTAATTTATAAAAAAAAAAAAAAAAAAAACTTTATTGATGCTCGTTAGTGTTTAACCCGTTCACATACTAGCTAGTAGGCATGAATTGATTAGGGAAACTGAAATCTAAGCTCAAATTAATCTCTCCTGCAAAAATTAATCCGTCCAGTTGGAAAATTGATCATTCAAGAGAAGAAGGTCAAGTCTCCAAACCGCGGTAATCACTTCCGAAATGAACAATTAGGAGCAAATTTGAATATTCGATCACTCTACTCACTAAGGGATACAAAATATAGTATCAATATGTCTTTGATTACTGGTTTATTCCTAAATATCATTAAAAGAAGCCGATTTTTTTTTACAAGGGAGGCTTCAACCACCTCATGTTCTTGCCTCCGCCACTGCCCTAATGTGTAAAGTCCAAATTCTGTGGCATTAAAATGTAGCACACTTTAATTTGTGTTGAGCTCCAAGAGCAGCAGCTCCCGGTTGATCATCATCAGTGCCAAAGCTTACTCTCAAGTGCAGCCACATGAGAAGGCCTTAGGTGTGAGCTGCATAGGATTGATTCTCATGTAACTACCGATGCTTTCTTTCTTGTTGTCTATAAATAGGAGAACCAGCAGCTGTAACCAATTCAATTCAATGAAACAGTGAACTCATTCACTCTCTCCAATTTCCCCGCGCTTCTAACTACCGTCTCCCTTTTCCTCTGATGAGCACTGCGAGCTCTCGAATCAATTGATCATCAATTGACAATTTGTGCTATTGTGATTTGAAGTGTTTTTCCAGAATAATTTGAAAATGTATCTATGGAAAGATGGGAAATATAACCATCTCACATTGATTAGTGAAGAGTCTATAAGGCGATGAATAATACTCTAGAAGAGGAGGATGAATAGAGTATGAACGATTTTCGCAACAATAGAAATTTAGTACAACTTGTCAAGACCTTGATATAGGCTATCAGGACTTGACGAAGTAAAATCGAATATGATAATGTAAATGCGGAATATAAAAGATGAACATACGAATTGTTAACGAGGTTCGGCACCAACTGGCCTACGTCCCCGCTTAGGGTTATCCAACCCGTAGGATTCAAACACTTCTTATTTCACTTCACTTGGGCCTAGAACTTCCTAGAGAAACTACCCTTTCTCTATACAAAGCCTCACCGCTTCTATTCTAGCTCTCAACCTTATAAGTGAAATAAAAGCTCACACCACACACCAAGTGTGCTTTGATCGAGTATGAAATACTCTAAGTGTAAAAAGAATGACTTGTACAATAAGTGCTAGTGTTTCTCTCAACTCTTAAACAATGATCAACAACTAGGCTTTTGGAGAATGTAAGAGAAACTTGACGAATGCTTTAGGATGCTTATGATTTCTTCAGTGCTTGCTTGGTTAGCTTTCATCCTTCTTAGCCTTTGTCTTTTTATAGTCGGAACACTTGTAGAGCTTCTTGGATGGAGACCGTTTGAAATTCAAATCATTTCCAAGGTATTTGAATTCTTTCCGAAAATGATCCTTTGTGTGCCTTCCAAGATTGTTCTTTCAACTTTCTTCATGATCAAGTATGATCAACTAGGGATCGGTTCTTTCCTTGTATGAAAAATGAAATCCTAAAAGAACATACATAATGTATCTAGCACATAAAATGGGTAAGATGAGAAACACATATACAAATCGATTAAGACCAAATCACATCTCATAGCCCAATAAAAAGCCCATGATAATTTAGGCCCAACAAGTTTGGCCTCGGATTCTTTCCTGTGAGAGAACAATTCAAATAGAGAAATGTATATATGATATTCCAAAGCATTTTAGTCTAGGTTTCAAGACCTTGAAACCCAGCCTTTTGTCTTTCATCATCCTTTAGAACACCTGCACGTTAGGTCTCAAGATCTTACAATCAAGGTGGAGTCTTCAATCTCTCCCTTGATGGAAGACAAAACCTGTTTCAATATTCATAATATATTTCCAGCAATCATTATGAGGATATAAGCATATTATATAATATGAGCAGAAATTTTTTGGATCATCTAAGTTTTAAAACATCAAGCATTTAACCAACCAGTGCCAAAATGCAGCAACCAAAACATTCTCCCCCTTTTTGTCTTCCAACAAAAGGGTAGAGAGGTGAAAATGTCTTAAAACATCAACAAAAAGCCAGAAGTTTTAAGAGACGAGCAGCAAAATAAGAGTTTTTAGAAAGTAGAGCAAAGAGGGTGGGAGATCAAGGTCTTGAGTCAGAATCCCCATCTACAGCTTTCTTCTTCTTGCTCCTTAGAGCCTTCTTGCCTTTCTTAGCAGAGGATGGCCCAGCAGCAGAGGATGTTCCTGGGGCGCCAGGAGCATTAGGATCTTCAGGAGGGGCAATGCCAGCGCCTTCCTCAAACCATTCTCCGAAGGTGGGGTACTGCTTGTTGGGTGGAAGGTACTTCCTTCTGACCTCATCTCTGCACCTCTTCCTCCACCTATCCAGGGCGTCTTTGGTGACCTTGTCTCTCTCCATTTCTGCAAGTTGTCTCTAACGCTCCACATCCCTGTACTTCTTGACCACACCATATTGCTCGACTGTGAGAATGGTGGGTTCATGGTGAGTGGGACGCAGAATAGGACGTTTCTTCACTTGATTTTCACAGTTAAGGATGACATTCCCTGTCTTCTCACGCACATGATCGAAAGTTTCTTGCTCCATTGGCATGATAGAGCCTGTAGCAGTGTAGGTTAGAGCGTTGAGAAGCATCATCTGATCAAGCTTGCAGTTGACCATAGAGAGTAGCTCATGAGTCTGGTCCTGGCGAATCACCACATCCGACCACATTCTGCTCAAATCAAACCTAAGGTCTTGAATCTCAGTCTCCACAGCAGCCAATTTGTCTTCATTCATATTAGGTTCAGAAACCTGTTTTCCCTTCGAATCTTTCTTCAGAAACCATTGCCCCCTCAGGTTTTTGACAATACCCAATCTCTTTAGACAACCTTCATCAATTATCCCACTGTAGGTTTGCTTTTCTTCTACTGATGTGTCGATGTCAAAGGCTTCAAAGATTTTGGGCAAGAGGTTTGCATAGGGTAATGGCATAGGCCGAGAGGAGGTAGAGACATGGGTCATGTAGTCGAGAATGAGTTTGGGAAAATCAGGCTCGTATCCGTTCATGATTAGGAAAAGGATCTCGAGAAGATTCTCGGTCACCAATTCCCTGGAATGGATGCGTGGGAAGATACAGTGAGCCAGAATAGTGAAGATGAGCTTGGCTTGAAGGTTTAAGGCAGTGCGAGTGGGTTTGAGGGACGATGAAGATCCAGGGCCTTGAGATTTTAGGAAGAATTCATCTCGTGCTCGTGAGAGACACTCAAATCGGCTTGGGAATTCTTTTGTGGGAATTTCAGTTGGAAGATCAAGGATGAGAGCAAGGCTTTCAAGAAAGAGGCGGATTCGGGTGTTCTTGACCTTAGATACTAGGGTTAGGGTTCCATTTACCCGATGAACAGTGAGATTAGCATAAAAGAGTCGGGTAAGTTAGGGATAGGCAAAATTGTCGGGGTTGAGCAAGGTCCAGAAACAGGTAGATTTGAGGAGGGAAATGCAAGGCAAGGGCATAGATTGGAGGAGGTTGAAATCGACAGCATCACAGAAGCATAATCTACGGTTGCAAAAGTCCTGTTTCCAGGACTCTTCAACCTCTTTAGAGCAAAACCAATTAGGGTAAATGCCAGAAGATACCTGGGGAGGCCGAACAGGAGCAGAAGTGCTGGAGCTTTGCCTTTGGATTTCCTGATCAGAGGTGGTGGTGGTGGTGAGTTCTCGCTGGAATCATCGGAATGTTCTTCAGATTCCTCCATGATCTGCTTGCCCTTGTTGGCCGGCATCTTGTACCTCTTAGCAGAAGGAGCTGGAGACGGAGAGGCTGAAGAGCGCTTTGATCCCACCATTTTGATTTCAGAAACAGGGAGGATTTTTGGAACTCGGAGAGAGAGAGAGAGATGGAGAGAGAATGAACACAGAGAGAGTGAGGGTGGAGTGGATTAGACCGAGAGGAGGGAGGGATTAAAAAGCAAAAAATCTGGAAACTGAATTGTTTCCCTACTTTTTCAAATTGGCAAGTACAGATTCATTAACTCACTTGAATAGTAAGTAATGATGATCTGATTTTTCTAAACCCAAAGTGTCAAATCCACTTGCAAAAATTAAAGAGATTTGGAATAATTTAAAAATGGGAACTAAAATATGTGAAAACCAATATTTGAAAGGGATAAATAAAATCAAAAGACACTCTTGTTGAATATCCATAAGATACTAACAGAGTTTGATCCAATATAATTGTATTCGGATGATCATCTCGGATCCTTATGAAGTCAAGGCCTTGAGATGTCATTTGAATTCTGAACTTTCATATAGGGAGTAATTACTCCCCCTAAGAAAGTGATTCCCTATTAAGCATACCCAACTCCAGTCTAATAAAATTGAAACGATCTTCAGGGAGTGGTTTAGTAAAAATATCAGCTAACTGAAAATCAGTGGATATGAAGGATATTGATACATCACCTTTCTCCACATGATCTCTTATAAAATAATGTCTCACATCAATGTGTTTGGTTCTCGAGTGATGCACTAGATTTTTAGTGATGGAAATAGCACTAGTATTATCACACAATATAGGAATACCTTTAAAATCAATTCCAAGGTCTCTGAGTTGTTGTGCTATCCAAAGAATCTGAGAGCAACATGCACCAGCAGCAATGTACTCGGCTTCTGCAGTTGATAAGGCCACTGAATTTTGTTTCTTAGAGTGCCAACTTATCAAGGAGGATCCTAGGAGTTGGCAACAACCAGAAGTGCGTTTTCTATCAACCTTGTAGCCTACAAAATCTACATCTGAGTAGCCTGTTAAATGAAAGTTACTCTGTTTGGGATACCAGAGCCCAAGGTCTTGAGATCCATTTAGGTATCTGAAGATTCTTTTCACAACAATAAGGTGAGACTCTTTGGGGTCACTTTGGAATCGAGCACACATACAGACACTGAACATTATATCAGGTCTACTAGCAGTAAGGTATAGGAGTGAACCAATCATACCTCTGTACTCTTTTTGGTTCACATACTTACCATTCTTATCTTGATCAAGGGAGAGAGTGGAGCTCATAGGGGTCTTTGCTACCTTTGATTATTCCATTTTGTATTTCTTTAGTAGATCCCTGGTGTATTTCCCTTGATTCAGAAAGATACCCTTACTTGTTTGAAGAACTTGTAAACCGAGGAAGAAGTTCAATTCTCCCATGAGACTCATTTCAAATTCTCTGCACATAATTTCAGAAAACTCCTTGCAGAGGGAATTGTTAGTAGCACCAAATAATATATCATCTACATATATTTGAACAATCAAAAGATCATTTCCACGGGTCTTGATGAAGAGAGTTTTATCAATCAATCCTCTTTGAAAACCTTTTTCAAGAAGGTATTTGGACAATCTTTCATACCAAGCTCTTGGGGCTTGTTTGAGACAATAGAGAGCTTTGTCCAATTTATACACATGATTAGGAAATTCTTCACTTTCAAAACCTGGTGGTTGAGCAACATAAACCTCTTCTTCTAAGAACCCATTTAGGAATGCACATTTGACATCCATTTGAAATAGCTTGATACCCATGAAAGATGCAAAAGAAAGTAATATTCGTATAGCTTCTAACCTTGCTACGGGAGCAAATGTCTCCTCGTAGTCTATACCTTCTTCTTGATTGTATCCTTGAGCAACAAGTCTTGCTTTGTTTCGAATGATCTTGCCTGCTTCATCCAGTTTATTCCGAAACACCCATCTAGTTCCTATGACTGATTGGTGCTTTGGTCTGGGTTGAAGAGTCCATACCTTGTTCTTTTCAAACTCATTTAGCTCATTTTGCATGGCAGTGATCCAGTCCGAGTCCTTGAGTGCTTCAGCTGGGGTTTTTGGTTCTACAAGAGAAACAAAAGCATAGAAGGCACAAAGATTCTTTAACCTAGATCGAGTTTGTACCCCAGATGATGGATTTGATATGATATCTTGAGCTGAGTGTGAAGAGGCATGTTTGAACTTTCGTAGCTTTGGACCCTGATCGTTTGAAATAGTAGTAGGTCTTTCTTCAAGGTCTTGAGAGACAATTTGAGTGTTGGATTCTTCAATGACTGAATCCTGATTCTGTAGTCCCTTCTCAAGGTCTTGAGATAGCTCGTTGGTATCTTGGATTTGTTCTTGCATGTTTCTTTCTTAGTCCTGCTTATTTCCAGCCTTGTCCTCTTCTTCTCCATCCGAATCATGATGATTTAGATTAAGATCTGCAAAACCTTCACTTAACACACCATTGTTGCTTTCGTCGAATACCACATGGATACTCTCCTCAACAATTTTGGTGCGCTTGTTATAAACTCTATAAGCTTTGCTAATAGTAGAATAACCAAGGAAGATACCTTCATCACTACGTGCATCAAATTTCTCAAGGTTATCTTTGCCATTATTATGAACAAAGCAAGTGCATCCAAAAGGTTTGAAGTAGGAAATGCTAGGCTTTCTTCTTTTGAAAAGTTCATAAGGAGTCTTTTTCAAAATAGGGCGAATCAAGCATCGGTTTAAGATGTAATTGGCCGTATTAACAGCCTCATCCCAGTAGAACTTTGGCAAACCATTTTCCAAAAGCATTGTCCTAGACATGTCCTCCAAAGTGCGGTTCTTTCGTTCCACAACTCCGTTTTGTTGAAGAGTTCTAGGAGCTGAAAAGTTGTGTGAAATTCCATATTTAGCACAGAACAAATCAAATTTAAGTTGATCAAATTCTCTACCATGATCACTCCTAATGGAGACAATAGGTATGTTTTTCAAGGTCTGCAACTCTTGGCAAAGTTTAGAAAACTCGAGCAAAGCCTCTGATTTTTCTCTTAAAAAGGAGATCCATGTAAAACGAGAGAAATCATCAATAATAACCAGGATGTATTGTTTACCCTTTGGAGATTTGACACGCATAGGTCCACACAAGTCCATATGTAGTAACTCAAGAGGGCGAGAGGAACTTACAACCTTTTTAGGTTTAAAGGAATTGCGTGTCTGTTTGCCTCTTGTGCATGCATTGCATAGATCTTCTTTCTTGAAGTTCAGATCAGGCAATCCTCTAACAAGATCTCTTGTTGTAAGTTTATTGAGGGTGTGCATGCTTACATGACCTAGTCTTCTATGCCATAGGCTAGGGTCTTCTGTCAAGACATTGAGACACTTGAGTTTTGTACCTGTAATATGGTTAGCATTTACGACATAAGTGTTGTTATGCCTGTGAGGAATGAGGATTAGATCATCAGTCTCTTCATTCCTGACTTCACACTTGTGTCTGTCAAAGCCAACTTTTGTTTCCTTTGTCACATAACTGAGAGACACTTAAGAGGTTATACTTTAATCCATCAACAAGATAAACATCCTTAATGCAACTTTCTGAATTACCAATATTACCAATACCAATAATGTTGCACTTCCCTTTATCACCAAGAGTAATTGTTCCAGTGGTTTGTTCCTTAAGATCTTGAAATAGAGATTTCTTTCCACTCATGTGTCGTGAGCATCCACTATCCATTATCCATTTTGGCTCTTTTCTCTTGATGATATCCTGCAATACAAACATCAACCTTTCCGGCTAGACCAATATATAGTTTTAGATTCATAATGAGGATAGACCATGTTGGGTAGTCTTGTCCCCTTAGGAACCCAAACTTGTTTTATCTGCTCATTGAGTCGAACTGGAAATGTATTTCTAATTATGTAAGGATCTTTTCGCCTATATGGACAAGCTTCCTTAACATGTCCTTTCTTACAGCAGTGGAAGCAAGTAGGTGAACGCCAATAGCCTTTAGCTTTAACAAAAGTGGTACTAGGTTTCTTTGGAAAGTTCTTGTTGTATCCAATACCACTCCTATTAATAGAGAGTTGTTGTTCACCCAACATCTTATCAAGATTGGCTTTAGATCTGGTGAATTGAATGAGTGAAGTCTGCTGGTTTTGACACTTATCGGTTAGCTTTGCCTTCTCTTTCTCTAAATCCTCATTACGATTCTTTAGAGAGGAGAGGCTTTGCCAGAGATCAGAATTTTCTGAGCTCAAGGTCTTGACTTTAATGTCAAGGGCCGACCGAGATGTTTCAAGATTTTTCATTTCCAGCGACATATCACTAATACATTTCTGTTGATCTATCAGCTTTTCCTTCAAGGTGTTGATTTCACTGTTGTAAGCATCTTCATTAGAAATCATATTTCTTAGGACTTCAGAAAGAACATCGGGGGGACTAGACATTAGGTTTCTTACCACTTGTTCAAGGTCTTGAGTCTGTGATCCTTCGTGTTCATCCATAAGACAGAGATTCACCAGCTCTTTTTCAGTGTCTAAGTCACATGATGAGTCTGAATCACTCCAGGTTGCAAGCATAGCCTTTTTCTTTTGTTCATATTTCTCGAACTTATTTCTTTTCTTCATAGGACACTCCATTACGAGATGATCTGTCTCGCCACACTCAAAACATGTTAGCACTTTTGGCTTCTTTGACATGTTGGGAGACTTACTTTTGAATCTAGATGAATCAGTATTTTCACGGTTGCAAAATTGTTTTTTCATCTTCAGAATTCGAGCCAATCCCCGTGTGATGAGAGCAAAGGGATCATCTTCGTCGTCTGATTCATCACTCTTAGATTGTGATTGATCTTTCTTCTCTTTGAGAGCAAGGTTCTTTGCTGTTGAGGGTACTTCTCCATCTTCCTCGTTTAGTATCATCTCATGAGTAATAAGTTTTCCGAGAAGATCATCTAATGGAAGTGTAGAGAGATCTTGAGCTTCCTCAATTGCAGTAACCTTGGGACCCCACTTGATTTTTGGGAGGCTCCTTAGAACCTCCGAACCTTTTCTGGATTGGAGAAGGTTTTTTCAAGTGAGTCGAGGTTGTTTACAATTTGAGTGAATCTCGTAAACATCTCCTTTACTGTCTCATCAGGATTCATCTTGAAAAGCTCGTATTGCCTGAGAAATATATTAATCTTACTCTCTTTGACTTGACTAGTGCCCTCATAAGTAACTATAAGCTTGTCCCAAATTTCCTTGGCACTTTTGCAAGCTGAGACGCGGTTAAACTCATTAGCATCAAGAGCGCAATACAGTAGATTCATAGCTTTGTAGTTCTTAGCGATGTTTTCAAGATCAGTCTGGTCGTAATCAGATTCAGTTTTATCATCTTGCTTTCCATCGACAGTCCTTTTTGGAACGTGTAGTCCATTCTTGACCAGGCCCCATAGCTCAAGGTCTTGATCAATGTTGAACATTTGCATCAGTGATCTCCAGTGGACAAAGTTATTGCCACAGAAAAGTGGAGGTCTATTGGTTGACCTTCCTTGAGCAAAACCTCCATCACCTATGGTAGACATGCTGAAAACTCACAAGATTGTTAAATCAAAACAGTGAGCCAAGCTCTGATACCAATTGAAGAGTCTATAAGGCGATGAATAATACTCTAGAAGGGGGGGATGAATAGAGTATGGACGATTTTTGCAACAATAGAAATTTAGTACAGTTTGTCGAGACCTTGATATAGGCTATCAGGACTTGACGAAGTAAAATCGAATATGATAATGTAAATGCGGAATATAAAAGATGAACACACGAATTGTTAACGAGGTTCGGCACCAACTGGCCTACGTCCCCGCCTAGGGTTATCCAACCCGTAGGATTCAAACACTTCTTATTTCACTTCACTTGGGCCTAGAACTTCCTAGAGAAACTACCCTTTCTCTATACAAAGCCTCACCGCTTCTATTCTAGCTCTCAGCCTTATAAGTGAAATAAAAGCTCACACCACACACCAAGTGTGCTTTGATCGAGTATGAAATACTCTAAGTGTAAAAAGAATGACTTGTAAAATAAGTGCTAGTGTTTCTCTCAACCCTTAAACAATGATCAACAACTAGGCTTTTGGAGAATGTAAGAGAAACTTGACGAATGCTTTAGGATGCTTATGATTTCTTCAGTGCTTGCTTGGTTAGCTTTCATCCTTTAGAACACCTGCACGTTAGGTCTCAAGATCTTACAATCAAGGTGGAGTCTTCAATTAGAAAGGGAATCAAAGCCTTGCATATAAGCCGGTGGGCTACCCCACCTAACACCAATTGGTTTTAGGATGGAACCCCACTCGGCTTGTGTGCTCGGCTTGGTTGGCGCGTGTGCGCTTGGCGTGCATAGCCCCCCACGTCGGGATGACCCACCGTGATTTAACATGGTATCAGAGCCGAGGTTCGGCATGGTGCAAGTGGTGTGTGGAAAGATGGGAAATATAAACATCCCACATTAATTAGAAAGGGAATCCAAGCCTTCCATATAAGTCAGTGGGCTACCCCACCTAACACCAATTGGTTTTAGGATGGAACCCTTCTCGGCTTGGTCGGCGCGTGATCTCCACGCCCAAATACAACACGTTTTATCCTAAAACCACCAATTTTTGTGAGGATGAGGAGTTCACCCACTTATTTACAAGGATTGGATTCACTTTTTAATCAACGTGGATCTATCACATGACTCTTTGATATGCGATATATTCTATAGCGCATTTAGTAGTTTTTGTCATCATTTACATGTCATTGTGAGGGATATTTGTATGAACTTGGTGATTCGGAACTTATTGAAGAAGTTGAAGAAATCATAGGATCATGCAAGTTATAAAAGAGTTGAAGTGAAGAAATTCGGAAGTAGCTGGAATCTGGTGAGCTGGCGCGGCCGCGCTGCCACTGACGCGCCCGCACTGCTAGGAGGGAGTACCTGCGTCGATGCCAGAGAGAAGAAGTAGCAAGACACTCACTGACGCGCCCGCGCTGCTACTGGCGCGCCCGCGTCAGTCCCTGGAGACGGATTCTTATCCGATTTTTTCCCTATCTTATTAGTTTTTAATATTATATTTTTACGGGATTTTAAACCCTTTAATTAGGATATATATAGTATTTCCGAAGGGAAGTTGGGGGAAGAGTTTTAGGTTATTTTCCAGAGACGTATTTTTCCTCTTGTTCATCTCACAAACCCCATGGAGAACTAACTCTCCTTTGTTGCACTTGGTTCTTTGAAGCCTTCGATTGATTTGGTTGTGAGTATTCTACTCTTGTTCGTCCTTTGTTAATTGTTTCGATCTCCTGAGCTTATTGCTTGATTGCTTATTATTGGTTAATCTGGATTGATCACCTAGGTTTATCGATACTAGTCATATTGCTAGGGTTTCCAATTCCAGGTTTGGGGTTGTAGATTCATTGTAGCAAACACAATCATCATACGCAGGTTGCTTGTGGTAGATTGTGAAGGAGATTCGATTACAGGCTATTTTAACGGGTTGTTAGAATCGCTTGCATCTCATTATAATTCATGTTTGAATGCTATCGCTTTATTATTCGGTGAAGGTTTTCCCTTGTAATTTGGTGATAAGTGTTTTTAGGACTGGTAGGACTAAAAGCTATTACACGATCTGAATTGAGAACAATTACTGGACATTAGAACTTGAGACTCATAGAATGCGATGATGAACCATCTCAATTGTTGTGCGGATAATTACCTGGTGTGATACTTTTCCATCATATATTCGCAACCTCTTATTGCAACTTGTTCGGTCACTATCGTTTACACACAAAACTCCCCCTTGAATTGGTTACTTTTGGGTAATAATACTTGCTCTTACAATTGATTCTGTTTCCCTGTGGGTTCGACCCTAACTTACCTACTATACTTGTTATAGTTTGCACCTTAGGAATTTACTTTGATTTGGCATAACGACCTTAGGCCTGTCACTCATATTCTCAACTGGATAATATTGCATTATAATATAAGAATCCAAAAAGACGCGAATCAATATTATCTGAACTTTGAATTCAACCTTCAAAGAAAAAAAGGAGTTGGTCCTACTCTCATTATAATATTTCACAAGAATATAATTGAAGTCGCATCGATCTCTTTGTCAATCCGACTCACCATTCTTTATTGATTTTGGGTGTGACCTAAGAGCCTCCAAACAACAAGGGGCCCTCTTTTTGTTTGCACACAATTTCCACGAGATTCTAAATATATTGGCATCGGAATCTGAATGTCATATCACCACCTGCATTGCCGGTGCTTCACGGCACGCTCTCCCCATCACACGCTGCTAAGTCCTCCCGGGTTCTGGCCATGCCCGCCTGCTTCACATCAGCATATGACATGCCCAATCGAGCCTTCAATTCGCTCTAACTACGTGGCGATTCCATGTTCTACTTCCGGGGTAGCTAAGGCGAGTTCGATAACATATTATTTAATTTGTTATAATATATATATATATATATATATATATATATATATATAAAATAGCTGATTTGATGATAATGTATTTATATATGGTGGAGATGGAAGCAAAAGTGGAGATAGTCCATAGGTAATTAAGAAGCAAAGCAAAAAGGTAATCCGAAAGTGATTGTCAAGGGGACCAATTCATCATCCCAATCCGTCGCCTCATTACACGACACGTACGAATAAAATGAGATGTTGGCACTCTTCCAACCCACCAATAACCATATCTCTTGGTAGATTCCCTACCTTTTCAATACACACGCCTTTATCTTTATCTTCATTCTTCATCTTTTTGCTGCACATATACATATAGGCATATAGCTTATCAACAATAATATATAGAGATCGAGGTGGCATCTAGGTTTATGTTTTTTCAAGTTTCGTTATTTTCGGACAACATTGATAATTTGAGTCGGGTTGATACTTCGAGTTTTGAGTATTTTGGGTTCGGGATATTTCAAAGTTCAAAAGTAGTGAAACTCAAGCACGTTGATGAGTACACTCCTCTCATTCTCAATTGTTGTTAATGTTGGAGGAAATGCTTAAATTTAAGGGAAGGTGAAAAGTTTTGTCCCACATTGGATACTAGGGACATTAAGAGTTGATTTAAAAGGGGTACTTGTTCCACCATTGTTTGAGTGATGGAATAGGGGTCTCGCACGCGCGCACCACCGCCGCCGCCGGTCCGTGACACGTGTGGCGGGGTCTGTTTTTGGTTCTCGTTTAATTAATTGGGCCAAATAAGTTACAGAATATTTGTATAAGATTTCTGTGACTTATTGTTTTCTTTTCCGATTTTCTCCACGTTTGAAAGTGGTGCGTTTTCTGGTCCGAGATTCTCGCCTGCACTACCGAGGAGGAGCGTCTCTTTTCCAGTTTAAAACCAGACGTCTCCTCTTCAGTTTAACACACAGAAAAACCTTCTCCCTTTTCACCTTAGTTCTGAGCAAAGTCTTTGTGATTCCAAACCCTTGTTTCGAGTGCACGACTACGAGGGTGTGCTGTGTAACCTTGGGGGGCGAAGCCAGTTGCCGACTTGCACCTACGGTCGGGGCGAATTCGCTTCTAAGGCAGTGGGTTCAGCATATACCACGCCACAGCCTTTCTGGTTGTTCTACACAATTGTTTTCGACGGTTTCAACTTCGTTTTCCAATCGGCGGCCCTACATTTGCACTTACAGTTAAAATCAAACCTCACTTATATTATATGTTAGACTTCTAGTGAATGTGCACACAAGCTCCAATCATTTTAGTTCCATTAGACTTTGATAGATTCAAATATTTCAGGCGTCGATAAATTGATTAATTTTTATTTAAGTGTGATATGATTTGAGTTTAGGCTATTAGTATTGGAGTGAGTTTTATATTTCAGGTTATCGGAACTCTTTCCGATAGACTCCCCAACCCTTTCAATACCTATAGAGGATGTTAGTGTGTTGGTTATGTGTATATGTTGCTCTGCTCTCGACAACAGGTTGCTAGGTTGTTAGAACCTTGGTTAAGGGTGGTTACGCTACTGTGGTTAGATTAGGAGTTGGGTTAGCTGATGTATATATAGGATGTAGCTTGTAGTTTAGGCTTGTAACAGAATACAGAGAATCAATATACAGAAAACTCCAATTCTCGAGTGTGAACCAGCTTGATCATCCAGATCCAGCTTGGTGAGTGTTGCAAATCTCAGCTTGAGTTGCTGAGATTTGTTATCGTATTAGAGCATTCGCAGCTCTACAGATCGGGATTTTGATTGGATTCCATGGCGATTGAAGAAGGTGAGGCAAGCGATGCTCACGGAGGATCTACATACAGCGAGGCAAGGAAACCGGAACCTCGGAGCAAATCAAGTTGATCCGTTGTTCCTCTTGAACTCTGACCATGCAGTGATGGTGTTGGTGTCTGCTCCGTTCAATGGATTGAACTTTCACAACTGGAGCCGAGCAGTGCGAATGGCACTTGGTGCTAAGATGAAACTCGATTTCATCAACGGGAAGATTGAACGACCGTCAGAGGTGGACGAAGACTATGATCGATGGCTCAGGTGCGATTTTATGGTTACTAGTTGGATAATAAACTCAATGAAACCGGAATTGGTTGAGAACTTTGTGTATGTGAACTCCGCATAAGAGCTCTGGGAGGAGATTCAGGAACGATTCGCTGATTCTAACACTCCAATGATCTACCAGATCAAGAAAGAGATAAGCGAAATCAAACAGGAAAATACTAGTGTTGCTGCGTATTTTGGAAGGAGGAAGAAAGCCTGGGATGAACTCCAGGAGATTGAATCGATTCCGGTATGCAAGTGTGGGGGATTGAAGATGTGTTCATGCGCGATCCTGAAGAAATTGTTGGAACGAGAAGCAACTACGAAACTTATGCAATTTCTGATGGGGCTTTCAGACACATATGAAGGAATCCGGAGCAGCATCTTGGCTATGGATCCATTGCCATCAGTGAATCGAGCGTTTCACATGGTGATGCAGATAGAGAGGCAGAAAGGTATTACTGGAGGTGTGCATCAGAATCATGAGGTTCTGGCGGCAAAATCGTTTGGAAACGGTGGTGCTAGCACTTCCAAATCTGCACCAACAAATGCCAATTCTGGGAATGTTGGATTCTGTAATAGCACAGGTGGATCTACTGCAGGCCAATGGAAGGGAGCTGAGTAGAAGAGGGATTATAAGAAGGCGAAAATGGAGCTATTTTGCAACTATTGCAAAGAAAGGGGACATGCCTGTTTCAAATTGGTTGGGTTCCCGGACTGGTACACGGGGCCTAAGCGTCCTCAAGGAAATAAGATCATTACTAATGTTCAAGATGTGGTGCAAGGAGACACGCCTCTTACTTTCAGAGATGTTGCAGGTACTAGTACTGGTTTTAATGCAGGTGGTTCGAGTAATGAAGCTGGACAACATGATGTCTCTCTGGTGAATGTTGTTGTGGCAGAAGTTTTGAGAGCCATCAATGGAGCAGGATGAGTTCATGAACTCTGGTTCAGTGAACTTTGCAGGTATGGTTTCCCACACTAATACTGATCAAAGGTTATCTACAAATTGGATTGTGGATTCGGGGGCCTCGGATCACATAGCTTGCAACACTGGTTTATTTCAAGAATTAAATCCACTTGCAAAGCCTATAGCGATCAGGTTTCCTGATGGCAATACAAAACCAGTGCAATATTCAGGCACTGTTCGATTGGGTCTGAATATATTGCTGAGAGATGTGTTGTTCATGCCTACATTCAAGTACAATTTGATATCTGTTAGCAAGCTGCTTGATGATGGCAGATGGTTGTGTATGTTTTCTAAGCATAAATGTTGGATTCATGACATTTCAACTAAAGCTATCATTGTTGCTGGTGGTCGTGCTGGAGGTCTTTACCGATTCTCTAGATTTAGCTGCTTACCAGGACAATCATGTGGGGCACAACGACTAGTTCTATCCAAGCACAACACAGAGGTGAGTGGTGTTATTGCTTTTGTTACAGACACTCGAATAAATTTGAATCATGCCAGACTTTGACATGTCTCTATGTCAAAAATGAAGTTTTTCTATTGGGCCAAGGGCTCTTGTATGAAGTCTTTTGATTGTGATGTGTGCCAATTAGCCAAACTCCACAAGATGCCTTTTGATAAAAGCAGTTCAGTTGCTATGAATGTGTTTGATTTGCTACATATGGGTGTTTGGGGACCCTTTGGAGTTCATAGTCTGTGTGGGGCTCGATATTTCCTCACCATTGTGGATGACCACTCTCGCTCTACCTGGACTTTCCTGATGAGAGACAAAGGGCATGTAGGGGGGTTGATTTCTGGATTCCTAGCTTATGTTGAAACACAGTTTACAACTAAAGTCAAGGTGATTCGAACAAACAATGGGTCTGAGTTTGTGAATAATCACTTGAGTGATTTGTTCAATGCAAAGGGGATTGTGCATCAACGTTCAGTGGCATACGTTCATGAACAAAATGCTCGGGTAGAAAGGAAACACATGCATCTCATAGAGATGGCTCGGGCTATTAGGTTGAATGTTGGCTTGCCCTTGAAATTTTGGGGAGAGTGTATTCTTGGGGCTACCTATATCATCAATCTTCTTCCTTCTTCAATTCTGAAATGGCATACTCCATATGGAATGTTGTTCAAGAAGCCACCAGGATATGATCACCTGAGAGTGATAGGGTGTTTATGTTATGCCCATGTTCCTAAACTTTTCAGAAATAATATGGAAGCATCAGGCAGAAAGTGCATCTTTATAGGCTATCCTCCTGGCCAAGGGTTACAAGGTCTATGATTTAGATACTCATAAGGTGAGTGTGAGTAGAGATGTGATATTTAAGGAAGAAATCTTTCCTTTCAAGGGAGATGTTGGGCCTTGTCCTAATGACATGGAGGTGGTTCCAATGTCAAGGGTGACATTTGGGGAGGACTGAGGAGGATAGTGGGGTTGATCCACAACAACAAGAGCCTGAGAACAGGAGGAATGAGGAAGTGCTGGCAGGAGAACACAGTGGTTCAGCCAATCAGGAGGACATCATGGTTGGTGATTCTCTAGAGATTAAGACTTCTCCACCAGAAATGCCAGCTCCTGGGATGAGTGTTCCTGTGGAGCAGCTTCCACAAGTGAGGATCATTGATAGAACCAGTAGGAGCATTGTTAGACCATCTAAGTTACAGGATTTTGTGTGCCAGCAACTTCCTACAAGAAGAACTGGTCAAGGAATTGACTCATCTTCCTTATCTTCTGTGTTCACAGTGGTTAGGCCACAGGACTTGGGAGAATATTCTGAAAATTATGTACATTCTTTATTCAATGTGCTATCAATGGTTGAACTCTCTTCCTTTGCTCAAGAACAAAGGGTGCAAGAGTGGAGGGATGCCATGGCAAAGGAGATTCAAGCTCTTGAGATCAACCACACTTGGAATCTTACTGCTTTGCCTCCAGGACAACAGGCAATTGGATGTAAATGGATATACAAGATTAAGTTTCGGGCAGATGGAAGTGTGGAGAGGTATAAGGCTAGGCTAGTAGCTAAAGGGTATAATCAAGTCAAGGATCGGAATTATAAGGAAACATTTTCACCAGTTGCTAAGTTTGCAACTGTAAGGATTCTGCTAGCCTTAGCTTCGGTTAGGAAGTGGCATTTACATCAACTTGATGTGAAAACTGCGTTTTTTACATAGATTCCTTGATGAAACTATGTACATGAAACCTCCTCCGGGATATGAAAAGGCATCTCAGGGTCAGGTATGCAAGTTGAATAGGTCGATTTATGGACTCAAACAAGCTAATCGATAGTGGAATATCGAGTTGACAAAGCACTTGACAGGTCTGGGATTTACTCAATCCGAATTCGATTATTCCTTGTTTGTTAGACTGAAGGGAGATCAAATGACAGTAGCTCTCATATATGTGGATGATATGCTTTTAACTGGCAATGATGAGGACTTTATTGCCCTGGTAAAGAGGTCCTTAGATAAGGCATTTACCATTAAAGATTTAGGCTATGCTTGGTACTTTCTGGGCATGGAAATATCCAGATCTGTTGATGGAATTAAGCTGAACCAACGCAAATATGTGTTGGATTTGTTGTCCAATGCTGCTATGTTGAACTGCAAATTGGCCAAGTTTCCTATGCAACGCAATGTCCACCTCAGTATTCATGATGAAGAGGAATTAAAGGATCATGAATCTTATAGAAGATTAGTAGGCCGATTGTTCTATCTCACTTTGACAAGACCTGATATTGCATACACGGTCCAGCAGCTGACTCAGTTCATGGCAACACCTCGTACACCTCATCTCAGTGCTGCTCTATTCCTCCTTCGATATTTGAAAGGGACGGTGCATTGTTCTTTATTCTATCCCAGCTCCAGCAAATTGATAGTAAGGGCTTTTTCTGATGCAAACTGGGGTTCGTGTAGGGACTCAAGCTGGTCATTAACGGGGTATTGTATTTTCTTAGGAGATTGCTTGGTCTCCTGGAAGACTAAGAAACAGAAGATTGTTTCAAAGTCTTCAACCGAGAGTGAATATCGCAGCATGTCTGCAACAGGGAGTGAAATTGTGTGGATCACTGGGGTGCTCAAGGATTTATGTGTTCAGTCATCTTTCCCTATACCTTTATGTTGTGACAATAAGTCTGCTCATCAGTTGGCTCTGAATCCGGTTTACCATAAGCGTACCAAACACCTCCGGATTGACTTCCATTACATCAGGGACTTAGTAGAAGAAGGCATGGTTTCCACTGTATTCATCCCCACTCACCTTCAGACATCTTTACTAAGCCCCTTGATGCTCATCAACACACGGTTTTGTCTAGCAAGTTAGGACTCGTTTTTCACCACATGCGCCCACCGAGAGGGGGGGGGGATATAGAGGATGTTAGTGTGTTGGTTATGTGTATATGTTGCTCTGCTCTCGACAACAGGTTGCTAGGTTGTTAGAACCTTGGTTAAGGGTGGTTACGCTACTGTGGTTAGATTAGGAGTTGGGTTAGCTGATGCGTATATAGGATGTAGCTTGTAGTTTAGGCTTGTAACAGAATACAAAGAATCAATATATAGAAAACTCTAATTCTCGAGTGTGAACAAGCTTGATCATCCACATCTAGCTTGGTGATTGTGTGTTGCAAATCTCAGCTTGAGTTGCTGAGATTTGTTAATACCAACTCTTTATTAGCATGCATATATCCATCATCTTTTTGCCAATAATATAGCTTATCAACATTTTTTTTATTACATAGAAATTTCAAAGTTATCGACTAATCATCCACATGGATAACTTATCAACATTAAGCTTCTTATCAAACACGAAAAAAATATATATACGGATGAAGTATCCATTTGGCCGGAAGCTTTGAATAGTATGGTCCCGAAACCGAAAATGGGTCCCGTGCATTTTAATACCAAAAGGTAAAGCCGGCACTAGTGGTTGAACACTGAGGGCACCCTCTGGATTAATAGGACTAGTCTGTTATCGAGATTGCCAAACGCGCCCTTATATAGCCTCTCTCTATGTGCTTGTTCTTGGACACACAAACCCCACATTAATTATCACAATTACCTCTCATAAACAAAACTCCATCTTCCAAAAACACACCTCCAAGCAGCTTTCTTGAATCAGTATGGCGAGTGCGAGGATGATGAGGCTCGCGACGGAGGTAGCTCCCCCGCAGTTTGTGACAGCCATGAGGCAAAGAGCGTCCAAGATGCTCGATACCATCCATGAGGAGGATCCACTAGTCGCGACCGCCTCCTTTTCTAATTTGGCCTCGTCGTCCAAACCTTCCACTCTTCAGACTTGTTCGTCGACGTCGCCAGCCAACATGCCTCCACAATACATCTTCATGTCACTCAAGGGAAGAATCTCCATTTTCGGTGAAATCAAGAATTAACCGAGACCGAGCTAGCTATCGGGGGGGGGGGGGGGACAAAAAAGAAGAAGCTAGCTAGCTACTTATGCATGTGTTGTGAGGTATCACTATGAGGAAATAGATTTTGTGTTGAATCCCCGTTTTGATGTAAATATTCCATCTAATGCAAAAAAGAAGCAGCTTTAATTATTGATAATTGATATGATCAGGCAGACAAATAGCTCGTACGTGTTCACGTGAATTCGATCAGAATTTCTCTTAATATATACTCAGTACGGGATCACAAGAGATGTGAAAGTCGGTTCGTTGCACGATTTCCTTCACTAAAGACGTGGGAGAACTCAAATCCATATAAATAGAGGAGAGATAATAGAGAATCAGATAAGAGCATCTCAATCTCGCATGAGCATTAAATACCAGTCTTAAGACTATCAATTATGCTGAGGTTGTCACCTTCTATGCAAGTAAATTTGATTTTAAGTTCAAAGGTCCTTAATAAGCCTTTCCACATTGTGGAGAATATGATTTGTGGGAGTGTCCCACGTTGGTTAGAAAATGAATCTAAGCCTTGCATATAAACCGGTGAGCTACCCCACCTAACACCAATTGGTTTTAGGATGGAACCCTACTCGGCTTGTGTGCTCGGCTTGGTTAGCGCGTTTGCGCTTGGGCGTGCGTGGCCCCCCCACGTCGGATGACCCACCGTGATTTAATACACATAAGTTCCTCAATTAGCGGGGGATAATGCACCATCAAAATTTAATTTGCAACCACTCAAGTCTGGGCATAGACCATTTGCCGGGACGCCTTGCTTTTATTGTGCAGGTAGTTGGGCTCGATTTTGGAACCTCGGGGTCTGGGTCCTTGCAAGTCTAGATCTTTGGTCTTATTCCAATTACAGATTTGATCTGTGGTGAAGGTCACGATGGCCCTAGGGTTATGATCAATGTTGTCCAATAACATCTTGTTTCGGAAGAACTAGATGCTCCATGCAAAGGTAAGAGTGGAGAAATCATGATTCCCTAATTCAATTCTAAGGTTAAGCAATGTATCCGATATAATAGTTGAGGAGACATAAATTGAGTTAACTTTGTTAGCAATTTTTTGGTGACAAAAGTTGGATCGTGAGTTTTGAAATGGGACAAAAGTTGCATTAATCTAAATTAAGATTAAAATCTTGATAAGATTATAATCTATATAAAATTTTAAATGAAAAACTATAAATATAATAAATTTTAACCTTGTTTACTAGATTAACAAACTGAGTAAAATCTTGTTTGGTATAACAAATTAGATAGCATTTTCAAAGCAATTTGTTTAGAAGTGGTGGATGAAAAGCTCGTCCAAACAATTCTTAAGTGGTAAAGCTTTCAACTCATACGCGACTCCGTTATTCAAACTTTAATTTTTAGCTATAAGAATTCGCAGCACAACGAATGGATCAACTTGTGATTGATCTTACATAATATCTTGCTTCGGCTGACAAGCACACTAATGATTCTTAGGTTATGGAATAAATAATCAGTGTGCAGAGATCACACATCATGTATGTTAATCCTAAGTTTACTTGGGATTTAAATTTATGTACAATCAAATCACTCGTACAAGCTACGAGGATGTCGAAGGCCCGGCCCAATTTGGGAACCCCAAGGGCCCATCTTTGGAAGGTCCAAAGAAGAATGCTCCCAACACTAGGTTGAGCTTGACTTCTACTTGGAATTTTTCTTTATTTTATTAGATAATAATTTGAGTTTAAACATATCTGAAACTCGAAAACCGATCAAGTCGACAGACGAAAGAACCGTCTAGAAAAACAAAATATAAAAAAAATTATGTATAATCACACATCATGTATATATATATATACCTTGGAGTGATGTTTTATCTAAAGTTGTCCTATTTAAGCTTTACTTCTTTGGTTGAAAGGAAGATCCAGAAACTAGACCAAGCAAACGAGGGTCAACCCGTCCAGCCCATGTCGTAGTTTAGGTATTAAATTAGATTACAGACGGATAAGGTAAGAGGTAAAGTCCAAGCAAGCTGTTATGATCTTATACATTAGGTATTGTATTAGATTAGGGTAGTTTAGGGTATAAATATACACTTATACCTTATAATTGATCATCCAATGAATAATGAAATGTACTTACTCTTTACTCTCTCCCCTAATCCCTATCTTTTCCTCTCGTTCTGTCTCTCCTATCTTCATCTATCTCCCTCTGCACTTCATCTTCTTTCTCTAATTCCCGTCTAATCTCATCTTTCTCTTCAATCTCACACAAGATCATATTAGGATCATAACACAAGCCGTTAAGTCTGACCCAACCTGCAACGTGTACGATATGTGACGGGTACCAACTATTTTTTTATATAAAAATAAATATATAATGATTAATAAATACAATTAATTATATTATATGTTGAATACTTACCTATAGTTTTACCGTCTCTCAGGCCCCCCGACTGATTCTACCATAGAGGCTGACGATAGACAATAACTCCCCCCCGAACACAGCTTACAACTTTCATCGTACTGGCTCTCCAAAGAGCAACTCTTCTCAAAATCAATCGTCTCTAGCAAGATAAGATGACAGACTCATTCTCTGTATTATCAATAGGATCCATTCTAACAAGTCACACACTCATATTCCGGAAATACATAAAGAAAGAAATTCCGTGATAGCAAGCTACCTTAGAGGGCCGTGCTAAACATTTTGGGGAGCCCGTTCAAAAAAATCTTATAAATTATATTAGTGAAATTAAATCAAATAATCATAAAATTATTTGCTAATCCTAGTGTTAAAATAAGTAATATAAAAATGATGAATCACACAATTATCTATAGATCAAAAGTAAATAATATCAAATTTGAATATTATAAATAACAACACATAAATATATACAGTACTTTTCTTGCAAAATTTGAGATTTTTTTTTATAATTACAAAATGTTGAAAAATATTTAAATACTATCTATATAAACTCTTAATTTAGAAGAGTTTATGCTGAGGTGTCAACATTAGAGAGATTTTAGGGGTTTTGACCAATTATAGTTTTCTTTTTTCTCTTTAATCTTTTTTTTTAATTCTTTTTTTTCTTCTTTTTCTTTTAATTCTCTTTTTTTCACTTTAATCTTACTAACTATTGGGCTTAATTCAAAACATTGAATCTATATATCTATATAAACTCTTAATTTAGAAGAGTTTATGCTGAGGTGTCAAAATTAGAGAGATTTTAGGGGTTTTTACCAATTATAGTTTTCTTTTTTCTCTTTAATCTTTTTTTTTAATTATAGTTTTCTTTTTTCTCTTTAATCTTTTTTTTTAATTCTTTTTTTTCTTCTTTTTCTTTTAATTCTCTTTTTTTCCCTTTAATCTTACTAACTATTGGACTTAATTCAAAACATTGAATCTATATATCTATATCTATATAAACTCTTAATTTAGAAGATTTTATGCTGAGGTGTCAAAATTAGAGAGATTTTAGGGGTTTTTACCAATTATAGTTTTCTTTTTTCTCTTTAATTTTTTTTTAATTGTTCTTTTTTTCTTCTTTTTCTTTTAATTCTCTTTTTTTTCTTTAATCTTACTAACTATCTATATCTATATAAACTCTTAATTTAAAAGAGTTTATGCTGAGATGTCAACATTAGAGAGATTTTAGGGATTTTGACCAATTATAGTTTTCTTTTTTCTCTTTAATTTTTTTTTAATTCTTCTTTTTTCTTCTTTTTCTTTTAATTCTCTTTTTTTTTCTTTAATCTTACTAACTATCTATATAAACTCTTAATTTAGAAGAGTTTATGCTGAGGTGTCAAAATTAGAGAGATTTTAGGGGTTTTGACCAATTATAGTTTTCTTTTTTCTCTTTAATCTTTTTTTTTAATTCTTCTTTTTTCTTCTTTTTCTTTTAATTCTCTTTTTTTTTCTTTAATCTTACTAACTATTGGGCTTAATTCAAAACATTGAATTCAATCTAATATAACTATTGAGGTTAACTCAAATTCATTTACTAACTGTCTATATCTATATACTATATTAATTTATGTCACAAGTACTCTCCATGTTTAAACTTATTTGTGAAAATATTATTTACATAATATCATTTTATTATGGTAACTATATTTTCTAATATTATTTTTTTGAAAAATATTCTAATATTAATTACCCAATATTATTTGATGTTACATTTTTTAACCATCTATATAAACTCTTAATTTAGAAGAGTTTATGCTGAGGTGTCAAAATTAGAGAGATTTTAGGGGTTTTGACCAATTATAGTTTTCTTTTTTCTCTTTAATCTTTTTTTTAATTCTTCTTTTTTCTTCTTTTTCTTTTAATTCTCTTTTTTTTTTCTTTAATCTTACTAACTATTGGGCTTAATTCAAAACATTGAATTCAATCTAATATAACTATTGAGGTTAACTCAAATTCATTTACTAACTGTCTATATCTATATACTATATTAATTTATGTCACAAGTACTCTCCATGTTCAAACTTATTTGTGAAGATATTATTTACATAATATCATTTTATTATGGTAACTATATTTTCTAATATTATTTTTTTGAAAAATATTCTAATATTAATTACCCAATATTATTTGATGTTACATTTTTTAACCAATGGGATTAATTCAAAACTTTTATCTTTCACTATTTATTATTTATTTTTCTCTTTATCTCTTTAACCCAAGTGTATTTTTTTTCTATTATTTTTAACACATTTACTAATCAATGGGTTTAATTAAAAATATTGAATTAAATCTAATGTCTATGATTTATCTATATCTAAATATTATTTATAAAAAAATCGCGCCATGGCGCGGGGATCCTACTAGTTGTACATTATTTATCAAAGTTTAAATCACCCATAAAAACATTGATGGTTTTGTCTATTTCTCTAATTATGTATGTCATTTGTAATACAATAAAAAAAAGTTTATCAATGGAAAAAGCAATAAAAAGAAAAGAAAAGAAGTGTCCAAATGATTCAAGAAATGGCAGATCTATTCACTCTATCAATAACCGAGCCGGATCTGGTGTATCATAAGGGATTTGCCTTTTCTATTGATTCCTACGGATTGGATCAAAAACAATTCTTGAATGAGGTATTCAACTCCAGGGATGAATCGAAAAAGAAATCTTTATTGGTTCTACCTCCTATTTTTTATGAAGAGAATGAATCTTTTTATCGAAAGATCAGAAAAAAATGACTTCGGATCTCCTGCGAAAATTATTTGAAAGATACAAAAGAAAAAAGAGTGGTATTTGCTAGCAACAACATAATGGATCTCTCTCATCCCATTCTTTTCAATCTTCACTCCAGCCCATCTTGTTTGCAAACAAATCTTATATTTTTGGATCTTGATCTCGTATTTTCTTGATTGATTCAGAACTCAGAAGCGATTAGATCTTGATCACATATGAACAAGTTTTATACCGTGTCACTATTATAAAAGGAATCTGAGAAAATTCAAACATATATAAATACTCCACATCCACATGTTTGGAGGTATAATTCATCTCTCTTATAACTATATTTTCAATCAATGATTATACAATAATATTCTGAAAATTTCAGAATTCCAAGCAACCCAGTGCACACAAATTATTGATGGCGGGTCTTCGCTAGCTATTTCAAACCAATTACGTTATCATATCAATAAGTTTAAAAAAAAGTCAGATTTACGGAGTATCTTAAACCACATTTTTCTTGGCCGACCAATTCAATTTGCCAACTTGGTTACTTGGGTGACTTTAATTACCACATCCCAATTACATCCACATGTTGAAAATCTATACCTAGACAAATTAAATTATCTCTGCTGCAGTACATTGATTACTTGTTGATTGGAACAATATTTTACTTAATTTATTAGTGTAATTAATTAATTTTTAAATATTTTTTTAAAAATTCACCCGTTTTCTTATCAATTTTTTTTTTTTTTTGTTCATAGGTAGGCACTTAGCCATTACAATATAAGGGAGGGGGATTTGAACTCGTGACCTATTGATCACAACATGTCATCTTTACCAACTAAGCTAGTAAGACTTGACATCAAATTTTCTTTCTAATAAATGTGTTTAACCTAACTCAATCTCTAGACACGTGTTAATACAATTTCTTCATTGAATGGTAAGAAAAATATATAGCACAATCTTTAAAAGAGATGGTAACAAAAAGTATCATAACTACTTTTTTTCTAATAAATATCTTTGAAATTAATATCATGTTGTATTTCAGATGATATTAAATTGTTCTAATGAGAACAATATCATTTGACAACTTTTATATCAACATTTTTGCCTGATTGTGGTCGGAAAAAAATAGTCGAAATACTTTGTTACCATCTCCTTAAAGGTTGAGTTAATCATTTTCATTAATTTTGTCATTTTTAAAATAAAAGTTACACAAATCGTCCATTTTTAACGGTTTTGCTATATACATGGTGAAAATCTCGCCGAAAACATGAATGGGCTTCGCAATTGCGTAGGCCGAATGTGCGGTTGTAATTTTTTTTTAAAAAAATTCTGCAAATCCGCAACCTCGCAATCCACGGTTGCAATTTTTTTTAAAATTTCTGCAACCGCGGATTGCGAGTTTGCGGGTTGCGATTGTTTATTTTTTAAATAAAATTCAGATTACCATATACTACGTTAGTCCCTCTCCTTTAAGTCAGATTACGGATAAATAATAACAATATTTGACGGTATCCCATTGATATCAATTTTGGATATGCGATAATGATATTTGAATATATCGTGTTTTAAAGATATTTGAAAATAAATATATTTGGATATAAATATATTTTATTTCCTAGAATATTCGCCGAGGACCTCTATATATACCCTACGTGTTTAGACCTCTATATATACCCTACGAGTAATATTTATCCATAATCTTATTTATGATAGTGATTAACATGGTATACGGTAATCTGAATTTTATGCGAGTTTGCGAGTTTGCAGAAATCTGTAAAGTCGTAATCCACGGTTGCTGACAGTGTATTATGCGATATAATAACCATGTGAATAATAGCACCCTTTTTAATTATCGACATAAAGGTGGTTTACTAGTTGAATTGGTAAACACGTGTTAGAAGATCATCAATACCTCACGTCACAACTCACAAGTCGGTAACTATACAATTAACGATAAACAACGTTATTAAGCATAAGCTCAAATTAGCGGACCAACAAATTATTTAAATCAAGGGTCCTAATCCTAAATAAATTTTAAATTATAAGAATTTCAAACATAATCATGTTTATGCATTTATTTAAGATTAGTGTCAATAATACTTCACCGTATAACCTAAATGTGTATCCCGTCTCGTACATGAAAATATATTAACTCTAAAATTATACAGTATTTATTATAAAAAAACTATTAAAAACATGGGAAAAAAAATCGAATTACAATGTGAGAATTAAACTAATAATGATCAGAATGTGCGAGAAATATAAAATAAAAATTAATCTAGTTATAAATAATTCATTCAACTAAAAATGATATAGATATAAATATAAATAAAATAACAACTAAACACTACCAAAAACACAGAAAATAGCCACGGAATTTTAGCCACGGCGTACAATCGTTGCCAAATCCGTAGTTGATAGCCACGACTATAGCTACGACTTGACAAGCCGTAGCTATAATAGCGTCGAATGAAAATATTCGTGGCAAAGCCCGTGGCTAGGGATGAAGAAATAATTTCGTGTCCGAAATTTTGGGGTTTTTAGCCACGAATATAAGTGTCGTGGCTGGTATCATGGCTATTAGCCACGACTTTGGCCACAATCACCTTTTCCGTGGCCGATTTCGATGCCATTTTTGGCGAGTCTTACCCGACATGTCAGTGTAGCCACGAATTTAGCCACGAATAATATTCGTTGATGTACTCATGAATAAGAATGTGAGGCAATTAGCAATATATGACCCGGGTTGGAGGTGAACAGCCACAAATTTAGCCACTGTTGGATTATCCGTGGTTGTATTCGACGCTGGAGACGCCCATTATCACTTTGGACCTTTGGTGTATCCGAATTGAGGAAATTCAAAAATTAAAGCAAATTAATTTGAAAGAAAAAATCAATTTTTAAGCCCAAAAAAAAGGTAGGGCCTATAGATGGTCAAACCCAATTTTAAAGAGTCAAAGCCCAAAAAGGGTCAAGCCCATTAGTATTAGTCAAAGCCCAATGAATATGTAAGCCTAATTAATAACTCTCGACGTATGAAGAAGCCCAATTAATAGCCACGGTCATATCTGTTTTGTTTGTGTTTTGGGTAGTTGTATTTATGCTTGTGTTTTGGTTGGTTGAACTCGTGGTTGTGTGTTGGATGTGTTTAGAATGAACAAATTATGTAAATAGTATTTTATCTTGATATATTTATGCTTCCAGCATTATTAAATAATTATATTATATTTAAATGATATGTGGCAACAACATTAGCCACAGCCCACAGGCATTAGCCACACAGACAATAGCCACGGCTATAGCTACGGGCATATTGTAGCCATGATCATACCCACATGCAGGCCACGACATTAGCCACGGGCACAGCCACGACAGTCGTTATGCTTCAATGGAGACTCCCACGTGCGAGGTCACGACATCAGCCACGAGCAAACCGTGGCTAATGTCGTGGCTATAACCACGAATTCCTCGGGTATGATCCGGCCACGGACATAGCCACGGAACTGTCAGATTGTGGCTATTAGCCACGGATGATGTGGTGGTGGCTATTAGCGTCGAGGCATATAGCCTCGAATGGCGACGAACGTCAAATTCATGGCCATGCCCGTGGCTAAACCGTTTAGCCACGGAAATTCGTGTCCAATTCGTGGCTATTTGACCGTGGCTATTTTCTGTGTTTTTGGTAGTGAAAACTATACACACACGCACAGGCACACGCACACATTTTGATTTATATTTTTATCAATTAACTAAAATATATATTGATAGCTATTACTTATGATAACTTCATATAAATTATGACAATGTCGTTTATCGGTTTTAGTAATGAATGAGTACTGACGTCCGTTGGGACTTGGGATCGGGGGTCGTGTGCACACGTGCGCCCTTGCGCTAATAGTCTAGCACATAAGCCGAGCGGAGTTCCATCCTAAAACCAATTGGCAATAGGAGTAACCCTCTAGCTTATATACTAAGGCTTCTTTGTTCATATTATCGATGTGAGACTCTTTTGTTCTCTTCACATCTTCCATTCTCTGAACAATGAGATTAATCTAAATTGTCTATATCTATATATACTAATTTAAATGAGAAGAATTATTTTTAATAATTTTAATAAATATTTATAAAATACTTATATGATAAAGATTTTTATAATTTTTTACTTTATTTATCAATTCTACCTTTTATATATTTTATATTAAAGCTTTTAAATATTTTATTAAGTTTTATGATATTAATTTTCTAATTAATTATTAAACTTTAATTTGATTAAAAAAAGCGTCATGAGGTTGGGATATATGTTAGAAAACCCGTTTTTTTTTTATTAAAACTAGCTAATGTTTTCTTAAAAAAAAAACCTATTTGATGCAAAAAAAAAAAAAAAGTAAACTACTCCGTATTATACTAGGCTCCTTTGATTTAAATTTTGGAAAGGGAAAGGGAAAGGAAATGAATATAGTCCATTTATAGTTTAAGATATATTGTTAAAAAAATATAATCAGTACCCTCTCATCCCAACTTTTCAAACAAAATTGGTTTTGTTCATTCTTATTTGAATCACTCATTTGAACAAGCAGGCAAAAATAAACCGGAAAAATCAAAAGCAAAATATTTACATTGAACTGCCTTTTATAGAAGTCTAAATCAGAAACATAAGATCCTACACATGATATAGAAGACAATACAAATGATTAAACTAGGTTTATGAAAAAGTTCATGAAAACGAAGAAAACCCGACCCTAACAATGAAACCACATTGAAAGTACACTAACCTCGACATGCATTCATCAATTCAACCATTGTAAGTATAAAATAACGATCGGTAGTAAGAGGGGAGACGATGATATGTTCGAACTAGAGAACAAAGCGAAAGAGAAACGACAAAACGAGGGAGAAGAGAGAAAGAGAGAAGACGTACTGTAAAACTGTCCGTGAGGACAATCACCTAATTTGAATTGCTCGGTGGACAATGGGTTAATTGGGAAAGGAAATTGGGCCGAGATGCCCAATTTTCTCTTTTTATTTTGTTTTGACACAGGAAAATTGGAGTGGAATCACGAATGCTATTCTGTATTCTGAATGAGTTACAACATTCTAAAGTCCATCATATGACGAAGTCAAGCTAAGCAGTTTGTTGTGGTACGTTGTAAATCGGTCTCTCGGAACACGTAGCAAAAGCCTATCGTCCCAAATGTCTGGAGCTGATTGAAGAAGGATATTGGAGAGTATCATCTCGATCTCTCTGTGGGCACTTCTAGCTTCCCCTTAGAATGTTGATGATAGTCAAGTTATCTCCCTCCACCGCGACTTGAAGAGCCCTCAATGCTCTAGCAACAACTCATGCACGAAGTGCACATGCCTCGATGTCAATTGAAGTGCGGAATATGTAGATAAATTGCAAGCAAATACTCTAGAAGGGGGGGGGGGGGTGTGAATAGAGTATGATAACTTTTCGCAATATAAGAAATTGTAATACCTAACCAACCGAGATAAGACCTTATCTGAAACACAGAAACAAGTTAAAACAGGAATAACGAATAAGAAGCAAGGCAACGGAAAGAAATAAAGATAAAGGGCAGAAAGACAAGGATACACGATATGTTAACGAGGTTCGGCACAACCTAGCCTACGTCCTCGCCTAGGGTTATCCAACTCTTAGGATTCAACACAACTTTATTTCACTTCTTCCTATGAGTTCTAGATACAACCTTTAGAAGACCTTCCCTCTTCTAAACTAACTTTCTACCTAGCAACCCAAACACACCAGTGAAACAAAGTTCTATGGATACCGGAGTACCCTATACGTTTGGGTAAAGAACCCTTAGTATAACCCTAATGAATTATACGATAAAGCTCGGGGCTTCCGCCGAACTTCTAACTTCCAAGTGCTCAATCCTCGTAAAAACGCAGAATCAAGAAAAATACACATGAAGCATGGAGAAAAAAAAAGAAATTAAAATCTAAAAAAGAAGAATCAATACATGAGCATTGAATTGGCAGAACGCCTTTGAATCGATACCTGCGAATCCCCAATCGATACCAGCGAATCCCCAATCGGCACGAAGGACACCATGATCGAAGTCGGCGAAGGAGGAATGAATTCTAAGGAACCGTTCGTTCCAAATTGTGAAGAAGGGGGGGGGGGGGAATTAAATCCTCGTGAAGCATGAACCCTAAGTAATGAAATTGAAATTCAGCAAAGGAAGATGGAGATGGGCAGGCGATTTAACCTCGGCGGATGAAGAAGACAAAGTCCTGAGCGGGATGACTTCGACGGAGGAGGAAGACGAAGGCATGAGGCACGAACGACGCCATTATTGAAGCCGGCGGAGGAGGAAGAGGAGGAAGATGAACGAACCTCTGGTAACAACGGCGGAGGAGGATAACGAAGTCATGTGTCAATGAATCAGCAGATGCAAGGAGGAAGAGCTCAAATCGACGGATGATTCGTGAGGAATCGAAATCGCCAGAGGTAGAAGGAGGGAAGCGGTGAATGAGGCAGATGAGCTAATGAGGTACGGTGAACCCTAGTCGGCTAGTCCAATGTGTGATAATTGGAAAAGAAAAAAAAAGTAAAAGGAGAAAAAAAAACGAAATAAGGTGATTGGTTAAAAACACAAAAACCATTGAGTGAATGACACGTGTAAAAAACTCTTTTCAATTAAGTAGTTATATAGATATAGATTGTTGTTGTTACGTGTATCCATTGTATCTTGACAGTTTATTTATCTAAGGTTGCTTGTGTCCTGTTAATTTACCAAATTTATAACTGTTATTTCAAAATTTTACCTATTTGATATATATTTTCTTTGAGCGTGTTATTTTTCTCATTGGATTTTGGATCAATGTCTTTCACAAAGTACTCTATAATAAGATTCCACATATAAAAAAAGGGATAATATTGAATATTCATGTTATATATTATAACAATTTAATTTCTTAATACAGTATAAAAAAACACGTCCTACTTAATTGCTAAATAGTTCTACAAGTGTCATTCAGTGATATCTTCTCTTCGATCTATAATGACAACATGATTGAGCATTTAAGTATATTAAAAATGTCAAATTAAATTTTTGATATGATAATGACATTCCATAGCAGCTTCCTAACCGGTGATATAGTATATAGATTCTGTATGTCGTAATTAATGGTTTTATTTAATAAATATTAAAAACAAATAATATATGGAAATATTTTTCTATGCTGAAAGATAATTACGACTATTCAAAGTAAGAAAAGGCAACTAACAACTACAAGTCTATCTACAATGGCTAACCGAATTGATCAAGTGGCACGGTTCTTGACTTCCTTTCCCCAATTTTTATTTTTATTTTTATTTTGGAAAAATATTGTACTGATAAGATCATATTCAGCCAGATACTATAGATATTATACATTTATACATATATAGATAAGATTTTATTAAATCTATATATATTTTAACCTATCATCTTATGATATTATTAAGCTATTTTGAGCAATATAATTATCTCAAATCTCATAGATTTATCTCACGTGGCATTGGTATATCCAATCACAATATTTTTTTTATTCTAATTCTAAAACTTGATTTATGTATCATTAATTAAAGATCAAGCTAATCTTTAACCTATCAAATTAGGTTTTTATTCATTCAATAATTAATTATTCTTAATTCGATCTATTTACAATTACTTGAATTGAACTCAAAGCTAGTGTTGTTGTACCTTTAATTTTCAAACTGCATGTGTTAGTGCAATTAAGATAAACAAAGTTTACTTTTAAGTGGAGAAATGCACAATTTGCAAAACAGTTAAATTATAAGTGGGAAAAATATGTAAACTAATTGACTAGTTTGCATTGCAAGAAAAAACTGTTATTTTTCTAGTTTTCATACATATATATATAGAAAATTTGCAACTTGTATACTCCTTTTATTAATTTCTTTTGGCGTTAGAGCAAGCGCAACAATTTCTCTAAAATAGAAAAAATGAGAGATTTTAGAGAAAAAAACCATTTTTTCTCCCCAACAACTTCTCTAAACTCATCTATAAAATAGAGTTCTAAAATAGAGAAATTGATGGAGAGAGGGAAAAAATCTCTAAATTTAGAGGAAGAGTTAGAATCTGTAAAATTTAATGCATTCACCCCTTTCAATGCCTACCTATTTGTTCATTGGTGGTTGCATATTGATTTAATGAAGTTATTGGAATTTTATTTATTAAATTATGAATTTATGCATCTATTATAGTGTATAATAAATATAACAATTTGTATAATAGAGAATCTGTTGGAGCTGTGGTGTAATTATTTTTAGAGATTTAATTATTTTGTTCTCTATTTTAGAGATTTTTTAGATGAGTTGTTGGGGATGCTTTTAGAACTATCTAACATCTCTTTCTACATACCCTAAACATGCACATTTAATTATAATAACTCAAAAAAATCAAAGCAAACAAGTTAATATTCACTCGATCCTAACTCCATTGTTCTAATCAACCTTTCACTTACAGTTACAAGAGAGCACCATCTGCTTATCACGTCTCTGCACGTACTATAGCAACAAGAATCTCCCTCTCTCTCTCTCTCTCTCACACACACATTTAAGTCTGTTATGTAATAACCACAGTTATCTAAAAAATCTCTCTCATTTAAGCCTGTTCTGTAATAACCACAGTTATCTAAAAAATACTACGTAAGAGTATCTCTGCCAGTTTTCCCGTTTTGGGGATTTGAGAGTTTTTGGAGAATTTTAAGATATTTTTTGGTCCAACAGATTTCCCATCACATTTTCCAAAATGGAGAAACAATAGAGAAAAGAGAGAGGATTCTCTAACCATCTCCAACAGCTTCCCTAAAATTTCTCCAAAATGGAAAAACAAAATACACATTTTTCAAATTATTTTTGCTTTAACTCCAACAACTTCCCCATTTCGAAGATTTGGAGAATCATTTAGTTTGGAGAATGATGTAGATTTAGGAAATACTCTCTATTTTTTCTGCTGCTTCTCCATTTTGAAGAATGTGATAGGGCATCTACTGGACTAAAAACTACCTAAAAATTCTCTAAAAACTTCAAAATCTCCAAAATGGGAAAACTGTTGAAGATGCTCTAAATCTGCAGCATTCTCCAAACTAAATGATTATATGTATTTTGTTTCTTCAATTTGGAGAAATTTTAGGAAAGCTGTTGGAAATGGAATAGTAATAGCTACTCTTAACAAGTGGATCTCCTTCTTTTTTTGTATATTACACCATTTCCCTATTTCATACTAAATCGGATCCTTAATTTTAGGGGTGGGTGCGGGACGGGATGGGATTCACTACTTTTTTTTTAATCCCGCACAGGCCTTATCCCTCGCGGGACGGGACGGGACCGGGACGGGACGGGTCTTGTCCCTCAAATAAAAAATATTATAAAAAAATCTAAAATTCTTATATATTTTGCGGTTTTCAACGGTATAACATAATAAATTTATAATATTTTTATATAATTTTATGACTTTTCTTATATATATACATTGAACATTTTATAGGTATAATTACACACAGTACATATATATATATATATATATATATATAAGAAAAATTGATCAACAATTTATACAAAATATATATACACATTGTAAAGTGTTCAATGTAAAATTGGTCAACAATATACACACACACTTTTACAGTGTTACAAACAGTGTATATATATACAATGTAAAAGTGTATATAATTGTATATATATAATTGTATAGTATTATTATTATTATTATTATTATTATTATTATTATTATTATAAACTCCAAATAGTATAGAAATCAAACAACTGAATGTTTACAAGAAGTTAGCGGGTGTAGTTGTCCCAGCTCAGTCTACTTTTTGACAGTGCCCTCTGTGGCTGTTTAGAGCGTATTGTGGCTTCTTCTGGACTCGGGTTTGGTGATTGGCAGTGGAGGTTGGCTACTCTTCCGTTTCAGTACGGGGGGCTTGGGGTGTATGCTGTTGGTGACGTCATGCATTATTCTTTTCTAGCTTCGCGCCTGCAGTCTTCTGGGTTGCAGTCCTCGCTCCTCCTCCTTGCTGGGCTGCCCCTGGGTGAGGGGCCTCTTTCGACGCTGCGCTGTGTGATTTCAATGGTCTTACTGGTTCTGACTTTAGTCGTGATTCTTGCGAGTTCGCTACCCCCAAACATATGAAGAAATTGGCAGATGTGTACTTCGCCCGGATTGTGGCTTCTTCGGAGTCGGTTTTCTTATTGACCCCGCGGCAGGTGGTGTTGTGGAGGTCTCAGCATGGGCCCCATTCATCTGATTGGCTCATAGCAGTTCCTATTTCTAGGCTCGGTCAGACCATGAATGGTAGGACTTATAGGTCCGTCCTCTGCTATCGTTTGGGTATCCCTCTTTTTCGTGCTGGTCTTCCTTGCTCTGCATGTGGTCGGGTTTTTTAGGATGACACTTTTGGGGATCATGCTGTGTCGTGTTCGAGTTCTGTTGGGCTCAAACATCGGCATAATCTTGTCCGTGATACCCTCTTTGACATTTGCTTCCGTGTTGGGATCTCCTCTGGGAAGGAAGTGGACATTGGTGTTGTTGACAGTCTTGGCGGACCTCTTATGCCCACTGACATTCTTCTTTACTCTTGAGATCGGGGTCGAGATGTGTGTGTTGATATCACGGGCTCCTCCCCCCTCACTCAGACTTGCTTGGCTTCCTTCGCTCCTGGATGATGTGTTCTCGACGCAGCGCAGCGTAAGTGCACCAAGTATCGGGATGTATGCTCTGCTGCTGGTTATGGGTTTCTGCCTTTTTCTTTCTCCTCCTTTGGTGAGCTGGATGGGGATGCGATTGCGCTTCTGGGACGGATCCGCTCCTTCTCTTTAGCCTTAGATTCTAGTTCTCGTCTAGCTGCTCATATTTTTATTATTATTATTATTATTATTATTATTATTATTATTATTATTATTATTATTATTATTATTATTATTATCATCATCATCATCATCATCATCATCATCATCATCATCATCATCATCATCATCATCATCATCATCATCATCATTATTATTATTATTATCATCATTATTATTATTATTATTATTATTATTATTATTATTATTATTATATATGCGGGACGGGACGGGACGGAATTTGCGGGATAAGGAATCCTCTTTCCGCGTCCCGTCCCGGATAATTTTTGCGGGACGGAATTCACTATTTTTTTTCCAAATCCCACCGGGATCAGGACGGGTCCAAGATTTGCGGGATTTGTGCTCACCTCTACTTAATTTGCTAATGTGGTAAAAAAAAAAAAAACGTATTCCTCATCTTTATTATTTTTTAGACTTTATATTTTGTTTTCTTTAACTACCTTCGAATTTTTTTGAAATGATAACGTGTGAACCACAATGAAGGTCACCACTCGATGTATCAATACATGGATCACTTAGTTATATAAGCATCATATTAAAATTGAAAAAAAAAGTATATGTTTACATTCCAAATAATTATATATATATTTTTTTGGATAAGGTAAAAATTCGAGGTCAGAAAAATCTGAACATGTTTATCTCGAAAATAGATATTTTGATTTTCTACAAAATCAAAAGCTTGGTTTTTCTATTTTGATAAAAAAAAATGTATTTTTAAAAAATTATATAAAATGATTTTCAATAAAAAAAATGCAAATATATAAATATAGTTGTTGAAATATAAATATACTTTTAATCTTTTTAAATGTTGATTTGATACTTAAATAATGTATGTAGTGTTATATCGAGTGGTGTAGATGATTTTTTTGTTGTGAACCATAAAAGATGATCGATTTAAAAAAACTCCTCATTATTATATACGGTGTAGATGATCTTTGTATTAGACTTTTTCCTTTAGAAAAATGGAATTTTTAATAAGTGGTGCAAAGGAGTTGATTTTATACTTAAAATGAAAAAAATTCAAGGGAAGTGGCAATAAATGGCCTCAACTTTGGGACGGTTGTACCTGTATATAAAGCTGATAGCCTGATAGCATATCACCAACATATAAGAGTATAATGCCAGTCATAGTAAGTTTAATCTCCCAAGAAATGTTTAGTGTTATATTTTAGGTAGTTAATAATGATTTCAGAATCTCCTTCCACAATAAAATCTACAGTTTTCAATTCAAGAGCCTTTAAAATACCATTTCTCAAGGCTAGAGCTTCAGCCACAATTGATTTCTGCCCCTCCACTAGCTAGTTTGCCTTCAATGCTAATCGGATTCTCATTCCAGCCTTAGATAATGTAGCCAATAGATGATGACATTGTTGTTGGGGACACTTTGATTGTGGGAAATGTCTTGCATCTGATTATGTCAGATGGTCTCGCTTTGGCGTTCATCTTATTGTGGATAAGACCCAGGTTTTTTGGCCTATAGAAGACCCTAGGAGTCGGCTTCTTGGGATGGTGTCCCCCCCCCCCCCCTCTCTCTTGCTCGACCTTCGCGCGGTGTCAAAGTTCTGGGTAGGCCTGTCAGCGCGTGCCTTGTTGTCGGCATCGACCATGTGGCGAAGAGAGTGACTAGGACCATAGAGATTGTGGATTATGTCGCGAGGATTGACGACACACAGTGCGAGTTGCTTTTGCTTCGGCCTTGTACGGGTATTGCTAAACTTTACTTTGCTTTGAGTACTTGTTCTCCGCGTGTCTTTGGGCCGGCGCAACTCTCCTTTGATGTGGCACTTCGTTCTAGCTTGGAGCGTATTGTCACCGTGTCTAGCCTGGGTTTGGAGATTGGCAGTGGCGGCTTGCCACCTTCCCTTTTCATTTTGGTGGGCTCGGAGTGTATGTTGTTGGGGATGTCCTACATTATGCTTTCTTGCCGTCTCATTTGCAGTCTGTTGAGTTGCAGGCTAAGCTCCTACATCCTTCTGGTATATTATTGTTGTTGGTCCTACTTTTGATTATGCTTGCCGTGCTTTTAATGAGACCACGGGTTTTGATCCTATATGCGACCCTAGTGAAATCGCTCCCCCAAACTTATGAAAAAATTGGCAAATACATATTCCGCAAAGGTTCCTCTTACTTCAGACTATGTTTTCTCTTTGACTCTGCGAAAGGTGGCATTGTGGAAGTCAGTAGGGTGCTCACTCATCCGATTGGTTGTGTGTAGTTCCTATTTCTAGGCCGGGGCGGTCTATGAATGGAAGGGCATATTGTAGAGTGCTTAGCTATCAAATGGGTATTCCGTTGTACGTTCACGGTGTCTAGACCCTTTTCGGCTTGTTCTCGGGTCTTTGATGGTGATGTCTATGGAGATCATGCTTTGTTTTGTGTTAGTACCGTTGGCATTAAACACCTTATTGGATATCTGTTATAGATCGAGTTGGGAGTTCTACCTGTAAGGAGGTTGATATCGTTTTGGTTGATGGGCAGAATAAGCCTATTCATCCGATGAATTTACTTCTTTATTCCTGGGACACGGGGCGTGATGTGTGTTGATCTGACGGGATCCTCCCCATTTACTTAGTCGGGGGTGTCTGGCTTTGTCCCCGGCCGTGTTGTTGTTGATGCTGCTTAACGTAAGTGTGTCAAGTATCGGGATTTGTGCACGACATCTGGTTATGATTTTCTATTTTTTTCCTTCTTTTCGTTGGGGGAGCTGGATACATATGTTATTGCCTTACTGAAGCGGATTTAGAAATTCTCGGTATTTCAGGATGCCGAGGCTCGTGTTGTAGCTTATATTTTTACTAGAATTAACTTTGTTATCGCTAAGGGAGTGAGTGTTCAGATAGTATATTGGCTATCCACTAATTTCTTGTAATATGTAACTAGTATAGTTCCCGCGCCATGACGCGATTTTTTTAAAATAAATTTTAAAAATAAAATAAAATAAAATAATATTATACAATTCAATAAAATATTAGTTTAATATTTTGAATTAAAATTAAAATTATACAAATAAACTCATAAAAGAAAGATACAATAAGTGGAATCAAGGTGAACTCCATTGTAGGTTAATATTTATTTAATATTTTGAAATAAACTCATTTGTTATTTCAAAGATGAAAATCAATTGCAAAAAATAAAAAGGGGGAAAAAAAGAAAAAAATGATTAATTGAACGGAAGGAAAGACAAGAGAGAGAATCTAGGAAAGCTCTCTTTTGAGTGTATGAGAAAAACCCTTTTTTGGGGCCGGAGAACTCCACCGCCGCCGATCATCTATGCCGGAAAATCACCCTTTTCGGAGGCCTGAAAACCACCCTCTTCGGAGGTCGGAAAACCCCCTCTTTGGAGGCCTGAAAATCACCCTCTTCGGAGGTTGAAAAATTCCCTCTTCAGAGGCTTCAAAACTACTCTTCGGAGGCCTGTCATTAATCTGTTGAAGTCCATGTTCTTCGAAACCCTAAATCTGATTCCCTTTCTTGGATTCTCTTCGAAATCCAAAATTGTGTTGGGGCCCTTGTTGATTCGGGGTTTTTGTCCCTAATTTTGCACCAGTCTTGACCAATTTTGGATGGATTCTTCCCAGATCTCAAATCGGGTGGTCCGAGTGGCTCTCGTGCTCACTGCTCAGTACAATCTCTCTGGTTGGGCTGGTCCGCATCCACTTCAGTGGTGCTGGGAGGTGCCTCTCCCTGCTCCCCGACCGTCTTCGCCCGTCGGCGCTTGGTGGCGTCCTCTGATTCCGCCTGGCTCCAACATCAGCGTATAAAAAATAAACTAAAAACAAAAGACCACATCCTTTGTTCTGCTCTCCGGCTGATGTCGATTAACCCTGGGCTTCGGCTGGGTTTGTGGTGGCCCGTTGGTGACCCATCGACGTTGGTTTGGGGTGGCCTCGCCAGCGTCTTCCCGTCGGTGGTCGGCCACTTCTTCCTCCATCTGATTGCAACAATGCTTGGCAACGCTCCTTTGCTCCTCCGTTGTGGAAAAAAAAACAAAGAAAAAACATCCTTGCCCCCCAAGGATATAATTTATCTGTGTATCCACCCGAAAGGGTTTGACTAAAATCCCAAAAGGGTCTGAAAAATATTAATATAAATAAGTAATAATTATTCTCCCCAGACGTTGTGCGTTTTCGGCAGCTCTGCACACAAATTTTCTTCGGATGTTTGTTCTTTCTTTATTGCCCCGTTCTTGTTCGTTCTTTTGGCGTTGGGTCGTTGCTTTGGCGTAGTGACGTTTAGTTCCGAGTTGGGTTGCAGTATCGGGCTTCCTGTATGATCGAGAGCATCGTGGATGTGTTCGTGGTTTTCGAAGATCCTTCATCTAGGTGGGGGCAACGTCGGTGATCCGCATTTCCCCAGGTTCGCCCTTTCCGTTGGTGGGTTACTGTTCTCCGCCTTCTCGACGTCGAGACGCCGTGTGAGTCTTCGCACTCTCCCGTGTTCTCGGTATTCGTGGCTCGCCCTGGATCTCCATCGACCTCTCTTCTGGCGGACGACTTCTTCGGGTTGTTTGAGATTTTCTTACATATATGCTTATTTGTGTTTTTAGTATGTTGTATGTTGACGGATTCTCCGTCTGCCGATTCGTCGGCCTCTCGAGTTCCAGGCCTGTGTGAGATCGAATTTTTACCTAATAAAAAAAAAGACAAGAGAGAGAGAGAGAAAATAAAAGAGTACGAAAAAATGATTGGTTGAATCAGCTAAATTTAAGGAGAAAGTGACATGTAAGCTAAGTCTTTTGATTTAAAGTATTATATAGATATAGATAGTAGCAATAATAAGAATAACAATAATTTGAAGAAAAAGAGGGAATATATTAAAAATGAACTTAAGAGCCCTGGAGCGGACTCACTAATAATTTGATGAAAAAGTGAAAATCTGAGTTAGGGATTTTAAGCTGACATGACAACTGAAAATTAGTAAGTTAGGAGCCCGAAACATCAACGGACTCACTGATAAATATGCTCTAAGTTTTCCTAAAAAAAAAGCATAAATAAATGTTTTTTACCTTATATCTATATAAAATACTAAAACAAAGGCCACTGGCACGACCTCGCGGCCACGAAATTATCTGGATTGAAAAGAGAAATCTAATCTATAATGCTATAAAAAAATATATACAATGTCATAAAATTATGTTAAATTATTTTACCTTTTTCCTTTAAATTTTGGTTAATATATTATTATACCTTTTGCATAAAGAGAAGTGTACTCTATGATGGGCTAACTGGCTTTAGGGATAACGGTTGTTCGCCCAACCAAAAATTTTTAAAGTAAAAATTATGAACCTAAACTTAATGGTTAAGTTGTCTATTAATCTTGGATCATTTAATCACTAACATTACACAATTATATAATAATACAAATTAATACGAATATACAAATAAAAAATAAGTTCAAAACGATGATATAGCTTTACTGAAGCATGAAGATGTTGTATATTCTCTTTTTAATCTATTTTGTATTATTTAAATTAATACGAATTATAACAACACTAATGCTATATAATATATATATATACCGTGTCGTAAAATTTTATTCAATTATTTTACCTTTTACCATCAAATTTTGGTCAATATATTATTCTACCTTTTACATCAAATTGAATATAATATATTTACATAGAAATATGCACCATCTTAATTTGATGATAAAATTTGAGAACATAAATATGTATATAATTCTATATAAAATATACCATGCCGTAAAATTTTAGTCAATTATTTCACCTTAAAACCAAATTGAATATAATATATTTAAATATAAATATGTCATTAAATTTGGTGATGTAATTAAATATTATTTTGTTTATTAAGAAACCGCACAACGGGCGGGTACCGAATACTAGTATATATATATATATATCGAAGGAATAAGTTAAGAACTTGATTATTAAAATGTTTTTATAATTTAACTCAGTTTAGCTATATTTTTAATTATTTTCCTAGGTTTAAGCATTCAAATCTACGTCTTAGGATATGAATTAGAAATAAGATCAATAAATTATAAAGGATGCTTAAATTACTCCATAAAAAATAATCAAATTAATACTACTTTTTTTAAAAAAAAACAAATCATATAAAATTGGGGGTTAATTACATTTTTGGTCCCTAACCTTTATCACTTGTTTCACTTTAGTCCTCAACCTTTGAAATATTTCAAAATAGTCCTTAATCTTTCTATTTCGTTTCATTTTAGTCCCTAACTTTTCAAAGGTTGTAAAATAGTCCATAACCTTACATTTTTTTATTCATTTTAGTCCCTAATATTAAAACATTATTTGAAATAATTATAAAAAATCACCCTAAAGTTATCATAATGTATATAAATGAGTAAATTGCCCATATAAAGAATAATTATTAAACAAACTTTATGAATTTTTTTTTATAAAAGTTCTCTTTTATTATTCAAATTCATTATTTTAATGGATTAATACACATATATTGGATCTATGTATTGGTAAATAAGAAAAAAGCATATCCCGCCATCTCTCATAATTAATCACAAGATATATAAATTTTATGAGAGCTCTTGTGGAAAAAAAAATTTATGGATAATTTTATATAATATGCTCTTATGATAAATAGTAAAATAGTTCGAGTATTTTTCAAAATTAAAATTATAGAGTTAGATGATTTTATATAATTTTTCTTTGTATAAATGATTTTATTTGAATTATGATAACTTTGGGTAGTTTTTTTTATAATTATTTCAAATAATGTTTTAATATCAAGGACTAAAACGAATAAAAAAAAAAAAGGTTAATGACTATTTTACAACTTTTGAAAAGTTAGAGATTAAAATGAAACAAAATAGAAAGATTACGGACTATTTTAAAACGTTTCAAAGATTAAGAACTAAAATAAAACAAGTGATAAAGATTAGAGATGGATGCTCTATACAGACACATGGATCTGCCGACCGCCCCTGCTAACTACCAATGCTGAAAGGGACCAGATAATACCTTCCTCGTACGTGCACTGAGCGTTGTCTAATAGACAAGTGCATAGCCCGCCATTATCTCATATTATTTAATTCCCAAATGGTGTCGGCCCCTCCTTCCTCTTCAAATTCATCTCCCCAACTTGGTATTTATATGAGATATTTAACATTGAGGAAGGGAAGCACGTCAACGGCCCAAATTCACATCTATATCGGATCGATTTCGATTTCTTCCCTCTCATCTGTAATAATTTGGGTTGGATGCGGGGTTCTTTGTTCCGTCGTTGCTCAATCGTCATCGTCTGTTATAAATTGTAGTGCTTTTCTTATGAGGGAGGGTTTAAAGTCTGTGTTTTAGCTTTGCACGCCAACTGTTTGATTTTATTCCTGAGCGGGAAAGAGCGGAAGATGGTGGAAAAGAGTCAGGTATGGCAACCTTGTAAGAAGAAGAGGTTTCAGTAATCGTAAGCCAATAGAGACCAGGATACGGTGAGGGGGAGAAAGAAAGAGGAAGTGAGATCTGAGAGGGTAGTTATGGGGTCAAGAGGGGCGTCACCGGGTAGTGCAGGGGGTAGTGTTAGTAGTAAGACGAGGGTGGGAAGATACGAGCTGGGGAGGACTTTAGGAGAAGGGAACTTCGGAAAGGTGAAGTTTGCAAGAAATGTCGACAGTGGAGAGCATGTGGCGATCAAGATCCTCGACAAGGAGAAGGTTCTGAAGAACAATATGTTCCACCAGGTAAAAGAATTCGATCATCTCTGAGTTTGCTTTTATATTCTTCTCGTTAAAAGGGGTCGCTCTCTTATGGGTCTGCTTCTACTTTTTTTTTTTGGGATGTTTTTATATATTAGTTGTTTGATTGGCTATAGATTTCACTTTATCTGATTGGCCCCTTATCATGGTCATGCTTAATTGGGATCTAATGTGTAAGTTTAATTATTCATGAGATTTCGCTTGGAGCAGTCCATCAAAAGCAAACAACAACAACAACCCAGTTAATCCCGTTCTACAACGGGGTTTGGGAGGTCAGGATGTACGCACTCATACCCCGAACAGGTCGAGAGAGTGTTTCCGGTAGACCCAGAATAGTAGGACAATAGAGCCACATAGGAATAGGACACAGAGTAGGAAGCAGGGAATAGGGGAGTAGCACGGAAGTAAACAAAGGCACGAGAACACAGCTCAAATAAAAACTATAATATATGACACTAAACATCAGTAGTTCGAATGTTCCTCCTCCAGTGGTCTCTGTCCGAAGTCATATCCTCCGATAGGTTCAGCAGATTTAGATCATGTCTGATAACCTCCAACCAGCTCTTCTTAGGCCTACCTCTTCCCCTACGGAAGTCTCCCAAATTCAGAATTTCACACCTACGAACCGGTGCCGAAACAGGTCTCCTACTGACGTGCCCAAACCAGCGTAATCTGGACTCCCGCAATTTATCCACAATACTCGCAACTCTTATCTCTCTCCTGATCTCAACATTTCGGATTCTGTCGAGTCTCGTGTGCCCAGTCATCCATCTCAACATTCTCATCTCTGCAACTGACAACTTCTGTTCTTGCGCTTTAGTAATAGGCCAGCACTCAGAGCCGTACAACAAGGACGGTCTAACAACCATCTTATAAAACTTTCCCTTCAGTTTAGTTGGGACTTTTTTGTCACAAAGCACTCCCGACGCTCTTCTCCATCTAAGCCACCCAGTCTGAACTCGGTGTTCGATATCTCTATCAATACCTCCATCCTTTTGAACGTACGAGCCCAAGTACTTGAAATAGTCCTTCCTTGGGATTGTAACCTCCCCCAATGCAACTGCGGATCCCTGATCATGTCCCTCTCCAAAACTAAACTGCACATACTCGGTCTTGGTCCTACTCAATCTGAGACCCTTAGATTCTAGCACCACCCTCCAGTTTTCAAGCCTACGTGCCGAACCTGCTCTTGAGTTGTCCACCAGCACAATGTCATCTGCAAACAACATACACCAAGGGACCTCTTCTTGGAGTGGAGCAGAAAGACAGTCCATAACAAGAGTGAAAAGAAACGGACTCAGCGCTGAACCTTGATGAAGCCCCACCCGAACTTGGAAGTACTCAGAATCTCCACTCGGCGTTCTAACACTAGTCAAGGAACCCTCATACATATCTCTGATAGCTCTGATGTACGTCCCAGACACTCCTTTCTCAACCAGGCAACTCCAAAGCAAATCTCTCGAAACTTTGTCATACGCCTTTTCTATATCGATGAATGCCATATGCAAATCCTTTTTCCTGTCTCTGTGCATCTCGATCAAACGCCTGAGCAAGTGAATAGCTTCTATAGCAGTCCATCAAAAGCATGATTTGGAATTTGAATCTTGTGTTTTCATCAATCAGAAAAAAGACTAATATTCACAGTGCAGGTGCTAAAAATCATCCTACTCTTTAGTTGAATTCGGCCTAAGGGGTGGCACTGTAAGATAATAAAGTTGGTTAAGCCCAAAGAATTAAATAGTTTGATGTAAATAGTTTGATTGATTATTGTTCCATTGATTTCCTAACAAACCCTTTTTTAGCTTATCTAAAAGAAAAGGATAATTTGGCCTTGTGCATTAGTATTAGTCAAGCCTGCTGATATCTTAGCTTTTGATATAATTTTTCGGCTTGTGTAGATGTTTGAAGTAGCATAAACTGTGATATATTCCTTGTCTACATTCTACGTTTTAGTATCTAAATGGATGTCTCCTTTATTATATCTACCTTGTCACTCTTCTTATTTTGCCCTTAATATACCTGTACTTCCAAGAAAAAGGAAAAATATTGGAAAATGCAATTCCTAAAGTAAAGGGTTATGAGTTTTGGTACCTCCGAATGATTGAGGATGACTTTCTAATAAAATTCTTGCATTTATCACCAAAAGCTCCAGAGCTATCAAATTGTTGCAAGGAGTATACTGATATTTTTCTTTTTGGTGGCAGATTAAAAGTGAAATTTCGACCATGAAACTCATTCAGCACCCTAATGTCATCCATTTGCATGAGGTGAGAATTAAACTTGAGTGCCTGTTTTTTGGCAGGTTTTCAAGGTCTGCTTCATTGTTCTAATTCTAAACTATTCCTTAGTTAATATTTGAAGTCTTCTGCGTGGTGTCACCTGTGCCTTTTCGAATAGTCACCTTACACTTATGATAATGCTGCATTATTTTATAATTTCTACCATGAAATCTATTTTCCTTTTTAGATAACTACCTTTTCTTTTCCTTGTGGTACTGACTAGTATTTTATGTGTAGGTAATGGCAAGCCGGACAAAGATATATATTGTTCTAGAATATGTCACTGGTGGTGAACTCTTTGATAACATTGTAAGCTAATGAGTTTTCGAACTTCTTTTTCTTTTCTCCTTTTTGTTCCATTAGAAAGCATCGTAGTTTGGTAGCTGTGCATTTATCTATCAATTTGCATGTTGCTTGACCCAGGTAAGTAAGGGAAAATTAAAGGAAGATGAAGCAAGAAAGTATTTCCAGCAGCTGATAAATGCTGTTGATTACTGTCACAGCAGAGGTGTTTTCCATAGAGACCTAAAGGTGATTGATTCACAGCAATTATCCAATGCTTTTTACTCTACATATTGGTTTCTTGATACAAATTTAGTTACTTGACAATCTCGTTAACATTCTTTACATTTTACCCTGTTTTATACATATTTCCTTTGTCATTCTCTAACAGCCAGAGAACCTATTGATGGATGCACATGGAATCCTTAAAGTTTCAGATTTTGGATTGAGTGCACTAGCTCAGCAAGTTCGGGTGATTTTATTAAGCTCCTTAGCAAATGAAAAGTTTCCATTCTATATTTCTGTAGCTTTGATCTTGTTGAATCTTGTAAAGCTTTGCTGCTTTAGTTTATATTTTTTAATTGTTGTGCCCATTAGTTACCATCTAATATGATTTATCAATATTCTTCTTCAGGAAGATGGGTTACTACACACGACATGTGGAACCCCAAATTATGTTGCTCCAGAGGTTAACTACTCAACACATCCACATTTCTCTGTTAAACCATTTGTTTTTGTGTTGCTTCTCTTAACTTGTTCCTTTACAGGTTATAAAAAACAAAGGGTACGATGGAGCTAAAGCTGACTTGTGGTCCTGTGGTATTATTTTGTTTGTTCTAATGGCTGGGTATTTACCTTTTGAAGACACAAACCTCAACGCGTTGTATAAAAAGGTGATTTCATTCTATCCTGATTTAATTGTTTAGAGCTGGGAAATTTGGTAATTGGATGCATTACTTAAAGTTATATCAGAGGAGGCAATCGTCTATATTACTCACAAACTTAAAGATTAAGAATTCTGTACGAAACTTCAAACAACCAAATTGAATATCTCTCCTTCAAAATGCAGCCATTTCAATTTCTGCAGTTGTGGATTATGAATTTCAGTTAATTGACATACCTATCTATATGCCTCTATGGATTTATCTATTTTTTGAGTGTCGGATTTTAGTTAACTATGTTTGTTTTGTTTTGCTGAAACCTTCGATATCGCTCACAACTGGTTGCAGATACACAAGGCGAACTTCACTTGCCCACCATGGTTCTCAACAAGTGCAAAAAAATTGATAACAAGAATTTTAGACCCCGATCCTTCAACTGTAGGTTTTTTCACCGCTGCTTCTTTTCTATGATTTGATTTTTCTCTAAAAGAATAGTTGCACCATTTCGGAAGTGTATCATGATGATTATCTTCTAATTGATTGAATTTTGATGTCTCATTCTTTTTCCGGCCAACTTGGAACAGCGGATTACGATTGCTCAGGTGATTGAGAATGAGTGGTTTAAAAAAGGTTACAAGCCGCCTGTTTTTAAAGAATACTCCGTTAGTCTTGATGATATAGATGCTGTTTTTGATCAGACATCGGTAAGGTTTTACATGAATATTTTGCAGATATCATCTTTGGCTTCTTGTATATGCTGCACAGCAAATTTATCATCAATAATTCAATATGATGCCATAATTATTATTGATTTTACTCTGTGATTTTTCAATTGCTTCTCTTAACAAACAGTCATCTGGGGGACATTTTGTGGAGAGACAAGAAGAACAACCTGCTTTGCCTACATCACCTCTTACTATGAATGCTTTTGATCTCATCTCTACATCTCAGGGTCTTAACCTTGGCATACTGTTTGAAAACCAAATGGTATGTTCTGATGTTGACTAACATTTTGTGATCTTGATTTTATGTGATTACCGTTGATTATTATTAATTTGGTGGGTTTTTATGTTTATCAGGGACTTGCTAAGCTGGGAACAAGGTTTACATCCAAATGCTCCGCTGATGAGATTATAGCCAAAATTGAACAAATGGCTGAACCAATGGGTTTTGGTGTGAAGAAAAATAATTTCAAGGTGAGGTGATGTTTCCATTTTTTTTCACAACTTCTAATTCTTCATTGCTTCTCAATACTGAATCGCTTTTAGGCCGAGACAGAATTCTCTTGGTATAAACTCTATTTGAATTGTTTTTTGCTGCTTACTTTCACTATATGTTTCTGATCTAGTGCTTGTAGTTGCCAGTTATTCTGTTAAGACTTTTTTTAATATCCATTTGGTGGCTGTTATATTTTGGGGATGGTACTATATGCACCCAGTAGAGGTGCTATATGCACTCCAAGGGACGGACCTAGGATCCGTTCTATCCTTAGACTGGGGTCCCGTAATCATGGTGAGTTGTTGAAAAAAGACGCGACGGATCCAAGATCCGTTTAGGACAAATGGATCCAAGATCCATTCATTATATAATCCAAACACTTTAAAGTCTTTTAAAAAAACAAAACAAACGGATGTACTATGATCTGTCCATATGCTTTTTAAACGAAAAAAAAAACTCAAAACTCACGGATCTGCCCATTCTTTTGTTTTCTTTTTTTTGGTAAGGAATTTGTTATTGAACATAGTGAACGATTGAACGGATCTTGAATCCGTTTGTCCGAACGGATTTATGATTCGTTCATATTTTTTTCAACAATTCGTTGGGATTATATGACACGTGTCAGTCTAAGGATTGAACGGATCCTAGATCTGCCCCTTGGGAATGTGTATAGCACCTACAACAGGTGCTTATAACCATCTTGTATATCGGTCATTTTCTTATCCATTCAAGTTGAGACTTCATCTCTGTGAGGACTCTTTTTGTCGGATAAATGTATGTCCTCGTATCTGCTTCTTATGAAACTCTTTTAACTCTCAGATGAAGCTTCAGGGAGAGAAAAGTGGACGCAAGGGTCAGCTATCTGTTGCAACAGAGGTCTGTACGCTAACATTTATCATCATCTCAATAGCTACTTAAGCGATTGATTGACACACTCTCCTTTCAATTTGAGCCTTTTCTTGATAGTCTCAAAGATAAGACCATTCTTTCTCGTAGATCTTTGAAGTCGCCCCTTCCCTGCACATTGTCGAGCTTCGCAAGTCCAAAGGAGATACCCTTGAATTTCAGATGGTGAGCTTTTAAGATTCATGACTATTCAAATTCATCAACTTGATTGCTGATGCATGTGGGTTTCACATGCTCTAGGGTTCTTTCCTAGTATGTGAATAATGTGATGTGTACTTCACATGACTCCAACTTCTATTTATGAGGCTTAGTTTGGATGACATTATAAGCTGTCCGTCCAATGGCCCTATAGGCTATAGCCGTGTCAACTAGGCTAACTGACATCTAAGATTCCAAGTGGTATAGAAATACTTGTTCTCCTCTGATACGACGAAGAACAACTACCCTGATCCCAGATTTTGCAACAACCTTAGTTTCTAAAATGCCGCTTTATATGCTGTGGATGTGATCAGTTCTACAAAAGCCTGTCTACTGGGTTGAAAGACGTCATCTGGAGAATGGGAGACGAGATCAAAGAGGAAGAAACCGTCAAGAAGTAGCACATGGTAATCTATTATCTATGCATATACTCATACATCATACATTTATACACATATACACACGCATTCGGTTTGATCAACCATGTAATAGTTTGCACACTTTGCTTTGTGCAGGTTGTGATTTCAGAGTTGAAAATTGTAAAGAGAATAAAGGCGTGTTGTTTGCAGAACCTATCTTCTGCAGTGTGTGTTTATATCAGTGTGAAGAGATGCCCTTGGTGTTCTTGGCGACGCCCAACTTACCTACTCATTATCTGTAAATACTCCAAAGTTGAACTACCTCAACATGTATAAATATCCCAGAGAATTGAATGTGCGTGTGCTGTGTGCAAATCCGTTTCTTTCTTCCGGCAATGGCATTGTTTTTTCATAGATAAATGTCATAACTGCATCCGAGTTTCAGTTAGGACTCGGATAGGGAACGAGTTAACATGAGTGTGATTCTTGTGAACTTTTGAGTTCTTTCATTCAGTTATTGTTGCCCACTTGTGCATTCGATTTCGTAGAACCTGACGTATTCATTTGAAAACCAAGTCGATTTTCCGTTGTTTCGATCTCGTCATTGCAAGTGTATAGCCCCTCGTACTCACCAGTAACAGACTACACATATGCAATGATTCAAGAATCCGACCCAAAGTCAGTTCATCCAAAGCAATGAGCAATGTTGGCAAGCTGCCAAGTGACTAACTACTGAGGGAAAGAACGCCGATAGGAGATGGTGTTCGATTGCAAGACCGCCCTCGTACGGCTGTTAAACCACCATTGCAGGACCTTGAAAGAGCTGAAACAAGTCCAAGCTCAAATCACTACCTCTCCCCTCACCGACTCCGACCGTTTCTTCCTCACAACTCGCCTGGTGTTCTTCTGCGCGGTCACCGAATTCGGCTCCATTGACTACGCATCTCGTGTTTTCCGACAAATCGACAGACCAAACGCCTTCGTCTACAATGCCATGATCAGGGGCTACTCCTGCAATTCAAGCGGTTCTGGCTCCCAATCTTTGCTTCTGTACAAGAAAATGTTGTGCAGTGCAGTTTCCCCTGATAACCTAACTTTTCCCTTTCTGATTAAGGAGTGCACTACGAGGGGTGATCTTGCCACGGCTGGGGCTGTTTATGGGCATGTTGTGAAGCTCGGTTTTCACAGTGATGTGTACATTGAGAATTCCATGATTAGTTTGTATTGTGAGTGTGGGGCAATGGGTAGTGCACGGAAGGTGTTCGATGAAATGTCTAAGAGAGACATTGTGTCTTGGAACGCGATGATTGTTGGCGGGTTTAGAAACGGTTTCTCTGATTTCGCGTTGGATTTGTTTAGGAGGATGGAGGGGAGGAGTATGTATACTTGGAATTCGGTCATAACGGGGTGTTTTCAAGCAGGCCGTGCAAGGGAAGCTCTGGAAGTTTTCCAGGAAATGATGAGCGAAGGTGAAGCTGAACCTGATAAGATAACTATTGCGAGTGTCCTTACAGCGTGTTCTTCAATTGGTGCGATTGATCATGGGAAGTGGGTTCATGGTTACTTGAAGAGGATTGGGTTGGATTTGGATGTGGTGATCGGCACGGCTTTGATTGATATGTATGGGAAATCAGGGTGTGTGGAGAGAGCTGTTGAAGTGTTTGAAGAAATGAAAGAGAAAGATGTCTTGGCATGGACTGCAATGATATCGGTGTTCTCGTATCATGGGTATGCTAGAGAGGCCCTGGATCTTCTTAAAGACATGGAGATGCATGGGCTAAAACCAAACCATGTGACATTTGTTGCTCTGCTGTCAGCTTGTGCACATTCAGGCTTGGTCGATGAAGGCCGGTGGTGCTTTCATGTGATGAGGCATGTTTATTCGATTGAACCACAGGTTTATCATTATGCATGCATGGTTGATGTACTCAGCCGAGCTGCACACTTCGAGGAGGCTGAGAGAGTGATTGAGAGCATGCCAATGCACCCTGATGCATTTGTCTGGGGAGCTCTACTTGGAGGATGTCAAGTGCATCGGAATACAGAGTTGGGGGAAAAAGTTGCCCTCAAGTTGATTGATTTGGATCCTTTCAATTATGCTTTCTATGTTAATTTGTGTGATGTATACGCCAAAGCAGGTAGATTTAATGAAGTTAAGAAGGTAAGAGCTTTAATGCAGAAAAAGTGCATAAAGAAAGAAGTCCCTGGATGCAGCATGATCGAAGTTGATGGCATTGTGTATGAGTTCTCGGTAAGGGGGGCAAACGAAGTTATGATGGAGGAGATAGTTTTGGTTCTCGAGGGGTTAGTGGGTCAGATGAAGCTCAATATGAAGTTGGATGATATTGATAGCAGGGATTAGTTGGTTGTTCTTTAAATGTGGATTCTTTTTCTTGGACTTCTGAGCCACTAGAGCAGCCCTTTGAAGATTTTGCCCAGCAATGACATCTGAAGTCCGAGTTTTCTTGTAGATACATGTCAAAGAAAACAACACTCATGAAAGGTATTTTGAACCTTGGGACTTGCAAGTATTCTTCTACTCTTCACTTACAAAACCTAGGCGATATACTTGTAGCACACAGCCACTTACTGAGCTGCACATTAGCTGACCACTTGAACATTTGGTTTGCAAATCAAACTACTTAGTCATGCCTTCTGTTACATAATAGCATCTGTTCTTCAAACATGCCACTAGACTCATCCTTGTATGGTTGCATATACAGTTGCCTGATGCCTTTCTGATTGTGCTAATTTTAGATTGTTTGATGCCTTTATGACAACCATATTCCTTGACAGAGAAGGGCTTCAGGTTTGGGCTTCCTGAGTTCTAAAAGTGATTTGTCTGGTTTACCTTCTTTGACCATGATTTGTGTATACGGGCAGATAATAGAGCCTATACTGTAATTCTTAATTATGTAATGTTTGACGATGCCTGAATTTGAATATTGTTCTTTTTTAAAAACGGGGTGGCGGGACCGAGCTACTATATAAACAGCTAACGTACAAACGGGGGGCGGTTGTTTAACAGCTACCCATTTGCGACATCACTGTTCCAATATAAAATTCCTCTTCTCTTCTATCTCTCCCTGTGAGATTTGAGGGGAAAGTCGGAAATGGAAGCCATCGACAATAAAGAGTCACCGTCGTCGGCGTTGATCTTTCTAGGAACGGGGTGTTCAAGTGCTGTTCCTTACGCCATGTGCTTGCTTCAGCCTCGCCCTCCTCCTTGCTCCGTTTGCTTCCAATCTCTCTCCGTCCCCCCTGAACTCAACCCTAATTACAGGTCATTTGCCTCATATTCTATCTATTTCTTTCATTTTCATTGATCTGTGCTCTAGCTCGGTTCATGGTTTTGAATCTTAGTTGACTGATCTTTCTATTTCTTTCAGTTGATCATCACGATCATGTTTGATTTTGCTACATGTCTTTTTTTTTTTTTTCTGTTGTTGTTGTTCTTCCCGATTCCTTCCTTTTGCAAGGGGAATTAGTTTATGCTTCGTCCATCTATTATCTTGCAAAATCACTACTCCATCCCAATCAAATTCGTGCTTGTCTTTGTCCTTGGGTTTTTGTAGTGAATCAGTTTGAGAGCTTTTTTTTTGGGTTAAGTTTGCCGGAGATTGTCATGTTTTTAAAAATTAAAAAGAAATTTTATCTATGTTAGAAAGGTTATGCATCACATATTCACACATATATTATAAACAAAGGTTGTGCATAGATTTTATTACTAATAGCATGCGTTTGCAAGAATGTACACATTCGTATCGATCTTAGTTTAACTAAATGAAGTAATTAACTCGTTGGAGTATGATATATGGTTAGTGATCAGTCTCTTGTTGCCCTAAATGTTTGGTAATTTTGTGCACTTGCAGATGCAACACGTCCCTTCTTATTAATTATAGGCAAAATAATGGAAAGCAGAACTATATATTGATTGATGTTGGGAAGACATTCAGGGAGCAAGTACTTCGATGGTTCACTCATTATAAGATCCCTCGAGTAGATTCAGTGAGTGCATATTTCTTTTGGGCTTTAGTGTTTACTATAAGTCGACAGTGTGTCGACATATATCTTACCTACTATTAGTTGTCTGTCATCTTTGGACTTGAAGCATCATTGCACATCCTGGAGGGCAGAGGCAAATTTAGTCAAGCTTGTAGTTGGTATTCTTATACTGACTTGAAAGTTTGGCATTTTTCAAAATACTACATTATAGTGTAGCTCCATTTATCAATCCCTGTCTAGGATGTCTTTTTAAGACCTTGATTTGGGGAGAAAAACACTGAAATGATGGAAAATGCGCCCACTACAAGGTATCCAAGTTTATTTTTGAGGGAGTATATTTGCTTAAAATTTGGGGGCCCAAAATCCTCTATTTTTATTTGTTTATTTATTTATTTCCAGTTTATTTGAATATGGTGGACTATACCAGTGGCTGGTCCAATCTAGTACGGTTCATCGAACACTGGATAATTGTAAATGCAGACACATTTTCACTTTAAATCTCTAAACTTGCTTATATATTACTGCAAAGATATAGTTGTTGCAGTCTAGACTCTAGAGGCATCAGGCACAGTGTAAAAATAAAAGCCCTTTCAGGGAAAACTGTGAACTCATATGCATGAATACAGTAGTTCAAAACTTTGTAATTCCTTGTATGAATTAATTAGAAAAAGAATTTTATGGTTGGCTATTCCATCATTTCAGAGGTTCAAATACTAATTTAATTATCCTGGGGTGTACTAATTCTTATTCTTTCTTTTTTTCTGAAGATTTGGTTGATGTACTGAAATATCTGCTGGCGGAATTGTTGAAAGTTCAACTACTGGCTAATCACTGACATTTGTCCTGTAGATCATATTAACACACGAACACGCTGATGCAGTTCTAGGTCTTGATGATTTAATTGCCATTCTACCATCCAATTATACAGATAGTTTGAATCCCACTCCTATATATATTTCTGAAAGTACTATGCTCAGGTATTAACTCAATCATTTCTCAAAGCCATCAATATTTCTTCTGTACCTCAATTTTCATTTTATATATAGATAAAGAATTGTTGAATTTTAGACATTGTTATTTTTTCCTTTAATTTATTTTAATAACAGGATACATGAATGTTAAAGTTTTTATTTCTATTTTTTTTTAATCTCAGTCATGTCTGTTTAACTCAATTTTGAGCGTGCTCGATCTGGTTCATACTTATTTGCTTGCAGTCACTGGCGAGTAAATTTTTGTCAATTCTTTTGGTAAATGTGCATGTAATTATTGTGTGTGACTTTACACATTGGAGTTGAGGCTTCCTTTTGTAAACTTTTCATCTCAGTGATTAATCAGCTCACTATGGAATTTGTATTAAGCTAGACATTATTATATTTCTATCAAGTGACATTGCTTATAAGATCTCCTTTTCAGTTTTCACTTATGTGTTATATGAATTCACCGCAGAAAATTGTTGTATGCTTTTTTCTCTTTCCTTTTTCCCCCTTTATTGGTGTAAGTGGATTTTAGCAAACAGAACAAAGTTTTCAAATTTTTTTTTGGTTTTGAAAAAGTATTGCAGTGAAATTACCTCACCTGGTACAGAAGCCACTCAAAGAAGGTCAGTTTGTTGGGGAAGTTGCTCAGCTAGATTGGAGAACAATTGAAAGTGATTGCAATAAGCCATTTATTGCATCAGAGCTACAGTTTATTCCTCTTCCAGTAACTAGCTATCACTCTGTTAATTCATTTCACACTTTGGGATCATCTCGCTTCTGACTAACTATGACATTTTGGCAGGTGATGCACGGTGAAGACTATATTTGTCTGGGTTTTCTGTTTGGTGAGAAATGCAAAGTAGCTTATGTATCTGATGTTTCCCGCTTTCCACCAACCACAGAGCACGGTGAGTCTTTTATCCTACATTCCTACCCCTCAGGAAAGGGAAAAGAGTAAGTCGAAAATAAAGGAAAGATTTCGTTGGTTATTTTATTTTAGTTGAAATGCAGCTCCAGAATTCATAACCTTTCGTTTTTTTTCTTGTTATTTTTTCAGTTGGTCTTTTTGTTTTCACTTTGGTGCTGATAAAAAATAGTTTTACCACAGCTCAGTCTAGTTTTGCTGCACTTGAATGGCCATAATCTCTCATATTTCATTAGTTTCTTTGATTCCCACCATTGTCTTAACTGCATCCAAATACTATTACAGTGTAGGACCCGGGTTGAGAGTTGCGTGTTAGAAGATGATCTGGGTTTTAAACTGTGCAAAATGCTAAACTTGCTATTTAGGCTCCATTGATCATGCTCTCCTATTATTAAACTGTGCAAAATGCTAAACTTGCTATTTAGGCTCCACTGCATTCTACATAGTTATTCTGTCTAGTGACAGTCATTTGGGAGGTTTTTTTCATCTGCAGTTATTTCGAAAAATGGAGCTGGTCAAGTGGATCTCCTTATTTTGGATGCAAATACTCCTGTAGAGGTCAGTGGAACTTGTATAGCTTATCAGCTAAGCTTCGTAATACTTATTGAGCTGCAAACATTCTGCTAGACTAGACTCATCCTTTCATACATGCATATGTAATTGTCTGATGCCTTCCTGATTTTGCCAAATCTTGCCTTTTAGTTGATTACGCTTGTTGATTGTTTGTCAAGGTTTCTTCTTAAATTTGCTAGTTGCTACTTGCTATTACTTTTTTTTGCTGACCGTACCTAGAAAATGACCCCAAGTTACTGTACATTTGCATCTGCCATTACTGTTTAGATGACATTCTTACTGTGCTTTTCTTTTACTTGCCAAAACGCAGATCTCTTCACGTAGCACTCACTTTTGCCTTTCTCAGGTCGGTTGAGTCTCAAGAACATTAATAATAAGATTTGATCCATTTATTATATATTCATTTCCCAATACTGATGCCCACTCTACCTCCCCTGAAGACACTGGATGCGATCAAGAGGATATGTCCTAAAAAAGCTCTGCTGATTGGCATGAACCATGACTTCAATCACCAGCGCTATAACGTTTATCTTGATGAGTGGTCCAGAAGGTAAGCTAAGATTCAATGCACATACATACATATAGAATCTTCGGTATCCTGCAGAATCCAACTAGCATGTTGCATTGCCATCTGCTGTATTTACTTGACGATAAGCTAATAGTAACGGTTCTAGTTTGTCCTTGTATGGTTTCTCTCAGGGAAGGCATTCCGGTGCAGCTAGCTCATGACGGTCTAAGGATCCCAATAGAACTCTGATATGCCAAGAGGCTTTGGGTTGAGCTTGCTCATTGTTTTGAGTTCACACGAATGCATCAACCGGGTATGGCAATTAGTTGGCAACCATGTTTCCTTGACAGGATCGGTTTGCTTTTCTTTGATACGAAAATGGACTGACTCTCTGAATCACCTACTCTGACCGGTTAGGGTGTGTATGTTGCGTTTTACAGTTTTACTAGTTGATCTATATGCTCGTACATGACGCCTGAATTTGAGCTCTATGCTTTGATTGAAATCCTCAGTACGTCTTTTTTTTTTTGGATTGTACTCCCTATGGCGGTTTCTGCGTGTCGACTCATCGGGCTCTCGAGATCAGACTCGACTCTTTACTTAATAAAAAAAAAATATGGGATGTGATATCATTTGACTTTCCACAATTCTGATCATTCGATAATCGATAACTCAACAACGTCAAATTATTTAACGTTGTTCGATAAAAAGGACAATAATTTGAAAGGCGCTATAATTCCCTCATTGAATTTTAAATAAAAGCAATGAGAATAAGCAATTTGACAACTTGACATTGGCCCCTATCAGAGATGTACAAAGAGACGAAGACGACTTTAAAAGCTAACGTGAGCCACGTGGCGTTCCCAAGTCCACCGACATGACGTCACCCTCTGGCGCTCTTCATTCCTTCTCCCATCTCGCATATTCCTTATTAATACTTTCTTCCCTCCGGTTTTCCTCACCCAGATCTTCGAGCTTTGAGGAATGGAGAACGGCAATGGCGGAGGAGATGGCAGGTCGGCGCTGATTTTCCTCGGGACAGGTTGTTCGAGCGCTTTGCCCAACGCGATGTGCTTGATCCAGCCGTCCGATCCTCCCTGCCACGTTTGCTACCAGTCCTTGTCCCTTCCTCCTGATCAGAACCCTAACTACAGGTCCACCTCTACAGACTACTGTGTTCTTCATTCAACTTTTCTTTGATTTTTCGGTTTCCCTTCGCGGCATTTTCATTTGCGGCCTTATGAACTAGGTGCCCACTGATCGGTGGTATAGATCTAGTCTAAACAGCAGGTAGAATTAGATTGAGTACCGTATTTTATGCGATGAAATCGGAGATTCCTCTAATGTATCTACTTTCGGTGATGCTACTCGATTCCCAATTGTATTGTGCCTACAGAACGACCTGGTATTAGTATTAGTAATGTATTTGCAATTTGGTGGTGGATGAGATCAACATGTGTAGTCTTATAGTGTCTAGTTCAGAATTTATGGATTCTGCTGTTTTCTTTGTTGTGATTATCTACTGCATATAGCTAAATCTGCTAATAGCTGGTACTAGAACTCCCCTGAATGCGATGAGCTGGTGATTTTGATCTTATGTCTTTCTCTCTTTCTAATCTGTAAGCAACCTATCATTCCTACTAATCTTAATGTGTTACTTTCTTGCTGTGCAGATGCAATACCTCTCTTCTTATAGACTATTGCCGTGATAATGGTGATCACGGTTATATACTGATTGATGTTGGAAAGACATTTCGTGAACAAGTGCTCAGATGGTTTACTTTATATAAAATTCCCCAGGTTGATTCGGTGAGTTTAAACTCTGGTATTTGAGTAATTTGAATGTCTCTCTGTAAGATGTTGATACTTGATAGTATTCTATTCTGTTGATGTCCAGAGAATTATATATGATTACTTGATTCCTTCATATAGCTTACAAGTTCATGATTGTTGGACTCTGTAGTAACTGTTGTTGAATTCTTGTGGAAATCAACATTCAATGGAAAACATCCCCGCTAAAATTGGAATCATTCAGCTCTGATTTTGAGTTTTCCTCCAATTTGATCTCTTTACATTTGGAGGACAAATGTTTTGAAGCTTTTTTCAATTCTTAAATTTTATTGTCATGTATCCTTGGTCCTTCAAATTCCTGTTTTTAAGCTTAAGACCAATGACTCTTATATTTGCAATGAAGATGAATAATTTGACAATGCTCCATCAAAAGGTTGACCCTGTTGACTTTGCTGAACTTTGTCTACATTAGAAAAACTATCTTGCTTGAAAGTTATATTATGCTGTTTTGTTCTTTTTTCCTTGGTGAGAAGTGTAAAGTTTACACTGTAAACCATTTGAGAATACATTGTTTTCCACTTTAACATATTTCATTTAAAACTTTTTAGAACTAATTGATGATTTCATCTCATGTTTGGCTGCAAAGAACGTGTTCTTTTTCTGAATCCTCTTTAACAATGTGCTCTTACAGGTAATATTGACGCATGAGCATGCTGATGCTATTCTTGGTTTGGATGATGTGCGCGCTGTGCAGCCATATAGCCCTACAAATGACATTAGCCCAACTCCTATTTACCTTACCCAACATTCTATGAGCAGGTATCAGTGTTATATCTGAATGATGTTGGATTGGACTGTCCTATCACCAATATTTCCGAGTACCCGGTTCGGAATCAGTTCAAACATTATTTTTAATTTTTTTTTGAAAATTAGTTATATTCAACATATTACATCAATCAGTGTATGCCAAAAGGTTTCATCTTTCTAAGTGAAATCCTTCACCTTTGATAAAGAAATACAATTGTCTGTGAGGCAGTACCTTGCTCAAGTGTTTAGATTCATGTGATTTAAAATATGCTGTCATTCTTGTCATCGGATGTTTAGGTTCATTTAATTTGAAATCTGTTACCCTGGGATGCATGTCTTGGACCAAAGTTCTCGACTATTTCATAGATTCTTTTGTGCAGATTTGTATGTTCACTAGAAAGTGAATGCAATTTTGACGCTGAAGTTGTGGCTGAAGTTTCTTTATAAAGATTCTACCTCAATTGCGCTCAAAGATGAAGTTTGAAGTGCTTATACTAGGATAAGACGATCTCAAAGTCCTTGAATTGTAACGTTCTGGTTCTTGAACAGCCATCTAGTTACACCATATTGGATTAGTAGGATTTTATCAACTTACTTTAATTTCTCAACTGATAGATGAGAAAATTACATTTTAAAATTTCAATTTCCTGGCTAGAAGTGTTACTTTAACATTAGTTGATTGAAGTCCCGAAGTAAAAACAACTAGGAATATGATCTGCTTCAGAAATTTGTAGTAACTTACTGCCAAGGTGGCATATATCTTCTTCAGAAATTTGTGGTAATTTCCTGGGTAGAAGTGTTACTTTAGTAGTTTTTTTTATGCTCGTTTAAACTTAGAGAAAACACACATATATCTTTCAGTAATGAATGGCCAATATAGGAATGAAGGGAATGCATGAGGTGCACCCAAAAACAAAAGGAAAGAAATTCTAGTAAGAAGTAAATTTATAAGCACAATAAGTAGATGGATCATTTTCTTTGTTTCTTCGCTTTCTTAGATCATTCTATATGCCTGTTTAAAATTTTGATTTATCCTATCTAGTTCTCATTTATGTTTATATTAAACAGTATTGAAACAAAATTCCCATACCTGGTCCAGAAGAAGCTTAAAGAAGGTCAAGAAATAAGAAGAGTGGCACAGCTTGATTGGAAGATAATCGAAAGCAGTTGTGATAAACCTTTTGTCGCATCAGGGCTGCGATTTGTTCCTTTACCTGTAATTTGCTCTGGATATAATCCCTTTGCATCCTTTTCTTCCTCTCCTTTTTCACGGATCTTGTTTGTCACTAGTTATTGATTTCTCCAGGTGATGCATGGTGAAGACTATATTGCTCTAGGCTTTCTCTTTGGTGAGGCATATAAAGTAGCATATGTATCTGATGTTTCACGATTTCTTCCTGATACTGAATTTGGTAAGTTGTTTTCTACGCTGTATTTTTAGTTGATATTTGTTTTTTTAGTCTTTGCTTAGTGCTTTTGTGATATTGAGGTTCTTTTTTGGATATGAAATCTTGCTACTTCTGACTGCATCGTTTATGTAAAATGATGTTGTATACATGCTATAAATGAAACACTTCTTGGTGAGTAATGGATTACCAATATTGATATGATTATGTTTAATTTCACAGCTATATCAAAAACAGGAGGCGGGCAAGTGGACCTTCTTATCCTAGACACACTTTACAGGGTCAGTGATCTAAAATTTCCATATTTGTCCTTTGTTCAAACTTGATCCTTATCACTGCTTGATTATTATTTGATCCTCTGTGTGGGATAAAAGTAGTGGATCTATTAGAGGCTATCCTGAAGAAATTACTAACAGCCATTGGAGTGGTTTGTGTTCTCCATAATATTTGAGCATCCTGAAGAAATTACTAACAGCCAGTGGAGTGGTTTGTGTTCTGCATAATATTTGACTTCTTTGTCATCTTGTTTTGATATCGTTTCATATTTGGTATGGTAAAACCAGCCTTTCCGATTGTTGGAGAAGCTGCTGTTTATTGAGTCTTAGCTGCATTTTATCCTACACTAACAGCCATGTGCGATGTTCTGTTTAACTAAAAGAGGAATATGCTATTAGAAATGTAGAATCTTACAGTATTAGATACTACACTCCAAATGCAATATTTTTGTTCCGCATCATTTCATTTAATAGGTTATTAATTTTGTCATGATGCTTCAACAAGGATATATAGGAAGCTTGACTCTGTTACGTGTTATTTCTGGGCATGTACTTTTGAAGTAGGGATAGAATGGAAATGAATCTGTTATTAAGGTTCATTCATCAAACTTGGAAATCGTTCTTACATATTTATTCTGTTTTTACCCCTCTTCATTCTGCAGACTGAATCTCATAATACTCATTTTTGCTTTGATCAGGTGAGCTTTATACTCTTGCAATTGTGTTGGATATGTCTTGATAATTTTTCTCATCTAACGGATACATTTTATATTTTCTTCTCAAAAGACTCTTGATGCAGTTAAGCGAATCTGCCCAAAACGTGCTCTGTTGATTGGGATGACCCATACTTTTGATCATGACAGGGATAATGCATTTCTTAATGAGTGGTCTAGTAGGTACTGAATTTTGTTTTTCAACTTTTGGTGTGGAAGTAAATGACTGTCAATGTGCATAGCATGCGAAAATGATAAATAATTGTCATGTCATGTCTTATGTATGATGTCTTCTAAAAGAAGGTTCTTTTTGTGCCTGAATAAGATTTCTTTTTTAATTGAAGTGTTGTCCATTCTTCATGATGCTGAACATGTGACATGTCCATGCTATATGATTTTGCTCATTCACATTGAGGTATCTGCTTTCTAAAACCACTTTGTCAAATATAATCCTATCAGTATTTCATTGGGATACAAGAGTGCTTTGGCTTCATAACTTACTCGATTCAAGCAGTGACTTAAAGCTGTCTAATTTGTCTCAGTATCTTTTTTTTACCGAGTTTGACAGAAGACTCTACATGATTGATTTCCTTCACTTTGCCTAAGTATACTGTTACATGGTTGATCTTTCCTGGATTTAACTTGGCAAGATTTCTTTGTGAAAAAATCACTGTTCATTCGTTTTTCCAGGGAAGGTATTCCAGTGCAGCTAGCACGGGATGGCTTACGAATCGCTGTAGATCTCTGAGAAGGTAAGCTTTCCAACCAATTTTGTAACATTGTATCTTTAGGTTTTAACACCTAACAATCATCTGCCCATGTGTTAGCTTCAATGAAACAGATCATTCATCCCTCTTTTTTTCATGCAGTTCACATACTGACTCAAACTTGCCAGAAAACCTATTGACCGTGCACTAGGATATATAGACCACTTGTTTCTTGCAGTTGCATACTATTGGCATCATTGAAAAGTATATTGATAAGGTACACGAGCTTTGGTCATTTGATATTTGTCCATCTGCTTGTTTTTTTTTTCCCGCACATTCACATAACCAATGATAAATAGGCTCCGTATCTAAAATCTAAACAAGACATTTGTACTACTCCCTCGAGTCCCCAAGCACCTTGTCTCTGGAACTGTATTCCCATCATTGTCATTCCATTCTTGAACGACATGGGACGCTGTAGTAAGGAAAATAGTTGATTGTTTGAATCGAAGACATTAGCCAACAGTAGCCGGGGTGTCACAGCCTATTTCAGGAGCTGATGAGCAAACAGATGAATGAATATGAATGGACTCAACTTAATCAAGAGGAAGAAAACCTGTTCAGCCATGTTGTGCCTTCATCTATCCTTTGGTTATGTGTATAAATGTCGTGTCTTTTTTTTTTTTTACGCAAATCATGTCTATTTCTTTCGATTATCAATATTTTGCAAATATCATCTACTTAAACTGTCATCTACCAACCATGTTTATGGTTGGTATTTCAGGAACAAAACATTATTCGATAGCATCAATCCTGACATAAGACGCATTCTGTCTTTTGTAAATGATCAAATACTTACCTGGAAAATATCTCACATAGATGAAAGTAAACAAGATATACAACTACACACGAACGTGGAACGAACTAAAACAATATCGAAAAGGAAAAGAACCAAATGGGAAGTTCCTCCTATTGGCACGTACAAACTAAATTTTAACAGTTCTCTACCCTCTTCTGGGATGGGCTCTTTTGGATTTATTCTAAGAGACCACAAAGGTACCCCTATTTACAGTGGTTCGGGGGTCTCACCTTTTAGCTCTGTTTGTGGCTCTGAGAGCCTGGGGCTTTGGCGGGGTCTTCTAGCCGCCAAGGATCTAAACATCAGAAACCTGATTATTGAAAGAGATAACTTAACAATTATAAAAAGCCTTAAAGGTTTGGGGAAGCCTACTGGAGATTTTGAAATGATTGTCTCGGACAGTCTAGTCTCGCTGGGTTTCTTTGGTTCTGTCGAGATTCGTCATTCTTCCGAGAAGCAAATTCTGTGGCGGATCGCCTATCGCGTATTAGCTATGCTTCACACGGACCTTTGATGCCTGGTGACTCTCTGTTACGTTTTCTCATCCGCAAGGATGTTCTTGGCTGATAGGGCTTATCTCTATGGAACCATGTTTATTCTCCTACTGTCATATGTATGATGTATCAAATTGATGAAAAATAAGTTTTCATGCCATTAAAATTACCGTGATATTTAAAACATTTGTTTTGATTCCGAAGAAAAGTGGGACTGAACGACCCATGGTCAAGAAATTTAATCAAACGTATTTTGTTGCTAACGAAGTAACGATCAATTGAATCATTTTGCTGGTTTTTCTCCTATGGTATATCGGTGTGAATTGTTGGATGTATTTGACCAGTTGTCGAAAAACTGAGTGAACTTTGAACATGGATTTAAATTTCCCAATTTTAAACCTATAAAATTTCTAATTAGAATTATAATACAAATAACGGTTCGCCTAACCTATGTTCATGGCCTAAGATAAAACAAAGTTAATTTTCTCTGAATTCGATTATAATTCTGAATTTAGTGTTTATCTTAGGCCATGAACATGGCTTGTTGATTTAATAATAGAAGGAGACTCTAAGATTATCACTGACTATCTAAGATCACAAGTTGGATGTCCTTGGGAAATAGAAATGGTTATGTCAGATATCTAAAGCCTTATCCAAGGATTAAGGAACGTTAGTGTATCACATATTCCCCGTATTGGTAACCGGGTAGCGGATAAGGTTGCACACATTTGCTACTCTAACATGGGGCCTGAGCTATACCTAGATACAGATCTTCTGGACCTCATCCGACAGGATGCTTTCGGATAGGGTTCCCCATCCGAATTTTTACCTAATAAAAAAAAAATAAAAATAAAAAATGAACATGGCTTGTTGCGACCTAGAAATAAAAACGTTGGAAGAAATTATATAAAAATAAATAAAATAACAGCTGATTGTAAAATAACAGTATATGATGCATTTTAGTTTGTTTTTGAATAATATATGATTTGTAATAATTTTAGTGGTAAATATAAGAATCAGATTGTTTGTACTTGTAATCGTACTTAGTTTATCTGATTTCTTGCTTTATTTACAACAAAACTCGGATCCTCCTTTTATAGTGGAGGTCCAACCCCATAACCACAAAAATATCCCTGATTTTGGAGGATATTTTACCATAAGGTGAAATATTCACCGCATAATAAAATATTACAACACCCCCCCCCCCTTGAATATTCACCTTATGTCATGAATCCACCCCATGAATATTCACCTTATGTCATGAATCTAAGGGATTTCACACAAGTTTAATATTATTATACGCATTGATGGTGCTGCCTCATTAAAAACATTGTCAGGAAAAACTCAGTGGAATAAAAACCTGATTGAAGGAAAAATGAGTGCAACGCGTATAATTCTCCCCTCGATTTGGACATGCTTAATGAGCTTCTCGAAGCCGAAATATTCCGATTTTGTGCACAAGTTGCTCAAACTTCTTGGGAAGTAATGACTTGGTGAACAAGTCGACGAGGTTCTTATCTGATCGGATTTGTTGGACTTCAATCTTTCTTTTCTTCTCAAGTTCATGAGTAGAGAAGAATTTTGGCGATATGTGCTTAGTCCGATCTCCTTTGATATAGCCTTCCTTCACTTGAGTGACACATGCAGAGTTGCATGTCTTCGTATATCATGGTTGGACTACCTTTGATGGACTTGATTCCAGATTCCTTCTGTATATAATTTATCATCGATCTTAGCCACACACATTCTCTTCCTGCTTCGTATAATGCTATCAATTCGGCATGGTTTGACGATGTAGCAGCCAGAGTTTGCTTTGTTGATTTCCATGATATGGTTGTATCTCCATAAGTGAAGACATATCCATTTTGAGATTTAGCCTTGTGTGGGTTCGATATATATCCTGCATCTGCATAACCAATAAGAGTGGCATTTGGGCAGTTTTGGTAAAAATAAACCAAGATTATGTGTACCTTTGAGATAACGGAACAAATGTTTAATTCCGTTCCAATGTCTCCTTGTTGGAGTTGAGTTGTATCTTGATAACAAGTTTACAGCAAAGGTGATATCGGGCCTTGTATTGTTGGCCAGGTACATCAAGGCAGCAATAACACTTAAGTATGGTGTTTTTGGGCCTAGTATTTCCTCGCCGTCTTCTTGAGGACGGAATGGGTCATCGTGTATATTTAGAGAGCGAACGACCATGGGTGAGTTCAATTGACGAGCTTTATCCATATTGAATCTCTTCAGAATTTTCTCGGTATAATTAGATTGATGGACAAAAATTCCATCTCGTACATGCTCAATTTGTAAAGCGAGACAAAACCTGGTTTTCCCAAGATCTTTCATCTCAAATTCTTTCATCAAGTACGTAGTTGTACTTGCAATCTCATTCAGGGTATCAACAATGTTTAGATCATCAACATATACTGCAATGATGGTAAACCCTGATTCAGATCTTTTGATAAAGATACATGGACACCTTGAGTCGTTCTTATATCCTTCTTTCTGAAGGTATTCACCAAGACGATTGTACCACATTCGCCCAGATTGTTTCAGTCCATATAAGGATCTCCTCAACTTTATGGAAAACATTTCTCAGGCATCTTTAGTTCTTCAGGGATCTTCATGTATATATCAGTGTCAAGTGACCCATGCAAATATGCAGTCACAACATCCATTAAGCGCATTTGTAGCTTTCCAGCCACTATCAGGCTAATTAAAAATCTCAAGGCAGTTGCATCCACTACCGATGAATATGTATCTTCATAATCAATTCCTTCCATTTGTGAAAAACCTTGTGCTACAAGTCTTGCCTTATATCTTGCTACCTCATTTTTCTCATTTTGTTTTCTCACAAAGACCCATTTGTAGCCAACTAGCCTAACAACTTTTGGGGTCTCGGTCACAAGACTGAAAACTTCACGCTTTTCAAGCGATTTTAATTCTGCTTGAATTGCATCTCACCATTTAGGCCAATCTTTTCTATGACGACACTCTTCAAACATTTTAGGTTCAGTATCGTCTTCTTCAGCCATCATTCAATTGCTACTGAAAAGGCAAATATTTCATCGACAATGACATCTTTTCTGTTCCATTACATCCCAGTGGATACATAATTTATGAAAATCTCATAATTGTCGACTTTTCTATCTTCTTCAAGAAGACTCTCTTTTTCATCTTCTTTAACAAGATTCTCCTCTTCTGAGGCGTTTCCTTCGCCTTTCAGGCTATCCTCATTATAGATTTCTTTGCCTTTATTATTATCGTCAGATGGCTGAACTGTTTTGAGATCACTAGTATTACCCTTTTGTCTCCTCGTTTGTCTTGCTTTCAAATTTATTTATTTTTTATTAGGAAATAGTTCGAGACCGGACAGGCCCGGACCTCGAGAGGCCAACAAAGTCGGCAGACGGCAAGCCATCAAAACATACAGCATAGCAAAAGAAAATACAACATAGAAACAGAATACAGTTACCTAATATAACAAAAGAACTACACAAAATAAACCCGGAAAACCCCAAACCCTAAGCACACCAGCGGACACAGCAGCGAGAAGAGGGAGACCCGGCATGGAGGAGTGGATAGCGAGCGCATGGGACAGCATGGCTGACACGATGTCTCGCCGCTGAAAAGACGGAAAGCATAAATCCACGAAGAGAAAAGACGACTCCTGGGGAAGTGTGGATCACACGACGTTCCCTCCACCTAGATGAAGGATTTTCGGAGACCACGAACACCACCAACACGATCACTTCGATCAACCAGGGCCGCAGAACTGCTCCTCAACCGAAACTAACCACGAATCCAACAGATAGAACTCCAACCAACCCGAGAAAGTGAAGCACGACCGCGAGAGGACGAAGGGCGCAAGAAAATTCCGGAATTTATTTACACGAGTTATTTTGTTATTTGCTTTATTTTAGTATAATATACTACGAACAATTTTTATTTAATTTATTTCAATTATGATACGGGTCAGCTTTGGGCCCAAGGCAAAACCTTGGACCCAAAGGACATATCAAGGGCTTTAGAATCGGGCCCAAGAGACCAAGGAAACCCTAAGCCAAAGAAGCAACCAGCTAGCAGTGGCCAGTGGCTGGCCAGAATACGAGGTTGGAGGTAGACGCCGCCTCACCTGCGACCACCAAACCGGGAGGGGGATGGCGGAACAACAGGGAGGGGGAGAATCACGGGGGCCAACAGCCGGCAAGGCGGCGCAAATCGGCCACAAGTGGACGCAACAGAGCCGTCACTGAAAGCAATCGACAAGGGCGAGCCCGCAGGAGGAGCCCTGAGATAGGACCCGGCCAGAACCCACGGGAGACGGGAGAGACAAGGCCGAAGAAGGAAGGGGCCAAGCAAACCCAGAACAACCCGGACCGAGCAAAAGGGCCAGCGGCGGATCTAGAGGCCTGGTGCGACGGCGGAAGCCGTAGGAGGAAGAGGTCTATATATCTCGCTTTCTACGTATAGTAGATTCATTAGCAACTGATTTATTCGATAGATCCATAGGTACTTCAATTCTCGCAGGTATATGTGACTTCGTCACTTTTGCTATATTAGTAAATGCACCAGTCAACTGATTAAATATGCCTTGTAAATGAATTATCTTTTGTACCTCTTGTTCACATACTATCGTTCGAGGATCAAGGTATGATAAAGTCATGGCATCCCATGTGATCTCACCCTTATTAGGGTCCATTTTATTCTTTTCTCCCCCTAGAGTTGGGAATGTATTTTCATCGAAGTGACAATCAGCAAACCTTGTTGTAAATAAGTCACCTGTTTATGGTATGCAGTTGGTCTCAACCGAATCAATGTTGCAGCATATAATACAGCATGTCCCCAAGCTGATGATGGTAACTTAGATTTCATCAGCAATGATCTGGCAATTAACTATAATCGTTTAATTAAGTATTCTGCAAGACCATTTTGTGTATGTACATGTGCTACTGGGTGCTCCACTATAATCCCAATTGACATACAATAGTCATTAAATGCTTGGGATGTGAATTTTCCTGCATTATTTAGTCTGATTCTCTTTATTGCATAATCCAAAAATTGTGCTCTTAATCGTATGATTTGAGTGAGGAGCTTAGCAAATGTGACATTTCTTTTTGACAATAAGCTTACATGTGACTAGCATGTTGATGCATCTATTAGCACCATATAGTAGTGAAATGGTCCACATGGTGGCGCAATTGATCCACATATATCTCCTTGAATTCTTTCTAAAAATGCATATGCTTCGAATGCTATTTTATTTTTCGAGGGCCCAATGATCAGTTTGCCCAACGAACAAAAAGTACAATTGAAATCACTTGTCTGAAGGCTCCTCTTGTCCTTTAATGCATGACCAAGTGAATTCCCAATAATTCTATGCATCATTGTTGTACCTAGATGACCCAATCGATCATGCCACAGTTTAAACATTTTATGGTTGTCTGGACTTCTTCTAGACACCATATTGATCTCAAATGGACTTATATGAGTAAAATACTATAGTCCAGAGGAATAAGCTGGTAGCTTTTCTACCACTTCCCTTTTTCCAGATACATGTGCAGTCAAGCACAAGTACTCATTTTCATTTTCATTCATGGTTTTAATATGAAACCTATTTTGACGAACATCTTTGAAGCTTAACAAATTTCTTTATGACTTCCTCGAGTATAGTGCATCTTTTATTATCAGCTTTGTCCCTCTTGGAAGCAAGAGGCAAGCTTTTCCTGATCATTTGATCAACTTTGCCACACCTGGTATTGTGTTGACATTTCCTTCATAGACTGTCAACTAAGTGAATTACCTTTGCTTTTCAGGATGGTGTGGGTTGTGGCACTGTCCACTAGACATTGCTCTTTATGATCATGATTAACTCTAGATGGATTCATAACTTTAGAAATTGATAAAAACACAGAGTTAATACAAGCATTATATTACATGGTCGATTGAAATTAAAGTTACACTAATATCATACAAGAACACTTCATAGGACTCAGACAAGGAAATTGAAGTTACACTGATATTATACAAGGACACTTCATAAGACTTAGGCAAATAAACATTCAACTTATTAGAGGCATATAAATTTAGAAATTAGTGCCTTCATCATAGGGAAATTCATCACCAGTCTCGACATTGTTTGCAAACATGTATTTGAGATCAAGAGTAGGAATTTGTGGAGTTAGTGGCGAAGTTTACTTCCACATCCTTTCCCTTTTCTTTCTGGGAAGCTTGATACAGCTCACACAAGTGTTTAACTGTGAGACATACTTTGGCCCAATGGCCAGTCATCTCACATCTATAACATTGAGAGTTGGTTTTGTTTGGGGTTCCTATTGGACCCCTCTGGACCTTTTGCTTCATCCCCTTGGAGGAGGATTCTCCAAGATGACCATGTTTTTTTGGAGAAGTTACCTTTTCCATATCCTTGTCTACGATCATTTCCATGACCTTTCCATTTCTTGTAACCCTGCGAATTTTTATGGCCATCACCCCTTTTTGCGTTGGCATTCATAGCATTCACAACATTCGCTTCAGGGTATGGTGTCGCACCTGGAGGTCTCATGTTATGGTTTCTCATCAAGAGTTCATTATTTTTCTTCGCCACACGCATCACATTAATCAGGTCAGAGTACTTTTTAAAGCCACATTGTCTGTATTGTTGTTGTAACATCACATTAGATGCATGCATTGTTGAGAATGTCTTCTTCATCATTTGCTCCTCGGTAACTTCATTACTACCTAATTTCGGTTTCGATGTGATTCGAAACACAACGAAGTTATACTCCCTGATATTTTTGAAATCTTGAACCCATAAAGAGTTCCATTCATATATGGCCATTGGGAGTAATATGTTCACTTGATTGTCGTACCTTTCGGCTAAATTCTCCCATAATTCATTCGGATCTTCCACCAATAAATATTCAGATTTTAGGCCATTGGTGGCAAAGGAAGAAAATGACATTGGCCTTTTCCTGTGGAGTGGTGGTGTTATTTTCACTACAAAAAAAAAATTAAATTAGCTTCGGCAAAAAGCCGTGGCAAAAGCCCCTTCTAGGGTGGCAAAAGGCATCTAGCTTCAGCTCTGCGACGGATAATGGGGGCGTAGCAAATTCGGCAGTGGCAAAATTTGGTAGCTTCGGCTACTAGCCGTGGCAAAGATAGAGCACTTAATAAAGTATGCAAACGCTTGAGTAGTTATGGAGCTAGCTAACCAAAAAGGTTTCAAAATAACAAATAATTTTGGACAATAACTCTAGTGCATAACAGGAAATGAAGGCAAATCAAATAGTAACTCAATAAAGAAAGATTTGAAAAGGCATATGCACCTATCCCCACTCGACCCTAGAAAAAAAAACTAGAATCAAAGGAAAATATACACAAACAAAATTGAAGTTCATACCTTTCGCTTACGAATTGCACCAACATTATCAAACAACTTATTGATTTTGTCCTCAACTGCAAGCATGAATGCACAAAACAATTCAGGCAATAAATAAGCATGCAATCTGGACCATAACAGAATGAAACTGTCTAGCTAATTGATTCTCTTGAACATGGTTTTCTGTAATGAGATACATTATACATATAATTTATTGAAGGAGAAAATAAGAAATGGTAAGGAAGCTGCATAACAAGCTTCATCCATAAGTTGCATACCTAGCTTCATCCAGAAATGGTAAGGAAGCTGCTGTCACTAATTTCATGTGTTGATTTAGTGCTTTCTGCCATTTATGTTAATCCTAGCAAAAGCAACCACAAATAATGTATAAAAACAAAGATTACTAAATGAGTAATTTAATAGCTATTGAAACATTTTCGGCGAGATGCAAAGAGGCAAAAAGGGAAGGAAGTATCATAGAAAAAAAAAGATTACTATATCATTTCTCTAGTATAGGTCGCTAGATAATGTAAATATAAAATCTTATAACCTTGCCATAGTCCTTACTAAAACCAATTGGGAAAGAGCTTTGAAATGGGTATTTAACCTGTCATCTTGGACAATTGATATTTATAACCATATGATTAAAAAAAATGGAATTCAAAATTTTTAGTAAGATTCTTGGAAAAACAGTGAGTTTCAGACAACAACAATGGAGTAAAACCACTTCCAAGTAAGCTAGCTCCCTAATGACAATGAATTTGTCCAAGCCCTTCATAGGCCACCAACTAATATGAGTTAAGAGTATAATGCAAAAAGAATCAATCCATTCCCATCATCTATTTGCAAATGGTGATCGAAATAATAATGTGACACAAGCAGTTTTACAGATTTCCTGTTGTAAGTTTAAATCATCACAACTCCTTCAATACTTGGCCAAATTCGACCGTTCAAAGCTCAGATTGCACATATATGAGTCTACTATCAAAATAAATAAAGAAATCCCAGCAATTTTCGACAAACAACTCCCAAAAATCATCAAAGGTGAACTGTTTCACAGGCTAGGTAGTCAAAGACTACAAAAAGCAACCAAATAAGCCTAGCTAGCTAGATGTCCTTAACACCTACCCATAACTAGAGGTGGCAATCGGGCGAGTCGGGTTATTCGGTTTCGGGTCATATCGGACTCGGGTTGATATCGGGTGTGATGACAATTCGGGTCTGATCGGATTCGGGTCGGGTTTATTCGGGCATTAGTTTATCGGATACAATCGGATTTTCGGGTCCTATTCGGTTCGGGCGAATCGAGTTTCGGGTCTAAACAAGTTTGGGTTAATCGGGTGTCGGTCTAAACGGGTTTGGGTGAATCGGGTTTCGGCCTAAGCGGGTTCGGGTGAATCGGTTTTTGGTCACAACGGTTTTGATTGAATTGAGTTCAGTCAAATCGATCGAATCCGCAAGAATCATATTGGATAAAACAAATCAATTTTTTCTTACCTATGAGATATGTATCCTTCTATATAGATTAAACTAATGTTTATCAATTCTCAATCAATACTACATTCGTTTAAAAAATATAAGTCTTCCCACTTTTTATAATATTTAAAAAAAAAAGTTAAAATCATATAAAATATTATTTTTTAATATTAATTTCATACTTATTATTCATAACTACGAAATTATAAAAATAACAAAAAATTGATATTTATATAGTTTGGGCGTCTTAAAAAATGCTAAAAAGTTACTTTTTTTAATGGAGGGAGTACAAAATTATATTTAATTATACTGTATGCATGATAATATTACCATTCATTATTAAGTAATCAAATACTTAGGTTGTTTTGAGTATTTTAGGGAAAATGCTAAGATTTTTGTTGATTTCAGATATAATCGGGTTTGGGTTATTTCGGGTGTCGAGTATAATCTGGTTCGGGTAATTTCGGGTTTCGGATATGCTCGGGTCGGGCAATTTCGGGTTTCGGGTTGATTTCGGGTCGGTCCATTTGGATATAATCGGGTTCGGGTTCTTACTGGGTTCAGATTGCTTTCGGGTTCGGGCTTAACTCGAATCGGGTCGATCGGTCTCGGAACCAAACTTTTTTTCCAATTATTCGGGTGTCGGACGGGTTCGGGTCGGATCAATCGGATCGGTTTTCTCGGGTCGGGTCGGGTATTGCCAGCTCTACCCATAACAAGAGACTACGCTAGCCAGCTATAACCACTGCTGCTTAGGATTCTTCTATATTTGTGTAAATACTGATAGACCAATTAAGATTATTTAAAAAGAAAGCTTAACAAATAAGGAATGAATATATTTAAAACCTAACATAAACATAAAAGGTGAACTGACCATTAAAATGTCAGTAAACAACAATACCAATCAACAAGTTGCACTTGATCGAATCAATATACTCTCCTTTCAAATTCACCTTATACAAGTTCAGAAGAACCCATGTTATAGACATGTGAAATTCAAAGTTCAAACAAGCACTCATATATTTCTTATTGAAAGTATTATTTTTCTTCCTTTCTATTCTTTTTTTTCCCCTTTAAAGGTTATTTTTCATGCATCTGATTCATATTATTCTGAAGAGTGCTAACGTTTATGATATTTCAGATTGAATTACTTACAAGTAAGAGATTTTCATATTGATGGATGAAGCTAAGCTATTTCATGCAAGAAGGTGATATTGAAATTCATGATATTCATTTCACACGAATAAACAAGCACTCATATATTTCTTATTGAAAGTGTAAGCACTACAAAAATACATATACGATCCAAAGAGCCCGACTTACAAGTACCAACCCATGATTTAGCAGCTGCAGCAACAGCCTTCGACATACCATTCATTCCTCAACTATCCTCATTATAATCCCCAAGAAAATATGCACCTAGAAACCAACCTAACATTGAACCAAAACATCATGGCAGTCAGACAAGAGGTATCATATTCATAACCCATCAATTTAAAATTTCTATACCCATTTCAGGAAAAAAAAAAACCCTACCAGCAATGAAAGGATCCGTTGTTTTCAGTGTCTCGATGTCGAAAACTGAGAATCCATGGCTGAATCTTCCAACTGCAGAGATTAGAATAAGTATGGCATTTTCTACGTAAAGACATTGAATTAGGTATGTAAAAGGAAAACCATGTTCATATGGAAAGGTAAGAAAACAAAAAGACTATGAGTAAAACAAAGAAAAAGCAGGCAACCTTTCACACACCCACTTTTACATTCATTAAAAACTGATTGGCTCCAGCCTACAAGTTTAGATGATTCACAAATAATAGACTCACAACGATGATGGTCTCAAGGTTTACAGAAAAGCTCTGTCAGTAAGTAATTAATAACTCTCACATATTCTTTCAAAATAAGTTTTATCTAGACTTAGTATTTATAGTGAAACTATACCTTACATTTATGTCACACTATGACCAGCTGGTTTCACCGTTAAAAACGAGGAAAATAAAGGTCGTAAAACATAGGATGCTAAAAAAGTATGCATTTTAGTTGTCCAGAGAATCAGATCCAAGCTCATTATTCTTAAAAGGCCAATAAAATGTATTTCACACGGTGATTTCAGAAAATAGACATGAACCATCAGGTCAGAAAGCAGGATCAGATAGTTGGGAGTTACAAGCTATCATCAAATGCTATTATTTACAATTTAAAGTACCATTTTTCAGACTGTGCTTTGGGAATAGATTGATCATATGTGCCAATATCAAATGCTCATAATAAAACATTGCAAGGTCAGATACCGCAAAGATACTTTAAAAGACCAGAAGATATGCACCATCCAGACCAACAAAGGCTCATAAAACGTTTGAATGCTAAAAAGTAAATGGAGATAGATTTAACTTCGTGTATATTTTAATAAGTAATCCAAACATACAAATCATGTACACATCATTTTGATTCTCTTATCTTCTATTATCCACTCGCTTACATCCTACATTCCTACCAAAGCATTTATACTATTTTCAGTAATCAGCCTAAGTAAAACATTTATACTATCAACACTCTCAAAGGATCAACATAAAGCACATATATTTGAAACCACACAAGATCGCATACTGAAACTAAAGGAGAAAAAAAAAAGACAAATGGATAAATAGTTTCAGTATATTTAAGAAAATACAAACCTTTTCTATTAGATCTAGAATATCTTGGTTATCAACAAACTCAATGTAGCTCCAATTAATCTGCTCTTTCTCATAATCTTCTTGCTCCATTTAGAAGACATGCTGCACCAAATATTAACGTGGTAGAGATGCATAAATTGTGCAAGTTCAAAACATATCAAAACATATCTATAACCAAGCAATATCAATGTGAACTAAGCTGTAGCCGGCACTAGTTGAGCAAATGAAAAATAAATCACGCTAGTACTGCATCATTAGCTTGAAATTGTGGGGATATTGTGATCTGGAAACATCTAGAGGAAGTACTAAGCCCAATCTCCCCGAAATGAATTTCTATAACAAGCACAAGGATGATGCCCTACTGGAATCAATGAGCAGTGCAGAAAAAAGGAAGTGACAGTTTAAGTTTTAAATTGAAACAAAACCTTGGATGTTAGATTTTGAAACAAGAATTTAGATTCTAAAACCCAAGAACTATAATTTGGCTTCTTAATCTATTTTGAATTCAAAATGAACCAGATTCACAAATTTTGCACCTAATATGAATGACCTATTAAATTTTTCCTAACCTAATTTCCCTAGAGATTCTAATAAATGATCAACCTTACAATGGATTGATCAATTTCCAAACCTAGTTTCTGAAATTCCAGCACTACTGAATGCAATTTTGAAAACCAGATTGACATTGCTATATCCTCATCAAAATCAGAATCCACAAAGCAAACTGATTTTTTTCCTTCCTTCTGAATTATAGAATCAAATAGAAGTCATTTGATTAACTCTTCATCCATAAAAAAAACCCTAGATCAAAGAAGGAAATCGGTTGCAACCTCTCGAATCTAATTGCAGCCTGTTGGTTTAACACTAGCAAGGAAAACAATCACAAACATGCCATAGATATCAAGTTAAGAACTTGAAGAGGATTCAAAGACAAATGACATGACACCGAAATACGTCCGAAAATCGGCTGAGAGAGAGCAAGAATCAACGCAACACAGAATCAAAGAGGGAAAAGGAAAGAAATCATACCAAAGATGATGTTGAATGGATTAATAGCGGCCTGATTCTTAATTAGCAGCGTCTCCGACCCCTTCCTCTCCCCCCTGACAAGTTTCCGAACCCGAACCGTTTGTGTAGTTGAGAAGCCCTTTATGCGCCTCCTCCTCATTCTTTCTTCTTCTCTCCTTACTCTATTTCAGATCCTACCTTCTTCTTTCTTTCCTTTTGCCTTCCATTCCTTCCGATTCTGCCTTTTTTTGCTTCTTTTTGTTTCAATTTTGGCAGATCTGTAGTTCACGCCTCCCTTCTGCCCTCTTTCTTCTCTTCTCCTATCCTAGCCAGTGCTCCTTTTTTCTTTCATTCTCTTTACTCCTCCTTCGATTATCTCCTTCGATTTCTGCTTGTGTGGGTACCTTGATTTGATCTTCTTGTCAAAATTTGTGGCTGCTCAGTCATTTTAGGGTTTCGGGGTCGGGTTTTGAAATCGCATTCTATCTTTTTTTTCATTCCATTGAGAGGCGAGGAGGAGAGTATATAGGGTTAACAGTCGCGTCTTTATTTAGCCACGGTATAGCAATGCCGAAGCTAGATAGTGTGGCAAAATCCTTGTCGAAGCTGGAAAGGTACCAATTGCGACGCCAACTCCCTTGCCGAAACTACCATTGGTGGCAAATGGTACCAATTGCCACGCCAAGACCATTGCCGAAGCTAGCTAGCGTGACCAATTTAATTTTTTTTTTTGTAGTGTTTCTTTGACGGTCTCTTCCAGACCATTAACCTTCAAGTGTGTTAAGGCATCCACCCTCCATTCGAGGTATTTGTCTCCTGACAGGTCCAGAATATCGAATTCTCTTTTTGTGATGTTTGTCATAATGACACTACACATAAAATCATATTGATTAAATTAATTATTGTATAAATTAATTAAATGCAATATAAATCATATAAATGTACAATTCAAAAGGATATAAGTAGTATAGTTTTAAGATTTTCATAAGTCAAAGTAAAGACTATGCACCCGTTACGTTAAATAGCAACACATATATGTATAGTCTGTATGCATGCTATAGTTGATTTGAATAAAAGGAAATGACTACACACATATATATGTGTGTATATATATATATATATACACATATATATGTGTGTGTGTAATTTGGAAAAGTAATGATTACACCACATGCAATTTGTATAGATTATGTATGCACATAGTATGAAACTATATGTATGCACCGTATTGTCAAATCATCAATCTGCACACAATCCAGCTTTTCGATTCCAATTTAAGAATGCAAATACAATAGTAGACAATTTCATACAATTATAAAACATTACCATTTAGAGGGAAGATGTTTTACCAATTGGAGAAAGCTTTCTTTTACAAAAACTTAAAAAAACTTTCCAAAATAAAACTCATCTTCTTTTCCAATACCCCATATGAGATTTATCAAAGGAAGAACAAAGGCATTCGAAAATTATTTCTTAAGAGGTAATTATCATTGAGAGATTATCTTCCAAATTTTATATCCTTCTCATTTGTCTGCTCAATCCTCTAATTATCGGTATAATTTCTTTCTACCTCTTTCACTTTTTCCCTTTATATACTCCCTTATTCTACCATTTTCATTTTTCACCCACCACCATTGTCTCACATTCATCCTCCTCGTCTCCTTCTCGTCAATCTCTCTAGTTTTCTGGCACCATTCCCATTTTTCGATTAGGAAAAACGACCGGACCCGACCGGGTTTTGCTAAAGATCTTGACTAGTGGGATGAAGATAGCAGTTTTGGTGGTTTCCTTTGTTGTGTGGGTGGTTAAAAACTGTCGGTGCTACTAAGAGCTCCTTCGACGGTTCCGGTGAGGCGAGGCTCGAAGACGAAGTTCAAAACGGTATTGTATTATGTAATTTCTTAGCAAATCTCTTGTAATAAATTTAGATCTACTAAGAGCTCGTTTGGTTACCCTTTAAAAAACCCATGAAGTTAAAAAACTCAGGAAGTGGGATAAATATATGTGTTTGGTTACTTTTTTCAACACGAAAAAACACAGGAATTTAACTTCCCAGAAATTCCAATTCCTACGAAATGGGGGAATTTCGCTTACCTAGGGGGAACTAGGTAAGTTGCAATTCCACCCTTTTTTTAATGTAAAAATTCAATTCTCCCTATTTAAGTCCCCACATCTTATAAATCAACCAAACAACTTTTTCAAATTTATAGGAATTATAATTCACGGGAATTGAATTCATGGGAATTGACTTCCTAGGAAGTGTACTTCCTATGTTCAACCAAACAAGCCCTAAATTTGTTTTGAAGTGAAGGATTTTAAAACTCAATGATGAAACTTCCCGTATTTTATTTCCGAAAATATTCGGTTTTGTATAAAAACTCATGAAACCGTGTTGAGCCTGTGTTCCATGTTTTATGAGTTTTGAAAAACGGATCTGAACAAAAATGATGTAAAACAGGAAGATCTGAGAGTTTTTATGAGTTTCTGGTGTAGAAGATCCCAATTTGGGCAACTACAGAGCATACTCCTCCAAAAAACCGATTTTGGTAAAACATTTTTATAATTAAAGAGTTTTGATAAGAGGGTTTTACCTTCGGATTTGAAAAACTCAGTTGGTTTTTAGATCTCATACTAATAACGTGTAATAATTTTAGTGGTAAACAAGAGAACCAGATTGTTTGTACTTGTAATCGGTTTATCTGATTTCTTGCTTTATTTACAATAACTCGGATCCTCCTTTTATCGTGGAGGTCCAACCCCATAACCACGAAAAATTCCCTGATTTTGGAGGATATTTTACCATAAGGTAAAATATTTACCACATAATAAAATATTACAACATGATTATATTTCTTTTTGTTTGAATAATACATATGATTATAAGGTACATAGTCAAATAGTAAATTATTATATTGTATCGAAAATAAAAACAAAGAGGGGACAAAAATGTGACGGATATGAAGAAAAGAAAAGAAAAGAAACGGCAAGAAAACAAACAATAAACAGAGTCTCCACCTGGGTGGGGTAGGGATCCTGCAATTCCCCCTCCCCTTTTCCTCTCCAACAGTTAAAAGCACCAGATTCAAACAAGGGTTTAGTTTATTGCCCTCTTCCTCCAAATCTCGATTCAAACTTTTCCTCCCTTCGTAATTTCCGTACTTTTTGGCTCAAATGCCGCTATGTTTGAGATTGCCGTTTATCTCCGTCTTCTTCGCTCTGATTAACTTTCATCAACTGGTAATTTCTTCACTTTCTTGATCGGAAATGCAATTGACGGTAAGCTGTGACTTTCAATGCTGAATGTATGAATTGACTTGTTGGATTCAAATCGGGTCCTGGTCTCTGGTGATGAATTTCAGTTGCTTGGTGTTTGGGTGATTTTGTTTTCTAGCCTTAGTGACGGATGGGTAGGCCTTCATTTTAGGGTTAGAGCTCTGACATTTGGATGAAGAGGCTTAAAGTGGATCCTCCTGGCGGCAGGAGGCTAAGGCTGTCACACTTTTTGATTGCTGTGGCTGCTTTGTACTTGTTTTTTCTTACATTGAAATTTCCTAAGATGTTGCACATTGCTTCTATGCTGAGTGGGGAGGAGGGTTATGGTGGTGACTTGAATGTGCAAAAATCAGCGATTGGTTCGATTTATAAGGATCCATCTCATAGAAAATTGGAGGATAATGAAATCCAGGATTTGCCTGTCATCCAATCTGAAGGGTCATTACAAGGGCCAGGAGCTGGATCCCTATCTGAAAAGCCAGCTCAAGATGGATATGAGGAAGTTACGGGAGAAATGGTTATACGGAGGAACAGAACGAGTAATCTGTCTGTGCTGGAGCTGATGGCCGAGGAGGCTTGGAATTTAGGTTTCACTGCGTGGGAGGAAGTGAAAAGTTCTAATATTACTGAACCAAGTTTTGCTTCTATCCTTGAGGGCAAGCCAGAGTCGTGTCCTTCGTGGGTGTATAAGAGTGGAGAAGACTTAGTAAGGGACGGTGTGATGTTTCTTCCTTGTGGGCTTACTGCTGGTTCTTCTGTTACAGTGGTGGGAACACCACGCTATGCACACCAGGAGTACGTTCCTCAGTTGGCAAGATTCAGGAATGGTGATGGGATGGTGGATATTTCACAGTTCATGATTGAACTGCAAGGGCTAAAAGCAGTTGAAGGGGAGGCCCCTCCAAAAATTCTACATCTGAATCCTCGACTCAAAGGAGATTGGAGCAGGCGACCAGTTATTGAACACAATACATGCTACAGGATGCAATGGGGTGTGTCTCAAAGGTGTGATGGTTCACCATCTAGGAAGGATGATGATATGATGAGTAAGACTTTCTCCTAGTACTTTTAAGATTCCCAAATCCCAATTATATATTATAGAAGAAATTAAAATTTGCAGTGCACTTTTGCAGTCAGAAAGTGCTCTTCTATCTGTCCTGCTAATAATATCTTTAATGTGCTTCATCTTCATGGACAATCATGTTTTGTGATACTGAATCATTGATTATGATGTTGCAACTTGCCAACTTGCACCCAATGAATTTGTTTCATGTTGAATAATTTGAAGCATGTTCTTATTGTATGCGGTTCTTCAACATATGTGATGATTAAATTAAGAAGAGGAATTTGGAAGAGGAAACTGATTGATTGGGAAGGTTGTAGGAAAAAAGTTTCAGGGTTACAAAGTGTAGGCATCTTTATGTTATGTGCAAGTGAACATGATTTTGGGGCTTTTTTTTTTTTTTAAAAAAAAAAACGTTGGTAGAAGATATGGCAGCTTCCATAAAGGAAACACACCTAAGTCAATTTTGTGTTCGCACATTTGTGCTTGCACACATGTTTGTATAAATTTGGAGTACAGAGTACAGACTTCCTATTTGCTCCTATTCTATTTGCTACCTCTGTGATTGACTTCTTTGAGCTAAACTATTTGCTACTGAAGAATAAATTTGATGTTATGTTAATTTGACTCTTTTTTTTTTGTTTGATCTGAAATCTCACAAGATATAATGTGCATTACATGCAGTTGATGGTTTCAAAAGATGTGAGAAATGGATGCTTAGTGATGTTATGGACCCAAAGGAATCCAAAACAACCTCCTGGTTCAAGAGGTTTATAGGCCGTAAGCAAAAACCAGAAGTGACTTGGCCCTTTCCTTTTGCAGAGGGAAAAATGTTCATCCTCACTGTTCGTGCTGGCATTGAAGGATATCATATCAGTGTTGGGGGTCGGCACACATCCTCATTTCCATACCGAATGGTATGCCAGCTAACTAGTTTAATTTAGAATGCCATAACAGTGCTATTTGGCTACATCTTTACCAACTTTTTTCTTTATTGCAATTGAGACTGACATTTTTTTTTTAAAGAGAGTGCAGAGAATGATATTAAATGTTTGTTTTACAGTTAATGTCGGACTATGAGGATGGTCATGAATACTTTTGGCAGTTTATCTAGTTTGATAAAAAAAAATCTATTGAAATTGTTTAAAGTTGTTAATTTGTGATCCGGTGGCTGATCAATCTCTAGTCTCTCCCTTCTTTTGACAAATGTATCTTTTGAAGCTACTTGTATTTTCATTTTTCTTACAACACTTACTTCTCACACTGGTGTCATGCTGTCAGGGATGATTCATAACGTGATGTCATTATCTTGCTTTACATACTGCAAGTTTGAATTTCATTTTTGTTTTGAATTTTGATCCAGGGCTTCAGTCTTGAAGATGCAACAGGTTTTGCAGTTAATGGTGATATTGATCTTCATTCTGTATATGCCACTGCTCTGCCAACTTCTCATAGGAGTTTCTCTCCCCAGAGAGTACTAGAAATGTCTCCAAAATGGAAATCTCTCCCTTTACCCAAGAAACCTGTTCGTCTCTTCATCGGAGTACTTTCTGCTAGTAACCACTTTGCTGAACGGATGGCTGTCAGGAAAACTTGGATGCAATCTCCAGAGATCAAATCCTCTGATGCAGTTGTTCGTTTCTTTGTTGCACTGGTAAGATTTATCTACTGTTGCTTCAGTAACATGTAAGAAATACAGTACATTAGTTTTCATCAATAAGCACTGGCATGTCATGTTGTCTGTTCTTTTATAAATCCAAATGGAAAAAAATAATGTCTAGTAGATTATAACGCAGTCCTCTAATGAGCCTTCGACTACTTGCCTTGGAAGTTTCTTTGCCCCTAATTGCTGGAAAATGGATGGATTCTGCAATGTTCTTGCTGGAAGAAACCTTTTCCTCTGTTTAATCATATTGGTTATGCTCATCCTTTGGTTTTCCATCTACAATCTTAACTCTTAAGGCACATGTTCATTAGAATCTCAACCCGGCTACCAGAGTCTTCTATGCTTTTGTGCTTATCTTCCGGTGCTTTTCTTGTCTCAATTGGGATTATGTCACTAGTCTGGGACCTGGGTCATGTTTATGCTATCATCCTACTATTTTATTTATCCATGAAGACTAACATATGGACTAGTTTTTTGAACTTTATGGTGAAAACTTACTTTCATTTCTTATTTAACCAATGCATTTTACATTGTTTTAGTAGAATGTTGTTATTCTCTTCATTCTAATCTTTATCTTCTTATTTTTCCTTTTTTTTCGTCGTTGTTTTTTGATCTTTTACATTCAAAGAGGTGGAAAACTATTGTTTATTTTCTTTTTAATATGATTTGTTAAAGTTACTGGGATGAGTGACATACTGACTTTTCAGCCTTTTAAGAAAGCTGTTGGCCATGAATCTTGTACATCTCTTTTGCTTATTGGGGATAGAGAGAACAGGATATTAGAATCCGCCTATTTTCTGTATGAGCTCTGAATTTTTAGGCTAAAGAGGGGTAAGCCACATACTGGCAGTGGCATGTTTTGCTGTGGTTCATATTTCGTGCAGCATTCTATGGAAGTTCAGTCTACAGATTTAATTTAAACAAATACAGCATCTATGTGAATTGGATCTTAGTGTTTCACTGAAGCTTTATATAGCCATTAACGTTTTAATTTCATTTTCCCCTTGTTTTGTCATTTTTCATAATTTTTTCCTGACTATGAATTTCAGTTTTAGTTATGATTCATTTGTTCCTTTTGAAAAAATTGTCTGAATTATCAGTATAAATTTTGATTCTGTGCATGTTGTAGTATGTAATAGCTTTTGTTTCAATCCTGCAGAATGCACGCAAGGAGGTTAATGCAGTGCTTAAGAAAGAAGCTGCCTATTTTGGGGATATAGTCATTTTACCATTTATGGATCGTTATGAGCTTGTTGTTCTAAAAACTATAGCTATTTGTGAGTATGGGGTGAGTCAAACTTAATGTGTTTTGCTCATTTTTATGTCAAGATCCTTCACACAAGCATCATTATAAGCTAATTTATCTGTTGACATTTTATTTGCCATGTAAGTAGCCCAAATGTTTATTTTGGCAGATTCGTAATGTTACAGCTGCACACATCATGAAATGTGACGACGATACCTTTGTGAGGCTGGCCACTGTTTTGAGAGAAATTGAGGGTGTACCACGGTCAAGGCCCCTTTACATGGGTAACCTCAACCTCTTACATCGACCATTGCGACATGGGAAATGGGCAGTCAGCTATGAGGTAAAAGTGCATGCAAATCTGCTAACTGTTGGATACTTGAAACGTTCAACAAGCAAACAACATAGACCAGTGCTAGTTTCTTTTCCTTTTCCTTTTTAAAGAAAGAATATGAGAACAAGCATACGACTGCGGAACTCATTAACATAGACCATAATAGGAGTAAAATGACGCCTTTTCAATCAGAAAATGGTTTTGATTTTGGTATCAGTTTCTTTCTACCACATCCAGTTCTATGCCTTTAGGTTCCATGGAACCCACAAGAATCACATTTTATTACTATACAGTGTAAGGGACTAGTTTGGTTATACTTGTTAGATTTTGCAAGTTGATTGTCAAGAAATCTGTATAGCCAATGCCCAGTGGTGACTGGTGAAAATGACAGTGACTTTTAAACTATTCCATGCCACAATACGGAAGATGCAATGGGTTGAATTTACTTTGAGATGTGCCTCATTTGAGTCTGACCTGTAACATGAACCAAGATCTAACACAATCCAAATATTTCACATCAAATAGGTGTGTGCGTGTGTATGACCCCATGAGTATATTTTATTTTTTAACTAGTTGCATTCTGTAGTCAGTTTGCTATGCATTCAGAAAGTTTAAATATTCTATTGATGGCTGGAACTGTCTGCTTTGACAGGAATGGCCGGAAGACGTCTACCCACCGTACGCCAATGGTCCTGCTTATATCATCACCATTGATATTGCCAAGTTTATCATTGCTCAGCACAAGAAGCAAAGTTTACGGGTTCGTAACTCCAAAACTATTGAACACCCTTCTTGACCGAATCATCATACTTTCCTCTCAGTCTCTTCATTGTGTCATGCATTTGAGTAGATCAGTTGGAAGTGAAACTTTTGAAATTGCAGATCTTCAAGATGGAGGACGTGAGCATGGGTATGTGGGTGGAACAGTTCAACAGCTCCTCCCTGAAACACGTACAGTACTCACATAGCTGGAAGTATTGTCAATATGGCTGCATGGAGGACTACTACACTGCACATTACCAATCTCCGATACAGATGATCTGCTTGTGGGACAACTTACAGAGAGGCCGAGCTCGTTGCTGCAACTTCCGATGATTGATGGATTTGATGCTGCTGCTCTCATTTTTCTTCACCCAATCCAGAAGTGATCCGACAAAATCATTGCTCATTAAGCTTTCACATATGTGTTTGTGACTAAAGTCCCTTCTTTTTTGGATCTCCTAGGTGCCCTTCTATGGAGATATGCAGACCGAGTTGCAAACGCAGATGGGCATCGGAGTTTACACGCCATCATCGATTGTTCATGTTGTATTCCACTGGAGTGTTTTGGTGTGAATTTTGTGATTCTGAGGCCGTTTGAAAGTGTTGTGCAACTACAAAACAAACATCCTACGAGTGCATAATAGCTAAAAGAAAAACAAAAGTTCTTAATGATATATTTTCAAAGTAATTTGGGTTTGGATTGAGTACAGGCGTACAATCTTAACAATATCACCTCTCCATTTCATTATGTGGGACTTATTTTGTAAGAATGGATATGCAAAGCGGAAGTGAAACTGATGACTCTTCCCTAATTGGCAAGAGTGACAAACATCCAGAAATTTATTGGTAGTAATAGGAAGATTAAATTGGGAAACAAGACGCCTTAATATTGCCTCTTGAGGATGCCCTAGTCTACAATGCCACTGGAGGAAGGAATTGCGCGTTTGGTTTCCCAGTTTAATCTTCCTATTACTACCAAGTTTGTCACCTAGGGGAGAGTATTAATTCATTTTCATCTTTCCACTTTACATATCCATTCTTACAAATAAGTTCCACATAATATGATAACTCATTAGATATTCTAAGCTTGTGGAGTCCGGTGTCAAAGTACCATGATGGATCAATGGAGGCGAGAGGGGAAATCCACCTGAATCACACGTTGCCAACAATCAATGGCTTCTGACCTGGCAGTAGCAAGTCGAGGGTGCTCAGAGAAGCCAGGTACCTGTAGTTGTTGTAGTGCCATGGACTATTAGGCAAGGTCTTGATCAAGGACTGCATCCTCTTGAAGTAAGAGCCCAATAAAGATCATTCATGGTCATATCCTCGGAGTTCATCATAAAGGAAGCAATAATGAATGAACCATATGAGGAGTCGAGGCCATTCAAGAGATGTCCAATGAGATCCTCATCGGAAGGGAGCCGCCTTTTTCCATGGACTGGAGTTGCAACTTCATGGACATCCGGCGAGCCCTGGATTGAGCCTGAAAGTTCTTCTCTAAGGCAGTCCACCCAGATGCGATGTGCTAGATCGAGCCAGTAGGGCAAGAGCACGTTCAGAAAGGGTGGATTTGATCCACATGAGAATGAATATGTCCCACTTTCCATTGGGCATATGCCGGTTTGGGAAGGGGCACCAACAACCTCAGCGTTGGGAATGGTCTCCGTTGGTGGCTTCGGAGCCACAACATAGGGTTCAAGGTCGAAAGTTTCAAGAGCGGACAACCATAGAGAGTAGTTTTCGCTGTCAAGCTTGGTGGTTAAGGAAGGGATTTGAAATTGGAGATTGGGAGACGCCATGTCACCGGTGGTGACTAATGACTAGTTAGACGGGAAGAACTATATGAAAGGGATTTGCTGTGGGAAAAAAGATTTCACTGCTTCGATATATATAGTACAAAAAAGGAATGGAAAGATAAACTAAGCATCCTATAAATCAGGAGAAGTGGGGATAGGAGAGAGGTTACACGAGCTAATTAGCACATTATTAGGAAACAAAGTTGACCTATTATTTAGGCAGATTAACGTATCTCACTCCAAAGGAATAGAAAGGGGGATATTGGGGATAATTAATTGCCAAATTTGAGGACGGGGGAGGTAAATCATTTGGTAAAGCAATGTCACCTAGAACCTAGTTCTAGGTAGAGCTGGTAAAATCTGACCCGACCCGAAAATCTGATCCGACTCATCCGAACCCGATCGAAACCCGAAAATCTGGAGTCATTCGTAACCCGAATCCGAGACCGACCCGACTCGAACCTGACCCGACTCGAAACAGACCCGAACACAGACAAACCCGGTCCGCCTTGAACCCGAACCAACTCTATATTATTATATTTTGATAGAATTAATTATTTATATCTACATTTGTTAAAAACTAATAATAATAATGAAAAAAAAACTAATGGGCCAAAAAATAAAAATGAAATTGGCATTGAAAATAAAATGGGTCAATGATATATAGTCAAACCACAAATAAGTCCATTTGCAACTTGCTAGTTAAAATAAGGTTAAATCATAAATGTACAATTAATTTGATTTAATTATAGCACCGATCAATTGGTTTAAATGTTTAAAAAAGGACGATGTTGCCGAATATCGAATTTCCGATTATGACTTTTTTGAAAATTGGTCGACAACCGATGAGGCAATGACAATGAGTGTATTCAACCGAATCAAAATTATATATTCAAGTATTCAACCCAATCAAAATCATTTATTTTAAGTAAATTACATATTTAAGTATTCAACTGAGTCAAAATCAACATAATTATCCAAACGGGTCGAATATGATTCGACCAAAAACTCAAACAAACTATACCCACTTTGATTCGAAACTCAAATGAGACCGACTCGCCTCTTGACCAAAAACCCGAACAAGCCCGACCTGCTTTGACCTGAACCCGAATGGGCATGACCCGATTTAACCCGAAACCCGACCAATCTAAAATTCATTATGACCGAACCCAACCCGAACTCAACCCAACTAGTACCCGACCATAAATTCTACATGAACTGACCCGACCTGTCAGTGACCCGACCTGAGCAAGCCTGACCCGAACCCGATCCGAACGACCGACTTCCCAACTCTAGTCCTAGGTAGGGCTGTTCTATTAATTGAGTAACTTGAGTTCGGCTCGGACTCGGTTTGAACTTGTTTATATTTTAAACAAGTTGAGTATAAATACATTTTTAAGTTCTATTCAAAATTCATCTCGCTTGATTTAAACTCGAATAACTCGAATTTTGTGAAATTTATAAAAAATTTCTTTAAGTTACTATATTACGAGCAAATAGGGCCGCTTAATGCTCGAAAAAAGCTCAACATGAGCTCGTTCATTTCCTAAACGAGTATGAGCACATTTTTAAGCTCGAGTCCAACTTTAACCTCGGCTCGTTTTTAAACGAGCTGAATATGAATAAGCAATACTCAACTCTTTGGGCTCGAATAACAACCCTAGTCCAAAGGGAGGGTCTCCACAAAGGTTACAATAACATTCGGATTTTCTATCCTATGCCATAAGAGAGTCATGTTTTAGAAAATATTTCCTCAACTAAAATATTTTAACCATATTTTTAATTAAATTCTTAGAGTTTACTTTTTTTCAATAGGAATTTTTTTCTAATTTAGGTTTTTATTAATAGGGAAGTTGGAGTTGCGAGTATTGTAGAAAATTGCGGGACTTCAGACTGCGTTGGTTTGGGCACGTTCATAGGAGACCTAGATCGGCACCGATTCGTAGATATGAGTTATTGGATCTTGGAGCTATTCGTAGGGGGAGAGGTAGACCGAAAAAGAGATGGATGAAGGTTATCCAACAGGACCTCAATTTGTTGAACCTTTCAGAGGATATGACATTAGATAGATACCACTGGAAGAGATGCATTCGGGTTGCCGATGTTTAGAGTTAGGGGGTGTGATGTTGTGTCTATTTGTCTATGCTTCCTTTCTGACCTCTGTTATGCATCTATACTAGCTTCTTTTCCTACCATGTGACCTGTTTTCATGTGGTTCTTGTCTCCTTTCGTTCCAAGTCATTCGAAAACATTCTCTCAACTCATTCGGGGAAAGAGTGCATACATCTTGATCCCCAAACCCTGCTTAATCGCGGGATCTAGTTGGTGGTGGTTGTTGTTGTTTTTATCTTATACTCTTTAAGACATAATAAAGGCCCTTGTATCGCACCAAAAAAATCATAATTTTAAGCTGTTCCTTGACTTCCGGGACAGTCTGACCGTAAAATCCCTTTTTACAAGTTAAGCGCTAGATTGATTCATACGAGGACTACTCAGTTACCTTGACCTCATAAGAGCATCCCTAATGGTGGGTTGTTCCAAAACTCCACTCTTCTTTTCTCATTCGTTCCCCTCATTTTCCACTAAATTTATTTTCAACCATTCTCAATTCATTTTTCTCTTCCCATAATAGTCGAGTTCTCCAAATCACTTTTTTCATCTCACCCTAAATAAAAAAGAAAGAAAATGATTTATTATAAGAACACGTGACCTTATTTGATTGGTTTCAGATTTTGAAAGGTTTTCAATATATCAAGACATCTAAAAAGTGGTAAGATTGCCCAAAATGATTTGAAAAAATTAAAATGGAGAGGTAATTAGTTTCTAAAACCTTTTTTACAAGCTCTCCGGAGATGGGAAGATCTTACGTGCAATTTTACATAATATAAGTTTATTGGAACCATATGATTATAAATTCAGGGAAAACCCCCCACCGGGGCCTGGCATCCCATCACCGCCTACAACTACAAGAGGAATCCGGAAGCGGTTTACTCCCTCGACCAACTTTCATCGGCAAACTCCCCGATTGGGGTCCTAAATCCCGCTGAGAGGGTTCAAACCACAACCACTACCGCCTTCTCCCACCTCCGGTGTTCTCCTCGGAGCCCCCGTGGTCAGTGGTCACCCACCTTCCCACCCCACCGCTCCCTCCTCCTCAGAATCCGCCTCGTTGTGCTCCGAGCTTGGCAGATTTAGACCGGTCCCGTCCTCTTCTTTCCATTCCCATGTGGTCGAATCCGTGCTCTCGTCGGGGTCGAATCCTTGCCCTAGCCGAAATCGATTCCATGCGGATTGAGGGCTTGTACCCGTGTACTCGCGGTGGGGGCCCGCGGTCCTCATCGATGGGGTGGGCCTGACCAGATTCTCCTCCATCGCCATCTCTCTCCCTCTGGCCTAATCGAGTTTTGTCTCCTAGCTGGTGGTTCGGGCCGACCTTGTCCCCCTTGTTCGTTTTTGTAGGAATGTAGAATTGACGTAAAGTCCTCCTTGAGGGTTTCCATTCATTAATAAACATATATATAGGTTACAAAGGTATTGGGCCTTAACGGGCTTTTAGCCCACTATACATGAGGAGACCTATGTAATCTATCTGTTTCTTTCCTCTAGGCTGTTGGCCGGGAGCTCTGCTAGTTGTTCGAATTCTCCGGCGGCTTGCAGCACTTCCTTCTCCCCAGCGTCCCTCCTTGGTTGGTTCGTTCTAGTGTCTGGGGAATGCGATTTGATGTTAAATTTTTTATTAAAATTGTTAAAAAATTTATATAAAAAATTTATTTTTTTATAAATTTTTTTAACAAGTTTGTACTTATTAATAATAACTATAAAATTATTAAAAATTTATTAAAAAAACTAGATATTTTATATAGTTTTTATCTCATAAAAAAACATAAAAAAACGTATTTGAATAGTAAAGTGACAAGTTTTCACTGCGAACAAAGTACAGACTAGTAAAATCCTGAAATCCTGATGCTTGAACGTGGCCCACCAAGAAGTTCACGTGAGATAGACACATAGGTGTGCGTTTAAGATCTGAACCGTTCATTGGGGGTATGATTGTTTGTTGGCATCGACAGGATGATGACACGTGTCTGTCGGCAGCATCTGAATCGAACGGCTCGGGAACTGGTGTTCACGGCTTTATTAAATGAGTCACTTTTTCCTTTTCTTTTTATTATTTTTTTTCATTTAGGTGAATAAATACAAAATGGAGATCCTCATACTCCTTTTGTAGGACAGGAATCTACCATCGAACTAGGGTTGTTAAAAATAACGACAAACTTGTTAATTTTAATCGATCAATTAGTCATATTTTTTTTATTATTACATCAGGATACATTTATTTGCTTATTTGATGTGGACAATATTTTTAGAAATATAATACAACATGTTATTAAGATTGAAAATCTGTGTTCTAAAAAAAGCTTTGGTGGTCGTCAAGATGTAAGATGGAGACTTGGCGAATTTTGTGGGTGTTGGATAGAGTTTGGCTGGGGAAAGCTTTGGTGGATGCAAATGGCACCTTGGTGGTTTCGACGGGGGTTGGACGGAGGCTTGACAGTTGTAAATTAAGATTATTTAGTTTTTATGGTTTCAAATTTTCTTAATTATGAAGAAGTTTTATTTTTGAAATTTTGCATTTCTTTGGTTTATATATTAATTTTTAGTTTCTGGTATTTATTTGCATGCGTGTGTTGTTTTCATTTGATATGTTATAGACTTAAAAGTAATGCAAAGTTTACTACAATATAATAATATATATGTGTTAATTGCACAATGACATGGAAATTGTACTGGTTTTTATTATAAGAGCAAGCCCAACAGCTTTTCTAAAAAATCTCTATTTTTAAGATGAAAAACTCAAAATCTCCAAAAAAAAATTCATTCAAACTCCAACAGTTTTTTTATTTCACAGATTTTTACATTTATTATATACTATATAATAAATAAATGTATTTATTAAGGATATTTAATTCTACATTTTAAAAAATTCTTCTAAACTTAATTCTACACTTTAGCCTCACATCTTTAACAACTAAAAAGTGCAAAGAACATTTTAAATTCAAACGTGAATGGTAGGTTCAATACCATTCTCGTCTTCCTGACCTGCTATAATTTTTAGTATACCAGTAAAGAAGATATGGTTTTATTGTGCATTGCGATTTGCGATAGATAGATTTAACTTTCAAAGGCAACAACAATTCAATCTGGTTTGAACAACTTTGCGAAAATGGATTCGAAGTAGGTGTGCAATTCTACTTTCCAACTATACATATTTATACCTGATCATTTTCAAATATTCATTACTAAACTACCAAAACATTAATTTAGGACTAAAAAAAATCCTTTAAGTAGCAGACATGAAACCTATCCTACAAGAGCACGACCATTTTGTCACATCTGATAGCTAACACTCCATACTGATAGCAACGGGTGTGTTTGGCGGGTGATAGCCAGCAATTGTATATTTGTGTAATTTTGAATTTAAAGTAGATAATCAAACAGACTTGTGTTAATTGTGGTGCACAAAACAAACCAGACTTACTACTGTTATTTAGGTCTCAGCTCTATATCCAATCTCTGTAGCACCATATATTAATTGTCCGAAGAGGAGCCAATGATCTATTCATAAACAATCAGCACTCGACAAAAAGTGAAAATTCAGAAACAACACTTGACAACAAGTGAAATCAACAGAGAGTAAGGACAGCAACAGGGAGCAAGCAAAATCAAACAGAGAAATCAACAGATATTAAGAAGCAATCAACAAAAAGCGAAATCAACTCAGAAGCAATTGAAATTCAGAAGCGAAATCAACCGAGAGCGGAGTTTGCCAGTTGGGAGTAAGCGAATCAATTCAGAAACAAAATTAGATGGCCGGGGCAAGCAAAAACTCTCAAAAAAACCCTGTAGCAATTGGCATGTTGAAGGATTTGATCAATAAATTCAACATAGGGAAGAGTGAAATTGAATCATGCAGATCAATTCTCTTCCTACAAATTTAGAGATTTTTTTCATCTTTTCATCATTTTTTCTATTTTGCAGATTTATTTAGAGAATCTGTCGGGGAGGAAAAATAGTCTTTTTCTCTAAAATCCTTCATTTTCTCTATTTTATCACAACTGTTGGGGTTGCTCTAAGAAAGTAATTCATCACCATTTTTATTTCAACACGTTAACCCTTTTAGTTGGTGCATCAACGTGGGCAAGTTGCTTGAGATATGAGATCAAGCGATGAGGGAACAACACTTTTTGGTGAGAATAAAATTAAGCAAATTGAGATGGACCATATATTATGAATAAATTAATGTTACACAAATTAATACAGCTCACTTTACAATCATCCCTACCAAATCCAAAACTCTCTCTTTCTGTCTGGAGCCTGCAGGAATCTCAATCTGGAATATATACTTTTTCCACTGCTTGAATAAATACATGGCTTCCATTAACAGTAACACCCCTTTAATTTATTCCATTCGACCCATCTGTCTCTTTAATTTCAACCGTTACTTGAATTGTTTCCACGTTTAAAACCCTCTATCCCAACGGTCTCCCCTCTTTCCCTTTGCTTTTAATTGTCTTCACCCGGCTCTCTCAGTTTCCCTTTGAATTGGGAAAGATCTAACAGAAAGCATGGATTTCAGTTCCTTCCTGACGTCGTTGCTGACGTCATCGATCCTCTTCGTGGTGCTGGTCCTCCTCTTCACCTGGCTCTCCACCCGCCCATCCAATGTGTTCATCTACTACCCTAACCGCATCCTCAGGAGCTTGGACCCCTTGGAGGCTCCATCCGGCTCCGCCTCCCGCAACCCGGTTTCTTGGTTGAGGGAGGCTCTCTCCTCCAAGGAGTCCGATATCCTCACCCTGTCCGGCGTTGACACCGCCGTTTACTTCGTTTTCTTATCCACCGGTTAGTCATTAATTAACAAATTAAACTGGCTAAACCCTTCTTAATTATATATCCTCTTGAATTGTATTGGTTTCAAATTGGTTCTCATGTTTTGTGCGAATTCAGCTCTTCTATATATAGAGATCAATGCAATCTGGTTAGTTTAGTTTGAGAATTGTTTTTTTTTTTTTTTTTTTTTTTTTTTTTTTTTTTTTATAGTTCTACCTATATATACACGTATATATTGGATTGTTAATTACATTTCAAAATCAACAAAAAAATGTTTGTTTGGTTTATATAATGTGAGAAGTATTGTTCAGTAAATTTCACTGTCTGAAATGAAAAACTGTGTGGGGGTCAAACATAGGTTTTCAGGAATTGAATTATCATGTTTTGTTTGGTACAATTTTGGAATTTTGTGAAAAACTATTCAAAATTATGGTCTTTACTTGGATACGAAGTTTAATGGGAAAATATTCGATCTCTATTTTTTTTTTTTAAGAATTTAAGATTGATTTTTATTGTTTTATTTTGTCAATGTAGAAATTATGGATTAATTGTGATGTTTATTTGAATATAATTATATGTTTATCAGTTTATGTGATATTATGTTTGAATCTAACAACAACTAAAATGATAATGATGTTTATTTGATTTGTACGATTTTTATTTATTTAGAGATGTTAATGACTTTAAAAATACATATTTTATTACATTATATAAGTTTTGGATATAGTCACGAGTTAAATATAACAAAATAACCAAAATTCATTTTATCCGTCGATAAAGCCGTCAAATTGTCTTTGTCGACGCTTGATGGTACCCCACCGTCAAATGTCTTTTAGAACATTGTTCCTCTATAGTTGAATAGATATCGTATAATCCATTAAAGCTAATTAAAAATATTGAACTTGAATCTCGGTATCTCTAGACAAAGAGTTTAGTACCACGCCCGTTAGACAAGTTTCTTTTATTTGAAACATTCTTTTTCCTTCTCTTTTCAAAGTTCAATTTCACTTTTTTACACTATGACTCCGTTTGACACAATCAGTTAGCTTGTCCGAGCGTTTGATTTTGACATTATATAATTTTAAATGAAATAATATAAGAGTTCAGTTTACTTAGCTTTTAGAATTGGAGCTTTTCAACATTGCTCATGCACCCAAGGTTTTCAGCTTTTGATTTTCTATTAACAAGTTTTCATCAGCTATTCTAACAATTAGATTTACCAAACATAATATTAGTTTATTAACATATATTTAATACAAATAATCCATCAACTTCAACTACCTTACCAAACAAACCTATATCATTCCTACATTTTGTCTCACCTCATTTAAAATCATCAAAATATATCTTTAAAAAACTTCAATTGTGAAAAATAGCATGAACTTTAGGGGTAGTTGCGTTTAATGGCACGAACTTTCAAAATTTTAAAAATAATCACTTGCTTTGATTCTGGTTGCAATAAGTGGCATCTCTTTTTTTTTTTTTTTTTGAAATATCACCTCTTATTAACATTCTTTTTAGAAAAAAAAATCAACCAATTTTCAATTTAAAAAAAATGCCCGTATTTCATTTTTAAAAATAATCCATTTTCATTTTTAATTTTAAAAATATAATAAAACACTACTTTTCCCCCTTTTTTCTTAAAAGAATACACTCATTATTTACACTCGGTTAAAAAAAGAAATAATTTTATTTTCTCCATAAACTCAGTTTTTTTTTCAAAAAATTAAATAATAAGTGAAGTCTTTAAAATGAAAAATGAGTGTCTTAAAAAGATACCAATTAATATCACAATTATATTTTTTTAAAATGATGATATTTGAAAAATTGAAATTGAGTTTATAAACATGAATTTTTTTTAAAAAAAAGAAGAAAATTGTGAGAGAGTTTAAAAAAACAATGGAAAAATGTGATTTTTTTGTAAACAAAATGTTAATAAGGGGTGCACTTTTAAAATAAAATGGTTGTGCTACTAACCACAACCACCCTTCAAAGTTGGTATTTATTATAGAATTTTTGAAAGTTGGTGCCATCGAACGCAACCACCCCTAAAGTTCGTATTTTGTTTTTGCAATTTTGCCCCCCATCAAAATATATATACCACCATGGTGTTTTACGGTGAGGATCTGCTGTCCCGGGATCACCTGCCTTTTGCATGTGCCCTCTCTAAGCTCTTCATTTTTTTTTTCTTTTTAACTTATTATTTTAATTTTAATTAATTAAGTTTTTTTTATTTTGGGGATGGGGAGGGAAAATCAGGGCCTGTCTCCAAAGGGACAAGTGATCCCGCTCGGGTGTTTTATCCTAAAAAAAAAAAGGAACACAAATTGGACCTTGCAAACTTTGTGGAGAGTGCAAATTTTTTGTTAATTAAAACATTCAATGAAATTTCCCTTTTTGTTGTAAAATGGGATTTATTTATTTATTTAAGAATTAGAGTTTTCTTCATGTATTTGATTGCCCTACTCGTATTCTGAAATTAAATTCATCATCAAGAGTCCTTTGACTTTCAAGTTTGTACTGTATTTATGATGTTTGCTTGCAGTTTGTTAAATTTGGATCTCACAAAAATGTAACTTGAATCAGTTAATGTGTAATCTGCAAACTAAATTTTCCCTAAGGAAGTTGATGTAACTTAATGTAACTTTTGTGATCAGTGCTACGGATACTATTTCTATCTGCTGTCATTCTACTTCCACTGCTCCTTCCTCTTGCTGCAACCGATACCGGGAGCACTTCCACCAGCACCGGAACTTTCAACGAGCTCGACAAGTTATCCATTGGGCATGTCAAAGTGAGTACAATCTTTGTGGATCAGCATATATGTCATTGTAGTTGATAGTTTCATTTGCAACCTTTCTTAGAGAGTCGCTGTGTTTCGGTTTACAGGAAAAGAGTCCAAGATTGTGGGCTTTTGCATTTGGAGTATACTGGGTTTCTCTACTGTCATATTACCTTCTATGGAAGGCGTATAAGCATGTGTCCGACTTGAGGGCATCGGCTCTTAGGACTGACCAACTGAAGGCCGAGCAATTTGCAGTTCTTGTGAGAGACATTCCTCCTGTTCCTCGCAGTGAAAGCCAAAAAGAACAGGTTGATTCATTCTTTAGGTCTATTTATCCTGAGACCTTCCACCGGTCAATTTTGGTCACAGACAACACAATGGTACTCTTCTATTTGTTGTTATATATGTTGAGAATATCCTAAATCGTAATCATATATAAGAGATGATGAAGCCCCTTTCTGTGATTCAATTCATACAGGTGAACAAAATATGGGAAGAGTTACAAGGGTGCAACAAGAAACTCAAACGCGCTGAAGCTGTTTACGCCAACTCCAAGACTGTCGAAAGTCCTGAAGGTACGAAACCAACGAATCGCACTGGCATCCTTGGCTTGATTGGCAACAAGGTTGACACAATAGACTACATGAATGATAAGATCAACGAGCTCGCCTCCAAGCTAGAATCCGAGCAAAAAGACACCCTCAAAGACAAGCAACTCTGCTCTGCTATAGTCTTCTTCACCAGCAGAGTTGCTGCAGCTGCTGCGGCGCAGAGCCTCCATGCTCGGATGGTTGACACTTGGACGGTCATGGAGGCTCCCGAGCCACGCCAGATCATCTGGGGCAACCTCTCTCTCAACTTCTACTCGCGACAGATACGCCAGTGTGTTGTGTATGTCATTGTTGCACTTGCAATACTGTTCTACATGATCCCAATTGCGCTTATTTCTTCGCTGACGACGCTGGCCAATCTGGAGAAGCTGCTGCCTTTTCTGAAGCCTATTGTGAACATCAAGGCTCTAAGGACTGTCCTTGAAGCATACCTTCCGCAACTCGCGTTGATAGTCTTTCTTGCCTTGCTTCCCAAGTTGCTGATGTTTCTTTCTAAGATGGAAGGGATCCCTTCCGTTAGTCACGCGACAAGGGCTGCTTCTGGGAAGTACTTCTACTTCACTGTCTTCAATGTTTTCATCGGAGTCACGATTGGTGGAACGCTGTTTTCGACGCTCAAGACTGTTGAGGACAATCCGAACAAGACGGTTGATCTGCTTGCTTCAAGCCTTCCTAGCAGTGCCACCTTCTTCTTGACTTATGTTGCCTTGAAGTGAGTAAAACCGTACTACATTTTCACGCTTTTTGGTTCTTTTGTCTTATGCTTTGCTTTCGATGTGTGACATATTATGTTAGGCTTATTGCACATGTACTCTGCACACGACCTCTAGTTATCCGCTCACTAAGCCCTGCATTCACCACACCAAACCCTATCTGGCCATTAGCCCATGTCGACGGTCAATTGTTGAGATGTTATATACTCTTGTTGCATAGTTGAGATCATGATAGCAAATCTCAAACTGACCATTATCTTGAATGCCCTCAGGTTCTTTGTAGGGTACGGTCTCGAGCTCTCGAGGTTAGTCCCACTGATCATATACCATTTGAAGAGGAAGTACATTTGCAAGACAGAGGACGAGCTAAAAGAAGCATGGGCTCCAGGAGATCTCGGATACGCGACAAGATTCCCCGGAGACATGCTTGTGGTCACAATAGTCCTATGCTACTCCGTCATTGCTCCATTGATCCTCCCTTTTGGTGTCGCATACTTCGGCCTAGGATGGCTTGTTCTTAGAAATCAGGTACACATATCAAACATAAACTTCTTAGGTGAAGCCCCTACATAACGACTTATTTACTTGTTAATAATTTGTCGTCCCAGGCGCTCAAAGTCTACGTTCCATCGTACGAAAGCAACGGTCGAATGTGGCCACATATGCACACGCGGATAGTGGCGGCTCTAGTGCTATACCAAGTGACCATGCTGGGCTACTTCGGAGTGAAGAAGTTCTACTACACACCGATACTCATCCCACTGCCCATCGTCACTCTAATCTTCGCATTCGTGTGTAAGAACAAGTTCTACCGATTCTTCCAGGCCACCGCCTTGGAGGTCGTCGCAGCTGGAGAGCTGAAAGAAGCTCCTGACATGGAGGAAGTGTTCTGGAGTTTCATTCCTCCGAGTCTGCAGCTATCGGAGAAGGCTTCCGAGGACGAGTTTGAAGATGCATCAGCTGCGTTTTCGAGGTCGACTTCGTTGGTTTAAGGACTCGTACGTATATCCACGCATATATGTCATGTGTTTAGAGAGAAATGTTGGTTCACCTTCGTTGTATTTTTTTCTTGTTTGAGCTAGTATGGAGAAGGATCTCAGGGTAGTACCCAAACGTCCCTGATTCGACTCCTGATTATGACCGTTCTCTATTTACCAAAATCAGTATGGAGAAGGTCTAGGGTAATGCAATACTCCAACTTTCAGGAAGTGTCCAAGCACTCTTTACCTGCAGAAACACTGCCAAATCAAGCAGTACATGGCATTTATCAATCCTGTCGTGTAAAACAACAACCTATACATCCACTATGGAACTCCAACCGGCGTTACACATTTCAGAGTGTTTGTAACAGAACATACAACCCTTTTTGCGTTTGGATGGCAGGACCCCCACAAAATGCATCATTCTCATCTTGTTTCTGTGATTTTGTTAAGAAAGCATTAATCGTGAGAAGGCTCTGCTTTATCCATATGCAAGTCCCTGCAAGGCTTCTTTTGATCATATTCAAGCTCAGTAACACCTGTTGAGCAGCCATCAATCTGGTAATCCTCTGGTTCATCGGCCAACGGTTTGATGTAAGAACATGGCTGCTCTTCCGCTTGATCATGATCTTCATCCACAGTATGCATTGGTTCTTGGATTGAAGCAAAGGCCAGGTCAAAGGGTGATGGTCCCGGAAGATGGGCCCTCATCTGAACTGACCGCAACAATGCGGCTCTTCTAAGATCAGCAGAGTGGCATATGTCACTAGGAGACGATGGGAAGCGTCCTTCAGCGTCTGAGCCTCGTTGGTTGTGGCGAGGCTGGGGAGAAGGAAGGATGGAGGAACTGTTTGAGGTTTGTGAGGTCAAGGGTGGAGAGCTGCAACAGAAAGCACTTAGAGATTTATAACGGTAGGGAGATACGGGGCTAGTAGGTCTGCTATCAGGTTGAGATGAGCAACTAGGATGTGTTGTGTCGTCAAAGTCCTCGGACATTGGTGAGTATTGCAAGGGGAGCTCGTCCCTGCAGCAAGCAAGGTAATTCAAGGGTGAGAGGGATGCATATGGTTGGTGGATAATGTCAAACTCAAATCAACAAATGCTTATAAAGATTTTTATCAATTACAATTGCATTGCAATCTTGATATAAGATTCCAACCCCATGAGAGTTGAGATCATATAAAAATGGTTTGCAATTTCTTTTGGCTTGACTACCATCAAATAATCTTTTTTTTTCTCTCTTCCATGGTCAACCTCCTTATATCTAGTTATGAAAATTATGAAAATGAATAAAAAGCTCAGGCTAACAAAGTATATGCAGGAAAGAACAAAAACATTTGAGCCAAGTTCAACAATTACGGAAATGAATCACGGCAAAGAACTTCCAACGTTAAACCATAAGACTATTGCTGGCTACTTATGAGTTCACTTGTATCCCCCTCTATACCTCACTTCTTTAGTAAGTTGAATAGAGTCTATATACCCCATTCTCTCTTGAATTTATTCATTTTTAATATATGGCAATAACAATTAATTTCTCAATTGAATATTAAAATTTCACCGTACGTGTAAGACACGAGAACTGTACTAGTTTATCACTTTATATATAATACACTTATGCTGGCTTCATGTAAGAATTGGGTACTACTCATACAGATTCAGTTGTAGGTGTCTTCCTCTACCACTCAACTTGAACACAAGTAACATTTAGGGCAAATGACACCCAAACACCCAATGCTAACTGCTAAGTCAGTTTTGCATGTAACCATCCATTATAAACAAAATCATATATATAACTACCAGTTATCACACTCAGCAACTAAACATCCATGCTCATGCCCATTTTCCATTCAAAGGACTGACGAAAGATAGTTGCAATATGGGTCTAAGTGGCTGCTTTCTATGGAGTATTTGCTAACAGAGGTGTGTGGTGGTTCCGTTAAGTACAAAGGGCTCAACAGGTGAATAATTTACCCAACATTTAAGTACTACAAAGGGTCTTAAAGAGAAATACCTCATGTAGAGCATGCTCTCAGACCTTGCAGGGGAATCCATGATGGTTTCAGAATTTGGGTCACCCACAGTTAATCCATTCAAGCTGGATGCCATGATCTGCATAGATGCCACGCGAAAATTCCATACACTTAAATTGCCAACAAAAAGCCACATTACAACAGCTATAATCAGAAGTCAGAAGTCAGAACCCACAAACCCTAGAAATCGAAAGGAACAGTTTTTCTCTCTTTTATCAATTGAAACCCTAAGAAATCGAATTGAGCCACAACAGATTACAATTTGCAAAGAATTAAAAACATTCAGAAAGAGTGTGTGAGAGAGATACCTCGCTGAGATAGCGCTTGTGAGAATGAAGATTATCAAGATAAACGTCATCTTCAGGATCTCTACTTCTCTTAGCACTGGGAGATGGGGATGGAGATGGAGAATTCGTATCAGACCCCATTTTCACTCTCACCACCACAAGAGGACACGCTCCACCACCAGACAGAGATGATCGCCTGTGCAGACGTCCACAGTAACCTTGGCTCTCTGATTTGGAAACTCAGAGATTGTTGCCAAGAGCCAAAGCCCTAAAATAACAGTTCAAAGCTGCTATCCCATGCCAGTAGATATTAAGCACAATCATCTACCAACAGTTTCCTCTAATAAGTAATATCCTCCCCATTTAACTTATCTGGCCAGAAGAAAAGGGAGAAAATGATGCAAAATGATAAAAATGCGCCAGATCAGAAAACAGATGAAGAATTTTGCTAAAAAAAAAAAGGGGGATAAATGCAAACTGATAATTCCCAAAATTCGTATGCCCGAATTCTCAACCAATATCTGAGATTACAAATCAGGAGAAACAAAGGACAAATGGGAAAAATTAACCAACATACCCAAGCCGAAGTGATGGCCGCTTCGGATTTGAAGTGACGCGTCTCAGGGCTTAAACGAGTCCTCGCCGCTCTGCCCTTACCGCTAAAGGCTCAAGGTGGAAACTCCGTTAGCCCCTTTTCAGATTTCACGAGCCCTTAGCTTCGATGTCTTCGTCCTTCTTTCGGATGTCCCAAACCCAAAAGCTTTAACAGTTAACACTACGAATTGCAGGGAAAGGAAGAAAATAAAAAGCCAAAATATGAAATTGTACGGGCTGATGTGCATAGGGCTCTTCCAAACCAAACGGGCCTACTTGTAAAACTCAATCAGCCCATAAAAAAAATATGTGGACCTTTTGTTTGTAAAGAAAAATAAATAAATGAGCCCACAATAAAAAAGAGGCTGAACCTCATGGGGTTAGAAATTGGGTTTAAAACTTTAAATCGTAAGATTTGATTGCTAGTTTATTCTAGGGTAAACAGCATAAAACCACCCCTTAAATATGTGATATTGCTTAAAATCACCTCTTATATTCAGAATTGTCGAAAACCACCCATAAAAGCATCTCTGTTAGCAATCAACCACCCTCATTAGATTTCTGTCAATATTCTGTTAAAAATATAAAATTACCATTATACCCCTTCAATTTTTTATATACTTTATTGGAAAGAAAGCAAATTAAAAAAGTAAAAAAAATGCAAGATGTTAATGGGGTAGAACCGTGGAACATGTGAGAACCCATAAGAAACCCTATCCATTGCCAAAAGCATGACCGCCGCCCCCAATCCTAGCCACAAAATCCCCCCAGATCAGAAACAAAATCAAAACCCCCGTTACCGATCTCAACAATTTGAAGCACTTATCATGTTCTTATTCAAGATCTGGGTTGAATCTCCACCCTTCTCAAAAGACGATAAATCGCCCCAAAAACTCATTATTCTCCACTCCCCCCCCCCCCCCGGTTCCAGTGCGAGATGGGGTCGATTCATGAACTTACTCGGCAAGACCGAGTTGTTTCGAGCTTGGTGGCTTCGACGACAGTAAGAACCCTAGAAGCCAGAACGCCGCCACCATCGACTCCGGCCACCCATCGCAAATCAGAGTTCCGTTCGCCACCTCTGACCATCCTAATCGACCCATTCAAACCCCAAAATCACAGATTCAAAGTCTATGGAGTCTGATTCATGAACTTAAGAATTCCATAAAGAAGAAGAAAGGAAAGAGAAGTTGAGATTCGGAGAAGACAAAGTGGAACAGCTCGAGACCGCTGCCGCCGGCGAATCCAAAATGCAAGCAACCCCCATTGTTTCCTTTCTTTTTTCTGATGATGCTACTTTTCTCTTCCAATTTTGCATCCTCCAATTTGTGATTTAGAACTCCAATATCCTATAATTTCTTCAAACTCATCACCTGTACATTCTATTTTCTTATACTTTTTTATGAAAAAAAAATCATTCATTTATTTTTTATATTAAACTACATTAAAAGCAAATGATATACTGTAGTACTTAACGGAACATGGATGAAAAGTTGAATAGGGTGGTTGATTGCTAACAGAATAGTTATAATGGGTGGTTTTTGGCAATTCTAAATATAAGGGGTGGTTTTAAGCAATATCACATATTTAAGGGGTGGTTTTCTGCAGTTTACCCTTTATTCTAATGAGTTATGAAATCTCCTAGATCCGGAGATTTCACCTTCAATTGATTAAGCACAGATTGTGCCCAATCACAACTCTCTCACCGTCTGTGTGTAGAAACTGGAACCAATTTGGAATTTCTGTGTGTTTTATTATAATGTCCTTCCTCAGATCTACATTTGACTACCTACCTATTTATAGACGAGGTATCCTTCCTAACTAAGGTTCTAACAACCTCCAACCAAACTAGTAGCAACCTAACTATGGTTAACCAAAATATCTAATACATACATGTAACGCAAGCTCTACATACATCTTAATATCCCCCCCTCAAGGTGGACGGGTCAGATGGAAGACCAGGCCAAGCTTGGACGACAGTTCAACATGTTGACAAACACCAAGGGGCTTGGTGAAAATATCAGCAATTTGAAGATGGGTGGGTACGAAAATAGTGGAGATAAGTCCTTCAATGAGATCCCGAATATAATGGTAATCGATACGGAGGTGCTTCGTTCATTCATGATACACTGGGTTTGCTGCAAGCTGATGGGCTGATTTGTTATCACAACACAAAGGGATAGGCAGGGAGGAAGAGATGTGCAAATCCCGCAGCACCCCTGTGGCCCAAACCACTTCACTCCCGGTGGAAGACATACTTCTGTATTCGCTTTCCGTGGAGGATTTGAACACGGTCTTCTGTTTCTTCGTCTTCCAAGAGATGAGACAGTCACCCAAAAAGACGCAGTAACCAGTCAATGAACGGCTGGAATCTCTGTAGTTGCCCCAGTCCGCGTCGGAGTAAGCACGAACACGCAATGAGCTCGAACTGGGGTAGAATAAGGAGCAGTTAGCAGTCCCCTTCTAATATCGCAACAAGAAAAGAGCAGCTCGGTGATGAGGAGCCCGAGGCTCAGCCATGAATTGGGTAAGCTGTTGCAAAGCATAGGCTATGTCAGGGCGTGTGATAGTGAGATAGAGCAAGCGCCCCACCAATCTCTTGTAAACTTCTGGATCTTCGAGAACCTCACCATCATGAAGGCTCAAAAGCAAGTTCCGTTGCATTGGGAATTTAGCAACCTTGCAATTGGTCATTGCAGTGTTTGAAAGGAGATCTACCACATACTTCCTTTGATTGAGCATTATACCTGATGAAGAACGGGAGATTTCCATGCCTAAGAAGTAACGAGCATGACCAAGATCTTTAATGGTGAAGGAGGCATCCAGGGACTTCTTTACTGATGCAATTGCAGTCTCATCACTACCAGTTAATAGCATGTCGTCAACATACACTAGTGCAATCGTGATGATGGACCCAACAACATGAACAAATAGAGAGTAGTCATGCCTGGACTGGCTGAAACCCAGCTGAACTAGATGACGAGTAAGCTCGAGATTCCATTTTCAACTGGCCTGTTTGAGGCCGAATAAGGACCTGTGAAGTCGACATACTTGTCTTGGCAAAAGCTTTATCATATCCCGGAGGTGGCCTCATATAAACCTTTTCCAACGCATAAAGTAAGCAGATGCTCATTCAATTTGTGCAACCTAAACAGGATACTACATGTTCATGCTCTTATGCATATGCAACACCTAACATAAAATGCAACAACATGCATGATTGTCCAACCTGAGTAAGCCCCCTAGGGAACTTACCTGAAGATGCAAAACAGCAAAATAACGCAAGCAAGAGCCCAAATGCAGGTCCAATGCAATCCAAAAGCAGTCAGGACAAAAATCATTCTTCCAATTTTCTTCTCAAAACCAACAACATCAAACCAAGACAAAAATCCCGACATTTGAACATTTAAACCTTAAAATCAATCTCAACCTTTAAAACCTTTTCCAAATTCGCTTTTTAAAATTCAAGTCTAATAATATTATATTTTAAATCTCACAATAATATTACACAATATATATATATATTCCATTTATTTAATAATTTAAATAATCCACCGAAAATACCCCAAATAATAAGTTTTAAACATAATATATACACTTTGCATATTTCCACCAAAATTAGGCCCAAGGAGAAAGGAAAATTAGGCCCAACCTTAATCCGGATTCAAAACAAACCCAACCCAATCTCCCATTAAATGAACCGGTTTTGCTTTATTCAAACCCTTGAACCGGACCACACAAAAGAAAGCAGCCAAACCGAACCCAATGTTGTTGTTCATCATCTCCCCACCACTCTGTTCGACAAAATCAGACAGGAAAGGAGGAAGCTTGGCCGGCGTCGGCCTACTCCACCTACCCATTTTGTTTTAAAATCAAGGAACCGGACCCAATTAAAAGAAAAACAAACCCAACCCGAAACACTGTTCATCATCCTCAACATTTGTAATTCGAAATGGGGAAGGGATGGAGGTGCCGGCTTCGGCAACTAGCTCCGGCCATTCAACCGACACCAAGCCCAAAGAATCGACAAGAAAGAAGAGAGAAAAGGAGTGCTCACTGAGGTGTTCTTCAATTCTCCGGAAAAACGCTTGAAAAGCCTCGATTGGAGCTCTGTCGGAGCTGGAGCTCCAATGGGGGAGACTAGGAAGTATGTATGGGTGTTAAAGGTGAGACTTTTATATAGTTCGGAGGGGAAAGGAAGCGAGAAAGAGGGTTACCAAGGGAGTCGACAGGAGAGAGGGGAGGCGAACCAGCGAGGACGACGTCGGCGACCCCGAGACCGAGTCTGGGTGGCTCGGCTTCGTCTTGGGACATCGGAGTGAGGACGGAGATGGCTAAGCTGCTGCTGCTGGGTTCGACAAAGAGGAGAGGGAGGAGGAGCTGGGTTGCTCGGCTCCTCGGTGCTGCGAACAGAGCGCTCGGGGTTCTCGGGACAGGGGTGCTCGACATTGCAAGGAGATGAGAGGTGGGGGAAAGCTTCAGGGTTGTGTTTTTGTTTGCTGAATGAGACCAAGGAGAAAGGCTGAGGGTGTGTTGTATTGAACCAAGTAAAAGAAGGGAGAGTGGGGCTCTGCCTAAAATTAGATTTAAAGTAATAGGGGAGGCTCATCTTGCTATTGCTACTACCGAACAAAAGAGGGGAAGGAGAAAGTGGTGTGGATGTTTAGCTACAATGGGAAATGGAAGAGCTGTTGTTGACTCATATCTGCTGAAATTCGGAAGTGTAAGAGGAGATGAAGACAACCCTTTTGTGGTCCTCAAAAATCAAAATTGCAATATTTGGAATTAAAGCCCGAAACTCGCTCTCTTGACCTTATCCTAACCCGATCGAATTTGATTTTCAAAAATCCGAGGAAGATGTTTCCATGTCGAGTTAGCTTTTAAATTTTTATTTTGGGTTGAAAATCCGCTGTACGAGATTGAATTTCGAGTTGGAGAGTTTTTTTCTGCTAAATCTCGCTTTAAATTTTATTTTGACTTTCTTTTCCCGAAAAATTGGGATTTAAAAATCCGAGCCTTTACATCATCCACCTCTAAAAACAAGTCTCGTCCCCGAGACTAAAACCAAAGCAAAGTAGGGATAGAAGTTTGAAATTGATGAGTCCAAGGACCATGTCCAAGGATCTTGTAATCATCTCGGTTGCGTCTTCCGGGATTCTGACAACATCCTAGTCACAGTCGTAACATCTCCGATTGGCCTTGACAAGTATGCAATAAGCGCCCCTATCACATCCTCACTTCGACTTTTCAGAAGTACCACAACTCTAAAAGTTCTACAATATCATCACTAGGTTTTAGCAAGCACCCTACAAGCGCCCACATAAAATGCTTGTATCCACTTCGTGAAGTATCATAGAGTTGCCCGGGTTTGAAAAGTTTCAAAGGGGATTCCACAGCTGAAAAAAAAGATTGGCAAAAAAAAATCGTGGAAATTCTCGGTAACTTTTATTCTTTAAAATTCCAAGTAATTCCTTTTCAAACCGCTTAAAATATTCAAATAAGACGTTTAACCAAGCAACTTTACACTAAATCAAGTAAAATCTTTTCGATCAAAATTTCGTCAAAATCCTCCAAGACCAAATCAGTTTCCCGTATAACAATCAATCAAATTCAGAAGCTCCGAGGTGGAATCATCCACCTCTAAGGGCTAATCTCATATTCTCTTCCTAGGTTCCAAAATCATTTTATCATCATTCTCAACTCAATATGCACATAAGTAAATCAACTCAACAACTCATAACATCATCAGCCACCCCTCATATGGCAATCTCAACATCAATCCTGATAATCTCACCCATTCGACAACTCAACAACATAACATGTTTTCCCATAACATAAATCATACTATCACGCCAAAAGAAATAACAAAATATCAACATCATATCACGAGTCATAGAGTATATCTACCTCATACAGAAGGCATCACAAGTGCATCATCGAATTCTCATTAGTTATCACGCAAGAACACATGTCAAGAGATCAAAGAGGTTAGGTGTCATGGAGTCAGTACGCCACTACAAGTCAAATCTCACGATCGCATCTCTCAGCGCAATACTAGTAGAACCAATCATAACAGGGTTTTTTTCCCTCTTAATGAACACATAACTCACCTAATCATCTTATCAACCTATCCGGATTCTACTCCGCGTTGCCATAACAGATTTAGCATGTCAATTCAAACATTAGCATTGTAAAAGTAGCCATAGCAGAATCTCATCATAAGGTCAACAGACTAATACTAACTGTCAACACATTAACACACAAGGTCATGCCCTTTAAGATTCAGCAAAAGGAAAGATCTAACCATATATCAATCGTCAAATTGTTAACATGCCCACAAGACATTATTTCAACTCATTATAATGCCACATAACCATCGTTTAGCAATCATGCATCATTATCTCATATATACAAGTCGTGTTCACACTTCAAGTCATTTTCATCACTTAACATATCTATAATCATACTTGACGATCATATAACATAACATCATGCATCATCACCCCATAATATAATCTCATGTTTTTACATAGAAACAAGTCATCTCATGATTCATATAACACATCATAACATGCTTTTAAAACGCATAGCAGGATAGTAATGCTTCAATATATCATGATAACACTAGTCACTACCAATTAGATTTCAGTATTGCATAACAACATGTAATATCAGTCCATATGAGGTTCATCATGATTGCTATCTAACATCATGCCAATACACTTTAATAAACCACATAATCATGATAATCATCACCCACACGTTCAAGAAGAAGCAATCAGGGACATTACTACACATAAGGGCTACAACATATCAACTAGCATGTATATCAATAACATCATTAGTTTGTCATTAAACAATGTAGCTGCATCAATAAATCTCCATTTTCTGTCATGCTCAGTAATCATTGCAAAACATCATATATGAACATAATAAAGTCAAGCTAGCATGTTTCATCATAACCTCATCAGATAATAATTCAGGCTTCTCAGCATATGTAGTTCACATTTACAGGCAAAGGAATTTAAATCATGCTTAGCAATTCAGAGTGTCAACGCATCAAGGCACCATAAAATTGTAAGGCATCGAATCATATCATTATAGACAACAGGCAACCATGCAACAATCATCACCAAGTCAGCACATCAACACGTAAATCTCATCGTCAGGTCAGTGTAATATCATCATCAACAATTCAGAAGGATTAGCAATTCGAATGGAGGACATTCTCGCTTGCAAGTCACATCGTACCCAGTAACCAAAATCCTTGATATGTGCTTGTCCTACCGGCACCATTGATCTTGAGGCGCGTGGGTTATAGACCCACGCTTTCGCTGCGCTGCTCTATCGCTATCCAACTTTCCATTCCCTCTTCCATGCGATCGCTCGTCCAGTATATCGCGCAAGAGTCCAAGTTAGGGGAGATAGGGGAGTGACGAGAGAAGACAACCCAAATTCCTTTCGGGGAAAAACACGGACCACAACTAAATACGATAATACTAGAGGCAAGACCCTGACCCGGGAATAACAACAACGCCCTTATGGAAGTCTATTAGGTTACAATTGTGACGAGCAAAATGAATTCATCATGGAGCACATCAGTCACATTAATCCACACTAACATGTACCTATCTCAAGGAGAACGACATGCATATTCATTCCAAAAGACACAATCGAGTCCTACACGGATTCATGTGAGACAAGTTAACAGTCTATTATTCCATGGAAGCAGAGATGCCTAACAACTTCAAGCAAGATACGCGGAACCAGTAATGATCATGCAAGATTCAAAGTCATATGGTATTTAAAGAGGATGACAAATATCATGTATATGAACAATGCACGAGCATGGTATGCACATCAACAATTGAGTTCACACATAGCATGACGAGGTATATCATAGCAAGCAGATTAAGCATCATATGAAAACATATAAGAGCATCATAGTAACTATCTCATCTTAACACACTGGTCATATAATAGGTCAAGCATGACACGTAATCATACGACAAGATACATTTAGAAAGCACATGTCCTACATGATACTAGCAACACATGATGTGATATGAGCACAGTCAAGAGTCATTAAAAGGGGGTTAATAGGATGTTCACGAAACATGAGGCATCATCAAAAGTAACAAGAAGGACATCATGGGCAATAGATTATAATCATGCTAAGAACGAACCATCATAGGACACATATAAATGTACAATAGTTATCACATCATAGAACATGTACAACATGTAATCATTTAGTGAGTCATATTGTAAATCATAAGCCCTACAGGATACTACTAACACATATCGAATCATGACCACAATCAAGGTAACTCGACTAAATTCATTCTAACATTCATGCGTCATGCATATGCGAAATGATATAACGTGGTGTGTGATCATGCGAGGTGTCAAGTCATACATCTATGCCAGCACAAGAGGAATTTATAACGTAATAGGGAAACACTACCGAGTGATAACTTGTAAGCATGCTATGATAAACCATCACCGAAAGTAATCGATCATCGAATTCAACATCAATCTAACTTGCATGAGTAAGACATTTCAAGATGATAGAAAGAGGGAAGGATCACACTATCAGGGACCTAGCTCGAGAGAGAATCAGCAATAATGCAAGCAAGGTATAAATTCGCACAAGTCACAACCGAGGATCCTACATGATGCTAAAGGCTCAACATGACATTCGATACATACATGCGCTTGAATGACCAACACATCGATGTGCAAGAAATCATATTAACATATCCCGTGATATAGAAGCATGGGAGGAATACAGCAATGCATAATGCAAGCCTACGCAACAAGCAATATGACTAGCATACAAGGTATGTGTTCCAAGTCAAAAACTATTTGAATAAGGCATGCATTTACCAAGACATCACGTCAAATAGCATGATCACAATTGAACTACTAATTTAGCCAACAAGCCACGGGTAACATCGACTAATCATGCAGAGGAAATCATCTTACGACATTCATACAAGAGAAGTGTAGCATACTATCATGGACCTAATATAGGAGAAGGCAACAACTGTATACAGACTCCTATCATGCAATTCATGCTTCAAATCAGTCGTTAGTATGACCAATACAACATGTCAATTAGACATGCGAAGGAGACATATAATCAGGGAAGGAAACAAGATGCAACACGGGACCTAAGCAATAGGGCGAGCATGGGTACAGAATGTCATACAACCACGAATTTACATTAAGGATCATCATCTTAACATGTACTGGGAATTACGTATCATATAAGGCATGTGGACATCAAGTTGTAACACGTATCCATCAAGTAAGGAACTCACTCTATCATGATACCAGAACTGGACGATCACACTATCATGAACCTATTTATACGGAGAACATTAATCATGCAATTTTCTAACACATGACATTTACATTCATGCACTAGTATGACGATGCAACATACTGAGTAAGGCATGCTGGAATGATAGGGAGTAGGGACGTATCATGTGTAACTTGGAATCACACAATGGTCATCATGAACATCAAATCATGCATTCATCAAGACTCAATCATACAACATATTCCCCATCCAATGCAAGTAATCACACAACAATATCAATTGCAAAACAACCAACATTCATTAATCTGACGAATACAAAATAGATGGGCATGTTGTAGATTCTGCTCACAAAACGAGTAATAAGCATTAACGCGTCATCATCTAGCATCCTAAGGAGACCATCTACAAGCATTCATATAAGGGAGAGTTGATCACAGATGTAATAACATGAGCAACATTTTACAAATGAGCATTTGCAAGGTCCATGCAGGAGGTTACAAAATCATGTCATGTAGTTCAGAGAGAGTCACCATTACAACTGGACAGAGAGCCCTAAGGGCAACCATTGACCTTTCCCAACTGACTTATCACCCCTCTTTCCCGTGGGACTTTGGTACGACTCTTTGTGGTAAGAAAATAAAGGTTGATCATCATATAAATCAAGAAAGACAACCCCATGACTACTTACTTTTGACTCAAAATGCCATTAAAAACCACCTTCCAATACTCACTCAGAAAACCTTCATATCCATACATGATTCTGATACAATGTGTTTACCAACCCGATTCCCCGTGGGAGACACTAACATCCGGGAGAAAGACTCGATAGCACCGTCAAAGGGTTAAAAAACATAGTGGAAGCTAGGGGCTGTTTCATTCAAGATGGGTTTGACAATGTAGAAATAAAGGCACTCCCGCTATCCCGTTTGCACAGGTAAGTCAATGCACATTTCATAGTTAAGGCATCCAAATCAGATCTCTAGCATAACAAGCATTCAACACAGAATCAGTTAATAACACTCATAATGATCTCCTTGGAGCTCCCAACCCATCTGTAAGGAACAAGCTGATCTTTTGTTTACCATTCCCAACTACACCCAATAGGGGTGGTCTAGCGCCTTTACTACCCACTCGCGTCTCCGTTTGGTCGGTTTTCCTCTTTTATTACAAGTCGAGTTCATTACTTAGTCCAATATCGGTTAGGTATATTAAGTTCATTTTGCCCTTCTTAAAATCCTTTCAAATCCTTTGAAATACATAGGCGGTTTTTCAAAACATACACTTGACCCTTGCGTACCCGAATTGCACAACCTCAGCTCTGATACCAACTTTGTAACGGCCCATAATTATTATTTTCGTGTTACGTTTGAAGGGATGAAACCTGATGCGGGACCATCCAAGACACCTTCGGACACACCTATACTTGACGATGGACCTATGATTCGAGCTCGTGAGAATGTTGTCATCCTCAAGAGGAAGAAGAAGGCTCCACCATGGGAGAAGGTCCAAAGGTGCAAGCTTGATGGGTTGTTCATTTCTAGATTCGTTCAACATTTGACAGCTTTGCAACGTCTCTGTAAAACGTGTCGTTCGGATTCAATATTGATCGTATTGGTTCGCGCCATACCTTGTCGGAACGAGGACGAAGAGATCTACAACTTTGATGTTGAAGGTTTTTCCAGATTTGTCATAGAGCTTGGCCGAAAATCGCGTTCTTTGAAAGCTGTCCCTGTTTTGACGGAAGTGCACACAATGTGCGCGGGCGTGCAGCGTGGGCGCGCGGGCGTGCGCGAGCGGGCTGTTGGACGCTGGCGCCGAGACCTTCTTTGCCGAACTTGGTTTCTTTATGAGTTATTTTAGAACCTTTAATTAATTATGTTATTTTAAGTTATTTAGGGGTTATTTTTAATTATTCTTTTAATTATTATTTTCCATCTAAATCATCCCTAGGTTATATATTGACGGCTGATCCATTGTAAACAGCAGACGTCTTCCATTATTGAAATTTACAGTTCTTGTGTGAAACACAACTGTGAGGAAAGTCAATCGATTCGTAGCAAGGCTCATCGATTGCAAATTGGTTATAGATCCTGCTTGGTTTGCTTTGAGTTCGTCAACCTCGCGAGAGCTTGGTGATCCAGGTAATCACAAGTCCCCTCCTTGTGCCTCCAAGTTGTCCGCTTGGTTGTGTAAGGTTGTAGAGGCGGGCTTTATAATCGTTGGTATTTGGTTCCTACCCTCTTAGGAGGCCTGGGGTCTTTGCCTCGTTCTATTTTAGTTCGAATCGCCCATCTATCGGTCTTTCTATTGTGTTTAATCGAGTCTTTCATTACTGCGTTTTATCCTTGTTCTTGAGTCTTTGCTTCCGTTCTACTCTTTGAGTCTTGATTGTCGAAGATCGGGCCATCCTACGGCTAACCCCGTATCAAAACCCCTTGTCCGAATCTTGCAATCCAGGTACGGGTCGAGGTTTCAAACTCATTTTTAAGGTCAGTAATAAAGAGGGAGTTCGAACCTTAAAAGTATCGTAGGGTCGTTGGTTACCCTTAACCTGTCCTAGGGACTATGTCGCGAAAATCAATTCAAACGGAAGTAAGGTGGAAACAAAATTAAGATACAAGGTGCCATGACAGAGCCGGGTCAAAACCAAATCATAAGTGGGAGATTACCATTTATAACGAGTTAGAGAATTAGCCAGGTTCTTCGATTCGCAAAAAGGGAACCCCGTCATATAGACATCGAGCACTCAAAATCTGCAGAAAATACCTTTAAAAGAAGAACGGGGAAAGGAGTCAGATCGAGCCACTCATGCGGCACTGGCAGTCATCGCTGAGGCCACATAGTATGTGCTATACCTAATAAAGATGTTCTAATGCAGTACGAAAGTCAAACACACTAGCATGCTCCTAGTTATAATAATGTGTAAAAATACTGTAAAGGGTCCAAGACAATGCCAAGTGGCATATCCCTCTCCTACCTCTGCACCCCTTTCCATTAGTGCAGAGACTGACCAGTTCGGTGCTATAGCATAGCAATTCCCTCGTGGTGGTGCACAAACCACGACATCATCATATCATATCATCTCATCGCTTGCCCGATGGTGCTAGGCTATCATATCATGCTCATATAGACTCGATTGACGCAGGGTACCCGATGAGGCTGGGCTACCCTATGACCCTAGCAAAGACTCTATGACCATCACAGATAACAGCCGTTCTCTTTTCAAACGCATAAAGTAAGCAGATGCTCATTCAATTTGTGCAACCTAAACAGGATACTACATGTTCATGCTCTTATGCATATGCAACACCTAACATAAAATGCAACAACATGCATGAATGTCCAACCTGAGTAAGCCCCCTAGGGAACTTACCTGAAGATGCAAAACAACAAAATAACGCAAGCAAGAGTCCAAATGCAAGTCCAATGCAATCCAAAAGCAGTACACACCTATCATCAAGCCATTTTCATAAGCCACCGATCCATCATTCATACACACGGACTCCACGTTCTCAACATGTTCAAAATCAACCGATAGTAAAACCATTTTCCAAAACCTTTCCGATATGATCAACATCAACCAAAATCATTCTTCCAATTATCTTCTCAAAACCAACATCATCAAGCCAAGACAAAAATCCCGACATTTGAACATTTAAACCTTAAAATCAATCTCAACCTTTAAAACCTTTTCCAAATTCGCTTTTTAAAATTCAAGTCTAATAATAATATATTTTAAATCTCACAATAATATTACACAATATATATATATATTCCATTTATTTAATAATTTAAATAATCCACCGAAAATACCCCAAATAATAAGTTTTAAACATAATATATACACTTTGCATATTTCCACCAAAATTAGGCCCAAGGAAAAAGGAAAATTAGGCCCAACCTTAATCCGGATTCAAAACAAACCCAACCCAATCTCCCATTAAATGAACCGGTTTTGCTTTATTCAAACCCTTGAACCGGACCACACAAAAGAAAGCAGCCAAGCCAAACCCAATGTTGTTGTTCATCATCTCCCCACCACTCTGTTCGACAAAATCAGACAGGAAAGGAGGAAGCTTGGCCGGCGTCAGCCTACTCCACCTACCCATTTTGTTTTAAAATCAAGGAACCGGACCCAATTAAAAGAAAAACAAACCCAACCCGAAACACTGTTCATCATCCCCAACATTTGTCATTCGAAATGGGGAAGGGAGAGGAAGGGATGGAGGTGCCGGCTTCGGTAACTAGCTCCGGCCATTCAACCGACACCAAGCCCAAAGAATCGACAAGAAAGAAGAGAGAAAAGGAGTGCTCACCGAGGTGTTCTTCGATTCGCCGAAAAAACGCTTGAAAAGCCTCGATTGGAGCTCTGTCGGAGCTGGAACTCCAATGGGGGAGACTAGGAAGTATGTATGGGTGTTAAAGGTGAGACTTTTATATAGTTCGGAGGGGAAAGGAAGCGAGAAAGAGGGTTACCGAGGGAGTTGACGGGAGAGAGGGGAGGCGAACCAGCGAGGACGACGCCGACGACCCCAAGACTGAGTCTGGGTGGCTCGACTTCGTCTTGGGACATCAGAGTGAGGACGGAGATGGCTAAGCTGCTGCTGCTGGGTTCGAAAAAGAGGAGAGGGAGGAGGAGCTGGGTTGCTCGGCTCCTCGGTGCTGCGAACAGAGCGCTCGGGGTTCTCGGGACAGGGGTGCTCGGCGGCGCAAGGAGATGAGAGGTGGGGGAAAGCTTCAGGGTTGTGTTTTTGTTTGTTGAATGAGACCAAGGAGAAAGGCTGAGGGTGTGCTGTATTGAACCAAGTAAAAGAAGGGAGAGTGGGGCTCTGCCTAAAATCAGATTTAATGTAATAGGGGAGGCTCATCCTGCTACTGCTACTACCGAACAAAAGAGGGGAAGGACAAAGTGGTGTGGATGCATGTTTAGCTACAATGGGAAATGGAAGAGCTGTTGTTGACTCATATCTGTTGAAATTCGGAAGTGTAAGAGGAGATGAAGACAATCCTTTTGTGGTCCTTAAAAATCAAATTTGGAATATTTGGAATTAAAGCCTGAAACTCGCTCTCTTGGCCTTATCCTGACCCGATCGAATTTGATTTTCAAAAATCTGAGGAAGATGTTTCCATGTCGAGTTAGCTTTCAAATTTTTATTTTAGGTTGAAAATCCGATGTACGAGATTGAATTTTGAGTTGGAGAGTTTTTTTCCGCTAAATCTGCTTTAAAATTTATTTTGATTTTCTTTTCCCGAAAAATTGGGATTTAATTATCCGAGCCTTTACATCTTCTCCATTGTGATCCAATTGTCTTGTGGGAAGATTGTGACAGACATAATCTTGAAGGCGGGTAAGCCTTATAATTAGATGACCATGCCTTCCTTGAATTGGTTGTTCCACAATCTGATGATCACCACTGCTACCTACATCACCTGGTTGACTGGATTCACGATTGCTGGATACACTTTCAGGAACAATGGCTATGTCTGAGCCATTGTGTTCAGGACTGACCCTGTCAGGGCTTGGGCTGTGTGCTTGATGGTGATCCAGCTCGACCCTTTCTAACTCATCTGAGACAACTGGACTGTGAGTTTTGACAACAATTCTATTACCAAAAGATTCATCTCCAAAGTGAACTATGGGAAGCGGATGAGTAGGTTTCAAATCACCAGAAGAAACATCTGTGATGGATTTGAAAGGGAAAACTGATTCCTTGAAAACAACATCCATACTCACCAGAACCTTGTGGGCAAGAAGGTCATACACTTTGTATGCCTTCTGACCTGGCGGGTATTCTATGAATATACAACGCCTCCCTGATGGATCAAGCTTAGCTCTATGGACCTTTGGCACATGAGCATAGCACAAACATCCCAATACTCTCAGATGAGAGTAGTCTGGTTTCTTCCCCATCAACCTTTCATAAGGAAGAAGATTAATCACATATGTAGTTGCGAGCACGCACTCTCCCCATAAACGAACTGGAAGACCAGCATGAATGCGCATAGCTCGAGCAGTTTCAATCAGGTGGCGATGCTTTCTCTCTATGCGACCGTTTTGCTGTGGCACATAAGGGACTAATTTCTGATGAATTATCCCTTTCTGAGTGAACAATTCACTCATTTTAGAGTTTACAAACTCCGTACCATTGTCTGTTTGAACAATTTTGGCTTTCTTGCCAAACTGTGTTTCAATTAGGTTAATAAACCCGACAATCATAGTACTTACTTGTCCCTTGTCCCTGAGTAGGAAGGTCCAAGTGGACCTAGAATTATCATCCACCACTGTCAGGAAAAACCGAGCACCACAAACTGAGGGAACTGCATACGGTCCCCACAAGTCCATGTGCAGTAAATCAAATACATCTTTAGCAAGAGAAACACTGATCTGAAATGGCTGACGATGCAGCTTAGACAAGAAACATGAATCACAATCAAAGGTTTGAGCATCCGCTCCCTTGCCCCAATCAAAGGTTTTCATTTTAGACAAAGAGACATGTCCCAATCTGGCATGGTTTAAATGTAATTGGGAATTAGTTGTAGAAAAAGAAGCCATAAGACTGAACCTGTGATCCTGAATAGCACTTGTTGAAATCCTCCTTACGCCTGTTTGTAATGGAAGGCATTTGAACCCAGCAAATTTGTATAGCCCTCCACACCGAGTACCCATGGTAACTACTTCATCATTTGAAGTGGCGTACAACCAGCACTTGGACTTAGAAAAAATAAACAAGTAATCCTCATCATCAAGCAACTTTGACACCGAGAGCAGATTGTACTTCAAGCTTGGCATGTACAATACTCTGTTCAAAGTTATATGCTCATTCAGCTTGACAGATCCAGAGTAAGATACCAACTGTGTAAGTCCATTAAGAAACCCGATCATAATAGGCTTAGAAAGATGATGAGCTTCAATGAACATGTCTTTGTCACAAGCTATATGATTAGAGGCTCCGGAATCGATTATCCAGTTGATGTTTTTACCTTTGCCAGTCTCACTATCGCAATTAGCAGATAAAGATACAATACCTACAAAGTTGATGTAGCATGTTCTAGCTCCTGAATCAGAATCCATGGGAGCCTTCCCCCTTCATAGCTCGCATTACTTCTGCAACCACTGCGTTTATGAGCTTCACATATGTGGATTTGTCACCACCCAGGCCTTCATTGTTGTCAGATCCAGTGTTAATTGTCAGAGGACTATCAACCTGCATGAAGTCCTGCACATTTGCCACAACATGGTTATTCTGTTTCAACTTGGGACCATTGTACCAATCTGGAAAGCCCACAAGATGGAAACATGACTCCTTGAGGTGTCCACGTTCCTTGCAGTAACTGCACACCATTTCCAGCTTAGCTTTCCGTAGCTCCTCCTTTTTTAGATCCTTCCTTGCATCAGTGTTCTTTCCAGGGCCACCAGTTGAACCTGAAAACCTCAAGCTATCAATTCCTTTTGCCGACGAACTGCTGCTGCTGGCACCAAAGTTCTTTGCAGCAAGAACCTCATGACTAGGCTGCACTCCCCCTGTGATGCCTTTTCGCCTCTTAATTTGTACAACCATATGAAAGGCGTGGTTCACAGAAGGCACAGGATCCATGGATAGGATATGTCTCCTAACATCCTCATAGGCATCAGATAAACCCATGAGGAATTGCATCAGCCTCGTTATTGCCTCCCTGTCAAGCAGTTTCTTTAGGATATATAGCACACGAACAGTTCTTAAAACCACCACATCTACAGATCGGGAAAGATTCAATTTCCTGGAGCTCATCCCAAGATCGCTTTCTCTTCCCAAAGTAATCAGCTACACTCAGATTCTCTTGTTTTATCTCACTAATCTCCGAGAAGCGCTCCTAAATCTCATCCCACAATTCACGAGCAGAGTTCACATAAAGGAAATTCTCGGCCAATTTAGGCTTCATGGAGTTGATTATCCAACTCATCACCATGAAGTCACATCTTAGCCATCTATCATAATCATCATCAATTTCTAGCGGCTTCTCGCACTTTCCATTGATAAATCCTAATTTCATCTTTGCACCTAAAGCCATCTTAATTCCTCTCTTCCAGCTATGAAAGTTTCGTCCATTGAATTGAGCAGAAACGAGTTGCATACCTGGATGATATGAATTCGCCAGGAACAGCGGATCTGGTTGATTGGCGCCAAAATTCCGATTGCATGCACTTCCATTCCGAGCACTGGATTCTTCTTGTCCCTCTGTCATGATCAATCTCTCCGATGATAGACGATGAGCGTAAAATGCTCTGATACCATATGAAATCTCCTAGATCTGGAGATTTCACCTTCAATTGATTAAGCACAGATTGTGCCCAATCACAACTCTCTCACCGTCTGTGTGTAGAAACTGGAACCAATTTGGAATTTCTGTGTGTTTTATTATAATGTCCTTCCTCAGATCTACATCTGACTACCTACCTATTTATAGACGAGGTACCCTTGCTAACCAAGGTTCTAACAACCTCCAACCAAACTAGTAGCATCCTAACTATGGTTAACCAAAATAACTAATACATACATGTAACGCAAGCTCTACATACATATTAATATGAGTCAATTTGAAAATTTATTTTCTAAGAAAAAATGGAGTAAATGATCTCAACTTAAATCTACTCAAATGCAAATCTTTATTAAAAAGAACTACATAAGATTTTATTCCGCTTTGTCGGATACGTAGGAAACTCGACACAAAACTAAACCTCATCGGCTTGAATAGCGATATTCAAAAAATTTACAAAAAAATTCACACTTTGAAAATATTTACAAAAATATTCAAAATTTGCAGAGAGGTCAGAGAAACGCGGTATGAGACTGCGTTTCATTCACAATAAGTAAATTTTGAAACCGGGAAAAAAAATAAACGAAAGAAACGCGGTTTGAAACCGCGTTTTACCATTCATTTTAGGTAAAACGCGGTTTGAAACCACGTTTATTTCAATATAAATTTTTAAATTAAAAAAAAATAAAAAAACTGGTGAAACGCGGCACTACACCGCGTTTCTTTTGTATTCCATTTTTATCATCTTCTTCATCAATCCCTCGGCCATCGGCGGCGACTTCGAGCCAGCCATCACTCCCGGTCTCCAAGCACGGTGCGACGCCACCCTCCAATACACCACCTAGTCCGCTCCCTGCTCCGGCTGCTTCCTGAAGAGGTAAATAGATAGATTTCATCATAGGGTTTGCTCTTCTTCCTCCGATCTTATTTTGTTGTTCTTCTTCGCTCAATCGTCTGTTTGCTTTCCCTTTTACTGATTTCGATTTTCTGTAATTTTCCATTTTGCAAATCCGTTCAATTTTAATGCATCTGTTTACCCACTTTTCATAGAATCCCATGATGTGTGTACGAGGAGTTATAACGGGTGCAGAAAGAGAAATTGGTAGCTTACCTGCCCATTGTACGATTTCTTCAATTGAATTGCTTTGGTGTCAAATTCAACTCCAGCTGCTTCAACAACACCTACGGCGTGCCTCCTCGCGGACAACTCTGTCCCCCACACTGCCACCGGCGGCCAGCTCGGCTCCGACGTCGTCTCCACAAGAATTGCCCGCCGACGAGGCGAACAGGACAAGGGACGTGCGCTGGGCGAACTGGGTGGTGTATTGGAGGCTGGCATTGCACCGTACTTGGAAAACGGGAGTGGTGGCTGGGTCAAAGTCGCAGCCGATGGCCAAGGGATTGATGAAGAAGATGATAGAAATGGAATACAAAAGAAACGAGGTGTAGTACCGCGTTTCACCAGTTTTTTTTTGTTTTTTTTTAATTTAAAATTTTATATTGAAATAAACGCGGTTTCAAACAGTTTTTTACCTAAAATTAATTGTAAAATGCGGTTTCAAACTGCGTTTCTTTCGTTTATTTTTTTTTCTGGTTTTAAAATTTACTTAGTGTGAATGAAACGCGGTCTGAGACCACATTTTTCTGACCTCTCTGCAAATTTTGAATATTTTTGTAAATATTCTCAAAGTGTGATTTTTTTTTTGTAAATTTTTATTTTTTTGTGAATATTTTGAAAAAAAAATTCAAAAAAAAGACTTGATTATTTGAATCAAGTTTGATATTGATTAAATCCTATCTAATTATTTACGTACAATACAATGATACGAACCATTTAACTTCGGTTAAAATAGCAAATGCCTACCATGTACAATATTTATTATGAAAAAATTCAATAATATATGAGATATTTTTAATTAAAGATTGAGCTTGATTAAGATATGAATTAAAATAATAAATATGAATAAGATTTACTGGTTTTAACATAATATGATTAGATAAGAATATTATATACATTTTATTAATTCTAGAAGATCATAATTTGATCAAAAACATATTTTAATAACATTTCATTTAAATTATTTGTTGCATTTTATTATTTAGAAGGTTGCATCGCTTCACTAAAAAATTTGCTTCTTGAGCTTTATGATTATGATTAATATATGTTATTTAAAACTTCTAATTGTATAATTTTTTTTTTCTACCCCTCATATAAATTGATTAAGTAATTCTTTTTTTCTACCAAAGATGGTGTATCATTTAACAAAATAATACACCATCTTTGGTAAAGACTCGATCATGCCCCACTCCTAGCATAATCCGTAATAGAAATCTCGAATCGTCCCAGCAAGCCCAGTCTATCCAATCTGGTATTAATGAATACTCACTCAATTTGAAATTATTTGTCGTTTGACTTTTTAACACGCTTTTTAAAAAACTAAAAACGTTACAACTTATATGTATGAAATTATATTTAAAAAATATAGTATTTTATATAGTTTTTATCTCTTTAAAAAATGTGCACTACAGTACAAATGACAAATAATTTCAAACGAAATAATAATTATTTTGTATTTATTCATAATCTTAGAATCATTTTCAATCAATCATAAATCTTAAAAAATAAGTGTTGGTAGCCACCGAACCCTTCCTCCGTAAAAATCCCCAAATTAATTATCGTACCAACCGTCATCGATGTTTCAACGGAGAGAAATAGCTGGGTGCAGATGATAGGAGCATTTAGCATCCAGTAGCAGATGACATTAATTGGTGGCAATGTGTTGATGGGACTCATTTAATGAGTGATATTTATTGTAATGTTTATTTTAATGCCTACTAGTACTAGCTAGTATATATATTTTGATGTAATTTAGCAAAAATATATATTAATTGGTCCGTTTCTCTCCATGATTCACAGCTACCGATCGTATAGACATAATAACATTTCATTAACATGCGTGCATTGGAATAACCAATAAGCAAGTACATGCGCAGTTACCCTCTCCATTCCCCGGCCTCTTCCCACCTCTATTCAGTGTTCACCTAACACCGTAACCCAATACATGAATCCATGCATTCAATTCTTCTCTAGCTCAACCTTCTATTATATCCCCTCCCTCCCTCCCACCCGCCCTCTCTTTTCACCTTCTTTAATTTCATTATTATGGCCAACTCTGATGATTCCAAGCAAAATGGCACCGTTTCCCACGCTCCCCTAAACCCACCCCTCCTCGATGTCGAGGAGTTCAGGCGCCAGGGCTACATGGTCATCGACTTCATCGCCGACTACTTCAACAAAATCCACACCTTCCCGGTCTGCAGCCAGGTGGAGCCCGGCTACCTCTGCAACCGCCTCCCGGCCTCTGCTCCCATCCACCCGGAGTCGATGGAGTCCATCCTCCACGATGTCCAAAACCACATCGTTCCCGGGATCTCCCATTGGCAGAGCCCTACCTTCTTCGGCTACTTCCCTTGCAATGCTAGCAACGCCGGCATCCTCGGCGAGGCCCTCATTGCCGCCTTCAACATCCCCGGCTTCAACTGGATCTCCTCCCCTGCCGCCACCGAGCTCGAGTCCCTCGTCATGGACTGGCTGGCCGACATGCTCTTCCTCCCGCCTTCCTTCAAGTTCTCCGGCGGCACCGGTGGTGGCGTTCTCCTCGGTACCACCTGCGAAGCTGTCCTTGCGTGTGTTGTCGCCGCTAGAGACCGCATGCTCAATATAATTGGAAGGGATAACATCGACAAGCTCGTGGTTTACGCGTCAGACCAGACACATTGCTCTTTCCAGAAGGCGACGCAGATTGCCAGAATCTTCCCGAGAAACTTCCGGAAGATTCCATCGACCAAATCGACTTCCTACGGAATGAGCCCTAAGGCCTTCCGTGCCGTTGTTCAAGAAGATATTAGGGCGGGGCTTGTCCCGCTCTTTCTATGTGCTACGGTGGGGACTACTTCTACCTCTGCGGTGGACCCCATCATGTCTCTATGCCAAGTGGCCAACCAGTACAGCATTTGGGTCCACATCGATGCAGCCTACGCAGGGAGCGCGTGCATTTGCCCCGAGTACCGTTCCTACATCGACGGGGTGGAGGAGGCGACGTCGTTTAGCTTCAGCGCTCACAAATGGTTCCTCACGAGCCTCGATTGTTGTTGCTTGTGGGTTAAGGAGCCACAATCACTAGTAAACGCCCTCTCGACGAGCCCTGAGTATCTTCGTAACAAGGCCACAGAGTCGCAACAAGTGGTTGACTATAAAGACTGGGGCATCACACTAAGCCGACGTTTTAGGGCGCTCAAGCTATGGATGGTCATAAGAAGTAACGGCGTGTATAACCTCCGTCGGCATATCAGGAGACATGTGGAAATGGCGCGACACTTCGAGTCCCTGGTGGGGCAGGACCCAACCTTCGAGGTTGTTGTCCCCCGGTGTTTCTCCATGGTGTGCTTCCGCGTGTCCCCAAAGGCCCTCTTAGGCAACCCAGAAATCAAGTACGTGGAGGTAGAGACGGTCAACAAGGTCAACAAGGAGATCCTGGAGTCGATCAACGCATCAGGAAAGCTCTTCATGACTCATACAATTGTCGGCGGGGAGTACGTTATGAGGTTAGCCGTGGGGGCCACCCTCACGGAGGAAAGCCACGTGGAGTTCACGTGGGAAGTCATCAAGGAGCATGCAAATGCCATGCTGGCAGCCCGCTTCATGAAGAATGCCAACGGACCGTACAGTGGCACCGTCAGCAATAGCATCAACCCACCTCCACTTGGTGCCATCGCCATGGGTCGCGCCGTACTTGCTAGTTCGGAGTAAAGCAAAAAAAAAAACTCTTTATTCGCTAAAAACATAAAATTAATTTATTATTTAGGGAAAATGACCCTATATAATACAAACTATCGGTCGTGAACCGAAAATAATACGAACTTTGAAAATCACTAGTTGGTATACAAACTATTACGTATTAAACCAATTTCGATACGAAACCATTTCCGACCAAATTTTCGATGACCGGTATGACATGGCAACTCGACTTTATTTTTTTTTAATGACATGCCATCCATGTTATTATATTTTTTTAATGAATTAAAAAAAAAGAAATTGTATGATTCTGGGAATTGGGTGTTGGAACCCTAAATTCATTATCGATCAAATTGGGCAGAGACGAAGCTCTCAGTTCGACCAAATTGAAGACATGGAGAAGACAAGGGCGGTGTGACAAAGGTTGAGCAACATTCGATCAGGAGAATTGATTCATACAGTCTTCTCCTCCGAATTTGAGAGGTAAATATAGCAATTTGTTTTCTCTTTGATTGTTGTTAGGTTTTGAAGGTAGAGAAAGATGCTTGTGTTGAATTAAATCGATTTTAAAAAAAAATATTTGGGTTATTTGAATGTTGAGAATGAACTTAAAATTTGAGGGATGTGTTTTCTTCTCTTGATTTGAAATATTAATCTTGGGATGCCTTTTTTGTTTTCGAATATTTTTGGTTGTCTAAGGAGAGCAAAATGGATGCTGAAGATACAGATGATGTGTATGCATTGAATGACCCTGTGAATGGTGCTAATGAGGATGGAAGAAGGGACTTTGAAGCATCTGTTGAATGTAACATAAATTGGGAAACATTTCTACTTGAAGGTGTTGTTGATAGATCATCCGATGATTCTGATTATCAACCTTTTGAGATCCCATTGAGTGATGATACTTCAGACATTATTGTTGATAAGGGGAAACATATGATAGTAGATTCTGAAAAAGATTTGGATGAATAAGAGCTGGCAGATCATGGTGTTGATGCACCTGCAATTGACTATTCAGATGAGGAGTTGAAAACTGCAAGACAAAGGGTTCAGAAATACAGAGAACAACTTGAGAAGGAAAAAGAGGCTTAGTTAAGTGAATATGAAGACTTTGATGGTGATGTTCAAATTTTGTCTAATAATGAAGATGTTGACAATGCTAAAATGAGGAGGAGAAGGAGAAGCAAGATGACTATTGGTGGCAAAATTGACTACAAGAATTTTGTGTGGAAAGTTGTGATGAGATTTCCAAACATGGCTATGTTCAAGGAGCATACAAGAAGCTATGGTATTTACAACGGATTTAACTTGTCATTTGTTTTGTCTGACAAGCAAAGGATGAAGGTTGGAGTCATGTGTAAAGAAGGTTGTGCATTTAGGGTTTATGCATCATGGCATCATAAAGAGGGTTGTTTGATGGTAAAAAGTGTTACGAATGAACACTCTTGTGTGAGGGATATGCAAAAAAATCGTCAACTTACATCTAAGTGGCTTGCTCAACAGTATCTCAGCCGCTTTAGACATAACCCCAATTGGCCAGCTGAGGAGATGATGGATAGTGTGAGAAGTAGGTATGGTGTCATCATACAAAGATGGAATGCATACAAAGCAAAAACTGTTGCGCTGAAAATGTTACATGGTTCGGTTAAGCAACACTATAACAAGATCGGAAGGTTTATTGAAGAATTAAAAAGGTCAAATATGGGTAGTACATTTGAGCTTCTGACTATCCCATCAAGCCCTCTAGTTTTTCAGAGATTTTATGTATGCTTTAAAGACTTAAGATGCGGACAACTTGAAGGATGTAGGCCCTTTATTTTCTTAGATGGATGTCATCTTAAAACATTCTTGGGTGGTATATTACTTGCAGTTGTAGGAAGAGATGGAAACAACCAAATGTTTCCGATTTGTTGGGTTGTGGTGGAAGGGGAGACTAGAGATACTTGGGAGTGGTTTTTAAACAAGCTGAAATTTGAACTTAATGGGTCTAATGGAGAAGGTTGGACCTTCATGTCTGATCAACGAAAGGTTAGATGTCAACTAGATTCATATTGTTTAAAATTTTCAATTTATTTTCATAAGAATATGTATGATTTAATTTTTATTTATGCGTGCAGGGATTACTTGCAGCCTCTACATCAGTTTTCCCAAGTGCTTATCATAGAAATTATGCAAGACATATCTATGCAAACTGGCATAAGATGCACAAAGGAGATGAACTGAAAATGTATTTTTGGAGGGTTGTTAGAGCATATAACGAGACTGATTTTGAAGAGGCGGTGGAAGAACTAAAAAAGACATCCAATAAAGCTGTTGAAGATTTCTTAAATCAAAATCCAAAAGTATTTTGTGGGGCCTTCTTCCCTGGTGTAAGCAAATGTGATGTGGTTGTGAACAACATGGCAGAGACCTTTAATGGATACATCTTAAAAGCTAGGGAGAAACACATCATTGATATGCTTGACCCAATAAGGTCAATGCTCATGGAAAGGATGGTGACTAAAAAAAGCTTAATGGATAAGCAAGGAGATAATGCTATTTTCCCAAGAATCAAAATAAAACTAGAAGAGGAGAAGGTCAAAGCATGGGAGCTGTCAGTAATTCCTTCAACAGTAACAATTTTTCAAGTGAGAGAATTTGTAGATGTCTTCAAGGTGGATGTTCAAGAACAGAGCTGCACCTGCAGAAAATGGGATGTAACAGGCATACCAGGAGGAGTTCCTACCTGCCTGAATGGGATGAACAGAGCTGTCAGTAATCCTCTTTCTTACAAGTTTGAATCATCGAAGTATAGCCATGGAAGCATTTCTGAATGGCTGAATGATGAAATCCACTTCTCTGCGAATTCGTAATCTAAGAGGAGTTCCTACCTACCTGCCCAACCATCTCTACCAAGATTTACAAGTCCAGTCGTCTCGAATCTAGCTCCAACTAGGTCGATCTTGTCGTCACACCGCACTTGTCTTCTCCATGTCTTCAATTTGGACGAACTGAAAGCTTCGTCTTTGCCCAATTTGATCGATAATGAATTTAGGGTTCCAGCACCCGATTCCCAAATTCATACCATTTTTTTAATTCATTAAAAAAATATAATGACATGGATGCCATGTCATTAAAAAAAATTAAAGTCGAGTTGCCACGTCATACCGGGCATCGACAATTTGGTCGGATATGGTTTCGTATCGAAATTGGTTTAATACGCAATAGTTTGTATACCAACTGGTGATTTTCAAAGTTCGTATTATTTTCGGTTCATGACCGATAGTTTGTATTATTTGGGGTCATTTTTTCTATTATTTATATACCTTTTTTTTATTATGATAAAAATTATATCAAAATACCAATCTTAAATTAATTTTTAAAAATAATTTTATATAAGTATAAAATTATTTTTAAAAATTCATATTGTATATAGTTTTTTATCCTAATAAAAAATGTATATTAATAGTAAACGATATGTTTTAGCGATAGAAAGAGTGGACAATATTATATATATGTGTTAATTATGGTTCAACTAACTGGTTGCTGAGCCGACATCAACTTGGTGCTACTAGAGCGAAAAACCCTAGGGCTAGAGACGGCACCGACGATCGCCCCCTGGTGGTCACCGCCTTGTCTCATCTCTCTCCGGTCTAGGGCCGTGGGAGCTAGGTCATCCTCGCCGGTACAGTGCGAGATTCACCGCTTTCGGAGGACTGCTCGAACGTCGGTTTGGAATAGGTTTTGTTACTGAGTCTAAATATATGGAAGGGAATGGGAAGAATATACATTTAACGGAAGAGGAGACGGTCACTATAGATGGTGATGGTATTGTTGGGAAGGAAAAATCCATTCAGAGCTCTTTGTCGCTGATCGGCAAAGTCCTGGCAACTAGATCTCTGAATGGCCAGGCGTTGCGGGCTACGATGAGGGGGGCATGGAAGTTGAAGCATAATTTTCTATTCCGCGAGATCAAAGAAAACTTTTATAGTTTCCAATTCCATGATGAGACCGATAAAGAAAGAGTTCTAAGGGGGGGGGGGCATGGTCCTTTGATAAGGCTCTATTGGTGCTTAACGAACCAGGATTGGAGCAATTGTCTCGAATGGAATTCACCAAAGTGGCTTTTTGGATCAGATTGTATGATCTTCCAGTTGGGGCGCACACAAAAGCGATGGTTGAAAAGCTAGGGCAAATGTTTGGTGGCATACTTGAAATGGATGAGGCCGATCTGCTGATTTGCAACCGATTTGTCAAATTGAGAGTACTGATTGATGTGACAAAACCATTGAGGAGAGGAATCATGGTTACCTTAGGAGGTCGAAAGATTTGGGTGGTGATAAAGTATGAGAGATTGTGAGGAAGGAAAGGATGAGGAGAGACAGGGAGAGGAGTATGGGGAGTGGCTCCGCGCGTTGCCCATGAAGATCATTAAAGAAAGGGGGGTATGGAGAAGGATAGAGAAAAGGTGTTCCTACAAAAACTGAGAGGGGAGAATAAGGCAGAAGCCCCATTAATAGTGAACAAAACTAAACATGGAAGAAAAAAGAAATCTCTTATAGAATTGCTTGAGGAGAGAGAACGTCGGGAAGAAGAAGAAGAAGATGGAGATGAGAAAGAGTTGAATGATGAGGCCATGGAACTAGTGGAGGGAGTGGAAAAAGTTCAACTGGGAGCAACAAATGAAAGTGTTAAATGCATGGAACATACAAATGAAGAGGGCGGAGAGAGGGTGACTAAGGAAGATGGGGAAGGAAGTGAGGATAATGTAAGCCATAATAAAAATAAGAGGGAGAGGGATATGTCTGTTAAAAGGGGATGGAAACGGGCAGCAAGGGGATTAAGTGGTAAGGGCCACACTGGTGGGGTTAAAGAAATGGTTGAAGTAGGATATAAGAGAAAACAAATAGAGGAGGAGGCAGTAGGCAAAGGGGTACCTCAAGGGGTGGGAGACACACTGGAGAGTGATAAGAAAAGAAGAGTGATGGCGGAAAATAACAGTTTGAATTTATCATCGGCCGGGGACGGAGTCCCCCGTCGATATCAATGAGGTGTATTAGCTACAACTGTCGGGGATTAGGGAAGGCCCGAGCAATTGATAAACATGCCTTGATGGTGAGCAGGGAGGACCCCAAAGTCCTATTTCTAATAGAGACAAAATGTGACAGGACTAGGATGGAGGAGGTTAGGAGAAGGCTGGGTTTTGAGAGTATGTTTGCAGTGGATAGCTTGGGTAGATCAGGAGGACTTGCACTTCTTTGGAAAGATGATTGTGTGCTGGATATCAAGTCATATACGCACCATCACATCGACGCACAAATCAGTATTGAAGGAGGTGGGCTGGCGCATAACGGGTATATATGGGTGGCCTGAAAATGGTGGAAAAAAGCATACTATGAGCTTGATTAGGAGGTTGTTTAAGGAAGCCCATAACGCATGGGTTTGCTTGGGGGATTTTAATTTAATTACAGCTCTTGCTGATAAGGATGGAGGCAATCTCCCTCGTTTTGAGCAGCTGGTTGAGTTTAGAGAAACAATTGAACAATTCCAGTTACGAGAGGTTTCGTTTAGTGGGACAAGGTTTACTTGGGACTAGGGAGGACTCAGATTTCATCCAAGAAAGGCTTGATATGTGTTTTGCAAATGAAGCTTTTCTTGAGATATTTTCGAGTGCCAGGGTGATACATTTGGATAGATGTAAGTCGGACCATAGACCCATCCTGTTGCCGATGGAAGGTATGCCAAGTGGAAGGGGTGATTGTTTAGCCAGTGATGATTGTTTAGGGAGGACTTAGATTTGAGGCCATGTGGTTAGCCAGTGATGATTGTTTAGAAATCATTAAGAATGGGTGGTTGAATCCTGGATCGTCACATGTGGAGGGGGGTGTAGGTGGCAAGATAGCTAGGTGTGCGGGGGACCTGAAGGAGTGGGATAAGTCAACGTTTGGAAATGTTCGGGAAAGCCTTGCAAAGGTGCGGAGTCGACTGGGTGATATTGATAAAGAAGGAATGTCGGGTCAACGAATTCATGAGAGGTGCATGTTGGAGGTAAAGGAGAATCAGTTAATGGACAAGGAGGAGATGATGTGGTACCAAAGAGCTCGGGCAAATGAGTTCAAATGGGGTGATCGTAATACAACCTTCTTTCACAAAAAAACGGAGGGCAGGAAGAAGATCGAGAAATAGAGTACATAAGTTGGTTGATGATGATGGTGTGGAGACTCGGTCTGTTGAAGGCATGGAGAGAGTTGCAGTGAATTATTTACAAAACCTATTCCAATCGGAGGTTAGAGCACATCCCAAATCGGCTACTCAAGGAATCGAGCCTTTCGTATCGGAAGAGGACAACCATGAGCTGTTACGGCCCTTCACTGCAGACGAGGTAAAAAATGCTCTTTTCGCTAGGGCTGGCAAATGGTACGAAAATTACCATACCAACCACGTACCAACCACAAGCTGACTATGTTGGTAACCACACTTGTGATAACCAACATGGTGGTAACCATCTTGGTGGTAACCACGTAAAGATGGTACGGTAACGGTAATGAAATCTGAATACCATGGTTACCATGGTTACCAAGTATATATATTATTTTTTTTATTTAATGTTTTGTTGTTATTACCTTTAAGTTTTAAGTTTTTAATTTATATTTAGTATTTTGATTTTGACCTAAATTGGTCATTTCTACATTTTCTACTAGAAACAGTAGGAACATTTTGAATGTTTGAAGATTTTGAACTTGTTTTGTTTAAACTTGCATGAAAATTTTGTTTCAAGACTTTGAACTTGGTTGGTTTGAATTGATTTGTACTTTAAGTTATGAACTTGATGTATTTGAAGTTTTAATAGGCTGTAATCATATTATTTTTTGTAACTATATTTTTCGTTCGATAACTTTGATGACTACCGGAATGTAGCCAAGGAGTTTCAAAAAAATACAAATAAAATTACAGCTTGGTAACCATGGTAATGTACCGATGGTAACCACAAGCCGTGGTTACCACATATGCAGTAACCACGACTTGTGGTTGGTACGTGGTATGAAAATTTACGTACCACCAGTTTGTGGTTGGTATGTGGTTACCGTACCATGCCAACCCTACTTTTCGTTGTGCATCCCACAAAATCTCCCGGACCGGATGGTATGCCAGCACTCTTTTATCAAAAGTGTTGGCGTATCGTCGGGCCCGACGTCACACAACTTGTTATTGATGTACTTAATGGGAAGCCGATACCTGAAGGAATGAACCACACATTCATCACGTTGATCCCGAATGTATCGACTCCCACAAGAATGAGAGAATTACTGCCTATTAGCCTGTGCAATGTGATATAAAAAATTGTGTCCAATGTGCTTGCAAACAGGTTGAAAAAGATTTTAGGGAAGATAATAGCGCCGAGTCAGAGTGCCTTTGTTCCGGGGCGAATGATCACCGACAACGTCTTGGCGGCATTTGAACTATTTCATCATATGAAGACCCGGCGAACTGGAAAGAGATCGAGGATTTATGGCTCTAAAGCTGGACATGGCCAAGGCTTATGACCGAGTTGAGTGGTCTTTTCTCGAGCATTGTATGATGAAGTTTGGGTTCGATAACCGGTGGATTGAGTTGATCATGAAGTGCTTCACAACGGTCTCGTTCTCAGTTCTGATTGATGGGCAACCTTCCCCTATGTTCATACCGGCTAGGGGTTTGAGACAAGGGGACCCTCTGTCTCCTTACTTGTTCCTACTATGTGCAGAAGGCCTCTCGGGGATGATTAGAGTCGCTGAAACCGAAGGTAGGATTCAGGGCATTAAGGTAGCTCGGCCTGCTCCATCGATCTCACATTTATTTTTTGTTGATGATTGTGTGCTTTTTTTTAGAGCAACCTGCCAACAGAGCAACGAAATTGTTCAAATCCTCCATACTTATGGAGAAGCGTCGGGCCAACAGGTAAACTTCTCAAAATCGGAACTCTCATTTAGCAACAATGTGGATGTGCAATTGAGGGAGACGATCGTAGCAGCAGTTGGAGTTCGAGAAGTGTCAAAACATGAGAGGTATTTGGGGCTGCCTACTATGATTGGGAGATCGAAGAAAGTCATTTTCGAGAGCGTCAAAGAGCGGGTTTGGAAAAAGTTGGGAGGGTGGAAGGATAAGAGCCTGTCTAGGGCGGGTAAGGAGATTTTGTTAAAATCAGTAGCCCAGGCGATCCCAACATATACTATGTCTTGCTTTAGGCTTCCCACCGGAGTGCATTGGGAAATTGAAAATCTGATGTGTCAATTTTGGTGGGGCGGGGGAGATGGGACAAGAAAGACACATTAGATGTCTTGGCGTAGGATGTGTAGGGCGAAAGACAAGGGGGGCATGGGATTCCGGGATATGGAATTGTTTAATCTGGATCTATTAGCCAAGAAAGGGTGGAGGTTATTGACTGAGCCGGACACCTTCATTGCGAAGCTCCTGAAGGCGAAATATCATCCGCACACTGATTTTCTTCAAGCAAGGATTGGTAACAATCCAAGCTACACCTGGCGCAGCTTGATGGAAGGGAAGGAGGTCCTGGAGAAAGGCTTGATGTGGAGTATAGGAAACGGAGCGGATGTCTCTGTATGGAACGATGGATGGATTCCAAGAGGGAGTAGCTTCAAGGTGGTCGGTAACTTCAAGGGCGGTGATCCCGACCTTAGGGTCGTTGAGTTAATTGATTGGGAAACTGGGAAGTGGGACGAGGACAAGGTAAATGAGCTACTACTCCCCTGCGACGCAGAACTGATATTACAGCTCCGGTTAGTCTCTCCAGACAGCAAAGATCATCTGATCTGGTTTAATAATAGAAATGACCTCTTTACAGTCCAGGGGGCCTATCATATGTTAATTGAGAACCAGATTCAGGAGGATGGAGGGCTGGGACAGTCTGAAGGGGCGACTACAGAGAAGGCATGGAAGGCATTTTGGAGGACGGGTTCTATTCCAAAGGCAAAGAATTTCGTTTGGAGAGATGTTCGGGACGTCCTCCCCTGCAAGAAGAACTTGATGCGTCGTAATATCACTCCAGACGATCTGTGTGATCTGTGTGGAAGGCAGGAATCAGCACTTCATTTATTATTCGAATGCCGACCGGCAAGGAAACTGTGGAGCAGAATTCCGAGGACGGCAAGGCATTGGGGAGGCACCAATTATGTCTTGGAGAGCTTCGTGTCGGTCTTCAGTGCTGGTACAAAGGATGAAAAATAGCTATGGCCTATGGGGGGGGGTTTGATTTTATGGCAAATATGGTGTGCGCGAAATCTGAGAGTCTTCGAAGGCAAATTCCTCTCGCCTGATGAGATTGTTAGGAAGTCGGTGGCTCTATTGGCTGATTATAGGAAGTACACGGACCATACGAAGGTCGAAGCTGGCAAGGTGGAAGTCGTCGCGGAGAGGAGATGGTCGAAACCTGCGCCGGGCTTCACAAAATTCAATTGCGATGCAGGGGTTTCAGCGGGGGGAAGAACAAGCGTTGCATTTGTTCAGCGGGAGGATGATGGGAGATTCAAGGCAGCCGGGCAGAAACTCATTCAGGCAACATTAGATGTTGAAATTGCTGAAGCGGAGGCTATCAGGTGGGCTGTTAACTTCGCAAAAGAGAGAGGACTGAGATCGGTTCACGTCGAGACGGACTGTTTTCCTTTGGCGGTAAAACTCCGAACCAGGAACCCGGGTAAAGGAAGTTTGGGACTGATTATTAGTGCTATCCTTGACAATGCTCGAAGCTTCAACTGAATCTGCTGGTCTCATGTAAGGCGTGAGGGCAACACAGCTGCCCATAACATGGTGGCAAGTAAAACCGTTTCTTCAAGTTTGTGCTTTGATTTACATTTTCTTCCAGTTTTTTTTTAGTAAACACTATTCTGTAAGTGTTTGGAGAACTGAGTCCTTAACGGATCTCAGAGGCCTACTCCTGTATATATATCAATGGGTGAAAACCCGAGGGTACAATGGTAACTGTACATGTATAAATAATATAATGCTAACATCCTCCCTCAGTCGCAGCTAGAGGTGAGCGAATAGCAAGACTGGAACGAAAAGAAGTAAAAAGAGGAGTAGGTAAGCCTTTTGTGAAAATGTCCGCATACTGATGTGCAGAAGGGACATGAAGAACTCGGACCTGGCCTAGGGCGACCTTCTCTCTGACGAAATGGATGTCAATTTCGATATGCCTCGTCCGTTGGTGCTGAACTGGGTTCGACGACAGGTAAAGAGCGAAGACATTGTCGCAGTAGACCAGTGTAGCCGATCGAAGGGGAACCCGGAGTTCGCAGAGAAGGTTGCGGAGCCAGCAGGTCTCAGCGACGGCGTTGGCAACACCACGATACTCAGCCTCGGCACTCGAGCGGGAGATGGTGGCCTGACGCTTGGAGGACCACGAGACCAGATTGTCGCCCAGGCACACCGCGAAACCAGATGTAGAGCGTCTAGTTTCAGGACAACCCGCCCAGTCAGCGTCAGAATAGGCGGTGAGGGAGTCAAACCTGTTGCGAGCGAGATGTAAACCCATGTCAGAGGTGCCCTTGATGTACCTGATTATCCTCTTGAGCGCCTGAAGATGGTGCTCGCGGGGATCATGCATATATAAGCAGATCTGTTGTACGGTGAAGGCAATGTTCGGTCTGATGAATGTCAAATACTGGAGAGCACCGGCTAGACTGCGGTAGGCTGTAGGTTCCTCGACCTTAGGACTGGAGGCAGCGTCGAGCTTGGACTTGGAGTCGATAGGGGTGGTGGCGGGTTTACAAGACGTCATGTCGGCCTTGTCGACGATCTCAAGAGCGTACTTCTGCTGATGAAGGAACAGGGTAGTAGGAGTGCGTAACACAGAGACCCCAAGGAAGTAGCTCAGGGAACCGAGATCAGTCATGGCGAACTCTGATCGCAGCAGGGCCATCAGCCTTGACAGGAGCGATGTAGAGGAAGCGGTAAGCACGATGTCATCAACGTACAGGAGAAGATAGGCAGTGTCAGACCCTAAGTGGAACACAAAAAGGGAGTGATCAGACTGACTGCCTTGAAATCCAATGCCAGTGAGGTACGTGGCGAACTGCTGATACCAGGCGCGAGGCGCCTGTTTCAACCCATAGAGAGACTTCCGGAGAAGGCAGATGTGAGATGGGCGGGTGCGATCATAGAAGCCTGGCGGCTGATGCATATACACAGTCTCCTGAAGGTTGCCGTGAAGGAAGGCATTCTTGACGTCAAGCTGATGGATAGGCCAATCCTTAGTAAGGGCGATGCTCAGAACTGTGCGGATGGTAGCCGGTTTGACGACCGGGCTGAAAGTCTCATCACAGTCAACCCCAACCTCATGTGACTTGCCGTTGACCACTAGCCGAGCCTTGTGTCGCTCTAGAGTTCCGTCTGACCTGTACTTATGCTTGAACAACCACATGCAGTTAATGATATTAGTGTCCCGAGGCCTTGGAACGAGGTCCCACGTGCCATTTTTAATAAGAGCACTAAACTCATCCATCATGGCAGCTTGCCAGTTCGGGTCCTGTAAGGCCTTGTGGGGCGATTTGGGGAGAGGAGATATGTCGGGAGACAGAGTGATAATGTTGTATTTAGGGTTAGGTTTGAAGATGCCGGACTGCTACCGGGTCTTCATGGAATGTGCGGGGGGTGCAATCGGAGGTTGGTAGGTAAGAGGGGTTGCCTGCTGAGGGGGAAAGAGGGGGGCGGAGGGGTGCGGCGGGCGCTGCCAGGGGGGTGTACCCGCCGCAAGGGGTGCAGCGGGATAGGCGAGGGGGTGCGGCGGGGGTGCGGCGGCCGCTGCCAGGGGGGGTGTGCCCGCCGCATGGGTTGCGGCGCCCGCCGCCAATCGATTTGGGTGGGGGTTTTAGGCGGGGGGTTGGTTCCGGATGATGCTTGTTGGAATAGGTGGCGTAGGAGGGGTGGGAATTCGTCGGAATTGGGTGGTGTGGGTGGGTTGGGGACAGCCGGGGTGGGTGGTGTGGCGAAGGGGAAGGTCTGTTCGTCGAAAATCACATGGCGCGAAGTGACAACCCGATTTGTATCCAAGCGAAGACAACGGTAACCTCGATGGTGTGGGGAGATGCCCAAGAAGACACATTTAGTGGATCGTGGGGATAGCTTGTGAGGGGCGGTGGCACTCATGTTGGGAAAACAGAGACATCCAAACACTCTAATGTGATCGTAAGAGGGGTAGCGTTTGTAGAGTGCCAAGGTTGGGATGGAGTTGTCAATGGCTTTGGATGGAAGTATATTGTGGAGATAGGTGGCCATGTGAAGCGCCTCAACCCAAAAGGGGAGGGGGAGAGAGGCGTGATGTAGGAGGGTTCTAGTTTTGTCATTGAGGGTGCGGAGAATACGTTCCGCTTTGCCATTTTGTGGAGAGGTTTGGGGGCATGAGAAGCGGAATGATATCCCATTTTGTTGACAAAAGGAGCGGACAAAATTGTTGTCAAACTCTCCTCCCATGTCGCACTGAATAGCCTTGATGGGCAAAGTGAATTGAGTGTGGACAAATATGTGAAAATTGACAATGTGACTTTGTGTTTCCGATTTGTGACGTAGGGGAAAAAACCCAAACAAAATTGGTGAAATCATCAAGGACAACCAAATAGTATCGAAAACCACTAGCACTTGAAATAGGAGATGTCCACAAATCACAATGCAAAAGATCAAAAGGTGCAAATGTACTGGAATGAGAAATGCTAAAAGGGAGACGCTTGCTCTTGGCGATTTCACAGGAAATGCAAACGCCAGAGGCTTTATTACAAGAAATTAAATGACTAGTGCGGAGACATTGGAGCACGTGGTCGCCGGGATGGCCAAGACGAGCGTGCCACAAGTCAGAACGATGGGCGACGAAGGCTGTGGGGGCGGTGGGAGACTGTGGGCGAGCTTTGGTGATGGGGTAGAGGTCGCCAGAAATATTGCAGCGCATGATTGGGGTCCCCGTACGAAGATCCTTCACAAGAAAACCAAACGGGTCAAATTGGACAGCCACGTGATTATCGACGGTAAATTGACGAACAGAAATGAGGTTTTTTAACAAGGTCAGGGGCAAGCAGGACTTTGTTGAGGCGTAGGGGTGGGGCATTGGGAAGGGTTGTGTGACCCGAACCGACAATTTTAAGAGACTCGCCGTTTCCGACATAAACAGACGGTAAAGTGCTCGAATTAAAAACAGTTTGTAGGTTACCTGGTGCGTTCGTCATGTGAGAGGAGGCCCCGGTATCCATGTACCAGTTGTCGTCCGGCTGCTGGAGTCCCATGGTGGAGAAAGAGGCGGAGAGGTTGGTGTGCATGGGGTGCGCTGGAGGCTGCTGTGAAGCGTACATCGCCGGGGATGGGGCCCGCTGCTGTGGCGGACGCTGCGTGTAGACCAACTCTGGCGGGGGGTATCCCGCCCACGTCGGATAAGGGCAGGGCGGCGGAGCGGGGGACCATTGCTATTGCGGGTACCACTGCCCAGGCGGTGGCCGCTGCATGTTGCTGCGGCCGCGGCCGCGACGGCCGCTGCTGTTGCCGCCTCGGTCGCGTCCTCCGCGTTGTTGGGGTTGTCTGGGTTGGGTGTGGGGAAGGGGGTCCGGGGCTATGAAATCCTTGGAGGAAACAAGGACATGGGAAGGGCCCTGGGGGCGTCCCTGACGACTCTCCTCCCTGGAGAGCATGCTGCGAGCCACCATGAAGGTCGGAAGTGGCGATGTGTTGCTGATCATGCCACCGACGACATCAAATTTGGTGGAAAGGCCATTGATAAGTTGAAGAACAAGGCGTTCTTCGCTAACTTTGTGCCCAACATCGCCTAGTTGATCAGCGATGGCTTTGATGGCGAGACAGTTGTCAAAGACGGTGGAGAAGCTTTCCTGACGGGTGTTGATGAACTTGCCCTCAAGATCCGCTGCCCTAGCGGATTGATTGTCATGGAAGAGGCCTTTATGCGGAGCCAGACATCACGGGCGGTAGAGTTTGGTTGGAGGACGGTAATCAGGACGTCCTCAGAGATGGTGGCATAGATCCATCCAAGAACGATGGAGTCAAGGCGGTTCCAGAGGGGCTCAGGGACATCATTCGGACGATCAGAGCCGTTGATGTGGGTGATGACGTCGTGAGCCTTACAGACGGTTTGGAAGAGCTCCGCCCATGTGTGGTATTGGACCTTTTTAAGATCTAGGGTTAGGAGAATTTGATTTTTGATGTTGGTGACGGATTGAGCAGAGTGAAAGGGGTTTTGTGGTGGTGGTGGAGGGTTAGGGTTGGGTGGAATGGGGTTAGGGTTGATTGGGTTGATAATCTCGTCGGTAGACATCGAGAAGGGGTGGGAGGTTGCGGCGGAAGGGAGAAAGGAGTAACAGGGGGCGGCGGCGGCGGCGGCAAGAGGGGGAGGCGGCGGCAGCAGGGGGCGGCGGCGATGACTGGGCTGGCGGCGACGGCTGGGCTGGCGGCGGCGGCTAGGGCGTGGCGGCGGCGACTTGGGGCTGCGGCGGCTTAGTGGATCGTTAGGTGTGAAATAAAAATTAGGGTTTCACACAAAAGCTTGATACCATGTAAGTGTTTGGAGAACTGAGTCCTTAACGGATCTCAGAGGCCTACTCCTGTATATATATCAATGGGTGAAAACCCGAGGGTACAATGATAACTGTACATGTAGAAATAATATAATGCTAACATATTCTAAATGAAATGGCATAAGATGCCGAGTTTGTTCTCAAAAAAAAAAAAAAAAATAAATGGTTGCTGAGCCCGAGCCTTGCCTTGCCCTGCAGTGACAGACTGACAGTATATACGTATATATATAGATTCAATATTACTATATCAATATAAAACAAATTCTCGCTCAAATTCTAACAAAAATCTCAAACTCGGTCTTATTCTCAATTTCAATCCTACACTAACCCATATCTCTAACTATAATTTCAACCTAACATCATATATAGACATAGATTAAAAAAAAACACAAACGATGAAATTTATACATACCTCAATTAAGAATTGGGAGGACTTCAAATTAACTTGTGCAAAAAGGAATTTTAAGAAATTATGAATTAAGAGAGGGAGAAGATAGAAAGAAGGGATGATGGTTAAGAAATATGGAGAAGAGAAGGTAAAGGCGTCATCCGATCTAGCTTGCCATTCTTTTGAATAAATGTTGCAATTCAATTACATTGTAGTTAATTCGACAGTCGAAAAAAGTTCACTCGGGCGATGAACATAGACAAATCTTGGTCACCTAGGTGAACATCAAATAAATGCACAGAATTGTAATTTATTCATGCAACGAGCGATTACAACTATATTGTCCTGAACTGTTATTTATTCAAGCGATGAGATCTTACAAACATCTTGTCGCGTAACGAATGACATAAATGAGGCAATTGGATCTCGAAAGTTAAGCAACGAGCCTAAAACAAATCTTCGTCGAGGTTTACACGGTCAAAATATGGCCATTTTTCAGTTTTATTACAGCGAAAGCATGACATCACTACGTCCTGGTACAACTCAAGCAACGAACATATTTGAGTTCGTGGCTCGAAAAAGGTTCAGGTGACGGACAATGGGATCTTCGTCGCTCCAACTAAGCCCAAGGCAACCTCCACCTTGGATGGGCTTGTAGCGACCAACATATTCCAATGTTCGTTGCTTGAACTACATTCAAGCGACGAACATAGGAAAAATCGTCGCTTGAATAAACAACTTGAACACCAAACACTTGACTTTTGGCGACCACCAATGTTTGTCGCTTGAATACACTAAGGCAACGGACATATTAAAAGTGGTCACTTGAACAAATATTGAAAGCTGGCAAAAAATTTGTAGTACTCAGGCAACGACAAATTTTCCAATGTTCGTCGCTTGAATACACTCAGGCAACGAACATATTGGAAGTGGTCAGTTGAACAAATATTGAAAGTTGATTAAAAAAAAAAAAACATTGGTAGTACTCAGGTAAAGACGAATTTTCTAATGCTCGTCGCTTGAATACACTCGGGCAACGAACATGTTGGAAGTGGTCACTTGAACAAATGTTGAAAAATAATGTTTTGAACATATTCAAGCGAATGTTAAAAAATAAACAAATGACGGAAAACTAATGGGTTAATTTTCCGTCATTTGTTTATGGGGTGATTACCTCGATGTCCTAATTTTTGGCCTTTATTAGGAAAATGTCTCTCACCTCTTCCAAATTAGCTAAATGTCCACCGCCCCCCTGTGCCCCCCTCCCGTGCCCCATGTGCCCCCCTCCCGCCTCATCAGTTTTTTTTTTTCGCGTTTCCAGAGTTGCTGAAACGCAATTGCTGAAACTTCTGTTTTAGCACATACGGTTTCAGCAACCCCCGTTTTAGTTTTTTTCCCAGTTTTTTTTTTTCGCATTGCTAAAACGGAATTGCTGAAACTCTTGTTTCAGCACATACGGTTTCAGCAATCTCTATTTCAATTTTTTTTCCCAGTTTTTTTGTCCAGTTTTTTTTCCACGTGTTGTTGAAGCGGAATTGCTGAAACTCCTATTTCAGCACCTACGGTTTCAGCAACCCCTGTTTAATTTTTTTCCAGTTTTTTTTTCGCGTTGCCGAAACGGAATTGCTGAAACCAGAGTAGCTTTTTTTTCTTTTTCTTTTTTTCGCATCACCACTTCTGAAGTTGCTGAAATCGGATTTTTTTCCAAAGAAATGCTGAAATATATGCTTGTGTGTAAGATATAGTAGCCCATACATATTTATAAGAATTAATTTCCGCGTTTCAGCATAATGAATTTTGCTAATAAAAAATAATTTTGCTGAAATCGTGTTGTTGAAATTGTTGTTTTTTTTTCCTTTTTTTTTTCGCGTCATCACTTCGACACCAGAGTTGCTAAAAATGGAGGATTTTTTTCAAAAATGCTGAAATGCTAAAAAAATGGTGAAATGCTAAAATATATGCTTGTGTGTAAATGTGTAATATATAGTAGCTCAAACAGTTTTATAAGAATTAATTTCAGCATTTCAGCATAATGAATTTTGCTAGTAAGAATTAATTTCAGCATTCTACAAAAAGTTTCGACAAGGCAAAAAAATTGCTGAAATTGTAAATATCCAAAACTATCAACAAAACCAACTCAAATCACATTAGCAAACTAACCACAATTTTTTCTCCTTAGTGGCATATGTATGCATTAGCATGTGTATAGGTGTGGCTTATATATGCATCATAATTTTTTCTCCTTAAAAACAGAAAGGATGCAAGGAATGCACATAGTAATTACTCAAATAAACTAAAAGGTGTTTAATAGAGATGTATAAACATTACCAAGTTTTAACCGGATGAATACGTGAACCACTAAGGTTAGTCTGGTGGAATCCGCATTTTCTTCTTCAAAACAAGATTCAATCTGTCTTGTCAAAACACCCCCAGCCACTTCTATGGGTTCACAAAAGGAAAGATGACATTATATGTTGGAACCTCTGTTTTCAGATTTAAGGCTAACAACTTGCTTTTTCATCCTGATGAAAGCGAATAAAATCCTTTAGGCAACCATTGGCCACTTGTATGCCCGTCTCCAAACATCCTAGGGACTGTAGTCATGTGGAGGAAACTTCCTACTCCCTCCTATCCAAAATATAAGCGAATAAAAGGAAAGATGACATTATATGTTTCACTTTTCAACACTTATTTTAAGAGGTCAAAAACTATATAAAATATCAACTTTTTTAAAATTATTTTTTTACAACTTAATATTTGTTGGTAATAAGTATTGAATTGTAAAAAAATAATAATAAAAAAGTTAATACTCCCTCCGTTCCACAATAGATGTCCTTTTAGTTTTGGGCACGTTTTTTAATGAGCGAAAAACTCTATAAAATATTATTTTTTTAATTAATTTTTTTATATAATTTGATATTTATTAGTAACAAGTATCAAATTATATAAAAAAATTAATTGAAAAATTAATATTTTATAGAGTTTTTCGCTCCTTAAAAAACGTGCAGAAAAGTAAAAGGACATGTATTATGGAACGGAGGGAGTATATTATATAGTTTTTAGCTCCTTAAAATACGTGTTAAAAAGTCAAACGACATACATTTGGATCGGAGGTAGTATTATTTAAGGTCAATATCTTGCCAACAGTAGCAGGTAATGCAGATGAAGCCTCTTGGGATTCAGTCAAATTTCAGCAAAATTGATCAGCAAAATTTGAAAACTGAACTGCTAAAAATCTGTATGAGACACTGTTCAACAAAATAGATTAGCAGAAGAAGACCTGAGAGGAAAGCGAAATTGTTCAGCCAAAAGAGTCTGTTGCATCCGCCATGTTGTACTTCCTCGCGTTCTCCGGCGTAGCCCCGATCTCAACTGCAAAGGAGATCCGCCCGAATTCAAGCACAGATCCAACCGAATTCAACTGCAAAGGAGGATAACCCTGCGGCGAAAAATCCGGTCGACTTCAACTGCACAGATCCGGTCAAATTCAATTGCGGCGAAAAATCCGGTCGAATTCAACTGCACAGGTCCGGTGGAATTCAACTGCACATGTCCGGTGGAATTCAGGCACAGATCCGGTCGAATTCAAGCAGAATCGGAGATTTACGGCGATTGTAGCCATTGGAATCGAGACCTTGGAGAAGCGGAGCTCCAATTTGCCGGAGACGCCATTGGACTCGCCCTTGGTGGTTTCAGCAGTTTGCCGGTGTCGGACTCGCCCTTGGTGCGGACCATCGCCGTCGGCATCGTCCTCCTCGCCGTCGGAATCAACATTCGTTGATTCAGATTCGCGTCTATGATGAAGGTTTGCCATGGATTCACCTTCAATGGCGGAGATCCGATACAGAGGACGACGGAGATCCGATACAGATTTACAGAGGCCTCGAATTTACCTTCAATGGCGCTGGTGTTGCAGAGGCAGCCATGAAAATCTCTCAGTCGGTGTAGATGTAGAAGTGTTAGATGAGATAGATGATCTCACAAGTCTATTGATAACAAAACGAAAGGTATTTAAAGATACAAGTGAGTGGTTGAGTGGGATTAACCACTAAGAGATTGTGCAAATAAATAAACCTAATTAACCTAAAATATAGGAACTAATCCACCCCTTATACTTATTATTTTAGAAGCAGACTCTTTGTTAAAATTTGCGCCACGTGTCCAACACTGAGCAAAATTAAAAACCAAAATCTTTCACCCTTTCTCCTCCACGTTATTTTCAACTGCCTTCCAATTATCTTCTTCCTTACGATACCCTGGTTCACCGCGGTCTACCTCGGTCACCTCCGGAGCGGTTCCTCCCAACTGCTCGCCGCCGATTCACATCCGTCAATTAACCCTGATACGTAGGGCTGGGCATCCGGTCTGGATCGGATCGGACCGATCCAGAAATTCCGGTGCGGTCCAAGACCGATGGACCGTAATCTTCAAAAGCATGGACCATGATCGGACCGGGACCGGGTTATATGGTCCCGGATTTTCCGGTCCACGGACCGTTTGGACCGCAATGTTAAGCCGGAATCTGAAAAAGAAGGGAGAGCGATGCTGATGCCTACTGGGGTCTGGGGGTGGGCGACGAGAGATGCTTACCGGAATCTGAAAAGAGAGGGGAGAGATATGTCTACTGTCAATGGGCGGCGAAGGGCGAGGGCGGTAGTGAAGGGCGATGACTAATAACCGGTGGCTAAGGCGAGGGCAGCGGTGAACCGGCGATGAGCAGCAATGAAGGGCGACGGCGGCGTGGCGTGAGAGAACGACTAGTGCCAGACTGCCAGCAGCGAGCAACGAGGGTAACTGAACACTGAGTCGGCGATTGTTGCGTTGTTGACTGTTGAGTTAGGGTTGTGACTTGTGAGTTGTTTTTATAAATAAAAAAAAAAGGCCGGTTGTGAGTAGGCAGTAGCAAGGTTGAATGGGCCCTCTTCCAAAAAAAAAGGTGAATGGGTGGGCGGCCCACAAAGAAAGAATAGGCAGCACGTACCTCTATTTTTAAAAAAATAAAAGCTCAGTCTGGTCCAATTCCGGTCTGGTCCCGGGTTTGGACCGGAAACCGGAATCAGAAAATTCTTGGACCGTGGACTAGACCATAATATTCCCGGTCCGATCCAAGACCGAAATTTCCGGTCTGCTCCCGGTCCGATCCAATTTCTGTCCACCCCTACTGGTACGCTTCTCCTCCCAACGGCTTACAAAACCCTAACCTTACTCCGGTACGCTTTCGTCGGTGTACGCTTTCTCCGTACTAATTCCGGCTCATTCACTGCATCGTCGGTCTCGATCGTCGCTAGAACCCTAACCCTAACGACGAAATTGAACACCGAAAAGAGAAATTGAATAAAACCCTACCATTCTCATTCTCCGTTTCTCATATGTGCAGGAGTCGGACATGGTCGTCGACTCTCCCCCGCCTCTTTCATGTTAGATCCGACGAGTTCCGCTTCAGATCATGTCCGTCTTTGGCGGTGAACGGAGGATTGCGTCGCCTTTGGCGGTGAACGGAAGTCCAACCTCCCCACTGGTGCTCCTCCTCCCCTCTCTCTCAGATCCGGGCGGCACTAGGGTCGGCTTCTCCTCCCCTCTGGCGCTAGGGTTGGATTTCCGGGCTAGGGCCGGTAGTCGGGTTTCGCTCTCTTCAAACTCCCTCAATGCATGGTCTTTCTCCTGATTTCAGTGTCCGGGCAACGGTGAATTGAAGGCGGCGGTGAAGGCGAGTTCGAGTAGTGCGGTGGTGGCGATATCGGCACTCGACAGTCGACGCCATTGAAGAGGAAGGTGAGCCTTGCATTCCGATTCACTCCGATGCTTCGTCTTTATTTTTTTGGTGGGGGTGGGGGTGGGGGTGGGGGGGGGGGTTGAATTTGATGATTTCGACGGAGGGATTTCTTGGCGGTGGATGTCTCATGAAAGGTTGAAACTGGAGATTCGATTGCAAGTTCGTGGGCGATCACTATCTCTCCTTCACCTAATTGTAATTTAGTTCTAGATTGATTAATTGATGTTCGATTTTGCTGGTTGTATTGCTAATTGCAAATTCATTCCGATTTCAGATTGCATAAAGTAGATTTTGGTGTTGAATGATAGGGGTGGGAGTGGGTTTGCGTAATTAGGGTATCGTTAAAATCAAAATCGGGTGGGAGTGGGTTTGCGGTTTTCTTTGCATTCAATTAGGACGGATATTAGGAGAAACGTGAAAGCGATTGATTTACCATTCTTTGTCAAATTTGAAATATCGATCATTTGAAGAAAAGAAAATTTAGTAGAACATATGACAAGAAGCATGGACAATATGTTAGTAGAAAATTAACATGTTAAATATTTTGTTTAATACGTCAAACTCGATCGAAAATATTATGAAAAAACCTGAACAATGTTCGGGAAAAGAACTAGTTAAGCTTAATACTAGTAACAAATTAATAGATAAACTATTCCTAACATTCCCCTGCAAGACGGACGGCGAATTCAAAGTCCGATCTTGAACAAACAAACATATCTTTGTCGGCCGGATCTGGTGCGCAGGGCCTTGTGGCTGCCGATTCTTGGTCGGAAAAAGTGGAAAATAGGGTACGATGGTGGTTGTCTGAGGAGAGGAAGGAGAGGGTGGGGGACGTGGTGACTGGGTCTGTACCGAGAGGGCCGGGGTGGTGGTCAGCAGCGACTCCGGTGATGTGCAGCGGTGACGGTCGGCCGGTTCGTGGACAGAAAGAAGGAGAGAGATGGGGATGTGCCTGGGAGTTTGAAGATGGTGTGCTAGGTCGAAATCGGGCGAGAGAGGTTGAGGTGAGTAAGGCGACGTACAGGATACGGATGTTTGGTTTCGGTGAAGACCGATGTTGGGTGAGATGGTTTCAAACTGACGTCAAAGTGTATCAGACGAGGTTTGAGTTCATTTGTGTAGGAGAAGGCCATGGTTGATTAGCCGAAGGTGGTTTTAGGGCGGCATAAGCCGAAATTGGATTAGCCCGATGGCGGTTTTGTGTGGCCAAGACGTGGTTTAGCCAACGAAAAACAAGAACAAGATTGAAGGCCGACATGGTTTTGGCCGAAATTGAAATGGAAAAAGCCAAAAAAAATTTTGTTAGAGCGGAAGCGGTTTTGTAATGGCCGGAGCCAATGGAATAAGGAAGAAAGGCCGACATGGTTTTGGCCATTAAAGAGTTTTTGGTTTGGCGGTTTTGGCCATTAAAGAGTTTTTGGTTTGGCGGAAGCCATTAGTTTTGAGGCTTGAGGATCGGAGCCATTAGGCTAAGAAGGCTCGGATACCATGTTAGATGAGATAGATGATCTCACAAGTCTATTGATAACAAAACCAAAGGTATTTAAAGATACAAGTGAGTGGTTGAGTGGGATTAACCACTAAGAGATTGTGCAAATAAATAAACCTAATTAACCTAAAATATAGGAACTAATTAAGCTTAATACTAGTAACAAATTAATAGATAAACTATTCCTAACAAGAAGAAGGCGGTGGCGGCGTCGCTGAGGAGGAAGAGAGCGTTCCGCCTGTGGTGCTCGGGCTCGATGAAATCAGAATCAGGGAGGGAGGCTGAGCAAGAGAGCGAGACTGCGAGAGATAGACAGAACGGAGGAGCTTCCATCGACTAGATGAGGGGGGGGGGGGCACGAATTTAGGTCGTGGCTTTTTAGCCAATTTGGAAGGGGTGGGAGACAATTAATTACGTGACTACGTTTTGGACATATTCAAGCGACTATTTAGTCTTTATATACGTTGCTTAAATAAGGGGAATATTGCAATTTGGTTTCTGATTAAAGCTACCAATTAGTATCTATTCTGTCGCCTAAATATTACTCACTAACGCAATGGACATGACAGTTATGTAGGAATGACAATGAGTCGGGTGGTGGGTGGGTGGATCCCCATTTCATCGGACCTACCATGGGTAGACCATAACCCCACCCGACCCACTATCCATATCAACTTCACCTATATCCATTGAGTGATCGGATGAAATGGGTGAAATATGGTGATTTTCCTTAAATGCATATAATTGAATTCTAATCAATCTCGTAGACAAAACAGTGTGTAAAATAACATTATCTTACACATTAAGTCATGAATAAGTCACCAATTTAAATAATATTCTCTTAAACACATATATACCATAAGTCTTAAACACAAATTAGAGTTTAAATAGCATACTAGAGTTTAAAGAACATTGTATTGAAAATAAGTAGCCCGACTTTGAATGTGAATCACCGTGGATGAACGTCAACCACTAGACCACTATAGGTATCCTATAGAGAAAAAAAAAAACAAGTTAGGAGAATATTAGTGTTAAGAATATGAGAACTAGGACATACGGAGTATCTACGAAGTACAAACTGAAAAATAAGTTGATTTTTTCACAGATCTGTACAGCAAAAAAAAATAAAAAATTCCACTTTCCAAACATCTTATAAACGGAATTACAAATAGATCTACAAAGCGAAGGGGTGGGGATGATCTATATATTTACAAACTGATTTGTAAAATAATCAGTGAAATGTAAACTTACAGTAAAATAATCTCCAACTCACAAACTAATTTATAAAATAATATGTGAATTGGCTTATAAACTGATCTGGAAACTGAAATTTTCTAAAATTGAATTACAAACTGATGATTTGTAAAATAATCTGTAAACTTACAGTAAGATCATTGTGTCACTTTCTTCTTCCAAATCTTCATCATCCGCAGTCCCACAACTAGCCTATGCAATTTATTATCAATACGTCATCCTATAAAGAATAAAGTGGCCATTAACTATTTCAAATTCTAATTAAAAGACATATAGGCCTGAAATCTCATATTTTATAGCAACCATTCAACTCCAATAGTCCGAAATCACACTCACAACAACCCAACAGTCCGGAATCACACTCACAATAAAAAATCAGATCCAGATCCCTCCTATTTAGAGCCCTAATTCGCAATAAGGGTGTGTTTGGTTGGGGAAAAAATTTTCGGGGGTGGAGATACTTTTTGGGAATAGAGGAGATGGAAATACTTTTTGGGGTGGATGAGGTGGAGATACTTTTTGGAAAATAAGCTCCTGCGTGTTTGGTTGAACGGAGATGGATTTTTTATGAAATAAAGTAAAAAAACAAAAAAACCCTTGTATCAACCCCCATTACTATTCACCTTCTTCCTCAATCCAATTAATCCAATTAGCAAATCAATTGAATCGCAGCAAATACAATTGAATAGTTACCAATTGAATCTCAACAGAAGATGAAAAACAAGATTCAATTGAATAGTTATCCCTTCCCCCGTTACTATTCGCCGATCAGGATGTCCTGGCCTAACTTCTATCCAGCTCCCCTGCCTCTGCCGGCATCATCAGCAACTCCCCTTTCAATTGGATGTTGTGATTCGTCTCGACCCTGTGCTTCTTCGACGGGGGTTGCTCAAAGCCGGTTGCTGCTCCTTCGCCGGATTACCTCCCTCTCCCTCCTCGATGGGGTTTTCTCAGAGCCGGCTGCTGCTCCTTCGCCGGATTTTGAGGATGGGCAGGGTTGCTCAAAGCCGAAGGGGCACAAGAGAGCAAATAAGGGAAATTAGGGGTGGAAAAATTCTTCCACCCCCTCCACTCTAAAAACGAAGGTACCAAAAAAATGGCCATTTTCCACCCCCGCCATCCCCTCCACCTCCATCTCGTCCACCCGCGCCATCTCCTGCCAAACACCCCGGCACGATTCCCAAAAAAAAATTGGTATATCCCCCACCCTTCCCACCCCCAGCCAAACACGCCCTAATTCAACACATTATGATATGAACATAAAAATTGAATTTCAAACTCGAAATATAAATAGATTAGAGTAGGGAGTTACCGGCTGGGATCCTTGGGGATGGTCAACATGGGTGGCCGGTGACTAGAGGAGGACAACAAGTGGAGGCGGCTGGCGGCGATCGTGGGGCACCGAATCTCGGAGGTGCGGGATGATAAAGGGCTAGCTACTGTCTGCTGTGAGCATGTGACTCTGTAAGCCGAGAGATAGAGTAATTTTTCTACCCCGTGGATATTCCCACAATGGAGGTGAGAGAGAGTGACTAGTGATAGACTAAGAAAGACTGAAGCCAATTCCGATCTCAGATACTGACTCGGAAATGTGTTGCCTCGTAACTGCCATGAGACTTGTGCTATTTCAGATGTTGGTTGGTTCAATCTCAAGCTCTGCAGAACCTCGTGGGTTATCTTTTTCCTTATGTGTCAAGAACTGTCAATTTATATATATACTAGTTGAACTCCTCGCGTGCGCACGCGAGGGACCTATCAACTGGAGCTTACTGTCTTGAGGTCCTGCATAGAGAGGGAACCGTGTTTGGTTGGACCTATCAGTTGAAACTGCTCCTTGAATCAACCTAATTGAGACACCTTTAATATTTTCGCAGGGGGTAAACTGCAGAAAACCACCCTTAAAATAGCTCACATTGCTCAAAACCACCCCTTATATGTGTATTTACTGAAAACCACCCCTTAAAACTACTCTGTTAGCAAAGAGCCACCCCTCTTATATTCCGTTTGATTTCCGTTAATAATAGGTATAAAAAGACCAATTTACCCTCCTTAAAATGTAATTAAAACTAAAGTTAGCTAGAAAATGAAAATTTAATAAAATAAAAGTCACTATTCACCATCTCCTACCTACGGCTGGTTCTTGTTTGTACTTAAGGAAGAACATGAAACCCCAAATGTTAAAACACATCAAAATCATCTAAAAACTCAAATTAGGTTAGACGTTTCGAAGATTTCAGCGTTTAGTTCTCCCTACTTCTTACTTGCACTAGATCTGAACGAGATCTAACACTATTGATTTCGGATCTGACCGGAGGACCATTGAAATGTCAAAGGTCAAGCGTCGCCACTGTCCCTCCTTCACAAACCACGCCTCTTTCGAGTATAAAATGTCTTTTTTGAAGATCTACTCCCACAAATCAAGGAGAAATTGAACAAACAAACTTACTTGTTAATGGGGGAAATCACATAAATTGAAACTCCGTTCCCAGATGAATCCCTACATCGAAGGTTTTCCTCCAAATTGAAAACACCCAAAACCTATAAAACGGGGCATGAAATTGAAGAGACTGGGTCTTGTTCTTTAGCGTTAATTTTGTTGTCTCCTTCGATTCGACACATAAAACGCAGACACCACCTTCATCAACTTCATTCATGCTTTGAAAATTTTGAACTCCTGTGTTGTGTGCGTAGAAGCTATTAAGAAGAAGAGGGTGAAGAACCTAGAAAGGTAAATGTAAATCTCTTCCCCTTTTCTAATTTTTTTTTAATCAATTTATTTACATAAAATACATTTAAAAAAATAAGGAGTAATTTTTATTAATATATTTAACGGAGGGAGTAACGGAAAGCTAAAAAGGGTGGTTGTTTGCTAACGAAAGGCTGTTAAAGGGTGGTTTTCAGTAATTAAGCATATAAGGGGTGGTTCTGAGCAATGTGAGCTATTTTAGGGGTGATTTCCTGCTATTTACCCTTTCGCAGGAGCCTGCACAGTAGGATAATCATTACGATAAATTATCATCCTGTACAATCAGGCTGGATACCCTCGTTGGAGAGGACCCTTTGAAAAATGGGGATGGCGATGATGCAATCTGCTTTTGTTCAACACCATAACCATCCTGTGAAAATTCACAAAAACAAACATACATATGGTTAAGATACTTCATTTGTTAATGAGCAGGAAAAAAAAACACCTTATCCAATAAAACAGCACAGAAAATGCCAGGTTATGTTGAGAACAGTTTCAAATTACAAGTTAAAAGAAAAAGTAAGGATTTCATACCCTGAAAGCTGATTTTCGTAGAGATGATGAGAATATGTAGGCCTTTACTTGCTTGTATATTATCATATCCAGAGGTATCTTGATATATTGGTAATTAGCAAGCCAAGAATGACCTGAATACGAAAAAAAAAAATATATAGCTGGAATCATAAGAATTTGACTACTTGATTAAATTCAGATGATATATGGAATTTTCAAATGGTCAAGTACCCAAAGACTTTGTTGAAGTTTTCAGAGGACTTACTGAGAGACTGAGCGACAGTTGGCCTCTTTCGGTAGTCCTTGTTCAACAATCTCTAGACTCTGTGTGAGCCCAAAAGGGGCGACTTCCATAGAGAAGAATATAAGCAATTACACCAATACTCCACATGTCTGCTTCAGGTCCATATGACCTGTGTAGAACTTCAGGAGGTACCTAATAAGCACTTCCTACTACATCAATCAATTTTTCATCTGCAAAATTTAGCCCACAAATTAACGAACAATTTCAGATGTCTGCTTCAGTCTCGTATGTCCCAATTATAGGATCTGACATTGCATTTCAAACTAACGACCAATTTCAGATTGAAAAAACTATGCTGACTTATTTCCAAACATAATGGAAGATCAAGATACTCCAAGTTAGCAACATTTTTTTGGGCTGCATACCAATTACGCAGCATAGACTCACTTTTTTCAGTAGGAATTGATGGAGCTGAATTCTCTAAGCTCTGCAGGCTTATCAAGCACAGTAACAGAAGAAATCATAATCTGATCAGCTTCAAATAAAATTTTGGATATGCAGGAGTGAGATTGTTCATAATCTGATCAGCTTCAAATAAAATTTTCTTTTGTTCTTCAAGCTCCCTAATCTAGGTTTCACCGGAAAAAAAACGTATTCAAGGGGAAAGGAAAATTAGAAAGAAGACCATAATATATTAGTTTTACAAGTATAGAAATGATCATAAAGATTGGAAGGAAACCTGCGTTCGCAACTTCTTAATTATAGCTTCTTGAGTAGCTTGCTTTTTGGAACGCTTTTCACCTGCCGTAATGAAACAATGCACACACTCACACATCGTGATCATAATTGAGCAAGTGAAGCAAAAAATAAATATTGCTCAACATAGCAAAGATGATACATGACATAACTAAAAAGAGAGGTTGAATTTTCAAATCTTAGTGCTTTTAGTCACTAAGTTATGAAGAGGGAAAGTCACTACAAAGTCTTTCCTTGATTTCTAGTTTGCCTCTTCTCAACAACAATCAATCTTGCAAATTAGCTTTAAGATCACGATTATAGCTTAGGCGAGCGGTGAATAATATTGGGTTTCTGTGAAGCCATTTTTGTTTTCTTTGCATACAGAAACGATTAATAGAGTCCATAAACCTGAGTAATGTCTCATTGTCTTGCTTCTTCTTTTCTTTTAATTTTTTAATCTACGTGATAGGATTTGATAATCCATTTCTGTAACAACAGGGGTGAAGCAAATAAATACACACATAGGAATTCTTGCTTAGGAAAACACAAAATCTCACTAAAAAGAAAGCTTCAAGGGCTGAAAAAAACTGAGGAAGAAAACGCAAACAACCTTTAAATTTTATTTTTTAAATGAAAGCCTATGATTATCAACAAAATAAATGTATAATATTAGTCTAGATTTTATTTATTCATTTGATATCCAATTTTAAGCAATTAGACAAGAATTTTTCAAGCACCAACAGAACCGGAAGCGCCCATCTGGTTATAGGCATTTTGTCAAACACTTTGAGTGCATCATTAAAACATTGAAGATAAGCAAAATCTTTTGGCCTAAATCTTCAAATCAAAGGTTCAAACATACCAGTTTTTATAGAGTTATTTCCACGCATGCCAGTAAATATATAAATATCAGAATTAGTTACAGAAACTCATCTCTCCCGCTTTCAGCTTCTAATGTTTCGAAATTAGAAAGCTGAATTAATCAATCCTAAAGCCAATTTTCGGAAAATCAAACAGGAATACACAACCCCTAAAATTGAGTTGCACCACAAAAACTACTTCAAACCCCGCCTCTAATAAGTTCTGTTTTTTCCTACTCACTGTCACTACCAAAAATTGCAACCACGTATAACAAACAATTCAAAATATGCAACAGATTGAAAAAAAAAAGAGCAATTTTGAAGTTTGCTCAGAAGAAATTACTAACCAAATGAAGATCCCTCCTTGCGAAATGAGGGTGACGGAATGAAGACCACCAAACGCTATAGATTTATTGGATTTCAATTTCGGATTCAATGTCGAAACTAAAATCGAACCCTCATGCCCTGACCCTATCGCTCACCGTTACCTTTCCCCCAAATCTTTAGCACAGCCGCCGAGTTCTCCAGACGATTCGAGGCCCCAATCACTGCCGACGCAAACCCTAGAACACCCTGGGACTCTTGCTGCTTCCTCTTCGTCGTAGTGGACGATTGTAATCGAATCGAACAAACTTTGTAAAAAAGAACAAAAGAAGCACCATCTTGGAGGATGATCGGATACTGAGCAAAGGAAAGAGAAGAGATGGAGAACCAGAGAGGGGGAGAGGGAAGGCGGCAGGAGGCTCCGAGAGGCGGCGATTTTGGAACAAGGAGGGACGCTTAAACTAAAAGAAATGGCAATGTTGTAATTTTTAAAGAACAGTGGCAGATACAGGGGCAAATTGGTAACACAACTTTTGACATGCTTGCTTGAAGCTTCCCTTTTATATATACTAGGTAAGTAGCCGCGCGCAAACGTTGTCATGTTTTTTAAGTGTGTAGGAGTGCATATCAAGTTACATGATATCGGTTCAAAGACAGATTATAAGGAGAGCAAGTGAATCATTTCTTCCTCTGTGTTTAAAAAAGCTAAAGGCGACACAAGGCGATAGGCATACTTGTAGCTTAAGCGGGCTTTAGAAGCGAAGGCGATGACTTTTCCATAAAAACCCCTTAAACTTCAATTTAAATGCTATAAAAACCATCTTGGATGAAATAAAATCATATTGAAAACATATTTTTGTACTAACTCTAAAGCAACAACAACAGCAAGGACTCATCAGCAAGAACAGCAAGGACTCGGCAGGACCCAACAACACAAAAGCAACTCCACCGAAAGGAAGAAGGGAAGAGAAAGGAGGGAGAGAAGTAGAGTAGAAAGGGAGAATAGAGAGACGTGAAGTGAAGAACAGGGGAGGGCAGATGGCTAATAAAACTAGAAAAATCTTCAACAAAAATAAAAAAGTTACTAAAATATTCAAAATAAAATTGGAAAAATAATTTTTCAACTTAAAAAAAGATATGGAAAGATTGTATACAAAAAAAAATATTGAAATATATCTTAAATCAATCAAAATAAGGAAAAAACGGACAAAAAGCCCATAACTTGGGGCTTTTATTCGCCGGTGGCTTAAGCCACGCTTGGGCGCTTTGGGTGAGCTTTTCCGCACCGCAACAGAAGTGCGCCTAGTGCTTAAGTGCGCCTTGGCCTCACCTTTTTAAACATTGTTCTTCCTACTGTGTTCTTTGCTTGTACCATCGGTTTGCATGATCCTAAATAAGTCAATTGTCTTTCAGATTTCTTTATGCTGATGGAGTATATTTTTCAAGAAAACTAAAAGAGAATCCATGCTTAGATTAATAGAGATCTATGACATCTACAAATTAAAAAAATCTATAACTTGCGGGAAAACAAGGTCGCTTCTAGATCTAGCTAACCGAAGGCAAAAATGTGTCCTACCTCCTAATAACCCTAACCAAACAAATATAGGCAAGGAGAGATGAACCAAACTTATCTAATGGGCTCCTCGTTGAGGATTGCTACTGCCACGGTTATGATAACCTCTATGATATATGTCACCACTGCGAGCATCATTGCCATGGTCTCCTCCACGCCTTCCATAGTAGTTTCTTCCATATCCACGGTCACGAGAGAAGTTCCCTCGGCCCCTGAGGTTTCAATAGATTACACTGGATTACAATAGGTTTCACCATATGTCGTTTAAATTACTTTAATCTAGATTACACTAATGTACGATTACAATAGGTCTCATTCTCCTTTCTCGTCCGCAGCTGCCGCTGAAGGACGTAGTGGACCAGCTGGGCTGAGAACTAGACACGCGAACCAAGCCTCGCGATTGCGGCCAACGGGCTTGCCATCAAACACTTCCAGTCCCCTTCACTCAAGTAATTGTCGAGGTTGGCAAGTAACTTGGGTCGCCCGTACTGGTTGACCCGGCCCGTGTAATGACGGTCCTCGAGGACAACATAAATGGCCTGCACAATGGGGTGAAAATGTCAGTCGCGCATCGACAATATGAAATTCCATTGATCAACACTACGCAAACCATACCTCTCCTGTTGTTTGTGAATGGGGAATCCTTTTTATAGAGCGGCTAGTCGACATGTTCTCCTTTGCTGGATATCCTGCAGAATTGGGAAGCAAAACCTTAGGATGCTCCACACAAAGCCTGTATATAATGACACCAGTCACAATGCACATGACAATAAGGTTATCTAACAAGACACCAGTTACAATGCACATGACAATAACGACGCAGAAAACCATTTCCCACCCTATACATACCAACTGTCGCATGTCTGTCGCCCCTAACATATCAAACGTTTCCGCATTGAGAGCAAACTTTGTAAGCTTTTATAAGGTTCAACCGAATATACGTCGAGGTAGTTTTGAATTTCACATGACAGGAAGAGTTACAAACATGACATCTAACTACTACAAACATGACATAAACCAAAGTATCGGCAAATCCATTAAATGTTCAAAGGTATCGCAAGATTAAACATATCCAAGTCGCCGTACTCCTGGTATTTCGTATTCAACATAGCCGTTCCCCAATTTCCCTAATTCCCCTAAAATCCTCAATTCCTCCAATTTCGCCAATTCCCCCAATTTCTCCAACTACAACCAATGTATCCATTTCACCCCATCCATCCCCAATTTTACCCAATGTTCAAGACCAACTGTTCATTTCCCTAATTTCTCTTCTATCCCCCTCGTTAAAACCCTTGTTCCGAAACTTTCCATCCCTCGATTTTTACATGCCGACGGTTACTTCTTACATGACAGAGGAAACCTGGAATAGAAATTCCGTTCTTCATCCCATTTCAAACAATGGCAAACACATTGGGTTCTTCCACTCGATTCGTCGCCCTATCAATTTGTGCAATCGGTAAATAATCGGTGGCGTTAGGGTTTACTTACTTGATAACCGAAGGTCCGTCACTTGTATTCGGGGTGTGTGGCCTGTTTGATGTCCGCTTCTTCTTCCCCTTTGCACGCTTTCTCTTGTTCTTCTTCGAACTCCTTCCTCTTCTTCCTTCCGTTTTCTATTTTCTGAGATAGAGAGAGAGATATATCAACTCTCGGCCTCCCCCTTCCCCTTTATAAACCCTCTCTGTAATCGACAGTTGAGTTGACAAGTTTTTTAAAAACCTGTCAATTCTCCCCCCCCCCCCCCCCCCATGTCTCACTCTCTCTCCTCCATAACTGTAGCCGGTCTCTCCTTCTATTATAACCGGTTGGGATGCAATTTTTTAAGGGGTTAGGGTTAAGTTTTTGCAATTAATATAGATAGGGGATAGGGGTGCAAACCCAACCGGGTTTTTGGGTTATTTTTACAAATGACGAATGGAAGGGTAAAAGCATGTTTGTATTATTAAAATTTTGTTGACATTTAATCAATTAGGGTGATATATTTAATCAATTAGGATAGAATGGTGGACAGTTAGTTAATTAAAATAAAAAATATAAACAGTTACTGTACTTCAAATACCAAATAATAGTAAAAATATATTGTCCGTAATAATTAAACGTGCTTTGAATCGATCATTTATCGATTTTTAATATATTCTGAGCTACCAGCTGCAACAACAAAACAAAATTCAATTATATTGCCTGTTAATTAAAAAAGATTTTATTTATTAGTTATGCATGTTTGATAAATCGGTTTTCTATCCTATGCCCTTAGGACATAGGATAAGACTAGGGCTGTTACTTGAGCCGAAGAGCTCGAGTTCGGCTCGGGCTCGGCTCGAAAAAGCTCGACTCGGGCTCGTTCGAAGAGATGAAACAAGCCGAGCTTGAACATTGTTTTAGGCTCGTACCGAGCTCGAGCCGAGCCCGAGCCGAGCCCGAGCTGAGCTCGGAAGCTCGATATAGGAAATTACGAAAATGCCACTAGGGCTATGCAGTAGGTGGTTTTAGGCGTAGAAAGGGCTGTTCAGTCGGCCGCCTCTCTTCTTTCTCCCAATCTCCTGTGACCTGTGCTTTTGGTTCGTTGAAGGAGGCTCTCGCTCGTCCTTCCTTCCCTCAGGGCTCAGGCGGCGCTGTTCTATTCAAAGAGGCTCTTGCTCAGGCAGTCAGGCGGCGCTGTTCGTTCAAGGCTCTCGCTCATCCTCCCTTCGCTCAATCTGAGAAGGGGCGTCGTCTCCTTCGTCTTCCACGGAACTCATTTCTGATTTCCCCTCTCTCTCGCAAATCTGAGGAGGGGTCAAGGGCCGCTGCCCGCTGGCTTGTCCTCAACCCTTGCCTGGCTCTTCCACAATCAATCCAGAGATCTCTCGTGAATCTCCATTAGGTAAGGAACTTTCACTCTCTCTCCCATATCTCTCTCTTGAGCCTCGACCGAGTCTAGCCTCTCTCTCGCAGATCTGAGAACAGCCGGTCTTGACCCTCGTCGTCGCTTCCATCCAACCAACCAGGTTCCTTCGCTTTTGAGCTTGTTTAGGGTATGCAACTCATCTTCGATTGTTAGGTTTAGAAAGATTTCTCATGCTTGGTTTTCTCTTGATGCAAAAACTAAGTTTGTATGTTTATTAGTTTTTGTGCCAATTTTGAATCTCAGTTTTGTTCACAGGAGAAGCTGAATTTGGAGACATTATTAGTTTTTTTGTCAATTTTGAATCTCATTTTGTTCACAGGAGAATCTCATTTTTATCAATTTTGAATCTCATTATTAGTTATTAGTGTTTTATTTCAAATTTATTTGGTTTCATGTATTTCGAACAATATTTATATTTGTTACTTTTGGTTATGGCGTATAAAAAATATATGTATTTTAAACTTGTGTTATACTTTTATTATAACACAAGTTGCTTTTATTGTGTTGTTATTAGTATTGCACAGGTTGCCTTTGCAAACGAACAACTAAAACAAGCTGAACGAGTCGAACGAACGAGCTTGGATGACGAGCTCGAACGAGCCTAAGCTCGTTCGTTCGGTTTGGCCGAGCTTAACAAGCCGAGCTCGAGCTTGTGATTGGGCTCGTGAGCCGAGCTTGAGCGTTAAAAAAAGCTCGTATAAAATTTAGGCTCGAGCTCGGCTTGGCTCGTTTCCCCATCGAGCCAAGCTTGAACATGTCAAGCTCGGCTCGTATATCACCCCTAGATAAGACTCTAAATTGTAAAAGATTCTCTACAAAAAAGACAAACGACCTTAAAAATCTAATTAAAAAAAAAGCTAAACTAATTAAATTTTAAAAAAAAATTTCAATTTAAGGGTCTTATCCTATGCCCTTGGGGAAGGGCATAGGATAGAAAAATCGTTTATCAATATAATAAAAATTATATAAAGTATGAATATTTGTATTAATTTTTTATAATAATCTATAAAAAAAGTGTGAATTATAAAAAAAATTAATATTATTTTATATAATACTTACTATCGTTTGTAAATATTTAAAGGTGAAATTGCAAGAAACCACCCTTTAAATAGGGTTGTTTGCAGGGAACCACCCTTTAAATTTATTTTTGCGGCAAACCACCCTCTAAATATAGTAGTTTGCGACAAACCACCCTTTAAAATACATTCATTTAAAAAAACCACCCATCAACACTTTTAATTAAAAATCTATTAATTAAACAAAAATTACTCTTTTACCCCCAAAATATTTCAAGGTTGTTAGAAAGAAAATAAATTGTATTTGTATGCTTTTAATTGCAATTTAATGAATGACTTTACGTTTGAAATCTCTTCTTTTCTTTTCACAAACGTTATGTTTGAAAATCATTGGAATCTATATTTAAATCTTTATTTATTATATTAAATCTATATATAATATTAATTTATAAGAATTTAAGATGATGTGTCATCTATATCTACTATTAATATATAAGTCTTTATGATGATATGACATAACCCACTTTTTTTTAGAATCTCATAACCAACTTATTTTTATGTGTTTTAATAAATAAGCTTCAATTACAATTATATTTTTGTAAAATCCTTAAGATATTCTACATTTTATTAAACCAATGAGTTTAATTCAATACATTGAATTAATATGTAATCTATATCTATATCTAAATATTTATATATTACATTAAGTGACTTCAGTGAAAACATTTTTTTAATGTTTATTTCTCCTTAGATTGACATAAAATTATATTTAGTTAAATATTTTAAATAAGGTTACAATCGCTATATTGATAACGCAAAAATATAACAAAATTTTCTTTCGAACATGCTTAAAAGAATATATATATATATATAAATTTTTTTAATAAAAAGGTAATTTTGAATTACTTGATAAATTTTTAATAAAAAGTGATGATGGGTGGTGTTTTTTAAATGAATGTATTTTAAAGGGTGGTTTGCCGCAAACTACAATATTTAAAGGGTGGTTTGCTGTAAAAATAAATTTAAAGGGTGGTTTCCTGCAAACTACCTTATTTAAAGGGTGGTTTCCTGCAATTTCGCCATATTTAAATGATCTCTTTAATTAATAGAGGGATCGCAGTTTACCAAAATAAAAATTAATGGAGGGAACAATGAAATAATTAGCTAACAAAATGTTATAATAACTAAACCTCTAAAAAGTTTTGTAAATAAACTTTCTTGTGTTATTCTCAATTAATCATATAAAAATTTTGTAATGATCGAGCACACGTTAAAAAACTCAAACAAAGCAGCCAAAAAATAAACGATTTTATGTATTGTTTTATATTTATATATTTTTCTACAAATAATCCTTTCAGAATTATATATAATATATAATATAATAATGGAGAACGAAAGCTCGAAAGGGCATGACTAAATCCCGTAAGAGCTTAAACTAAATCTCGAAAGGGCCTGACTAAATCCCGTAAGAGCTTAAACTAAATCTCGAAATAACTTGACTAAATCCCGTAAAGGCTTGACCAAATTCCGGTCGGCTAAATCTTTTGGCGTTTTTGCACGAGTGGTGTGTAGCTATACTTTCGGCGTTTCTAGAAGGTCTTCTGCTTAGTTGGGGACGTGAAGTCTGGAGTCGGGACTGGTTGGGGCTGAGGTGATGCTTTCAGGACGACTGTGTATCCGGGAAAAAGCTTCTTTGGAGCTTCGTCTGCACTTCCAGAGGGGATAGATTCTTGCTTTCCCGCTGGCCTGCGGTGCTACTGTTTGGTGGTACTTAGCTTCATTCTTCACCGTTGTCCGCAACTATTGGGAGCAATTCTTCTTAAATCGTTCTTATTGTAGAGTTATTTCTGTTTGTTTCATATTGTCTTTTCTATCCTTATTGTGTTTTTAGGCGTTTTCCGCCTACCGATTCATTGGCCTCTCGAAAATCAGGCTTGCCCGATCTCGAATTATTACTTAATAAAAAAAAAATCAAACAAAAAATGATTTTTTTTAGAAAACTGTTTTTTTTAAATGTTTTTTTTTCAAATGTCGTTATGTTCGTTTTAGGTTAATGTATTATGTTAAAAATAGGATTTTCGTTCCTATTCTTGATTTGTAGTGTGTCCATAAAAATCTAAATACATATACGTACCTTTCTTAAAAAGCTTTCTCTAATACAAAAAAAAATAAACTCTTTTTCTGTTGACTAGAGGCAATAGGTCGGACTTTGTAGTATGAACGCTAGGTCACAATGAGGGGTGGAAATATATAAAGGCTCTAAGTGTCTTGAAACACATTCTAAATTTTTTTAACAAATTTAAAGTATTTTTTAATCCAACCAATTTAAGAACCATGAGAAAAAAAAATAGACACGCTTTCTCAAATATATAAAACTCTAAAAAATTAGGGGTCGTTTGGTATCAATATCAAGATATCGATATCGATATTGGTTTATATCTCGATATCAAGTTATTGGTATCGGTATGAAGATATTGATATCGGGTAATATCTTGATATCAAATGATACCTCCTTCAAAATCAGTATATCTAATAGGTTCAAATATGATATTTAGATATCAAGTGATATCGATATCTGTCTATACCAAACCAGATATCAGATATCAGATCTGATATCTACCTATACCAAACATTAGATATCAGATATTGAGGGATGATATCTGATATCTAGATATCAATACCAAATGACTCCTTAATGATTTTTCAAATCTTCAAAATGTGGAAGGTGTTGGTGTTGAATAAAAAACAATGGGATAATTAGGTTAATATACCTTTTTCAATTTTTTCATGGGTAATTATACCAATGAAAGTTTTTTTTGGTAATTGTACTTTTTTTGTTATTAATGACTAATTTGCCCATAGAGATAAAAAAAAAAAGGATGATAACTTCCATAAATCACGTAGATTGTAACTGACTCTTTCTTTCCAAATTGATTAAAATTAGGGTTAATCATTCAATACACCAGCTTCTCATCCATCAATTTATTTTAATACTTCTGTGGGTAGTGTCAATTGAAATCAAGTTACAAGATTGAAGGTATGTAGTTATATATTTTATGCTATAATTATTAAGGTATAATTATTAAGGTATATTCTACATCTATTGGCAGTTTCAAGATCATCGCTATGTTGCTAGGGGTTGGAGATTTCAAAGATATATCGCTAGTTCGCCACTGTGTGTCGATCAGGGAGGCATTGAAATTGAATCCTTTCAATTTTGATAATTTTGATGTGATAAGGTTAATTGTTGATATAGTATTAAATTGTAACGGTAAATCAATTGTAACTAATCAATTATACATTTGAATTTGAATCGACGTACTTTTATTTTGTGTATTTAGAACACTATTATTGTAACCTCATGTTATGCGTTTGTGTGGGTTATTGAAATATATTGTGTGTATTTATTGTAACCTAGTGAAATCTTGACAATGAGGGTAATTACGATACAAACTAGATACAAGTAATTAATTACAACAATGAAAGCACCTACAACTAATTAGTTACAATACCGTGACAAAATTGATTACAAGTACAGTTACAATAAATTAGTTACAATCTATTGCGTGTATTTATTGTAACCTATTAAAACTTAACAATGAGCTTAGTTACGTTACAAACTAAGTACAAGTAATTAATTACAAGAATCAAAACACATACAATGAATTAGTTACAATAATGTGACAATATTGATTAAAAGTGTGGTTACAATAAATTAGTTACGAGACAATAATATCGGTTACAGTTATTGTAGTACGGTTACAATAAATTAGTTACGGGACAATAATATCGGTTACAATTATTGTAGCGTCTTCTTGATCAAAACGTAAACAAATCGTATAAAAAAATCTTATCTATATCTAAACAATCTTAATTTTCAATAATTAAGATTTCAAGAATAATTAGGTTTCAAGAATAATGGTTACAAGAATTAAATTTCTTGCAATACTCTAGGGTTACAATCGGTTACAGTATGTTACAGTCAAAATTGAATTACCTGTAACCTTAGACAATTCACCAGATGATTAATTGAACATCTTATGAAAGAAGTAGCGTCTCTACGTACAAATCAATAATCTGAATAATTTTCTTTTTCAAAACATAAAACAATCTTAATTATCTACAATCTAAACCATCTTATCTATATCTATTTACTTTTATTTTAATTTTAAAAAGATAAAATCTTATCTATATATATTTACTTTTATTTTGTTTTTTTTTAAAAAATTCCACCTTAAGGGTATTTAGGTAAAATCCACCATAAAAAGGTATAATTACTAAAAAGAAAAACTAAAGGGTATAACTACCAATAAAAAACTTGAAAAAGGCACATTCTCTCAAATTTTCACAAAAGGAATTTTAAAATTATGTAATTTAATTTAATTTTTTTTTATTTTAGAGAAAATTTAGAGAAGCTTTTAAAGATGGTCTAAGAATTAATGCTCATTTATATTGGTTAGACGTAGCCATACAAATGAGCACTAATTTGGATGTCATTAGGCGGGATCTTACTTTGTTACCCATACCCGATAGTTTAACGAGGGATCGAAGATAGTGGATCAAGACTATCAGGGTGAAAGAGGGTTAGACTGGGCTAGCCGAGATAATATCTTTCTTACAAGCTCTACTTCTCTATTTCTTCTACTTGTGTGTAATAACACGCCTTCCTTTTTTATTCATGTTTTGTATGGTTTAGACACTTTCACAGGTACGGGTGCATACAGAAATTCTCTCAACCTAGCACGGGAAAGAGAGCGTACAATGAGACTCCCCAGACCCTAGTCTAAGCGAGATATACTGAACTTGTTATTGTTGTATACAATATACTCTCTCCATCTCAAAACATACATTAATGTTCAACTTTTTAGTACACATTTTAATCCAATAATAAAACACTATAAATTATTAAAATTTTGAATTAATTTATTAATAGTAAGTATGCAATATTTTATAAATTAATTAATATATGTTTTTTTTAAGAGAGCGTCTCCAGAAAACCTCGCCGTCACCCACACGTTCATTCGCCATCTCCGACCAGAATGTTCAACCGCTCCGACTAATCTCCGATCAAATTTCTCTATTCGGAGAGCCCAAATCTCTCTTCGGAGAGCCCCAATTCCTCTCCTCGGAGAGTGCTCAGAACGGTGGGTTGCCCGCCTCTTCTCAGGTCGCTCCGCCTCGGCGCCGTCGACACCTCTTTCGACGCTTCATCTACCTCGGCTCCTGGTAGGTGTTAATTGACCGAAATCCCTCTTCGAAGGCTTTAAAACCACCTCTTCGGAGGCCACAACCACCTCCTCGAAGGTCTCTAAAAATCCTCCTCGGAGGCCGTGAAACCTGCCTCGTCGGACCTAGTTCCGCGGGTAGAAATTTGATATCGGAATTTGCCCTCGGCGGTCGGAACTCGTCCTCGGGTTCTGTCCTCCGGTTGAACTTGTCCTCGGTGGTTGGAATTGGGTCCTCGGAAGTTGGTATCACCGAGTTGTTCTGACTTCCGTTTCCGACCTTCCGATTTCTTCCCTGGGTGGCGCTTTCCCTATCGGCTCCTCGGGGTTTCTTCCCACGCCGCCTAATCTTCTCCCCCCTTCACAGAGTCATTCGATTTTCGTGCTGGGCTGGGCGGATCGGGCTCCTCCGGCGCCCCCACGGCGTCTCCGGTTACCCCCTTAGGGGTTCTGTCTCTTCCCTCAGGCGCGTTCGTTCTGTCGGGTTTCCCTTTGGGGTTCCGTCCTTCCCACTTCCTCACCCTGTCTCCTCATCCTCTTCCTGTGTCGGGGTTCCGTCCTTCCCACCGGCCTTGCCGCCTCGCCGATGGCTCGCTGTGTGAGGTGCGCTCGGCGGCTGCAGACAATCCCTTCTTGCGGCCCATTGTTTCTCGCCTTGGGCCCGAGAAGACCCGAAATCTATTCCTTTGGGCCCAAGGCTTGTCCTTGGACCCGAAGTCTACCCACTAATAACAAATTTAATTAATATATTACTTTGAGTAAAAATACATATATTTTTAAAAAGCCTTGAAAGGGTTGGAAAATTCCGTATGGACTTTTTATTAAAATCCCATTTGGGTTGTTTGGTGCGTTTTTTGCGAGGGCGGTTTTCGACGGCGTTTCCGGCTCTTCTTTGATTGTCCTAGTCTGAGTTGGGGCTCTGGCGTCCGGTGTCGGGTCTGGCTGGGGTCGTGGCGGTGTGCATCGAGGCGACTCCGTATTCTGGAAATTTCCTTGGAGGTTCGTCTTCATCGCCCACAGGGACTCCTGATGTACCGCTGGCCAGCGGTGTCATCTCGTGGTGGCGCTTGGCTCCGGGATTAGTCTACGTTGTCCTAAGCTTTTCGGGATTAGGATCATCTGGTCGGCTCGGACTGTTTGTTTGCCGGTTCTTGTATAGCACCGTTTTCTTTTTATTTCGTTGTATGTTGAGGGCTCGCCGTCTGCCGACTCTGTTGGCCTCTCGAAGATCCAGGTCTGTCTGGTCCTCGAATTATTTCCTTATAAAAAAAAAAAAAATAATAATATATATTTTTTTTGGTAAATTAACATATGTTGACATGGAGGATCGAGTAATATATATATTAATCATTCACGGCAAAATACTGATAGAAGAAAAATGAGTTATGGAAACATAGCTGGAAGCTCAGCCCTAGTGATGAACGTGAAGAGGAAGGAGCCGGAGCTGGTGCGGCCGGCGCGGCCAACTCCCAGTGGGCTGAAGCCCCTCTCCGACATGGATGTCCAAGAGCAGTTGCGGTACCAACCATCAACCATCATGGTCTATGCGGCAACCCGAGGAATGAAAGACAAGGATCCGGCAAAGGTGATAAAGTCGGCTCTGGCGGAGGCGTTGGTATATTACTATCCAGTTGCCGGTAGATTGAGGGAAGCAGGGCCGGGAGGAGAGCTGATGGTGGACTGCACGGCAGAGGGGGTGGTGTTCGTGGAGGCGGATGCCGCTGTTAGGGCTGATCAGCTGCCAGTACTGCTGCTGCCTCCCATCCCTTTCATTGAAGAGCTAGTCTACAATAAGGAAGCTATTCTTACCGCCGTGATTGGCTTCCCCTTGATCACCCTCCAGGTTAATCATTTAATTACTCTCACACACACACACACATAAGATATGGGAATACGCGCAGGTGACCAACTTTATGTGCGGAGGATTCATACTCGCGTTCAGCAATAGCCACATAATGGGCGACTTAATCGGTATAATCCAATTCTTAGCCAATGTGACTGAGCTAGCCCGCGGAGCCTCTGCCCCCTCCATCCTCCCCGTGTGGCGACGTGAGCTTCTCTTATCCTGCGACACCACAAACAACGCCAACGCCAACACCCTCTCCAACATTAACCCAGCAGTAGATCGTGTCGACAACTTGCCCATGGTTCGTCGCCTCCTCTTCTTTGGACGTCGCGAGGTTGAAACCCTCCGCAACAGCCTCCCAGAGCACCTCAAGTCCTCTGCCTCCGCCTACGAGCTCATCACAGCTTGCCTCTGGCGTTGTCGTACCCTCGCCCTCCGCTACAAGCCCCATGAAAGGGTCCGCTTGCAGTTCGTCGTCAATGCTCGCGATATCTTGGACCCTCCGCTTCCCCGAGGATACTACGGAAACGCGTGTTCTCACGCTCAGGTTATCTGCCCCGCCGGGAGAGTCTGCGAGGACAGCTCCCTCGGGTATGTGGTGCACCAAATGAAGCAGGTCAAAAACGCCATGACCGATGAGTATGTGAGATCCCACATCAATATGAGTCGTCGAAGCCGACAGCCGCCTCCTACCATGTCCCAACGCCTCTACATTGTTTCCGATGTATCCAAGTGTGGGTTATCGCAGCTCGATTTCGGGTGGGGGAAGCCCTTGTATGCTGGTCCAGCGGATGAAGATCCGCTTCCTGGGATCATAACTTATATCTTAGCATTTAGAAACCGAAAGGGCGGGGAAGATGAGAAGGTGGTGCCGGTGTGGTTGCCTGCGGATGCCATGGATAGATTTGTCATGGCTCTTCCAACGTCCTTGCTTAAGGACCACTCCAAGTTGTAGATCGATCGAGTTTACATATATTTGGATGTAAGGTGGCAATTGGCTGGATTATTGTGTCAGGCACGCCTAAGCGCAGCAATCGTTAACCACGTCGAGTGGGGTTCTATTCTAAAGCCAATTTGTGTTAGGAGTAGTCCACCCACTTATAATTATCTACAAGGCTTGAATTTACTATTTTTCCCACGTGGGATACTATCCTACTTCATATTTCATATTCTCATAGATTTTGAAGACTTCTTATTGAGAGTTTATACTTTCGATCCTCCTGTGGCAATGGCTTGTTGATTTACACTTCTAGTGGTAATGAGCTCTCGTGGTAGTTTTACATCGATCGCGTGGTTACACAATTACACTGGTGTAATTATTTTCAGAAACACTAGTAAAGCGAACTGGTGCGTGCGGTATATAGAGCAAGCTTATTTAGAATTTTTTTTAGAAATAGCCAAAAACACAAAAAAAAAAAAGAAAATAGCCAAAAATACAAACTATTTTAAAAAATAGCAAAAAAAGGGTAAGTCGGTGTTACAAACAGCGACTCTACCCCAAATATTAGAGTCGCTGTTTGTAACAGCGACTTAGGTATTTTTGTAAAAAAATATAATTTTTAAATATTTTATTTATTTTAAAATTATAAAAACAAAATATTTATGGAGAGTTGCTGTTATTATAACCGCGACTCTCCTTTTTTATTTTTTATTTTTTTTTGGTGAGCTCCTTTTTTTTAAAAAAAAATATAGGTCATTAGATAGAGAGAAAGAGAGAGCAAGGAGGGAGGCCACGATTGGGAGAAAAGGGGGTGGGGGCCACAAGTAAGAGAGACGGAGTGAGTGTGAGAAGAGAGTGAGAAAGGGTTTGAGGGGTGGGGGCCCAGTCCACGAAACGGCAAATTTGGATAGTTATGGATAACCGCGACTCTCGTTGTATTTTTTTTTTGTTTTTTTAATTTTTCAGCTAAATAAACCTATATAAAATTAAAAAATTAAAAAAAAAAATACCTAAGTCGCTGTTACAAACAACGACTCTAATATTTTAATAATTTTTTTAAAATTTGGGGTTGAGTCGCTGTTTGTAACAACGACTTACCCCTATTTTGGCTATTTTCCAAAATAGTTTGTGTTCTTGGCTATTTCGCAATTTTTTGTTTTATTTTTGGCTATTTCTAAAAAAAATCGCTTATTTAACTAAAATGAACTACAATTTTTAAATTTTATTGTACGATTGTTTTGAAAACTATTGGCAAGTAGAATATTTTGTAGAAAGTTGAGATCGTGACAAAGAAGAGTGGAGTTAGAATCGCTCTTGGTGAGGAAAGATCGATTACGCCAACAAGCCACTCAGGTGACGGGCGACGGACTTAACGTGGTTGCTTAAATGAGAATTGGGTTGCTTAGTATCTCAGACACACGTCGTCGCCTACAAGATGGTCACACGGACATCGTCCCTTGAGTATTCAAGTGACATATGAGTTGGCGTTGGTCGTTGGATTCCCTTAAAGCGACAAAATACGATCTCGTCGCTTGATTATTGTTGAGGCCCATGAAAGCTGACCAAGATTATTGAGGCAGCCAACATGGTCGGTTGCTTCAAGCGACATAATTTTTTGTAATTTTTGTTTCTATTAGATTTCTTCTACTAAAAATGTATTTCTAATATTTCAATATTAGGAAGACATTTTGATGTTTTATTTGATTCAATTTACTACATTAATTGTGCATAAATATGCAGTCAACATTAGAAGTTAATACCCTTTATAATATTTTATATAGAAAGTAGTGAAATAATCTTGAATTATTTTTAATCTTGAAATGAGTATTGTGGTAGTTTTTTTTTTACAGTAGGCAAGGAGTAGATCGACACATAGATATTGAAGTCATCACAAGATGGTTTGGAAGACCCTACGTAGAGGGTCGCCTGTCAAAAGAAAAAAAAGAAGAAAAAAAAGCTAAGATTATAGATACATAAACATATAATTAAAGCAGCTAAAAAAGTAGAGTCCTTGCAACTTGAGATCTGGTTCGGCGAGCCCTTGCATCTTGAGATCTGGTTCAACCACTTAGATAGCTTACATGCAAGCTGATAAAGAAGTTGCTTTTGACCGAGATCGGAGGTGGTGAGAGTTGGCGGTTGTTTGGGAACGTCGCCAAGGGATTGAAATTTTGGATTGGAGTTTTGAATTTGTAACAAAAACTAAAAGGAGAGGTGGAATCCGGCGAGGCCAGAGACCAAGCCATAGCCAACAGGGGTGGTGAATGAGAATAAGGGGAGCGACGTTGAGGCCTGAGGAGTTGAAATTTTGGTTTGGAGTTTTGGGATTGAATACTTTTTAGATGAAGGGGTGCAATCTGATTTTGTGTTAGGGTTAACTTTGGTTTGCAGAACGGGGCTACTTGTGATGGCTATGGGGCGGATGGGCAGAGATGGGGATGGTGGAGGGGTTGATAGCCAAATCTGGGTAGTTGGGGAGAAGAAGAAAAGAGAGTCGTCGAGGGGAGGCGGCATTGGCCCCATGCGAAGGTGGAGTGTTAGGATTTAGTGGTAATAAGAACACGAGCGCACAACGGAAAGAACGGAATCACAAATAGAGAAAGTAAGGCAAGATAGAGCACACACAGATTTAACGTGGGAAACCCGAGTACCGGGAGGAAAACCCACGGGCGGCAAGAGCCAATAAAATCCACTATAGAATAAAAAGAGTACAAGAGATCTTGTAGAATATTACAAGATAGTGGAAAGACTCTTTATATAAGTGGATATGGAATGTAAGAGATGAAGGCTTTGTGTGTTGGAGGTTTGGATGGGTAAGTTTTTGTGGATGGGTGAAAATGGACGAGGGGATGCCTATTTATAGGCCTTGAATCTTTGGAGGTTGAGAATTTGGATAAGGATTAGGAATGCTCTCGATCCTCTTATTTGGATGAGGCTTAAGAATTCTCTAGATCCTCCTATGTGGATTAGGCTTAAGGAAGTCCCTAGAAGATTGGAGAGGTGATGTAAGAAGCTTCTAGCAAAGCTTACACCTCATTTGGATCAAATCATACTTAGCCCATGTGAAGCAAGCCCACTTGAGGATGTGGATGCAACCCAACAAACTCCGCCTTGGATCGATATCCGAAAGAGATCTCGTCGCATAAAACCCCAAAGGGCGCTCAGTGCTGAGAAATACCAACCAAGTCCAAACAGTGTTTGAACTTGGCAATAGGAAGTGACTTCATTAGCATATCCGCAGGGTTATCATTTGTATGAATCTTCTTCACAACAACCTCGCCGTCAGAGACAATATCCCGAATAAAGTGGTGCTTGACGTCGATGTGCTTGGTCTTACTGTGATAGCCATTGTTCTTTGTCAAATGAATAGCACTCTGATTATCACAAAAGACAATAAGAACATCTTGAGATAAGCCCAGCTCATTGATCAAACCTCTGAGCCAAATAGCTTCTTTTACTCCTTCTGTGGTTGCAATGTACTCTGCTCCAGTACTTGATAGAGCTGTAACTGACTTGAGTGAAGCACACCAACTAATAGAGGATCCACACAGAGAGAAAATATATCATGAGATAGACTTTCTTCGATCCAAGTCACCACCATAATCAGCATCAACATAAACATCAATACGGTTAGACTTTAACCTCTTCCTATCAAAGGTCAGGCAAATATCAGCAGTACCTTTCAGGTAGCGAAGTATCCACTTCACTGCATTCCAGTGCTCTCTTCCAGGATTGTGCATGTATCTGCTGACCAAACTCACAGCGTATGCCAAATCAGGCCTGGTGCACACCATGGCATACATGAGGCTTCCAACTACGGAAACATATGGAACGTTTGTCATCCGTTCCTTGTCCTCCTCTGATTTTGGGCACTGATCAGATGACAACTTAAAATGTGCAGCAATAGGGGTGCTTACAGGTTTAGCGTCTCTCAGATTGAACTTGTCAAGCACTTTCTCAATATACTTCTGTTGACTTAGCATGAGCTTTCCAGCTTGACGATCTTTGTGAATCTCCATCCCAAGAATCTTCTTGGCCGCGCCTAAGTTCTTCATCTCGAACTTCTTGCTTAACTGGGTCTTTAACTCATTGATGAGATTAATGTCACGAGCTGCAATCAACATATCATCAACATAAAGCAGCAAATATATAAAAGACCCATCAGGCGCCTTTTTGAAGTACACACAGTTGTCATATTGGCTCCTGGACTAGCCTTGACTCAACATAAATGAGTCAAACTTCTTATACCATTGTCTTGGAGCTTGCTTGAGACCATATAAAGACTTCTTTAAACGGCATACGTGGTCCTTCTTTCCTGAGACCACAAAACCTTCCGGTTGTTGAATATAGATCTCTTCCTCCAAATCGCCATGAAGGAAGGCAGTCTTCACATCAAGCTGCTCAAGCTCCAAATCATACAGAGCAACTAAGGCAAGTAATATACGAATAGAGGTATGGCGAACAACAGGAGAGAAGATTTCATTGAAATCAACACCTTCTCTTTGATTAAAACCTCTAACAACATACCTTGCCTTGAACCTTGCATCTTCAACTACGAGAATGCCATCTTTCTTCTTGTAGATCCACTTGCAGGTAATAACTCGTTTACCCTTTGGCAATTTCACCATATCCCAAGTGTCATTTTTGTGAAGGCTTTCAACCTCTTCCGGCGTCGCAACTAGCCACTTAGAGGAGTTAGCACAAGAGATAGCTTCTGAATAGCTCTTAGGCTCGACAACTTCTTCAATCTCTTCGGCAATGGCCAAAGCATATCTAATAAAGTGGCTTTCATCATCATAGCGAGCAGGTTTCTGAACACCGTGTCTCCTTGGACGATCACGAGCAATACAATGCTCTTGTTGTGGATCCATGGCCTCAAGAGTGGTAACCGGTGTATCACCGGATTGTGTGTCAGAGAAGGAAGCATCAACTGACTTGGAACCAGAGGTTTCAATTTCCACTATCTCAGTGGCATCACTTTGATTGCCTGCAGAAGGAACAACAACATATTCCTTTCCAGAAGATAATAATGCATTTTCATTAAAAGTAACATCTCGATTATTAATGATCTTTTTAGACTTTGGACAAAACAGTCGATATCCTTTAACTCCATCAGGATAACCAATGAAAATGCATTTTATAGCTCTAGGGTTTAACTTACCATCATCAACCCGAGCATAAGCAGGACAAACAAAGATCCTTAAATTAGAGTAATCAACTGGTTTACCTTACCAGATTTCATCTGGAACCTTCCCTTCAAGAGAAGCATGTGGAGAGCGATTAATAAGATAACAGGCTGCATGGGCAGCTTCTGCCCATAGGTTTTTAGCCAAGCCAGCATGAGAAAGCATACAACGCACTTCCTCTAGAATGGTCCTATCCCTGCGTTCTGCAACCCCATTTTGTTGGGTTGTGCCCACAATAGTGTGGTGCCTAGCAATTCCTTCTTTGGCACAGAATTTGTCAAATTCATAATTGCAGAACTCAAGACCATTATTAGTACGGAGCGTTTTAACCTTCTTCCCAGTCTGATTTTCAATAAGAATTTTCCATTCTTTAAACTTGAGAAAGTCTTCATTTTTGTGGCGTAGAAAGAGAGCCCAGATTTTTCTTAAATAATCATCAATAATAGTCAGCATATAAGAACGCCCACCAAGAGAAGGAACATGAGAAGGACCCCATAAGTCAGAATGAACATAATCCAGAATACCTTTGGTTGTGTGGCGGCCTTTAGCAAAGCTGACTCTTTTCTATTTGCCAAAGATACAGTGCTCACAGAAGTTGATCTTGCAGCTAGTATGAGTACCCAGAAGACCTCTCTTTGAGAGCTAGTGCATGCCTTTTTCACTCATGTGCCCTAAGCGCATATGCCACAATTGAGTATCATCATGAAGAGAGGTAGAAGATGAGGTAACCGAAGCTGAGCCTGCAACAGTAGCACCTTGCAGGACATATAGACTACCAACATGGGTAGCTTTCATCAAGATTAGAGAGCCACGAGAAACTTTTAGAACTCCGCCTTCAACTGCATACTTGCACCCATGAGATTCTAGGGTGCCTAGAGAAATCAAGTTTCGTCTCATCTCTGGGACGTGTCTAACTCCTGTTAGAGTTCGAATAGTACCATCATGAGTTTTAATCTTGATAGTACATTTCCCGATAACCTTGCAAGGATTGTCATTTCCAAGCAAGACAGATCCACCATTGATTGGTTCATAAGAGGAAAACCAATCTTTATGTGGACAAATATGGAAAGTACAACCAGAATCAAGAATCCACTCATGTTTACTTTTATCATCGGTGTTAGAAGCTAAGAGAACATCCCCATCAGAGCAAGAATCAACAATAGCAGCTTCGGCGGATTTATCAGAATCATCAGATTGTTCTTCAATTTGTAGCATTCAGAAATAATATGCCCTGATTTCTTGCAGTAATTGCATGACTTTTTACTTCTAGACTTTGATCTAGGCCTAGAAGAATTACTGCTATTGCCTATTTCAGTGCTACGCCCCTAACCGTTAAACCTTGACCAGGTTTCTCAAAACGGTTATCAACATCATATTTTTCTTTAGCTAGTAAGTTAGCCTTAACATCTTCCAAGCATAGAGTATCCGCATTATTTCCATATAGCATGATTTCTTTAAAGTGCTTATAAGAAGGGGAAAGGAGACAATTAACAGAACAACTTTATCCTCATCATCATCAATTTTAACATCCAAATTCTCAAGATCAACAAGGATAGAAGAGAACTCACTGAGATGAGTTTGAATCGGGGTACCTTGGCTTCAGCCATACGAAGAGTGTAGAGACGCTCCTTGAGCCTCAACTTGTTGGCAAGACTCTTCGTCATGTAAACTGATTCAAGCTTCAACCACAACTCAGCAGTAGTGGTCTCATGAATCACCTCGCGCAAGACTTCGCGAGATAAGCAGAGTTGGATAGCTGACAAAGCTTTCTCGTCTAACTCGTCCCATTGCTCATCCGTCATAGTCGACGACTTCTTGGACTTTCCATCCAAAGCTTTCTTCAAGCCGTTTTGAGTGAGAACGGCCTTCATTTGGACTCGCCAGATAGAGAAGTTAATCTTGCCATTAAATTTCTCAATATCGAACTTAGTAACGGTCGACATTGAGGATGTGATTCCAAGAATGATCTTAGACTGCTCTGATACCACTTGTTAGGATTTAGTGGTAATAAGAACACGAGCGCACAACGGAAAGAATGGAATCACAAATAGAGAAAGTAAGGCAAGATAGAGCACACACAGATTTAACGTGAGAAACCCGAGTACCGGGAGGAAAACCCACGGACGGCAAGAGCCAATAAAATCCACTATAGAATAATAAGAGTACAAGAGATCTTGTAGGATATTACAAGATAGTGGAAAGACTCTTTATACAAGTGGATATGGAATGTGAGAGATGAAGGCATTGTGTGTTGGAGGTTTGGATGGGTAAGTTTTTGTGAATGGGTGAAAATGGACGAGGGGATGCCTATTTATAGGCCTTGAATCCTTGGAGGTTGAGAATTTGGATAAGGAGTAGGAATGCTCTAGATCCTCTTATTTGGATGAGGCTTAAGAATTCTCTAGATCCTCCTATGTGGATTAGGCTTAAGGAAGTCCCTAGAAGATTGGAGAGGTGAGGTAAGAAGATGAGAAGCTTCTAGCCAAGCTTAGACCTCATTTGGATCAAATCATACTTAGCCCATGTGAAGCAAGCCCACTTGAGGATGTGGATGCAACCCAACATGGAGGAAAAAGGCCGGCGACGGTAGGTCGGACACCCGGCTGACAAGGAGCGGCAATCAGTAGGTCACCGGGGCGGATGGTGTAGTAGTAGAGGAGAAAGGAGGCAATTTTGATGACCAGGAGGTTGAGGGAGGACCCCACCACAATCAAACCCCGAGGGTGATTGATGGCCAGACCAAGAACCGCCATTGGGGCAGAAGATCGTAGTCGCCATGGAGGCCACCGGGGAAGGCCGTCGGAAGAGGCTTGCATAGGATGGCGGCGATCTACAAAACAGGAAAAGTAAGGTTAGGGTTTTTTTAGGGTGGTGGCGTGCTGTTTTTGAGGGGTTTTTTCAGAGAACAAATCTCAAAGAACTCTCGTTTCCCACATAGTATTGTGGTAGTTGTTGATTATAAGACCTATTTATAGAATTTAATCTTAAAATTGACAAATTAAAATAGAGGTTTAGTCAATCATATGAGTAGTGAAGACAATTTGCGATCTAGGTCGATTTGGGATCTTTAGTCAAGATATAAGTCTGGTATCGTAGGGTGGACAATTAGTTATATTATATTGTTATTATTTGTGTGCAACATGTTTGGACAACTTTGGTATTATAGTTGCCGTCTCTTCGAAGAGGTCAATCACGGGTTATAATGGGCCATTCATGCATGGTGCTTATAAGCTAAGTTTAAAATTTTGCCGTTCAAAGGGCATGTCATACATTATCCTTGAATGTCATGGGGGAATGTTGTCAAATCGCACAAATCCATGGAAAGAATCATAAAAATTCAATTATGATGCCTCAATTTATGAACACAAAAGGGCGTGATATTGAAATTAGTGCTCTAGATGAGGAGAGTTAATTGTAATAGGTATTCAAATGAGCTCAATCATAAGTGACGGAAGCGGAGACATCTTTTATGGTTTCTTTGTAGATTTTGTTTGTTAGATTATTAAATTCACTATCCTTAAATGTCAGAGTTTTATTTTGAAGAAGATGGTGCCCAAGGCAGGAGATTTTTGAGCTTACATGACTGATCTTTTGTTTGGAGAGGGAACAATTTAATTGCATGCCTATTTTCTCGATTGAATTAATTAGATTAATTTTTTAATATTTTATATTTTTTTATATTTTCATAGTTCTTCATTACTTATTAAATTCATTTTGATTTTGATTAAAAATTATGACGGTTAATTAATTAACGAGGGATTTTTAATGTCATTTAAAAATAATCATCAGGTGTTATTCAAATTAAAAAACTATTTAAAATTAGTTATCATAAGATTTAGATTATCTAATTTATTTGTATGTAAATATATTTTATTTTTTAATGTTAATATTGATTTATAATTAAATAAGAAAATAAGTATTATAATTTTATACTCTATAATATTTTTATATTAAATCTAGGCAAAGCATAGAAATAGACTAATATATTAAAAAAAAATTCTCATTTTTGATAATTTTTTTAATGATAATTTTTTTAATGGGTTTAAACCTCTTTAGTTCCTACAAAGATGAGAAGGTTTAAGGTGAACCTAACTAGTAGCGGCAGCCGGCTGCAGACAAGGGCATCGACTCACATTTCATCACCTTCCATATGACATGAATCCAATTAAACATTAATGGTGTGTTTGGCAAATTAATAAGGGCCTTTTGCTAAAATGACCCTATTATCCGAAAGCTTTGCATGAGTAACCCAATCCGGAAAAATTTGCTAAAAAGCGGATATCCGCTTGCCAAGGGTAGCCGGTAGCAGGTCACCCTGTGGGGTACAGCTGGACTCCATCTCGGTTTCATGTACAGTGAGAGAAAGAGGGAGGGAGACATCTCTACTCCTGAAAAGCAAAGACCAGTGAGAGAGGAGGGAAAAAGTAGTTGTTGCAGTGGCAGAGGACAGAAGAGAGAGACAGAGAGACGGAGAGAGAGGGAGAGAGAGAGAGAGAGAGAGGTTGAATAGAAAAGTGCAGGCTGAGAGGATAGAGAGATCGGTGAGAGTGTCAGTGAGGGGGAAAAAGATTCTTTCAACTAAATTATAAGTTTAAGAGAAAACCAATTGAAGAAGGAAGGGTCCAGGGGATTTATTTGAAGGATCACGTGTAAGCGGTAAGTGGTAACTGGACATCCATATTAGATACACATGTCACATATTGTATTTCACTGGACACGATTGTAACTATGAAAAACACAAGTCATTTACTACCATTATCGAATGGAGAAGATTTATGGGAGAAGCAGATTCGCTATAATGACATATTGTTTTATGTGTGCCCAATTATAATATTTACCCATATTTGGATGCCATGATTTCGTTATCTCCGGTCGACACTAGTATGCTTTACCCATATTGGAATCGAATAGATAAGAGTGACAGTGAGGGGGCATAAACATACTTATAATTATATGTTAAGTTGAAGAGAAAAACCATGGAATAAGAATAAAGTGGGTGGAGGTGAATTCGTGGGCCGACTAGTAATCGCGTAGTTGTAACTGGACACAACATGAATACGACATGATAGAAATTGAAATATATTGGACACAATATCTCAGAGACAGATTCACTTGCATTAATCAAATACAACACAGGAGCAAACATTTAAAAGATAGTAGAAGAGAGTAGCAACATAGAAGACAGTGAAAACGAAATTTACGGTAACAAGAAGCGAAATTGCGGCTGCGTGGTGAATCTGTATCCATCCCAGTCGAAGTGTGGGCGCATATTGCGGACACGATGATCAGACGTCTCGTCGCTCAGTGGGAAGTTGACCGTGAATGTTCGGTCACTCCCATAATCGGACACACCAAGGACCCTCCCGGCCCAAAACCCATCGTTGTCGCTGCAGTCGACACGGTCTTCGGGTATGTAGGCGTCGTACGAAATACAAGGCGGCCAGGGACGAATTCGTTGCACCGGAATGACCTCCCTCAGCGGCTCTCTTCTGTTGTTGCGTAGGAGGGTCACATATTCGACCTCCCAATGGTTAGGGTCCAATTTGCGTACAAGGGTCGCCTCGTAGAATGACCCGAGCATCCCAGACTCACCGCCGACAATCTCTACTCTTTGATGTCGTCGGTACGACGACAACGACATTGGTCCTGCATAAATTAACAAAAATAAGGTAGTATAATGATACAAGTAGCACAACTGAAATCTACGCCAATGAAGTGATCGACAAACCTCCATCGTCCGATTCGTCGGATGATATAACGATGGGGACAGGTCAGGGAGGGAGGCCAGATGAGGAGCTGCGGTGGTGTGAAAAGGATGCCATTTCGTTGAAGGGTTGTTGGAGAGGTTGTTAAATGGCAATGGGGATTTAACTTCACCAATTTGTGGGGAGTATGGATGGTGAATGGCTATCATATAAGTGGGGTGTTTGAGAAATATCAACATTGTTCAGCATGTGACCGTTGAGAAAAAAAAAGAAACAAAAAGCAATGGGGATTAAATTGCAGTGTTTTGTTGTTGTCTACAATTAACATGGCAGTGTTCTGGTGTATACATGACACATGTCATTTCTGACATGACATATTTAAAGGGGATTTACTTCTTGTTGTTAGACGTTACATGACACCCCTTAAAACCAACTACCCGGTCAATTATTCCCAACTGGTTAACAAACAGTTTTCTACTGGACACCTTTTGAACAAGTTTTAGTAAAAGTTTGACCTTCGTATAAAACTGGGTTTCCCACTCACACTTAATACTCATAAAATGCAAAACCATAGAGAGAGTATACCCATATTAATTTCAAACCACGAAATACATTTTCAAACCATATGAAGTTCAAAGCAATGAATAAAATTTGACCCAACAAAAAATTCAGAGAGACCAAAGGGGGGGGGGATCTTGCAGAGGGTAGAGAAGGACATTTGATAAGACAGGAGAGAGAGAGAGAGAGAGAGAGAGAGAGAGAGAGAGAGAGAGAGAGAGAGAGAGAGAGCGGGAGAGACTGAGAGCGGGAGAGAGAGAGAGAGAGAGGGCGGCAATGAGATTAAATCTCCCACCATGTCATTTGTGCCTGCAGAGAATAAGAGGGAGAGGAGGGAGGAGGGGGAGACTATAAACCCATTCACGCGCTTGACACCTATTGGGGTTAACTGGACAGACACCGACTTCTTGGAGGAAATGAGTAAGTCTTCCTTCCATTTAGGTTATGCGATACGTCTCTCCGTACAATATGTTCTTCTCCCTGTAAAACTAAATGTCCCCCCTATAACTGATGGAACAGGGGAGAAATCGTCCGTGTGTATCAATGTATTGTTTGGCGGATGGTGGGCTTGTGAAGAGGGCACTTGGGTCGTGAAGTCGTCGAGGAGTCAGAAGGCCGTACTGGTAGACGAAAGTATTGACTACGTCTCCCTGAAGAAACAACTGATGGCCAAGTTTAATGTCGATGGGAGGAGGCATGACGTCGAGCTCACATATGTAAAGCCAAAGAAGGAAGGGTGTAAATCTTTTTCCATTGGGGATGACGAAGACTTGCAGGCCTACAAGTTCGTAAACGGTCTTTCCGGTGAACGATTCTGGCCTATCGACCTCCATGTCTCCCTGGTACGCAAGGTTGACGGAGATTTCACCACTACGGAAGGATCCACAACGGCCCATTCACTCGGGGGTGGCCCACTGTTGACCCAAGAAGATCACCCATAGTTTAAAACAAAACCCCCCTTGGCAGGGGTTTTGGTAGCACAAGGTGTCGATCGAGAAGGAAGAGGTGTCCAGTTCGAAACGAACAGTGTCCAGTTAGAAACCTCAATCGTCCATTTAGAATATCCACGTGTCCAGTTAGAACCAAGTGATGAGTTGGACAACGCAGTCGCTTATGGCCGTGGGAAGCAGGTCATTTCTGTGAGCAGTGACGTCGAGGATGTAGTCAGCCCGTGGGATCACGAGGCGAAGCGAGCAGTAAGGGAAGTAGAGGAAGCATACCAACGCAGAAAAGGGAAGATCGGAGCGTTTCCGACGATTGTGAAACTTGAACCAACAGAGTGGACGGGTGTGGCTGGGAAATTGCAGAAGCGCCGCCGCACCTAGCGGGGGCATAGGAAATTCCAGTTGCGGCGCCTTTCGCAATTAAGTACATAGTTAGCCCATTTTAGTTAGACGCCTTTCGCAATGAAGTATGTTGCCTTTCTGCAACTTCGTATGGAGGGTTTTGTTCTAGTTTGTTCTAGTTCTAGTTTGTTCTATTATGTTAACGGAATGTCACATGACATTACCCACTTTTGACATGACATTATCCTCGTATTGACATGACATTTATTGCAATTGACATGTCATAATTAAAAACCAACGAATACCACAAACCACCAATAACTGCAGATCCAAATGTCTAAAACCAACAAACATCAGTTTCAAATGAAGCAACAACCGCCGGCATACCAACCAATATGCAGTCTAAACCAACCAACAAGTTTACACAAACCAACAATGTATATAAAATCAATGGGGGAGTTTTTTTAAGGATCGGATGGGGTTGTAAGACGTCCGTGAAAGATGGAAACACAAAGGGATTGGCGGTACGCCACAATGAATTGATCGTCTAGGCCACGGAACTTGGTGTCGCCGGTCGCGAGGAGCTGCAGGTAACGGATGGCGTATGGACCACAGTCGCCTCCTCAAGCGTGGCCATCTTTGAGGCTACCTCCGCGGTTATACTCCTCACCATGTCGTCCATCTTTGCCAGTAACCGCGACTCGATCTCTAATAGGGTAGCTTGTGTCTGCGTGCCCTCCCCTGATTCTTGTGTTGACCCACGTGCTCCCTTTGGTTGTTTCTTTGGTGGGGGTTTGACATTTGCGAATACGAACTCCCGGACAATGTCTTCGTGAGTGTTTCGGGCATCGCAGTACAAACAGGTAGCTCCCTCCACTTCATCGGGGAGTAGAAGCGGCCTCACGGCTGCAGGGTCATTGAAGTGCCCGAGCTCCTTTGCCTCCTGCAGTCGGGTTTCGATGGAGGCATACTCGAGGTTCGGGTCTCTAAACTCGTATCGCAGACACCTGGGGTACAGCTTCTCATCTATGACATTCGCGAATTGGTCGGCCATTGGAGGAAGGGCTTCGTACACCCATAGCTGCAAACAAATGTTGTCCAGTAAATATTCACTCTTTGTCTAGTCAATAAATATTGGACGCCTAGTAAACGTGTATACGACGTCCAGTGAAATCTGTGTACGAACCTGGAAGGCGAGAGGAAAACCCAGCAAGCAATAGGCCGGGCGTGCATTGGAGCTTCCCTCATCCCGTTGGAGCTTCCTCTCGATTGCACGGTTCAGGATCTCGTTCGTTCGCTCGTAGCAAAGCTGACCCCACGGAAACGCCAGGAACCCGTCAATGTCGCCGGCAAGGTCGACCACCCACCCGTGAATGTAGTTTTTGGGTTCCTTCCCGAACAATACTCCCTCGACCAGCATCAGCAGGACAAATTTGAACTTTCTGGTTGACGATTTCTCAGATGCCATTGCCACACGGAACTGCACCTCGAACTCGAACATCTTCAACTTTGAAACTCCAAAGAAATCAAACACTGCCTTCTCGAACGTCGCATCGTCCTCGGGCTCTTCGCCATAGCCACAGCTGAGACCGGTGACAAGGGCGAACTCAGCTATTGAGAACCTCACGACCGCATCATGGATCTTGTACCACGTTTCATTCTCCTTCTTCGTCTTCAATTGTCGTTGGACAACGTAGTGTACAAGCTGTCCCGAGAACTGGACCCTTGTGCCCAGTCTTGCAACGCCCCCCAACGGGCTGTCCGTCAGGCGCTTCCAATGGGACTCGCTCAACCGGTTATCAATTTTTACTAGGAGCTGCATCCGGGAGTGTTGGTTAATTTTTGCTTTGAAGTGTCTGTCTTCCTCGACGGCGTACACAACCTGCACATACTTCAACATGTCAGCCACACTACAGCACAATAATCACAACTTACATTACTCGAACGAAAGCCATCTTACCGCGCCGGAGGTTTGAGCTCTACGGTCTACAATCTTCTTTACACTTCGCTGCGACATTTTTAATATTGACCAGATATCCTGCATAATGGGAGACCAAAATTCAGTATTCTACAAATCAATTCGTCTCCCCCAACCCACGGTTCCCTTCATATCAATATCAAATGTAACATGACACAAACACAGGTACACATGACACATACTTGTGAATACATGATAGTATACTTATTCAATCTGTACATCTCCAATTGCACAAAAGTCACCCTATTCCAGATAATGTCGATTGCACATAAACGTTTCACCCTTTCTAACATTTTCCCTAACCCTAATGCGCCGGATTTCATCCAATTTCCCCCAAAACTGAACGTATCTACAGTCATACGCCCCATTTCGCCCAATTCCCCCCTAAATTGAACTTATCTACACTCACCCTGCTCCTGATAAGTTGGATTCGACAAGACAGTTGCCCAATTTCCCCATTCCCAAAAATTCCCTTCTCTCCCAGACGCGCAAACCCCAGTTCCCAAACTTTCCACCCTTTGTTTTTAACTTGACGTCGGTTACTTCCTACATGACAGGGCGATATTGCGCACTGTCAACCCATTTGACCCCTTCTTCCCATTTTCAAACAATCAAAACCAGTTTAGATTCTTCAAATCGGTTCCTCCCCTACGAATCCAAGCAAACCGTATTTAATCGGCATTGTGAGGGTTTACTTACTTCAAAATCGGCCTCTTCGTCTCCTCTCCTGCTCTGTCGTCTTCTTCCTCGGGTTGGCTTCTTTTTTTCCTCTCTCGCTCTGTTGTCTTCTTCTTCCTTCTCTTCTTGTTTTCCTCAGGTTTGCATGAGCAACTGTTGCCCTCTCTCTCTCTCTCTCTTTTCCTCTTTTGTAACCCGTGAGAGGCAGTTGGACTCGACAGTTTTCAAATTAAACTGTCTTCCTCTCTCACTCTTCCCATTTGTCTATCCACATTAACTTCCCCCGCTTCCTCTCTCTCTCTCCACAATAACTTCTTCGCTGCCTCTCTCTCTCCACCCCGCTTCCTCTCTCTTTCCTCCTTTACTTTCTCTCTCCTCTGTCCCGGTTATTTTCAACCACTTTTAACCGGAAACTTTGCGATTTTTTTTTGGGGGGGGGGGGTTAACCTTTGCAATTGCTGTGGATAGTGGGTTAAGCTAGCAAACTTGACCGGGGCAAAGGTCATTTACTACCATTCCCTCAATTAATAATGAGTAGAAATAAAAGGAAGATAAATGGTGTGGTTAGATTCAATTGAATTTTAATTATAATATAATTATTTTACCTCATTTTATGTAAGCGTTTGGTTGTAAAAATAAAAATCGAGGTAAAACCGTAATTTAACCAAATAATCACATAAATCGAGATAAAATAATTGCATTATAATTAATACATCGTGAATTAAAAAATACCATGATTTAAACACCATAAAAATTGTGTTAATCAAACATCGTCTTATCATTTTATATTATAAACATAATGCATTTGGAATCCAAACACACCCAAAAGGGGGAAAATGATGAAGATGGGAAGGGGAGGGGAGAGGAGAGCGGGAGAGATGAGAATCTAAAAAATAAAATTTTTCCTACGTTTTAAGATAGAAATGACAAAAAAAAAAAATTTATTTTTGTTAAAATAGAGATAATATTAACGGTTGAGAATTTAAATTTTGATTTTTCTCATAAAATTGCACCAATTTGCCGAGATTCATTTTTCTTCCTTTTTTTTTTACCAATTTTATGTCAATTTTTCTATGATTTTTATTCAAATCTCTTTAATTTATTTATATATCTAAACAAGAGAAATTGATTCCTTGTATTTCTCACCATTAAAATTTTATAATTTCTCTTCATTCAAACAGGCTATGAGGGAGATCTGAGGGTTGTTTTTTGGTGGATGTTCATAGAAGAAAAAAAGATTTTCTATGTGCTCGTTTGGATGACCTTGGAAAGTATACTTCCTATGAATTTAAGTCATGGGAAATTAAATTTCTGGGAATTGAATTTTCTATAATTTAAAAAAATATGTTTGGATAAGTTTAACTTCTTGTAAATTGAAATCGTGCGTTTTGTTTTGTTGAATATGAACTTTCATGAGAATTTGTGTAAAATTACTTTTGTAACCCTTATTAATATAAACATTTATTTAAATTATGGGCAAATACGTAATTTTTTTATCGAAAAAGAAAAAGAAAATATTTTTTGAAATAAATAAAAAGGTAGATTTTAACTTACTCACTCTATCATGGTAAATTCAATTCCTTAATTTTGGTAGGATTGTAATTTATCTGGAATTCTACTTTTTGGATTTCTTAAAAACAAAATTATAATTCAAACACATGTATTGAAATCTACCTTTTGATTATTTCAATTCTTGAAATGTAATCCAAATGAGCCCTGGATAAATATAAGAAGTCTACTTCCCGAGAATTTAATTCCTGGGAAGTCTAATTCCCATGAATTACACTTGCTGGGATTTTATAAAACATGTTTGGTTGAAAAATGAAATAATGGTGGATTTGATATAGTGAGATAAATAAGGGATTTTTATTAGCTAGTAAGAAAAGGGTGGAAGTTGTCTTACCATGTATCCCCTTGGTAATACCAAATTCTGTATTTTACAAAAAGTTAAACTCATGAGAATTTCAATTCCTGAGTTTTTGGAGATGAAAGATTTAACCAAACGTAGATATTCTATCCAACTTCATGTGATATTCAACTTTCTGGGTTTTTTCAAACAAATACAAACGAGCACCAAATACAAACGAGCACCAAATATATTCGCTTTGATTTAAGATCTGAAAATTTAAACACAAAATATTTTTTTGACATAAACCGTAACTTAGAAAATTTCCAAGCAAATCGGAGTATATGCGTGTGCTAAAAGATCGGGTGGACGGAGGGAGTAGTTCCCAAAGATAGCTGTTGACCAAATGATTTCCGTGATTGAAACAATAGTATACATAGGTGGCCGGAGTAATCTTCTATACTACTATTATATTATACTACAATATAATACGTAATTATTGACGATACCCTAGAAAATAGCCCCATTAATTAATAAGGATATGACGTCACAAATAGGCTATTCAACGCAAAAGACATCTCGAACACTGCGGTGTGTATCGCGAGTCTTACATTCGGTAAGATCATGACCGAAATCTCCCCTGAGATCATGACCGAGATCTCGAACACTGCAGTGTGCAACACGTAAACACGCGATTAGTATCCCATCACTTACCACGTACCACCAGAGCAATGAGGACCTACTGGCCTCTCATCCCATCAGGTAAAGGCAAGCAGCTCGCTGGCCAAACACCTCTCCGCTAACACAACCACGTGTAAATGCTCAAACCTTTGGCATGTGGGCATGTATTACACGTGTCCCCTGTTCGCCCACGAGGTCACCATCCAGCTGCTCGTTTAGCCTCCCTATAAATACCCCCTTGAGCCTTCAAGGAGGGGATCCGATTTAAGAGAGAAGTAGAAGAGCTTTGCAGTTGTCACTGACTTAAAACCCTCGGAGTTGAGTTCTTGAGTTCTTTGATCGGAGAAGAACGCGTTTGGAGTAGGAACATCATCTGAAGAACTTCCTCTAAAGACGACGATTGAACATCTGCCGTCACCCGTCCCAATTGGACTTACACGTAATTAAGGACATCTGTCACCTTGAGGTAATAAGTCCTTGAGCTAATAAGTATAGGTGAAATTCCAGGATCGCGTCAATTATAAAATAAAATGTAAAATAGAATTGATATTTTATATAATTTTTATTTTTTTAACAAAAATATAAATAAATAATAAAAGTGATATTAAGAAAAGGAGGGGAGGATTTTGTATCCTAACTAATGGATCGTTTCTCTAATCAAATAATGGCCGACCCCGATTAGTTAAGTTAATAATATATATGGGCAGATATGTTTGAAAGTTGAAACTAATTTTGGCCAATCTGATAATAATGGATCGGGGAACAATAAATGTATTTTTTTTAGGGAGAAAGTACGTATATATGGGTGGGTGTTTGAACTCATTCAATTCAAATGTTTTAAAATTTCTTACGGGCTATTTCACGAGGATACGATCGATACGACCACATGGTTTCCGTGATTGAATAATGTATATATTATACATGGGTGTATATACAGATCTCTCTATATTTACACGTTACTATATAATCTTTTTTTTTATATTGTCATAATTATCTCGTTTTAGTAAAATAATGAGTAGGTATTAAAAAAAAAAAGGGCTTACTATTTACACGGTCATAATTGCACGGTTCAAATTCTGCGCACGCATAATACGCGATTGCAATTTTTTTTTATAAAAAAAAAATAATCGCGTACGCGGACTTCATGCACGCGGATATATATATTGTTTTTTTATGTGAAGTTGGATTCCACACTCATCTTCAACAAAGTTGCAGTGGCAAAAGCTGCAAAACGAGAAAGCAAGCAAATGTCTAACTTTATACCTCTAATTAAAAACTTGTAGTGTAAAATCAAAAGGGAGCCTTTCGTCTTCTACCCAGATTTTAATTTATTTAGTTATCAATGGAGTTTATAATTTCAACCCCATCTTCCCCCATACATACCCAACCCCCTGCAATTTGAAATCGAAAGAAAATAGATCGAATAAAAACACAACCGTCATCACAACACTGTTGGCGTTGTCGACGAGTGGAGGCGGCGAGGAGATGATGAGGTCCTTGACTTTCTGGAGGATGCAGATCAAGTGCCGGTGATGCTCCTCGTCGCGGCTGGCCTCGGTGGGAGGATTCGCGGGCGGAGGATCGGGTCGGCGGGAGAAACGACGGTGCTGCCAGTGCGGCCGAGGAGCATGAGTAGGGTTTTGTGGCGGCGGAGGTGGACGAGGGGCTGGTGGTAGGACTGCGGGTAGGGGTGGTGACGGTCGCGCACTGACAGCAGCAGATCACCGGGCAGGCGAGAGTCGCACGTGCCTCCGACGTCCCATCCGCGCATCCAGGCTCCGCGTGCGCGTCTGTTGGGGACTCAATTCCGCGCATCCGCAGTCAGCATCCGCGGTCAGATGGGCCCCACCAATCTACGTATTCGGACTACGCCATTGCGATGTCTTTCCGTGCAATCGGCGAGAATTTCACCGTGTATATAGCAAAACCAAAAAAAAATCATATCTCCTGGATTGACTCAACGCCCTTCTACTTCCTCTGATTCCCATCCTTATCTTTTTTTTTTTTTTTTTTTTTTTGATTAGGAAAAAATTCGAGACCGGACATGCCCGGAACTCGAGAGGCCGACAAAGTCGGAAGACGGCAAGCCATCTAAACATATAACGTATATAGCAAACGAAAAAAACAACAACAAGGAAACAGAATACAATAATACATCAAAAGAACTACACCAAATAAACCCGGAAAACCCCAGGCCCTAAGCACACAAGCGGACACAGCAGCGAGAAGATGGAGACCCGGCGTGGAGAAGTGGATAGCGAGCGCATGTGACAACACAACTGACACGATGTCTCGCCGCTAGAAAGACGGAAACAGAAATCCACGTAGGGCAAAGACGACTCCTGGGGAAGTGTGGATCACACGACGTTCCCTCCACCTAGATGAAGGATCTTCGGAGACCACGAACACCACCAATACGATCACTTCGATCAACCAGGGCCGCAAAACTGCTCCTCAACCGAAACTAACCACGAACCAGCAGACAGAACTCCAACCAACCCGAGAAAATGAAGCACGACGGCGAAAGGACGAAGAGCGCAAGAAAAATCCGGAAAATATTTGCTAATAGTTAATTTATTTATATTTTATTTCCAAACATATAATCAATAACTTATATCGGCCCAAACCCAAAGAAGAGCACATGGGCTAGAGAGGCATAGCTTGGGGCCCAAGCCAAGTCCGAAGCCAGCCCGAACACAACTTGGGGCCCAAGCCAAGCCCGGAACCAACCCGAACACAACTTGGGGCCCAAGCCAAGCCCGGACCAAAGAGGCAGTAGATGCGACGGGGAAGAGCCAAGGAATGAGGCGCCGCTTAATAGGTAATCTGTGGAAATTAGCAAAGCGCCAGCCGCCGCCGACGGAGACAATTGCCGACAGGGAGGCAGAGAGGACGCAGTAGCGCCAGACATCGGGAGGAAATCAGAGGCGTCAGATGGTGACGGAGGCGAGAGAGGCAAGAATGGGACACCCGGAGCGCCCAGAATGGCACCAAGGCGGCGTCGGAGGACCTAATTACACATCGATTCAGGGAAGAAAGACCCCAAATCAACAGCAAAAAAGATTTACAAAGTCCCCCAAAAATAGAGACTTGAGATTAATTCCGCTGGGGGAGGAACAATTACCCCAAGACCAAATCCGAATCTGGCACCGACGGCACCAGACGGGAAGGGGGCCGATGAACAGTAATAGGAGGATGAGAGGGCAGCAAGTGCCATCCGCCACCACCAGCGAGAAGGGGGGACGAGAAGGGATTAGAAACCCTATAGAGGAGGTCACGAAGGCCATAATCCAGCCACCACGGAGAGGGCAAGACGAATCACCCGGCCGGGAGTGAATCGATTAGATTAATGGAGTAAGAGAGAGACGAGCCCTCAAACCAGCAAACAGCTGCCACAAACGACGATTCAAAGGCACGGCAGCCAGAACCGGGGTCGAGGCGTATACAGGAAAGCTTGCGTGATCCCGGAGGGGATGGGTTTAGGCTCCCGAAGGAGATTTAAGGGCTCCCGTAGGAGATGTAGAAACTCGGCACAAATTCCGGCGACGAGAAGCATAGTCTGGTATGCGGGGCTGATGAAGATAGTGGACGGCGGCGAGAAAAACCCTCTCACAAAGGAGAGCGTTTTACATATACGATAACATGCCTCCTCGATTCCCATCCTTATCGAATCTGTAAAGCTTCGCTTTCCTATAAATAAAAGAAAAAACAACTCTAATTAAAACAAATAATCCAAACTATATTTTAATATAATAATATATATAGTATTGTGAATACATTGTATACAAAATGCATAAAACCTTTGTCTTGCATACTCATCTATAGTTCCATGAAGATTACTGGTAAGGCCATCCCGATGTTGATTGAGGCCTGATGCAATTGTTAAAGTTAGGCCCTATTGTTTTTTACGCTACATAGATTCATAATATATATATATATATATATATATATATATATATATATAGGGGTGGTTCCTGTGGGAACAACCCTTAAGAGTTAAGATGGGAACCTAGGAATAAAAGATTATTCGTGGGAAATGAAAACATTATTCGTCCGAATAGGATAGTTTAGTTTTATTATGTATTAAGAGAAAGTGTGAAGATTATTTGTAGAAAGTGTAAAGATTATTCGTAGAAAATGAATACATTATTCGGAAATAATTAGTGTTTTTGCAAATGGTGTGAAATTCGAAATATGATTCATCGACCAAAGAAAGACTATTTGTAGGAAATCAAAAATTATTCGTCCGAATTGATGTTAAAATTATATTATTCGGTTAAATTAAAAAGATTATTCCATTAAATATGATATATTAATATTATTCGGTTAAATTTGAGATATTATTCGGGTTGATTATAAATATTATTCGTATGTAAGATGAAAATTATATTAGTAATATTATTCGGTTAAAATTATATTATTCGGTTAAACTTGATTTATTATTCGGTTATATTATAGAGATTATTCGTATGTAAGAGGTTGATTATTTACATATTTATTTATTTTGGAATGTTAAAATAGTAATCAATAAACTTGTACATTTTTTGGTAAAATCAAAACGAGTATTTATAGGTACGAGGAAGTCTGAAACAATTATGTATAAAAATTATACATTTTTTGGTAATTATTATTTGTAGATAATTTAATAATCATTAATTGGTTAACTTTGAGAGATTATTCGGTTACATTACAGAGTTTATTCGGTTAATTTTGAGAGATTATTCGATGGTCCAGAATTGTTCCTACGTTCTCACCCTAAGGGGTGTTCTCATCCGATCCACACACTCTCTCTCTCTCTCTCTCTCTCTCTCTCTCTATATATATATATATATATATATATATATATATATATATATATATATATATATATATATATATATATATATATATATATATGGGAGCTTTCACATGCATTCACCTCTTAAAATGCATTCGTGAGACCCTTTATAAACCGTCGGGCGGTGGAAATTTGAATGGCTAGATTTAAATATGCATCCAATTAAAAAAAATATAAATAAAGAAATAATAAATTTAGCTATCCAAATCCCTTGTTTATCTCCTAATCAATAAACCACCCAATGTGGTCGTCATCTCACATGGTTTATCAACAAAGAAATTCACTAATTAATTTTTGGGTGGGAGATGGAATGCATATGCTTCAACTCTACGAACCCTTACTTTTTGAAGAATTATTTGGGTGGGAGGATATTAGGATGATGACTATACGTATAATATTATTTATTCATCTGAATATTCGTATGAATATTCAATGAATACGAATATTCAAATGAATATTCGAATATTGATTTGAATATTAATTTGAATATTTTCTTAATACTCATTTGAATATAATACATTATATTCATCTGAATATGATACTCTATGCCCACCCAAAAAAAAAAATGTGATACTCTATATTCAAATGGATATTTGAAAATTTTGAAAGTGAGAATAAATTAATGTTTTACATTTCATCTGAATATTTTCTTAATATTCATTTGAATATAATACCTTTTATTCATCTGAATATTGAAAAATTTTGAACGTGTGAATAAATTTGAACATACATTTTATGTGGTTTTGCTAAAAAAAATTTAGATGGTGGTTTTGATTTTATTTTGATTTTAGGTAAGAGATAAAGATTTGGTGAAAATATATGGTTTGACATTTTTTCATAAATTATTGTGTATTTAAAAATAAATTTCCAAAAACTATCTTTTAATCATAGCCCTCTATTTGGTTTTAATCCAATGGTTAAGGATCAGTCTCACAAATGCATTCTAAGAGATGAATGCATTAGATAATTCCCCTCTCTCTCTCTCTCTCTCTATATATATATATATATATATATATATATATATATATATATATATATATATATATATATATATATATATATATATATATATATATATATATATATAGGATAGATCATATTGTTATGTCCCTATGTAGATATTAGGGTATAAATACCCATAGCCTTTGTAATTGGGGTTATGCAAATAATAATCAAACCATTTACCCTAATCTCTCTCTTTTCCTCTATCTCTCTATCTCTCCCTCTCATCTCCTTCCTCTCTTTCCCCGTTCCTATTACAATTACCACAACCACCATCGTCACCGATCACCTACCACCACCACCGAACATAACACATATGTAATCAGGTCTTAACATGTATCATGTGAACAAATCCTATCCATTGATTTAGAGAAATCGGATGGCTGAGATTATTCCATAATATTGATTAATTGAAAATTAAAATGGAAAAAACACAATATCACTACTTTACCAGGCGTGTGAAACCACCCACTCCCAACCCTAACCCACAATCGTGCCATCTGATATAAAGCAAAGAGAAAGGGAATGAGCGGAACGACGATCAGGAAAAGGGAAAGCGTTCCGACTAGGCTGGAGTGCAGCCATCTCCTTCGACGAGCACTCGAGACTACGACGATCAAGCGAAAGCGAACCATCTCCTTCGGTCCCCAATCGCCATCGCCCTTCTCCGTTAAGCCTTTCTCTCTTCCAAGCCCATCTCCCCATTCCTATCTCCCAATTCATCGCCGTCGATTGCGAAGGCGGCGAGGGCACATTGATTGCGTTGTCGCCTCTAAACACCTTCTACCGGAGCAATAGGGCGGCGGCACTGAGGGGCCTAGGACGGGTGGGAGAGGGCTTTGAGGGAGTGTGAGGAGGCGCTTAGGGTGTAGCCGGGGTATGTCAGGGCTCATCATATATTTAGATTGGGATCTCCACCGGTGATATGCCAAGTCTTCTTGAAGAAATTTGACGTGTATCCATCCGGACCGGGTGCCTTGTTCTCCCCAATCGCCCATAGGGCTGTTTTTATCTCCTCAATGTACACCGGCGCAATGATCATTGCCTTTTCCTCTTCCTTTACTTTGGCTCCACTAGCAAACCAAGATGGATCCACATCTTCGGTAAAATATGCAAAACCAAGAAGTTCTTTGTAGTATCCAACAAACTCATTTGCCACTTCCTTAGAGGATGTAGAAGTAGTGCCATCCCTTTTTAAAATTGACACAATGTGGTTTGTATGTCTATTGAGTCTCATAAGGGAATGGAAATACTTATTGCATTGATCACTTTGAAGTGTGTACTTAGCTTTGGAGCATTGTCGGAAGAAGGAGTATTCCGCATTGTTGAGCCTTTCCGCCTTTGTTTTTTCCATCCTTAGGGCCTCCCAAGTTGCTAAATTTTCCGGATCTTGCCTTGCATTTTCCACGGCAACATTGAGTGCTTCATTAGCTTTCTTTGCATTTGCCGACATGTTCCTATACTCCTTTGAGTTCAAGGATTTCAGCGGCCTTTTAAGCTTTTTTAGGAGCTTGCAAAGTTGAAATTGGTAGGATCCTCTCCAAGATCCATTCCAATTCTCCTTTACAATGTCTCCAAACTTACCATGCTTGCTCCACACATTCAAGTACTTGAAGGTGTGCTTATTTTTCCATCATTCCTACAAAGAGACACAATATCCGACTTGTGGTCTGAGAGGCCCCACAAGTCGGGGTAATTCACATGACAAAAGATATTGCAATTAATCCATTCATGGTTAAGAAGTACCCGATCAATTTTGCTCCATTTGCCTCCTTTGAACAAAGTGAACTTGTTCTTGCTAGTGTAAGGTGCATCCTCAAGGCCTAGATTGTCACAAGCCTCTAGGAGGTCACGACACTCATACATGTTGACCGACTCCGGATTCATCCTCTCATCATGCCTCATGACACAATTGAAATCCCCAATGAAGGTTCAATAATGTATAACAAAGTAATATAAAGATACTCTAGAAGGGGGGGTTGAATAGAGTATGCCAACTTTTCGCTGATAATCTCAAGACTTTTGAAACACTTGCAAAAACCCTTTGAGATTAGACTTAATCCTTTCCTCTGGAAAACCTGAATCACAAAAGAGTTATACAATTCGAAACAAGTGCGGAAATAAGGTAAAGCAATAAGTAAAGAACGCAACGAATTGTTAACGAGGTTCGGCACGAATTTGGCCTACGTCCCCGCCTAAGGTTTTTCCACAACTCTAGGATTCAACCGGCTTTATTGATTCACAAGACTTAGGATCCTAATAGCTCACCGAGAAGCCTCTCTCCTATACAATTGCAATCTAGTCAACTCACGTTCCCTTGGAGTCCTAGACCAATCTAGAAGAGCCCCACCTCTCTCATCTATCTAGTACAATCCTCTTACACTTCGTGAATCAATCGCCTAGTGTCCACTTCCTGAGTTACAAACTCTCGAGTATAACACTCTCTCGAAATATATCCTATAAGCTCACTATGTAACTCTCAAATGCTTTGAAACATAAGATACGACTCTTAACAACTAGCAGAGAGCACATGAAGAAGACAGATTGACTTGAAGTCTTGAGTGCGAATGAATGCTTGTGTTCCACAACTGTACTTGTCTTCTTCTCTTCATCTCCTTTTTATATTGAATCAAATCGGCGCCTCTTTCAAAGAAGGATCTTCTCTTCAATGGCTAGAACAGATCATGGCAATCTTCATAATCTTCTATTTTGGGAAACTCCGAAGCCATGATCCACCAGATTCAATCTTCTCGACTTTAAGCTTAAGGTAGGAGATTTCATTCGAAATTCTTGCTGCATTTGTTAGTGCATAATATATAAAATAATATCTGGAAATATATATAATAATACCTTATAATAACATCCGGAAATAATATGCACATAATACAGGTTTTGTGTTTCATCAACACAACTGTAGCTTCAAGACCTTTGACACAAGCTATGTGTCAAAGCCTTTGAAACCATTTCAGATTTTCATCAAGGGAGTGGAGTTATCAATCTCCCCCTTGATGAAAGACAAAACCTGTGCATCCCTGTACCTTAGTCAAGAAAATATATCGTAAGCAAAATCGGACTAAGTACCTGCATGGGTTAGACGAATATTGGATCATAATTTTTTAAAGCCAAAGAGAAACATCCAACAAAACAAAACAAAACAAAACAAGGTCTTCCAAGACCCTTGGTTGACCCTTGGTTCACAGCAGTTTCAAAGTCTAAACCATCTCCCCCTTTTTGTCTTTCAACAAAGGGAGGAGCGTGAAAATAGTCACCGAAAATTCAAAATTTAAAAAGATCCTTTCAATTCTTAAAGGCAAGAGAGAATATATCCGAATAAAATAATTTCCATAAATAAAATATACTCGGATATAAGATTTTTGGAAAATAAAATCGGTAACAAATAAATAAGGTTAAAATCCATTAAAACTATATTTGATCAAATATCTAATAAGATATCAACCAAACATATGATCCGTTATATGTGCTCTACCATTCAGTTCACAAACTTTGACATGAATCTCAAAGGTCTTGACACTGATTAGAAGTTTTCTTTCGTAAAGGGAAAGCTTCCCCTACGAAAGTGCATCCCTGTTAAGCATTCCGATCTCACGTCTAATGAAGGTGAACCTGTCCTCTGCCAAAGGCTTAGTAAAAATGTCAGCCCATTGATAATCAGTTGAAATAAAGGACATGGACACATCACCTTTTTCGACATGGTCTCTAATGAAATGATGCCTTACATCAATATGTTTGGTCCTTGAATGCTGAACGAGATTCTTTGTAATGGAGATGGCACTTGTATTGTCACACTTAATGGGAATGCCTTTGAGATTGATGCCAAGATCTCTCATTTGTTGAGCTATCCAAAGGATTTGGGAGCAACATGCTCCAGCTGCTATGTATTCGGCTTCGGCAGTGGATAGAGCAACTGAGTTTTGTTTCTTTGAGTGCCAACTAATCAAGGATGCTCCTAAGAATTGGCAACATCCCGACGTGCTCTTCCTATCCACCTTATAGCCTGCAAAGTCTGCATCAGAATACCCAATTAGTGTAAAATCTCTTTGCTTTGGGTACCACAAGCCAAGCTCTTTAGTTCCATTGAGATATCGAAAGATTCTCTTCACAGCTACGAGGTGAGATTCTTTAGGGTCAGCTTGAAACCTAGCACACATGCAAACACTAAACATGATGTCAGGTCTACTAGCAGTAAGATATAATAAAGATCCAATCATCCCTCGATACTTCTTTTGATTGACACTCTTCCCGGTCTTGTCTTGATCTAGAGATAAGGTTGAGCTCATGGGTGTCTTGGCTGCTTTGGATTGATCTATCTTGAACTTCTTCAAGAGATCCTTAGTGTACTTGCTTTGGTTGACAAAGATCTCTTTCTTAGATTGATGAACTTGTAATCCCAAGAAGAAGTTGAGTTCACCCATCAAGCTCATCTCAAATTCACTGCACATAATGTCAGAAAATTCCTTGCACAAAGATGTGTTAGTAGCCCCAAACAATATATCATCAACATATATTTGAATAACCAAAATGTCTTTTCCTTTGGTCTTGATAAAAAGAGTCTTGTCGATCAACCTCCTTTTAAAATCATTTTCTAAAAGATATTTTCACAAGCGCTCATACCAAGCTCTTGGGGCTTGTTTCAAACCATATAGCGCTTTGTCTAGTTTGTAAACATGATTAGGAAATTCCGAACTTTCAAAACCTGGGGGTTGAGCCACATAGACTTCTTCCTCTAAGAAACCATTAAGAAAAGCACACTTGACAGCCATTTGATATAACTTTATGCCTATAAAAGATGTAAATGCTAATAATATGCGAATGGCTTCAAGCCTGGCTATGAGAGAAAATGTCTCCTCGTAGTCAATACCTTCTTCTTGATTGTAGCCTTGAGCAACAAGCCTTGCTTTGTTCCTCACGATCTTACCATTCTCATCTAGCTTGTTCCAAAATACCCAATGTGTGCCAATGACTGATTGATGCTTTGGCCTAGGCTTCAAGGTCCAGACTTTGTTCCTTTCAAATTCGTTAAGCTCACTTTGCATAGCAATGATCCAGTCTGGGTCTTGAAGGGCCTCATCTACCTTCTTTGGTTCTATAAGAGAAACAAACGCGTGAAAAGCACAGAGATCTTTAAGTTTAGAACGAGTTTGAATACTAGATGTAGGGTCAGAGATGATATCCTTTAATGAGTGTGATGAGGAGTATTTGAACTTTCTCTTGCTAGTATCAGCTCCTTGGTTCATCACATCAACAGGATTGATTTGTGGTACATCCGACTCTGTGGATCTGTTAGGCTCAGTTACAGCAGTTTCTGAAGTCTCAACACTTTTGGATTGGTCGCCAAGGGCTTTGGACGGAGCTTCAACACCTTGTGCCAATTCTTCAGTGTTAAGAATCTGATCCTGCATGTTCCTTTTCTCTGTGTTCTTAGTAGCAATATCATCACCATCCTCATTCTATGTATGGCTGTTAAGATCTAGATCTGCAACACTTTCACTTAAAGAACCGTCATTGCATTCATCAAATATAACATGTATACTTTCCTCAACCAACTTGGTCTTTTTGTTGAAGATTCTATATGTGTTGCTACTTGTGGAGTAGCCAAGAAATATACCTTCATCACTACGCGCATCAAATTTCCCAAGGTTATCTTTTCCATTGTTATGAACAAAACAAGTACAACCAAAGGGTTTAAAATATGATATAAGGGGTTTGCGGCCTTTGAAAAGTTCATAAGGAGTTTTCTTTAAGATGGAACGAATAAGACAACGATTCAAAATATAGTTAGCTGTGTTAACAACTTCAGCCCAATAGGTTTTAGGTAATGCATTTTCTAAAAGCATAGTCCTGGCCATGTCCTCTAGGGTGCGGTTCTTTCGTTCCACAACCCCATTTTGTTAAAGTGTCCTATGAGCAGAAAAATTATGGGAGATGCCATATTTAACACAAAACAAATCAAACTGAAGTTGATCAAACTCCCTACCATGATCACTTCGAATTGACACTATGGGCTCGTTTCTTAAAGCTTGCAACTCCTTACAATGTTTTGAAAACTCAAACAAAGCCTCTGATTTTTCTTTTAAAAATGCAACCCAAGTATATCTCGAAAAATCATCAACAACAACAAGCATGTACTTTTTACCATTGGGAGATTTGGCTTGCATAGGACCACATAAATCCATATGTAAAAGTTCAAGGGGTCTAGAAGTACTTACAACCTTTTTGGGTTTGAAAGAGCTACGTGTTTGTTTACCTCGTGTGCATGCTTTGCACATATCAATACCTTTGAAGTCCATCTCAGGTAGTCCTTTTACAAGCCCTTTGGACACAAGTTTTTGTAGTGTATGTGGGCTTACATGACCGAGTCTCCTGTGCCAGAGCTTTGGATCGTCCGTCAAAGCCTTTAGGCAGGTTAAGCTTCCTTGTGCCACTTGCTCAGCATTCACGGCATAGATGTTGTTATAACGATAGGCAATTAGAACTATTTCACCTGTATCTTCTCTGCGCACTAAACATCTTTTCTTGTTAAATCCAACATCATTACCATTATCACATAGTTGAGAAACACTAAGCAAATTTTACTTCAAACCATCAACAAGATAAACATTTTTAATACAGTGGTTAGGATCACTCCCAACACTACCGATACCAACGATGTCACACTTTCCTTTGTCACCAAGAGTGATTGTTTCAGTGGATTGCTTCTTTAGTTCATGGAAGAGAGACCTCTTCCCACTCATATGTCTCGAGCATCCACTATCAATAATCCATTTTTGCTCTTTCAACTTGGTGATCTCCTGCAAGACAAAAATCAATCTTTGTGGCTAGACCAATAAGCAAATTTAGATCCATTATTGGGATAAATCATATTTGGTAAAATAGTGCCTTTGGGGACCCAAACTTGCGTTATCCGTTCTTTTCTCAAGTGAACAGGAAATGTATTGCGAATGATATGTGGATCCTTTCTTCTATAGGGACATGTCTCTTTTACATGTCCCTTTCTCGCACAATGGTGACATATAGGAGAGGTTCTGCTTCCTTTTGCCTTTACAAAAGTGGTAATGTGCTGCTTCTTTAAAAACCTTGGATTGTAACCAATACCACTTTTGTTTAGAGAACTTTGTTGCTCACCCAACATCTTATCAAGAGTGCCTTTGGACTTGGTAAAACTTATGAGGAATGTCTGTTGGTCTTGAATCTTCTTATTCAGGGAGATCTTCTCGTTCTCTAAGTCATGATGTTCATTTCTTAGAGAAGAGAGATCTTGCTTAAATTCAGATTTCTCTGAGTCAAGAGTCTTGACTTTAATGTCAAGACCTGAGTAAGAAGTTTCAAGACTTTTGACCCTCATAGACAGATCCTCAATAGTTCATTCCTGGTCCATAGTTTTCTTAATAAGAGTGTTGGTTTGGGCAATAAGTTTCTCTTCATTGGTGATCATATTAGAAAGGAATTCCGATAGTACCTCTTTTGCACTTTCCATAAGCTCTCTTACGGTTACCTCAAGTTGTTCATCGTGGGATTCATCTCCTGAGGCCATGAGACAAAGGTTGGCCTTTTCATCATCGGAGTCTGAGTCACCTGAGTCGAAATCACTCCAAGCTGCCACCATGGCTCTCTTCTTCCATCTATCACCTTTCTTGAACTGACTCTTCTTCTTTTGAGGACAATCTTTCACTAGATGGTCTGTTTCACCATATTCAAAACAAGACAAAGGTTTAGTCTTCTTGTCATATTTGTTGTATTGAGACTTACCTCGAAATTTAGAAAACTCTGATCCGTCTTTGTTGTTGAATTGCTTCTTCATTTTGATGATTCGAGAAAGACCCCTTGTAATGAGAGCAAAGGGATCATCCTCATCATCATCATCGACTTCAGAATCAGACACATCTTTGGGCTCATCCTTCTTAGACTTGAGTGCCAAGTTCTTAGTGCTTGTTGGAAGTTCTTCATCGTCTTCATTGAGAATCATCTCATGTGTGATCAGCTTCCCAAGCAAGTCATCAAGGGGTAGAGTGGTGAGATTCTGGGCTTCTTCTATGGTTGTCACTTTCGGACCCCATTTGTCTTTTGGGAGGCACCTCAATATCTTCCTCACTTTCTCAACATTCTCAAAGGTCTTACCGAGAGAGTCAAGGTTGTTTGTGATCTCCGTGAACCGTGTGAACATAGCCTTGATAGACTCATCTGGCTTCATTTTGAAGAGTTCATACTTTCGAAGGAAAATGCTGATCATGGTGTCCTTCACTTGACTGGTTCCTTCGTAGGTGACAACCAGCTTGTCCCAAATCTCTTTAGCCGGCCTACAAGATGAAATACGGTTAAACTCATCAGTGCTAAGACCATAGTATAGTAAGTTAATGGCCTTGTAGTTCTTGGAGACGAGTTCAAGATCCGCTTGGATGAATTCAGCCTCGGTCTTCGCGACTTTGATTCCATTTGGTCCGTCTTTCACTGGAACCTTCAGACCATTCTCAATAATGTTCCAAAGTTCCAGATCTTGATCTATAATGAACATTTTCATCAAGGACCTCCAGTGGACGAAGTTGTTTCCTACAAAGAGTGGTGGTCTACTGGTAGACCTCCCTTGTGCAAATCCTCCGCTTGCTTCACCAGACATGATCAAAACTCACAAGATTGTTAGATAAAAAACAGTGAGTAAGGCTCTGATACCAATTGAAGGTTCGATAATGTATAACAAAGTAATATAAAGATACTCTAGAAGGGGGGTTGAAGAGAGTATGCCATCTTTTCGCTGATAATCTCAAGACTTTTGAAACACTTGCAAAACCCTTTGAGATTAGACTTAATCCTTTCCTCTGGAAAACCTGAATCACAAAAGAGTTATACAATTCGAAACAAGTGCGGAAATAAGGTAAAGCAATAAGTAAAGGACGCAACGAATTGTTAACGAGGTTCGGCACGAACTTGGCCTACATCCCCGCCTAGGGTTCTTCCACAACCCTAGGATTCAATCGGTTTTATTGATTCACAAGACTTAGGATCCTAATAGCTCACCGAGAAGCCTCTCTCCTATACAATTGCAATCTAGTCAACTCACGTTCCCTTGGAGTCCTAGACCAATCTAGAAGAGCCCCACCTCTCTCAGCTATCTAGTACAATCCTCTTACACTTCGTGAATCAATCGCCTAGTGTCCACTTCCTGAGTTACAAACTCTCGAGTATAACACTCTCTCAAAATATATCCGATAAGCTCACTATGTAAATCTCAAATGATTTGAAACATAAGATACGACTCTTAACAACTAGCAGAGAGCACACGAAGAAGACATATTGACTTGAAGGCTTGAGTGCGAATGAATGCTTGTGCTCCACAACTGTACTTGTCTTCTTCTCTTCATCTTCTTTTTATATTGAATCAAATTGGCGCCTCTTTCAAAGAAGGATCTTCTCTTCAACGGCTAGAACAGATCATGGCAATCTTCACAATCTTCTATTTTGGGAAACTCCGAAGCCATGATCCACCAGATTCGATCTTCTTGACTTTAAGCTTAAGGTAAGAGATTTCATTCGAAATTCTTGCTGCATTTGTTAGTGCATAATATATAAAATAATATCTGGAAATATATATAATAATACCATATAATAACATCCGGTAATAATATGCACATAATATAGGTTTTGTGTTTCATTAACACAGCTGTAGCTTCAAGAACTTTGACACAAGCTATGTGTCAAAGCCTTTGAAACCATTTCAGATTTTCATCAAGGGAGTGGAGTTATCACCCAAGAACCATCCAAGGCAAAGGGTGGCTGCATAAAGTGTTAGAAACACTCGGCCACATCCCTCTCCTATGGACTACCGTGTGTTAACCGTAAATAAAACAAGCACCGATCTTATCACCGGTGGTCTTGCTAGTCACAAAATAAGCAATGTGTTGGACTCCTATCTCAATAACTTCCAACAACACAAAAGAGGGATCCCAAACTACAAGGATTCTACCTCTTGCATCAAGTTGGAAGTTAGAGACAAAATCCCAACCAATGAAGCAATTATTCATGAAATTATCAAGATTAAAACTACCCTCATGGAGTTTAGTTTCAAGAATGTCACATACCTTAGCATCGTTCTCCCTCACAAGATTTTGACACCATTTTGCTTCCGGGGATGGTTCAACCCCGTTATGTTCCAAGTGATGATCCTCATTAAGACCTAAGATTGGTCTTGTTCTTATCTCCTCCACCATCCTTGCTTCTAGTCACATGAGAGTTTGGGGGTGGCTTTGGGGGCCACTTGGTCTCGGTTCTAAGAGCATACACAATAGTATTACCATTAGCAATATGGGACTTACCTTTCCTCCTTTGTGCCTTAGTCATCACCTTGGTGAAGGTGGTAGAATCCTCCGAATCCGCATCATAACCATCCTCACTCTCGGCATGCCTTGAGCTCTTTTCCGAGGAGGAGATGTCAAGGTCACTTGGTTCCTCACCAAGGCCGACACCTTTCCTCTTACCTTTCTTATCATTCACCTCATTATCAATAGAAAGGTCATGAGTAGGGGCTGAATTTTTTACCTCATTTGGTCTCGCTTTGAGCTTTGCTAAATTGCTCATTTCATTTTGCCTTCTTAGCCGAGTTCTTCCTTCTCTACTTCCTTTTTTGAGCCGAGCTAGCTTGGCCTTGAGTATTGATATTCAAAGTAGTAAAAGTAGGAAGAGGAGAACCGGAGAAACTTACAATAGGTGTAGAGGTGCTCGGAGGCACATCGTTCACTTCATTAGATCTTTCATTCGTCATATCATTAGGGCAAGCATTTTCATTTGGTTGGCTGCTTTCTTTCCTCAAATCTTGCTCATTTTCGGCCATGTGAGAGACATTGGGGGTTGTGGGGATATGGTTGTCCGAGGGCTTCGAAGTTGTGCCCATTGGATTTCCATTGCCACCCTCATCCACCTTCTCGCTACCCGAAGGAGCATTGGTGTCTTGGTTACCTTGCAATTTCTCCTCCGTGCTAGGGCTAGGAGCTTTACCACTAATTTTACATTCATTAGCATTATGGCCAAGGGTAAAACATTCTTTACAAAATTTAGGCTCCTTTTCAATAAAAAATTTGCATGAAAGCACATCATCATCATCATCAAAATATAGGTTTACCTCCCGGGTGATTTCCTCACCAAGATTTACCTCCACCAAAGACCTAGCATATGTTATCCTCTTCCTCTCCTCGGTGACTTTGTCCAAGAACAAGGGTGTACCTTTGATGTATAGCAATTGGCTAGGCCGGCCAATTATTAAACTAAAAGCGTCGATCTTGCTACTGCTCTTGGATCACGGTAACAAGTGCCCACGAATTCTTGATGAAAGTGAATTGGCAATGTACTTGATTCGGTCAAAGGCATAAGATAACAAGATAGGGGTCAACAACGGTGGCCACTTGCAATTGAATCGGCTGACGCACACAATTAATTTGGATCGGCAACTCACACACAATGATTAATTGTAACGTAATGAAGGTAGTAGAAATATATCGAAAATGGGGTGGATTGAATACGAATCGGAATGCGGGTTTTTCGATCGATAATCGAGGAACCTTTTTTCCAAAAGGCTTCCTCAATTCTATATTCAATCTAGTTTTTATTAAATGTATATAAGTGTTTAAATAGGTAAATAACTAGGGTTTGGTTGACTTCTTTAGAGGCTAAAGATTGCTTTACCGAACTTTATCCTAACTAAATAAAACTTATCCTAACTAATTAAATGTAATCTAAAATCCTAAGATCGACAATAATAAAATATGATAATTAAGAAAGCCTAAAAGATAGACTTTCCTAACCATCTTATTTAACCTAACTAAGAAATACTAAAAATAAGCAATTCTATAATTAGACTCCAACTAACATATGGGTTACTAAAAATAGAATGTACAAAAAATAAGAAATATAATAATAAACTAATTAACATCGTTTCTTCAATGAATCCCAAGGTAGAGCCTTCTTCTTCCGCTTGAGAATGACATCATTCTCCTCCATTTGAAATCGACTCGTCCTCGAGTCGTCGATCAAGATCGTTGTTTGACCCACAGAAGGTCACCTCGACCCTCTTCATTCTCCCCCTCTTATCTTTGATTCGTCCTCGAATCGAGTCGGTGATGATCAGAGAGGAAGGATCAGCAACCTTCAAAGAAGATGGTGGAGGAACGGTTGGAATAGGTGTCAGGAGAATTCGAGGTATAGGAACCCCAAAAACAACACCTTCGTGCGCGATCGTTGAACGGACTTGATCGTCAATAAGAATAGGATCAATGACCACACAAATCTCAGCAACTGGAACTTCATGAACATTCCCAAGAGGTACAATGGCTAACTCTTGAGACACGTCATCAAGTACCTCATCCTCGTCAACGGAATCAACATGCTCGTCCTGAACACTGTTGCAGTCTGATTGCAGCACAATTTCGGAGACCTTCCTGGAAGAATCTGTCAGTGTATAACCCACCGTTGGAAAGCTCGTCGAGTCAGCTTCGCAACAAGACTGAGATGAGACAAATCCGAGGTCAGACTCAACGGGAATCTGCGAAACAAAATCGTCGCGCTGTGCTGTATTCTGGGCAACGAATTTGTCCACAACCTCCGCAGCCTTTTGTCGAGTGTCTTCCTTCTCCCATCTTTGGCGATACTCTTGTTCTCTTTGGCGATGCTGATACGATGCATACCAAACATCCCAATCGACAATGTCAGATCTTCTACTTCGAAATTCCTTTTCTTTATATTGGCGCAACCATCGATTGTACTCTCGTTGGCGTTCTAGTTGAAATTGTTCCCTAGCACGTCGTTGTTCTTCCTCTTGACGTTGAAGCCAAAGTTGGCGTCTTTTGGCTTCGCGTTGACGCTCTAGGGTTTGTTGTAGTAGCCAAGCTCTCCGACGTAACTCTTGTTGACGTCGTTGTTTTTTAGCACGTTCCAAAGCAAAAAATCCATCCAATGGATCGGGATCATCATCCCAATCGCCCCAAATTTCCCAAGCCATCAAATCAAAACATCATTAACATCAAACAAAAAGAAACAAAGAGCGTAGCATAACCTGTCTCTGGATGTATAGCAATTGGCTAGGCTGGTCAATTGCTAAACTAAAAGTGTCGATCTTGCTACTGCTCTTGGATCACGGTAACAAGTGCCCAAGAATTCCTGATGAAAGTGAATTGGCAATGTACTTGATTCGGTCAGAGGCATAAGATAACAAGATGGGGGTCAACAATTGCGGCCACTTGCAATTGAATCGGCCGACGGACATAATCAATTCGGATCGGGAACTCACACACAAGGATTAATTGTAACGTAATGAAGGTAGTAGAAATATATCGGAAATGGGGTGGATTGAATACGAATCGGAATGCGGGTTTTTCGATTGATAATCGAGGAACCTTTTTGCCAAAAGGTTTACTCAATTCTGTATTCAATCTAGTTTTTATTAAATGTATGAAATTGTTTAAATAGGTAAATAACTAGGGTTTGGTTGACTTCCTTAGAAGCTAAGGATTGCTTTACCACACTTTATCCTAACTAAATAAACCTTATCCTAACTAAGTAAATGTAATCTAAAATCCTAAGATCGACAATAATAAAATATGATAATTAAGAAAGCCTAAAAGATAGACTTTCCTAACCATCTTATTTAACCTAACTAAGAAATACTAAAAATAAGCAATTCTATAATTAGACTCCAACTAACATATGGGTTACTAAAAATATAATGTACAAAAAATAAGAAATATAATAATAAACTAATTAACGTCGTTTCTTCAATGACTCCCAAGGTGGAGCCTTCTTCTTCCGCTTGAGAATGACATCATTCTCCTCCATTTGAAATCGACTCGTCCTCGAGTCGTCGATCAAGATCGTTGTTTGACCCACAGAAGGTCACCTCGACCCTCTTCATTCTCCCCCTCTTATCTTTGATTCGTCCTCGAATCGAGTCGGTGATGATCAGAGAGGAAGGATCAGCAACCTTCAAAGAAGATGATGGAGGAACGGTTGGAATAGGTGTCAGGAGAATTCGAGGTATAGGAACCCCAAAAACAACACCTTCGTGCGCGATCGTTGAACGGACTTGATCGTCAATAAGAATAGGATCAATGACCACACAAATCTCAGCAACTGGAACTTCATGAACATTCCCAAGAGGTACAATGGCTAACTCTTGAGACACGTCATCAAGTACCTCATCCTCGTCAACGGAATCAACATGCTCGTCCTGAACACTGTTGCAGTCTGATTGCAGCACAATTTCGGAGACCTTCCTGGAAGAATCTGTCAGTGTATAACCCACCGTTGGAAAGCTCGTCGAGTCAGATTCACAACAAGACTGAGATGAGGCAAATCCGAGGTCGGACTCAACGGGAATCTGCAAAACAAAATCGTCGCGCTGTGCTGTATTCTGGGCAACGAATTTGTCCACAACCTCCGCAGCCTTTTGTCGAGTGTCTTCCTTCTCCCATCTTTGGCGATACTCTTGTTCTCTTTGGCGATGCTGATACGATGCATACCAAACATCCCAATCGACAATGTCAGATCTTCTACTTCGAAATTCCTTTTCTTTATATTGGCGCAACCATCGATTGTACTCTCGTTGGCGTTCTAGTTGAAATTGTTCCCTAGCACGTCGTTGTTCTTCCTCTTGACGTTGAAGCCAAAGTTGGCGTCTTTTGGCTTCGCGTTGACGCTCTAGGGTTTGTTGTAGTAGCCAAGCTCTCCGACGTAACTCTTGTTGACGTCGTTGTTGTTTAGCACGTTCCAAAGCAAAAAATCCATCCAATGGATCGGGATCATCATCCCAATCGCCCCAAATTTCCCAAGCCATCAAATCAAAACATCATTAACATCAAACTAAAAGAAACAAAGAGCGTAGCATAACCTGTCTCTGGATGTATAGCAATTGGCTAGGCTGGTCAATTGCTAAACTAAAAGTGCCGATCTTGCTACTGCTCTTGGATCACGGTAACAAGTGCCCAAGAATTCCTGATGAAAGTGAATTGGCAATGTACTTGATTCGGTCAGAGGCATAAGATAACAAGATGGGGGTCAACAATTGCGGCCACTTGCAATTGAATCGGCCGACGCACATAATCAATTCGGATCGGGAACTCACACACAACGATTAATTGTAACGTAATGAAGGTAGTAGAAATATATCAGAAACGGGATGGATTGAATACGAATCGGAATGCGGGTTTTTCGATTGATAATCGAGGAACCTTTTTGCCAAAAGGTTTACTCAATTCTGTATTCAATCTAGTTTTTATTAAATGTATGAAGCAGAGGGCAAAGAGGATAGTCGATATCGACTGTATATACTCGATATCGAGTATGTTGGTCGATATCAACCAAGGCCCCCGATTTCGACCATCTAATCACTTGGAATCCGACGAATTGCAGTCGATATCGAGCTCTACTTGGTCGATATCGACTTCTGGCAATCTACTGCAGCTCAATTTCGACCCTACAACGCGTTATTCGGTGAGTTCTATCCTTTACACTTGTTTTATTTTATTTATACAGTGGGGACACTGTATGTTCTAAGTATGGGGTGGGGGAAAAGCTCATTATCATTATTGTTTTATTCTTGATTTTGCTACTACATGGTAAATTTTTGGTGAATTTTTAATTTTTGTGCTTAATTGCTAAACTCAAAGTTTGTTTTATGAGACATCTCCCAAAGCTTGTAAATTGTTCAAAGAAATAGTGCCATGAAAGCTTTAATCGAACTCGACGATCAAAAATTAGATTCATTAGAGATATATCATGAAATTGCCTAGTAAAGGGAAGTCACAATGAAGTGCATTATTTTTGAAAACCATGAAAGGAGGTAAAATTAGAAATTGCTTTTGACATGTTGCATGATAAGAGGATGGAGGACTTTATATTTCGATGTAATGCTCATATTTTGATATTCCTAGCCATACCTATGCTTATGCATCACAAAGCCATATTATGCCTTATTTCATATTTGCTCCACATGATCTAAATATTGCCCATTCTTTACCTTATTTCCATCTGGGGATTATGTTGAGAATGATGTCACATTATGGAGATATATTATATGGTGTTTGTGTTGTTATATATCATTATTGGAGTTTGGCAGGAAATGGAAAAAATATATGGAAAATTTAATGAGTGAAAGAAAATCCGATCACCTCAAGAGATAAAGGTAGATCGACCCTGCTCGCTGAGATAATAGTTCGGCGAGATGGGACACACAGGTGAGGAGTCCGAAGCACTAAATATCCGGGGTCATTCATGACACCCATGTTTGTGACTCGCGAGAAGGCAATATTGAGGTTAGAGAGGTAAAAGCATAATATTGAAAAAAGCAATGAGTGATGGGAGAAAGGTGAGAAATCAAAGGAAGAAGGAATGTGGTATGAATGTTTAGAAAGTACTCCATTTACTCGGATTATTAGCACCACATTGCCAAAAATTGCCCACCTTAAGCCTTTTACCAATTCTACTCCTTATTGAACTTTAATTAAAGTCCTCTTGATTATTATTGATGTGTCACTTATGGATTGTTTTTGCATAAACCTCCTTTTGTGAGTAGATGTTACTTTTATTGCACATGTATGGATTTGTGGCACAAGTACCTTGTCGATGATGGTAATTGATTGCAGGGACATATAAGAATGAATCTATGATGTTGAGGGTTTTGAATTCTTTCCCTGAGTGACCATCCAAGTTATTTCTTGGGGACAAGCAAACTTAAGTATGGGGTGATTTGATGTCCCTATTTTACACCATGTTTTTATGTTTAATTCTGCTCCTTATTCTATTACTTTGGGTTGAGAATATAGCGAATTTGTGTAGTTATGCTTAATATTGCCAAATATGGAGTCTACACAAGTTTGATGTGATTTTCAGGAGTTTAGAGCTAATTTGAGAAGTTTGGACGCACTTTGGAGCTTAAAGGAAAACCATGAAGACATTGGAGAAGCTAAAGAAGAGCACGAGATGGTGCAGCTGGAGAAAACGCTACTTTTAGCCATTCATCATTCTGAATCAAGTTCTGATGTCTTCATGAGAACTGTAGCCCTCGGAAAGATCTTTCCAACACATATTCATATGCATCAATCGAATAAACAAGGACTCAGGAAAGTGCGTTTCAAGACGGAGCAGAATGCTGAAAACTAAAGAGTGGTCGATATTTACCAGACTTGGTCGATATCGACCTGATTTCAGTCGATATTCCCAGCCAGACTCGACATGGCATGCAGACACAAAGACAGGTCGATATCGGCCAACATTACTCGATATCGACCAATGACCAACTCGATATTCCTCCCGGAGCCCGACATCGAGTGATTAGAAGTGAAGCCGAGCAGACTACTCGATATCGACCAACTTTGGTCGATGTCGACCAACTTTCCAGATCGAGTACGAAGTCGATTTTGGGTTAGATCCAGGATTCCTTGGACATGAAGACTTGAGAAGATTTATCTTTTTTATCTATCCTAAGGGTGGAATATCTAATTACCCTATAGGATTTATCTAGTTTTACCAAATTAGATTTATTTATTTCCAAGCAGAATTATATTCTTAGATAGAAGATAGAGTTTCCTTACCTTGACTAACAAGGATTAAGACCTATAAATAAAGCCCATGGGGCTAGTTTTTATTCATTCCAATTCAGAGAGAACACAAGTAGGAGAGTTAGGAGAGAGAGAGAGCTTGGAGTCGAGAGAAGTTAGAGAGCGAGAGCAATTTGGCTTCAATAGGTTGTAAGCTTTTGTTTAGTTTATTAATGCAAGTTATTTCCCTTTTATTATTGATGAGTCTTTTGATGATGAAGAGCGTGTAGTCCACCTACTTCTAGGGTCGGGGTGAGCCCGACGATAGCCATGCATGCTTGAGGTAAATATTCGACTTTTATTGTGTTTTGATCATCCACTGCCTGTTATATGTTTATTACCTATTTAATAGAGATTCAGGTTAACCACTTAGATTATAAACATAAAATCGGTAGATACAATTAGGGTTTCTTGAAAGAGTTGTCTAATTGTTGGAAAGGGCGAAAGCTTGATCCTTTGATGTGATTGCATGATTATTTCTCTTTGTCTTGCCTTATGCATGTTTGGTTATCGTTGTTGCAAACCCCGATCCTGGAAGTTTTATTTCATATTTGCTTAATTCTGAATTCTGTCAAACTGGTTCTTTTCTTAATCTTTCACCGACACACGGTTTCTGCAAAGCACTCGATATAAACTTCAACAGGTCGATATCGAGTATTCTGGTCGACTGGCAGTTTTATGAGCCAATCGATATTTGCGTACTGACTTGGTCGATATCGAGTAGGACTTGGTCGATATCGACTTTTGCTTGTTTTTGTCTCTGCAGGTACATGAAGAGGACGACGAGATTGGTCGATATCGAGTAACCTAGCCGAAATCGAGTGACGCTGTAGAAACAAGAAATCGACTGAAATTGGTCGATATCGACTAACCTTTGGTCGATATCGAGTTATTTCCCTGGAGTAGAAATCGAACGTGAGATCCGCCTGCTACCTGAGATCCGCTGACACGGTTCCTCGAGGATCGATCCTGACTTCATTTTGCTAAATCGGGAGGAAGTCTTGTAATTATTTGCATGGGCACGAATCTGGTTTGATTTATATTATTATTTATTGAACTCGATTTCCTCCCTACATCAACTCCTCACCTTGGTCTCCCACCCCGCTGAACTATTATCCCAACGAGCAGGGTCGATCTACCTTTATCTCCTGAGGTGACCGGATTTTATTTCTCTCATTAAGTTTTCCATATATTTTAAACTTTCCATCCAAACTCCAAATATGATAGTACAACACAATAACCATATGATAATCTCCATAATGTGACATTATTCTCAACATAATCCTCGGAAAAGGAAATAAGGAAAAGAATGGGCAATATTTAGATCATTTGGAGCAAATATATGAAATAAGGCTTAATTATGGCTTTTTGTGATGAATAAGCATAGGTAAGGCTAGGATATCAACATATGAGCATTGTATGGAAATTTAAAGTCCTCCATCCTCTTATCATGCAACATGTCAAAAACAACTTCAATTTTACCTCCTTTCATGGTTTCCATAAAAAATATGCACTTCATTGTGACTTCCCTTTACTAGGCAATTTCATGCTATATCTCTAATGAATCCAATTTTGCATTTTCGAGTTCAATATATCTTCCATGACACTAATCAAAATTTTTGAATGGGGGTGATTTTTATAAACTTTGGAAAACATGCATATAGGCACAAAGATTGATAATATGAATTCCAAAATATATAGCCATGTATAAGCAATTCAATAAACTTAAAATATGCACACATATTGTCAAATAAAATCAAATATGCATCAATGTTGTTGCATGAGGATGGTCAAGTATGAAATAAATATAAATATGAAATCAGACTGACTCCCTGTCTCAGCAAATAAATACAAGACTTCCTCCCGTTGTAGTAGAAGACAGTCAGGATTGATCCACAAGGAAGCGTGTCAGCGCCTGCCTTTTCAGTTCCAGATCTCAACAGACAATCAAACAGACAGACAGAAAGAAATAACAGAGAAAAGAAGAAAAGAAAGCAAAGCAGCAATCTTGGTCGATATCGACCACCAGTACTCGATATCGAGTAAAAATATCGACTAAAGGCACTCGAAATCGACTGGACAGAAACAGAAACTCACAGCTTTGTCGATCTCGACCAACTAACTCGACATCGACCAAATCTTCCTCGATGTCGACCAAACTTGTCGATTTCGAGCAACAACAGAAACTTTAAATTTGCAACTTTTCGAACGAAAACGAATTGAAGCACGAAATTAACTCAATAAACTAAAGACTTCCAAGATCAGGGTTTCGACACCACAACGATAATGATGTAAAATAACACATAAAGGCATAAAAGATCATGCTTTTCTATCAAATAACTTTCGTTATTAACAAATAGGAATATAGAGGCTTTCACATAAGCCCTAATTGTTACTAAACCTTTTCACATAATTAATCCAAGTTGCATTAAGATCACTTTCGCTTCAATAACACAAACATGGATCACCTTCACCTTTCGCAAAAGAATCATGCTCAAAGGGATAGAAGACGAATTGCATAAAAAGATCAAACCTTTACCGCATCACCTCACATGGCCACCGTCGGGCTCACCCCGACAACTTGCTCTCGGCCTAAGCTCTCTACTCTCCTACTCGACTTCTCTCTCTATTGGCTTGTAGCTTGGATGATTGAATGAATAAAATCCAGCCCCCTAATGCTTTATTTATAGTATTCATTCCCTAGGTAATCTAGGAAAGAATAATCTATCTATATCTATATCTATTTATCTAATAATATAAAGATAAAACATGGAAATAAATAATTATATCTAAAAAGGAATTATATCTAATGTAGGTAAATATCTTCTCCTCTTGATAGCACTTGATAGATCTTGATGGAATTTGATCTCGAAAATATCTTCATTGGATTCGGGATAGAATCCTAACAAGAAATCGGACTAGCTCGATTTCGGCTTCTGGGGGTTACTCGATATCGAGTAGTTTCCTCGATATCGACCAAGGTTTGGTCCGTCTTCAGCTTCTTCGTCGATCTCGGCTCCTAGACGACACATCGACTTGGGTTTTTCCTCGATATCGAGTAGATTTCCTCGACATCGACTAACATTTCCTCAGTCTTCAGCTCAGCTACTCGATTTCGGCTCCAGGACGCTTGTCGACTTGGTTTTTACTCGATATCGAATAATTTTCCTCGATATTGAGCAACGGCAGCTGCTCCCAGCTTCCTCGTCGATTTCTGGGTATTGACTCGATATGGCCAACTCGATATCGACTAAAGGAAGTCGATATCGACCAACTTTCTCAGCTCAGCTCGATTCTCGTCAACTTTGGTTGAAATCGACTAGATGACTCGATATCGACCAAGCTTGCTCGATATCGACCAGATTGTGTCGAGTAGATTTTCGTGCTTCCAGCTTGATTTGTCCTGGTTCCGCTGCTCCTTGACCTCGGACTTCTGTAGTTGACTTCGAGCTTTTCTCCCTTTCTCAGAACTGCTGTAAATTGCTTCGATTTCTGCGAAATTAAACAGAAACTGGTGTAGATTCCATAATTTGGTAAATAAGCATAAACTACATAGATTTTGTACTATTCTAGCCCAAATGCATGAAATGCATGCAGAAAATGATATAAAAGTAAATATAAAACATGGCAAATTAGGCTCACAACAAACACCCCATACGTAAGCTTGCTTGTCCTCAAACAATACTTTTAATCGTTATTTAGGGGAAGAAATCAAAACTCTCAACATATTAGATTCATTTCCATATAACCCTGCAATCAATTACCATCCTCGAAAAGGTACTAATGTCACAAATCCATGCATGTGCAAATAAAAAGCAACATCTACTCACAAAAGGAGGGTTATGCAAAATATTCATTCGTGACAAAGCATTAATAATCAAGAGGACTTTAATTTAAGCTCAAATAAGGAGTAGATTGGTAAAAGGCTAAAGGTGGGCAATTTTTGGCAATGTGGTGCTAATAATTCGGGGAAATGGAGTACTTTCCAAACTTTCATACCACATTCCTTCTTCTTTTGATTTCACACCTTTCTCTCATTCGCTCAATGCTTTTTTCAATATTATGCTTTTACCTCTCTAACCTCAGCACTGCCTTCTCGCAAGTCGCAAACATGGGTGTCATGAATGGCCCCGGATACTTAGTGCTTTGGACTCCTCACCTGTGTGTCCCATCTCACTGAACTATTATCTCAGCGAGCAGGGTCGATCTACCTTTATCTCCTGAGGTGACCGGATTTTCTTTCACTTATTAAATTTTCCATATATTTCAAACATTCTTGCCAAACTCCAATAATGATAATAACAACACAAACACCATATGATAATCTCCATAATGTAACATCATTCTCAACATAATCCCCGAATAGGAAATAAGGTAAAGAATTGGCAATATTTAGATCATGTGGAGCAATAATATGAAATAAGGCTCAATATGGCTTTTGTGATGCATAAGCATAGGTAAGGCTAGGATATAACAATATGAGCATTATATGGAAATATAAAGTCCTCCATTCTCTTATCATGCAACATGTCAAAAACAACTTCAAATTTTACCTCCTTTTATGGTTTTCATAAAATATGCACTTCATTATGACTTCCCTTTACTAGGCAATTTCATGCTATATCTCTAATGAATTCAATTTTGCATCGTTGAATTCAATAAAGCTTCCATGACATTGATCAAAAATTTTCAATGGGGGTCATTTTTTTTTTTCAAACTTTGGAAAACATGCATGTAAGCACATAAATATCAAATATGAATTCCAAAATAGCCATGCATAAGCAATTCAAGAAATAATGCACAAATAATGTCAAATAGATCAAATATGCATAAAGTAAGCCCTTCCCCCACCCCATACTTAAATATTAAAGTGTCCTCACTGTATAAAAAATAAGGGTAAAGAAAGAAACTCACTAGACAGATGTGCAGAGCTTTAAATATCGAGTGTTATGCTGTAGTCCTGGTCGATTTTAGCTTGCTTCTATCCCCATGGACCTGAAAAAATGTAGAAGAGAAATACCCACAATAGAAAAACTAAAAGTTCAAAACCAAAAACAAATAAAAAGCAACAATGTCCAAAAGTCCCAAAAATAAATGTCTATTTACAGGCTATAGATTTTATAGTCGCTAGGCCGACTTCTCTCCATGAAGCTCAAGGTGGCATTTGCAGGGCCCATGTAGCTTGGGCCCCATGTAGCTTGGGCTTCAAACATGACTCCATTCTTGTCCATCAGTTGCAGTCCGCCTGAATGGATCTTGTTCACCGTGAAGGGCCCCATCTTTTTCTTGTTGAATTTGTTGGGAAACCAATGATCCTTTGATTTGACGACATAGACTTTGTCTCCAATTTCATACTTATTAGGCTCATCATTGGAAATCCTGCATAATCGCACATACCAAGGCAAACCTCTCCCATGTATAGATAACTCATTGATGGAAATAGGAGAAGAAAGATCCATACCGTGGCTTACCTTCGCAGAATCGGATTTGGGGGTCTCCTGTTTTGGTCGATTTCGAGTAAGATTACTCGACATCGAGTTGTTTTCTTCATCTGATGGACTGCTGGTCGAAGAAGGTGGAGTCGAGGAAGGAGGTTCTTGGTCGATATCCACCAGTTTGCTCGATGTCGAGGAATTCTGCCCGTCAGGTGGACTATTGGTCGAATGGAGGGAGATGGGTCGATTTTTTCAGGTCGATGTCGAGTAGAGTTACTCGATATCGAGTGCTTCTGCTCCAAATTGGCTTGGCTCAGCTCAATATGGAGAATCGGTCGGCGAGGTTTGGTCGATATCGAGTAGCCTTACTCGATATCGAGTTACGTTGCTCGATATTCCTCTGCTCGACTATTGGCGGGGTCTACTCGACATGGGTAGGTCGATATCGACTTGTAGTGGTCAATATCGAGTTATTTTCTGGGCCCGTTGATTTCTCCTGGTCGATATTGACCCCATACTTAAAACCTGGCAAAGCATCCGAAAAATAGTTAGTCCATAACGACGTACCTTGGTCTGTGTCGAGTGGATTCTCTGCTTCTTCGTTCAAGATGGCCATGATCTCCTCCTCCTGGGCTTACATATCCCTCTTTTCTAGCTCTTTGGGAGTCATATTTCTTACCTTAGGCTCCCCGCAAGTAATGTAACCAGTTGATATAGACTTTACCTCTTCCATGGGACCTGTATGCCTTTCAGTTTTATTAAAGGAATACTCAATTACCTCATCGCTGATGTTGAAAGTGAGCACTCCCTTCCTTACGCTTATATTGGCATCTACTGTCGCCAAGAAGGGCCTTTCTAGAATGATTGGACGAGCATATCAATAACTAAGAAATCAGCAGGGGCGAAGAACTTACCTACTTGCACTGGCACATTGTCCACCATGCATGTTGGGATGACCACTGTGTTGTTCGCCATGTAAAGCTTAGCATCCACAGGTTCTAGGGCACCTATCTTAATCTTGGACTATATTGATAAAGGCATTATACTCACACTGACTCCAAGATCACATAATGGATTAAATCTATATTGACCAAATCCAATGGTTATAGCAAACTTACCTGGATCTGGCCTTTTCTCAAGAATGTCCATTTGGCTGCACTCCTCTGCGATCTCAGCCATTGACCGCTTTTTGCTCAGAATCTCCTTAAGGAACTTGACATAAGATGGCATTTCATTAAGAGCTTCTGTGAAGGGTATGGTGACATTGAGCCTCTGAAGCATCTTGATGAAGCGCTGGAACTTCTTTTCAGCTGGATCCTTTGGAGATTTCATCGGGAAAGACAACTTTTTCTTCGGCGGAGGTGCTGAAGACTGGTCGACAGGGGTAGAAGGGTGGTTGACGTCGAGTTGATATTGGTCGACATCGAGTACTGTAGTCGACTTCGGCCAGGGTTGCACATTCTGGTCGATGTCGAGTAGTGGGTCCTTGACGTCGAGTAGGTCCTGGTCGACGTCGAGTGGCTTGGTCGACGTCGAGGAGTCTCCTGCAGCGTCTCCTTCTGTGTTGGGCCCGGGCGTTTGCATCTGTCGCCCACTCCTTAGATTCATTGCAGCTACTTGCCCCGCAGATTTGCCCTTAGGGTTGGGCTCAGAAGATCCAAGGAGCGTTCCTGACTGTCTGGGGACGCCTGTTGCTAGCTGGCCAATCTGAGTCTCCATCAATTTCCCCAAGCCTAGAGTTGACACCATGCAGCTGGGTGTGGATGGAATTGATAGAGTGCTTGGTGTCTGAATGATTCCTCCGTATCTCTTCAAGGATGGTCTGCAGGTCATCTCTTTTTCCTTCTCTATCAGGGTGACCAGGTGCTCTGTAGGGAGGGGGATCCTGATGCTGGGGCTAGCGATAGTAGCTTCAGTTCTGGTTCTGATGTTTTCCTGAGTACTGTCCCCCCGCATACCTTACCTCTTCGTGGGTCTCTCCTTGATGCACTTGATCGACATGTGGGCACGTAGTAGTGTTGTGCCGCACAGACCCACATTCCAAACAAGGTTTATCCTTAGACAGAAACTTAACCTGCTTGGTGAGACGGCGCACCTGATCATTGTGAAATTGCTCCCTGACGTCTGGATCAACTTCCTTAGGTGGCACATACAACGGCATGGATGGGGCAGGCCTTTCATACCTTTCGTCGGAAGCGGCCGCAGAAGTCCTATAGGTGTTGTCGTAGTTGGCCAGTGTCTCAAATACTTCCCATGCTCGGCGTGGCGTGTATCCAAGATACTCATAGTTGGTGTAGCTGTTGATCCTATCTTTAGTAGGCGCATCCAGGTAATTGAAGATGATCTCCTGGATGACGTAGGGTGGCTGGCCATGAGTAGGGCAGGATTTCAGAATCCTCTTGTAGCGTTCCCAGACTTGTGCAAGTGGTTCCCCTGGCTTCTGTCTGAAAGCCGTGATTTGTTGTCTGAGGGCAGCTGTCTTTGCAGGAGGAAAGAACTTGTTGAGGAACAGGCCCTGTAGCTCGTTCCAAGTGCGAATTGATCGTGGAGGCAATCCTTCCAGCCATTGTTGGGCTATTCCTGCAAGGGACCAACGAAAAGCCTCTAGTTTTAGATATTCAAGATTGGCACCATCAGCTATAGCTTCGCATAAATCTAAAAAGGTGGTGACATGCTCTAAAGGACATTCATTAATTCTCCCCCTAAATTGACTCCTTCTAATTTCAGTAATAAAAGAAGGACGAATTTCAAAGTTAATAGCAGAGAGAATGATTGGTGATTATGGAACTTCCAGAGTAGGATGCAGATATTCTTTTGCGTTGGCTGGGATGTGCCCCATCCGCTCCTCGAGTTCCCTTCTCGCGTTGATCTCGCGATCTACCCTTGCTTCCCACCGCTGTTGGTTCTGTGTATATTCCGCCTCTCGTCGGGCGTGTTCAGCTTCTCTGGTGGTGAATGCCTCAATCTGTTGACGGAGTTGCTCAAGCTCCTGTGCAGGTGTGAGCGGGACCACATTCTCGTTGTCGGATGTTGACATGAGTCTCCTCCTAAGCCTTTGCTGAAGATGGAAAAATCGACCAGGCTCGAGAATTGGGTCTATAGGCGTGCGACCAGTTCTTCGCATGCACCTGAAAAGCAAATAGAAAAAGCAAGTAAAAAGGAACTAAAAAAAATAAAAGAAAATATAAAGAAAAGAAATAGAACTAAAAAGGGCACGATTGATGGCTTCCCCGACAACGGCGCCAATTTGTTGTTGTAGGAGGATGGTCAAGTATGAAATAAATATAAATATGAAATCAGACTGACTCCCTATCTCAGCAAATAAATATAAGACTTCCTCCCGTTGTAGTCGAAGGCAGTCAGGATCGATCCACGAGGAAGCGTGTCAGCGCCCGCCTTTTCAGTTCCAGATCTCAACAGACAATCAAACAGACAGACAGAAAGAAATAACAGAGAAAAGCATAAAAGGAAGCAAAGCAGCAATCTTGGTCGATATCGACCACCAGTACTCGATATCGAGTAAAAATATCGACTAAAGGCACTCGAAATCGACTGGACAGAAACAAAAACTCACAGCTTTGTCGATCTCGACCAACTAACTCGACATCGACCAAATCTTCCTCGATGTCGACCAAACTTGTCAATTTCGAGCAACAACAGAAACTTTAAATTTGCAACTTTTCGAACGAAAACGAATTGAAACACGAAATTAACTCAATAAACTAAAGACTTCCAAGATCAGGGTTTCGACACCACAACGATAACGATGTAAAATAACACATAAAGGCATAAAAGATCATGCTTTTCCATCAAAAACTTTCGTTATTAACAAATAGGAATATAGAGGCTTTCGCATAAGCCCTAATTGTTACTAACCCTTTTCACATACTTAATCCAAGTTGCATTAAGATCACTTTCGCTTCAATAACACAAACATGGATCACCTTCAACTTTCGCAAAAGAATCATGCTCACAGGGATAGAAGACGAATTGCATAAAAAGATCAAACCTTTACCGCATCACCTCACATGGCCACCGTCGGGCTCACCCCGACCCTAGAAGTTGGGTGACTACTCGCTCTTCATCATGAATAAACTCCTCAAAGATTTCAAGAAAATAAATTGCATTAAATAAACTAAATAAAACTTACAACCGATCGAAGCCGAAACGTCTCTTGACAACTCCAACTTGCTTTCGGCCTAAGCTCTCTACTCTCCTACTCGACTTCTCTCTCTATTGGCTTGTAGCTTGGATGATTGAATGAATAAAATCCAGCCCCCTAATGCTTTATTTATAGTATTCATTCCCTAGGTAATCTAGGAAAGAATAATCTATCTATATCTATATCTATTTATCTAATAACATAAAGATAAAACATGGAAATAAATAATTATATCTAAAAAGGAATTATATCTAATGTAGGTAAATATCTTCTCCTCTTGATAGCACATGATAGATCTTGATGGAATTTGATCTCAAAAATATCTTCATTGGATTCGGGATAGAATCTTAACAAGAATTCGGACTAGCTCGATTTCGGCTTCTGGGGGTTACTCGATATCGAGTAGTTTCCTCGATATCGACCAAGGTTTGGTCCGTCTTCAGCTTCTTCGTCGATCTCGGCTCCTGGACGACACATCGACTTGGGTTTTTCATCGATATCGAGTAGATTTCCTCGACATCGACTAACATTTCCTCAATCTTCAGCTCAGCTACTCGATTTCGGCTCCAGGACGCTTGTCGACTTGGTTTTTACTCGATACCGAGTAATTTTCCTCGATATCGAGCAACGTCTACTGCTCCCAGCTTCCTCATCGATTTCTGGGTATTGACTCGATATGGCCAACTCGATATCGAATAAAAGAGGTCGATATCGACCAACTTTCTCAGCTCAGCTCGATTCTCATCAACTTTGGTGGAAATCGACTAGATGACTCGATATCGACCAAGCTTGCTCGATATGGACCAGATTGTGTCGAGTCGATTTTCTTGCTTCCAGCTTGATTTGTCCTGGTTCCGTTGCTCCTTGACCTCGGGCTTCTGTAATTGACTTCGAGCTTTTCTCCCTTTCTCAGAACTCCTGTAAATTGCTTCGATTTCTACGAAATTAAATAGAAACTGGTGTAGATTCCATAATTTGGCAAATAAGCATAGACTACATAGATTCTGTACTATTTTAGCCCAAATGCATGAAATGCATGCAGAAAACGATATAAAAGTAAATATAAAACATGGCAAATTAGGCTCACAACAATCAACTAAGCCATTCCCCCACCCCATACTTAAACATTACAGTGTTCTCACTGTAATGTTTAAGTATGGGGTGTAGAATGTTGGAATTTAGTGCTGAAGTTGCTGCCGAAGTCGTCGACCTTGAGTGAAGTGGTTGATTTTGACTACCACTACTCGACATCGAGTACAGTGAAAGCCTCCAGGGTGATCCTCGTCGATCACATGCTCATTTGCTCGATGGGGGTAGTCCACGTTGCATAGAGTACTCGACGTCGAGTACTTCTGCAACGTCTTTTACTTGCAAGATTCGTTAGAAAGACAATAATCCACAACAGAAAAATCCAAAATAATGTTTCAAAACCAAAAACCAAAAATTCAAAACCAAAAACTAAAAACAAATGTCCAAAAGTCTCAAAAAACAAATTGTCTTTTTACAAACTCTAGATTTTATAGTCGCTAGGCCGACTTTCTCCGTTTAAGCTCAAGGTGGCATCTGCAGCGCCCATGTAGACTGGGCCTCGAATAGGACTCCATTCTTGTCCATCAATTGTAGTCCGCCGGAATGAATCTTGTGCACCGTGAAAGGCCCCATCTTTTTCTCCTTGAGTTTGTTGGGAAACCAATGATTCTTGGATTTGGAGACATAGACCTTGTTTTTGACTTCATACTCCTTAGGATCGTCCTTGGAAACCCTGCATAATCGCACATACCAAGGCAAACCTCTCCCATGTATAGATAAATCTTTAATTGAAATAGGAGAAGAGACATCCTTACCTTGGCTTACCTTTGCAGAATCGGAATTCGGGACCTCAGGATCTACTCGACATCGAGTAGAACTACTCGACATCGAGTACTACTGTGTGTCTGGTGGCTTGCTCGTCGAGGAAGAAGGAATTGAGTGCCCCTGGGTCTGGTCACCGTCGAGTACTTCTCTAGCTCGGGCGGGGTGCTCGATGGAGGTGCAGTCGATGGTAGTCATTGGATCTGGTCGACGTCGACTAGAGTACTCGACGTCGAGTACTTCTAGTTGACATCGACCCCATACTTAAGACCTGGCAACGTTTCTGAATAAAAATTAGTTGATATCGACTTACCTTGGTCGATGTCGAGTAGATCGGCTGTCTCCTCGTTCAAAATCGCCATGATTTCCTCCACCTAGGCTTCCATATCTCGCTTCTCTAGTTCCTCGAGAGTCATATTTCTTACCTTGGGCTCCCCGCAATTGATGTAGCTGGCTGAGATTGATTTAACCCTCTCCTTAGGACCCGTATGCCTTTCAGTTTTATTAAAAGAATACTCAATTACCTCATCGGTGATGTTGAAAGTGAGCACTCCCTTCCTTACGCTTATGTTGGCATCCACCGTCGCTAAGAAGGGCCTTCCTAAGATGATTGGACAAGCAGGGTCCTCTTCCATATCAATAACTAAGAAATCAGCTGGGACAAAGAACTTACCTACCTGTACTGGCACATCGTCCACCATACCTGTTGGGATGAAAACTATGTTGTTTGCCATATAGAGTTTCGCATCCACAGGCTCCAAAGCACCTATCTTAATCTTGGACCATATTGACAAAGGCATTATACTCACACTAGCTCCCAAGTCACATAAAGCATTGAATTTATATTGACCAAACCCAATAGTTATAGAAAACTTACCTGGATCTGGCCTTTTCTCTGTAACGTCCATCTTGCTGCATTCCTCTGCGATGTCAGCCATCAATCGCTTCTTGCTGAGGATTTCTATGAGGAACTTGACATAGGATGGCATCTCATGAAGAGCTTATGTGAAGGGAATTGTAACGTTGAGCCTCTGAAGCATCTTCACGAATCGCTGAAACTTCTTTTCCGCCAGATCCTTCAAAGATTTTGTCGGGAATGACAACGTTTTCTTCATCGGAGGTGCAGAAGTCTGGTCAGCGTCGAGTTGAGGGTGGTCGACATCGACTGGGGAATCCTCAACATTGACTACAATAGTCGATTGTTGGGCAGGTGCAACGTTCTGGTCGACGTCGATTAGGGTCTCCTCGACGTCGAGTAGGTTCTTGTCGACGTCGACTAGTTTAATCGACGTCGAGTAGTCCTGTGCAGCTTCTTCCTCCGTGTTTTGCTCGGGCGTTTGCATCTGACGCCCACTCCTTAGATTTGTAGCAGCTACCTGTCTTGTAGATTTATTCTTCGTATTTGGTTCAGAGGATCCATGAAGCGTACCTGATTGGTTGAGGATTGATGAAGCTAATTGAACCATCTGGGTCTCCATAGATTTCCGCCAGATATCAATTTCCCCAAGTCTAGAGTTGATGCCGTGCAGCTGAGTGTGGATGGAATTGATAGATTGTTTGCTGTTTGAGTGATTCCTCAGCATCTCCTCAAGAATAGGTTGAAGGTCATCTTTCTTACCTTCTTTTTCAGGGTGACCAGGAGTTCTGTAGGGTGGGGGATCTCTTGGATACTAGGGCTAGTGATAATAGCTCCAGTTTTGTTGTTGATGTTGCCCTGAGTAGTTTCCCCCCGCATACCTCGCCTCTTCGTGGGTTTCAGCTATGAGTATTTGGTCGCCATGTGGGAACGCAGTAGTGTTGTGCCTCACAGATCCACATTCCAAACAAGGTTTATGTTTAGAAAGGAATTTAACTTGTTTGGTGAGACGACGTACCTGATCATTATGGAACTGGTCCCGGACGTCTGGATCAATCTCCTTAGGTGGCACATATAGAGGCATAGATGGGGCAGACCTTTCATACATTTCGTCTGAGGCCGTAGAAGTCTCATAAGTGTTGTCATAGTTGGCCAGCGTTTCAAAATTTTCCCAAGCACGCCGTGGGGTGTACTCCAGATACCTGTAGGTTGTGTAGTTGTTGATCCGCTCCTTGGTTGGGGCAACCAGGCAGTTGAAGATGATCTCCTGGATCACGTAGGGTTGTTGTCCATGCGTAGAACAGGATTTCAGAAGCCTTTGTAGCGTTCCCAGACCTGTACTTATGTCTCCCCTGGCTTCTGTCTGAAAGTCGTGATCTGTTGTCTGAGCGTAGCTGTTTTGGCAGGAGGGACGAACTTGTTAAGAAACAAGTCTTGCAGTTCATTCCATGAGCGAATAGATCGTGCAGGCAAACCCTCAAGCCACTGCGATGCTACTCCTGTAAGGGACCAACAAAAAGCCTTTAGTTTTAGATATTCTAGATTATCATTATCTGCAATAGCTTCACATAAATCTAGAAAAGTTGTAACATGCTCTAAAGGGCATTCATTGGGCTTTCCCCTAAATTGATTCCTCCTAATTTCAGTAATAAAAGAAGGACGAATTTCATAATTAACAAGGGGAAGAACGATCAGTGATTCTCGAACTTCCAAAGTAGGATGCAGATACTCCTTTGTGTTTGCAAGGACATGCTGAATATGCTCTTCATGTTCCCTTCTGGCGTTGACTTCTTGATCTACCCTTGCTTCCCACCTCTGCTGATTCTGTGTATATTCCGCCTCTCGTCGGGCGTATTCTGCTTCTCTGGTGGTGAATTCCTCAATCTGTCTGCGGAGTTGCTCAAGCTCCCGTGCTGGTGTGAGCGGGACCGCATTCTCGTTGTTATTGTTGGTTTGCGAAATCCTCCTTAGCCTTTGTCGAAGATGGAAGAATCGCTCAGGTTCGAGAATTGGGTCGATAGGTGTGCCATCAGTTCTTCGCATACACCTGAAAAAAAAAACAAAAAGAAAGAGTAAAAAGGAACTAAAAAGGGCGCGATTGATTGCTTCTCCGGCAACGGCGCCAAAATTTGTTAGGAGGGAAATCAAGTATGCAAATATAAAGCTATATAAATCTCAAATCGACTTCCTGAACCACGCAAATAAAATAACAAGACTTTCTCGCGTTATAGTGGAAGGGAATCAGGATCGTATCCACGAGGAAGCATGTCAGCGCTCGCCTTTTTAGTCCCAGAATCCTCTCGAATTCGACCAGCAGGCTTCTCGATGTCGAGTAGTGGTACTCGATCTCGACTAAACCTGTCGACAGAACCTGCAAAACCGTGCAACAGAAGCGAAAAAAAGCAAGTCGAGTAGAACATAGTACTCGACGTCGACCAGACTATTCGACGTCGAGTAGATTTCAGTCGAAATCGAGTAGTGTAGAGTGTAAACACGCAACCTTTTGCAAGACAGAAATAAAACAGAAGCAACACGAAATTGTGGGAAATTCAATAAACTAAAAGACTTCTAAAATTGGGGTTTCAACGCCACAACGATAACCATATAAGAATCATGCCGAAGGTATAAAAGATCATGCTTTTTCATCAAATAACTGTCGTTATTAACAAGTAGGAAGATAGAGACTTTCGCATTAACCCTAATTGTTACTAACCCTTTTCCCATAATTAATCCAAGTTGTATTAAGATCACTTTCGATTCAATAACACAAACAAGGATCACCTTCAACTATCGCAAAAGAATCATGTTCATAGGGATAGAAGACAAAATCGCATTAAAAGATTGTACCTTTATCACATTACCTTACATGGCTACCGTCGGGCTCACTCCGACCCTAGAAGTTGGGTGATTACTCGCTCTTAATCATAGAGACAATCATCAATAACATAGAAGAACTAACTTGCATTGAATAAAATAAAAACATACAACCGAGTAAAGCCAAATCCGCTCTCGCCTCTTACAACTTCACTCGGCTCCAAGCTCTCTAAACTATCTCTCTAACTCGCTATAAGTTGGTAAAACACAATTGCTTGTGGCTTGGATGATTCATAAAATCAGCCCCTAAAGCCTTATTTATAGTGTTCAAGTCCTTGCTAATCAAGGAGAGAACAACTCTATCTCTATCTATATCTATCTATCTAAAACTTTAAGATAAAACTTGGAAATAAAACAAATAAATTTCTAAAGGAAAGTAAGACTAAAGTGGATAAATCTTCCTTCTCTTGATAGATCTTCATGTCTCTTTGATAGAATCCCACATATCTTGGCTTGCAAGCAACCCACAAGGCTCAGACTCCACTCGAATTCGACCCGGTTAGGCCCAGATGAGTACTCAACGTCGACTAAAAGTACTCGACGTCGAGTAACTTTCTTCTCCTCGGATTGCACTCGAGCTCGGGTGAAATTCTGGTGCTCGGTAGGTACTCGACATCGAGTAGACTCCTCGATGTCAAGTAGTTCTTGCGCTCTCGAGTGACTTTGCTCTGCTCTCGTGCTCGACTGGGAAATTTCGACCAAAGTGGTCGACGTCGACTAGTCCCGTCAGCTTTCAGCATTCTACTCCGTTCTTGAAACGCACTTTCCCGAGTCCTCATTTATTCGATTGACGCATATGAATATGCGTTGGAAATCTCTTTTCGAGGGCTACAACTTTCATGAAGACAACAGAACTTGATTCAGAATGATGAATGGCAAAAAGTGGGCTTTCCTCCAGCTGCACCATCCTTAGCTTCTTCATGACTTTCCTTTAAGCTCCAAAGTGCATCCGATTTCTGCGAAATTAAAAAGAAACTAGTGTAGACTCCATAATTTGGCAAATAAGAATAAACTACATAGATTCTGTATAATTCTAACCCAATGATATCAAATATATGCAGAAATCGATATAAAAGTCAATATAAAACATGACAATTTAGGCGCACAACAGGAAATAAGACATAATCCTTTAAATGTGAATGATATTTTTGTGATTTTCAATTATTTCTCATTTTTTATGCAATAAGACACAATAAATAAATATGAGATTGGTGCGGGACGAACGTCGTTGGCACTTTCGCCCTTTGCCAAATAGTAATAATATATCCAAACTTAAACACACAACCAATAGATTAGGCAACCAATCACTTGATAAACCAAATAACTACTTGTGTAGCGATGAAGTCTGGGGTCGAACCCACAGGGAGAAGCGATTTCCCATTCAATAACTCTAAGGAAAGACTCTTATAGCAAAGCAATCATTCGTAACAAATAGAAAATATGTAAAAGTAACCAGATTTAATATCACAAAGCAAATTGATATCAAAGTATAATTAACATTTCACCTGCAATTCTCTGACAATGTTTGAAATTCATGGTCCTCAGATTGATCTATTAATTATTCATATTCCTAGGCCTACTTGACTAAAGTTGAGAGATCCGTAGAGATTCACTCATCTTATTCAATATCACTAAAGAATAGCATTAAGAACTCAAGTAATCAAGAGCAATTGACACATTGACTCTACACAATTAAGACTAATAGGTGCATACCGAACTCAACCCTAATCGAATATCCTCAACATAGATCAATTGAAATCATCCACTACAAAGACAAAGAGACATCACTATCATCAATATCTTTGTTTGCTATCAAGAAAACAACAACGAATTCATAGCTAATATGCAATTCCTAACATGTTGGTCAGGCATAGAAAGGAACAAAAATATAAATTCTCTCTCTCTCTCTCTAATTGTGTTCATTAATACCTTTGTTTGCTATCAGAACATGAATAATCAAATAGAATCAAATCCTCATAATCCAAACAACCATGTCTTCGAATCACAGGCGAAACTATGAGTTTAGCAACTCATAGGCCAATTCTCTCTCTCTCTCTCTCTAATTGTATTCATCGTCTCACAATAATCAACCACATGATACGTGAATAAAACCGACGTTCCTCAATTTCCTTCAATAAATTCCAATGTCGTGCCTCCTTGCTCCTCTCTAGCTCCTACTTAGCCTCCATATGCTCCAAAACATGCTTCTTAAGCTCTTCCCAATGTCCATCCAAGGTCGGAATGTAATTCTGCAGAATAAACACTAAAACGCATAGATTCCGCACTCGAATACTTCACAAGTCATAAACGGAACTAGACTCAAATCAAAGCAAAACCACTACCTAATTACAATAAGAAACACCTATAATGCCTATATGAAATATGCATTATCAAATCCCCCCACACTTAACTCTTGATTGTCCTCAAGCGACCATAAGGCAAAACATCATCTACGCATCCCACATGAAATCTTTCATAACTTTACTCATCAAAAGCAACATCATCAATAGTGAAAATATAACCAAACATATAAACGTCATAACATGTATATATGGGATCAAGTTGCTTGCATGCTTAAAAATCAACCTTACCAAGGATAAAATGTGTATCTCTCACTCTCATGTGTTTAGGCTTTAAGCACACACTCACCTCAATTCCATATACAAGCATCAACTCAAATATTGACATTTATATCACAAAATCTCCACTGGATACGTCAATGCAAAAATAAGGACATCAAGAGGACTTTCGCTCAATGGAAACTTTCATAGAAGATTCCATTCGGAGGGGTTGTAATGGAGCTTGGTAGAAACATAAGGGCAAGTATTGTATTTGGTCATGTGGTGCAATAAATTCCGGGAAAACAAGATTCCAAAACTCCCAACATAACACAAACCAACTCAATAAATCAAGCTCACAAATGCACAACATCTCTCAATATCATCAAAATAACTCCAAAGATCATCTCTCATCAAATCCTATCTCAAATCTCATCATCTTACATATCATGCAATCTCAACACCTAACCAATATATCTCATAACCAACATAAATCCAATTCTTCCTCATTATGCAAAAATAAAATAAATGGCTCTTTTATTCTTTTTTTTCCTTTTTCCTTTTTTTCGGATTTTTTTTAACTTACTTTTACCCCTAGGTGAATTTTATCCTCCCTAGGTCCAAGATTTTTATTTCTTTTTCTTGGGCCAAAATACATGAAAAATCAAATGCATAAGAATGAGGGACTAAATAAGCATATAACATTACATCTTCTCAAAACCATAAACCATAACATCACACTTTAGCTTCATTCTCATCAATCTCCAAACTAGATTCCATAACCCACTCAAAATCTCAATTCCCCAGGAATAAGGGTAAGGCTCATCATAGGCTAGGAATAATAATTTTGTGGAGCTATCAATAAAAAGGCTAAAGGCTCAAATTGGCTTCAAAGCAAGATATAACATAAGGTAAGCATGGATAAATGTTGAAAACCGAGATTCAAAGGTAAATGAAAATGATTTGAGCGGAAGCGAGTGATACAGAACGAGATACTCAAACAAACATGCAAGAACGAACACCAAAGTTTTACGAGGTTCGGCAAAAATTGCCTACGTCCTCGGGGCCTCAAGAATCGGTCGAATCCACTAAGTAATCGTTCAATAGAGGGTACAATCAAGCAATGCAAAGATAAACCCTAGATCTAGCATGTATGAATGTCATAGATATCGAGAGAGAAAGACCTCCCTGTGTGGGATAACCGGAAATCGAAGAACTCTTCGATTCTCCTAAACCCTAGATCTCCAGACGCGGAGGAAGCAACCACCCAAGCCGGGAGTCAAGCTGTGCCACCACCAAGAGATCGTCGATACCAACCACCACCTTCATCTTCACAATCGTCGGGAAGAACTCGGAGATTGGAAACCCAAACCCTAGAAACCCTTTGAGATCGTATGTGAGAAGACGGAGGAGAGATAGAGCATATCTGATCCTCCAAGGAGCTTAAGAGAGCTTATATAGCTAGGTCAACATATCTCAAGTGAAGCCAAGGCCAAAATGCAGCGCTTCAACTCAAACTGAAATAGGCTACGAAAGCAAGCTCCAGCTTCGGGAGATTAGGCTCGGTATGGGCCAAAGCCCACACACAGGTATCTCTTCTAACTTAGTCATATATCATACATATTATACATATATAACATATATAAGTTATACACTATACCCCACTATTGTCCATTAGACTCGTTACAGGATCAAGTCGATAACTCGACTCAATTCGACTCAGTCGAGTCTAACTACAACCGTGCATCGATGTATACCTTATATATTATATATGTTATATGTATACTCATCATACATACATACATGATACAAGCACATAACAATATTACATGCAACATATATGAAAACAAGACATAGGGAAATAAACACATAGCATTACAACAAATCACCCTCTATTTTTCTAAGTCTTACTCCAGACAGACCATGACCTAGCAAAGTGGATTCCAAGCCAGTCCGTCATCAGCCCAGTCATGCAAAGATCACCCATGGACATCCTCCAAGTGGAGGAAGTTCCTGCAGAACACAAATTTATATATCATAAGGAACAATTTTAGTGCCAAAATCTACAGGATTAAGTTTACCATCAATCTTCTTAACATGTATGACATTATCTTCCACTTTCTCACGAATAAAAGTGTATCTAACATCAGTATGTTTAGTACGCTCATGGTACATGGGGTCCCTGCAGAGATAGAGTGCACTTTGACTGTCAATGTGTAAGACAGTGGTGTAGTGCTTCCTCTCTATCTCCTTAAGGATACCTTGCAGCCAGATAGCCTCCCTGCAGGCCTCTGTAGCTGCTATATACTCAGCTTCAGTGGATGAGAGAGCAACAATGGGTTGTTGCTGGGATTTCCAGGAAACACATTTGCCTTCCCATGTAAAAACATAGGAGGTAATGGATTTCCTGGTATCCTTATTTGAAGCATAATCAGTATCCACAAAGCCATGTAAGTCATAAGAGGAGGAGTGTTGAACATATAATAAAGACAGATTAGCAGTTCCAAGCAAGTATCTTAAAAGATATTTCATAGACACCTAGTGCTTCTCAACTGGTTCAGACATGAACCTACTGAGAGTGCTTATAGCAAATGCAAGATCAGGACGAGTACAAATCATAGAGTACATCACTGAACCTACATCAGCATCATAAGGGATGGATTTCATAATTTTAAGCTCAGCAACAGACAACTTTCCTTTTATTTTAGTGATATCAAGATGAGCACCTAAAGGAATATTGTCAATCTTATCACCAGAAATATGAAACCTCTCAAGAACCTTATGCACATAATCACACTGATGCAACCATAGTCTTTTATGCTTCCTATCTCTTATAATAGACATGCCTAAAATCTTTTTAGCAATGCCTAAATCTTTCATGTCAAAATGCTTTTGTAAATTCTTTTTAATATCATGAATAACATCAACATATTTAGAAATCAGCAAGATGTCATCCACATATAAAAGCACATAAAGCACATGACTTTTATTGACACCCTTAAAGTACAAACAGGTATCAAACTTGCTTCTTTTAAACCCTAGACTGAATCTCATGCACTTGTCAAATTTAATATTCCATTGTCTAGGTGATTGTTTTAAACCATAGATGGATTTATTTAACAAGCAAGCATGATTAGGATGCACAGAATCAATGAAGCCCTTAGGTTGTTTCATGTAAATTGTCTCATCCAAGTCACCATGAAGAAAAGTTGTCTTAACATCCATTTGTTCCAATTCAAAATCATAAACAACAGTCATGGCAAGCAACAATCTCAACGTCTTATATTTCACAACAAGAGCAAATATCTCATTGTAATCCTCACCCTCTCTTTGGGTAAAACCTTTAGCAACCAACCTAGCTTTATACCTAGGGGGTCAGACTTAGAAATGCCCTCCTTAAGTTTATAGATCCATTTACAATCAATCAATCTAGCATTCAAAGGTTTAGGCACCAAAGTCCAGGTTTTATTCACCCTCATAAATTCTATCTCATCATTCATAGCATGTTTCCATTTAGCAGAGTGAACACATCTCATAGCTTGTTCATAAGTTTCAGGAGTAAATATCTTCACAACATCATAAACCAAGCATGCAAACTCAACAATGTTATTAATGAACCTTTTATTTAGTATAACAGTCCCAGGACTCCTATCCTTAGTCAACTGCCAATTAGTTAAGTCATGCCCTTCAGTGGCTGAAGAACTAAAGGAACTAGAACTAGACACAGGCACAGAATCAACAACATCATCCTCATTCACAGAAATAAGAGATGTAGAAGAGGAATTAGGTTCATTATTTACTCCCCCACCCAATTGGTGAGGTTGCAAATCATCAAGTTGCATAGCATCAGAAACAGTAACATCAGAAGTAGACAGAGATGAATCATGAGTAGAGAGAGTAGAGGAAGAAAAGGGAGAGAAACTACTGTCAAACTCATCATCTGAATCAATGTCATTGTGCTTAGGCACAAAGAACTGATCATCTTGTACCTGTAAGTTAGTGTCAGTCACAACAGTAGAGGCTTTCTTAAAATGGAACTCATGCTCATTTATAAACACATTTCTACTAACAATTGTTTTATAGACACCAGGTTGGGCAAGAAGAAACTTATACCCCTTAACCCCTTCAAGATAACCCAATAACACACATTTTTGGGATCTAGGATCAAGTTTACCTTGGTTTACATATGAAAATATAGTGCAACCAAAAGGTTTAATGTGATCTAAGTTTGGCTTTCTTTTAGTCCACAACTCATAGGAGGTTTTAAAATCAATCACAAAAGAAGGTGTTCTATTTATCAAATAAGCAGCAGTAACCACCGCCTCACCCCACAAGCAATGTTTCAAACCAGAAGATATAAGCATGCATCTAGCTTTTTCAAGGAGAGTCTTGTTCATCCTCTCAGCAGTACCATTTTGCTGGGGAGTTTTAGGTATGGTTAAGTGTCTCTTAATACCATTAGACTTGCAGTACTCATTGAACAAAGAATTACAAAACTCAAGACCATTATCAGTTTTTAAGCATTTAACAGTCAAGCCAGTTTCATTTTCAACTCCAACTTTCCAAGTTTTAAAGGTTCAAAAGCCTCATCTTTAGTTTTAAGCAAGTAGACCAAAACCTTCCTACTATAATGATCAATAAGGGACATAAAATATCTCTTTTGACCTACAGTGGGAACTTGGGAAGGGCCCCACAAATCAGAATGTATATATATTCAAGAGGTGCAGCAGCAACATAAGATGAATGCTTAAAACCTTTTCTAGCATGCTTCCCTAAGATGCAATTCTCACAGAGATCAATCATGCATGGTTTGGAGTTGATAATGCCAGTTTTATAGAGGTGTTCTAAGCCTTTATTGCCTATGTGTCCCAATCTATTATGCCACAACATAGTATCATGCAGAGACATAGTATGCACAGAAGCAGTAAAGGTAGAGGCAGGATAATTCACAACATGAGTAGCCAACACTTCATAAAGACCTTTCTTTCTTAAGAATTTAATGACAGGCTTCCCATTTTTAGAAACAATCCTAACACCATTAGAACTAGACATGTCATAGTGTAATTCTTCAAAAGCACTTTCAGATAGCAAGTTTCTCCTCAAATCAGGAACCCATTTAACATCCTTAATAATTCTAATCACATCATCAAACATTTTCAAAGCAACAGATCCCACACCTTTAATTTTAAGCACAGAGTGATCACCAAGCATGACAGTACCAACATCAAAGCATTTAAGGTCAAAAAACCAAGACTTATGAAAGGTAGCATGCACGGTACACCCATAATCCAAAATCCAAGTAGTAGAATGAGTGTCACTTAATAATGCAAGAACTTAATGAGTAACATAAGGATGGGATTCACAAACAGTAGACACATTTGGGTTCTTGCCAGCTTTAATATCTCTTTTCTTCTTAAAACAATGCTTCTCTAAGTGACCAGTTTTATTGCAGTAAGTACACAAAAGATGAGATTTATCAGGTTTTTCAGTACTGGACTTATCAGAGGACACAAAATCTGATTTATTATCTTTATTTTCCTGTTGCTTATTTTTCTTATTGCCTTTGAACTTAGACTTCACCATAAGAACCTCATCCTTATTCTCAGGTTTAGAATCAGCCTTATGACCATTCACAGTTTTAAACACCTTTAAATTTTCATTTTTCTGTATGATGGACTCAATAAGCTCATTTTTAGTCAATTTAGTAGTACCATACTGAACAACATCAACAAAGGTAGTAAATTGAGCAGGCAAAGAATTAAGCAACAAAACACACAACTGAATCTCATCAACCTTATCACCACATCTCTCTAAATCTTGAGTAATAGACAAAAATCTATCCAAGTTATCAGCAAGAGAGCAAGCAGTAGACATTTTGAAATTGAAGAACTTGTTAAACTGATTCCAACATATCCCAGAGCTTGTCAGCTGTCTTGCAAGTCAAAACTTGCCTAGCCACCTCATCGGATAGTCTCAACATAATCTCACTGTGTGCCAGTCTATCAAGATGTTTGATATCTTTCTTTTTATCTTCTTCATAATCTCCAGTAATAGCCTCATAGCAATTTTCTTTGATCAATATGGCCTTCCTTTTCACCTGCCACATTGCAAAGTCAGTGGTGCCATTGAGAGGTTTAAGACGATATGATTCACCCATGTTTGAAGCTAAGAACTTAAAGAAATCAAGGAAACTTAGCAAAACAGACAGTAAATCACACCAAGCGATTCAAGACAATCTTGAATCTTTAGCAGAGCACAGAAACAAACACACACAAGCCTAAATCTAACAAACAAGGCATGGTATGTCACGTAAGGAGGGTTCAGCACCAGCGATGTTGCCTTTTAGGTCTGTCCGAGGCCTTACGTCCGGTCTCTATCCCTAGAAATTAAGAATGAGCCAGGAAATCGAGAGCGGGACACTCAAGCTCTGATACCACTTGTTGAAAACCGAGATTCGAAAGTAAACGAAAACGATTTGAGCGGAAGCGAGTGATACAGAATGAGATACTCAAACAAACATGCAAGAACGAACACTTATGTTTTACGAGGTTCGGCAAAAATTGCCTACGTCCTCGGGGCCTCAAGAATCGGCCGAATCCACTAAGTAATCGTTCAATAGAGGGTACAATCAAGCAATGCAAAGATAAACCCTAGATCTAGCATGTATGAATGTCAGAGATATCGAGAGAGAAAGATCCCCCTGTGTGGGATAATCGGAGATCGAAGAAATCTTCGATTCTCCTAAACCCTAGATCTCTAGACGCGGAGGAGGCAGCCACCCAATCCGGGAGTCAAGCTGCGACACCTCCAAGAGATCGCCGAGACCAACCACCACCTTCGTCTTCACAATCGCTGGGAAGAACTCGGAGATTGGAAACCCAAAACCTAGAAACCCTTTGAGATCGTATGTGAGGAGACGAAGGAGAGAGAGAGCAGATCTGATCCTCCAAGGAGCTTAAGAGAGCTTATATAGCTAGGTCAACATATCTCAAGTGAAGCCAAGGCCAAAACGAAGCGCTTCAACTCAAACCGAAATAGGCTACCAAAGCAAGCTCCAACTTCTAGAGATTGGGCTCGGTATGGGCCAAAGCCCACACCTAGGTATCTCTTCTAACTTAGTCATATATCATACATATTATACATATATAACATATATAAGTTATACACTATACCCCACTATTGTCCATTAGACTCGTTAGAGGATCAAGTCGATAACTCAACTCAATTCGACTCAGTCGAGTCTAACTACAACCGTGCATCCATGTATACCTTATATATTATATATGTTATATGTATACTCATCATACATACATACATGATACAAGCACATAACAATATTACATGCAACATATATGAAAGCAAGACATAGGGAAATAAACACATAGCATTACAACAGATAAATATGTCGCTAAAAGGTTGCCTCTATCATTTGAACTTATTAAGCAATGAACATGTATATAATCGGCCTTGAAAATAAATAACCATGGCAATATTCAATGATAAATGCATAGGAAGAGTAAATCACACAAGAAAAGCAAAAGGAATAAAGATGTATCCTTTATAAGGCCAAAAATATCTCACATGGACAAATTTTTGTTGAATTTCAAGCACACTCTCAAACTTAGATCATACATTCTCAATTATATATACTCAATCATATTTCACATAAAAACCAATTTTCAGGATAAGATCAAATCATTCCAGAATTCTATGGGATTTATAAGATCATGCCAAGACAAACTCAAATTAGACGGAAATCTTTGATAACACAATATGCAAAACAAAAAAACAAGACTCGCTTTTTTTTCATTTTTTTCGACATTTTTCAATTTTTTTTTTCATTTTTGACATTTTCTATAACATAAAATAAGTAACATAATTGAAATAACAAAGAATCAAAAACAGAAATTCAAACATGGACTAACCTAACTAATTCACTTCATTCTCCCCCCCCCCCCCCCCCCAATTACATGTTGCATTGTCCTCAATGCATAGAAACACAAAAAGGAACAATGAAAAATATAAAAATAAAGGGTTTGAAAGAAGCAAATGACTGACCAATTACTGTGAAGGCGGGGTCTGGGGTCTAGACCGCTGATTGATCAAATCCAACAATAAGAAACAAGTCTCATGTAATTGATCGATCTTCCCAACCAAAATCGCATGGGACTTTGTTAGCTTCATAACCTCATCTGCCTGCCGCTTCTCAAATTCAGTAAATTTCTTCTCCAGGCAGGCAATGCGTGAGGCATCTGAAACCGCAGGCGGCGTCATCTCAATCTGCATATCTTCAACATCGCTCGCTGGGGTCACAAGGTCATCAGGTTTCCGCAAATGAGTATCAACAGGGACATGGCTTCGGTGGAAATCTAATAATTTCAACCCCACAGGTAAAATAGTAGGCAGATACTGATGATAAGACTGCTAAGGTCCAGATAACCACTGCAATCTCTCAATAGCATATGGAAACTACATCTTTTCTAACATCCGTGCAGACACAAGAGCATCTATGTCCCACGTATACGAGTGACTCACATGCTGCAGTGAACTAACATCAACACCATAAAATATTGCCAGAAGTGTGATCATGCCTCCAAAAGGGGTGACAAGAGGATAATTCTCGCTACGCTAGCCACGAACCCTCTCACACATCTTCAAAAATAAGAGTACCTAATCCGGTACTATGGTAGACTCGAGAATCGGGCAGTATATAAAATCAATCAAACCGGGATCAACAATAGTAGTGCTCTCAGAATCATAGAAAGTAGAACCCAAAACTGGCAGACAAAGACGAAGAGCAGGATGGGTAACCATGTCATCAAGTCTGAAGTCCTTGAAGTTCTCAGGCGTCCCCGTCAAATTCATCCAAATCTCTGCTGAATCAAGAACACACATGGCATTATTCCACTTTCTAGAGCATCTCTTCGTAACACAAAAGGCAACTTCCATCGCAGCATATGAGGAATTACAGGTTCTTCCTTGCAATCAAAACCGAACATCCTTGGACGATATTACCTCCAAAGTAGTAAGGAACTCCTTAACCAAGCAAGGTTAGGTAGGAGCCCTTCTGCCAATAAAATCACGCAGCCCTCCATGTGCCATCAAAGCGATCACCGAATCAAACAGACCGAACCGTCTCAATGTGATCTCGTCAAAGAACATCGTGGACGTGTAGGCACGCTATCCAAGTGCATTCCAGCATAGCACATCCATATTATCGAAATAAGTCGGCACATCTTTCCTGATAGGAGCAGAAGACATGATGCAACTCGAGGAAAAACCGAAGAAAAACCACAAAAACGACCAAAAGACGGGCTTGATGTAGCGGCGGCGGGCGCCGTGTAAGGGGTAGCGGGCGCTGTGTACGCAGAACCATGAATCCGAGTGAAAACGTTGGAAAACCGACGTCCACTCCTCCAAACTCGAACTTTTCACGAACAACTTGGTTTCAAAGGGTTCTTTGGTGATAGGTAGGAGAATGAAATGGGGAAAATATTGAACTTTTTGGATGTAGGGTAATGGCGGAAAGTCTTTTGGTGGATAGAATCGATTGAAACACAAGGCTTTAGGTAGTTGGAATGGATTCTAGTAGGCTTTTGGGATTTTTGTAGATTCCTTGAGCAAGCTTGATTGATTCCAAATAGGGAGTAGCAATATATGGTGAGTTGGAAGGAATATCTATCACAAAGAAAAAGGGAAAATATTAGAACTAGATAAAATAGAAATAGAAAAGATAAAAAATTCTAATCCTAGGAAATAAGGAAACTAATCCTAAAAAGAAAAATCTAATCCTAAAATAAAAAGGAAATAAATAAAAGATAAAATAACTAACCTAAGATAGATAGAAAATAATCTAACATAAAATAGATAGAAAATAATCCAATCCTAGAACAAAATAAAAGAAAAATAATCTAATCATAAGAAATATAAAAGTAAACTAACCTAGAACGAAAAATAACCAAAAATAAAAAGATAAAAACTTCCCTTCCAAGTTTACCAAAATTCGGATTCGTCAGGTGGACAGGGGGCGGCGGGCGCCGTGGCTGGGGCGGCGGGCGCCATGTCCATAGAAAGTGACTCCGTTCTTCCAAATCAATCAAAAATTAATCCCAACATAGGTTTCACTTACCGTAACTTCCGAAATCCAGCGACATGATTGATCCTACTTTATTGAATTGAAAACTAAATGCAAAATAGAAATACTACCTAACTACCTTGGGTTGCCTCCCAAGAAGCGCCTTTGTTTCACGTCTTTGGCTCGACGTGATGCATCTCTTGATCAAGTTATTCAACCAAGATCCTACACACTTGTCCTTTTCAAAACAAGAGGGGGAACTTTAGGAACTTCTCTGACTTATCCATCAATTGCATCCATCGATTCCTTCTTGAAATGAGTTACTTCTGGAGGTTGTCATGCAATTGCAAATACCTCGACATTGTTAGGAATCGATTTCTGATAGGGAATATCAATAGAATCATTTGAATGAGACACATTGTCATGTGACTTAGACAAATTCTCAATTTTCCTCTCAGTGTCATCTTTCCCTAATCCAATTTCATCTTTGTTAAAAAACTCAAGATTCATAGATTCAGTTTCAACATAAGCATCTAACAAACCATTTGATTTATTCCTGTGATTAGTTTCATTAGAGTCAAGAACATCTACGGAATCGTTGGCAGAAGAAACAATAGGCTCAAATATAGAAAATTCAATGTCTCTACCAAAAAAACTCCATAGTTAGTGAACCTTCAAAACAATCAATCTTAGTCTTAGCCGTTCGCAAGAATGGCCTTCCCAAGATAATCGGGGTTTCAGGCGTACCTTTTTCCATGTCTAGAATGAAGAAATCAGCTGGAAATATCAAATCATTCACCTTAACCAAAACATGTTAACCAACTCCTCTAATCTTAATACCAGAACGATCAGCGAGTTGTATAGTAACACCAGTTTCAGACAATGAATTGAGACCCAAAAACATGTACATGTTATAAGACATAACATTGATTGAAGCACCTAGGTCTAACATAGCTTTGGTGAAGCTAGCATTACCTATTGCACATGGGATAGTAAACATACCTGGATCTCCGCACTTTTCAGGCAATCGTTTCTGAAGCAAAGCAGAAAATTTTTCACTCAAACTTACCTTTTCTTTCTTTTGCATCCTTTGCTTGCGTTTCATCGTGCATAGTTCTTTCAAGAATTTCGCATAGCGAGGCGCAGTTTTAATCAAATTGAAAAGTGGAATATTTACCTCACAATGAGCAAAGGTGTCATAAAGAATTTGTTCATCTTCCCACATACGATAAGATCTTAAGCCATGAGAAAAGGGTGGTGCAGGTCTTGAAACCTCATAAGACCACTCTTTAAAAGATTTCGTCGGGGATTGAACAACGTCAGAAGTCGGATCCGTCAATGGAGGAGGCGGTGCGCGTCGTGGTGAGGGGCGGCGGGCGCCGTCTATGCTGTGTGTCTCCAATTCCGTCTATTCCTCCTTATTTCCCAAATCATCTTCCTCTCTAGGCCTCTCTTCAACATTCCTAGTGGGTACATTCACTTGTTTACCTCCTCTAAGGATAATGGTGCTAACATTCTCCTTCGGATTCACTACCACCTAAGATGGAAACTTTCCCGAATCTTTCGCTTTTAATTCACCAATCTCCTTAGCCATCTAACTCAGCAACTTTTCTTGAACACTCATCTTGTCCAATAACAACCTCAATGTCTCATCTCTATCTTCTTGTTGTGTGTTTCTAGGACGATTCTCGAATTGTCCTCTCTGAAAATAAACTTGTTGCTGCTGGCCTCTTCCGTTGAATCCACTTTGGTAGATTGAATTGTAGCCCTGATTGTAGTTGTTACAAAAGTTACGGCGAGGTCCATAATCCATAGCATTCACTTCAGCGGTTCCCTCCTGAATCAAGGAACACTTATCATTCGGATGAGTTGGATCTCCACAAACACCACAACGTATAGGCTGATGGGGTTGATTCATTTGCATAGTCATCTTGTTCGCTATCTCCATAAGCCTATTGATATCATCCTTGTGTCCATCTCTCGAACTATCCAACTTATGAACTCCTCTAACTCCTTGGTGTCTCCCATATTGTTGCGATGCATTAGCCAACCCTTCAAAAACCTGCATTGCTTCCTGAGGTGTTTTATCCAAAATATCTCCTCCGCTAGTAGCATTGATGAAACGCCTGTCGGTGTCAAGTAAGCCTTCATAAAGAAACCGCACTAGATCATCCTTGGGTATACCGTGTTACGGAAAACTACCCTTAAGCTTCTTGAACCGCTCAACATACTCATAAAGACTCCCCGTATGTGATTGCTCAATACTGGACAGCTTCTTCTTAAGTTTGTTGAGGCGAGTCGCAGGAAAGTACTTTTGCAGAAAAGCTTTCTTCAATTGCACCCAAGTAGTAATGCTTTCTGGGGGTAGGTAGTAAATCCAATCGCTTGTAGAATCTTTCAAAGTAAAGGGGAACACTCTCACAAAGGTAGCAAGGTGCTTGTTTGGTTCCTCCCTAGGCAATCCATGAAAGTAGGGGAAAATAGAAGACCAATTCGACTTATACTCAAATCTTGAACCCTTAGGGAGATCAGGAAGACTAATTGCAAGTGGTTGAGCACTCAAATTAGGTTCCTTTAGGTTTATCAGGGTCCTTCTTGGCGGATCAACAACAGCGTCTTATGCCATCTCTTCGTCTGTCTCAAACACAAGCTTCCTCTTCAACCTAAGAGATCTTTCAACCTCAGTATCAAAAGACAAAGGCAATGAATTAGAAGATCTAGTTTGAACCATACAAAGACACAAAAGACTCAAAGTAAAGAGAAATTGAAAGAGATAAAGAAAAGCAAACTCCTTTCTTCTCCCCGGCAACGACGCCAAGAATTTGGTGCGGGACGAACGTCGTTGGCACTTTCGCCCTTTGCCAAATAGTAATAATATCCAAACATAAACACACAACCAATAGATTAGGCAACCAATCACTTGATAAACCAAATAACTACTAGTATAGTGATGAAGTCCGGTGTCAAACCCATAGGGAGAAGCGATTTCCTATTCAATAACTCTAAGCAAAGACGTACTCTTATAGCAAAGCAATGATTCGTAACGAATAGCAAATATGTAAAAGTAACCAGATTTAAGATCACAAGGCAAATTGATGTCAAAGTAGAAAGAACATTTCACCTGCAATTCTCTGACAATGGTTGGAATTCATGGTCCTCGGATTGATCTATTAATCATTCATATATCCTAGGTCTACTTGACTAAAGTTGAGAGATTCGTAGAGATTCATTCATCTTATTCAATATCACTAAAGAATAGTATTAAGAACTCAAGTAATGAAGACCAATTGGCACATTGACTCTACACAATTAAGACTAATAGGCGCATACCGAACTCAACCCAAATCGAATATCCTCAACAGAGATCAATTGAAATCATCCACTATAAAGACAAAGAGACATCACTATCGTCAGTACCTTTGTTTGCTATCAAGGAAGCAACAACGAATTCATAGCTAAGATGCAATTCCTAACATGTTGATCAAGTACAGAAAGGAACACAAATATAAATTAAGCACAGGATGATAACTAAGAACATGAATAATCAAATAGAATCAAATCCTCACAATCCAAACAACCATGTCTTCGAATCACAGGCGAAACTATGAGTTTAGCAACTCATAGGCCAATTCTCTCTCTCTCTCTCTCTCTCTCTCTCTCTCTCTCTAATTGTGTTCATCGTCTGACAATAATCAACCACACCGTACGTGAATAAAACAGAAAACACCCTAAATAGTCCTCCCAAAGGTCGGCAAAACCCTAGTAGGAAATAGGATAAAATAATATAAAATAATGTCTTTGGATCCAAAACCGCGTTTTTGGAAAACTGAGCCACGGCGGGCGCCATGCAAGGGGCGGCGGGTGTCGTCTCTGCAGTGACCGACGTTGCTCAATTTCCTTCAATAAATTCCAATGTCGTGCCTCCTTGCTCCTCTCTAGCTCCTCCTTAGCCTCCATATGCTCCAAAACATGCCTCTTAAGCTCTTCCCAAAGTCCATCTAAGGTCGAAATGTAATTCTGCATAATAAACACTAAAAACGCATAGATTCCGCACTCGAATACTTCACAAGTAATAAACGGAACTAGACTCAAATCAAAGCAAAACCACAACTAATTACAATAAGAAACACCTATAATACCTATATGAAATATGCATTATTAGAGATGCATGCTCTCAGATGCAAATATGATATATAAATACAAAGCAATGCAAGCACTCTCTCCTCTACGCTTAAAATCTTTATCGCCCTTAACTAAAGACAAGGAAATAAAATAAATAAATAAGAGAAAGGAAAAACTCACAATGCCTTAAATGTGGTGGAGATTGGTATAAGTGAAGGATTATGGCTTACAAATAGAACGATTGGACCGAAACAAAACATGACGAGAGGCTGACGATCAAGCTTTATCCTGCATGGTTAGTGCACAACACCAAAAATAAGACATACCAATTTATTATAAAAAAATATAAAATACAATAAAACTACCTACCTTACTTACATCGGGTTGCCTCCCGAGAAGCGTCCTTGGTTAAAGTCATAGATTCGATGTTGTAGTTTGTCTATTTAAGACCCAGCCACATATCGTCAATGGCCTCAACAACTTATCAAACTCTTCTTCTCACGTAGTAGACAAGCATGCACAACATACCAATAAGTTGAAACAGAATAATACAAAGTTTAGGAACCATTATATTTCAACTTATCATATGCCTAGGTTTACTCTTCGTTGAGGATATGCATGATCAATAATTCAGTTCCATTGACAGTTTGAAAATGTATGATTACCAAGGATCAACATATTCATCGAAATCATTGCCAAGGCAGAAGGTAACCATTACTTGCTGATAGCATGCATTTAGGTAGGCATAGTAGGTTGCATTTATCTTAGTTATGATGCATATCATGCTTGGTTTAAGTATAATTTGCATATTTGTTCTCTGTGTGGTTAGAGTTAGAATCTACATGCTTTTATTGATTATTTTAGATAACTGTGGATCCGATTATGAGACATGGGTTGATAACGCATTAGATGAGAAAGTCTAGTTTATCGAAGAAGCTTACATGAAGATCTCAAGAGGTCATGAGAAGAAAAAGCGAACCTAAACGAAGAACAGGTCTGCAGAAGTTGTCGCCGGACATGCTGAACTTGTTTTGCACTTTCTGGAAGCCTTGGTTGTCTAATTGACTATTATGACCACGCGTTGGAAAGCTCTTTCAGAGAACTACAACTTTCCTGTTGACTTAAAGAGCAAATTCGGGATAGATTTTCCGTGAAAGGCCGATGCATTGGACGCCGCATGTATGTCGCGGCCACAGCAGAGCAACAAGGCAGCGGGTTTGGAAGAAGTCGCGGCCGCGGCCGCAGCATTGGTCGTCAGCGCGTCATTTTGTTTACGAAAACCCTAGTTTTGGTTGTTTGGTTTTATGGCCAACTTAGACTTTTTATTAAAGGTCGAATGATGTTTAATTTTAGACACTTATATTCTATTCTTACGTTCATCAGACAATTTAGAGATTTGAGCGATGCCTTCCATGAAGAACTAAACTCATCTGTTCTGCCTACAATTTAACGCTTTATTTGGATTGATTGTGAGTTTCTAATTCTCGTTCCTTGTTTCCTATATTTGAATTCTTCAACTTCTTCGTGCTTGATTGTTTATTGATTTGTTCTATCTTGCCTAATCAACTAGTTAGATCAATTCAATTGCTAAGGTTTTGTAGATTTCTGATTGTGAACCTTAACGTAAGTAGCAAACTTGTCCCTTTAGGCCTGATTGAACAAATTGGATAAGTAGGAAGTTGGATGTGTTGTTAAATCCCTCTTTAGGGACTGCAAATACCTTGGCTAATCTCTGGACTTAACGCTATCAATTGGGTTAAATCCTTCTTTAGGGACTGTTCGATTGATAAGGGTTTCTAGGACTGATTGGACTAGTAACTATATTAGGTCGGGACAAGGGCATTCATAGGAAACTTAATAGGACGAGAAGAAGTTACAATGATCGCTTCAACCAAATAAAGTGGAAAATTGTAGGTAGAATTGCTTCTCATAATTGTCTAAACCAAAATCATTTACTCTTGCTTTCTTCAATCCGCTTTGATAAAAGGTGGAACTTTCACACTTAAAACCCCCTCAATTTGGTTACTTTAATTGACATCTAAATCACACTTGAGTCATAAATTTCCATGTGGATCGACCTCTTACTTATTGCTATACTAGTTATAGGTTTGAGTTTTCTTTGACAGATCAACGACAGGTTTTCCCTCCGTCACTTGCCCAAGAGCCTCAAGAGTTGGCTCTAGACCTAGCTTATCAATGAGCAAGCTATATGAACAACGTCTTTCTCCAAATTAGCATCAACATCCTAATCGAAGTCGTGAAGACGCACTTGAGATTCCACCTCAATCTCCAAGCCAATGTCCAAATCTCTCTTCCCAACACAAGCATCACAATCATGGCAAGAAGCGTTTTGATCATGGTGTTCATATTCAACACAACTCAATGCGTCAACATTGCCGCAATCCTGGTACTTCAGTTCTACGTCTTGGCTTTTTTTATCAACTTGAGGAGCGACCGTTCTTATTATTTGCATTTCGCTCAATTTATGACTTGTTTGGCATATTAGTTCCTCAAATTGCTTAATTTTCTTGGCCTGCTACTACACCACTTGTGTAAGGGCCTAAAGTGAATCCTACAAGGACATATCAGAGTCCTTTATTAGTTGTGATACAAAAGTGTATGATTCTTCTTAATAAAGATCTAAAGATTCAAGTTGATTTAAGAAGCTTAGTGAAGATCTAAAGAGGTCTTGAGAAGAAGAAGAGAGCCTAAATGAAGAACAAGCCAACATAAGTTATCGCATGACAATCTGAACCTGTTTCACACTTTCTTGAGGCCTCAATTGGCCGATTGACAATTATGAGTATGCGTTGGAAAACTCTTTCCGAGAGATACAACTTTTCTGTTGACATCGATCCAGCCCAAATTCGGAAGGAAAAATGGGACTATAGAGGGTTTTTCGCAACCGTGGCAACATGGTCGTGACCGCGACAATAGGAGGCCCGGAAGAGTTTTCCATGATCGTAGGTTAGGTCGGCGCATCAAGACGCATTTTAAACTCTATCCTAACTTAGTTAATCTATCATAAGTTAGTTTTTCTAACTTTTTAGTAGAGACACGGTTTGTTTTGTTTTGTTATTAAGGAGGTTTTCGCTAGGTTTTCAATAATCATATGCATTAATTAGGAGAATTTTACATAGAAACCTAAACTATTTTGTTTCGTCTGCAGACTGAAGTTTTAGTTTGAATAAAGTTGCGAGTTTCTGAATATTGTTCTTATTCCTACTTTGAATGTTTTGACTTCTTTGCGCTTAATTATTTGAATGTGTTTTATTCTCTCTGATTCGATCAACTATAATTAATTCTTTGGATGTGTTTTATTATAATTGGTCACTCCATATGTCAAGTTGATATGTATACGTGTCGGGTCAGTATGAGTAGCAAATTAAGAACAACATACTGCATCAACCCCATGTCGACCCTATATGCTCATACCGACCCTCATTCGGGCGATGAACTTATTTGAACTCCCCGTTGTCGGGGTCTACTTTTATATTTTATAAATTTCTCGGATCAGATTAAGGAGACGAATTTGTTGGTTGCTTAGAATACTACAGAGGCGAACTTATATACAAGGTTCGTCGCCTGAATACTATTGGAGCAACAAACTTATGAGGATATACTAGTCTACTGACTGGACTTCTATTTTTTTTCAATTCTTAGAGCACATTGGGGCAACGAACGTTCGCCGTCTCCTAAATCTAACCGTCCAACGCTGGAAGCCTGGAATGATAATGAGCGAGCTTGGAAACCCCTTGAGATCTAACAATGTTTCCAGGCAACAAACATTTATTTGGTTGCTAAGCGTAATCAGGCGACGAACACTGTTAGTACTGTCTACTGAATATATACTAAGGGATGACGTCGACGGGGCGACACTTTAGATGATGACAGTTCGTTTCTTGAAGTGTCCAGTGACAAGTGATCGGTCCGCTAGTTCACGCAAATTCGAAGAAGTTATCCTGGGTTTCAGCACTGCTGGTATTGAGTTCTTTAAGTCAAAAGGTATTATTCATCAATCGTCTTGTGCATATTCTCCTCAGCAAAACGGTGTGGTTGAAAGGAAACACAAACACCTATTGTAGACTGCACGAGCCTTGCTCTTTCAGTCATCTGTACCTATTAGATTCTGGGGAGATTGCTTATTAACTGCTACATACCTCATCAACCGATTCCCATCTAAGGTGTTGAACAATGTTTCCCCTTATGAAAGGTTGTATGGTGTCGCACCGTCTTATTCTCATCTGAGAGCTTTTGGTTGCTTGGTCTATGCATCTACATCTCCTGCTGGCAGAGTCAAATTTATGCCCAGAGCTTCCACATGTGTGTTTCTGGGAAACCCACCAGATAAGAAAGCTTATAAGTTGCTTTGTCTATCCACTAATCAGATTTTCATGTCTCGTGATGTGGTGTTTCATGAACACATTTTTCCCTTTCATAATTCCTCTTTGATTCCCAATTCTCATACATACAGGCCTGTTGCAGCTACTGATTTTAATTCAGAAAACCAGTCTATACAAATTCCAAATTCTCCCCCTGCTGCTATTAATCCTACATTACCACCACCAAGACGCTCTTCTAGACAGCATGTTCCTCCTGCATATCTTCAGGATTACCATTGTTCTTTTGTGTCTTCACTACCTAGTTTCTCCTTCAGTACTTTGTCCATTCCCTCTCAATAGCTCTTAGCCAATTTAGTTCCTCTTGTTGAGCCTTGTTGTTATGAGGATGATGTTGCTTATTCTGAATGGATAGAAGCTATGCAATTAGAGTTGGATGCATTGCATAAGAACAACACTTGGGACATTGTTGAGCTTCCTAAAGGCAAACGACCTATTAGTTCTAAATGGGTCTACAAACTAAAATTTAGAGCAGATGGAACTCTAGAAAGACATAAGGTGAGGTTGGTCATTAAAGGATGTACACAGAAGGCAGGGGTAGATTACCAGGAGACGTTTTCTCCCGTTGCAAAGATGACCACCATTCGTAGTCTGGTTGTTGTGGCAGTTAAGAAAGGATAGTCTTTATCACAACTTGACGTTAACAACGCTTTTTTACATGGTGATATTGATACAGAAGTTTTCATGAAAGTCCCTCTTGGCCTTCAGCACATCTATCCAGGCAAGGTATGTCGATTGAACAAGTCATTATATGGGTTAAAGCAAGCTTCTCGTCAATGGTACAACAAATTGTCTGATTCATTGATAGCTCAGGGATTTACTCAATCTCTGAACGATTATTCCTTGTTCTATAAAAAGGATGGAAGTTCAGTTGTGTTCTTGGTTGTCTATGTTGACGACATATTGGTTACTTGGAACAACTTATCAGAAATCGCTTGCCTTAAGCGCTCTCTTCATGAGCAATTCAGTATCAAAGATCTGGGCTCCTTGAATTATTTTCTAGGGATTGAATTCCTCTCTCACAATAATGGAATTCTCATGACTCAACGCAAGTTTCTTCATGATCTCCTCAAGGATTTTCCAAAGGATTCCAGTCGCAATACACTGAGCCCTCTCGATCCTGCTCTCAAATTGGGGCTTGTTTCTGGTGCTTCTCTTCAGGATCCTTCATAGTATCGTAAGGTGGTTGGTAAGTTAAATTTTCTTACCAACACTAGGCCTGATTTGTCCTTCACAGTACAGCATCTATGCCAATTTATGCAGTCTCCAACAGAGGTCCATTGGAAAGTTGTTCTTCATGTCTTACAGTACCTCCATTGCACTGCAGACCTGGGTATTCTTCTTGAAAATTCATCTGATTTTTGTTTGCAAGCTTCATGTGAGGCTGACTAGGCAACTTGTCCGGTTACAAGGCGATCTATTAGTGGTTACTATATCACCATCGGTAGCTCTCCAGTATCTTGGAAGTCTAAGAAGCAGGCCACTATCTCTCTTTCTTCAGCAGAGGCTGAATACAGATCGATGCGACGAGTCACCACAGAGCTTTCTTGGTTGAGCCGTCTATTTCATGAGCTTGAGGTTCCGGACATCACTCCAATTCCTCTCAAGTGTGACAGTCAATCAGCTATATACATTGCCAAGAATCCGGTATTTCACGAACGTACTAAACATATAGACATTGACTGTCACTATGTTCGAAGTCAATTGCTTGCTGGATTGATTAAGCTTCAACATGTTCCAACTCATTCCCATGTTCCAACTCATTCCCAGCTCGCAGACATCTTCACTAAACCTTTACAGGGTCCTTTGCACTCCTTTATCCTGCCCAAGTTGGGGTTGATCCCTTCCGAATCACTACCAACTTGAGGGGGGTGTTAGTATATACTCTTGTATTGTAAGTCGGGATGTAAACGTTACATATAAATAGGACCCTTGTACTCATCACTCAACACAATTCATAATACAGAAACATTTCATTCCTCTTTTCTCTTTCTCTCAAGCTTGTCTGAACATCAACAAAATCTCTATTTCAGGCGATGTCTTGGTTCCGTCACCTGAATGGTAAATTGGCGTAGTGTAGTGGAGATATGACTCATTGATTTGCGTTTTTATTTTGATACCAACTCATTAGTTTACTAAAACGAGATAATTATGACAATATAAAAAAAAAGATTATATAGTAACGTGTACACATACATATATAGATCTGTACACCCATGTATATACATTGTTCAGCCACGGAAAGTCGGAAACCATGTGGTCGTATCGTACCCTTGTGAAATACCCCTTAATTCAAATTTTTAAATACTGAATGAGTTCAACCCGCCCACACTTCAATTTCTCCCTAAAAAAATACATTAACTGTTGGGCTTTCCCGATCCATTATTATCTGGTCGAGATTGGGCATAATTATTAATTAGTTTCAAACGTATCTGCCCAATCCCATGTATATTATTAGTTTAACTAATCCAGGTCGGCCATTATTTGACCAGGAGAAACGATCCATTTTTTGAAGAAAATCAACATTTATTTTAAACATGACATAAAAGATTCAATATTTTAATATTTTGCAAAAAAAAAAAACTCATTATTTTCCAAACATTGTACATACATAACATACCACTTATTATTTATAAAAAATTTGCATCAATTCCCCCTTATATTTTTTGAAAAAAAAATACCACTTACTGTATTATTTATAAAAGATTCATTATTTTAATTTAGAGGCCAATTTTTTTTTTCAAAAAATTGGCCTATAAATTACAAAAAGAAAAAGAAAAATCATAAAACCATACTTTGGATAAAAAAATCTTCTTTATTCTAATTGAGTATTGGGAAAAAAAATCAACCCTTTATTTTTTACATTACTTTTTCTTTTTCAATAAAATTCTAATCAAGTATTGGGTTAGATTGATCAATTAGGATGGTTCATGGTGGGTCAATTCGATTCGATCCGACATTTTTAGGTCAGGTCAAACCCGAAGACCGAATATTAAAAGAAAACGATAGTTGTAATGTATTTCTTTCTTGTACAATGAACTATTGTGGCTAAATATTAAATTACAAAAAAATAAGTCCGAGTTTACGCATCGACTCGAAAAAAAAATATACTACCAAAATATTAAGCCACCATATGAGCAGCCGCATTTACAATTTTTAAAATTTAGTGAGTTATAGGTAAAATATTATTTTGGAAAATAATAGGTGTTAAATATTTTTTTGGAAAAAATAAAGAGCGTTTTTATTTTATTTTTTCAAAGTATGGAAATTGGAAACTAATATGTCTTTTGTATAATATTCACAACCCCATAATTTTGTTTTAAATTTTTTTGGAAGAAGGGTGATTTTGTGATAAAAAGTTTTGGAAATAATATGTGATTTTGTTAAATTTTAGAAATAAAGGTGGTTTTTTCAATTTTATCTTGAACTTAGTTAAATAATAGGTAATTTTGTTCATTGTTAAAAAGTAAAAGAGGTTTTGTGAAATAAGGGAAAATAATGGGCCGTTTTATTCATTTTAAAAAGTGAAAATATGAGTTTTGGGCATGAGGCGGACTTTTGTCAAAACTCAGGGGCACCATCCGGACAAAAAAAAACCTTGGGACACCAAGCGAAATTGCCAAAACCTCAGGGACACCAAACGGAATTTCCCTTTTTTTTTTAATGAATTTTTCACGATATAATCCTGAGGTAAATTTATAAGGTATACAAAAGTTTAGACTAAGTTATATGGAACATTTGAATTTAATGATATTTTCGCTTTGTGCCTCTCAAGGTTAACCCTTTTCCATTTAAATTGCTTTAAAAAATCACAATTTGAACAAAGAAAATCATTTTCAGATCCATATATAAAACCCTTGAAAGGAAATTGGGGATCAAGTGCAACCTAGATTGTTATACTGGTGAACACAAGTGAACAAACCATAGAACAACTAAATTTCGAGTTTCAATCTTCTTAAAAGTAGAAAAAACAACACTCCTTTATTGAAACTGTTAATATGCCTTGAATTGGGCTTATTATTTGTTTTGGGTTTAGACCCATTGTCTGAATAGGGTTTCATGAGATACTATATATACTCATAAACCAAACAATTTGTAACCTAGTTTCTTGTTTGCCTCCATAATAAAGATCCCTATTTCTCTGCCCGTGGACGTAGCTAACACACCGTTGCCGAACCACGTTAAATCTACGTATCTTTCTTCGTCTGTTATTGTTCTCGTTATAACAAACTGGTATCAGAGCCGGGTTCGGCGAGGTGGGCCGGTTGCACCAAAGATTGAGATTGACTCAACATCTGTATCGATGACGGGTTAGTCGAACCCGTTGCGTGGGGGTCTCAATTCCAACCGGGCTAGACTTGTGATGGATTCACAAGTGAGAGGGGGATTTGTTAGAACGCTTGTGAATCCCACATCGAAAGTGGGATGATTCTGAACCCAACATATAAGTGGATGGGCTACGCCACCTAACGCCAATTGGTTTTGGGATGGTGCCCCGGTCCGGCTTATATGTTGGGCTTTCTGGTCGGGCCCAACAAGACTACCCCCAACAAACTGGTATATTTGTTGGGACGCTTGTGAATCCCACATCGGAAGTGGGATGATTCTGAACCCAACATATAAGTGGATAGGCTACGCCACCTAACGCCAATTGGTTTTGGGATGGTGCCCCGATCCGGCTTATATGTTGGGCTTTCTGGTCGGGCCCAACAAGACTACCCCCAACAAACTGGTATCAGAGCCAGGTTGTGATTTCTGCCGAGAATGATGTCTGGATCTGTGGTGAAGATTGACAAGTTTACTAGAAGAAACTCTTTCAGTCTGTGGTAGATAAAGATGCGGGCTTTGTTGAAGCAACAAGGTTTATGGGCACCGTTAACCGCCGACAAGAAGGGGGCAGATACAACCACCGCTGAGTACAACCTTCTCGAGGAGAAGGCTCATTCGACGATCATGGTGTGTCTCGCAGACGATGTCATAATAGAGGTTGCTGATCAGGAAACTGCGGGCGGCTTGTGGCTGAAGTTGGAGAGTTTGTACATGACAAAGTCTCTAACGAACAAATTTCTTCTGAAACAACGGTTGTTCGGGCTGCGTATGCAGGAAGGTACACAACTCAGAGATCATCTTGATCAACTTAACACGTTATTACTTGAATTGCGTAACCTAACTAATGTAGTTTGGCAAGTACGGGTCGATCCCACAGAGAGTAAACGATGTGTATGCAAATCAGAGTGCGTCAACAAAAATAAGAAACAAAGAGGGGGGATTGTGATGATTTGAACTAATTAAGAATACAAGAGTAAGAAAAATAATAAAGTAAAACATATTAAATGAATGAATATGAGAGAATAACCTAGGTCAATCAATCTCAGCACTCAGGTTTCTTTCATTGATCATTGAAATCGAATAGATAACTTCCTCTTGAATACTTTGTTGTGGAAAGACTAGGTCTTTTGAATCCAATTCCTTATCAAATCTAGTTAACAGGACAACCAGATCCTGAAAACCCTAATTATCAAACAATCCTGAAACTATCAAGATTCAATTCAATAATTGATGAAGACTAAAGGAAATCAACAAAGACAATCGACACGCACAACTAGTTATTGCATCAATTGCAAATCAATTCTCTATACAAATCCCTAAATCAACCAGTTTCAGGGATTTATACTTTGCTACTCAAGAATATAGATAACTCAACCAGTAATTACCTATATCTAGCTATAGATTATCATGAACAAGCATCAGTTGATCAGGCTAATGAAAATTCACGAAAACCCTAAACATTCAGCGCAAAGAATTGATAATATTCAAAGAGGAGTATTAAGAACAGAAATCTCACAATGAAATAGAAAACCTGAAGCTTCGATTAATTTCCCCAAGCAAAGAGGATTATTTGTTCCTAATCGAAGAAAATCACAAAAGTAAAATCCTCAATTCCACCGTACCAATACTTGTTCGTTCTTCTGGCAAACTAAAACAAGACCTACAATACTTCTACCTCCCTTCACCTCTTCCTCTTCTTTCCCTTTAATTTCATAATAAAACTTAAAACAAAAGATTTCAAAATTAAATCCAAGTAACATCTGGCCACGTCTTGCAAGCCACTACATAACTCGGGCTGAAACCAAACAACTCGGCCGAGTTTGTCTTGCTCCACCCGAGTTCCTGTTCAACAACCAACTTGATGTCCAGATTTCGCTATTTTCAAGGCTGAATTTGGAAAAGTCGTAAACACGAAAGTTGTAGGTCTTCGAATCCTCTTTCCAACAAGTATAAGTACCCCCCGATCCGATAACTACAGCCTTCGAACGACTCGTTTTAGTGCAGCGTCGCCAGTTTGGACAGCTCCAATCAATTCTTCATGCTTAGCTCCTCTCCTCGACTCTCGTGCTCTTCTATTTTCGTCAAACCTTTGAGCATTGGCTCAAGCTTAGCTTCACCTCTTTGCAATCACCTGAAATCATGCACAAAAATTGTAGATTCCGACTCTAATCGAAACATGATGAAAACATGAAAACTACTATAAACTTATGCATTTTACCCTACTTAAACACATCTAAATGTCTATATTAACACTACCTAAATGTGCATAATCAGGCACCGTTAACCACCGACAAGAAGGGGGCAGATACAACCACCGTTGAGTACGACCTTTTGGAGGAGAAGGCTCATTCGACGATCATGCTGTGTCTCGCAGACGATGTCATAATAGAGGTTGCTGATCAGGAAACTGCTGGCGACTTGTGCCTGAAGTTGGAGAGTTTGTACATGACAAAGTCTCTAACGAACAAATTTCTTCTGAAACAACGGTTGTTCGGGCTGCGTATGCAGGAAGGTACACAACTCAGAGATCATCTTGATCAACTTAACACGTTATTACTTGAATTGCGTAATATTGATGTTAAGGTGAAGGACGAAGATGCTGCCCTAATTCTGCTGGTATCCTTACCCCCCACATACGAGAACTTAGTTCAGTCATTCGTCGTTGAGAAGGATACCATCATGCTGGAAGAGGTTAGATCATCGCTTCACATCAGAGAGTTGCGTCTGAAGGCAACCGCGTCGGTTACAGACAATCAGGTTTTCGGGCTTATGGCCAACGGAGGCAATTCTGATGGTATAAGGGGCAAGAAGCAAGGTCGCAAATCAGGCCCTAAACCAGACGATGTCTGTAACTACTGTAAGGAGAAAGGTCATTGGAAGAATGACTGTCCTAAGAAGAGGCAACAAGAGCAGAAATTTGGATCTACAGCAGTAGTTCATGGTGGAAATACTTCTGAGGAAGATATTGTTCTACTAGCAGGTAATCGCACAGATCATAATGTGTGGTTTCTTGACTCAGGTGCGTCATGTGACGTATGTCCTAGAAGAGAGTTGTTTACAACATATAGATGTGTAGACAAGGGCAATGTTTCTATGGGAAACGATGGCATATGCAAGGTTGTTGGGATCGGCTCAGTCAGGCTTTGGACAAACGATGGGAAGTTTCGCACATTAGAGGAAGTCAAACATGTGTCATCTATGACAAAGAATCTGATATCCCTAACTGTGTTAGACGAGAAGGGTTTCAGATACACAGGTTATGGTGGAAAGTTGCGCGTGTTTAAGGGCTCTAATGTGGTTTTGCAAGGAGTCAAGCAGGGAAAGGGGACTTTGTATACCCTACAAGGTTCAGCAGTCATGGGTGTTGCTGATGCTATTTCATTCAACGTTAGGGAGACTGTTGTTGAGGAGGTGGAGTTGAACTTCACTCCAACAGAGACTCGGGCACCTGAGTTGGTCAATGACCAATCATCACAGACAGGTATTACTGAGTTAGATACTGGTGAGACAAAGAATATACCACTAGACACAGGAACAGGTGGAGCTGTACATCGGAGTATTGCTCTAGATCAACCAAGAAGGGTTGACATCAGGGGGCCTGCGAGATTTAGGTCTGACGATCTAGTGGGATATGCTTTGAATGTGGCCGAGGAGGGGGAGGATGGTGTTCCATCCAACTACAAGGCTGCTGTTTCTGGAGGTGAGTCAGTACACTGGCAAGCTGAGAAGAGGATCAGAGTGAAGAAGGTAGGAATATCTGATAATCATGCTGATATGTTCACCAAGCCAGTTCCGGAGAGCAAGTTCCAACACTGTTTGAACTTGTTTAATATCACCAACTGTTGAGCTGCCCTGTGGGGCAATCTGAGTCCTCATGTGAGGACAAATCTGAGGCAGAGAAATGTCTGCCACTTGTCATGGTGCATCTGTTTCTGAGAGGAGATTATGGTACATCCGGTATTGAAGCGCATCTGGTACATTTGGCATGGCATTGCATTTGGTACGTTTGGCGATGCAATGCGATTGGTACATTTGAGAGGATTCAAGTCAAGGTGGAGATTTGTTAATATGCCTTGAATTGGGCTTATTATTTGTTTTGGGTTTAGGCCCATTGTCTGAATAGGGTTTCATGAGGCACTATATATACTCATAAACCTAACAATTTGTAACCTAGTTTCTTGTTTGCCTCCATAATAAAGATCCCTATTTCTCTGCCCGTGGACGTAGGTAACACACCGTTGTTGAACCACGTTAAGTCTCTGTGTCTTTCTTCGTCTGTTATTGTTCTCGTTATAACAGAAACCAATACACCTATTTTTTTTGTTGGTTTTCCGCATTTCAGATAGAAAAAATGACATCCATTGTTGAATTTCGGTAATCCTCTCTCCCTGTCGCCCCAACACTACCATATCCCCTTCTAAAACCATTTTTTTTACAGTAGGCAAGAATTAGGAGCGATTACACAAGCTGTAATATGACTCCTTGATCATCCTTAAGGATGATGGTACAAATTCCTTATTAAAAGGGATAGTAGAGTTATTACAAATGATACCCTTCCGAGCTATAAAGTCGGTTACTTGATTCCCTTCTCGACAGCAGTGTCTGTATTGGATAAGGTCAAAAGAAGATTCCAATTGCTTGATCTTTTCAATGTGATGTATAATCTCCCATCTGACATTACTGTTGTCGGTGATGGCTTTGATGAGTTGTAGATTGTCCCCTTCTATCATTACTCTTCGAAGTCCTTTCCTAATTGTTTGCTCCATACCTGTCTGAATAGCAATAGCTTCAGTTTGAATGACTGAGCCTTTGACAGTTTCCTTGTAAAACATATCAATGACATGGCCCCGGGAGTCGCGAGCAACCCCTCCCACATGGCAAGCGCTTGCGGGATTAAAAGAGCCATCCACATTGATTTTGTAGACAGCCCCCGGTGGTCGGCTCCATTTAACTTTAGATCTCTTATTTGTAATTTTACTCCTATGATTATCTTTTTCAATTTGGGTCTAATCATAGATGTTTGCAATGATTCTTCGAATGATATTTTCTATTGGGGCCGGAACTTTTTTCTTAAAGATAAGTTCATTTCTAATTTCCCAAATAGTTTGCCAAATGAAGACTAGTTCCTCAAAATTTTCGTTTCCAAGTCGAATTTCATCTATATTAAAAGGGTGGGATCCATTTATATTCATATGTTGGAAGTATTTTCCTGTTTGCAGCTCAAAGTGGTCAATTATTTTCCTGGTGAATATACAACTTCACATTAAGTGTTCCGCATCTTCTTCCGCTTGATTGCAAGGCTGGGAACTCAATTAACGTATTTATTAAGCCTTTGAGTGGTAGGAAGACCATCTACCATTATTTTCCACACAAAGCTTCATATTCTAGGAGGTAGATTTGGCTTCCAAATCCAGTTAAGATCGTTTGAAGCCTGAGTTGCGTTATTTGTCATGCGTTTAACCGATTTCGTAGTGAACTTTCCACTTGGGTCTAGCTTCCATATAAGTTTGTCTGGCGTATCCCAATTTGGTATTTGTATATCTAGAATTTTACAAGAGACTTCAGGGGGGAAGAGGCTATTTACTAGTGGAGTATTCCAACGTTTTTGAGAGTTAAAAAGCCGATTTACTTTCATTTCCGGATCATGGTTCACTCTAAATTGTTCAAGATCTTGATTTGGGACCCAGGCGTGAGACCAAACATTTATGTTGTTTCCATTCCCAATTAACCAAAGGAGGCCTTGTTCAAATTTATTTCTTAAAGAAAGAAGTCGAACGAATTGCCAAGATAATAAATGATTGGAGCGGTTTCTAATATTTTCTTTTTGAAGGTACTTTTCATTTATAACCTGAACCCAAATATTATTCTGGTTTGTGTAGAGCTTCCAAAGGAGTTTCATTTGTAAGCTTTTATTGAGATCTTCTACCTTCCTAATACTCAGGCCTCCCTGGCATTTGCTTTTGCAGATGTTATCCCAACTTACAAGCGGTGTGTACCGTTCAGATTGTAGCTTATTCCAGAAGAAGTTTTTGTTGATCTGGTCAATTTGTTCTAGGATTCCTTTCGGTGGAAGAAAATTTTGCATTAGGTAATTTGTTTTGGAGCTAAGATTTGATTGGAAAAGCACCGCTCTTCCTGCTTGTGAGAGGGTTGAAGCCTTCCATTTAGAGAGTTGCTTTTTTAGATTTTGGATTGTATCTTCAAAAACACAGTTTTTTATTCTCCCATTCAAAAGAGGAATACCTAAGTACTTCTCAAGTGTTCTCGTGATGGGAACCCCCATATGTTGTGCAAGATCTCTTGCTAGAGTCGGAGATACATTTGCTGAATATTGAATTGAACTTTTCGAATAGTTTATATTTAATCCTGATAGGTTTGGGTAGTTGTTTAGCATGTTTTGGATAGTATTAAGACTGGTGTGAGCTGCTTTTGCGAATATTAGAGTATCATCTGCAACGGTTAGAAAGGGTATGGGGGTGCCATTTTTAGTTAATTTAATCCCTACTAGAGCATCTTCTAGTAAGGTTTCATTGTGTAATTCTCTAGATAGACCTTCCATAACTAGTATAAATATGTAAGGGGCTAAAGGGTCACCTTGTATAATCCCTCTATTAGGTTTGAATGGTTTTCCCGGGATGTTGTTTACAAGCACCGAGAAGGAGGTTGTTGTCAAGCATTTCATAATCCATCTTATCCATAAGCTATGGAATCCAAATTTGGTGAGAACTGCTTCAATATAGCTCCAGTTTATTTTATCATATGCTTTTTCCATGTCCAATTTTAGGGGCATCCAGCCTGTTTTGCCTTTTTTCCGATTGAAGTTGTGAAATATTTCATGTGCAGTGAGAGTGTTGTCTTGAATGGATCTACCTTCTACAAAAGCTCCTTGATATGGGTTGATTAGTTTGGGGAGGATGGGTTTTAGTATGTTTGCTAGAATTTTTGAAATGACTTTGTAGATCGTACTGCAAAGACTAATTGGCCTATAATTTTTTATATTTGTAGCATTATCCGTTTTTGGGATAAGTGCAATAAAGGTATCATTTGACTCAAATAATAGTTGTCCAGAATGAAAGAAGACTTTGATAGCTTTACAACAGGAGGTCCCAACTATATGCAAATATTTTTTTATAGAATTGTGGAGGGTAACCATCTGGCCTTGGAGTTTTATCATCTGCCATTTCCCAAAAAGTATTTTTGATTTCTATTTTAGTTGGTTGGGTTGTCAAGATTCTGTTTTCTTCAGAAGTAATTTGTGGCTGAATGTTCCAGACGTCCTGAGGCTGTATATTCCTTTGATGATTTGTGATTAATCTTTCTAACATTTCAAGGGTCACTTGATCGGAGATAGCTTCTTGTTCAGTTAGTATTTGTCCTTGATTAGATTTAAAGTAGAGGATGGATCTTCTAAAAAATTTAATTCTAGCAGTTGTTTGGAAATAGTTGCATATGCTTAATCTTGGCTCTCTGCTTCCAGAATTTGTGACTATATTCCAATAGTCTTGATTTCTTGTGTTCCAATCTAGCAAGTTTGGCCTCTTCATTTGCTGTAATCCTCCCCCAAGGGATTTTAAGCTGCAAATTCTTGATTTGTAATTCAACCTGGGCTAATTGTTAATTTTGACAAATTGTTTGTTTGCTTTTTACACCAGTTTTTTGTGTTTTGTTTAAGAAGTTTTTTTTGCATTAGTTTGTAGGCAAAGGATCCAGATAGTTTATTACTCCATACTTTCTTAACCATTTCTCCATAAGCTTTGTTTGTAGTCCAGGCCATTTCAAATCTAAAAGGGGTGCCTTTCTTAGATTTATGCTTACCAATATCGAGAGTGATGGGGCAATGATCATAGTGAGAAAAAGAGTGATGCTTAGTTCTAAGGTTAGGGAAGGATGAGATAATGTTTTGATGTGCTAGAGCTCTATCTAACCTTTCATAGGTATTATTTGTATTTGATTTATTTTTCCTCCAAGTGAAGGGAGAACCATTAAAAGGTATAGTATGAAGATTTAGATCAGCTTTCACACGTTTTAGCCTTCTAAATCTAGTGCAAGTGGGGATAACGCCACCTACCTTTTGTGTATCGTTTTCAATATCATTTAGGTCTCCTATTATAATGATAGGAAGCTGATGTTTATGAATTAGAGCATAGTTTTCTTCCCAGAAATGATCTTTCTCAAGCTCGGCTGAAGGAGCATATACAAAGAGAGAGGCCAATAGGCATTTGCACTTCAATTTTCAAAGGAAATTGACAAAGTATGGATTAAGGAACAAGGTAAATGCCAAGGAATCTCTTAGCATCTTTCTCATCATGTGCATTCATCTCGAGTTCAGAGGAGGCCAATTTCTCAATAGAGGGTGTTGTTTTGGAATGTGATGACATAAGAATAATTACATTACATCACGTACACAAATAATTATGTTGTTATATTAATGTTCGCAATTTACACTATAAAAGGTGTTTATATCGAATCTCATTATAGCTAATTCAGATTATTGGTTTATTTAAGAATGAGATAATGAAAGTTATGAAAATGAATAGTCAGGTTTGTTTAGGTCAAGTATGAGTCGGATCAGATTTGTCAATGTTTGTATATATTTGTTCATTGATAATGCATATTTTAAATAGGCATTATAGATAGTTTTAGGTGCATTAGAGTGTGCATGTTGCATGTTAATTTAGATGTTAAATTGCATTCTTGTTCATTGGACATTCGAATTCGAACTCTACGCGTTTTTGCGCTTAATATGCATATTTGTATTCCGAGCTTGGAAAGAGGTGAAGGATGGTTCGTGAGAAATATGGAAGAGCTGAGATGGAGCTAGAGAATAAGATGGAAGACACACGAAATGAATGAAGAAGACAAAGAATGATGACAGAAGAAGGAAATGAAGACCCAGATTCGCGGTGCCCGACGCCAGAAGCACAACACCTGATGTGGGAAGGGCAGCCCCCGCAGTGGATGCTATTACAGAATCTGCGAAATCTTTCCCGAATCTTTATTTTAGGGAATGTTTATCCAAACTTTCTAGGGTTTTTATGAGATGTTTTTCTAGCATATTTAGGCCGGGTAGCATTTTCAGTAGGTTTTTATTCATTCAATACATCTTTATCATACGCTTTTGAATTGAAGATTTAGAGTTTTCTTACGATATGAGCAACTAAACTCTTTAGTTTCGTCTGCGATTCGTAGACATGGTTGGTTGAATTGTGATGCTTGATTTCTATGTTATTCCGAAGTTTATTTCATTGCTCTTGTGTTGATTTTATGTTGTTAATTCTCTCTAGATTGCATATTGATCACGATGATTTGTATCTCGCTAGGGTTTTAATTAATTCGTAGGAATAATTGAACTTTTTGTAGCAATCATAATTAAGTGATTCCGCGAGGATCTTGGTTGTGTAGGGTAATGACAGATTGATTAAATATCGGTTTTTGAGTTTATAGGGTTAATGAGATGACAATTGTCGACATATGCTAGTTTCTTGGAAGGGTTGGTACGTACTGCTCAATGTTGTTAGGATCGAGATTCTAGATCGGATCGATGGGGGTACAGTAGAATCGGATCGTAGGATCGGATCGTAAGATCCTACTGCATGTTTAAATTTTTTGATAAACTAATTACAAAATATTGCATATCACTTATATGTAAAGTTAAATCAATGCTCAATAGTTATTAACCACTTTATTTGTCTATCCATATATAAAAAATCCAGACATGTGTATATAACAACCCAAAAAATTCGAGCAGTGAGTCATAATTCTAGATTTTTTTATATCCCTAAATAGATAGTGAATCAAAACATTATTTTAAATAATCAATATAACTATATCAATCAACATATTAATTCAAATTACCTAAAAAAAATTAAAAAAATCAAATTACCAAAAAAAAATATTTAAAAAATAAACATATTAGTTCCTGCTGTAGGATCTAGATTCTATTCCCGATCCTACTACGATCCTACGATCCTGTACGATTCTGTACGATCCTGCTGCGATCCTGCTGCATCCGACTCTGTATGTGCGATCTAGATCGATTGGGCCACTTTGGATCGTAGAATCGTAAGATCCCACGATCCGGATCTAGATTTTAACAACCATGGTACTGCCACTCTACCACCAAGTACATTGGGAATTTGTGTTGTTTGTGTGTTAAATCCTGCAGGGATAGGGTTGCATATGAATGTAAGGGGTTGTCATATTTGCGAGGGTTGACAATATATTCAAACCAATTTCAGAATAATCAAATGAAATAGAATAACTAGAAATTGAGTCAAACCTTATGAATACTAACCATTGTTGAGAAGTCTTAGGTGAAACCATCCATTCCTATTCTTATCAAATCTGTTACCATTACTCCATTCATTGCTTTTGCTTACTTGATTACTTTGCAATCTCTTGAATTGGTTACTTTTAGTTAGCAAAGAAAGTGCACAAAAACAATATTCTCCTCATGGATCGATTTCGAACTTGCCGATTATACTAGTTAGTGAGTTTGGATTATCTTTGACAAATTAAATAAGTTGAATTTAAGTTGCACTTGTTTCGATGGACTTGCACTAGTACAAAAGGGGGGACTAGAGCACGCTTTTTTTATGCATGGGAGCACACTTCTCATACTGTACTTATAATGAGTGCATTCCCAAACAAGCACGCTTATTATTTAACCGTGATCTCATATTTTAAGCACGATTTTATGTTAAAGCGTTCTTAAAATTGTCATACAGGGAATATCTGTTAGGCTCGAATTATAAGATCGCTTCAATTGAAGTGTGCTAATAAAAAGGTTTTAGCACACTTTTTTTCAAACCGTGCTTAATAATAAGCACACTTTAAATAAAAAAAAGTGTACTCTTTTATATATAAATCCATCTCAACACTTGTCTAATGCAATACCTTACCTCTTGAACCAAGAGTCGAACCCTAGACCTCTTGCACCCTCCTACCGTATTCGTCCGCTTCACACGCTTGCCACCTGAGCTAAGGAATTTTGTTGTAACTTTGTGCATTTACTTAATCTAATTCCTAAAAAAAACTATAAATATAAAAAAAATATTTTTTTCGAGAACGGTTTATAAAAATAAATGAGAACGCTTTAAAACAAAAATGTGTTCCCTCTAGTTAAATTTGGTTTTGGGAAGACACTTTTCTTATAAAACCGTGTCCGTTTTAATTCTTTTTAAGCACGCTTTACATGAAAACCGAGCTAATTATTCATTCAGAAACAAACAAGAAGGGTTCTATAGAAAAACGTGTTGATTTTAGTTAAAGTTAGTTTTGGGAACACACTTATAAAATGAAACCGGGCTTAATAGTTTTTAGAAATCAACAAGAACGACTTTATAGAAAAGTGTGTTCGTTTTAGTTAAATTTGATTTTGGGAACACACTTTGAGAATTCAACCGTGTTCATTGTAATTTTTTTAAGCACGCTTTACACGAAAATCGGGTTAAATATTTTTTTACAAATAAACGAGAACGGTTTTATAGCAAAACGTGTTTGTTTTAGTCAAATCTGGTGTTTGGGAACACACTTTGAAAATTAAACCGTGTTCGTTTTGAGTTTTTTTCATCACGCTTTACACGAAAACCGGTCTAAATATTTTTTTAGAAATAAACGATAACGATTTTATGGAAAAGCGTGTTGCTTATAGTTGAATTTGGGGTTGAGAAGACACTTTTAATATAAAATCGTTCTTAAAATAAAAAAAAACAAGCACGCTTGTCAAAAACCATACCCAATTTACCGTGCTTCATCCCCCATATTTGTACTAGTGTTGTTTCGATGCACGAATGATAGGACACAGTGTCATTGTCATTTTATTTATATCTATATTATTTTTTGAGGGCAAAATAAATTATGAAAATATTATCTAGCCAAAATATGTAGCCACAGTCCATCCATGCATAAATATTTTAGTAAACTAACGTAATAAATATATACATATTTAATAAAAAAAGAATATTAAAATATTTTTAAAAATCAGTTATCTATTAAATTATATGAGATTTAATTAACAATAGATAACGGAAAATAACATTTCATCTTATAAATGTGAATTTTATTTATTGAAAATATAATTAACATTTATTTAATCATTACAAGAGCAATTTGAAAAGGGGATATAAAAAATACTTAAAATGATATATTTTTTTAATATGGTTTTCATCCTAAAACGATATGTTTTTCTTAACGGATAGAGTATAATTTTATAGGCCAAATTGCATAAAACCACCTTTAAATAGCCCACTTTGCTTAAAACCACCCCTTAAACAGATAATTACAGTAAACCACTCATTAAAACCTAAAAGTTTGCATAGAACCACCTATCATTCAGATGTAGTACCGTTTCAATTAAAAAATGCAAAGTCAATGATGAATCCAAAGTCATCAAGAGATGAAACATAGCTCGGTAAACCAAAACAACGACATAACAGAAAGGTGCACAAATCACAACAGTTATCATGAGGTTAAAAAACCGGTCCAAACCCTCTATTAATTTAACGAATTACAAAGAAGAACAAAAAAGAATGAAATTTTGATGTTTTAATTAGGATATTGCTGTCATTTTCTGCATTTTTTAATTGAAACGGTAATACATTTGAAGGATAGGTGGTTCTATGCAAATTTTTGGGTTTTAATGGGTGATTTACTGTAATTATGTGTTTAAATGATGGTTTTGAACAAATTGAATTATTTAAGGGGTGGTTTTGTGCAATTTGGTCAATTTTATAATTTTGTGTTAAGATATTTTCAAGATGGGATATAGTACAGCCATTGCTGGGTCAAAAACGTGGGAGCATGTCCAGCCATTGCTGGGTCAAAAATTCAGAAGTTAAGTAAAAAAAAAAATTGCTGGGTCATATATATTTTAGGTGGGCTATTCAAAAGCTTCGGTATTTTATTTGATTTGGGCTTAATTTGATTTGTTGCTCACCCTCCTTCCATCTACGTTACCAAAACTTTAGTATTCAATTTAATTAACATGCAACATGCTTTTTGACTTTTATCAAACTAACAATTTTGATCGTTCAATTTTAATTTCTGAACTCCTTTACCACTTCTTTAAGATCTATTTCATGAGGTATATTTTTTTACTCTCTTCTAATTATTCTTTATTTAATTTTTAAGTTACTTTTTTTGGTGGAAAAGTCGGGAGAAAACACTACAACAGAATAGGCTATCTACGAGGAATTTTTTCCTCGTAGAAAATACCGATTTTCTCGCTAAAAGTGTTCAGCAAGGAAATAAATTTCCTTGTCGGGTGGTCAAAGAAAGCTCGTCGATGAAAGTATTAACGAGGAAAAAACAATTCCTCGTCGGCAATTTTAAGGTTATAATTTGTCACAATTATAATTTAGCGACGAATATTTTTCTAGTCAAAAGTCAAACATTTTGGTTGCTGAATAAGTTCTGGGATTAGAAAATGGTGCTCGAATATATTTGCCGATGAAATAAAATTTGTTGCTATTGTTTTTATTTCCTCGTTAATGATGACTAGTATTTAACACATTAGAAATTAAAAAAAAAATTTAAAATATTTTTTTTGTCGAGGAACATATATTTGTCGTTAAAAATAATACCAGCGAGGGATTATTTTCTCAAGAATAATTATTTTCCGCGAGAAGATTAAAATCCCTCACTATTTGTATCTCTTTAGCGAGAAAATATTGTCTCGGTACATATACCAACTAACGATGATTTCATTTTGTGGGTGTATAGAAATTGCATTTGTAGCGAGAAATATCCTTTCATCGCTAAAAATAGTTTAGGGCGAAGAAGTCATTCATCGTTGTAGCCCAGTCTTCAACTAGAAAATTATATTTCATATATCGTATTTTGGATCAAAGAGAAAATATAATTTCATCGCTATTGACTTTTACCTTTCACGAGGAAAGAATGCATATTATTTTAAAATTATAATATAAATATTTGCGCTTTTCATTCAAGAAAATAAAGCACTCGGGTGGTGCTATGAAAATGATTAAATTAAATAATATAATTTGCACCTAGCAAAATAACTAAACAATACTTGTTATAAGTATCTTAGAAATTATGTAAACAAACTGAAATAGCTAAACAAAACTTATTGCAAGTATCTACGTCTAACATAACTAGAAATTCTACTAATTTCCAAATAAAAAGCCAAATAAAGTCGATCTCTATTTCTCTAGTTGTGGGGTTGTAAAGCTTGCCATGAATTGTTCCATCTTCTTTGCCGTCTCTCGTAATTCAATTATCTGAGCATTTTGATCCTTGATCTTGTCTTCTAAGGCTTTATTCTTCTCATACATTTTATGGAAAGACGATTGAGAAGGTTTAATCGGTGTTGGTCGAGGTCCGAAACCACAACCCTTGATGTATCCCGATTTTACTTCCAAGAACTTGTCGGCAGATTTCTTCATCTCTCATTGTGCGAGTTCCGTCTTCTTGAGTTGTCTCAGCTCAAAGCAACACCATTTCATCATGCAAATGAAGTCAAGCATGAGTATTGAGGATAAAGGTGACAACTTTTAAACTTAATTTCAACTATTCCATATTATTGGTTGTGATTTCATACACAACATTAGTAAGGAGTAAATAAGAGAAGGATAATTGTTTATTAAATCATCAAAATAAATTCCCTTTTTTTTTTGTCTCCTAAATTTACATATGGTTTTATCTTGGTATTTATCTATGCTTAGAGAAATGTATTTGGAAACATTACAACTTCAAATAATGAAACCAAAATCATAAACAACATGGAGTTAAAAAAAAAAACAAAAAACAAATGACATACATGTTTTTGCTTAGCTCCCAAATCCCAGCCTTTTGCATCGCTCTTATACTCACTTGCAAGGAGTTCAATTGCTCCCAGTGTCTAAGTAGATCTTGCAGCCTACAAAAATCAGGAAATACTAATGCAATAAAACCCTACACATTATAACAAGGAAGATCAATAAATGTTTGACAAACAAGCATTAATAAAGAAATTCAGGAAATAGCAATGCCATAAATGACCTAGATCCAGCTTTATGGTGATATAGTAGCTTTGACCTATTGATTGCATTTTTTTCATAAAGAGCCTACAAAAGAAAACATATGCAAAGCAGCCATTATTATGTGTAAAAGTTGAAGTTCACATCAAATGCATTTGCACCTTGTTTCATATCTTACCTTGAATTTTGCACTTGAAAAATAATTGCATAGAAATGTCCACTCTTCATCTGATTTGACTTGCTTGTGTCTGTTTTTTAAAGCTTCCTCCAAAAAACATAAAAATGACAGCAAGGGAAATAGCAAAATTGTGATCTTTGATTGGAACTTACTTTGACATGGCAAAAAAAAGAAAACCTTGAATTAAAAAAAAAATGCATGATAGCAAAAAACCTTGACCAACAAAAAAAAAATCTGATCAAAGGTGTCTGGGTATATACTGTATCCTAATCTTGTACAAGTAATTGAGGCAATATCTTTGCAGCAAAATCAGAGGCAAACTCAGAAATCAAACTGAACAATAAAATCAAACGCAATGTCTGATCAGAGGTGATTGGAACTGTCGAACATCAAACAACAACTACATAAACCGAAATCGAATTGAATAGCAATATCAGAGGTAGAATTAGAGGCAATATCTGATCAGAGGTGTTTAGGAACTGTCGAACATCAAACAAGAACTACGTAAAATCGAAATCGAATTGAAATTCATATGAAATAGAAACTACTGAACAACAACTATTGATTGAAATTTATCGAACAACAAATCGACTGAACTAAGCCATCGAACAACAAATGAAAATCGACTGAACTAAGCCATCGAACAACAAATGAAAATCGACTGAACTAAGGAGGGAGAAATTATCGATTGATTGAAATTCATATGACAGAAATTATCGAACAACAAATGAAAATCGACTGAACTAAGCCATCGAACAACTAACAATCGACTGAAATTAGAACCAACTCAGTATACCCAAATCGAATTGAACTTTCAAACCTGGACTAACGAGAGGCGTCTGGAGTGCGGGAGTAGAGTCGCGGAGGATCGAAGCAAGCGTAGATCTGCAAGCGTCGGAACTGAAGACTGCAACCGGTAGAAGAAGGGCGTGGGTAGGTGAACGATAGAGAAGATACGGCTGTATCTCTCAATTTCAAGAGATATGGTTGTTCTAGGGATTTCATTACTCCCTTTAATGTGGGTGAGGGAGTAAAAAAATGTGGATAATTTTTAACTTTACCGCCAATACTTACTAGGGATTTTAATTTTTGGTGGGATTTTAGAATTTGGCTTTTTAGTTTTGGTGGGATAATTTGGCTTCCATTTTTTTTAAAATGAAATATCGAATTTTGAAGAATTGTTTTAAGGGATATAGAACTTATTATTATTATTATTATTATTATTATTATTATTATTATTATTATCATTATTATTATTTGATGATGATGATGATGATCTATATCTATATATCTATATACATATATTAAAACTAAGGCATATCGTCCCATATGGTGCGTTGTGGTTGATTCTATGATAAAAAATACTAAAATAATATGTTGTCATAATTTATAGAAATTTATATAAGTTACAATCTATTTATATATATATTTTAGTTGATTGACAAAAATATAAATAAAAAATATTTCAAAGTCTTACTTACCAAAATTATTAATAGATAAATATGCGGTATCTAATAAGTGCTATTTTATTTATATCTAGATTATTTTTTGGTGAAAAAAAATATTTATATAAAAATTAATTATTAATAGTTATTATTTTATTTATATCTATATTATTTTTTGAGCTTAAAATGATTTATAAAAAAATATTACATGTTCTAGGGTAAAAATTAATAAAATAATATGCTATCATAATTTATATGAAGTTATATAAGCCACCATCTATCTATCTATATATTTTAGTTGATTGACCAAAATATAAATAAAAAATATTTCATAGTCATATTTAACAAAAATATTAATATTTCATAGTTATTTGTTGGATAGGTGTTATTCAATTAATGTTAGATTAGAACAAAAAACATTTTACCTTATAAATGTGAATTTTGTTTATATTCTGAGAGAATCTAAACAAAATATATTTACATTATAAATAATCTATCAAACTAATTTTATTTATATCTATATCTATAACCATGGCGGACTTTGGAGTGATTCGCTTACATATCGTTCTCTGGTACAATTTGACCCGGGTGTTTTTGACACGTCAATTAATGAGTATTCAATAAATTTAAGCCATGTAAATTATTAATTTTCTTTTAACCACCTATGATCTTATGTTTCCACCTTAATTATATTGATAATTATAATTAAACGATTTTTTAAAAATAATTAAAATATAGTCATATCTTGATTAATATTTATCTAAGAGATTTATATCAAATCTTTTAGCAAATAACTTATTAATATATCAAACTGATAAATTTTCATATCTAATTTCAAACTTATTATTTTTATTTTTATTAATTTCAAACTTATTAATTAATTAAGAAACCACAAAACGCACGAATAATAAAACTAGTTTTCCTTTTAAATAAATTCATAACTAATTTGATAAGTGCTATTTTATTTGTATCTATATTATTTCTTGGTGGAAAAATGATTTATATTTAGATTATTATTTTATCTATTTATTGGAATCTATCTAAATTATTTATAACATATTGTACTGATTCTAGGATAAAAATTCCTACGCGTGTTGTAGTTGATTCTAAAATAAAAATTAATAAAATAATTTGTTGTCATAATTTATAGAAAGTTATATAAGCCACAATCTATCTATCTATATATTTTATTTGACTGAAAAAAATATAAATAAAAATATTTCATAGTCATACTTATCAAAAATATTAATAGATAGATATGTAGTATTTCAAAAGTTCTATTTTATTTACATCTAGATTATTTTTTCGTGAAAAACATTATTTATGTAAAAATTAATTATTTAATAATTGTTATTTTGTTTATATTTATATTATTTTTTAAGCCTAAAGTTATTTATAAAAATATTATGCAGCCACAATCCATGTGTGCATAGCTATTATAGTAAACTCACATAATAAATATATCATATATATTTAATAAAAAATATTAAAATATTTTCAAAAATCAGTTATCTATTAAATTAATGAGATTCAATTGATACTAGTAGGGGTGTTATTCGAGCCGAACGAGTCGAGCTTGGCATGTTCAAGCTCGGCTAGTTAAAGAAAATTTTAGAAATTCCATAGAATTCGAGCTATTCGAGCCTAAATCGAACGAGCCGAGACTTCAACCGAGCTTATATTTTGAGAGAATCTAAATAAAAAAGATATTTGAATTATATATAATCTATCAAACTATTTTGATTTATATCTATATTATTTTTAAGAGCTATTAAATATGCCAAACATGCTCTAAATGTTCAAGATTTATCAAGTTAAATGAAGTAGAAATGATTTTATTTCAATTTGATTTTGTAAAAAGAAAAGTAACTTTAAAATTTGAAAAAAAAAATTTAAACTAAAATTAGTTAAGATAAAATGAGATCTAAAATTAATTAAAAATGTTAAAATATGTTAGAATATTCAAACATAATTAACCTACATGAAATTTGGTTAATAGTTTTAAAGAGATCGATTTGGGTGAAAATCAACATACTAGTAAAATCTAATCAAATTAAATTGGTTAATGTTAGATTGGTTACAACTTTGAAAGGGATGTGTATAAACAGATAGATTAATTAAAATACGATTGTTATAAAATAAAAATGAAAATATGATCAAATAAAAGCGGAAAACATTTATTTTATATAAATATAAATATACCCAAGTAACCAACAAATCTTTAAGCTTTAAGCTTTAAAGCTTCCAAAGAATCTCCAACTCCCTACATGGCTTCCCACGGTGAAAATCGTCTAGTCCAACACCGTAGTCCATTTTTATGATCCCTTTAATTTCATTGGCCGATAAGCATTAAAATAAATTATAAGTTACAAACACTTAAATAAAAAAATCATTAAAAATTTCAATTTAGCCAATGAGATAATTTGGACTACGGTATGGACTAAAATTGCGGACTAGACGATCTTCATGGGCTTCCCACGTTTCTGTATTGTGCGCGCCCCTATCTAATCCCCATCTCTTCCCTTCTTCAAGCTTCTTCCCAAGCCATTCCTCCTAATCCCTTCCTATTCTTCAAGGCCCAGAATTGGTACTCCTCTGAGTCCCTCAATGTATTGCTTGTTGTACGTCATCACTCAATTTTCCTTTTTTCCTTTCTAAAATTGGGCTTAATTGGACAGTGATTTCACCCCTTATGTCCGTACGCCCTATATCCGTGCTGGGTTGTCCTCTTTGTCAATTGGTGTCTTCTATTGCGATTCCTCCTTTTCTCTTCAACCTAGTGAGAATGTAAGTTGTGTTTTCTTCAGAGTGTTTGGCTCATTTTCTGGTTGAATTCTCCAATTTTCGGAGTTTGAAGGTGAAATTGATGTTCAATTTTGGACTTGCAGATTACCGTTTGGAGAGATGGGAGTTCGGTTTGGCCTGTAGCAAACCTGGTGTTTACATGTGCATCATCTTCATCTGTTGGGTGTCCCAGTAATCATGTTGTTGATCCCTTTTTTTATATCCAGGCAAGTGTTGCTCAAAATCTCAACTATTTTAGTCTTTTATGGTTAGATGATTTTGAATCTTGTGTGAATTTTATTAACATAAAACTCATATTGCAACCTAACCTTGACCAAAAAAAAAAAGTACAACAGCAACCTAACCCATCAACCTGACCTTGACCAAAATAATAAAAATATGACAAAGGCAAACAGCAAAAATTGTGATGCTTTTTTTTTTACCGTATAGATCATTTGAATTGTTTGATCAGTATAATAGTTACCTACTGAATTCAAGGCAGTGCATCACAGAAAATGTAAGATGTGTTAACTTTTGGGCTTCAATTGTACTGATCGGTATAATATATAGCTACCCACTGAATTCAAGGCAGTGTACATTATACTGATCAAAGGCAGTGTCAATAATGATCACTGATAGGGAATGGACTTTTTATTATATACTGATCAATATAATGCTCATTGATGCCTTTTATTTATTTATTATATATCTACCTACTCCTAATTCTTTATTATTTCACGGAAAAAGCATTATACTGATCAAACCATACAAATTCAAATTATCCAAGGCAGTGATTTCACGGAAAAAGCATTATACTTATCAAGCGTGTTTGGCTGGGGATGGGAGTGGGTGGAAGGGGATGGAGGTGGGCTTTGGAAACCGTGCCCGCATGTTTGGCAACGGGATGGAGGGAGATGGAAGGGGATGAAGATGGAACTTCCACACCGAAAAATGGGATGGGAAAGGTATCCCCTAAAAGGAGGATTTAGGGGATGAAGATGAAAATCTCCCAAATTTGCCCCCATCTTCAACCTTCTTCCTCCCTCTCTCCTACCCCTACCCCTACCTCCACCGCCCACCGCTGCCGCCGCCTCCCATCACCGCTGCCGCCACCGCCCACCACAGCCGACGCCGCCGCCCACCACCGACGCCGTCACCCACCACCGCCGCATATAAATCCCCTTTCCTCCTCTGATCAATCTCCCTCGCCGGCAATTCCTTCTCCGGCACCCTCCTGCCGTCGACCGCGTAGAAGTGGAGGAGCTTGAATTCGCCGGTAATGGCAGAGTATCCGAGCACGTGCTCGAGATCGACTTGAAATTGGGAGCCACGTAGAAGTTGAGGAGCTTGAAGTCGTGGTTATCAATCAATACAGAGCTCCATCTGGAGCAAACGCACCGGAGCCGGCATAGGGATTTCGCGGGAAAGCGAGAGAAGATGTCGAAGAGGAGCTCGTTGGGGAGGCGGTGGAAGATCGGGGGATCTTCGCCTTCCTCGTCCGCCATTGGAGGGGCGGAGCGGCGCGCCGGTGGCCGTCGAAGGCGGCCAAAGTCGTCGAGAGGGGTTGCTAGCTGTTGGGCTTCAACTGAGAGATGATGGAAGAAGAAGTTGAGCTTTTAGGGTATTGGGGAGGGTATTTTCGTCATCTCATGTGGTTAGTGGGGGTAATTTGGACTTTTTTTGTTTCTCCATCTTCCCAACCATCAAAATACAACCAAACACGAACGGCATTAAACTGGCTTCAAAATTCCACCCGGTTCCACCCGGGTTTCCATCCCCATCCCATCCACCCCACAAAATCCATCCCATTCCACCTACCCCCATCCCGTTGCCAAACATGCCCCAAACCTACTGAATTCAAGGCAATGCATCATAGATTATTTGCACTTGTATTGATAATGTGATTGTACATCTATTATATAGAAGGTATATAATTCGTTGACTTTGAAATTGTTCTGAAGGTGTTACACAAAATATACATATCATGAAAATGTCCTGAAGGTGTTACACAAAATATACATATCATGAAAGATGAAAATCTTGTCTGCGGCAGTGCTGACCCTGAAAAAGGAATATGCATGTGGGATGTTTATGGGAAAGAGGTAAGAGTTTGGAGTGGAACAAGGATGCTAAAGGTTCTGGATCTGCAGTTTGGAATGGAAAACGGATACGTCCCATGCCTGATTGTGCAATTAGTTTTGTGATTATAATATAATCTATCTTATTCGATTAGTTTAGAAAATGACACAAGATCTGTTGTCAGGAATCTAATCAAACTGCAATGCTAGCTTCTTATAGATTATAGCATTGTCTAAACCAAACTCACTGGTGGGTCATTTTTTTTTTCTCATTTTATACTTGTGAACTTTGGCCAGTCATACATTAATATTTACTTAAAAGTTATATACTCTTAAACAGAATGCACCTCAAACTTTAAATTGTATACTCTTAAATTGATACAGTTACAAAATTCTCATAAATTGAATCGTACAAAAATTGTGAACTCGATTTAGTATTTCCCTTTGCTGTCATGACATCAACAACATCAATTTTACCTTTCAAATTCATTTGCTGTCAAAAACTTGTTGAAGAGTTAGTACTCAATGTTTGCTGTCATACATGCTGAAGAGTTAATACTCATTTATTGTTTCATAAAATCCATACTCAATGAATTTCAAGCCTATTAGCTTAAATGGAAAAACAGTGTGTGTCTAAGCACAAAGATGTGGGTTCAAATCCCGCATAGGCTATGTTTATATCACTTCTGGCTTTTTTTTAATCCTAGGATTACTGAATGTTTAGCGGGTAAGAAAGGGTTTTTTAGGCTGCAGTAAGAACAAACTAAATACTCAAGTAGGTACTGTGAAACCCTTCATCTTTGCTCCAAAGTATTCAGATTTCAGACAACTCGGCTAATTCATGGTCAAGTTTAGATACTGATCATCATCATTCAATTAGCTTATGTTTTTGGATACTTCATTTTGGTGTAAGAAAATACATGGCTCATGACATCAGAGGAAATTTACCTTGCTGCTCATTGCTGCACCTCTCCTTTTCTTGAGGTAAGACCCTTATGGCCTTAGCTAGTTACCTTGATGGCAAAATTATACTTGTCCTACTTTTATGATTCTCTTTTGTGTGATGAACCCTTGCCCTCTTTCTCTCTATTCATATGAGCTGAGACCAATATCATTTTCATGTGTAAGTACAGCTGTCCGGTTTCTTTCATTATTCTCTTTTGCTTTCCATAGGTCTGCAATATTAGTGAATGCCATTGATATCCTTTCAACTAATTCATACGCCTTTTTTTCTAAATAATTGCCATCTTTCTTGCAAGATCTGTTTGGTGTAAGTTTGAACATTTTCTTTGGCACCCTATTCAGCATGACAGTTAAACTATTTTTTTTCAGATTGGTTCTAATTTGAAAATATGATTGATAATACTCTATGGTGCTGAATCTAATTCTTTCACATGTGGAAGTTGTTAAGCTATGTGATGTGAATACAGGTACATGAAAGCACATATGGTGACGATGGCTTTATTGTCAGTTCGTGTGCCTTGTTTCCAACTTAAAAACCCTTGTTTGTGGCAGCTTGTTTACCTTTCAAATCCGTTTGATGTCGAAAACCTGCTGAAGAGTGAAATCGGAATGATTGCTGTCATAAAATCCATACTGTTTACCTTTCTCGCTAAGAGTTTAGTTATTGTTTCATAAAATCCATACTCAAATGGATTTCAAGCCTATTAGCTTAAATGGAAAAGCAATGTGTCTAAGCATAAAGATGCGGGTTCAAATCCCGCATAGGCTATGTTAATGAGTGTGTATAAGCACAAAGATGCGGGTTGCAACTTATGACGAGGAAGCGAAACTTCATAGAAGAACTAGATTGATTTTTGGTACTTATAACAGTAGAGGCTAAAGTCAAACAGATTAAAATTGAAAAAATAGACGCTGAAAATTCATGCAAAACTTTGTGTAAATAGGAAATCAGCAAAGGGGCATGAGGATGAGTTGAACGATGGAGGTGTTGTCTCTGTGCTTGCTGCTGATAAGGTTCAAATTGCCATTAAAAGACAAAAGAGGGAGAGAATAAAAAGGAAAATACCAAGTTGAGAAAAGTGTGCTTGTTGCTGATGATGTTCAAATTGCCATCAAACGACAAAACAGAGAGAGTAAAAAGGAAAAGGCCAAGCTGAGAAAAGTGTTGTGAATTTGTGATAGTAAAATCTGTTGAGGGTGTGTTACGTTGGAGGGATAGTGCACTTTTCATTGATCAAATGAATTTTGTTGTTCAGACTTTTCATCTATCAAACCAAATTTATGAACCAAATAATAGTTGTCTATCAAACCAAATTTATTAACCAAATAATAGTCATGGACAAGTGTTATTTCCTAGTACAAGTAGCGATGAAAGTGATATTTCCTCGCTAAACAATTGTTTCTACGATAAAAATATTAATCGCAATATGGAGAGAAATTTAAACTTTTCTTGTTAATTAATTTGAACCGCTTTCTCTATTTCACTCAAGTCAATAACGACGAAAATGGAATTTCCTCGTTGATTAATACATTTAGTGACAAATTTTTCGTCGAGAAACACATACTTTTTACGAGAAATTACAATATTCGCCGCTAATAAATTTGGCATTTTTTAGATAATTCCCACAAAACATTTAACGACAACATTGAAAATTCCTCGCTGAATATATCATTAGCGATGAAAATATTCCTCAATAAAAGCTCTAAATTCGTCGTTATTGAAATATGGTTTATGTGACCACATTATAATAACAATTAGCGATGAAGAAAAAAAAAATTGTCGTTAAATGCCACTTTTATCGAGGAATATAGGATTCTCACTAAAGTTCATGTGCCCTTTTATGAGGAGTGGGTATGTTCGTCGCAAAAGGTCACATTTACCGAGGAAAAATTAGTCATCGCTAAAAATTTGGTTGCTAAAAAGCATTTCTGTTGTAGTTCCCGAATGCATAAACAAAAGCAACTGGACTACACACGCAAAAGACGGGGAGTAGCCATTGAAATTAGGGTTTTATATCATGTATTTTTATGCTTATATATCATTTTACCAAGTGGTCAATTGTAATACAATATCATTCGAATGAATTTGTATACTTTATTATTTTTATATTTTTTTTTGTAACTTTTGATTCAATAGGATGTCTGATCATCCGAAATCCAAACGATTGAAGAATATTTCGTAGTTTTTATGAAGTACGTAGTACTATATAATAATTGTACTTTGCCTTATTAGTTTTTTTTTCTCTTTGTCCTAACTATTTTTTTTTCTCTTTGTCCTAACTAAAACTTTACTGCTCACCTAGCTTTGATATACTAGTTTTTTTTTCTCTTTGTCCTAACTATTTTTTTTTCTCTTTGATATACTAGAAAGAGTTTTTATAAATACATGCACCCAACACATAATCTGCAGCATGTTATGAATTATTGATTTCCCACCCTCTTTCCCGACAAAATAATCTTAGCTAGCTAGCTATTCAACCAGTTAGACAATATGTTCGAACCGAATTCAACCCTAGTGCTCAACGTGAGGAGGAATGAGCCAAAGCTGGTTTGCCCGGCCCGGGCCACTCCCAATGAGCTCAAGCCACTCTCGGATGTCGATGATATACCTTCGTTGCGGCTGAACATATCGAGCATCATGACTTACCCCGCTACAGAAGACCACCGGAAGGATCCAGCCAAGCTGATAAAGGCGGCGTTGGCGGAGGCGTTGGTGTATTACTACCCGTGGGCGGGTAGGCTGAGGGAGGGGCCTGACGGGAGACTGACGGTGGATTGCACGGCGGAAGGGGTGGTGTTTGTTGAGGCCGATGCAGATGCCCGGCTTGACCATTTTGGTGGGGAGGAGTCACCGGCACCGCTGCTGCCCTTCCCCTGTGCTGACCAATTCCTATACAATGAGGCTTCAGCCACTCCTTTTACCGTGGTTGATTGTCCTATGTTTACTATTCAGGTAATTAATTACACCCTCGTCGTAAGGATGTAAAAACTATATAAAATATTTTTTTAATGAATTTATTTTGATAAGTCTATACTTATGACTACCAAGTATTAATTTATTAATAAATAATATTTTATAGTTTCTTACCTTCTCAAAAAACGTGCAGAAAAAAGGCAAACGACATTTATTTTAAAACGTAGGTAGTAATGGTTAATTCATTCCTAATTTAGTACTCCGGATCTGTAGTTATTATTTTAATTTAGATTTAACTGCAGGCGTTATATATGTATATATTGTTAAAATGAATTCATAAATTTTACAGCCCGTTTGATTACCATTCAAAAAACACAAGAAGTTAAAAAACCCACGAAATATGATAAATATATGTGTTTGATTACTTTTTTTTTAATAAAAAAAACCCATGAATTTAACTTCCCTACAAAATGGGAGAATTTCACTTGGGACTAGGTAAGTTGCAATTCTATCATTTTTTAATGAAAATGTTCACTATTTAAACTCCCCACATCTTACAACTCAAGCTAACAATTTTTTAAAATTTATGGGAATTGAATTAATAGAAATTGACTAAAAGTTATGGAAATTGAATTAATGGAAATTGACTTTCTAGGAGTGTACTTCCTATGTTCAACAAAATAAGCATTTCGTATGTTCAACCAAACAAGCCTTTACTACGCTTATGAGCTCATTGCCTTCTTCTCCGGACGGTTTACTTTATGGCTCGGTTTATTCTGTTGTTTGGTTTAGCAGGTTCATATCATTCAATTTATGATGGTATAAAACATTCAATGGGTTTTTAACGGGAGGTAAATATATATGTGTCAAGTTACATGAATTTATTTATGAATGTAATTAAACAAATGACTTAGACTCCGTTTTGCAAAATAAATACTCATCAGCTAGTTTATTGGACCTTTTGATTTTGATATTATATAGTTGTAAATAAAATAAATATAAGATTTTAATTAGTTTTTGGGCAATGAGAGTATTTCAACAGTTAATCAACGAAGCTTTTGAAAGCTCGTGATTTTTTATTCATAAGTTTTCATCAGCTACTCCAACGGCTAAGTTTACCAAACATCATATTAGCTTATTAACATATATTTAACACTCATAATTCATCGGGTTCACCTACCTATCAAATAATATTTTACCAAACGGAGCCTTAATTATATGTACGTGCAGGTAACTCGCTTATTGTGCGGAGGCTTTATAATGGGCATTAACTTCAGCCACGTAATGAGCGACTCAGTGGGCGTTGTCAAATTTCTAAACGCGGTGGCTGAGATTGCACGCGGCTCATCTTCCCCGTCCATCCATCCCGTGTGGCGACGAGAGCTCCTCAACGCGCGCGTGACTTGCACTCTCCCTGATCAAGATCAAAATCAACTCAACCAATTTTACGAGGCTGAATTACTATCCACGAAGGACGATTTGGTCTGCCGAACCTTCATCTTTACCGATCTGGAGGTCGCCGCCCTGCGTGGTTGCGTCCCACAACACCTCCAACCCTGCACCACCTTCGAGCTGATCTGCGCTGCATTTGGCGCAGCCGCACCATCGCCCTCCAGTACCCACCAGATGTAGTTCGAATGGATTTTGCGGTCAACTTTCGGGACAAGTTTGACCCTCCGTTGCCCGTTGGCTACTACGGCAACGCGTGTGCCCCCGGTAGCTGCGTCTCCCCGGCAGGGGCTATTTGCAGCAGCTCCCTCGGCTACGCGGTGGAGCTGGTGAAGAAGGCCAAAGCCGCTGTTACGGAGGAGTACACAAGGTCCATTCTTGACTATTTGGTATTGGGAGGTCGACGTATTACCTCCATGCCCAACACCTACAGCATGTCCGATGTATCATCGAGCTTCAACAGCTTTCCGATCCTGGATTTCGGGTGGGGAAAGCCCTATTATGCTGGTCCGCCTAGTAATGGCTTTCTTTCGCATAGCTTTGGCTTTATCTTCGCTTATAGAAATGGAAAGGGGAAGGCGGTGTCGGTGTCGTTGCCCGAAGATGCCATGGACAGATTTGTTAACGCCTTCCAGACCTTGACGAAGATGGATCTATCCCTCTAAAATTTCCTTGTAGATTACATCTTGTTGTCCAGCATGTATGAAACTAAAATATTTGTTCCTCTATAAAAAAAAAAAAAAAAGAATTACAAAATCGTGCGTGCGTGCGTGTGGAATAATTTGTTCGGAATGGGAGCTATTCAGATCTTTACATATGTATTTTTTGTCTTTGCAAATTTCTTACATTCAATTCTCTGTACATTTTTTCTAAGGTCTCGTTTGGTTAATCATTAAAAAAAACAGTAAGTTCAAAAACTCACGAAATAGGATTCTTGTGTTTGATTGAAACATAGGAATTTTAATTCTTCTAAATTAGAGGAAGTTCTAGAATTCTATTAAGTGCATTTCACCGAAAATTAATTTATGGAAAGTAACTTCTAGTTCTAGTTACTAGGAAGTGTACTTTTCGTAATCAATCAAATGAGCCTTAAGCCCCTAAGATGGGATTTTACAAACTAGAGCAATGAGGAGATTTAAACAAGAAAGGGAACTTGGGTTCGCATCTTTGAGCAACCCAACTGGATCAAGCTCTAGCCCGATGTTAAGAGGTTATTGGCAACCACAAAGGTTGAAGCTTTGTTTGGAGTCCTAGCCCGCAGTAAAGGCCCAGTTGTGTATGGCCTAATATAAGTCTAAGCATGATTCAATCATGTTAATATAAGTATATAGAGGATAAATATTTTTTTTAAAAAAAAAATTAATGTGAATTTATACCTACAATAGTTGTGTAACACCGAATGTAATATACAAACTATTAAAAGGGATTAAAACAGAAATAAAACCCAATCACATAAAATAAAAAGGTCAAAAGTATTGAGAATATAAGTTGAGATAGATTCCACATTATATTATAAAGTGAATGCAAGCCTTGTACAGTGGGCGCGCTACTCCTAACACCAATTGATTTTATGATGGAACTCTACTTGGCTTATGTGCTCGGCTTGGTTGACGTGTGTTGCATTTGATCGTGCGTGACCCCCGGTCATATCATATTATTCACCGTTATTTAACAAAAAGCTATTTTACTCCGTAACATTCTACCTTCGATACGATTGTATAATATTTTATATACCCCACATAATACATGACTAACATAAGTAAAACCCAGCCTTTGAATTAATTTTCAGTGTGTGGCGTACGTTCTTACATTTTAGACTTTGCGCTTTCGTATAGGGTTTTTCCGTCCGAATCATCCGGCAGGATGCTATCGGATTAAACTTTCCCATCCGAACCTAATAAAAAAAAAACATTTTAGACTTTGCAGTATGAATTCCAAAAATATGATAGGAAGTAGAAACGTTCATATACCACAAAGGACCGGAAGAGAGAGAAATTACTTTTTTTTTGGTCTAGAGAGAGAAAAATATATTACTAACTATTAAAACAAAAGCCTTAGCGATTACATGTCGCACTCTTCTTAATTCTAGGCCTTTTAACCCATCACTTTAGCCTAAATTACAATTATAGTAGTTTAAAAAAAACATCTATTAGTAACTATTAAAACAAAAGCCTTAGCGATGACATGTCGCGCTCTCCTTAATTCTAGACCTTTTAACCAATCACTTTAGCCTAAATTACAATTTTAGTAGTTTAAAAAAACCTCTATTACTAACTATTAAAACAAAAGCCTTAGCAATGACATGTCGCACTCTCCTTAATTCTAGGCCTTTTAACTAATCACTTTAGCCTAAATTACAATTTTAGTAGTTTAAAAAAAAACACCTATTACGTACTAACTATTAAAACAAAAGCCTTAGCGATGACATGCCGCACTCTCCTTAATTCTAGGCCTTTTAACCAATCACTTTTGCCTAAATTACAATTTTAGTAGTTTAAAAAAAACATTTATTTCTAACTATTAAAACAAAAGCCTTAGCGATGACATGTCGCACTCTCCTTAATTCTAGGCCTTTTAACCAATCACTTTAGCCTAAATTACAATTTTAGTAGTTTAAAAAAAAACATCTATCTATTACTAGCTATTAAAACAAAAACATTAGCGATGACATGTCACACTCTCCTTAATTCTAGGTCTTTTAACCAATCACTTTAGCCTAAATTACAATTTTAGTAGTTTAAAAAAAACATTACTAACTATTAAAACAAAAGCCTTAGCGATGACATGTTGCACTCATCTTAATTCTAGGCCTTTTAACCAATCACTTTAGCCTAAATTACAATTTTAGTACTTTAAAAAAAAACAATTACTAACTATTAAAACAAAAGCCTTAGCGATGGCATGTTGCACTCATCTTAATTCTAGGCCTTTTAACCAATCACTTTAGCCTAAATTACAATTTTAGTAGTTTAAAAAAAACATCTATCTATTACTAGCTATTAAAACAAAAGCATTAGCGATGATATGTCGCACTCTCCTTAATTCTAGGTCTTTTAACCAATCACTTTAGCCTAAATTACAATTTTAGTAGTTTAAAAAAAAACAGTGGGATTAATTCAAAACATAAAATTAATAATAAGGAAACATAAAATTAATATTAGTAATCTGTATCTATATATATCTACATATACTACTTTAATTGCCTTTTCAACCGTCTATTACTAACTATTAAGACAAAAGCCTTAGCGATAACATGTCACACTCTCCTTAATTCTAGGCCTTTTAACCAATCACTTTAGCCTAAACTAGTGTAATACACGTGCCTTGAAGGCACGAGATTTTGCTTCATTTCAAATTGAACATCATTTTGTATATCTATATAATACTATATTAATATATTAATATATACTTGTTTACAACAAAAATAATATGTATAAAGTATTTTTTTAATTTAACAAATTTTTTTTTTAGTAGGCGAAAGGGGGCGGTTCTTAAGACAGAACACAACCCTGATCATCCTTTCGGATGATGTTACAGAATTCCCTATTCAAAGGGAGAGTATCCATATTACAAATGTCTTTAGATCTAGCTATGAAATATGGTGCTCCGTTGGCTCCACGAAAACAATGTTTGAACTCTATGTGCTCAAATTCCAATTGCATCTTCTTGATAAGCTCGATTTGCCAGTATATCTCCCATCTGGGCCTTGCATTACCGTTGATTGCTTTGATTACTTCCAAACAGTCACCTTCAATTACAACTCTGCGTAAGCCTTTTTGCCATGCCATTTTCGTACCTACGCAAAATGCAGCTGCTTCGGTTTGGATAGCTGATCCATTATCCACCTGCTGCTGAAAGATATCCATCACATTTCCTTCACAATCCTTGAGGATCCCACCTACCTGGCAGAAGCCAGTAGGTATAGCTGAGCCATCTACATTAATGTTGTAGGTGGCCCTAGGTGGTTTTTTCCACTTGATCACAACTCTTCGCCTGTCTTGTTTCTGGGTTTTATCGGGATTGGCATTCAGCCAACCCTGACCTGCATATAAGATCGAATCGCAATTTGTGAGATAGGGTCGATGTTTTTATTTCTGAAAATTATATTGTTTCTGGTTTCCCATATTGATTGCCAGACAAAACAAAGGTCTTCAAAGTTCGGGATCAAAGGTTTAGACTGTAGCATTTCTTTCACTGGAATCCTCTGGTTACTATTTTAGTTTATGGATTTTCCAGTTAATTGTTCATAAGCCGCTATGACTCTTTTGGTGTAGGTACATTATTGGAAAAGATGATCACTATCTTCATCTTTGTCATTGCAGAGGCAGCATTGGGACGGGACTCTATTAAAGAAACGATTTAGTCTTTCTTTTGTGGCAATTTCATCCTGTGCTATTTTCCAAACAAGGTTTTTCATCCGGGGAGGGAGGTTGAGTTTCCAAATCCATTTTCCTTTTACTTCATTCTGATGTCGATTGTTTATAATATGTTTAACCGATTTGGTTGTGAAATGACCATCCACATTAAGTTTCCAGATTAGTTTATCATTGGCCGCCCAGGAGGGGATTTTGATTTTTTGGATTTCAGCGACAATATTATTTGGGAATAGATGTTGAAGAATTTGCATGTTCCAAGTTTTATTTTGGTTGGTAAGCTGGTGACCCTTTAAATTAGGATCATGTAAAAAGTTGATAGTTTTTAAGATTACAACCTATTACCCAAGGATCATTCCAGACATTTATGGTTTCCCCATCTCCTACTATCCAATGTAAACCTTTAAAATTTTTGTCAAGAAGCTGTAAAAGGCGGCCGAATTGCCAAGAGGGGTTAGAAGGGATTGCTGTCATTATGTTTTGATCTTTAAAATACTTTTCTGTAATGACTTTAACCCAAATATTATCAACATTAGTGTATAATTTCCACAAAAGTTTCATCTGAAGGCTCATATTTAAATCTTCTGCTAATCTTATGCCAAGACCACCTTGGTCTTTTGGCTTACAGATTTTGTCCCAGCTTATCAACGGGTTATAACGTTCAGACTCTAATTTGTTCCAGAAGAAATTTTTATTAACCTGGTCAATCTGGTGGAGCACCCATTTGGGGAGTAAGAAATTCTGCATGAGGTAGTTAGTTTTAGAACTGAGATTTGCAGTAATAAGGGTTACACGACCAGCCTGGGTTAAGAATGAGGCTTTCCATTTGGGTAGTTGTTTTTTGAGGTTTTGTATGGCATCCTGGAACATCTCATTCTTGATTCGTCCGCAGAGTAGAGGGATACCCAGGTATTTTTCCAAAGTTCTAGAGACCGGAATATGCATTTCACTGGCAAGAGAGTTTGCTAGGGAGGGGCTGACATTTCCAGAAACTTGGAGAGAGCTCTTACTGTAGTTTATAGTAAGACCAGATAGGTTAGAGAATCTATTGAGCATGTTCTGAATAGTGTGGATGCTTTTGTGGGATGTTGTTGCAAAAATTATAGTGTCATCAGCAAATGTCAGGAAAGGAATAGAAGTACCATTTTTAGTAATCTTGATTCCAACCAAGGCATCATCTAATCTTGCTTCCTCTTGTAATTCTACTGCTAGGTTCTCCATTACAAGTATGAAAATGTACGGTGCTAGTGGATCCCCTTATCTAATGCCCCTTTCTGGTTTAAATTGTGGATCCGGATGGTTGTTAACGAGAACTGAGAAAGTTGTGGTGGTTAGGCAGCTCATGACCCATCTAATCAAACGTGAGTCAAAACCAAATTTAGTGAGTGTGGCTTTTATGTAATCCCAATTAATCTTGTCATAGGCCTTTTCCATGTCAAGTTTTAGTGTCATCTAGCCTTTTGGTCCTTTTTGTTTGTGAAAACTGTGGAAGATTTCATGTGCAATTAGCATATTATCATGTATGTATCGTCCCTCTACAAAGGCTGCTTGAAAAGGATTGATGAGTCTAGGTAGTATGTTCTTCATTCTATTAGCTTTGAGTTTAGAGATTATCTTGTAAATGGTGTTGCACGTGCTAATAGGTATGTAGTGGTTTATGTTTACAGGATTGTCTGTTTTGGGTATAAGGTCTATGAAAGTTTGATTGATCTCAGAAAGTAAGGTTCCAGAATGGAAAAATGCTTTAAAAGTTTTACAAACGGATTGTCCCACTATGTGCCAGTACTTGCTGAAGAATTCCGGAGGGTAGCCATCCAGGCCAGGTGTTTTGTCTATAGCCATACTAGTAACTATGTTTTTTATTTCTAAATTTGAAGGGTTTGAGAGAAGGAAATTATTCTCTTCTTCAGTGATTCTTGGGAGATCATGAGGTAGATGTTCAGTAGTTATACTCGAGGAATTTGGTTTAATAAATCTCTCAGCCATTTCTTTAGTAATTTGGTTAGCTATTTCCATAGGATCAGTGAGGTTATCGCCCTCTTTGGAAGTAAAGGATGATGTATGATTTTTGAAGTTTTTGACCTTGACAATTGTCTGGTAATAATTTGTGTTTCTATCACCCAGTTGAAGGTGCTTGGTCTTAGCTCTTTGCTTCCAGAATCTGTAATTGTAGTCTAGCATGACAAGCTTTTTCTTTTCTAGGTTCATGAGTTTTCGATTATCCCATCTAGATAGCCTACCCCAGGGAAGTTTGGCTTGCAGTGTTAAAATTTTTTTATCCACTTCAGAGAGCTGTTTTAAGATATTATTTGAATGTGTTTTGCACTAGTTTTTTGTGTTGTTCTTAAGAAGTTTCTGTTTTTTCATAAGTTTGTATGCATGAGAGCCAATGAGTTTATTCTCCCAAACTTGCTTCACCATATTCTCATAGATGGGATTAGCAATCCATGCCATTTCAAAACGAAAGGGGGTACCTTTATGATTGTGTTTGTTACCTATTTGAAGTGTGATTGGGCAGTGATCAGACAAAGAAAACGAGTGGTGTTGAACATGAAGGTCTGTGAGTTTGGTTATGATATGTTGATGAGCAAGTGCTCTATCAAGGCGCTCATAGGTATTATCTCTATCATCTTTATGCTTTCTCCAAGTGAAGGGGGATCCCGTATAAGGGAGAGTGTGTAAATTGAGCTCCTTTTTAAGGTGTCTAAGTCTACGAAATCTGGTGAGAGATGGGGTGTTACCCCCCACTTTCTCACTCTCATTCTCAATATCGTTCAGATCACCCATTATAAGAATAGGTAGACAGTGTTTGTTGGTAACTTCTATGATGCTGTTCCAAAATCTAGTTTTTTCTTGTTCAACAGAAGGCGCATAGACAAAAAGGATTGCAATATCGAAAGAATTTATGGTGGTTTTTAGCATACTGTATCTGCTATTCTGTTCCAGGAGAATGGTATTTTGGTTAGCTCTTGTGTTTTTTAGCAGTATCCAAAGACCACCCTTTGCACCTACAGAAGTGATGAATATGTTCTTATGGAAACCAGCTATATGTAGTTGGCTATCAAGAGGAGGTTCATTCGATTTAGTTTCAGCAAGAGCTAAGATATCAAGCTTGTTACTATGTCTGAGGTGGTTTAATTCATGCCAAAGGAGAGGCTTCCTAGAGCCCCGGATATTCCAATAGCCGATATTAATCATGAAGTGTTAACAAAAGCTATGCTACTTAGCTCATAGGAACCATTTTTAAAATTGTTGAGAAAGTTACCAATTTGAAGCTCACTATCATGATCCAGTACTTTCTCATAGTCATTAGATTGTAATTGAAGTGTAAAGAGATACCGATTACCTGTCTTACTGTCCATGTTTGTATTCCTGCATGTGTTCATAGTATGACTACATCTGTTCCAGCTCCCAGTTTTGTTTTCCTTCATCTTGGTTGAGCTGCAGGTTTTGCTTGTAGCAAGAGTAGTTGTTGTTTGGTTACAATGCTTGTTGGGGATATTGTTGTTGGTGTAAGGGTTGTTTTTGCTTCTCCCCACACCAATTCTAAAAAGAAAATCGGTGGGGATAAGCAGACTTGTTTTGAGAAAAATAGCCAGAGACATACCTTTCCACTGGTCTCTATCAGAACTGGTGCAAGAGACTAGATTGTCGTTTATCATACAGGATGTAGACTCATCAGAGTGGGATACTTTGGCTTCATAGACAATACCATCAGATTCCTGTATAGATTTCCTTGGATGAGTTGTGCAGAGTATCCGAGCTCCTTTGAGGGTGCTTGTGTATCTTTTCTGAGCATATTCTCCATCTTTTGGGTCTTTTCCAACAGCCAAACAACCAAGATCGGAAAAAAGAGAATCCTTGATCATGTAGAACCATGTAATTGTTGAGGTCCAAAGGTGATTGTGATCCACCCAGGGACCTGAGAGCTTGCATCCCATATCAGTCACCTGTATACCAAGTTCCTTTGAGATACAGGCTAGAGAAGGGTGAGGTTGCATCCTGTAACAAGATATATACCAACACCAAGTTTGAGGCTCCATAAGATCAGTCAGAAAACTAATTCTAGCATTAGAGTTCAAGCTAAAAACAGGATCAACAACTTTTGTGTCTGTAACATTGTTGGATTTTGCAAATTGACAGTTTATGGTCAGGTCCCAAGAATTACTAAGCAAGGCAATGTGATCAAGGTAAAGATTTCCGAGCAACAGGATCAAATCATACAGAGACATCCACTTCAAGCATCTATTGAAAGCGTAAGAGATGGAACCAATACTCATATTAAAGAGTAATAGGGTGTCATGATTGGACTTATCTCTTCTTGTTTTAGTAGTGATGGTTGAACTGGCGCACTTCTTCATTTTGGTCTGCAGAATTAGACTACTGAATACCTCTAGATTCCTCTCTAAGGCAATGTTGTGTCTGATTTGTTCATCCCCCAAAAAGCTGAGGGATCGTTCACTGATTGATCTATATCTTCCACCTCTTTTTCCCTTAGCTATGTAGGTAGTATTGGAAACAACATCTTTTCGGGCTAGATACATTCCCTGATCTTTGAGTTTCTCTTTGGGAAGGATAAAACGGTTGCTCCTCTTCATGATGTACATGTCTCTGCCGATTTCGTTTGCCAAGAACAGTTTAGCCAGTTGAGGGGGAAGGAGCCGTCCCACCGCATTCAATTGACCAAACCTGTTGTATGCATTGCAATAATTCCTGCAAAACATTAGATTAGGGGTATCATTAGAGAAAAGATTATGGTTAGTAATTGTAATATCAAAGATTTGTTTGTGTGATAGAGGGTTGATGTTGTAGAGTTTTGGTGCCCAGTGATGCAAAGCCCAAAGAGGCTCAATCACATGGGACTTGATACATGCATTTAATCCTTGGTGTTGATTAATGTAGGGAGAGAGATTGGCAATGCCGGCAGCCTTAAGAGGGTCATGTGTGCAATTAACCAACCGATTAAGGTTGCATTCATTGCTATATTCTTGGTGAGCTTTGATTTGCTCAAGAGTTTTGAAAGGGAAGGGTATTAGAATGGTTGTGTTTGCTGTTGAGGGATTGTATTTTAAGAGAAGAGTAGTTGTGAGGTTTGAAAGGGAAGGATCATTTGCAACAGAGGGAACCAAACTGGGCAATCAACCTCGGCTTGATCCGATTGAACGAAGAACCCACCCAGAAACACCCCGGCAGAGGAACCTAGGAAAACAATCAAAGAGAGCGTATTAAAATCTCATCTTTTTTTTTAATTTAACAATTAGTTGGAAAGAGATACAATATAATTTTTTAAATAATTTAATAAGGTAAAGTAGTAATAAAACTCAAACACACCGCCTATTATAATTTGAAATACATATATAATTACTATCATTAGGATAAAACTAAAAAGAGAAATATAAGTTGTCATATAATGATTAAAAAAATCATAAGCACGTGATTGTGCGAATACTTTTGAAGTTATGTATATATACATAACTTGTTCATTATTTTCATGAGAAAGATGGTTAGAAAGAGAGAGAAATAAATAGAGAAAATAAAGGTAAGATGGTAAAAAAAAAGTGATTTAAGGTGCATCATCTAAGATGTAAAATAAGTAATGCTTATAAGTATTAATTAACTTTTAAAATACGTAAATTTAAAAAAAAAAACTTTTTGGCTCTAATTGATTTTTATAATTAGCTTTTGAAATCGAATATTCACAAATTAATTATTTTTACTAACTTTATAAAAAAAATTGCAGGTCTTAAAATATTGAAATTATAATAAGGGACATTTAGGGTGTATAAAATAAATATAGATGTAAAATATTCATTTTGGGTATAAATTTTTTTTTTCTTCGATATTTGAAGCCAAACACCCAAAATTAATCTTAAAAGAGTGTTTATTTTATTTATTTTTAAATGATAATATATGCAAATTTCACATTTTCTTTTCTCAAAATTCTTCAATTTTTGTTTGTAGATCTTAAAATGTTAATTTTTTGTATTCCAATTAGTCATTTAAGATGTTTAAAATAAATGTAATTTATCTCTAAAAACTTTTGTTACAAATTTATATAGATGTCATGTAGAATGTGCACAGTAAGTATATATTTAAAATATTCATTTTGGATAACTATTTTCCTCAATTTTTGAAGGTTAACAGATGCAAAAATAATTTCTTCTTAAAATTAATGACGTTTTGCTTCTATCTCCAAAAATATTTAATAAAAAATTAAGATGTCTATATCGTATAATAAATGGAAATTTTAAAAAGAAATATTATTTTGACAATCATTGTTTTTTATAGTTAATTTTTATTTTGACATTTGAATTAAATATTCTTATTAATTCTTGAGTTATCACATTTCAATATATTAGTCAATTATTTATATACATATATAAATATAAGATTATGTAAACATTTGATATTTCAAAGATATTTTTTATTTTTAGATATTCTAATTATTTTTTTAAAAAAAAGGTTACATAACAAATCTGAAAACCCGACCGACTCGCCCGAACCCAGACCCGATTGAAACCCGAAAATCCGGAGTCATCCGTAACCCGAACCTGAGACTGAGCGCGACCCAAATCTGACTCGATTCGAAATAAACCCGAATACAGACAAAACTGACCCGACCCAAACCCGATCTGACTCTCAACTCGACCCAACATTCGGAATGATAGTATCCAAAATTATGGTCCTAATAAATATATAATATTATTTATATGAATGAAATGTATAAAGAAAGTCGTGATATTAATGAAATAATGATATAAAAGACCACACAGAATAATAATATCCAAAATTGTGGTCTAAGGTATCAATGTACATAATCTTTTATATGAAAAATAGGAAATAAATATATTTAAAATAGATCACAAATTGATATAAGCATATAAATTTAAATAATCTCCGTATGAAAAATAGGAAACAAATATATGTCAAATAGGAAACAAATAATTTCGGCAATAATATTGACCAATAAGAAAATATCATTTGAATAAAAAATTTGTAACGGCCCGGGATTATGATTCCCGGGTTACGTTTCGAGGGATGAAACCCCTCGTTAGGATCTTGCGCCCCGAGTACAGGTTGAAGGTTTGAAATTCTACTCTAACGTTTTCAAGTGGGATTTCATACCCAAAATTCGAAGGGATCGTTGGAATCCCCGGGGAAGTCCCCTGTACCTATCATAAGTCTAAGCGTGGAAAACCAACAGTCATGCAAATAGTAGAATCAAGGTGTAATACAAGAGGGTGCCACGGTAGAGCCTGGTCAAAACCAAATCAATAAGCGTATTTATCGAAATCTAAGGTTAGACTATTTCTTTGCAATCGCCCAAGAGAGTTCCCACGTTACAGAAGCAAGGAACAATAATGCTGCAAAACAAACCTAAAAAAATATGTATGCGGGGCGGTGTCAGATCGAAGCCCTACGCAATATAATCCCAAACAAGCAGACACATACACACGCTAGTCCTAATAAATATGCTTCTAGATGCAAGACGGAATATTAACACACTAGCATGGTCCTAAGATCAAGTGCATAAATATAATCAAGCCTTAGCACCGAATACCAAGTGGTATATCCCTCTCCTACCTCCACCCCCTTCCGATAGGGAGGAGACTGGCCAGCTCGTGAATGCATTCCATAATAATCGGGCGGCACGCATGCCCAACCCGTATCCACAATAAAGCCCGCAGAAAACTCATAATATAAGGAAGTTCCATGACTCGATTGACTCAGGACGGGACCCGATGAGACTAGGTTGTCCTATATCCCTAGCAATGACTCTAGTTACTTCACAGATAACGACCGTTCTGTTTACAAAAGCAATGAGTAAACGAATGCTCAATCATGAGTGCAATCCTAGCAGGATACTACATGGCATGTTTTATTATGAATGCAAGCACCTAGTATGCACATAGCTACAAGCAGGGAAATCTCTTTTCGAATCTGAGTGAGCTCATATAGGAACTCACCTGGCTATGCAGAACAACATAATAGAAGATCCAGTATACATCATTCATAATCACAAAGTATCACCTAGATACACATCAGAACATATATGTATAAGTCTACGTCTAATTATCCAAGCACTCAAGCACATCATTCAACGGGAATAGCAACCATATCATAATCATCATTCCATCAAGTTCAACTATTCATCTCATTGCCACATTCCATAAGACCACATCATTCTCATCATTCCATTCAGCCTCATTCATATATTCGCCATAATATATCCGCAATACTAATCCGCATATCACATATATCAAGTTCATCATATCTCGAAAGCATAAATTAACGATACACAAGTCTAACACTTCATCATGCCATTAGTCAATCAATCATGCCATTAATACACACCAATCATGATATTAGTCAACCATTCACATCAATCATGCTAGTTAGTCACCGATCACATAATTCCCGAGTTAGTCTCGAAAACCATTTCAAAATCCGAATCAACTAGTTAGAAATTCCGTCATTTTGAAAATGCTCGATGAATCCCTTTTTCGATTTAAATCGGAAAATACCCTTTTAAATCTCCAAGTCTCATAATGTTATATTTGTTTTAAATCACCATAATAATAATAATAATAATAATAATAATAATAATAATATATTTATTTCGAATCGAAAATACATGTTAGTTTTGTATCATAATGTTCATTTTCACAATCTCCCCCAAAAATAGGCCCAAAACAAAAATAGGCCCAAAGCCCCCTTTTATTAAATTCAGATCCAATCCCAAGTGGAAATCAGGTTTTTGACTTGAATGAACCAAACCGGTTTTGCTTTATTTTAAACTCTTGAACCGGACCACACAAAAAGAAAACAGCCAAACCGAACCCAATGTTACTGTTCATCATCTCTCCTAGTCCCACCACTGCTGTTCGACAAAATTAGACAGGAAAGGAGGGAGCTTGGCCGGCGTCGACCTACTCCGACTACCCATTTTACACCCAGACACGCACATGACAAGAAGGAAAGGAAGAAGGAAGGAGGAGGAGCTCACCCAGGGGGCCTTTGGCGTCGCCGGAAAAAGGGAGCTCGGCGAGGCTGCGTTTGGGCTCGTCGGTGTCGGTTCTTCGAGCGAGAATGCCTGGGAGAGATGTGGGAGGTTAAAGGAGGGACCTTTATTGCGGTTGGAGGTAAAAGGAAGAGGAAAGAGTGAGAAATCGATCCCTTGCCTTTCGAAAATCAAAACAGGGGAAAGCGAGGACGGGGCTGCGCTCGGACTCCGGGGAAGATCTCCAGTTGCTTCTTGTAGGCTCCGGGAGGTGCTGCTGCTGCTTCTGTCTTAGAGAGGATAGTGGAAGGAGCAAGGTGGGTGTGTGGGCTTGATGTTTCTCATCTCGGTAAAACAGGGCCGGGAAAAGGGAGCTGTGTTGTTGGCGGTGATCGACGACGGAGACTGGTGGGGAGACGGTGCTGCAGTGGTGACGGAGGTGTGGTGGTGGCGGAAATGGGAAAGGAGGAGAGACCTTGCTCTCGGCAGTCCTCCAAAGGGAGAAAGGTGTTGTTTGGTTCTTGTGTTTGTGTGGGTGAAATGTGTGGTCAAAGGTCTTATTTTATGGAACAAAGTTTGGGTTTCCTTGGCTGCAATAGTCGGACCAGGCATGATAAAAGGTTGTCCTCATTTCCATTCTTGGTGAGTCAAAACAAGGGGGAAGAAAAAGGTGTATGTGTGTGTTGGGCTAGTTAGGGAAAAAGGGAAAGAGATGGACAATTCACATTCAATCTCAAATTGTGGGAACCAAGGTTGAATTTGATAAGAATGGGAGAAAGATAATGGAATTGTGGTCTCGAGTCGGAAATTTGAATTTCTGATGATTGGTCTTCCGAATTACGCTCTCTCGATCGATTAGATATTTAAAATTGAATAGGATATCGCCGACGGAAGGAATTTTTGAATCTCGAGGTGAAAGACAGATTCGATCTTTTAAAGTTTAAAGTTGCGTTGGAATTCACTTCATGAGTTCTAAAATTCGAGTTAGCAAGTTTTTCATTAATTTTCGCTTTTAAATTTATTTTGATTTCCCTTTTTCCCAAGAAATTAGGATTTAAAAATTCGGGCCTTTACAAAATTCAACTTTAATTGTGGGCGTGACACGTCAGCAAAATGCTAGAAGAATTAGTAATATTAATAGATTAATAGATTACAATTTTAGTAGTTTAAAAAAAACATCTATCTATTACTAACTATTAAAACAAAAGCCTTAGCGATGACATGTCGCACTCTTCTTAATTCTAGGCCTTTTAACCAATCACTTTAGCCTAAATTACAATTTTAGTATTTTAAAAAAACATCTATTACTAACTATTAAAACAAAAGCCTTAGCGATGACATGTCGCACTCTCCTTAATTCTAGGCCTTTTAACCAATCAGTTTAGCCTAAATTACAATTTTAGTAGTTTAAAAAAAACATCTATTACTAACTATTAAAACAAAAGCCTTAGTGATGACATGTCGCACTCTCCTTAATTCTAGGCCTTTTAACCAATTACTTTAGCCTAAATTACAATTTTAGTAGTTTAAAAAAACATCTATTACGTACGAACTATTAAAACAAAAGCCTTAGCGATGACATATCGCACTATCCTTAATTCTAGGCCTTTTAACCAATCACTTTAGCCTAAATTACAATTTTAGTAGTTTAAAAAAAACATCTATCTATTACTAACTATTAAAACAAAAGCCTTAGCGATGACATGTCACACTCTCCTTAATTTTAGGCTTTTTAACCAATCACTTTAGCCTAAATTACAATTTTAGTAGTTTAAAAAAAACAATGGGATTAATTCAAAACATAAAATTAATAATAAGGAAACATAAAATTAATATTAGTAACCTGTATCTATATATATCTATATATACTACTTTAATTGCCTTTTCAACCAATGGGTTTAATTCAAAACATTTAATTATCTAAACTTTTACTATCATTTTATAATATTAATTTAATATATTACTAAGCTTTTATTTATAAAAAATCACGACATAGCGCGGGGATATAATATCATTTTTTTTAATGATAATTAGCATATGCTTTTGGTAAGTCAATTATCGCATAAAATACCTTAATCGATTTGATCACTATTATAATTATAATTCATATTTATATTCTTTTTAGGATAACATGTACACACTTTCAATATTACCTAAATATATAAGTATCTACTTTGCTATCCAATATATAATGTAATATATACTTTTGATTTCTTTTTACTCATCCACCCATTTTTTAATGCACAAAAATTCAAATGGTTAGTTTAATTTATAATGTATATCCACTTATGGGATATTTCAATATGATTATATCTTTATGATTATTCTTAATTATCTTACTGCCTTTTACCTTTTACCAAAAATCTAATTGGTTAATTTAATTTTGAATGCATATCCGTTTATGGAATATTTTTATTTTATTTTATTTGCTATCTACAAGATCTACTAGATTTTTCTTATCTTTTTACCTTTTACTTTTGCTCAACTATCTTATAAATAATACACGCGGTATTGAATATTGTCAGTCATCCCAACCGTTTTTTGTTATCCTCATTTGCTATGTTGAAATGACAATAGTGGTTGCCTTGGCTGAGCAGTTTGTAGACGTTTACGAAATCATCACAACCGTTTATATACTACGTATTATACACCTTACTCTATTATTTTCTAACCGTTGATATGTGTATTTTTTTTGGGAAATTTTTTGTATTATTTAATATTTATAACTTTACTATTAAATTACGCGCCATTGGCACGGGTATAGGACTAGTTACTTATAAATTGAAATCGTATAATTTAGATCAATCACTTGTCAATTTTTAAATATAATTTAAAATCATTTCAACTACGTACTAAATTGACATCTATCTAATAATTAATTACAAGGTTTTAAGCGTCCACCATTTATCAAAAGGTGCGATATCCACATGTCATGAATACTTTGCACTATGAATTGCAAATCTTGTAGTTAATGGATGTTGGGTAGAGGCTTTGCAAAGTACTCATTGCAAAATAATTCTTAACAAGATTTGCAGTTCATAGTGCAAAGTATTCACAAATGATTTTGACAAAAGTTGGGTAGAGGTCTTAAGCGTCCATCATTTGTCAATTTTTAATTAAGTTTTTCTAAGTTGGATTGTTTCGAATTTGACTGAATTATTTTTAGATAAATGATTTTGACTGCTAAATTGATTGAGTTGACCAACTTACATATATGACTAAATGTGCATAATATATAATGAAGTATCGTCAATGAACATATTTATCCTCACCCAATTTTTTGGAAACCAAGCACACAATAATGTTAGCAAGAAGCTCAACCCTAGTGTTCAACGTGACGAGGAATGAGTCTGAGCTGGTGCGCCCAGCCCGGCCCACTCCTCACGAGCTCAAACCACTTGCAGACTTCGATGATCTACTCATGTTGCGGTATCCACAACCAGTCATGTTGGTTTATCCGGCTACGCACTCAGACAAGATGGACCATAGCGATCCAGCCAAGGTCATCAAGGCGGCGTTGGCAGAGGCGTTGGTGTATTACTACCCGTGGGCGGGTAGGCTGAGGGAGACGCCCAACGGGAGGCTGGTGGTGGATTGCACTGCGGAGGGGGTGCTGTTTGTGGAGGCCGATGCGGATGTCCGGCTTGACCAATTCGGGGAGGAATCAATGGTGCCACCCTTTCCCTGCAGTGACCAGCTCTTTTACAAGAGTAAGGCTTCTAACGCTTCTGGGGTGGTTGGCTCTCCTATAATCACATTTCAGGTAATTTTATTTATTTATTATTTTGTTACTTCATCTTTATTCTTTATACCTCTTAATCGATTTTCACGAGCTAGATGAAAAACTTGGTGGTTGGTTGTTCCTATATTCACATTTGAGGTAACTTGGTGGTTGGTTGTTCCTATATTTAGTTTAATTTATCTTTACGTGTGGATATATAACGTACCCTATATATGCTAAATTAAGTAATCTGTGGAGAGATGAATAAATTTTGTATGAAAAAGTGAGTGATTAATGTTAATATTTATTAATTAATTATAACTCAAAATGAATTAAATTCAATTTTTAATGGTTTCCTTTTCTTACCCAATAACAAATTACTTCGAACATCTTAGATTTGAGATCTCACGTGAAGAGAAAGGATGCTCGGTAGTACAATCTCGGTTGACTATATGAAAATCTTTTTTTTTTCCTTTCTTTTGAGAACATACCAAATCTTTGCATTATATAACAAAAATGAATTATATAATTCAGGAGGATCGAGTATCAAAGTGAGGCGCAAATATTTACATACATAGCTAGTGCCCAGTATATATATTATACAATTAAATTGATTAAGTCGGATTTAAAATGGATGACTCCGATTAAACAAAAAAAATTAATTAATTTATCATGTACATACATGGCACAGGTGACTCGCTTGCTGTGCGGAGGCTTCATAGTTGCCTTCGACTTCTTCCACCTAATGAGTGACGCAATCGGCGCAGTCAAATTCCTAAACGCGGTGGGCGAGCTGGCCCGGGGGGCCTCCGCCCCATCAATCCTCCCGGTATGGCAACGAGAGCTCATGAACGCGCGGGATCCTCCGCACGTCACTTGCACGTCCCACCACGACGACCACGACCGAAGCTTCGAATTCCCCCAAGACGATTTGGTATGCCGCACCTTCCTCTTTACCCACCGCGAGGTCGCCGCCCTGCGTGCCCGCGTCCCGCAACGCCTCCAGCCCTGCACCACCTTCGAGCTCGTCTCCGCCTGCATCTGGCACTGCCGCACCGTCGCCCTCCAGTACCCGCCCCAACTGAAAGTGTGTATGGCGTTTTCGGTCAACGTCCGGGACAAGTTTGACCCTCCGCTCCCGGTCGGCTACTACGGCAACGGGTGCGCCATCGCCCTGCCCATCCATCCGGCAGGGGGCATACTCGACTCCTTCGGCTACACGGTGGAGCTGGTGAAGAAGGCCAAAGGCGATGCGAATGAGGAGTACATGAGGTCCTTGATTGACCATGCCGTCTTGAGAGGCCGACAGATCCCATCCACTCCGAACACCTACGTTGTATCCGATGTATCGTCGATATTTTACGGGTTCCCGAGCCTGGATTTCGGGTGGGGGAAGCCAGTTTTTGCCGGCCCGCCCGATAATGGGTGGATTTCATCTAAGATGAGCTTTATCATGGCATATAGAGACGGAAAGGGGAAGGTGGTGTCGGTGACGTTGCCCAAGGACGCCATGGATAGATTTGTTAACGCGCTGGGGAGATCGCTGGAGATGGATCTACCACTTTGAAATGTTGTTTGAGATCGATGATCATGGTTAATTAATTCAGTATTTCATTCTTCGTTTCGTAATTGAATAAAAACATGTATTCATAAATAAAGTTACAAATTAAGTTGTATTTAAAAAAACCAAATATCGAAATAAATATATGTATTGAACTCAAATTTGGCTGGAAATGTCACCCGAAAACATATTCTTATTTTTTTTTGTTAATAGGTCGGGCAATAGTTTGTATATAAAATTGTCAATTATAAAGTTCGTATTATTTTTTTTGTTCAATGTCCCCGTTAATTAAAACTTGTTGTTTTATGAAGTAAATCTTGTTAAGAAAAACTTGTCATTTTAGATATTTTGTCATCTACTTTACGAAATTGCACTTATAATGATTAGATAGTTCTTAGTTGTATTTTTTGAGAAAATAAAAAAGTAGAGTATGTAATAATTAGGGATATAAGTGTATTTTTGTTTGTTTTCTTAATAAGTGTGTAGATTTCTAAAATGACAAGTTTTAATTATCGGAGGGAGTATTATTTTAGGTCATTTTCCATAAAAATATTAATAATGCATATTTTAGATAGGCATTATAGGTAGTTTTAGGATCATTTATGTGTATATATTAGATGATTAGTTAGCAAATTGCATATTTTGTCATTGAGCATTCGAGTTCCGAACCTAGCTACACGCTTTTGTAGTTATTTTGTATACTCATGATCCAAGCTTGGATGAGAGGCGAGGATTTCGTATTGTAGCCATGAAGAAGCTGGAAAAGGGCGAATGACGAAGGCTAGGACGAGGCCAAGGTGTAGCTCAAGGGAGATAAGCAGAGAAGAAGAATTGTAGAGTGCACAACACCCGATGTGAGGAGGACGACGTCCACCGTGGGACGGCACCCATCGTGGCTTCTGTGTGAAGAATCTTACCAAATCTGCGATATTTCTATCCTTTTGTGGAACATTTATCCATTCGGTATCTTTCACTCTAGGGTTTGGCCGGTTGTTTTGGCTACTTATAGAAATGGTTTTCATTAGTTTTATTATCGAAGCTTTTAGAGGATTGAAAATAGAGATTTTTCAGTACGTATGAGTCACCAAACTTCTTAGTTTTGCCTACGATTTAAAGGCATGGTTGGTTGAATCGTAGGATTTGATTTCTAGTTATTGACTATTTCATCTTCTTTGTGTTGATTTACATGTTATTGATTTTACTTTGATTGGCCACTTTTGTAGAATCGCATCGCGCTAGGGTATTAATTGACTCGTAAGAGTGGTTGAACCTATTGTAGCAAACATACTCTAGTATATGATTCGAAAGGGGGATACTTGAATGTGTAAGGACATGACATACTGGTTAAATATCGGTTCTTAGGGAAACTAGGGTGGTTGGTAAGATGACAGTTATCGACATGATACTAGTTTCATTGGGAGGTTGGTACTGCCTTTATGCCAAGTATATTGGGATGGTGTGTTATTCTTATGTTAATGCAGGGACAGGGTTGCATAGGAGTGTAAGGGGTTGTTGGGACTGCAAAGGACTATCAATCTATATAAACCAATATCGAAATAGTCAATAGGGTAAAATAACTAGAAGGAGAGTCGATGAGCGAATAGACCAACCATTGTTGTAAATTCATAGGTGAAGCTGCTTACCTCTATTGTATTTGCTCAAACATCACAATTGCTTACTTTAGTGCTTTTTTTTCTCTACTTTTCAATCTACAAACTTTCTCATTTATTTATCTTATTAGCAACAAAAGTACATATGAAAAGGTAATTCTCCCCGTGGATCGATTACAGACTTGTTGATATTGCATATTTTAGATAAGCATTATAGAGATTTTTAGATTAGTTAGGTTGCATTTGGTGCATAGTTTGGAGTTAAATTAGATGTTATGATTATTTTGGAAGAGTTCATATTCTATGCAAATTTATGTTTATTTTGCAGAATTGGATTGGAACATCACAAGAGGATGGATTGAGATACAAGGAGAAAGATGGAAGATTGAAGAAAAGACAAGGAGAATAGGAGCTGAATACAGATGCATCGAGGACCAAGGGGGCTGGGAGCTTACGACGGCCGCTGCCTGTGTGCCGTGGCTGCTGCATCCAATTGTCGTGGCTTCCTTGGTCATTCACACACATGCAGCAGCCGCGACATTTGTGTCGTGGCTGCCACATCATTCGTTAGGCGAGACACGTCATTTAGTTTATGTTAAACCTATTTTCTATTATGTTTTTGCCGACTTTAGTTTAAGTACAAAGATTTTAACCCTAAGACTACTATCTACTATTCTATTAATTCACCGTTCAACAGACAATTAGAGAATTTGAGCGATGTTTCCCATGGGGAACTAAACTCCCTTTGTTCTATCTACGATTTGAATCTTTATTTCGATTGATTGTGAGTTCCTAAATCTCGTTCCTTAATTCTTATCTTGAATGTTTCAAGTTCTTTGTGCTTAATCTTTTATTGTTTTTTTCTATCTTGTCTGGCCAATTAGTTAGATCAATTCAATTGCTAGGGTTTTGTAGATTCTTGATTGTGAACCTTAACCCAAATAGCAAACTTATCCCTTTAGGGGTGTTTGACCTAATTGGATGGGTAGGATGTTGGATGTACGTATTGTTAAATCCCTTCTTAGGGACTTCAAATACCTTGGTTAATATCTGAACTTAAAGTTATAGATTGGGTTAAATCCTTCTTTAGGGACTGCTCATGAGATACGGTTCTCTATGAGTGGTTAGACTAGAAACTATATTAGGTTGAGACAAGGGCATTTAAGGAAACCTAAAAGGACGAGACGAAGTTACAAGGATTAATTCAACTAAATAAAGTGGATAATTGTAGGTAGAACTATTTCTCAATATTGTCTAAATCAAGTTTCTTTACTTTTACTTTCATTATTCCGCTTTGATAAAAGGTGAATCTTTTTCATTCTAACCCCCCCCCCCCCCCCCATTTGGCTACTTGATTGGCATCTGAATCACACTTGAATAACAAATTTCCCTACATGATTGACCTCGTGCTTATTGCTATACTAGTTATGAGTTTGAGTTATATTTTGACAAGATCAACGACAGATTTTTCTCCCGTCAATTGCCTGCTATACTAGCTTGTAGGTTTAGGTTTATCTTTGTAGGAACCAATGATTTTCATCCTATCACATTTTAGCACCGTTGCTAGGGTGTTTTACTTTAATTTTCCTATGTGTTTTATTGTTAACATTTGTGTGCAGCTGTGCTACTGAGTCATCTCTTTTTCCTTTTGATTAAGAGATTGAAAGAATTTTTTCTAGGTTAAGAAGAGAGCATTCATCTGACCCAAAAATCACAGGAGAGATGAATGGAGATAACGATAACCCACCTCCAAGAGGTCAACAACCGCTCAAGCCCAACAACAACAACAACAACAACAACAACAACAATGGAGGCGCGATTGTGATTCCTCCACAAAAGGACTTTGAGGGATTTAAAGGAGCCAAATATGACATCGATCGCAACCCCTGGCAATCAGGCTCCCTGAACTCCACGAGGGTTCAAAATTCGAATACAAGTCAAACTAATCCACTATGTTGTTAGTGTCTCAAGGGATGGTTGGAGAGGATCCCAACAAGCATCTCGTAGAGTTCACTAGTGTCTACGATAAATTGAGACCCCAAGATATGTCTGATGAACAAATTATGCTTAGATATTTTCCTTTTAATTTGGAAGAATGCAGCGAACGACTGACTCTATTACTTGCCCACAAAGAGCATCACTACATGGGTGAAAATGAAGAGGGCATTCTTGCACAAATACTTTCCTGCTACTCGTCTGAGCAAGATGAAGAAGTAGAGAAATCTCCCATAGGGAGTCTCTATGAATATGTTGAAATATTCAAGAAGCTCAAAGCAAGTTGCCATATCCATAGAATTGATGAGGATGATCTTGTCCTCTATCTCAACAAAGGGTTGCTGGCCATGAAGATATTTAAGGGGCTAGCTAACACTTCTCAACAATATGGTTGTGTCGGTATCCCAAAATCAAGCTAGACCCTACTGAGTGTGTGGTGATCCATCACACCCTAATGATCTATGTCCTCAAGTACAACATGGAGTTGCAGATGTGAATGCATTGCACTAGTACAATATAGGGAGTGGAGCACAGTAAGTTGGGTATGGTTTTTAACAAACGTGCTTATTTTTTATTTTAAGAACGATTTTATATTAAAAGCTAGAGATGCTGCAAAAGACCATCAAACAAATAGCTAGGGAAGGAATCATCGAGGATGATGAGAAAAAAAATGTCAATGGTTCTGCACAGACGTCACCCGCCGCTAGTTGTATGGCACCCATCGAAAGCGAGACGGCGCTCGCTGCCACACCCACTGTACCCGTCGCCATTATATAATCGAAGACCGATTATTTACAAAAATCCCCCCTTGTCGCTTATAAGCCCAAACCATCTTTCCCTGAGGTCTTGAAGGACCATACAAAAATGGAGAACGACAAAGAGCTCTTCGAAATATTCTCCAAATGCAAGATAAACATTCCCTTGTCCAATCTCATTAAATCTATTCCTTGTTACGCTAAGTTTTTGAAGGAATTGTGCACAATTAAGTGGAAGCAGAGGGTGAAATCCAAGGAAAAGGTAAATTTGAGCGAACATGTGTCTACAATATTTCAAAAGTGTTTGCCCGAGAAGTGCGGTGACCTAGGCATATTTACAATTCCTTGCACGAAATGCAATGCTAGAATCAAGAATGCTATACTCAATTTAGGAGAAAAGATATTTGTGTAATATAGTCCTTCTCATTGATTAAAGCCTTTAGCCACTAACCTAGCCTTGTATTTAAGTGGTTCTCTCGATTTAACCTCTTCTTTAACTTTGAAAATCCACTTACAATCAATGAGTTTAGCATGAGATGGTTTGAAAACATGAATCCAGGTTTTGTTGATCATTATAAAGTTAATTTCTTCCTACATAGCTCTAAACCATTTACTAGACTCAACATATTTCATAACATCTTCAAAGGTTGGGTTAAATTTTATGATCCCAGAAGCAACATAGGCAAATTCAACAAAATCACAATAATCAATATATCTCCTATTAAGGATAATGGTTTTGGGAACCCTATCCCTACTAATTGATAATCGTTAACAGAAATAGCAGGAACGTCATTTTCAGAGATATGTATAGATGAAGCACCAGATGAAGAAGGAAAATTAGTAGAAGTAGCATAAAGGTTGCGGGAGCTAGAGTTTGAGTTTGAGTGAAGTCCATGTTGAAGATCATTTGGTGTTTCTTCTTGAGATTCCACTGCTTCATCATCATTTCCTCCTTCTAATTGTTGAGTTTTTTTTTTATCTCTGCTATCCCATTAAGGCTAGGTGTTCTTGTATGAATGGAGACTGATGTGGGAATGTGTCCCATATCAAACTCCTCTTCTTCACCTTTTGTACTGGGGGATGCAGGGATTATCCGTTAACCATTATGCACAAAGAACTTGCTAGATTGTGAGAGATTTCCTCTATTTTCGTCTCTGGGATCGAGCACCTTCTTGAAGTGGAATTCTTGCTCATTGAAGGTGACATTTATAGACATAATTACTTTTTAGCCTTTAGGTTGAATGAGGAAAATTTTGTAGCCTTTCACCCCCTCTGGGTAACCTAACATAACTACTTTCAGAGCACAATGATGTAACTTACCTTGGGAGATTTGAAAATAAAGTGTGCATCGAAATGGTTTGAGATATGCTAGAGATGGCTTTTTCCCAATTCACGTCTCTTATTAAGTCTTGAATCCTATGATACATGAAGGGTTTTTAATAAGATAAGAAGCAGTGATAACAACTGATAATGCATATTTCATATAGGCATTATAAGTATTTCTTATTGCAATTAGGTAGTGGTTTTGCTATTGCTTGAATCTAGTTTTGTATATTGCTTATGAAGTATTTGAGTTCGGAATCTACGCCTTTTTAGTGTTTATTCTGTAGAATTACATTCTGATCTTGAATGGGCTTTGGAAGAGATTAAGAGACATGTTTTGGAGCCTATGGGGGCTAAGGATGAAGCTAGCTAGAGAGGAGCAAGGAAGCACGGCATTGGAGATTATTGAAGTCAATCAAGGAAAGTCGGACAATGCATAGGCGGCGCCCGCCGTGGGCCGCTTTCCAGCGTTTGCGATTTTGGATCCTAAAACATTATTTCCTATTATTTTATTCTTATTCCTACTAGGTTTTGGCCGACTCTTTGAGAGGCTTTATTAGGCTATTTTAGTCCTATTCGTTGAGTGGTTGGTATTGTGAGACTATGAAAACAATCAGAGAGAGAGAGAGAGAAAATTGACTTATGAGTTGCTAAATTCATAGTTTTGCCTGTGATTCAAAGACATGCTTGTTTGGATTGTGAGGTTTTGATTCTATTTAGTTATTTATATTTATAGCTATCATCTTGTGCTTAATTATAATATTTGTGTTTCTTTCTATGATTGATCACCATGTTAGGAATTGCATCTTAGCTATGAATTCGTTGTTGTTTTCTTGATATCAAACAAAGGTATTGAGATAGTGATATTTCTTTGTCTTTGCAGTGGATGATTTCAATTGATCTATGTTAAGGATATTCGATTAGCGCTGAGTTTGGTATGCGCCTATTAGTCTTAATTGCGTTGAGTCAATGTGCCAATTGGTCTTGATTACTTGAGTCATTAATGCTATTCTTTAGTGATATTGAATAAAATGAATGAATCTCTGCGGATCTCTCAATTTTAGTCAAGTAGACCTATGAATATGAATAATTAATAGATCAACTTTGCAATCATAAATATGGTTACTTTTACATTATGGTTACTTGCTACAAATCATTGTTTTGTCATAAGAGTCTTTACTTAGAGTTATTGAATAGGAAATCGCTTCTCCCTGTGGGTTCGACACAGGACTTCATCGCTATACTAGTAGTTATTTTGTTTATCAAGTGATTGATTGCCTAATCTATTGGTTTTGTGTTTGAGTTTGGATATTATTACTATTTTACAAGGGGCGAAATTGTCCACGACGTTCACCACGTGTCAAATTCTTGGCGTCGTTGCCAGGGAGAAGAAAGGAGTTTGTGTTTCTTGATCTCTTTCAATTACTCTGTACTTTGAATCTTTTGTGTTCTTGTATGGTTCAAACTAGATCTTCTAATTTATTGTCTTTGCCTTTTGATTCTGAGATTGAAAGATCTCTTAGGTTGAAATGGAAGCTTGAGTTTCAGACAAACAAGGAGATGGCAGATGAAGTTGTTGATCCGTCAAGATGGACTCGAAGAAACCTAAAGGAACCTAATTTGAGTGCTCAACCACTTGCAATTAGTCTTCCTGATCTCCCCGAGGGTTCAAGATTTGAGTATAAGTCGAATTGGTCTTCTATTTTACCCTACTTTCATGGATTGTCTAGGAAGGAACCAAACAAGCACCTTGCTACCTTTGTGAGTGTGTGTGATAGACTTAGACCCCAATGCCTTACCGATGACCAATTGATGTTGAGAGTGTTCCCCTTTACCTTGAGTATAAGTCGAATTGATTCTGCATTACTACTTGGGTGCAATTGAAGAAAGCTTTCCTGTAAAAGTACTTTCCTGCGGCCTCAACAAACTTAAGAAGGAGCTATCCAGTATTGAGCAATCACCTACCGAGAGTCTTTATAAGTATGTTAAGCGGTTCAAGAAGCTTAAGGGTAGTTGTCCGCAAAATGGTATACCCGATGATGATTTACTGCATGATACATCTTTATGAAGGCTCGCTTGACACCGATAGGAGTTTCATCAACGCTACTAGTGGAGGAGATATTTTGGATAAAAACACCTCAGAAAGCAATGCAGATTTTTGAAGGGTTGGCTAATGCATCGCAATAATATGGGAGACTTCAAGGAGTTAGAGGAGTTCATAAGTTGGATAGTTCGAGAGATGGTCACAAGGATTATATCGATAGGCTTATGGAGATAGTTAACAAGATGGCTATGCAAATGAATCAATCCCAGCAGCTTAGACCTTGCGGTGTTTGTGGAAATCCAACTCATTTGAATAATAAGTGTCCCTTGATTCAGGAGGAGACCGCCGATGTGAATGCTATGGATTATGGACATTGCCGCAACTTTGGTAACTATTACAATCAGGGCTACAATTCAAACTATCAAAGTGGATTCAACGGTAGAGGCCAACAACAACAAGTTCCTTTTAAGAGAGGACAGTTTGAGAATCGTCCTAGAAACACTCAACAAGAAGATAGGGATGAGACATTAAGGTTGTTATTGGATAAGATGAGTGTTTAAGAAAAGTTGTTGAGTCAGATGGCTAAGGAGATTGGTGAATTGAAAACGAAAAATTAGGGAAAGTTACCATCGCAGGTGGTAGTGAATCCGAAGGAGAATGTTAGTGCCATGATCCTTAGAGGAGGTAAACAAGTGAATGTGCCCACTAGGAATTTTGAAGAGAGGCCTAGGGAAGATGTTGATTTGGGAAAAGAGGATGAGACGAAATTAGGGACGCGTTGCGAACACGGCGCCCGCCGCCCCTCACAATGGCGCCCGCCGCCTACGCTAGTGGCAGATTCGATTTCCGATGTTGTTGAGTCCCCGAAGAAATCTTCTAAAGAGTGGTATTCTGAGGTTTCAAGACCTGCTTCACCCTTTCCTCATGCCTTAAGATCTGATCGTAAGTGGGAAGATGAACAAATTCTTTATGACACCTTTGCTCATTGTGAGGTAAATATTCCACTTTTCAATTTGATTAAAATTGTGCCTTGCTATGCGAAGTTTTTTAAAGAACTATACACGATGAAACGCAAGCAAAGGATGCAAAAGAAGTAAAAGGTAAGTTTAAGTGAGAATCTTTCTGCTTTACTTCAAAAAAGATTGCTTGAAAAGTGCGGAGATCCAGGTATGTTTACTATCCCATGTGCAATAGATAATGCTAGCTTCATCAAAGCTATGTTAGACCTAGGTGCTTCAATCAATGTTATGTCTTGTAACGTGTACATGTTTTTAGGTCTTAATGCATTATCTATAAGGGATACATCTATATTCCTTTTGCTTTTCTTGTGTGATTTATTCTTCCTATGCATTTGTCACTTAGTATTCCCATGATTATCTATTTTCAAAGCCGATTATATACATGTTCATTGCTTGATATGTTCAAATGATAGAGGCAACCTTTTAGCCACATATTTATCCATGTCTACCTGATAAGGCACATTCCAATAGGCATTATAGATTAGTTTAGGTGCATTTCATTGTCATATATTCATGTTTTAGTGTTAATTAGATTAGCGCCCGTTTTGTGGAAAAGTTCAAAATCTATGCTATTTCAATGGTTTTATGTAGATTTGTAGATCCAAGGCAAAGAACAGGAGTGATAACTCCCTCCCTTGATGAAAATCAAAATAAGTTTTAAAGGCCTTGACAGTATGTCTGTGTCAAAGGTCTTGGAGCTTTAACAATGTTGATGAAATACAAAACCTGTTCTATATGTTATATTGTTCGAATATTATTTAATATTATTATATACTTCCATTATATTATTAACTAACATTTCAGGAAGTATTTTCGAATTATTTCCTTCCTTGTGATGCGTATTGAGAAGATTCAAATCGGAAAGATTGTGGACTTGAAGTTTCCAAAGATAGAAGATCCAGCCTATGCCATGATCTTGTCTATCCGTTGGAGAAGATCCTTGGCGCCGATTTGTCTCAATATAAAGAAGAAGGAAGATGAGGACAGACACATATACATTGAACACGAGCCCTTCATACACTCCAAGCCTTCAAGAGAAATCTGTCTTCGTGTGCTCTCTGCTTGTCCTAAGAGTCTGTTATTTTATTTCAAAGCATTTGAGAGTTACACAGTGAGCTTATAGAATATATTCAGTTATAGTGTTATACTCGAGAGTTTGTAACTCGGGAAGTGAACACTAGGCGATTGATTCACTAAGTGTAAGAGGATTGTACTAGATAGCATAGAGAGGTGGGGCTCTTCTAGATTGGTGTAGGACTCCAAGGGAACGAGAGTTGACTAGATTGCAATTGTATAGGAGAGAGGCTTCTCGGGGAGCTACTAGGATCCTAAGTCTTGTGAATCAATAAAAGCCGGTTGAATCCTAGGGTTGTGAAAGAACCCTAGGCGGGGACGTAGGCCAAGTTCGTGCCGAACCTCGTAAACAACTCATTGAGTCCTTTACTTTATTGCTTTACCTTATTTCCGCACTTGGTTCGAATTGTTAAACTTTGTGATTAAGATTTTCAGAGAAAAGACTAAGTCTAATCTCAAAGGGTTTTGCACGAGCTTCAAAAGTCTTGAGACTATCTGCGAAAAACCGGCATACTCAATTCAACCCCCCTTCTAGAGTATTTCTATATTACTTAGTTTTATATTATCGAACCTTCAATTGGTATCAGAGCTTTACTCACTACTTTTAATCTAACAATCTTGTGAGTTTTCGATCATGTCTGGTGAAGCAAGCGGAGGATTTTCACAAGGAAGGTCCACGAGAAGACCACCACTCTTCGTAGGAAACAACTTTTTCCACTAGAGATCCTTGATGAAGATGTTCATTATAGATCAAGATCTAGAACTTTGGAACATTATAGAGAATGGTGTTGTGAGCTGAATTTGCCATATTTTACAGTAACTTTAATATCGTTTTCTGCATACTTTGCATACATTTGGGTTAGATAGTACAGAATCTATGTAGTTTATGTTTATTTTCCAAATTATGGAATCTACACCAGTTTCTGTTTAAATTCGCAGAATTCAAGACATTTTACAGCAACTCTAAGGAAAGTCAAAAAAGCTCGAAAAACCACTACAGAAGTCCAAGGTCAAAGAAGCAGCAGAACCAGTCGAATCAAGCTGAGAGCCCAGGCTACTCGATCTCGAGTAGGCCTTACTCGATCTAGACGAACATGTCCGAGACAGACCTTGTCGACTAGGAGCAATGTCGAGAGCCAGACCAACCCAGCTCCGGAGCCCTACTCGATCTCGAGGACCACTAGTCGAGGTCGACGACAACTTAGCGCCACACCCGGAGTCGACAAGCCGAGGACGAGGACGACCGAGCAGTATTCGCTGCCAGCGACTCGACTCGCTGCAGCGAGCCTCTCGCTGCCACGGAAATCCTCGCTGCCAGCGGGATGCACCAAGACGACGAAGCTTGCCAACTCGCTCCAGCGGAAGGGGGCTCTCGCACCTGCGGATCGACGACCTCGCTACAACGGAAGAAGCAACTCACTCCAGCGGAAGGGAAGTACGTAGTCGACATAGACGAAGCCTTGTCGAGGTCGACAACGCCCAGGAGCCATGTCCGAGCCTTATCGAGCAGAGTCACACGAGGAGCCAGTCGACAACACTCCTACTCAATGTCGACAAGATCCGCTTGGATGTATTCAGACTCCTTTTTTGCGACTTTGGTTCCATTTGGTCCGTCTTTCTCTGGGATTTTCGGACCATTTGTTGTTGCAGGAGGATGGTCAAGTATGAAATAAATATAAAATAAAGTTCAGACTGACTTCCCTGTCTCAGCAAATAAATACAAGACTTCCTCCCGTTGTAGTAGAAGGTTGTCAGGATCGAATCCACGAGGAAGCACATCAGCAGTTCTTAGGTAGCAACATATTCTCACAGACAAACAGCAGAAAAGACAGATATAAAAGCAGAAAAGGAAAAGCAAAACAGAAACAAAAGCAAAGACAGAAAATAACGAAGGAAAGTAAAGAACAAAATAAAGAACAAAGCAAGGCAGCAACTTTACTCGATCTCGACAAGCTGGTACTCGAAATCGACAACAGTAAGTAAAAAATCGAAAACAGAAACTGAAAATCGACGACAACAGAAGAAAACTCAACTCGACCTAGACTAGTTTTACTCGATATCGACTAGGGTCCTACTCGAGATCGACTAGAAAGACAGAAAATTTAAATTGCAAATTTCGAACCCAACACTCAGATTTTCGACAGAAATAAATCAATATAATAAAAGACTTCCAAGGCCAGGGTATCAACACCACAATGATAACCATGCAAAGTAACACATAAAGGCATATAAGATCATGCTTTCCATCAAACAACTTTCATTGTTAACAAATAGGCATATAGAGGCTTTCGCATAAACCCTAATTGTTACTAACCCTTTTCACATAATTAATCCAAGTTGCATTATGATCACTTTCGCTTCAATAATACAAACAAGGATCACCTTCAACTCTCGCAAAAGAATCATGCTCATAGGGATAGAAGACGAATCGCATAAAAAGATCTGACCTTTACTGCATCTCCTCACATGGCCACCGTCGGGCTCACCCCAGCCCCAGAAGTGGGTGGACTACTCACGCCTCATCGCAATCGCAGACATTGATTGATGAAAAGAAACTTGCATTAAACTATATTCAAAGCCTTTACAATCCCGGCAATCAACTCTCGTAAACTGCCAAAACCCTAAAAACTTTAGAACTCCTAAACTATCTTTGTGGACCTACTTCTCTAACTCTCAAAATTGGATTCTGTGATGGAATTAATGAAAAACCAGCCCCTAGGGCTTTATTTATAGCCTTCTATTCCTTGCTAATCAAGGATAGAATATCTATATCTATATCTAAAACTATATCTAAAATGCTTAAGGATAAATAAAAGCGATAAATAAATTAAATCTAAATATATCTAAATTGTCTTCAAGTGGATAAATCTTCTTCTTCATGATAGATGTAGATAATTCGGATAGACTAGGCCATCCTCGGCTCCAAGGACTCCAACTCCGAGTAGGATTCGTCAAGCCACGTCACACAGCTCTGGATTCATCGTCGATGTCGACTAGGGCCTTGTCGACATCGAGTAGGAGTGTTGTCGACTGGCTCCTCGGGTGACTCTACTCGACAAGGCTCGGACATGGCTCCTGGGCGTCGTCGACCTCGACAAGGCTTCGTCTATGTCGACTACGTACTTCCCTTCCGCTGGAGTGAGTTGCTTCTTCCGCTGCAGCGAAGTCGTCGATCCGCAGGTGCGAGAGCCCCCTTCCGCTAGAGCGAGTTGGCGAGCTTCGTCGTCTTGGTGCATCCCGCTGGCAGCGAGGATTTCCGCGGCAGCGAGAGGCTCGCTGCAGCGAGTCGAGTCGCTGGCAGCGAATGCTGCTCGGTCGTCCTCGTCCTCGGCTTGTCGACTCCGGGTGTGGCGCTGAGTTGTCGTCAACCTCGACTAGTGGTCCTCGAGATCGAGTAGGGCTCCGGAGCTGGGTTGGTCTGGCTCTCGACATTGCTCCTAGTCGACAAGGTCTGTCTCGGACATGTTCGTCTAGATCGAGTAAGGCCTACTCGAGATCGAGTAGCCTGGGCTCTCAGCTTGATTCGACTGGTTCCGCTGCTTCTTTGACCTTGGACTTCTGTAGTGGTTTTCCGAGCTTTTTTTACTTTCCTTAGAGTTGCTGTAAAACGTCTCGAATTCTGCGAATTTAAACAGAAACTGGTGTAGATTCCATAATTTGGAAAATAAACATAAACTACATAGATTCTGTACTATCTAACCCAAATGTATGCAAAGTATGCAAAAAACGATATTAAAGTTACTGTAAAATATGGCAAATTCAGCTCACAACAAACACCCCATACTTAAGCTTGCTTGTCCTCAAGCAATACCTTTATCTGTCATTCAGGGGAAGAAATCAAAACTCTCAACATATCAGATTCATTCTTATATAACCCAGCAGTCAATTACCATCCTTGAAAAGGTACTATTGTCACAAATCCATGCATGTGCAATTTTTAAGAACAACATCTACTCACAAAAGGAGGGTTATGCAAAACATTTATAAGTGACAAAGCATTGATAATCAAAAGGACTTCAATTTAAGCTTAAATAAGGAGTAGATTTGGTAAAAGGCTAAAAGGTGGGCAATTTCTGGCAATTTGGTGCTAATGATCCGGGGAAATGGAGTATTTCCAAAATTTGAATTTCCACATTCCTTCTCATAAAATTCATCACCTTTCATAATGCTTTTATTAATAATAATGCTTTTACCTCTCTTACCTCAGCACTTCCTTCTCGCGAGTCACAAACATGGGTGTCATGAATGGCCCCGGATACTTAGTGCTTTGGACTCCTCACAATGTGTCCCATCTCTCCAAACTATTATCTCAGAGAGCAGGGTCAATCTACCTTTATCTCCTGAGGTGATTGGATTTTCTTTCACTCATTAAATTTTCCATACATTTCAAACAATTTCCTTCCAAACTCTAATAATGATAATAATCACAAACACCATATGATATCTTCATAATGTAACATCATTCTCAACATAATCCCCGGATAAGGTAAAGAATGGCAAATATTTAGGTCATGTGGAGCAATATATGAAATAAGGCATATTATGGCTTTTGTGATGCATAAGCATAGGTATGGCTAGGATTTCAAACAATGAGCATTATATGGAAATATAAAGTCCTCCATCATTTTATCATGCAACATGTCAAAAGCAACTTCAAATTTTACCTCCTTCTATGGTTTTCAAGAAATAATGCACTTCATTTATGACTTTCCTTTACTAGGCAATTTCATGCTATATCTCTAATGAATCCAATTTTGCATCGTCGAGTCCAATATAAGCTTCCATGACATTATTCAAAAATTCTCAAATTTTCAATGGGGGTCATTTTTCTCAAATTTTTGGAAAACATGCATATAAGCACATAAATCAATAATGCATTCCAAAATAGCCATATAGTAATTCAAAGAAATAATGCACATATAATGTCAAAAAAAGCGAATATGCATAATGTAAGCCCTTCCCCCACCCCATACTTAAACATTTACAGTGTCCTCACTGTATAAAAACAAGGGTAGAGAAAGAAACTCACTAGACTGATGTGCAGGGCCTCTAAATTTCGAATGGAAGCACCTCCTGGGCCGAGTATGAATGTTGATATAGCTTACCTCTATCCATGGACCTGAAAAGTGTAGAAGACATATACCCACAATAGAAAAACTAGAAATGTTCCAAACCAAAAACAAAAACAAAGTTTCAAAAGTCCAAAAAAAATCTATGTACAAGCTCTAGATTTTATAGTCGCTAGGCCGACTTTCCTTTTAGCTCAAGGTGTCATTTGCAGGGCCCATGCAGCCTGGGCCTCAAATAAGACTCCATTCTTGTCCATCAGCTGTAATCCTCCAGAATGGATCTTGTTCACCACGAAAGGTCCCATCCGCTTCTTGTTGAATTTGTTAGGGAACCAATGATCCTTTGATTTAGAGACATAGAGCTTGTATCTGTTTTCGATTTTTTACTTACTGTTGTCGATTTCGAGTACCAGCTTGTCGAGATCGAGTAAAGTTGCTGCCTTGCTTTGTTCTTTACTTTGTTCTTTACTTTCTTTCGTTATTTTCTGTCTTTGCTTTTGTTTCTGTTTTGCTTTGCCTTTTCTGCTTTTATTTCTGTCTTTTCTGCTGTTTGTCTGTGAGAATCTGTTGCTACCTAAGAACTGCTGACGTGCTTCCTTGTGGATTCGATCCTGATAACCTTCTACTACAACGGGAGGAAGTCTGATATTTATTTGTTGAGACAGGGAAGTCAGTCTGAACTTTATTTTATATTCATTTCATACTTGACCATCCTCCTACAACAACAAATTGGCGCCGTTGCCGGGGAGGCAATCATTCGCGCCTTAGGTAGTTAAATCTCACATCTGCTTTGAGTTATTATACAGGTGTATGCGCCGTTCTGGTCAACCACCTGAGTTTGGCGCCTTAGACGAACCAGAGCGTTACCTACACATCCACTCTAAACTCAAAAGGATAATGGCGGCCGTTGAAACATAAGAGCAAATGATCGAAAGGCTTAAAAGGGAGCTAGCCGCAAAGGATACCACTATAGCCAATGAAAGGGCAGCGAGGGAACAAGAAGCTGAGCGCGCAAGGCAAGCAGAAGCTGAGCTTGCCCAATATCCAACTACTGCTGAGGATTATATGCATCCGACCCTCGTCGTGCCTGAATCGGTGATTCTTATCCCTGAAAACTCTTTTGAAATTCGCACTCAATTTCTTATACAGCTTAAAAATAATGTTTTTTTTGGTAGATTTAATGAGTGTCCTCTTGAACATATTACGAACTTTTCTGACATGTGCCGTACTCTTGTTGAAGGTACAACTCTGGAATATGTCAAGATGAAGTCTTTCCGCTGGTCGCTGGCTGGACCTGCACTGAAGTGGCTTGAAGGGCTAAAACCAAGATCACTGACAACATGGGCCCAAGTAGAGCAAGAGTTTCTGAACAAATTCTTCCCACCAGCCAAAACAGCACATCTCCGCCAGAAAATCACCGCCTTTAAACAGAAGCAAGGGGAACCGCTGGCAAAAGCATGAGAGCGCTACAAGGAACTTATGCAATCTTGCCCTACTCATGGACAACCACCCTACGTCATTCAGGAGATCTTCTTCAACTCTCTTGATCAAGCCACTAAGGACAGAATCAACCATTATACTCGCTATGAGTATCTGACAATGCCGCCAAGTGACGCATGGGGTGTGCTAGAGAAGCTCACCAACTACGACAACAAGTATGGGTCTACTGAAACTTATGAAGAGAACCCATACGCCAGGCCAGCACCTTCCATGCCCCTATATGAGCCTCCTAAGGAAATTGATCCGGATGTAAGGGAACAGTACTACAGAGATCAGAACAAGAAGCTCCTTAAGCAAGTGAAGTATCTTTCTGTCAACCAGCCTTGCATTGAATGCGGATCGCAACAGCACACCACTCCTGAGTGCCCACACACAGAGCAAGTCAGGATGGCAGAACATCACGAGGAGGTAGCTTACGTAGGGGGTCCCAATCGTTACATAGGGGACCAAAGGTTTCAGCAACCACAATGGAACCAAGGTGTCCCTAGGAACCCCCCGCCCTATAGAGCTCCAGGACATCCGGAAAGGGACTAGAAAAAGGATGATATACAGACAGTCCTGGAGGAAATACGGAGAAATCACTCAGAAACTAGGCATTCCTTCAACTCCGTTTGCACTCAGATGCAAGGTGTCAACTCTAGGCTTGGGGAGATTGATATATGGCGAAAATCAGTTGATACACAGATTGGTCAGCTGGCAGCAGGAATCCCCAGACAGTCAGGTGCGCTCCCTGGATCTTCAGAACCAAATCCTAAGGGAAAGACTGGGCACATCGCTGCTGTAAAACTCAGAAGCGGACATCAACTGCAAGAACCAGAGGTCGGAAAGCAGCAGAACAACGAATAACAGCAAGTCGACATCGACAACACTGTAGTCGACATCGAGGAGGGCCTAGTCGACGTAGAGGAGAAACTTCAGAAACCTTCGTCTGCACTGAACAGCAACTCGACAACGCCCAATCTAGTCGAGATCGACAAGGACCTAGTCAATGTCGAGGAGCCCCTAGTCGAAGTCGACAAAGATGCATCACCTCCGACGTCTGTTCCAAATCCGAAAAAGAGGCTGCCTTTCCCCACAAAATCTCCAAAGGACCCGGCAGAAAAGAAATTTCAGCGCTTCATCAAGATGCTTCAGAAACTCAACATCACCATCCCCTTCACAGAAGCTCTCAATGAAATGCCCTTATAAGTCAAGTTCATGAAGGAGATTTTGAGCAAAAAGCGATCGATGGCCGAAATTACAGAGGAATGCAGCCATTTGGACATACTGGAGAAGAGACCAGATCCAGGTAAGTTTGCTATAACCATTGGATTTGGTCCATACAAAATTAATGTTTTATGTGATCTTGGAGCTAGTGTGAGTATAATGCCTTTAACAATTTGGTCCAAGATTAAGATAGGTGCCCTGGAGCCTGTGGACGCTAGACTTTATATGGCCAACAACACAGTGGTCATTCCAACAGGCATGGTGGATAATGTGCCAGTACAAGTAGGTAAATTCTTTGTCCCTGCTAATTTCCTAGTTATTGATATGCAAGAAGATCCTGCTTGTCCAATTATTCTAGGGAAACCCTTCTTGGCAACGGTGGATGCCAACATAAGCGTAAGGAAAGGAGTGCTCACCTTCAACATCAGCGAATGAGGTAATTGAGTATTCTTTTAATAAAACTGAAAGGCATACAGGTCCAATGGAAGAGGTGAAATCTATCTCAGCTGGCTACATCACCTGCGGGGAACCCAAGGTCAGAAATATGACCCCTAAGGAGCTGGAAAAAAGGGATATGGAGGCCCAGGTGGAGAAGATCATGGCAATCCTAAAGGAGGACGCAGAAAATCCAATCGACACAAATGAAGGTACGTCGTTATGGATTAATTATTTTTCGGATGCCTTGACAGGAACTAAGTATGGGGTCAAGATCGACCAAGACTCCTCGACATCGAGGACCCTAGTCGATCTCGACAAGACACAAAAGCCTCCACCAGCACCAGCGTCATCGAGCAGCAACACAGAAGCCTTGGGCTACTCGACATCGAGTAAGCTACTCGACATCGACCACCACTAGGCTCCCCTAGCTCCTGCTTCCTCGACACTGCAGCCACCAGGAGCAGAACCCTACTCGACATCGAGTAGGCCACTCGATGTCGACAAGTCCTCGACTTCACCAACTCATGCATTCTCGAGCAGCCCACCACCAGAACCTGCAGACTCGTCAAAATCGAGTAGCCCTAGTCGAGATCGACCAAACACTATAGTCCCCAATTCCGTCGCTGCAAAGGTAAGCCAAGGTATGGATCTCTCTTCTCCTATTTCCATTAAAGATCTATCTATACATGGGAGAGGTTTGCCTTGGTATGTGCGCTTATGTAGGATATCCAATGATGAGCCCAAGGAGTATCAAGTTGGAGACTTGAAGCTTCTTATTCAGGTCTTGACATTAAAGTCAAGACGCTTGACTCAAAGAAATCTGAACTCAAGCAAGACCTCTCCTCTCTAAGAAATGAGCATCATGACTTAGAGAACGAGAAGATCTCCCTGAATAATAAGATTCAAGATCAACAGACATCCCTCATAAGTTTTACCAAATCCAAAGGCACTCTTGATAGGATGTTGGGTGAGCAACAAAGTTCTCTAAACAAAAGTGGTATTGGTTACAATCCAAGGTTTTTAAAGAAGCAGCACATTACCACATTTGTAAAGGCAAAAGGAAGCAGAACCTCTCCTATATGTCACCACGGTGCTAGAAAGGGACATGTAAAAGAGACCTGCCCCTATAGAAGAAAGGATCCTTATATCATTCGCAATACTTTTCCTGTTCATTTGAGAAAAGAACGGATAACACAAGTTTGGGTTCCAAAAGGCACTATTTTACCAAATATGGTTTACCCCAAAAATGGATACAAATTTGCTTATTGGTCTAGCCACAAAGGTTGATGTTTGTCTTGCAGGAGATCACCAAGGTGAAGGAACATAAATGGATTATTGATAGTGGATGCTCGAGGCATATGAGTGGAAAGAGTTCTCTCTTTCATGATCTAAAGGAGCAATCCACGGGAACAATCACTCTTGGTGACAAAAGAAAATGTGACATCGTTGGTATTGGTAGTGTTGGAAGTGATTCCAACCATAGTATTAAAAATGTCTATCTTGTTAATGGTTTAAAGTATAACTTGTTGAGTGTCTCTCAATTATGTGATAGTGGCAACAATGTCAGATTTAACAAGAAAAGATGCCTAGTGTGCAGAGAAGATATTGACTGCATATCGTTACAACAATATATACGCTGTAAATGTTGATCAAGTGGCAAAAGGAAGTTTAACCTGTCTAAAGTCTTTGACAGACGATCCAAAGCTCTGGCATAGGAGACTCGGTCATGTGAGCCCACATACACTACAGAAGCTTGTGTCCAAAGGACTTGTAAGAGGGCTACCTGAGATGGACTTCAAATGTATTGATATGTGCAATGCATGCACATGAGGTAAACAAACACGTAGCTCTTTCAAACCCAAAAAGGTTGTAAGTTCTTTTAGACCCCTTGAACTTTTACATATGGATTGATGTGGTTCTATGCGAGTCAAATCTCCCAATGGTAAAAAGTACATGCTAGTTGTTGTTGATGATTTTTCTAGATATACTTGGGTTGCATTTTTAAAAGAAAAATCAGAGGCCTTATTTGAGTTTTCAAAACTTTGTAAGGAGTTGCAAACTTTAAGAAACGAGCCCATAGTGTCAATTCGGAGTGATCATGGTAGGGAGTTTGATCAACTTCAGTTTGATTTGTTTTGTGCTAAATATGGCATCTCCCATAACTTTTCTGGTCATAGGACACCTCAACAAAACGGGGTTGTGGAACGAAAGAACCGCACCTTCGAGGATATGGCCAGGACTATGCTTTTAGAAAATGCATTACCTAAAACCTATTGGGCTGAAGTTGTTAACACAACTAACTGTATTTTGAATCGTTGTCTTATTCGTTCCATCTTAAAGAAAACTCCTTATGAACTTTTCAAAGGCCGCAAACCACTTATATCTTATTTTAAACCTTTTGGCTGTACTTATTTTGTTCATAACAATGGAAAAGATAACCTTGGGAAATTTGATGCGCGTAGTGATGAAGGTATATTTCCTGGCTACTCCACAAGTAGCAAAGCTTATAGAATCTTCAATAAAAGGACCCAGTTAGTTGAAGAAAATATTCATGTTATTTTTTATGAATGCAATGAAGGTGCTTTGAGTGAAAATATTGTAGATATAGATCTTAACACCCATGCAGAGAACGAGGCAGGTGATGATGCTGCCACCAAGAACACAGAGAAGAGGAACATGCAGGAACAGATTCTCAACACTAAAGAATTGGCCCAAGGTGTTGAAGATTCTTCCAAAGCCCTTTGTGTCCAATCCAACAGTGTTGAAGCGTCAGAAACTGCTGTAACTGAACCTAACAGGACCATGGAGTCAGATGTACCACAAGTCAATCCTACCGGTATGACGAATCAAGGAGCTGAGACTAGCAAAAGGAAATTCAAATACTCCTCATCACACTCTTTAAAGGATATCATTTCTGACCCTACTTCTAGTGTTCAAACTCGTTCTAAACTTAAAGATCTTTGGGCCTTTCACGCGTTTGTTTCTCTTATTGAACCAAAGAAGGTAGATGAGGCCCTTCAAGAGCCAGATTGGATCATTGCTATGCAAAGTGAGCTTAACGAATTTGAAAGAAACAAAGTCTGGACCTTGAAGCCTAGGCCAAAGCATCAATCAGTCATTGACATATGATGGGTATTTCGAAAAAGCTAGATGAGAATGGTACGATCGTGAGGAACAAGGCAAGGCTAGCTTGTTGCTCAAGGCTACAATCAAGAGGAAGGTATTGACTACGAGGAGACCTTTGCTCCCGTAGCCCGGCTTGAAGCCATTCGCATTTTATTAGCATTTGCATCTTTTATGAGCATAAAGTTATATCAAATGGATGTCAAATGTGCTTTTCTTAATGGTTTCTTAGAGGAAGAAGTATATGTGGCTCAACCCCCAGGTTTTGAAAGTTTGGAATTTCCTAATCACGTTTATAAACTTGACAAAGCGCTTTATGGTTTGAAACAAGCCCCAAGAGCTTGGTATGAGCGCTTGTCAAAATATCTTTTAGAAAATGATTTTAAAAGGGGGTTGATCGACAAGACTCTTTTTTATCAAGACCAAAGGAAAGGACATCTTAGTTATTCAAATTTATGTTGATGATATATTATTTGGTGCTACTAACACATCTTTGCGCAAGGAATTTTCTGACATCATGTGCAGTGAATTCGAGATGAGCTTGATGGGTGAACTCAACTTCTTTTTGGGATTACAAGTTCATCAATCCAAGAAAGGGATCTTTGTCAACCAAAGCAAGTACACTAAGGATCTCTTGAATAAGTTCAAAATGGATCAATCCAAAGCAGTCAAGACTCCCATGAGCTCAACATTATCTCTAGATCAAGACAAGACTAGAATAAGTGTCAATCAAAAGGAGTATCGAGGAATGATTGGATCTTTATTATATCTCACGGCTAGTAGACCGGACATCATGTTTAGTGTTTGCATGTGTGCTAGGTTTCAAGCCGATCCTAAAGAATCTCACCTCGTGGTTGTGAAGAGGATCCTTCGATATCTCAATGGCACTAAGGAGCTTGGACTATGGTACCCAAAGCAAAAGGATTTCACATTAATTGGATATTCTGATGCAGATTTTGCAGGCTATAAGGTGGATAGGAAAAGGCATCAGGATGTTGCCAATTGTTAGGAGCATCCTTGATCAGTTGGCACTCAAAGAAACAAAACTCAGTAGCTCTATCCGCTGCAGAAGCCGAATACATTGCAGCTGGAGCCTGTTGCTCCCAAATCCTTTGGATAGCTCAACAAATGCGAGATCTTGGCATCAACCTCAAAGGCATTCCTATTAAATGTGACAATACAAGTTCCATCTCCATTACTAATAATCCTTTTCAGCATTCAAGGACCAAACATATTGATGTAAGGCATCATTTCATTAGAGACCATGTTGAAAAAGGTGATGTGTCTATTTCGTTTATTTCAACTTATTATCAATGGGCTGACATTTTTACTAAGCCTTTGGCAGAGGACATGTTCACCTTCATTAGACGAGAGATTGGGATGCTTAACAAGGATGCACTTTCGTAGGGGGAGCTTTCCCTTTACGAAAGATAAAATCTTACTTAGTGTCAAGACCTTTGAGAATTATGTCAAGGTTTGTGAACTAAATGGTAGATCACATATATCGGATCACATATATTTGGTTAATATCTTTCTAGATATTTAATCAATTATATTTTTTTTATCGGATTTCAAAATGACGTATTTATGTTATCTTTTTTTCCGTTGAGATATATTATTTTTGGAATAAAATATTTCGGTTATTCCCTCCTATTTTAATGGAATAGTTTGAATTTTGAATTGGAATTTTTTTCAAATTTGGCAATGATATCATTACCCTCCCTTGGAACTCTAAACCCGTCCCATCACTCCATCATCATCTCTCTCTTCTTAAACCCACTACTGTACCCGATTTCCATCACACTCTCAGACTTATCCAAAACCTCTCCAACTTCTCCTTTCTTCAACCTCTCAAGTTGTTCTAAGAAAATCCTAGCCGATTTCCTCCATGGCTCCCAAATCAAAGAAAGCTTCCACACCCAAAAGACTTGGCGCTACCCCCAAGGGACGTCAGGCCACCGCCACCTCTCCTACACATGAACCCACTCCTCAAGCCATTATCCCTGTTGTTGTCCAGAGCACCATCGCTGAGAGCACGACCACTGTTACCAAGAGCTCTCATAAACGCTCTGCAAAGAAGCCCCTCAGTGCAAAACAAAAAGGGAAAAAGAAAGTCGTCGAGGAGGTGGACGAGGAAGAGGAGGAAGATGATCTCGACGCCACTCTAGAAAGAGATGTTGCCGAGGAAGCCGAAGAGGAAGCCTTGAAGAAGAAAAAGGCCGAGGAGGAGGCCGAGCTTGCAAGGAAACTTGTCGAGGAGGAAGCTGAGAGGATTCGGAAGGAAGCCGAAGCCGAGGAGGTTCCATCTGAAGAGGAGCCTGAGGAAAAGGATGAAGAGCAAGACGAATCTAGAGAAGACGAGGAAGCTGAAGGAGATGATGCGGGGTCTGGTGAGGACTCGGGGTCTGAGGATGAGGAGGAAGAGGAACCTGTTGCCTCTCCGTCTCCTTCTCCTCCTCCCCCGTCTCCGAAGAAGCGGAAATCCCCTACTGCTGTCAAACCTCCATCTCCCAAGCGTACAAGGAAAGGCACCCTCAGAAGCTTTGAGGCGCCTGCCAAGAGAGCTGCTCCGACAATTGATCGCAGGAAGAATGCCGATCCACCCGCCTACATCCAGGTAAACCAATCCTTACCCGCTTCTTGGTTTGAAAATGCTGAAACGGCTGGTAAGTGGGTAGATGAGTTTCGAACTCGTAGGATAAGCTGTTTTGATTTTTTAGATCTTGAGTTCTTTGAAGCTTTGAAATTGCCTTGCATTGCTCTTCTCAAAAAATCCCCAGCCAGGACCCTTCTTAACCTTGAAACTGTCTACTATCCCCAGCTAACCCGCCTGTTCTACATAAACCTAAAAGCCAAAGACGATGTTGACGGTTGGTCTTTGGAGTCCATTGTCAAAGGGGTTAGAATCTCTTTCAACTCCAATGACTTTGCTAATTTCCTGGGCCTACCTAAACCTTGTCCACTCTCTCCCGAGAACCCCAGAAAAGAATAGTGCCTAGCCCTTGCTCGATCCAAATATCTCCTACCCGAAGCATCCACCAGCACCTCAAAGCAGCTCACCCACTCATCCCTTACCCTAGAGGCAAAAATTATTTTCAACATCATTGTTCGATGCCTCTTACCCCATCTTAACTCTGGCTCGCTTCTTACTGATAATGCCATGGTCCTACTTTACCGAATCCTAAATGGCCTTGACCTTGATCTAGCCAACACTATCCTTGGAACCATGGCTCATGATAGAAAAGCCAGGAAAGGCTCTCCCATCCCTTTTGCCAGCCTTTTGACCCCTCTCTTCAAAGCTTATGGAATTAATTTCAAAAATGAAGAACAGTAGCGTCATATGGGTAAGTTCGACTCCAAGAGCCTTGAAAAGATTGGCATCACTCGGTCTCCCCAAGGGACCTTGAGTCTTGCCACTCCTTCAAAAGCTCTTCCCACTGCCTCAGCTGTTGATGAACGCATGGACAACCTGGAGTTGGGCCTTGAGGAAGTCCGCCTGGATCTCAAGGAGCTGCACAAGGAAGTCATGACGGAGATGAGCGGGATAACCAAGTTGTTGCAAGGTCTGTGGACGAGGCTCACTGATGATGCTCCGGACGACGAAGCTTAACCCCATCCTATCCCATCCCTATTCCAAACTTGATACATTGCTGGTTTTTGGAAACAATTTCAAAACTTTTGGTGACTGTTGGTTTTACCTCCTCCCTTTGTTGAAAGACAAAAAGGGGGAGATATTCTTGTGGTTTAGACTTGAAAACTTTTTGTTGTGAAGGTTTTGGAAGACCTTGGTTTTTGATTTTTTGGTTTTCAGTTGGATGACTTTTCATGCCTTAAAATTTTGATCCAACATTTGTCTAACCAATGCAGGTACTTAGTCCGATTTCACTTATATTATTTTTGCTTGACTAAGTTGCAGGGATGCACAAGTTTTGTCTTTCATCAAGGGGGAGATTGATAACTCCCTCCCTTGATGAAAATAGGAATAAGTTTCAAAGGCCTTGACAGTATGTCTGTGTCAAAGGTCTTGGAGCTTTAACAGTGTTGATGAAATACAAAACCTATTCTATATGTTATATTGTTCGAATATTATTTAATACTATTGTATACATCCATTATATTATTAAGTAACCTTTCAGGAAGTATTTTCGAATTATTTCTTTCCTTGTGATGCGTGTTCAGAAGATTCAAATCGGAAAGATTGTGGACTTGAAGTTTCCAAAGATAGAAGATCCAGCCTATACCATGATCTTGTCTAGCCGTTGGAGAAGATCATTGGCGCCGATTTGTCTCAATATAAAGAAGAAGAAAGATGAAGACAGACACATATACATTGAACACGAGCCCTTCATACACTCCAAGCCTTCAAGAGAAATCTGTCTTCGTGTGCTCTCTGCTTGTCCTAAGAGTCTGTTATTTTATTTCAAAGCATTTGAGAGTTACACAGTGAGCTTATAGGATATATTCAGTTATAGTGTTATACTCGAGAGTTTGTAACTCGGGAAGTGAAAACTAGGCGATTGATTCACTAAGTGTAAGAGGATTGTACTAGATAGCATAGTGAGGTGGGGCTCTTCTAGATTGGTCTAGGACTCCAAGGGAACGAGAGTTGACTAGATTGCAATTGTATAGGAGAGAGGCTTCTCGGGGAGCTACTAGGATCCTAAGTCTTGTGAATCAATAAAAGCCGGTTGAATCCTAGGGTTGTGGAAGAACCCTTGGCGGGGACGTAGGCCAAGTTCGTGCCGAACCTCGTAAACCACTCATTGAGTCCTTTACTTTATTGCTTTACCTTATTTCCGCACTTGATTCGAATTGTTTAACTTTGTGATTCAGGTTTTCAGAGAAAAGACTAAGTCTAATCTCAAAGGGTTTTGCACGAGCTTCAAAAATCTTGAGACTATCTGCGAAAAACCAGCATACTCTATTCAACCCCCCTTCTAGAGTATTTCTATATTACTTAGTTTTATATTATCGAACCTTCAACGAGGAACGGAGCTAAGAAAGGCTAAGGCAAGACTTGGGAGAGCTAAAGGAAGAAGTCTCGAAAATCATGGAACAACCTAAGGAGCACCGGAGCACGAAATCGAGGTTTAAGAGCGAAAACAACGGCGAGTCGCGAAAGCTGTCCACTCGGCGAGCTGAACTTGTAATGCACTTTTCGGAGGCCTCGGATGTCCGATCGACGCATATGAGCTTGCCTTCGAAAGCTCTTTCGAAGATCTACGTGATGGTGTTCTGCTGAATTTTCCCTGAATGCGAATGGATTTCCGCTGCAGCGAATCAAGTCATCGAATCAAGTCTGAGCAATTGTCTGAGCATGAGTCGCTGCTAGCCAACGGGATCTCGCTGCCAGCGAATGGAGTCAGCGGGAGCATGTCCAGGAGCAGCACGACTCGCTGCCAGCGAAAGGAAACTCGCTGCCAGCGAATGGAGCCGCTTCAGCAGACGACTTGACTCGCTGCAGCGAATGGAGGCTTTCACGGCAACGGAAGCTTGGACTCGCGGATGCGGAAACAAGGGAGCCGAAGAAGCTTGAAAATATTCTAATGCATGGACATTCGCTGCTAGAGAGTGTGGTAGCGAGGTGCTAGCAAAAATCCAACAGTAGCTTTTGTTTAAGGTCATTTGCTGCTAGCGGAAATTTTCCCTGCCAGCGAAATCTGACACCGAACTATACATGGAAGGTCTATCTTCTATCTAGTTTGTTTAGGAAGTTTCTATCTTATTTGTCTATCTTTTACCTTGTTTATGCAAGACTTTAGGCTTATAAATATGATGTTTAGGGTTTGTTTTCTTATGGATGGATTCAAGTAGATAAATCACATTTGAAGAGAAGAAAGCTTAGGTAAGCCATGTTTGGCTAATTTTCTAGTTTTCGCCTACACTTTCGAGACTTGGTTGGTGGTTTGTGAGTTTCTAATTTAAGTTATTTTTCCTCTTTAATTCTTTCAACTTCTTTGTGTGGTATTGATTATGTTATTGATGTTATCTTGATTCGCGGCCTTGATAATATTGATTTCATGCTAGGATTTAATACTTTCGTATTTGTGACGTTATTTTCGTAGTAGCACGCATAAGATTGTGGATTCCGTGTTTGAAGCATGATTATGTAGGAAGTTGATATATATCTCACTACTAGAATAACGTTCATAGACCTTGGGTATAAACCGATGTTAATAAAAAAAAATTCGACGTGTTAGTGGGTGGTGTTAAAGATCCCAACTTTACCACATCGGTTTATAACCGATGTATTTAATAACTTATAACATCATTTTTCTTTTTTATAATGACTTAAATACATGGATATAATTACTTTTTGATTGATTCGTCTAATGTTAAACCATTATTATTTTTCATTTCTAACCATTTGAAGGTATGTAAGGTAATACAAAAGTTCAAATTAACATCGCTATTTTTTATAAACCTGATGTTTTACATTACTACACACATCGGTTTTGTATTATTCAATTTGTGCACACTCTTTTTTCATTTGTAATTTGTGATATTATTTTATATAAATATAATATACCATATTGAATATTTTTAAAGTCGATGTTATTTATGTATTTTTAAATCAATTTTTACTTTAAAAATGATGTTTTGATTATTTACAACATCATTTTATATATTTTTAACGATGTAAGTGCTACGTATACACATCTATTTTTAATATAATTTTCATATATGCTGGGTTTAGAAATCGATTTGTATCTTAATGGTCGACGTATTTACAAAGGTAGACGTCGTTTTTTGCTCTCAAATTCGATGTGTTTCATCAAATACACCTACTAATCTATATTGTGATATTGTTTTGGCAAACATAAAATTAAACAAGCAAAAGACCATAACCAATACATTAAATAGTGACAATAAAGTCGAATACAAGAGGACAACCGGGCTAAATACAAAACAAAATACATCAATAGTCGGATTCTAAGCTTGACATAAAAAAGATATAACTTGAATATAAATTACATGAAGTCAAGAAATAATAGCGAAGCAGGGTTTTGCTAGTTTTCCCCCCTTTGGGAGTTGCTGGTATTTGTTCCTGGTCCTGTAATAGTGGTACGTAGCAACACCAGTCAGGTTCTTTCTTTTTTCCGTCAATTTTCCAATCTAGCTCAATAATATCATAAAAAAAGTAAAAAAACATGGGGCGGTTCATAATTAAAAATCATAACTATTCTAGTATATCTCTATGGAGTAGTATTCATTATTCAGACACCCACTAGCAATTTCAGGTCAAGGCAACATACCCTGATGCCATTTCCAGGGTAAAAATCAGTGTTTGATCAATGATCTCTTTACTCTACAGAAAACATGCAGCATGGAGTATGAAGTCTTGTATAAAAAGATTGGTCTCTCTAAATTTATGCAACAACCATTACCTGTGCGTAACACCTGAGATTTGTAGCAATCTTTTGAATCATTGCATTCAAGACCAAGAGATGATCATGTAATCTAAAAAGTGTCGACAATCGAAAATAAAACTGCTGCAAGAAAAAGTAGATGATAACAATAAGACTGGAAACTATTTTTGACTATATGATCAGAAAATCAATTTCCTTTTCTTAAATTCATATTTACCTTAGATGCATACATTGCAGTAACTGTGAAGTTTACACCACACCTGGGTTTTCCGAGTCTTGGCGACTAACGACGGTTGGTAACGGTGAAGTGAAGATGAGGAAACATATGTGAAGGGATTTCAGGTAAGGTGAAAAGAAGTTCACATGTGAACTTGTAAGAATCATTCAAAACGACAATAGGAAGTTTACATCAATCAATCATACATCCTGCTGTTAAGATTGTGCTCTCATTCTCCTTTGCTTTTACTGTCAAGACAGACCCCCCTCATCCTTCCTCTTTCTCCTTTGCTTTTATTATCTTGGTGCTTTAATTTACAACAAAAGTAAGATACATAATTACTAGATTCGAGATGCAAATCCAAAATCCAAGAACTCCAAAGAAGTATGCGGGTGGGATGAAAAAAAAACCCACAGATTCAAGAAATTTTTCATGAAAGGTGAAAATTTTACTAAATTAAGACATTTAGGCAATAAATAGGCAAGTGATTAATTTCCTTGACATAAGAAGAAGACACTTATGAAATAGAATGTAATAATACCTGTTTCCAAAGCAAAATTGCTTCACAAACAGCATACTTGTATTTCAGAGGTTTGAAAACTTTAAACTGTGCGTTATACTGCAAAAGAAAAACATAACAATAAACTTCTTTAGAAGATATAAACATGAAAGGGCATAGACTGAAATAAAAAAAAAAAAAGAATACACATGCCCAAGTGCTATTGGTGCCTTTAGGAGACTTGAGAATCAAGTTGCAATGGTCAATGATATCAGCGCGCTGAGTCCAGCTCTCTGTTTGCCTGCAAATGTTATTCAATTTTGGTAAGAATAATGAGGTAAAGAGTAGCAAAACAACAGCTTAAAAACATGGGACATGCCAAGTAAAAAACAATATATGTTATATGATCATCAATCTGTATGTGAATGTGAGTAATGCATATATACTATTGAAATGCATAACGGACACTAGCCAATAAAATTAAATACACAATAACGTGAATAAATGGTAAATTTGAAACAGTGGGGTTAGAAATGAACAAGAATGAAAGTGGGGAGAAAGAGAAAAGGCATGTTGCTTTTTCATTTGGGAAAAAATAGCAAGCAAGAGGGAGCACATTCCATTATCTACTCATTTCTCTTACAAAATCATCATCATAATCTCATAAAAAATAGTTAATCCAACCTTTCATAACAACATCTTCTTAGAAGAACTAGAAATAACATTCCTTTAGAATCCATACATCACTTAACTTTACTATCTTATATTTGAAATCATATGATTCATGAAGCCCTAAAGGAATATGATACATTTAGCTATTAAGTTTGAAATCATATTAATAGTTAATCCAAACTTTCATAACAATCCCGAATTTTTGTTTGCTTTTAGTTGTCCGAATAAATTTCTGAAAATAGTTATTTGCTTTTCCTTTTTGTGAAAATCGTGTCATATATAACTAAAAGAGTCAAGAACTATGAATTCCACTTGTATCTGGTGGGAAACAAAGCAGAGATAAATAACTAAAGAGTCAAGAACTATGAGTGAAACCTTCAAATCCAATCTCATCGGGCAGTAAGGTATGCTCAATCTAGACTCAATTCCCTCCAGAACAATAACATTAAATCCCTAAAAAACACATACTGCAGGTACAACAAAGGGAAGGAAATATCAATACAGAAAAAAAAAATTAAAGCAAAGTCAGAATCTAAATCTCCCAAGCAACTAAAATGACATATGATATATAAGAAGAACCTGTTTGCAGAGATGATGGGAAGCGCCAAGACCAGCTCAGTCAGAACCAACAACTAGAAATTTCTTCTTCTTGTTGTTGGTCTGTTCTTGCGCATCGAAGGTAGTGATTGAGGATTTTCATCTCTACAAGAAAACCCCCTGTTACTTTCTTCTAGCGCATCGAAGACCAGGGACATCTAGATTAAAGTGAGGTGCGGGATTCGGCAAGAAGAAGATGACCAGAATGAGAAAAAAGGGAAGGAAAAGGACCAGATCTAACAAAATACTTCGAGATTTACCTAGATCTAACATACTAAACACAGGATATGCCATTGCAGCTGCTATCTACTAACGAACATCATCAGACGAATATTTCGCACAGGTTTAAAAAAAAAAAAAGATACCTAGAAAACCCAAATAAGAAGGAGAAAAATCAAAAGACTTACCCAGTTCTACGAAGAGTTGTATTTGGTTCATCTCGTCATCACGCTCAATCGCGCAGGTAGGGCTTCCAACATTGGCATCGTGGTAGTCAGAGGCACCAGATCTGAGGACGAGGAAAGAATGAGAGGGGGAGAGGAAGGAGACCATGTGGCTCGGATTTTCCATGGCCGAGGGTAGGAATTCTCAGATGGAGAGAAGGTAGAGGAAGAGAGTGACATAGAAACTGAATTAGTAGAAGAATGGAGAATAGTATCCAGGGATTTCAAATTTCAATTTCAATTAAGGGTGAAAATTTTGAAGTGTTGGGGGAAGTAGTGAGCAGAATTTTTTTAAAGTGGATTTACTTTTTGTTTTCAAGTGTTGGGATGGCTTGGAGCTACCGCCTAAAATTTTAACTAAGTGCTGTAAGCGCGCTTTTGAAAAACATTTAGAACGAAATTTTTACATCGTCCAACAAGTACGATTGAAGTATCAAATCTCAATACCATCGACTATTTTCAAAACGATTTTATAACTATTTTTAAAATCATGCGTTTTTCTGACCGATATAAAAGAGCCGATGTCTATTAACACAATTCTAGTAGTGTCTTAAACATGTATTTACCGTGTTTAATTGGTGTTATTTATATGCTCAAGTTCTTGGGACGTTTTACTATCTCTTTGTTAAATCTTGACCGTGTTAGGGTTGCATTGAGATGTAAGGGATTAATTGGACTAATAGGACTTTTAATCTATTTAAACCAAGACGAGAGGAATTCGTAAGAAAAGATAATAACTTGAAAAGGATTCGATGATCAATAAAACCAACCAAAGTCTAGAACTTGTAGGTGGAAAAACTTTTCTTCTATCCTCTATTTGCTTTTGTCAATATTATTTTCTTTTATTTTCATTCATAAAAATCTTTTCTTTTTATATTGATAAATACTCAATATTTAGAAATACTTGATTCTATAGGGTTCGACCCCTTACTTGCATACTATACTAGTTTGTTTGTTTGGGATTTATTTTTGACGAGGTGAAACAACGACTTTCCCTTCCGTCAAAATTGGCGTCGTTGCCGGGGAATGAAGTTTATTTCTTTAATTTTTTTATTTATTAATATTTGTATATATATCTAACCCCATCGTGGACCTATCTTACGGTTCACGACACCTCGTTACTAATTGTTTGCAATGGAGTTGGAGTTATGGCAATACCAAGGAGAATACTTTCACCATTACCTCGCAAAAGTGCAAGATTTAGTGGACCACCGTGCTTCACGGGGTATCCAAGATGATTTGAAAGAACAAGTACTTTGCGTTCAAGATGGCATGCTTCCCGAGATACGAGAATTCGCCCAATCATTGAAAGATGAAGGATTTCACGGTTTGGATTGGTCGGAATTGTGGGATCTTTTCCTTTGCGTGGGTGACATGGCGAAGGTAGAAGAAGACTACAAGTTTGTATCCATGCCCTTACCTTTCAAACCAATGGCGGGCGAGATACATGAGGAAAGCCAAGACGCAAGCATCAATGGTTCAGTCGAAGATGGAATGGAGAGCCCGATGCCCCTTGACATGGAGTCTCATGAGTGCACGCTTGAGGAACCATGTATTTTGGCACCTACTCCACCTATAGGAATCATCCCCAACTCATCAATTAAGGAACCAAGTCCGAAGCCAATTTTTGTGGCTTTCGAGCAAGGTAATGATATTTCTTACACTTTTGTGGATTTTGGTGAATATGTAGATCCTTGGGAGCATTACTTCAACAAACCACCAGCGGAACTGTCTTGGTGGTACTACACACCCTCGGTGGGAAGTCACGCTCGAGCATATGAGGAATTGGAGACCTTCTTCAACATCACATCTTTTGACTTCGGCTCCTTCACATGTGGTGCTCTCCTACCTAGATGGTGTGCACTGGAGTTTGATTTGCTAAAGAGGGCGTTGGCAATGTCCGAGTGACTCTTGAACACGTACATGAAAGAATAAACCGTCGAGTCGATGACGATAAACAAGGACGCTTCTCGGGAGGCAACCCGAGGTAAGTTTTCCTAAATTAGTTATTTCAATTCCTAGTTAGTTAATTAGTTTTTTGTTGAATAAATTAGAAATTTCCTAATTATTTGATAGGGAAAATGGCAGAAAACCACCCCTTAAATATGACCTTTTGCAGAAAACCACCCCTTAAAATTGAAATTGCAGAAAACCACCCCTTAAACCCATTTTGCCTATAAATCGCCACCCATAATCTTTTTTACATTAGTTTGCCATTAAAAACGGTGAAAAATCATTTTTGCCCCTCCATTTTAATGTTATTTTTATGAGAGAAAAATGTATGAATTGAAATAAATTAATAAAAACATATTTATCTATCCCGTTTAATGAGAGAAAAAGTATGTTATTCTATTAAAATAACATTAAAAGGGAAGAATAAATAGATTTTATTAATTTATTTCAATTCATACATTTTTTTCTCATTAAAATAACATTAAAAGGGGAGGATAAAAATGACTTTTCACCGTTTTTAACAGCAAGCTAACGGAAAAAACAGTTGTGGGTGGCGATTTATAGACAAAATGGGTTTAAGGGGTGGTTTTCTGCAATTTCAATTTTAAGGGGTGGTTTTCTGCAAAAGGTCATATTTAACGGGTGGTTTTCTGCCATTTTCCCTATTTTATATGGTAGATAGATGTTTTCGGAATATTTTTGGAGCTAACCATACAGAAAAAAAAAAAGAAGAGAAAACGATAGAAGAATAGATATTTGTGCTAAATTCGCTGCCAGCGAATCATGGTTCGCTTCCAGCGAGCACAGCCGCCCAGATGTCAAAGGAGCTGATTTCATCTGTTTCCAGCAAACCAAAACTCGTTGCCAGCGAATCCAGTAGTGATGCCCAGTGTCCGAAGCTAGCATTAGCCTTGTCTGCGGCCTGATCAACCGCTCTCATGGTGCATGCCGAGTCTTCGTCCATTGTCGTCACCGTTGATCTTATTCATTCTTCGTCATCTTCATTCATCGGTGCTCGTGGTTCGTCCATCGTCACCCGATGTCGTTCTTCATCGTTCTTCTTCCAAGCTTCTTCATCTTTTCCATTGAAAATTTTCCACAATGTGAATTATTCTTTACCCTCTTTCTATCATATTTTTATGATTTGTTGTCTTTGATTTTAATTGAGGACAATGAAGAGTTTAAGTGTGGGGGAGAGTTGCATTCATAGATTCATGCATCCATTCATATTTATTTTTCCGTTATGCATTAATTTTTATTTTTTTTCCTTAATTTATTGCATTGGAAATTGAAAAAAAATATTGAGAAAAAAAAAATCCAAAAAGATCATGCATTGCATGTATGTTTTATTCAAACACCCATCTTGCCTTAGTTTGTCCTCTAATTTATTTTTATGAGTTTTACAATATATGTTCCATAATATGATTGAATTGGCTAGCCTTGTCACATACTTGAAATGGTTTTTGTGGGAGCATGACTTGTTAGTTCAATTGAGCAAGTATGATTCTTAGTCCTTGGGCATTATTGAGATCCAACAAAAATATTGTCCCAATGAGAAATTTTTGGCCTTATAGGGATTTTCATCATATTTATTCCCTTTTGCTTTCTTGTGTGACATTATACTCTCCTTATGCACTTACCTCTTGAGATTGACATTGTTATCTATATTTGAGGCCGAATTTATATGTCTATTGCTTATGAGTTTACAAAGATAGAGGTATGATTTTCTTAACCATATTAGTATCAATATCCACCCTACATATGTGTCCTTTGCTTGTAGCCAAATTTGAGCCTTAGCCTTTTCTTCGAAGCTCCAAAAAATTTATCCTTAACCGATGATAAGCCTTACCCTATCCGGGAATTGGGATTAGAGTTGGTGGATGATTGATCTAGTACATCTAGTGGAAAAGAAAATGTTGCTAAGAGAGTTACGAGTTTTGGATGATTATGTAATTTGGTTTTATTCATCACATTGCGCATTATTGTATTTTTGGCTCTAGAAAAAAAAATTGAAAAAAAGAAGATAAAGTGAAAGAAAAAAAGAGAAAAAGAAAAAAATTTGAATAAAGAGCCTTTTACCTTTATTATGTATGTAAGAACTAAAAAAATATGTACGTTGAGTGAAAGTTCTTTTGTTGAGTGTTTTGAGAGTAAAAGTTTGAGTTATTTTGGTTTTGGAAGTATTTGGTTTTTTGTGTTCTTCCGGTTGTTCTTAGGGATCCCTTTTTCCCGGATTTTTAGCACCACAAGCCTAAATATTTTCCTACCTTAATTCCTTACCAAGCCCCATTACAACCTTGATAAAAGATCTATTGATGTTTCTTATAAGTGATGACATCCGCGGTGGAGAATATGTAATATATGTGTCAATTTCTATGTAGCTTTTTGCATCTTGGATTGAGTTGAGAGATACATTGTTAAGCCTAAACACATAAGAGTGAGAGTAAACACATGATCCTGGTGAGGTTAGATGAGATGTGACTTTACTTTGAATCGCTCATATACTTGCTAGCATGTTGGCTTTCATGTTCATGTCTCCTACACTTTGATGTTGCTTTTGACAAGGTTAGTGCTTGAAGATCATGTTTGTGGTATGATGGTTTTGCCCTTGTTTTTTGCATTGCTTGATGACAAGCAAAAGGTTAAGTGTGGGGAAGTTTGATAAGGCACATTCCAATAGGCATTATAGATTAGTTTAGGTGCATTTCATTGTAATATATTCATGTTTTAGTGTTAATTAGATTAGCGCCCGTTTTGTGAAAAATTTCAGAATCTGTGCTATTTCAATGGTTTTATGTAGATTCGTAGATCCAAGGCATAGAACACGAGGAACGGACCTAGGAGAGGCTAAGGCAAGACTTGGGAGAGCTAAAGGAAGAAGTCCCGAAAATCATGGAACAACCTAAGGAGCAACGGAGCACGAAATCGAGGTCTAAGAGCGAAAACAAGGGCGAGTCGCGAAAGCTGTCCGCTCGGCGAGCTGAACTTGTAACGCACTTTACGGAGGCCTCGGATGTCCGATCGACGCATATGAGCATGCGTTGGAAAGCTCTTTCAAAGATCTACGTGATGGTTTTCTTCTGGATTTTCGCTGACAGCGAATGGATTTCTGCTGCAGCTAATCAAGTCATCGAATCAAGTCTGAGCAAGTGCCTGTGCATGAGTCACTGCCAGCGAATGGGATCTCGCTGCCAGCGAGTGGAGTCAGCGAGAGCATATCTAGGAGCAGCACGACTTGCTGCCAGCGAAAGGAAACTCGCTGCTAGCGAATGGAGCCGCTTCAGTGGACGACTTGACTCGCTGCAGCGAATGGAGGCTTTCGCGGCAGCGGAAGCTTGGACTAACGGATGCGGAAACAAGGGAGCCGAAGAAGCTTGAAAATATTCTAATGCATGGACATTCGCTGCTAGCGAGTGTGGTAGCGAGGTGCTAGCGAAAATCCAACAGTAGTTTGTTTAAGGCCATTCGCTGCTAGCAGAAATTTTCGTTGCCAGCGAAATCCGACGCCGAACTATACACGGGAAGTCTATCTTCTATCTAGTTTGTTTAGGAAGAGTCTATCTTATTTGTCTATATTTTACCTTGTTTATGCAAGACTTTAGGCTTATAAATATGATGTTTATGGTTAGTTTTCTTATGGATGGATTCAAGTAGAGAAATCACCTTTGAAGAGAAGAAAGCTCAGGTAAGCCATGTTTGGCTAATTTTCTAGTTTTCGCCTACACTTTCGAGACTTGATTGGTGGTTTATGAGTTTCTAATTTAAGTTATTTTTTCTCTTTAATTCTTTCAACTTTTTTGTGTGATATTGATTATGTTATTGATGTTATCTTGATTCGCGGCCTTGATAATATTGATTTCATGCTAGGATTTAATACTTTCGTATTTTTGTAATTTCCGTAGTAGCACGCATAAGATTGTGGATTCTGTGTTTTAAGCATGATTATGTAGGAAGTTGACATATATCTTAAACGTTGATTTACCGTGTTTAATCGGTGTTATTTATAAGCTCAAGTTCTTGGGACGTTTTGCTATCTCTTTGTTAAATCTTGACCGTGTTAGGGTTGCATTGAGATATAAGGGATTAATTGGACTCGTAGGACTTTTAATCTATTTTAAACAAGACGAGAGGAATTCGTAGGAAAAGATAATAACTTGAAAAAATTCGATAATCAATAAAACCAACCAAAGTCGAGAACTTGTAGGTGGAAACACTTTTCTTCTATCCTTTATTTGCTTTTATCAATATTATTTTCTTTTATTTTCATTCATAAAAATCTATTCTTTTTATATTGATAAATACACAATATTTAGAAATACTTGACTAGGGTTCGACCCCTTACTTGCATACTATACTAGTTTTTTTGTTTTGGATTTATTTTTGACGAGGTGAATCAACGACTTTCCCTTCCTTCACAACCTTATGTTATATCTTGCTTTGAAGCCAGTTTGAGCCTTTATCATTTTTATTGATAGCTCATCAAAATTATTATTCATAGCCTATATATGCTGAGCCTGACCCTTATTCTGGGGGAATTGAGATTTTGAGTGGGTTATGGAATCTATTTTGGAGATTGAGGAGAATAAAGCTAAAGTGTGATATTATGGTTTATGGTTATGAGAAGAGGTAATGTTATGTGCTTATTTATTCCCTCATTTATATGCATTTGGTTTACATGTTTTAGCTCAAGAAAAAGAAATAAAAAGATTGGACCTAGGTAGGATAAAATTCACCTAGGGGTAAAAGTAAGTTAAAAAAAATCCGAAAGAAAAGAGAAAAGAAAAAAAAATAAAGAGCCATTTATTTTATTTTTCATAATGACGAAGAATTGGATTTATTTTGGTTAGAAGTTATATTTGTTGGGTTTTGAGATTTCATGATATGTGATATGATGAGATGAGATGATATGATGTGGTGAGATGATGATGATTTTTGGAGTTTTTATGATGATATTGAGAGATGTTGTGCATTTGTGAGCTTGATGTTTTTGAGTTGGTTTGTGTTATGTTGGGAGTTGTTGAAATCTTGTTTTACCAAAATTTACGTCTGCTGACGATGAGATTTATGTGTTGATGTGTTGACTTGGTAATGATTGTTGTCTGATTGTCTGTTGTCTATGATGGTATGATTTTACGCCTTACATTTCTTATGTGCCAAGATGTGTTGCTACTCTGAGTTGCTAAGTATGATATAATTAAATTGCCTATAAAGTATGAACTACAAATGCTGAGAATCTGAATTGTTTATCTGCTAAGGTTATGATGAAACTTGCTAGCTTGAATTTACTATGTTCATATATGGTGTTTTGCAATAATTTTGAGCATGATAGTAAATTGAGACTTATTGACCGATGATAATGTGGGAATTTTCTTGCTTACATGACTTGTTAATATATACTAACATGATGTTAGATAGCGACCATGATGAACCTGATATGGATTGATATTACATGTTGTTATGCAACACTGAAATCTAATTGGTAGTGACTAGTGTTATCATGATATATTGAAGCATTACTATTCTGCTATGCGTTTTAGAAGCATATTGCGATGTGTTATATGAATCATGAGATAATGACATGTTGCTATGTGAAAATATGATATTATAATATGGGGTGATAAAGCATGGTGTTATGTTATATGCTCGTTAAGCATGATTATGGATATGTTAAATGATGAATATGACTTGAAGTATGAACATGGATTGTACACATGAGATAATGGTGACTGGTTACTAACTGATCGTCATTTGATATTGTGATGAGCTAAGGTGGTGTCTTTTGGAGCATGTTGACATTTGGATGATTTATATACTGCTTGATCTTCCTTTCTGAATCTTGGTAGCATGACCTTGTTGTGTTAATGTGTTGTCAATCAGTTTTAGTTTGTTGTCCTTATGATGAATTTCCGTTATGACTGGTTCTACTTGTATTGCGATATTGATATGCGATTGTAAGACTTGATCTGTACTGACGTACGAACTCCATGACACCTAACTCCTTGATCTCTTGACATATGTGATTGCGTGATAAGTTATGAGAATTCGATTATGCACCAGTGATGCCTTCAGTATGATATAGATATACTTTATGACTCGTGATATGATGCTGAGATATTGTTATTGCTCTTGACGTGTTTTCAAAGAATGGTATGATTTATGTGATGTGAAAACATGTTTTGAGGTTGAGATGTTGATTGGTTGAGATAATCATGATTGATGTTGAAATCTGCCATATGAGAGGTGGTTGGTGATATTAAGATGGAGTTGAACGAGACTTTTGGTTATAGTACCTGTTGAGTTGTGAATGATGTTGCATGATCTAGAAACTAGGAAGAGAATATGGGATTAGCCCTTAGAGGTGGATGATTTCACCTCCGAGCTTCTGAATTTTATTGATTGTTATGCGGGAAACTGATTTGGTTTTGGAGGATTTTGACGAAATTTTAATCGAAATGATTTTACTTGTTTTGGTGTAAAGTTTCTTGGTTAAACATCTTATTTGAAGATTTTGAGCGGTTTGAAAAGGAATTACTTGAAATTTTAAAGAATAAACGTTACCGAGAATTTCAACGATTTTGAGGCCAATCTTTTCCAATTGCATAATCCATTTTAGAGAATTTTCACACCCGGGCTTATATTATAACGCCTCACGAAGTGGATACAAGCATTTTATAGGGGCGCATATAGAATGCTTGCTAATGCCCAGTAGAGACGCTATGATTGCTTTTCGAGTTATAATGTGACCGAAAGGTTGGGGTAAGGGTGTGATAGGGGCCCATATCACATACTTGCTACGACCAATTGAGAATGTTATGATCACGTCAATGGTGCTATGAGGATCTCATACGGGCCCCTATGAGATGCTTACAGAATCAATGGCGTGATCCTTGGACTCACCAATTTAAAACTTCATCCCCTTGTTTTAGAGAGATTTTAGTCTCGGGGTCGAGACTTGTTTTTAGAGGTGGATGATGTAAAGACCGGGAAATTTGAGAATATTAAATTATTAAAATAGTGATTTATAATCATTCCGATTTCTAAGATTTTGAAGTTTTGGAATTTCCTTCCTTGAGCTATTGGTTTTATTCTAAATATTTCAAATCGAGTTCCTAGCGAAGATCTTCTGGTGAGAATTCGAATCCTCAGTAATCTCTCTCTTCCTCCTTCCTCCTTGCTCGCATTTGAGTCTCGTCGGGTCCAGGGTGGTCGGGATTGGTCTTCGATAGGGGTGTGTGAATCTCGGGCTGAAAGGCCGCCGTCGGAACCTGGGTTTCTTCTTCCTCCCCTCCGTTCCATTTCTCCGTCGTAGCCGAACGTTGTTCTGAGATGGGGTTGAGGCGAGTCTCTCCTTTCTTTTCTATTGGGCTGGACCCGGGTTATATTTTTTTTCGGGTTATATCATTTCAGGGGTGAGTCTCCGGTGAGGAAAGGGGAGGGGATCCGGTTTTGTTACCGGGTTGTATTTTGTGAGAGATTCGGGTTGGGCTATTTCTGGGCCGGGTCTCCCCCTTCCATCCGGGTTGGTAGCTTAGTAAGGATTGGGCTGGATATGTTAAAGTTTTGTTGTTGTTACATTATTGTTACACATTTCCTTTTATGCTATGTGTTATATCTTGATGGTATACTGTTTATATAAATTGTATTTATTAGATTATTATTATTACACTATTCTGTTTTTTTTAGGGAATATATTTATGAAATTATTATTATATAGCATAAAATGGTTCAAAAGAGACGTTACTTGGAATATGTATTTTGTGAGGTTTTAGTTTGTGATTTTAGAAAATTTGACATTGAGATATGGATTTTGATTTATAAATATGGTTGCGAAAGATAGAATTATTTTGGTGACTAAATATGGGATTTTATTATATAATGATTTTTGAATAAAATGCCGGAATTATTTCTATATTATGATTTTGAGAGATTGGTTTAAGGTTTAAATGTTTAATGTCGGGATTCTTTGTCTCGGTTCGATGATGTTGGTTTTGAGAAGGAAGTGTGGAAATATGGTTGGTACGATTTTATGAATGGGTTTGATTGAAAGTAAATGATTTTGGTCAATGTTGATCGTATCGAGAAGGTTTTGGAAATGGTTTTACTATCGATTGGTTTTGGAAATGGCTTGATGATATGTGTGTATTGCTTTTTGATTCCTTTGGACTTGCATTTGGGCCCTTGCTTGTGTTATCCTGTTGTTCTGCATCTTCAGGTAAGTTCCCTATGGGGCTTACTTAGGTTGGACATTCATGCTTGTTGTTGCATTTTATGTTAGGTGTTGCATATGCATAAAAGCATGCCATGTAATATCATACTAGGATTGCATTGCACTAAGCATGTGGTTACTATGTGTGTTTGAAACAGAACGACCGTTATCTGTGATAGTCCTAGAGTCTTTGCTAGGGTCATAGGGTAGCCCAGCCTCATCGGGTACCCTGAGTCAATCGAGTCTATATGAGCATAATATGATAGCCCAGCACCATCGGGCAAGCGATGAGATGATATGATATGATGATGCCGTGGTTTGTGCACCGCCACGAGGAAATTGCTATGCTATAGCACCGAACTGGCAAGTCTCTGCACTAATAGGAAGGGGTGCAGAGGTAAGAGAGGGATATGCCACTTGGCATTGCCTTGGGCCCTTTATAGTATTTTTACACATTATTATAACTAGGAGCATGCTAGTGTGTTTGACTTTCGTACTATATTAGAACATCTTTATTAGGTATAGCACATACTATGTGGCCTTAGCGAGGACTGCCGGTCCCGCATGAGTGGCTCGATCTGACTCCTTTCCCCATTCTTCTTTTAAAGGTATTTTCTGCAGATTTTGAGTGCTCGATGTCTATATGACGGGGTTCCCTTTTTGCGAATCAAAGAACCTGGCTAATTCTCTAACTCGTTATAAATAGTAATCACCCACTGATGATTTGGTTTTAACCCGGCTCTGCCGTGGCACCTTGTATCTTAATTTTGTTTCTGCCTTACTTCCGTTTGAATTAGTTTTCGCGACATAGTACCTAGGACATGTTAAGGGTACCCAACGACCCTACGATACTTTTAGGGTTCGAAATCCCTCCTTATTACTGACCTTAAAAATGAGTTTGAAACCTTGGCCCGTACCTGGATTGTAAGATCTGAACAAGGGGTTTCATCCCTTGAAACGTAACCCGGAAATAATAATTCTAGGCCGTTACAAAGTTGGTATCAGAGCTGAGGTTGTGTAATTCGGGTACGCAAGGGTCGAGTGTATGTTTTGGAAAACCGCCCGTGAATTTGAAAGGATTTGAAAGGATTTTAAAAAGGGCAAAATAAACTTAAGATGCCTAACCGAAATTGGACTAAGTAATGAACTCGACCTTTAATAAAGGAGGAAAACCAACCAAACGGGGACACAGGTGGGTAGTTAAGGCGCTAGACCACCCCTATTGGGTGTAGTTGGGAACGGTAGACAAAATATCAGCTTGTTCTTTACAGATGGGTTGGGAGACTCCAAGAAGATGATTATGAGTGTTATTAACTGATTCTGTGCTGAATGCTTGCTATGCTATAGATCTGATTTGGGTGCCTTAACTATGAAATGTGCATTGACTTACCTATGCAAACGGGATAGCGGGAGTGCCTTTATTTCTACATTGTCAAACCCAACTTGTGTGAAACAGCCCCTTCCACTATGTTTGTTAACCCTTTGACGATACTATCGAGTCTTTCTCTCGGATGTCAGTGTCTCCCACGGGAAAGAGGGGTGATGAGTCAGTTAGGGAAGGTCAATGGTTGCCCTTAGGGGTCTCTGTCCGGTTGTAATGGTGACTCTCTCTGAACTACATGACATGATTTTGTAACCTTTTGCATGTACCTTGCAAATGCTCATTTGTAAAATGTTGCTCATGTTATTACATTTGTGATCAACTCTCTCTTATATTAATGCTTGTACATGGTCTCCTTAGGATGCTAGATGATGACGCTTTAATGCTTATTACTCGTTTTGTGACCAGAATCTACAACGTGCCCATTTATTCTGTATTCGTCAGATTAACAATTGTTGTTTGTTTTGCAATTGATATTGTTGTGTGATTACTTGCGTGGAATGGGGAATATGTTGTATGATTGAGTCTTGATGAATGCATGATTTGATGTTCATGATGACCATTGTGTGATTCCAAGTTACACATGTTACGTCCCTATCATTCCAGCATGCCTTACTCAGTATGTTGCATCGTCATACTAGTGCATGAATGTAAATGTCATGTGTTAGAAAGCTGCATGATTAATGTTCTCCCTATAAATAGGTTCATGATAGTGTGATCATTCAGTTCTCGTATCATGATAGAGTGAGTTTCTTACTTGATGGATACGTGTTACAACTTGATGTCCACATGCCTTATATGATATGTAATTCCCAGTACATGTTAAGATGATGATCCTTAATGTAAATTCGTGGTTGTATGACATTCTGTACCCATGCTTGCCTTCGCATGTCTAATTGACCTGTTGTATTGGTCGTACTAATGACTGATTTGAAGCATGAATTGCATGATAGGAGTCTGTATATAGTTATTGCCTTCTCCTAGATTAGGCCCATGATAGTGTGCTACACTTCTCTTGTATGAATGTCGTAAGAAGTTTCCTCTGCATGATTAGTCGATGTTACCCATGGCTTGTTGGCTAAATTAGTAGTTCAATTGTGATCATGCTATTTGACGTGATGTCTTGGTAAATGCATGCCTTATTCAAATAGTTTTTGACTTGGAGCACATACCTTGTATGCTAGTCATATTGCATGTTGCATAGGCTTTTATTATGCATTGCTATATTCCTCCCATGCTTCTATATCACGAGATATGTTAATATGATTTCTTGCACATCGATGTGTTGGTCATTCAAGCGCATGTATTTATCGAATGTCATGTTGAGCCTTTAGCATCATGTAGGATCATTGGTTGTGACTTGTGCGAATTTATACCTTGCTTGCATTATTGTTGATTCTCCCTCGAGCTAGGTCCCTGATAGTGTGATCCTCCCCTCTTTCTATCATCTTGAAATGTCTTACTCATGCAAATTAGATTGATGTTGAATTTGATGATTGATTGCTTTCGGTGATGGTTTATCATAGCATGCTTACATGTTATCACTCGGGAGTGTTTCCCTATTACGTTATGAATTCCTCTTGTGCTGGCATAGATGTATGACATGGCACCTCGCATGATCACACACCACGTTATATCATTTCGCATATGCATGACGCATGAATGTTAGAATGAATTTAGTCGAGTTACCTTGATTGTGGTCATGATTTGATATGTGCTAGTAGTATCATGTAGGGCTTATGATTTCCAATATGGCTCGCTAAATGATTACATGTTGTACCTGTTCTATTGTGATAACTATTGTACATTTATATGTGTCCTGTGATGGTTCGTTCTTAGCATGATTATAATCTGTTTCCCATGATGTCCTTTTCGTTACTTTTGATAATGCCTCATGTTTCGTGAACATCCTGTTAACTCCCTTTTAATGACTCTTGACTGTGATTGTATCAAATCATGTGTTGCTAGTATCATGTAGGACATGTGCTTTCTAAATGTATCTCGTCGTATGATTACGTGTCATGCTTGACCTATTATATTACTAGTGTGTTAAGATGAGATAGTTACTATGATGCTCTTATATGTTCTCGTATGATGCTTAATCTGCTTGCTATGATATACCTCGTCATGCTATGTTTGAACTCAATTGTTGATGTGTGTACCATGCTCGTGCATTGTTCATATACATGTTATTTGTCATCCTCATTAAATACCGTGTGACTTTGAATCTTGCATGATCATTACTGGTTCCGCATATCTTGCTTGAAGTTGTTAGGCATCTCTGCTTCCATGGAATAATAGATTGTTAACTTGTCTTGCATGAATCTGTGTAGGACTCGATTGTGTCTTTTGGAATGAATATGCATGTCGTTCTCCTTTAGATAGGTGCATGTTAGTGTGGATTAATGTGAATGATGTGCTCCATGATGAATTCATTTTGCTCGTCACAATTGTAACCTAATAGACTTCCATAAGGGCGTTGTTGCTATTCTCGGGTCAGAGTCTTGCCTCTAGTATTGTCGCCTTTAGTTGTGGTCTGTGTTTGTCCCCGAAAGGAATTTGGGTTGTCTTCTCTCGTCACTCCCTTATCTCCCCTAACTTGGACTCTTGCGCGATATACTGGACGAGCGATCGCATGGAAGAGGGAATGGAAAGTTGGACAGTAATAGAGTAGTGTAGTGGAAGCGTGGGTCCATAATCCAAGGGCCTTAGGATCTATGATGTCGGCGGAACGGGCACGCATCGAGAATTACGGTTACTGTGTACGATATGACTTGCAAACAGGATTGTTCTCCGTTCGAATTGCTAACCCTTTTAAATTTGTTGGTGATGATATTGCACTTACCTGATGATGAGATTTACGTGTTGATGTGTTGACTTGGTAATGAATTTTGTCTGATTGTCTGTTGTCTATGATGATATGATTTTACGCCTTACATTTCTTATGTGCCACGATGTGTTGCTACTCTGAGTTGCTAAGTATGATATAATTAAATTGCCTATAAAGTATGAACTGCAAATGCTGAGAATCTGAATTGTTTATCTGCTAAGGTTATGATGAAACTTGCTAGCTTGAATTGACTATGTTCATATATGGTGTTTTGCAATATTTTTTAGCATGATAGTAAATTGAGACTTATTGACCGATGATAATGTGGGAATTTTCTTGCTTACTGTTGTAAGGAGGAAATCGAGTATGCAAATAAAATATAAATAAATCACAGCAACCAGATTCCGTCCCTTGCAAATAATTACAAGACCTCCTCCTGATGTAGCAGCGGGAAGTCAGGATCGATCCACGAGGAAGCGTGTCAGCGGATCCCGGGCAGCAAAGAAATCTCACAGAAGTCGACAACAGGGTCCTAGATCTCGAGTACAGCAACTCGATAGAAGATCAGAGAGTCGAACAACGCAGCAGCAAGCCCAGGCATTGGTGGTCTATCTCAACAAAGCTCTACTCGAGATCGAGTAAGCTTATCGACATCGAGTTGGGTCTTGTCGAGTACCTGCACACAGAAGCTACAACGACTTTGGGTCGAAGATCAGTAGTCGAGATCGAGGAGTGCTATTCGATCTCGAGGAAGACAGAGAATAAAAACGAAATAAAGTAAATGCAAAGGCTTTGGGGATTCGAACTAAACTGTATGTAAAAGGACTTCCGAGATTGGGGTTTGCAACAACGATAACCAAGCATGCATAAGGCAAGAATAAAACAGATAATCATGTGAATCGCATCAAAGGACTAAGCTTTCGCCTTTTCCAACAATTAGACAACTCTTTCAAGAAACCCTAATTGTCTTTATTGGTTTTATGTTTACAATCCAAGTTGTTATCATGGATCTCCATTAGATGGGTAATAAACACATAAACAAGTAGTAGATGCTCAAAACATGATAAAAGTCGGATCTTTACCTCAAGCGTGCATGGCTATCGTCGGGCTCGCCCCAACCCTAGAAGTGGGTGGACTACTCGCGCTTCTGGAGTCCTCGTCAATCTCGAGTAGAGCTTACTCGATCTCGACTAGGAGTGTTGTCGACTGGGCGTGGCTCGGCGTTTCGGCTAGCAGGTCCTCGAGGTGGCTCGGTCATGGCTCCTGGCATTCGTCGATCTCGAGGACCCCTTGTCGACATTGAGTAGAGAGGCTCGTCGACTAGGTTTGGCTTGGCTGGTCGGGGAAGTCTTCTCGATGTGCTCGGTCATGGCTCCTCGGCTTTGTCGACCTCGAGTACCTCTTGTCGACATCGAGTAAGGATGTCCGAGCATGGTTGGTCGATCTCTCCTCGGCATCCTTGGGTGGCTTTCTCGACTCCTGGATGTTTGTGCAGCTTTGTCGACATCGAGTAATGGTACTCGATCTCGAGTAGGTTGCTGAAGCCGGGTTGTTCATCTTCGGCTTCTCAACATGATCCTCCTCGATCCTGGAAGGTGTCTAGACATGGCTTGTCGAGATCGACTAAGGCTTGTCGATGTCGAGTAGCTTTGAGCTCCGGTTCTCGCTTCTTGGTTTTCTTCCGAAATGGTTCCATATCCTGCGATATTAAACAGAAACTTTATGTAGATCTCCATTTCTGACAAATAAGCATAAACTACATAAATTCGACATATTCCCAACCCGAAATATGCAAAATATAAAGAATATGGAACTAAAATATGCATTAAGACATGGCTACTTTGGAGACATCAAATCACCCCATACTTAGACTTGCTTATCCTCAAGCAATAACCAAACAATAACCAAGACCTACAACACATCCTTCAAGTCTTCACCTTGGTCAAAAGCAACATCTCAAGCAGTAGCAATGTAAGACAAGTGAATTTAACATCATCACACATATATGAGCGATCCATAGGCATAGGTAGTATAAATCCAACCTCACAGGGATAATGTGTTTACACTCAGCTCTCAATATGTTTTAGGCTATGTAGATCATCTCTCAACTCAATTCCATATACAATATCATAAACATTGCAATTTAAATATGTATCCACTTCGCAACCAATTATGAAAATGCAACAAGAATTATCAGGAGGACTTCGCTCAATAGAAGTCTTCAAAGAAGATTCCATTCGGCGGGGTTGTAATGGGGCTTGGTAAGAAATAATAAGGTATGGAATTATTTGGCCGTGCGGTGCTTAATAAAATTCGGGAATCAAGACTCCTAAATCTCCAACACAACCAAACCATAACTTCTCAATCATATGCATCAACCAAACTCTCCAATTTATCTTAATGAAGTATGCAACCTTTCAAACTTTCTCAACCTCTCCAAATCATGCATCTTGCAAATAATGAAAGAAATAAGGTAAATTTGGCTCATGCACTTTATTCACAATCACAAACTATATTTTTTTCTTTTTGCTCTTTTTTTTTCGAAAATAAAAACCAAATAACACTAATAGTGCATTTCTAATGTGAGCCAAAAATCCTTTTACATGGTATGCATAGCAAGATAAAAATGTAAAACAATCCCATATCTCAATAATTTCAACAATCCTTCCTTCTTGAAATGCAACATAAGCTCATTCTTTCCACAAATCATCATTCCAACCAACTCTAAGTCTTAATTCCCAAATGGGGGTCAAGCTCAATTTGGCTAAGGATATTTTGTGGAGTTTACAATAAAAGTCTCAGGCTAATGTTCTAGCTTCAAGCAGGGATAATGCAGGGTAGGTAAAGAGAGGATAAAATTGGCTAAAAAGGTGCCTCCATCATTTAATTCTCATCAACATAAACATATAAATGCATTGGTTTTGAATAACTATCACAACATTTAGAGATGCATAGAAAGAGTAAATACATTCAAGAAAGCAGAGGGATTTTTAATGTTCTCCCTATAAGGCCAAAATTCTCACTGGGACAATTTTTGTTGGATTTTAACCTTTAGCTTAGGATCATATGTGCTCAATTTCATCACAAGTTCACAATCCACATAAAAACCATTTTGAGGACTTAGGCTAAACCTTCCAAACATGCCATAGGATTTATATGATCAGCCAGTCATTATTTATCATCATAGGACATCTAAGTTAGGGTATAAAAACTAAAACAATGCAAAAATTTAAACATGCATATTTTTTTATTTTTTCGACATTTTCTATTTTTTTTTTAATTTTTTTTTTCTTTTGCAAAAATCAAAACTAAAGTATGACAAAAGAAAAAGGCATAAAATTTAAACATGAATGCATAACATAAAAATTTAAAATTTCACCATGTAAAACCAAAAGCAAGACTAACACATATGATAATGATAATGAGCCCTTCCCCCACCCAATACTTAAAATTTACAGTGTCCCCATTGTATAAAATCAAATAAAAACAAGAGTAAAGGAAGGAACTCACGGGATAACAAATCGAGGAGGGCAGATCAGTGCAGGTCGAGTAGACATCTTTGTCGATCTCGAGTACATGTTACTCGATCTCGAGTACATGTTACTCGATCTCGAGTAGCTTTTTTGCGTCCAGTGGTTTTCTGAAGTCAAGAAGCTTCTGGTGGCTTGTCGATATCGAGTTGGCCTACTCGATATCGAGTAGTGTTTGGGCTGCTCCTCCTTGTCGTCGTCGACTTGGCCTTCGTTGATTCTGACTGTTTCAGGGACTTCTTTATTCCACTTTTTTGCGATCCTTATATGCTTGCCGACCTAAAAGTGTTAGATTGCACAAGAAACAAGACTATCCACATGAAATATTCTAAAAGACATAAAACCAAAACCAAAAACAAAACAAAAAGGTTTAAAAAGTCCCAAAATTCATAAAGTTCTATATACATGCTCTAGATTTTAGAGTCGCTAGGCCAACTTCTCCGTTTGCGCTCAAGGACCATAATTGTGGGGCCCGCTCATGCTTAGCCCTTCTCCTGGATCGTCTAGGTCCTGATGGTAGTATGCCAGCTCAGCTGACAAGTGGTTGCTTGCATCATCTCCCTTCTCTTTCTTCTTCTTCCTTCCATCTCTTAGTTTTCGCAGATTCTTTCTCCAAGGTTTCTTATCTCCCCTTAAATCATTGATAATTTTCTTTATGGACTGAGGGGGAATAGAATTCATACCTGAACTTACCTTTTCGGACCCAAAACAGAAGTCTTTGGGTTTGGGGCTAGTCGAGATCGAGTAACTTCTGGGCTTCTCTCCGCTGTTTGCTTGGTCCCGCGGTTGCTGATGCTTTTCACTTCCATCTAGGAAATTTCCTCTTTTGCAGGGCCAAAAGAGAAATCCAAAACCTCATCGCCTATGGTGAAAGTGAGCGAGCGATTCTTAACACTAATTCTGGCATCTGCAGTAGCTAAGAATGGTCTACCAAGAATAATAGGGCTAGTAGGATCTTCAGCACAGTCAATGATAAGGAAATCTGCTGGAACAAAGAATTTACCAACCTGGACAGGGACGTTCTCAACTATACCTGTAGGGATGACCACTGTATTGTTCGCCATGTATAATTTGGCATTCACAGGTTCTATGCATCCTATCTTGACCTTCCGCCAGATTGATAGAGGCATGATGCTCACACTTGCTCCTAAATCACACAGAGACTCATATTTATATTGTCCAAAACCCACAGTAACAGAAAACTTACCAGGGTCAGGTCTCTTTTCAGGGAAGTGGAGTACTTTGCATTCGCATGCGATCTCTGAGATGGATCGCTTCTTGCTCAGGATTTCCTTTAGAAATTTGACATATCCAGGCATCTCTTGCTGGGCTTCTGTAAAAGAAATAGAAACATTCAGTTCTTGCAGCATATTAACAAATCTGGTAAACTTACCTGCAATGGGATCTTTCTGTGCTTTTGAAGGGAAAGGCAGTGGCTTTTTCTGTTTTGGAGCCAGATCAGCTGTCGGAGGTGTTGCAGAGTCGTCGACGTCGGCCAGATTCTGCTCCTCGATCTCGACCACGGGCTCCTCGACATCGAGTTGGGTGGTCAACCTGGAGTTGCTGGGTTGCGCAGCGGAGTCCGAGCTCAGCTTCTGGTCTTGGTCGAGTAGCTTCTTGTCGAGGTCGAGTACGGTCTCCTCGAGATCGAGTAGGCTTTGCTCTGTCTCGAGTTGCTGCTCTGCCTTGCTTTGCTGTTTCCTGACCTCTGGCTCGTGTAATTGATGCCCACTCCTGAGTTTGATAGCTGCGACGTGTCCGGTCTTCCCTTTAGGATTTGGTTCTGTTTGCCCAGGGAGCTGTCCGGACGGTCGTGAGATCTGTGCAGCGATTTGACCCATCTGGGTCTCTATTCCTCTTTTCCAGATGCCCAGTTCTCCAGATTTTGTAGTGATGTTCTGGAAATGGTTGTTGATGGTGTCCTGATTCCGACACATCTCCTCAAGGATCAGCTGCAGATCATCCTTCTTTTGATCCCTTTCTGGATGTCCTGGAGCTCTGTAGGGTGGGGGATTCCTAGGAGGACCTTGGTTCCACCGTGGTTGATAGAACCTTTGATCTCCCATGTATCGATTTGGACCCCCAGCGTAGGCTGCCTCTTCATGTTTCTCTGCCATCCTGACTTGCTCAGTGTGTGGGCACTCAGTAGTGGTGTGCCTATGTGATCCGCATTCGATGCAAGGCTGATTGACAGATAGATATTTGACTTGCTTGAGGAGCTTGCGATTCTGGTCTCTGTAGAATTGCTCTCTGACATCTGGGTTGATGTCCATTGCTGGCTCATAGAGTGGCATAGATGGTGCTGGCCTGGCGTAGGAGTTCTCCTCATAGTTTGCAGTAGACCCATATTTGTTGTCATAATTGGTGAGCTTGTCCAACACACCCCAAGCGTCAATTGGCGGCATCGTCAAATACTCATAGCGAGTATAATGGTTGATTCTGTCCTTAGTGACTTGATCAAGAGAGTTGAAGAAGATCTCCTGAATGACGTAGGGTGGATGTCCATGAGTAGGGCAAGATCGCAGCAGTTCTTTGTAGCGTTCCCATGCCTTTGCTAGCGGTTCCCCTTGCTTCTGTTTGAAGGCGGTGATTTTCTGGCAGAGAAGTGTTGTTTTGGCGGGTGGGAAGAATTTATTCAGAAACTCTTGCTCTACTTGGGCCCATGTGGTGAGTGATCTTGGTTTCAGCCCTTCAAGCCACTTCAGTGCAGGCCCAGCGAGAGACCAGCGGAAAGCTTTCATCTTGACATATTCTAGAGTTGTACCTTCAGCAAGAGTACGGCACATGTCAGAAAAATTTGTAATATGTTCAAGAGGACACTCATTAAATTTGCCATAAAAAGCATTATTCTTAAGCTCTATAAGAAACTGAGTGCGAATTTCAAAAGAGTTATCAGGGATGAGAATCGCCGATTCAGGCACGACGAGAGTTGGATGCATATAATCCTCAGCAGTAGTTGGATATTGGGCAAGCTCAGCTTCTGCTTGCCTTGCGCGCTCAGCTTCTTGTTCCCTCGCTGCCCTTTCATTGGCGATAGTGGTATCCTTTGCATCTAGCTCCCTTGTAAGCCTTGCGATCAGCTGTTCTTGTGTTTCAGCGGCCGCCATGATCTTTTTGAGTTTAGAGTGGATGTGTAGGTATCTCTTCGGTTCGTCTAAGCTGTCAAACTCAGGTGGTAGACCAGAACGGCGCATACACCTGTATAGTAACTCAAAGCAGATGTGAGATTTAACTACCTAAGGCGCGAATGATAGCTTCCCCGGCAACGGCGCCAATTTGTTGTAGGGAGGAAATCGAGTATGCAAATAAAATATAAATAAATCACAGCAACCATATTCCGTCCCTTGCAAATAATTACAAGACCTCCTCCTGATGTAGCAGCGGGAAGTCAGGATCTATCCACGAGGAAGCGTGTCAGCGGATCCTAGGCAGCAAAGAAATCTCACAGAAGTCGACAACAGGGTCCTAGATCTCGAGTACAGCAACTCGATAGAAGATCGAAGAGTCGAACAACGCAGCAGCAAGCACATGCAGTGGTGGTCGATCTCGACAAAGCTCTACTCGAGATCGAGTAAGCTTGTCGACATCGAGTTGGGTCTTGTCGAGTACCTGCACACAGAAGCTACAACGACTTTGGGTCGAAGATCAGTAGTCGAGATCGAGGAGTGCTATTCGATCTCGAGGAAGACAGAGAATAAAAACGAAATAAAGTAAATGCAAAGGCTTTGGGGATTCGAACTAAACTGTATGTAAAAGGACTTCCAAGATTGGGGTTTGCAACAACGATAACCAAGCATGCATAAGGCAAGAATAAAACAGATAATCATGTGAATCGCATCAAAGGACTAAGCTTTCGCCTTTTCCAACAATTAGACAACTCTTTCAAGAAACCCTAATTGTCTCTATTGGTTTTATGTTTACAATCCAAGTTGTAATCATGGATCTCCATTAGATGGGTAATAAACACATAAACAAGTAGTAGATGCTCAAAACATGATAAAAGTCGGATCTTTACCTCAAGCGTGCATGGCTATCGTCGGGCTCGCCCCAACCCTAGAAGTGGGTGGACTACTCGCGCTTCATCGCAACCTCAGACATCATCGATTGAAAGAAAACTAATTGCATTAAAATAAACCAAAGTTTACAACCGCTTGAAGCCAATTCCGCTCTCGCTTCACAACTCCAATCGGTCGCTCACTCTCTCTCTCTCTTCTCCTACTTACTTCTCTCCGGAATTTCATATGCTAGAAATCAGCCCCATGGGCTTTATTTATAGGCTTCTAAACCTTGCTACTCAAGGATAGAAATCTTTATCTATATCTAAAACTATATCTAAAAAGCTTAATGATAAATAAAAGAAACAAAGGAATTAAATCTAAGTAAGGGAAATATATCTAAAGCGTCTCAAGTGGATAAATCTTCTCCTTCCATGATGTATCTTGATAGATCGGATAAAATCGGCAAACTTCGAGCCCAAGGAATCCCAATCCGAGTAGAATTGTGTCGACGCGTCACGCGGCTTCTGGAGTCCTCGTCGATCTCGAGTAGAGCTTACTCGATCTCGACTAGGAGTGTTGTCGACTGGGCGTGGCTCGTCGTCTCGGCTAGCAGGTCCTCGAGGTGGCTCGATCATGGCTCCTGGCATTCGTCGATCTCGAGGACCCCTTGTCGACATCGAGTAGAGAGGCTCGTCGACTGGGTTTGGCTTGGCTGGTCGGGCAAGTCTTCTCGATGTGCTCGGTCATGGCTCCTCGGCTTTGTCGACCTCGAGTACCTCTTGTCGACATCGAGTAAGGATGTCCGAGCATGGTTGGTCGATCTCTCCTTGGCATCCTTGGGTGGCTTTCTCGACTCCTGGGTGTTTGTGCAGCTTTGTCGACATCGAGTAATGGTACTCGATCTCGAGTAGGTTGCTGGAGCCGGGTTGTTCGTCTTCGGCTTCTCGACATGATCCTCCTCGATCCTGGAAGGTGTCTAGACATGGCTTGTCGAGATCGACTAAGGCTTGTCGATGTCGAGTAGCTTTGAACTCCGGTTCTCGCTTCTTGGTTTTCTTCCGAAATGGTTCCATATCCTGCGATATTAAACAGAAACTTTATGTAGATCTCTATTTCTGACAGATAAGCATAAACTACATAAATTCGACATATTCCCAACCCGAAATATGCAAAATGTAAAGAATATGAAACTAAAATATGCATTAAGACATGGCAACTTTGGAGACATCACTTACATGACTTGTTAATATGTACTGACATGATGTAAGATAGCTACCATGATGAACCTAATATGGATTGATATTACATGTTGTTATGCAACACTGAAATCTAATTGGTAGTGACTAGTGTTATCATGATATATTGAAGCATTACTATTCTGCTATGCGTTTTAGAAGCATGTTACGATGTGTTATATGAATCATGAGACAATGACATGTTGTTATGTGAAAATATGATATTATAATATGGGGTGATAAAACATGGTGTTATGTTATATGCTCGTTAAGCATGGTTATGGATATGTTAAATGATGAATATGACTTGAAGTATGAACATGAATTGTACACATGAGATAACGGTGACTGGTTACTAACTGATCGTCATTTGATATTGTGATGAGCTAAGTTGGTGTCTTTTGGAGCATGTTGACATTTGGATGATTTATATACTGCTTGATCTTCCTCTATGAATCTTGCTGACCCGTCTCTGCACTAACAAGAAGGGGTGCAGAGGTAGGAGAGGGATATGCCACTTGGTATTGTCTTGGGCCCTTTACATTATTTTTACACATTATTATAACTAGGAGCATGCTAGTGTGTTTGACATTCGTATTGCATTAGAACATCTTTATTAGGTATAACACATACTATGTGGCCTCAGCGAGGACTGCCGGTCCCGCATGAGTGGCTCGATCTGACTCCTTTCCCCATTGTTCTTTCAAAGGTATTTTCTGCAGATTTTGAGTGCTCGATGTCTATATGACGGGGTTCCCTTTTTGCGAATCAAAGAACCTGGCTAATTCTGTAACTCGTTATAATTGGTAATCACCCACTGATGATTTGGTTTTGACCCGGCTCTGCCGTGGCACATTGTATCTTAATTTTGTTTCTGCCTTACTTCCGTTTGAATTAATTTTCGCGACATAGTCCCTAGGACAGGTTAAGGGTACCCAACGACCCTACGATACTTTTAGGGTTCGAATTCCCTCTTTATTACTGACCTTAAAAATGAGTTTGAAACCTCGACCCGTACCTGGATTGCAAGATCCAAACAGGGGGTTTTATCCCTTGAAACGTAAACCGGAAATAATAATTTTGGGCCGTTACACTTAGCTAGTACACTACATTCATTTTCATGGATGATGATATGATATAGGCCGTTCTTCCTAATTGATTTGACAATGCAATTTCCATTATGAATAACCCTTTTTATGCCACGACGTGTAGATATATCGTAATCCATGCAATAAAAATAGATTCAAACATATGACTTCTACTCAATTCAGGGACCCATCTGACATCCTTCAAAGTGATAACTTTCCCATCAAACATTTTCAAGGACACATCTCCAACTCCCTTTATGGCAATAGTTGTGGGATCACCAAGCTTGACCACCACCCCTCCTACTCAAATCAAGTTTTGAATGGGGTGGCATGTATGGTGCATAAGTCCAGAAACCATGATGAACTTCCATCCTCAAGTGTGCACATGAAATGTTCATTTCCAACTCCCTTTATGGCAATAGTTGTGGGATCAACAAGCTTGACCACCACCCCTCCTACTCAAATCAAGTTTTGAATGGGGTGGCATGTATGGAGCATAAGTCCAGAATCCATGATGAACTTTCATCCTCAAGTGTGCACATGAAATGTTCATTGGTATAATTACTACATCAAACTCAATAATTGAATCAAACATGGAATTCTTAAGTTTGTTTTCATCAGTCCTCTTTTTTGTTCCTACAATCCTTGACCTAATGTCCTAAGTATCCACAACAATTACACTTAGAATCCTTGGGAACCTTGTTGTTGGATTCAGATTGTGGAGCATTAGGTTTCTCATCATCCTTTTTGTGCTTGTTTTTAAACTTATTGCCCTTTGGTTTGTTTGTTTTTACAAACTATACCTCAGATTTCTTAGTGTTGTCTGTCTTGGCACCATGTTTTGGTTTAAACACCTTAAGCATCTCATTCTTCTCAAAGATAGTCTCCATAATCCTTTTGTTTATGAGAGACTTTCTTGAGAACTGAATGATATCCTTAAAATGGTCAAACTAAGAGAGTAATGAGTTTAACAACAATATGGCTTGATGAGAATCCACAATGTTGTCATCAGATCTTTCTAGCTCTTGGGTCATTTTTTAAAACTTAATTATTTAGATTGTCATTTAAAGTAATTAATTTGTCCATTTTAAAAGCGAAGAGCCTACAGAGTAGAGGGATGCAACTAGGCAGGGACTTTCAAAGAAATAAATCCTCTAGGGCTAACCACAAAGCCCTGGGGTCATTTACCTATACTACTTGTCTGGACCCATTGTTTATGAGTCTAAGCATGATCTCAGTGTGAGTTTGCTCTGCAATTTTAGGGCTGGCCAGAGAGATGGGTTGAACTAAAAGGAATCCCTAAGGTGAAGTGGACGATTTAAGGAGCAGTGCAGTGGTTGTTGATGGAGCGACGACTTTCTAGTACTTTTATTTGATCAAGATGGCTTTCATCTTAATTTTCCACATAACAAAATCGATCTTACCACCAAATGGCTTGATTTTGACAGAAGAATCAGACATGGTACCTGCACCGGTAGTTGAACAAAGTTAGCTTGCTCAAAATAAACTTAAGTATAAAAAAAGCGAACAATAACTCAGACTTAAGAAAAACCGAACTAATGTCCCACAAATTTATTTTTTCAAAAGATTTTCACGAAAACATGTTTGGTAAGTCGAATGGGATGGGAACAACAGTGGATCATGGATCCTTAATGGTCTGTCCAATGTCCTCGCACCTAGATTTATTTCTCGCATCTACCGAGACAAGAGAATGGAAGAAAAGGGACACTCAATCTCTGATACCACTTTTTGATAAATGAGTTTTGATTTCAAACCCTAGATCGTGTATAAAAAAATGCAAATAGATAAGAGAACTGAGAGAAAAACATATTTGGTGACGCAATTCGGTTTTCCTACTATATAGATCCTCCACAGGGAGAGACTCGAACTCAACAATCCACTAAGTATAATAAAAAAATAGATCATAGATAAAGAGAAACGGAGAGAGAAACACGAAGAGAGAAACAAATCCTCTCTTTCACTTCATTTGAGGACGAAGCGAGGTGGAAGCCGATGAAGATCTGGCTACCAGGTTCAACAACTTATGCGAAGCACCATCTTCTTCCTTCTTCTAGAAGGATCTCTTTGAATCTCAAATGGAACTTGAGATTTCAAGCTCCCTATGGAGTGGACACCGAGTCGTCACTGAATCGCCTTATATAGCTCTCTCTCTCTCTCTCTCTCTCTCTCTCTCTCTCTCTCTAGGGTTTTGGATGAGAGCAAAAAAACTACTCTCTAGGGTTTTGGATGAGAGCTTATATAACTGTGTCCACATCAATAAAATGCAACATTTCACTTAATGAAGAGTACAAAGCTGTTGGAGCAGAAATGTTCTAGAGCATGGGTCGTAAGGGTGAGATTGAGTTGGGCTTGTACAATAATGGGCCGAAGACAAAAACTGATGTTTTTGTCTTCGTTCCTCGGTTCTTACTTGTGCAAACCATCGTTGCTTCGATTCTCTGATTTGATCACTTGAGCTACATACGATCCTAACCTTATTTCCTTCATTTATATGAATTCATAACTATTCTATGATCATACTTACATGTATCTGGATTAAGACCGGACATCACATTTTCAATTGTTATAATAGTCATACCCAATGATAATGCGTATTTCATATAGGCATTATACGTGTTTCTTATTGCTTTTAGGTATTGGTTTTGTTATGTTTTGAGTCTAGTTCCGTTTATTAGTTGTGGAGTATTCGAGTTCGGAATCTATACGTTTTTAGTGTTTATTTTGCAGAATTACATTCCGACATTGGATGGACTTCGGGAAGAGCTTAAGAAGCATGTTTTGGAGCAAATGGGAGCTAAGATAGAGCTAAGGAGGAGAAAGGAGACATGACATTGGAATTCGTCGAAGGAATTTGAGGAACGTCGAGCACTGCAGAGACGGCGCCCGTCGTTGGCCCAGATCATGGAAACGCGGTTTTGGATCCGAAGACTATTATTTTATATTTCTTCTAGGGTTTTGCCGACCCTTGTGAGACGTTTTAAGGTTGTTTTAAGTTTATATCACGTGGTGTGTGGCTATTGTGTGAGACTATGAACACCATTAGAGAGAGATATAAATAGAGAGAGAGAGAGAGAGAGAATTGGCCTATGAGTTGCTAAACTCATAGTTTCGCATGTGATTTAAAGACATGGTTGTTTGGATTGTGACGGTTTGATTCTATTTGATTATTCATGTTCTTATTTATTATCTTGTGCTTAATTTATATTTGTGTTCCTTTCTATGCCTGATCAACATGTTAGGAATTGCATCTCTGGCTATGAATTCGTAGTTGTTTTCTTGATAGCTAACACAGGTATTGATGATAGTGATGTGTCTTTGTTTTTGTAGTGGATGATTTCAATTGATCTATGTTGAGGATATGCGATTCAGATTGAGTTCGGTATGCACCTATTTGTCTTAATTGTGTAGATTTAATGTGTCAATTGGTCTTGATTACTTGAGTTCTTAATGCTATTCTTTAGTGATATTGAATAAGATGAGTGAATCTTTAAGGATCTCTCAACTTTAGTCAAGTAGACCTAGGAATATGAATAATTGATAGATCAATCAGAAGACCATGAATTTCAACCTTTGTCAGAGAATTACAGGTGAAATGTTCTTTCTATCTTGATATCAATTTGATTTATGATTTGCAATTTGGTTACTTTAACATATTTGCTATTTGTCCAAGATTATTGCTTTGCTTTAAGAGTGCTTGTTTAATTAAAGTTATTGAATAGGAAATCGCTTCTACATGTGGGTTCGACACCGGACATCATCGCTATACCAGTAGGTTTTTTGTTTATCAAGTGATTGATTGTCTAACCTATTTGTTGTGTGTTTTAGTTTGGATATTATTACTATTTGACAAGGGCGAAAGTTCCAACGACATTCATCCGACGTCACCCAACCATCCCACTATTCAAATATAAAATAATATATAAATTCTATATTTTTTAAAATCATAATTATTTTTATTTATTATTTATATCTTATTTATATTTTTTAATTTTTTCAAATCATTTTTTTATTCTCTAATTTATAATCTATGAAAATTTAATACAAACGTATATATATTATCAAATTTTGATTAACTTTAGTTTAGGCGGACCACATACCAATTTATTATTATCCTCATTAGTTAATTAGTTGGGAGATTTTGGTTACAAAATTCAAACTTTCACTTTCGCTATTTCACATTTTCAATGTTTTGGATCTCGGATCCAAGTAATTCAAAAGGATTATGGTTTTGTCACTCTGTGGGATCTCGTTTTATTATTTTTTTTCAATGGTAAATTTTAGACAATTTGTTTTGGGTCCTGTATGGCGGCATCCATATATTGATAGCGATGACTCGACGAATCGTCAACTTACATAATAGTGATGTATATATCGTCAATGAAAGAGTTTCAATTCAAACTAAGCCAACTTGTACGTGAATTAGAAATTAGCTAGCCGCTAGCCAACACTAATTATAATTAAAGATGGTACCGCCCTCAACCCTGTTGCTGAACGTGAGGAGGAACGAGCCAGAGCTGGTTCGCCCAGCCCGGCCCACTCCTGGTGATCTCAAGCCCCTTTCGGACCTCGACATTCTAGACTTGTTCCGGTATCAGCAACCGATCATCTTGGCTTATGCGGCTGCAGCAGGCCGCGGGAAGGATCCAGCCAAGGTGATAAAGGCGGCCTTGGCGGAGGCGTTGGTGTATTACTACCCGTGGGCGGGTAGGCTGAGGGAGGGTCCTGGCGGGAGGCTGATGGTCGATTGCACGGCGGAGGGGGTGGTGTTTGTGGAGGCGGATGCCGATGCTCAGCTTGTTCAGTTTGGGGAGGAGTCACTGGTGCCACCCTTCCCCAGCGCTGATCAGCTCCTTTACAATAGGGTGTCCAACACTTTTGCGGTGGTTGATTGTCCTATTTTTACCATCCAGGTTTTTTTTTTTTTTTAGTTAATTAGTTCATCGATCTCATTCCTTCTTCATGATCGTTGAAGGCTTGTTAAGCTCACTGCTCATGGTTAGAAATCATGCATAATTAATTTTTTCTAAAAATTGATAGGGATGAAAGTATATATTGCAATGAAAAACCAAAATTAATTAATAGTCTTAATTGGTTATCAATTAGCTAGTAATCTATTAGTAATTTATTAGTATATATAGTTCTCGTCGCGAATTTCTTTAATAAAATATTAATGATATAACAAATTAATATTTTAAGATATTTATAAAATTTATGATAAAATAAGAAAGATACAATTAGTTAAGTAAATAAAAAAAAGTATAAAAATCTTTACCATGCATATAAATTTCTTAAATATAATATATGTAGTTTAATTCGATATTTGAATTAAACTCATTAGATAGAAAAAAGGTGTTGTTAGATAGGAAGATCAAGCCTCTCCTGTTGCACTGCAAAACACAGATCAGCTAGTTTCCAAATCCAAAACCACAAATCCAAATAAGCTTCTTTACTGTTCCATTGCCAAAATGAAGTAAAATGCTCAACCGTCACATGCTTAAAGCATCCATTTGATGATCCCACAAACCTTAATCAATGCAAGTTGTCTCTTACATCAGCTTATATAGTTGTAAGATCACGTGAAAAGCAGGTGCTCAAGGAGCTTATTACAAAGGACAGCTAAAGAAAGGAAATAACAGCAATGCCATTGACAATAAGACAAAAGAGGAAGAGAAAGCAATGAACGTAAAAGAAACTGATCAATGAAGCAATGCACATAGGCAATGCATCATATTTCCACATCCCCCCCTCAAGTTGGACTTGGGGTGAAGCCTACAAGACCCAACTTGAGTGAGAAGAACATGTGTTGCTTCTCTCCCAGTGGCTTTGTGAATATGTCAGCCAGTTGAACACTTGTTCTGACATGCTGAGGAAGTACAAGCCCTTCAAGGAGATGTTGCCTGATGAAATGACAATCTATCTTCAAGTGTTTGGTTCTCTCATGGAAGACTGGGTTCTCTGCAATGTGGATGGTTGCTCTGTTGTCACAAAATAGAGGGAAAGGCTTTGGACAATCAATGTGCAAAGAGTTTAATTAAGATGCCATCCACCCATATGAGCTCACTTGTTGTAGCAGACATGCTTCTATACTCTGCTTCTGCAGAGGACTTGGACACAGTTGTCTGTTTCTTTGTCTTCCATGAGATAAGAGAATCACCAATGAACACACAATACCCTGTGAGAGATTTAGCAGTGAAGTGACAAGTTCCCCAATCAGCATCACTGTAGGCAGTTATAGAGAGAGCATGGTTCACTGGATAATATAAACCAACACCAATGGTACCTTTCAGGTACCTCACAACATGCATAGCAGCATCTAAGTGTGGCTGTCTTGGTTGAGGCATAAACTGGCTTAGGTGCTGGACTGCATAAGTGATATCAGGACGAGTTAAATTCAAAAATAACAATCTTCCAACCAACCTTCTATAAATCTCATGGTCATCTAGTAAATTTCCAGTCTCAGTTGATAACTTCAAGCCCCTTTGCGAAGGGAAAATGGCTGGTTTGCAATCAGTCATATGACAGTCATCAAGTATGTCCAAAACATACTTTCTCTGATGAAGATGAGTACCATCATCATCTCTCAAAATTTCCAGTCCTAGAAACTATCTAGCTAGGCCTAGATCCTTGATTGTGAACTTCTCATGCAAGGCTTTCTTGGTCACCATAATCTGTATCTGATCATCTCCAATAAGCAATACATCATCAACATAAATCAAAGCCATTGTCATGGAAGCAACAGTCATCTTAACAAATAAAGAATAATCTCCCAAGCTTTGTACAAATCCCATGGAGATAAGGAATTTGCATAGCTCAGCATTCCATTGTCTAGGGGCTGTTTTAGCCCATAGATAGATTTCTTAAGTCTACAAACCATCCCAGGTTTGTGTGTCTTGTATCCTACAGGAGGTGTCATAAACACTTCCTCATCCAAATGCCCATTCAAGAAGGATTTTTTAAATCCAATTGATGTAAAGGCCAGCCCTTGGCAGTGGTTATAGCCAACACAATCCTCACTATACTGAACTTGGCAACAGGTGAGAAGGTGTGCTTGTAGTCCTTTCCCTTGATCTGGTTGTATCCTTTTGCCACCACTCTGGCTTTGAATCTTTCAACTGATCCATCGGGCTTATATTTGACCTTATAAACCAACTTACTACCAATGGCCTTTTTTCTTGGTGGAAGCAAAGTCATCTCCCAAGTCTGGTGGTTTTCTAAAGCCATCAACTCCTGATTCATAGCATCTATCCAATGTTGCTCCTGAACTGCCTGTCCAAAATGTGAGGGCTCATAAACAGTTGCCATATAGGCAAAGGATCTGATATAAGAATCATCAATTTTGTCCTGAGATTGAAAATAATCTGCTAGGAAAGACTGAGACTGAGAATCATTTCTTCTTGGAGTGTTGTAAACAAAATCATTCCATCTATGTGGTCTTGTCACTTGCCTAGATGATCTTCTTAAGGGTGGGAAGTTGATCTCATCATTAATCAAGTTATGTGGGACATGCATCTTGATGAATTTCTAATCTATTGGTGCTCCCTTGAGAGCTCTCAGTATCAGCAACCTGAGAAGGTAATGGCTCAGGCTCTTCAGTGGGGCCTAGATGATCAACTAAACCATGAGACCCAAGTGTTGGAGAGGGAACTAAAGGTTCTATAGGATGAACATAGTCATCTGCTGGATTTACTGAAGGAAGTGAAGCACTTGGCCTCACATCTTCCATCTCACCCTTTTTAGCATCATCCTTAAAAGGGAAACAATTTTCATGAAAAATGACATCTCTACTGATAAATGTCATTTTGGATTCTAAATCCCACAATTTATAAGCCTTTTGGCCATGAGGATAACTGAGCAAAACACATCTTCTCCCTTTAGCACTCAACTTGTTCCTGTCTTTCATGGCCACAGGTGCATAGCACAAGCAACCTATAACCTTCAATTCATCATATGCAGCAGGTTTTCCAAATAACAGTTCATAAGGAGTTTTCCAACCCAATATCTCGATTGGCAATTTGTTAATAATGCGTGTTGCAGAAAGAACACACTCTCCCCAAAATTTCAAGGGAAGACATCCATGACTTCTTATGGATCTGGCAGTCTCAATGAGATGTCTGTGCTTCCTCTCCACTCTACCATTCTGCTATGGAGTGTAAGGAACACTTCTTTGATGCATGATCCCCAAGCTGGAAAAAAAAACTTGACACTTCTGAGAAGTGAATTCAGTGCCATTGTCTGTTCTATGGCATTTCACTATTCTAGCTACCAAACTAAGTTCTAACATGAGCAACAAAGTCACAAATTGTCTGATATACCTGTGATTTGGACTTAAGTAAGAAAGTCCAGGTCACCCTTGAATAATCATCTAGAACTGTTAAAAAATATTGAAAACCATTATAGGTGGGAGTCCTATATGGTCCTCATATATCCATGTGAACCAAATCAAAAGCATTAACTGCCCTAGCATTACTTCTTCCAAAAGGAAGCTTGTGAAGCTTACACAAAGTACAATTCTCACAATGAAATTCATCAAAATTAAACTGCATCATGTGATCAATATGTCTCATTTTAGAAACTGGACTATGTCCCAGTCTGGCATGACCCAATTCTAAGCTACTGTTAGCTTTATTACATAAGCTCAAAGGCAAAAAACTCAAGTCTCTATCTCTTCTGCATCTTTCCCATTTCTGAAACTGTTCTACAGACAACCTCTTGTAAAGTCCATGTCTCCTCTCTCCAGATAACAAGATCCTCTTAGTTCCAGGGTCCTGTATATAACAAGAATTTCTAGTAAAGATTGCTATCAATTCATGATCATCAAGCAATTTTCCAACAGATAATAAACTGTGCTTAAATCCTGGAACTAACAAAACATTCTTCAAGATCACTGAGCTGGTCAACTGCAGTGTTCCCATCTCATTCACAGTTTTAATAGAGCCATCAGGCAAGCCAATATGAATCTGTTTCTCCAACTGCATTCTATCTTTCATATAGAAATCATTGGGCATCATGTTATCTGTTGCCCCAGTGTCAACAATCCACTCCAACTTGGAGTTATTGAACTGATTAAAAAACTGAGAAGAAGATGAAACTTTACCTGCAAAGTTGGCAAAAGCATTCTCAGAAGTACCCTTGCCCTTCATCTTCTTCATGATTTCCTGGTAAACAGCATTGACCATAGCTGTGTCAAGCTGGCTACTGCTTCCACTCCTATTGGCCATCTCATCATGCAAATGAGTTCCCAATTGTCCCACATTGTCTGACTCTACAGTATTTACTGAGCTTCTTCTCCCACTGGTGACTCTCTCATTGCTCTTCAGTTCCTTATACCAATCAGGAACTCCATGCAGTTTGAAGCACTCCTCAACTGTGTGCCCCTTATATCCACAATGAGAACATTTCTTCTCATACTTAAGCCTCTTCGGTTCCTTCCAGTCCTTTCCGACTCCCTGATTTCCATTATTAAAGTTGGAATAGCTGTTGAAGTTTCCCTTGCTAGCAGCAAAGGCATTAAAATCCCCCATAGCTGACTGTGTAGTTCATGTTGCCCCAACACCTGACTCTACTTGCTGCAGTATGAAGTCAGCCTTGTTCACTGGGGGGAGAGGATCTGTAGCCAAGATCTGATTCCTTGCCGGCTCATAGTTGTCATTCAGACATGCCAGCAACTGCATCAACTTGTTCTTATCATCAATCTCATTGACCTTCTTGACAAGATCATGTGTGCACTGTCTCATGACTCCACAACTACACTCAGGTGTCTGCTCTAGAACCTGGAGCTCATCCCAGTACTTCTTAAGGACATTGTAAACCTCTCCCAGCATCATGCTACCTTGAGTAACATTGTTCAGTTTCCTCTTGAGTTGAAAAATTTGTGGAGCATTATTCTGACTGTATCTCACCACTAATTCATCCCAGAGTAGCTTAAACGAATCCACAAACATAAGACCCTGAGCTATGCTCTTCTCCATAGAATTCAATATCCAACATATCACCATGAAGTCAGCCTTTATCCATCTCTACAAATCAGCATTATTCTCTGATGGCTTCATACATGATCCATTCACAAATCCCAGTTTGGACTTAGCTCTTAGAGCAATAATGACTCCCCTACTCCATGTCATGTAATTGGATCCATCAAAGAGAGCAGCAACAATTTGTGCTCCTGGATGATCCGAATTAGAAAGAAACAAAGGATCATTGTTGTTACCTTGGTTTCCTCCATTGCCTTGATTTCTGTTCTTAGTTTCCTCAGTTCTTTCAGCCATGTCCTGTTCTCAACAACTTCCTTCAAGAAGTAAAGAATCGGCTTCAAATCTCGACCGTTCACTCTGATACCATGTGAAGATCATGCCTCTCCTGCTGCACTGCAAAACACAGATCATCTAGTTTCCAAATGCAAACCCATAAATCAAAATAAGCTTCTTTACTATTCCATTGCCAAAATGAAGTAAAATGCTCAGTCGTCACAGGCTCAACGCTTCCATTTGATGATCCCAAAAACCCTAATCAATGCAAGCTGTCTCTTACATCAGCTTATACAACTGTAAGATCGCGTGAAAAGCAGGTGCTCAAGGAGCTTATTACAAAGGACAGCTAAAGAAAGGAAATAATAGCAATGTCATTGGCAATAAGACAAAAGAGGAAGAGAAAGCAATGAACGTAAAAGAAACTGATCAATAAAGCAATGCACATAGGCAATGCATCATATTTCTACATTAGATACACCGCGAATCCCCCGTCAAAAGTGCACGTTAATTACATTTCCAATTAATTAGCACGCTAAAAAAATTAATTAACTCATTTGAACCCTGCACGTCACTTTTGACGTGCATGATATGTGGTGTATTTAGTTTACACGTAGAAAAATGAAGAATATGTTAAGAAAATAATTTTTTAAATATAATATATATCGATATTTTGTACAAACTCTTACATTATAACATTTTTTAATATAATTGTAGTTAGAGTTATCTTTTGAAAGTTTATATATAAAATATATATATTGATTAGTAAATGCATAATATGTTAAGGAAATAATTTTTTAATATAATTGTAGTTAGAATTGTTTGATCGAAACACCTAAGAATAAAGTGATTGTACACTCATTAGTTATTAAATGGATTAGAATTGACTCAAGAAAAAAAGTTACGGAGTATTAAATGGAGTAGAACGTTAGAAATAAAAGGAAAAAAAAATTGGATTAATTAAGAGATATAAGAAGAAGAAGAAGAAGAAGCAAAATGGAAAAAATTATACTACCTTTGTTCAGTAATATAAGTTTTTTTAGGTTGTACATGATTTTTCAAAACCTAAAAAAATGGTAAAATGTGAATTTTTTTTTCAAATTTTTTTAATAATTTAATACTTATTAGTAATAAGTATGAAATTATTAAAAAAAGTTAATATTTTACTATAATTTATAAATTATTAAAAAATGTGCAAAATCTAAAATGATATAGGTAATTGATTTAGAGAGATTAAATTAATTAAAGTATGGATAATAAATAATTGGCACAGGTGACTCGCTTAGAGTGCGGAGGATTCATAGTCGCCTTCCAAATGTGCCATGTGATGAGCGACTTAATTGGCATTGTCCAATTCCTAAACACCGTCGCCGAAATTGCCCGAGGGCCGTCTTCCCCGTCCATCCTCCCCGTTTGGCGACGAGACCTCATGAACGCACGTGACCCTCCTCACGTGACTTGCACCCTCCCTGATTATGAAGACCAGCGTAACATACCCAAAGCTCCCCAAGACGACGATTTGCACCTTCATCTTCAGCGACCGCGAGATTGCTGCGTTGCACGCTTGCGTCCCGCGGCACCTTCAGCCGTGCACCACCTTCGAGCTCGTCTCCACCTGCATTTGGCATTGCCGCACCATCGCCCTGCAGTACCAACCCGAAGAAGAAGTCCACTTGGCATTTCCTGTCGACATTCGGGACAAGTCGAACCCTCCGTTTCCGATCGGGTATTACGGCAACGCGGGTGCCGTGGCTATATCCGCCTCCCTTGCAGGGGAAATTTGCAACAACTCATTCGGTTACACCGTGGAGTTGGTGAAGAAGGCGAAAGGGGCTATGACGGAGGAGCAAATGGGGTCCTTGGTCGACCTTGCGGTTTGGAGAGGTCGACGTTTCACGGCCATTCCGAATATCTACAACATGTCCGATGTGTCGTCGAGGATCTACGGGTTTTCGAGGGTCGATTTTGGGTGGGGGATGCCTGTGTATTCGGGTCCACCCGATAATGGTTTTGCTTCACATTGTTTTAGCTTTATCATGTCATATAGAAATGGAAAGGGGAAGGTGGTGTCGGTGTGTTTGCTGGCCGATGCTATGGATAGATTTGTTGACGCGCTTCGGTGTTTGTTTAGGATGAATCTAACATCTAAAATATAGATATTATGTCCTTTCAGAATTAGAGGAAATTAGTCGATCGAAGTACATCTAGTTGTGCATCATCGATTTGTATGGATTGAGGAGGGATAATGAAATAACGTGTGTGTTTTTACCAAAAAAAATAAAATGAAATAACGTGTGTATCTTCGATATATTCATTGCTTTTTCATGCATGGTTACTAGCTAGTCGAGTTCAGAAAAATATATTTGCTCTCTACATCGCAACTATTATGGGTGACCCTATAGAGGCCAAAGAGGTTCAGAAAAGAATAAGGTATGTGTCAAATATTATTGTGTCGAGATGTGATTTGTTTGAATATTGCATACTATTGTTTTGAGATATGATTTGGTTGAATATTGCATACTACTTATAATTATGTCTCAAGTGTAATTTGCTTTCTGTTACTTCGAGGTTGTCGAAAGCTATTAGTCAAGTGTAATTTGCTTCTTGTCGATCTGTGTTTACTAAGTAAATTAGAAAGGCTTCTATTCTTCATTAGATATCTAATTACTGGTCTTTCTGATATTGGTTCGATCAGGGTGTCGAGGAATTTTTGTTTTGCTGCTATGGTTTTGCCCAATCTACGTGGTTAATTTGCTATCTAAATATGGATGATAACCTTTGACTATAATCTTCTGGTGATTCACCTTATAGGTAGGTTGTTTGGGGAATCATGTTGTGGGTTATGGTTTATTATGACATATAGGGGAAAGAAGAACCTTGTCTACAACTGCTATAGTTTGATATTAGCTTGCATAACCTTTACCTCTATGTCATGTGAGGTGACTAAGGTACATGTCAACTGTTGGATAGATAATCCGTTTATTCCCAGGTATGGGAACAGAACAAACCAAATGGGTTAATGGCCTTCTTAAGCTACATTGTGTGGTCTTAATTAGAGCTAGACAAGAGCTCATAATTGTTACTATAAGGTCCCAATGCCACCACTGATTGTTCCTACTCTTAGATTAAACTATATAATTGTTAAATGTTAGAATGTAATTCAAGGGGCAAAGTGTTAGCTCAGTGTTAGTCGAAATCGACTAAGGTACTGTCATAGTTGTCGATGTCGAGTAACAGTTAGTCACTGAAGTTAGTTTGTGTTAGTTTTATTTGTAATGGCTCACTTCATAGGTTGTGTGTTAGTGGGGAAGTGGATTGTAGTTTCAGTTTCATTGCAGTTACTTATGTTTGTAATAGCTTTAGTAGGAGTTGGTGAAATGAATCAAGGTGTGAGGCTATTTTGGAAAACCGTCGAGTGTGTGCTGTGTGTGTTCTTCCTCAAGTTCTTGTCCTCAATCTTTGTGTGTGGTGTTGATTGATCCATCAGTCGAATTCCAACATTTGGTATCAGAGCAATGAGAAGTGTACTTGCTGGGTTTGAGTTCTGGGTTGAGTGACGTGAGATCAAACACAGGGAAACACAAGTTGAGAGAATCATTGTTCGAAGATGCAGAACAATGGCAATGGTAATATTGGCAATACACAATTGCCTATGTTTAAAGGGGTTGATTACCATTTCTGGAGCTTGAAGATAACAACCCTCTTCAAGTCTCAAGAAGTATATATGGAATCTGGTGGATCAAGGATTCGAGGACAATGGTGTTGCTGAACCAGATCAGCAGTTGAGAGAAAGGGGGAAGAAGGATTCCAAAGCTTTGTTCATGATACAATCAGCTTTGGATGATGAAGTGTTCCTAAGGATAGCAGCCTCTCAAACAGAAAACGAAGCATGGGAAGTGTTGAAGCAAGAGTACATGGGTCATAGAAGGGTTATCACTGTGAAGCTTCAGTATCTAAGGAGAGACTTTGAGACACTGGTGATGCAAGACAAAGAGACTGTGCAGGCTTACTTGTCAAGGGCCACAGGAATTGTAAACCACATGAGAACTTATGGTGAAGAGATTAACAATGAGAAATTTGTGAGTAAAGTGTTGAGCCCGGAGTCTCACAAAGAAGTTTGGCCGTGTAGTAGCTGTTATAGAGGAGTCTAAGGACCTATCACTGTATAGGTTTGAAGAGCTAACAAGCTCTCTTCATGGACATGAAGAGAGGTTGAGCAGGACCAGTGAGATCAAGGATGAAAAGTTGCTTCAAGTTAAAGATGACAGTTCAAAGAGAAAGGGTGAAAGCTCATCGAGCAGGGAGATTACAGAGGTTGCCATAGAGGTAGAGGTGGTCACAGAGGCAGTTATAGAGGCCGAGGAGGTAGAGGTCAAGGAAGAGGGTCCTTTGGTGGTCAAGGGAGTGAAACTGGAAGAGATCAGTGGAAGGAGTCTTCCAGAGGCAATCAAGTGAGTTAAGGTCCTACAGGAGTAACATCAAGTGTTACTATTGTAATAGATATGGGCATAAGGAAGCCCAGTGTTGGGATAAGCAGGAAAATGAGAAAAAAAAAAAAAAGGGCAAATTTCTCATAGAATGCAGACAAAGAAGAGAAGTTGTTCATGGCTCTTACCACTATTGCAGAAGTTGTGTCTGCTATTTGGTATCTTGATAGTGGTTGCTCGAACCACATGTCAAGCTCAAGGAAGTTATTCAAGGAGATTGATAAACCAAGAGAAGCAAGGTAAGACTTGGGGATGATAAGGTGCTGCAGGTTGAAGGTAAAGGCACAATAGTAATTGCTAGTGTACAAGGTGGAGAGAAAACCTTATGTGATGTGCAATTTGTGCCTGGATTAGCTCATAATTTATTGAGTGTTGGTCAGTTACAGCATAGTGGTTTTTCCTTGCTATTTGATGACGATACTTGTGTGATTAGAGAGAAAAGAACAGACCATGTTGTGGTGAGTGTGTCTATGACTGCAAACGGGATGTTTCCTCTAAACTTAGCCTCTGATGTGAGCAAGGCTATGACATCTAAAGCTGTAGAAGAGTCTGAACTGTGGCATCAGAGGTTTGGGCATTTAAATATGCAAAGTCTGAAGATGTTAAGTGCTAAAGAGATGGTTCAGGGTTTGCCTAAGATCAGCGAGTTGGAATTTTGTGAAGGTTGTGTGTATGGCAAACAGTTGAGAGAGTCATTTCCAAGTGGATCAGCTTGGAGAGCAACTCAATATCTTGAGTTGTTGCATGCAGATTTGTGTGGACCCATGCAAACTGAGTCTATAGGTGGGAGCAAGTACTTTTTGATGGTGACTGATGACTACAGCAGGATGAGTTGGGTGTTTTTTCAAAAGCACAAGTCTGAGACCTTTCTCTATTTCAAGAGATTCAGGGTGATGATTGAGAATCAGTTAGAGAAAAAGATCAAGGCTCTAAGGACTGATAGGGGAGGTGAATTCTGGTCAAATGAATTCAAAGAGTTCTGTTATGAGAATGGAATTAGGAGAGATCTAACAGCTCCATATACTCCTGAGCAAAATGGAGTAGCAGAGAAGAAGAATAGGATTGTTGTGGAAATGGCTAGGAGTATGATGAAGGCCAAGGAGGTTCCAAACAGGTTCTGGTGTGAAGCAGTAGCAACTGCAGTGTACTTGTTGAACATCTCTCCAACAAAAGCAGTGTTGAATAGAACTCCATATGAAGTTCTAAGAGGAAAGAAGCCTGGTGTTGATCATTTGAAAGTGTTTGGGTGTGTGGCTTATGCTTTGATCAATTTGAGACAAAAGTTGGATGACAAGGCAGAGAAGTGTATGTTCATTGGATATGCTTCACAATCAAAAGTATATAAGTTATTCAATCCTGCTAATGGAAGGGTGATCATTAGCAGAAATGTGGTCTTCAATCAGGACAGTAAGTGGGATTGAAAGCAAAATGAGAAGGGAGATGGGTTGCAAGAGCTTATCTCCTTGGATAGCACAGATAAAGAGACTGATCAAGGTGAGCCAGATGACAATGGTGGTTCAAATCCGAGCACACCCTTAACACCATCAACACCCACTGATCTGGCTAGTTCATCAAGCAATCACAGTGGCTCCCCTTCAAGTGTGTTGAGTGACTCTCCTCCTAGAAAGATCAGATCACTAGCATATGTGTATGACATAAGTGTAAGGGTTGGGTTTGCCTTAATTGCAACTGACCCTGTAAGTTTTGATGAAGCAAAGAGTGAGAGCAATTGGAAGGTGGCTATGAAAGAAGAGATGAAAGCCATCAGGAAAAATAAAACTTGGGAACTGATGGAGTTGCCCGAGGGAAAGAATGTCATTGGTCTTAAGTGGGTATTCAGGACCAAGTATAATATAGATGGTAGCATTCAAAAGCACAAGGCAAGGCTTGTAGCTAAGAGATACTCACAGCAAGAGGGTATAGACAATGAAGAAACTTTCTCACCAGTGGCAGGGCTTGAGACTGTGAGAGTAGTTCTGGCTTTGGCAGCTTAGTGGAGGCTGCTTATCTTCCAATTGGATGTTAAGTCTGCCTTTCTGAATGGTGAGCTACAAGAGGAGGTATTTGTGGAGCAACATCTGGGATTTGAAGAAAAGGGTGAAGAGTTCAAGGTGTATAAGTTGAAGAAGGCATTTTATGGGCTCAAACAAGCTCCAAGAGCTTGGTACAACAAAATAGATGAGTTCTTTCTGAGGAACCAGTTTGTTAGGAGTGAAAATGAACCAACCCTTTATGTCAAGTAGGGAAGCAAGGGTGAGTTCATTATTGTGTGCATGTATGTAGATGATATTATCTACCTAAGCAATTTACAAGTCATGCTAGATCAGTTCAAGAGTGTTATGATGAAAAGATTTGAGATAACAAACTTGGGTTTACTGCAGTACTTTAGATTTCAAGATGAAGGAGGAATTTTTCTATGCTAGGAGAAGTATGCCCGAGATCTTTTGAAAAAGTTTCAAATGGAGAAGTGTGAGATTGCTCATACTCCCATGAATATGAATGAAGGTCTGAATTACCTCACTCACACAAAGTCTGATATAGCATATTGTGTAAGTGTTGTGTCTCGGTATATGCACGAGCCAACAAAGCAACAAATGGGAGTAGCAAAGAGGATAGTGAGGTATGTAGCAGGAACTTTGAAGTTGGGAATTTGGTGTGAAAGTGTGAAAGACTTCAAGTTGATAGGCTACACAGATAGTGACTGAGCATGATGTATTGATGATAGGAAGAGTACATCAGGGTCTGTGTTTGGATTTGGTTCAGGGGCCATAACATGGAGCTCTAAGAAGCAAGAAATTATGGCATTGTCATCCTCTGAAGCTGAGTATGTGGTAGCAGCTGCAGCTGCAAGGCAAGCCTTATGGCTAGAGAAGTTGATGAGTGATTTTGGACTCAAGCAAGGTGGAGCTGTGGAGATTTGGTGTGATAACAAGTATGTCATAACTATGACAAAGAACCCAGCCTTTCATGCCATGATAAAGCACATTGATGTGCAACACCATTTCATTCGAGAATCGGTGGCAAAGGAGACACTACTAAAAAAAAACAGGAAATAGCTATAGATGCTTAGCCACGAATAATAGGCGACCATATATTCGTGGCCATTAGCGATGACATTGGCCACGACTGTTCCTGACCGTGGCTATATTCGTGGCTAATACTCATCCTGGTAAGACATGCCAAAACATTCATGGCTATTAGCAACGACCCAGATGTCCGTAGCTGATTTCGTGGCTCGATATGTGTCAGTGTCAGTAAATAGCCGCGAACGTAGCCACGAATAGGATTGTCGTGGCTGTTTTCGATGCTGATATGGCCACAACACAATATCTGTCGCTAAATCCGTGGCTATTGATAATCAGAAATCAAATGAACATATGTGGTGAGTGGGCCTTGGGTCATAAATTGTAGATGGGCCGGATATATATCATGAATGGGCTATCCGATAACACTCAATCCGTGGCTAAAACCGGGTACAAACTCTCCCAAAATTTCTGGGCTCGACCCATTAGAAGCTAGTGAAAGCCCAATTATCTTATCTCAGCCCATTAAATGAAGTGGTGATTTAGCAACGATTGAATCCGTGGCTAAATCAGCCCAAATATGACTATGTTTTCCCCAATTGGCCCATTGACGGGCCCAAATATGCCTATGAATTTTTTTTATATAAATTAACAAGTTTTGAAAAAATATATATATTAACTAATTAATAAATTCTTATGAGAATATTATTAGGGTATGTTTTGAAGAAAACTCATATAAGTGACTAATAAATGTTTAATAAAACCTTATATTAAGTAATAAATTCTTATTAGAACACTATAAGAGTATGTTTTGAGGAAAATTGATATAAGTTACTAGTAAATGTTTAATAAAACCTTATATTGACTAATAAATTCTTATTAGAAAATTATAAGGGTGTTTTGAGGAAAACTCATGTAAGTGTCTAATAAATGTTTAATAAAACATTATAGTAAGTAATAAATTCTTATTAGAATACTATAACGATATGTTTAGAGGAAAACTCATATGAGTAATATTTTGAGGAAAACTCATATAAGTAACTAGTAAAAGTTTAATAAGATCTTATATTAACCAATAAATTCTTATTAGAATATTATAAGGGTATGTTATGAGGAAAACTCATATAAATAACTAATAAAACCTTATATTAACTAATAAATTCTTATTAGAATAAGAGTATGTTTTGAGTAAAGCTCATATAAGTAGCTAATAAAACCTTATATTAAGCAATAAATTCTTATTATAATACTATAAGGGTACGTTTTGAGTAAAACTCTTATAAGTACCTAAAATAAAACCTTATTTTAACTAATAAATTCGTATTAGAATACTCTAAGAGTATGTTTTGAGTAAAACTCATATAAGTAACTAATAAAACCTTATATTAACTAATAAATTCTTATTAGAATACTCTAAGAGTATGTTTTGTGTAAAACTCATATAAGTAGCTAATAAAACCTTATATTAAGTAATACATTATTATTATAATACTCTAAGAGTATGTTTTGAGTAAAACTCTTATAAGTAACTAACAAAACCTTATATTAACTAATAAATTCTTATTAGAATACTCTAAGAGTATGTTTTGAGTAAAACTCATATAAGTAGCTAATAAAACCTTATATTAAGCAATAAATTCTTATTATAATACTATAAGGGTATGTTTTGAGTAAAACTCATATAAGTAACTAATAAAACCTTATTTTAACTAATAAATTCGTATTAGAATACTCTAAGAGTACGTTTTGAGTAAAACTCTTATAAGTAACTAATAAAACCTTATATTAACTAATAAATTCTTATTAGAATACTCTAAGAGTATGTTTTGAGTAAAACTCATATAAGTAGCTAATAAAACCTTATATTAAGCAATAAATTCTTATTATAACACTATAAGGGTATGTTTTGAGTAAAACTCATATAAGTAACTAATAAATCCTTATTTTAACTAATAAATTCGTATTAGAATACTATAAGAGTACGTTTTGAGTAAAACTCTTGTAAGTAACTAATAAAACCTTATATTAACTAATAAATTCTTATTAGAATACTCTAAGAGTATGTTTTGAGTAAAACTCATAAAAGTAGCTAATAAAACCTTATATCAAGCAATAAATTCTTATTATAATACTATAAGGGTATGTTTTGAGTAAATCTCATATAAGTAACTAATAAAACCTTATTTTAACTAATAAATTCGTATTAGAATATTCTAAGAGTACGTTTGGAGTAAAACTCTTATAAATAACTAATAAAACCTTATTTTAACTAATAAATTCGTATTAGAATACTCTAAGAGTATGTTTTGAGTAAAACTCATATAAGTAACTAATAAAACCTTATATTAACTAATAAATTCTTATTCGAATACTCTAAGAGTATGTTTTGTGTAAAACTCATATAAGTAGCTAATAAAACCTTATATTAAGCAATAAATTCTTATTATAATACTATAAGGGTATGTTTTGAGTAAAACTCATATAAGTAACTAATAAAACTTTATTTTAACTAATAAATTCTTATTAGAATACTCTAAGAGTACGTTTTGTGTAAAACTCATATAAGTAGCTAATAAAACCTTATTTTAACTAATAAATTCGTATTAGAATACTCTAAGAGTATGTTTTGATTAAAACTCATATAAGTAATTAATAAAACCTTATATTAACTAATAAATTCTTATTAGAATACTCTAAGAGTATGTGTTGTGTAAAACTCATATAAGTAGCTAATAAAACCTTATATTAAGTAATAAATTATTATTATAATACTCTAAGAGTATGTTTTGAGTAAAACTCTTATAAGTAACTAACAAAACCTTATATTAACTAATAAATTCTTATTAGAATACTCTAAGAGTATGTTTTGAGTAAAACTCATATAAGTAGCTGATAAAACCTTATATTAAGTAATAAATTCTTATTATAATATTATAAGGTTATGTTTTGGGGAAAACTCATATAAGTAACGAATAAGTGTTGAATAAAACTTTATATTAAGTAATAAATTCGTATTAGAATATTATAAGGGTATGTTTTGAGAAATACTCATACAATTGACTAATAAATCTTTAATAAAACCTTATACTAAGTAATAAATTTTTATTAGAATACTATAAGGGTATGTTTTGAGGAAAACTCAAATAAGTAACTAATATATTTATAATAAAACCTTATATTAACTTATAAATTCTTATTAGAATACTATAAAAGTATGTTTTGTGGAAAAATCATATAAGTGAGTAATAAATGTTTAATAAAACCTTATATTAACCAATAAATTCTGATAAGAATACTATAAGGGTATGTTTTGAGGAAAACGCATATAAGTAACGAATAAATGTTTAATAAAACTCTATATAAAATAATAAATTCTTATTAGAATACAATAAGAATATGTTTTGAGAAAAACTTATATAAGTTACGAATACTATAAAAGTAAGTTTTGATAAAATTCTTATGAGAATAATATACAAGTAATTTTATTAATAAATTCTTATGAGAATAATATACAAGTGATTTTATTTTTACAATTTCCGATAAAAAAAATTTTTGGTGTTTTCGGATAAAATTTTAAAGAGTATTTGACTTTGTTGTTATTTTAAAAGATATATTATAACTTTTATGAGTTTTTTTTGTAATGTTAATGTTTTATATCGTACGAGTATGTTTCAAAATAGAAAATTCCAATCCAATATATATATATATATATAAAGTGAATATGTGTTGAAAAAATTTATATCGACATTAATTTGGCAGAATTGGCGCGGTGGAATTTTTTTTGGGTGGGATATTTAATTTTTGAGGGGGAAACTTGCTGGGCTTGAAATTTTAGAAGTGTGGCCCGGGTATAAAAGCAACTTTTCACTTTCTTAACCCTAATCGCCTCTTCTGTCTTCACTTCACCGCCTCACCTCCTTCAGATTCAACAAGCTTCCATTGTAGCCTCTTGTCTATTCCTCAACTGTCGCCTCTAGTCCCTCTCGCTTCTAGTCTCTCTCGCCTTTCCATTGTAGCCTCTTCCCTCTTCCTTCATTGGTGCCTAGAGTCCGAATCATCCCAACGCCTCACTTGCCTGGAGTCCGAATCATCCCGACGCCTCTTCTGTCTTTAGTCCGAATCATCTCTCTCGCTTCTAATCTCTCTCGCCTTTCACAAATTTCTGTTTCACATAATTTTCGTTTCACAAATTTTGATTTTGTTTCTCAAATATCTGTTTCTCAAGTATCTATTTCACAAAAAATTGATCGTTATTTTGGCATTAGAAATTTCAACATGTTGCAGATTTGGGCTTGTTTCTGTTTGTCGGATTTGATCGATTCCCATGTTAAAGATTCGATTTTTATTTTCAGGGAGTATTTGTTGTGATAGAACAAGCAGCCACAGGACAGACATTTGTGTAAAGAAAAGGGATGTGCGGACTCCGCCGTGAAATCCAAGGACTCCGCCGTGAAATTGACGAGCTCAACTGCCAACGCCGTGAGGTATTTCTCTCCCTTCTTCTCATTCCCGTTTTCAGAAATTTCTCCTCTGTTGTTCGCTACATTCTGTTCCCCTGCTGACCAATTTATAGGGTTTATAAGGTGTAGCAATTTTTTCTATGTATTCTGAAATATGTTTCTTTTTATGTATTTGATTGGTGTCAATCTGATGGAACGAATGGGAACGATGAACCGGTTCGATGCATTTGAGGTCTCGGAGGTAAGATTTTGTGTTTGATTTTTTGGTTCTTTGAAAGCTCTTTATGAGTTAGGGGCTTTTCTGTTTTTTTTGGTGTGTTGATTTGGTTTGTTGAATTTGATATGCAGGACTTGTTCAGGAGTAAAGCTCTTTATGAGTTTGAGGATTTCACTTAGACAAAATCAGCTCTCAATTAGATTATTGTAATTTTTTTTTGCAAGGTCTCTGTACTCAACGAGTTTAGTTTGTTTCCCCTTTCCATTAATATTTTTTTGACCTACTTATAATGTATGAAATTTATTTATGTATTTATATAGATTTTCCATATCATATGTATATATATAATGTTTCCAAAATACGAGGATACTGAATTTACTATAAAATTATGAAACAAATGAAAATCGGCATTAGCCACGACTTTAGCCTCAAAAATAGCAATGACACAAACTTAGCCACGATTTTAGCTACACCCATGCCTTATTTGCAGCAACGAAATCAGCCACGACCTTAGCCACAAATTCAGCAATGGCCTAATTCCGAAGCTGATTTCGTTGCCTCAGCCACGAGATTCAAATGTCCATCACTAGCCACGGGCTTAGCCACGACCTGACAATTCGTTGCTAAATCCATTGCTAAACAGCCGTTGCTATTAGTCACGAGGCATATGGCTACGGATGGCCCACCCGTGGCTATTTCCGTGGCTAAACCGGTTAGCCACGGTCATTCGTGGCCAATGCCGTGGCTATTTTCCGTAGCTATTTCCTGCATTTTTAGTAGTGAGAGAGTTGTGTTGAGATTTTGTGGGACAAATGAACAAGATGCTGATTTGTTCACCAAGGCTTTGTATGGAGCAAAGCATCAGTATTTTGTGGAGAAGATTGGCATAAGAAACCTTGAATTAAGGGGAGGTGTTAAATGTTAGAATGTAATTCAAGGTTTAGGCAAAGTGTTAGCTCAGTTTTAGTCGAAGTCGACTAAGGTACTGTCATAGTTGTCGATGTCGAATGACAGTTAGTCACTGAAGTCAGTTTGTGTCGGTTTTATTTGTAATGGCTCACTTCCTAGGTTTTGTGTTAGTGGGGAAGTGGATTGTAGTTTCAGTTTCATTGCAGTTACTTATGTCTGTAATAGCTTTAGTAGGAGTTGGTGAAATGAATCAAGGTGTGAGGCTATTTTGGAAAACTGTCGAGTGTGTCATGTGTTTGTTCTTCCTTAAGTTCTTGTCCTCAAAGATTTGTGTGTGGTGTTGATTGATCCATCAGTCGAATTCCAACAATAATGGCTACAAATTTTTTAACTAAAAAATTTTTTAAATCAATTTTCAATCTAAGGATGTTTGGTGATATCAAATTACGCGTATATCCATCCGGCTATAAAAGATTTGTATACTCGGAGTGTTTCTAGTGCCCGCCTAATTATTCCTGTTTGGAATCGTTCTATTTTAAATACTTCTATAGAAAAAATAATCTGAAGAGTTTTAATTAAGCAATGTAGATTTAGGTTCCGATATGTGTATGGTATCTCTTATAATTTTATTGATCTATTCTGTTGGATCAATGGTATCAGCTATACAACTGATAAAAATCCCCGATAAACAACTTGTTTAGATTTATGCTTTAGGGTATTTTTGAATTATAGGAAACCAACACCCAAAAGATACAAACTATACCTTGCAAGAGCAAAATTCTCTCTGTATGGAGTTCAATATTTCTTTTTCCATACAGTTTACTGATGGACGGTTTTTAGTCGCCTAAACCGTATCAAAATATATTCGAATCTACAAACTAGTATAGCAAGCAAGTAAGAGGTCGATCCCACAGAGAATCAAGTTATTTCTAAGTTAAGTGTATTTACCAATTAATATGAAACAGGGGGTTTTTGGGTGGTGAAAATAAGAAAGAAAATAAAATAAACTATAAACAAATTAATGGAGATAACGATTAATAAAATAGTTTCACCTACAATTATCCACTGTAGTTGGTTAAATTGATATTGTAACTCCCTCCTGTCCTTTTAGGTTTCCTATGAATGTCATTGTCCCAACCTAATATAGTTACTAGTCCAACCAGTCCTAGAAACCCTTATCAATCGAACAGTCTCTAAAGAAGGATTTAACTCAATTGATAGCTTTAAGTTCAGAGATTAACCAAGTTATTTGCAGTCCCTAAAGAGGGATTTAACAACACATTCAACTTCCTACTCATTCAATTAGTTCAACCAGCCTTAAAGAAACAAGTTTGCCACTTAGGTTAAGGTTCACAACCAGGAATCTACAAAACCCTAGCAATTGAATTAACTCTAACTAGTTGCGCGAGCTAGATAAAATAAAACAATAGACAATCAAGCACAAAGAAGTCGAAACATTCAATATAGGAAATAAAGAACAAGAATTAGAAACTCACACCGCCTCACGTATCGGCCTCCTCCTTATGCTATGAATCTTGAATATATATATAGTCTCATAAACCTCATCTAACTAATCTATATATATATATATATATACACACACACACATACATACTATAATAATAATGTCAATAACATGAAGCGCAGCTCAGTTGTGCGGCCCGCAACAATCACGTGGCTCCAGTGGCTCCAATGACATCAGCTTCTCTAATTGATCCATGATTTGAGTAGCTCGGCCCAATCTCTCATTCATCATTTTGAGTATTCCGGCCCAATCTCATATAATTTCCAATGCAATTTATTCCGAATTTGCTCCAAAATACCTGAAATCAATAAAACATAGGTGTAGACTCCAAAAACTAAATAATACAAATTAACTATAAAATATGTAAACATGCTCTAAATTAATATGCAAATCTATACTTAAAACATGACTAAAATAGACTCTATCAAACTAACTCATGCTTAGACTTTTGCTTTTCCCCAAGCAAACTATCACAAAACAAAGACACCTTGTAATTAAACTGTGCATGATATGCATCATAACTAAGCTAAATGCAACATATTATGGCCATCTAAATGCATGCTATCAAACTCCCCCACACTTAAGTTTTTGCTTGTCCTCAAGCAATGAAAGACAAATATAAAATTAATCATCCCACAAATAAGATCTTCATGCTTTAATTTTATAAAAGCAGCATTAAGCAATAGGAGTCATGAATAAGAGAACAAACATCCTAGCAAGTATATGAGCGATCCAATAGTAAAGGCAAATTTTAATCCAACCTCACTGGGATAATGTGTTTCACTCAAACTCTCATGTGTTTAGGCTTTAAAGTCCAACTCTCAACTCAATCCAAAATGCTCTGTACACCGTGAAAGTTATCACTTGCAAACAACATCATGAGGACTTTTATAAGGTTGTAATGGGGCTTTGGTAGGAACAAAAGGCATGGGAAATATTTAAGCATGTGATGCTAAAACTCCGGGAAAAAAGAACAACAACCAACCAGATCAACACCAAAACTTCCATACTTCGCAAAATATTCCAATAACATAAACTCCAATACACATCAATAAGCTCTTTGATTTCAATAACCATACAACTCATGCATTTTTTTTTCATTATGATGACTTCTTTTCTTTTTTTTTTTTTGCTTACTTTTGCCCCTAGGTGAATTTTATCCTCCCTAGGTCCAAGCTTACTAGACTTTTACTCCCAAGTGAATTTTATCCTCCTTAGGCCCCTAGTAATAAGTCATCTCTATTATGCAAGAAGGGTTACCTTATTTTGGCTATGCCTCTCGCAATGCACAACCATACATGCATCATCTCCACTCAAACCAACTCCGACATATAGATTTTTCACCAATTCTCCTCCTAATTCCCGGATAGGGTCAGGCTAATCATTGCCTATGATATATTTTTGTGGAGCTATTAAAAAGAATAGGCTTTACGGCTCAGATGGGCTTCAAGCAAAGGATAATATGTAAGGTAGATAGGGTATAATATGGCTAAAGAACACATGCCTCAATCATTTGAAATTCACAAGTAACAGACATGTGCAATACGGTATTGAAATAAGAAGCATTTGGAGAGTATAATCACACTATAAAAGGAAAAGGGAAATAATATGTAAAGTCCCTATAAGGCCAAAACAAACTCACAAGGGTTATATTTTTTTTAGATTTCAATTAAACCTTAACTATGAACCATACTTGCTCAATTATATTCTCAAATCATGCTCCAAAAATCATTTTCAAGCAATTCAATCAAATCATGGGATTTATGCAATTAAGATCATAAAAATGAATTAGAGGACAAACTAAACCAAGATAGGTACCTTTAATAACACCTAAATGCAATGAAATGCATAACAAAAATTGAAAAAACAAAAAACAGAAAACTAACATATATATAAAGACGGAGCTACACATGAATTCCCCAACCCATGCTTAAAATCTTACTTTGTCCTCAAAGTAAATAAAAAGAAATAAAGAAAGGTAGAGGAAACTCACAAAGTAATCAGGCATGCCGGGCAACCATCACTACTACAATTTCGAGCAGAGGAGGCGGTTTAGAGCAGCGGTTTAATAAGGAAGCGGTTTTCCGCAGCGGTTTAGGAGAATTTTACTAATTTAGAACTAGATTAGTATATAGAGGCGGTTTAGGCAGCGGTTTTAAAAACGTGTACCTATGGAGGCGGTTCAAGTATCTTTTGGCAGCGGTTCATTTAAGTGAAAATAGCTATGGCGACGGTTCACCAAAATCCGCTAAAATTTTTTATTTAAGGGGGCGGTTCATCAGATTGGCGGGGGTGTAAAATGTCCGGCCCGCTTAATTTCCCCCAAAATTTTAAAAGGCCCGCTCGAGATCCTCTCTCTCATGAGTCTCCACCGCTTGAGTTCCTCTCTCTCAGTCTCTCACTAGTCTCCATTGCTCGAGATCCTTCCCACTGCACGCAGCCACACACTTCCTCCTCGCTGGAGAATCAGTCTCTCTCTCTCTCTCCATCTCCTCATCGGCGTCCCTCATTCCATCCTTTCACCGACAACTTCCTACGCACGACCTGCTAGCTTCTTCTCCTGCGCGCGCGAATACCCCACTCATCTTCTCCTTCACCTGAGTCTCTATAGCTTCTGTCGAAGCCCCTGCAATGCCTGAGTTGTGGCATCTCTCTTGCAACGCCTGTAAGTTTAAATGTTTAATTGTTCTTCAATATTGTGCTTCGATTTGGGATTTCGCCAACTCTAATTTTATGGTTTTTGATAGATTTCCAATTTTAGGGTTTTTGATAGATTTCCAATTTTAGGGTTTTTGATAGATTATGCAAATCTATGTTTGGAATAGATAGAATTTTAGTTTTTTTTGACAGATTTTGCAACATTTAGGGTTTTGCTACTGTCTCAAGGGACCATAAATGTATTGCTGATTTTTTAAGATTTAGGAGCTATTATGTTTTCATTTTAGTGTTGTACTGTTATAGTGTGTTGTTTTGATTTGTTGGAGCATGTAGGTTCAGAATGCTAGTACAGGAACAAAAGCTTAAGAACCCAAAGATGAACTAAAGGTGGCTGAAGTAGACATGAAAAATGAGGTAAGACATGAGGACCGACCACAATTGGATCACTCATTGAAGATTTTCTTTTTAATAAAATTTCCGCAGGTGGAGAGCTTCCTTGACATGCAATTTATATTAGTGCTTCGAAGTATTATATTCCGCTTAATTGAAGAAAACACATTGGGTTAGACATTCTCTTTGCTGATGTTATTAAAAATAAGTTAGCTTCCTAAGAACATTGTTGATTTTAGATTAAAGAGCTCATCACATTTGTTTTAGACAGTCTTAAGGGATTGTTCTATATGTAGACACCTATTTTTTTTCCCATCTCTTTACTCTATTTATATTGCTTCAGTACTATCACTAATTGCTCTTTTTAATTTATTCAAATCCTAAAGCTTCAATAAGTGTAAGAGTGTCATTTTGTTGTTGCAAGGGAGGCTCTCGTGGGATGAGGCATGTTTTGGAGAAGAAGGAACTATGACAGAAAAGATTGCCCCAAGAGTCTATATATATGACATGTTTTGGGTAGGCTTTGATTAGTAAGAAAATTTTAATCAAGATCTAGCTTCAATCTTCAGTTTTTTTTTTCATTTCTGAATTTTAATAGTGAGTTGGTAGTGGGTAATTAATGGATACAGTCCACAAAATCTATTCTATAACTAGGTTAGTTGGTAGATGATTTCTTGGCATAAACTTTTGGTCACTCCCCTAAATTGCTATGATTTCCCTCTTACTACAATCTGTTGTAAGCAAGGTCATTAAAGAGGAATAAAAGATGTTTCATATTTCTCTAAATTGCTATGTTTTCTTATAATAGCAATTTATATTTCTCTCTTATTGTTTTATATTTATATGTTATTGTAATCAGTTTCTATGATTTTCCTTAATTGATATGTTTCTTAATATGTACTTTGATTATCTGGTAAGAAAGTAGTAGAAGGAAGATGAGGTGATTTTAGATTTCTCGGGCTAGGAAATTAATGGGATACATCTTTGGCATGGTTTTGATTACCTGGAATATCACCCTGGTATGTTTCTCTCTAGACATGTATTATGTGTAAATTCGCACAACTATGTGTATTTATGTACAATTTCTAGCTAAATAACAGTAAAAACTTTCTACGAGGTTCTTGCCTCCTCACATTCTCAGTTTGTCACTTTGTTCTTCAAGGTATCATGTGGTTTCTTTACTTCAATTAAGATTCTAGAAATTATGGCAATTCTGAAATGCACATTTTCAATTAAGATCAACTTTGTGCTTTTATTGACATGAATGTTCTCTAGGTACTTACAATGATCATTGAATCTGATAAATCTATGTCGTCATTGCACATTCTATTTATAATATTAAACTGATTACATATCCCTGTACATACCCTAAGTATTCCATAATCTCCATATATTAAAAAGCAATTTACTAATTATTCTCTTTGATTGCATATAGCGCATATGAAATCAAACCTTTGTTCTCCAAAAATCAGATCTAAAAACACTCCTCTAGCTCCTACTCCCCCAAAAATCAAACCCTTGTTTACTTGAAAATTAGTTAAAGGATCATCCTTGTGAGATTTGATGTGAATGCGCATTGCAACATGCCTGCAATTTTAATGTTAAACTTGAGACATGAATCTTTTATTGGATCTTGTATTATCCATGTAATAATTGCGTTTGCAATTTGTTGGTTTGTTATGCACCTTGGAATTTCTATCACTGGCTTTAATGTGAATCAATTATGGCTTGCTGTTAGTGTGTGAATTTTCACTTTTTAGTTTCAAACTGCCCTTATCTAATAATTATAATAATTACTATTTTTAAATTATTGTCTTTGTTTGTAATCAGAACCGTATTCAAAATTGTGAAATTAAAAAATGAGACTTAACCATGTAAGAAATGAGGCTTTAACTTTGCAAATTCAGTCTTTTACTTGATCGGTCTAGTTTTGTTAGAATATCTTTGTTTTTACTTCCTTGATTTTTGGATTGTTCTTGTCAATTATAAAAAAGAGTATCTTTTTCATGTTATTTGACATTGATTTGCCACACCATTCATGCAATTCAACTTTTAAAACCTTCAATACGATCGGCCTATGGGAACTTGAACTATGGATGTGATAAATGATAATTGCATTTGCAATTTGTTGATCTTCTATATGCACCTTGGAATATCGGTTCACTGGGAATCAATCAGGGCTTGTTTGGTATTTTTGTAAGTTTTCCTTTTTGACTATATATTGTTTTTATTTCCCACAATCATAAAAATAGCCATTCCAAAATTATTCTTTATTAGATTCATCTTAAATTTCAAAAGTGCCACCTTCAACACTGGGAACCGAAATTTTTAACGAAAGAGGGCTTGGACTTTGTAAATTCAATCTATATCACTTGATTGGTCTAAATTTATCGGTTTACTTCACTTTGCTAGATTCTACTATTTGTTGGCACCTTGAACTCTCTATATACTCATCTCTTTCAAATAATGGACTTGGTGGCAGTGTATATAATATGGTAGTTGCTTCTTTTTAGTACTATTCTTTTTTTTGGTCCGTATTTATTGTGTGTTTCAAGCTATTGATCTATCTTTAGTTCCTTTAGACAATTTATGATTTGGTGGTAGCTCAGGTTGCTTTGTGGGTCGGTACTGGAATCAATGCTTTAATCTGCTTGGCAATTAATTTGATAGAAGTTATGGTTAGTCTTTCATTAACTGAGAATTGCACAAATATGGAATCCTCAATGTTTTTTTTTTTTGGTTTAAAATGAAATTAATGTGGTGAATTCAAAAAGCACTACACATTTCTTGATCAAGATAAAAGATGACAAGATTTATACAGATTCATGAGATCAGCACTTTCAATTTTTATTTTTTTGTTGGAAAACAGGAAAAAAGGATGTATGTATTCTTTCTAATGTTGGTTTGAAGAGTAGTGTAGATCTATTTAGAACCTTTCATGCTCACAGGTAATTTCTATTTTGTGCTGCAGTTTGTTTGGACTTCAAGGGCGTCATTGTGCTTTTGATTTGGCTCCAAGTTTAGTGGATTTAGCTATTGCACAGGTAACGAGGCATTTCTAAATATTTATCTCTTTTCTATTTGTCTCTTGGCTGTTTTTTTTTTTGTTTCTGCAGTGGCTAAATAAGTGTAAACCTATTTTTCTTACATTAATCTTATTCTGAGAACTCAATATGTTTCCGGAGTGACTTTTGAGTAAAAAAATAGATTTATACTCTATGTATATGCATCTAATTTAGGAAAACAATCTGCAGAGCTGAATGTTAAGTGTAAATGTAGTTTTATGCAGTAGCTTTTATTTTTCTTATTGTGTTTTTTTTTGTTACTGCAGCAACTGATTTGTATGTATAAATCTATTTTTGTGCTATTGATTTTTCTTCTTCTTCTTCTGTAGGGGTTGATTAAACATCTAATTGATGATCATTAATTTCACACAAAAGCTATGTTGCTGTCGACAAACAATGTCCATATTGGTACACTTTTGCTCATCGACATTTTACTCATCGACGCACATGTTGGTACACTTTAGCTCGGATTCCACTTCTTCTCTAGGTTACATACCACATTGCACATGTTACTCATCGTTTTGGGTTTAGCCTTTTGTTTATATGCTATACCTAACCCTTAGCAAACTACATTTTTGTAATAACACTTTGCTAATTACTATTCTAATGCAATAAAAGCACAATTTTTTGAATTTATATTCTTCATTTTGTAGTTCATTTTACTTTTATGATTTAAATGTATGTAAATATATCAATTTATAATATACAGGTTTGTATATATAATATATTTTCTGAATAAACCGCGATGTAAAATTATTTCATTTCCAATCCATATAAACCGCTGCCATAGCTTATTATTTATGTTGCCACAACACACAATAACCGCTGCCACATATGCAAAAATCCGATTCAATAGGATGATCAAAGCACATCTCCTACCCACAAACCGCTGCCAAAATGTCATCCAACCGCTACCAAATCTCATGAACCGCCACCATAGAGAATCTAAACCGCTGCCATATCTGTTAAACCGCTGCCATAGAGTTCCTTAAAGCGCTTCTATAATCTTCTTTAAACCGCTGCCTAAAACACATTTATCCGCTTCCATTGTTCTCTCACACAAATGCCCCCATAGGCTTTGTGGCAACGGTTCTATGTACTTTTTGGCAGCGGTCTCACCGTGTTTCAATAGCCACAGCCCTAGGCTTCCTAAACCGCCGCCATAGGCCTATAGCAACGGGAGCAGATGGCACGGTCAAAAAACCGTCGCCAAAAGGTTTAGGCCGCGATTTTAGGGCTTTAGGCAGCGGTTTTTGACCGCCGCCAAAGGCCCGAATTGTAGTAGTGCATTTAGCTCAAGAGGAGGTACATCCCAGAAATTTCAGCAACATATCAAAGTAATCGTGCAACCTTAGGTGCTTGAGCAGAAGCTTTCAGCAACAACTTGGATGCAACTGATATTGTGAAACGTCTTGGAGTCGAAAAAAATATAGGCAGTCTCCTTTGCAATTTGTCCTGGCCAAAACAAAAGGCGAAGAAAACACACCACAACCTAACACATTCCAACATCCAAGAAAACTATATCCCAAGAATGATGAACAACAAAGACCTAACACAACCCAGTATAAAATAAAATGAAATAACGTGTGTATCTTCAATATATTCATTGCTTTTTCATGGTTACTAGCTAGTTGAGTTCAGGAAAATATATTTGCTCTTTACATCCCAACTATCATGGGTGACCCTATAGAGGCTAAAGAGGTTCAGAAAAGAATAAGGTATGTGTCAAATATTATTGTTTTGAGATGTGATTTGGTTGAATATTAATTGCATACTGACTTATAATTATGTCTCAAGTGTAATTTCCTTCCTGTTAGTTCAGGGTTGTCAAAAGCTATTAGTCAAGTGTAATTTGCTTCTTGTCGATCTGCGTTTACTAAGTAAATTTGAAAGGCTTCTATTCTTCATTAGATATCTAATTACTGGTCTTTATGATATTGGTTCAGGGTGTCGAGGAATTTTTGTTTTGCTACTATGGTTTTGCCCAATCTATGTGGTTTGCTATCTTAAAATATGGATGATAACCTTTGACTATAATCTTCTGGTGATTCACCTTATAGGTAGGTTGTTTGGTGACTCATGTTGTGGGAACGTTATGGTTTATTATGACATATTGGGGAAAGAATTGAAGAACCTTGTCTACAACTGCTATAGTTCGATATTAGCTTGCATAACCTTTACCTCTATGTCATGTGAGGTGACTAAGGTACATGTCAACTGCTTGATAGATAATCCGTTTATTCCCAGGTATGGGAACCGAACAACCAAATGGGTTAATGACCTTCTTAAATTAGAGCTAGACAAGAGCTCGTGGCTTAGAAATCTATTACTGTAAGGTCCCAATGCCACCACTTATTGTTCCTACTCTTAGATTAAACTATATAATGGCTACAAATTTTTTAACTAATTTTTGTTAAAATCAATTTTCAATCTAAGGGTGTTTGGTGATATCAAATTACGCGTATATCCATCCGGCTATAAAAGATTTGTATACTCTTGTTTTAGGTGGAGTGTTTATAGTGCGCCCTTTTAGTGCCTGCCTAATTATTCCTGTTCGGAATCATTCTATTTGAAACACTTCTATACATAAAATAATCAGAAGAGTTTCAATTAAGCAATACGAATTTAGGTTCCGGTGTGTGTATGGTCTCTCTTATAATTTTATTGATCTATTCTGTTGGATCAATATATGGTATCCGCTATACAACTGATAACAATCCCTGAGAAACGGCTTGTTTAGATTTATGCTTTAGGGTATTTTTGAATTATAGGAAACAGAGGCGGAACTACTTGGGGGCTAGTGATGGCCCTGGGCTTGCTTCTATTGGACCGGGAGTTGGTCAAGGCATTGCTGCAGGGCTCCCACAAGCTTTTTTTTCTTGGTACTATATGGGTAAATATATATGTAGTACTATTTATATAGGTAATTATATATGATATTAATAATCAATATTACTATAATACTAAAGGAGATGTCGCTTAATCCATGTGGCGACTTCTCCTTTAATGTAGGAATTTTATTTTATTTTATTATAGGATTTGTTAATTAGTATGATTAGTTATTAATTGTTAAGATTTGTTAGTTTGAAAATATCATCTTATATATTAGTTAGTAAGAATTGTTAATTAGTAGGATTTGTTAAGATTGTTAGATTTTTTTGTTAATTTTTTTTTGTTAATTATTAGGATTTGTTAATTAATAGTATTTTTTTATTATCGGTAACAATCGGAATAAGGGATATCAAGTAAGATATTGATTTAATTTTAGATTAATTAGGATATGTCATATATATTTGCTAAAATAATAAAAAGGATAATTAACGAAAAAATCTAAACTAATTTTATCCTAATTGTCGTATCCTATATCTACATTTGTTGGGGTAATCCTTTTGTTACCGATATGCATCCTAATTGCCTTATCTAATATCTATATTTGTTGGGGTAATTGCCGATATCTATCCTAAATGTCGTATCCTATATCTATATCTAATTGTCGTATTTTTTTTTCTCTAATTACAAATATTTAAAGTTCTTTTTACCATTAACTATATAATAATTAAAAATATTTAGATGTGAGGGGTATTTAGAGTTTAAAGTTTACTTACAAAAAAATTTTATACAGTTTTTTTAATATTAAATGTATTAATTTAAAAAAATAGACCACACAAAAGTGCAGGTACTAAACTAGTGAAAGAGTATCGATGATTTTTGTATCGATGATTAGACAAATTTTATACAGTTTTCTTTATACCTCTAGTTTAGACAAATTTTTGTATCGATGATTTTTTTTAAATTAAACATTTAAACTAATATTTTATAGTTTTTTCAATGCTTTTTTATTATAAACAAAAATCATTTTTCAATAAATTTTTAATATACATTCAATTTTTGTTTTTACCATTTTTTTTAAAGAAATTAAACATTTAAACTATAATTTATAGTTTTTTTTTTCAAAAATTTTGAAACACTTTTATTTATGATAAAAAAAAACCCACATTTTTTAATATGTCCCCTTTTTTTTCGATTTTTCATAAAAATATTGCATATTTAAACTACAAATTTATTGCCTTTTTAATATTTTTTTTAAAATTTTGTGCTTGATAAACAAAAAAAAATGTAAAATTTCGGCCCTCTCATCACCGGGAGTCTAGTTCCGCCACTAATAGGAACCAACACCCAGAAGATACAAACTATACCTTGCAACTTGCAAGAGCAAAATTCTCTCTGTATGGAGTTCGGTATTTCTTTTTCCATACAGTTTACCAAAATAGATTATGAAAATATGCTTTTGGAATGTGCATGGTATTGGTAAAAAAACATTTTTGACCTATCTAAACGTTATGCGAATAAATAATCATATAATTTTTTTTTTTGTTGTTGGAAACTAAGACAGAAGTAATTCTTTCGGAGAAAGTTAAGAGGAATATATAGTGGATTCACTAATGCGATTTGGTCTTCTGATGATGGCAGGGCCGGAGGTTTAGGGGTTCTTTGGAATGAAAACAGCTTCCATAATGAAACGATTATAGTCAAAATTCATCTCCCACGCATTATAGGTATGGAGTACCTGTGTTTAGACAATAATTTTCGTTGCATGATTTTCTGTGTATATGGCCCTCCTCATGCTAGGGATAAGGACCCGTTTTGGGCAACACTCACGTCCTTCGTTACAAATGAACAACTCCCATGTATGATATTGGTGACCTTATTGAAATTAGTCACAGTAGTGAGAAAGCTAGTGGGAGTTCTGTTCTCCCATCACGATTTACTAGACTTAACTAATTTAAGAACCAACTAATGTAATTTCCATGACATGGCGCGTTTGCGATGAAAAAAAGAAAGAAAAAAAGAATATAAAAATATTTATTATAAGGAATAACCAAATAACAAGAATACGAACTATTTTTCTCAGTTTTTGCCGCGCCATTGCACCAAAAGTTTCCACCTACATGTTTCAACACCATGATAAGAAGATTAACCATCAACCATCTCAAAATTCAGAGAAATGAAGACAATATTTTATTCTTTAAAATCTACAATGGTTTTTTCATCCATCATTTATGTTTAGATCATTTAATTACATTTTTCTCTCTAGAAAGATCATTTTTTTTCTAGTAATAAGTTTTATAGCAACAGGATGACCTAAAAGAGAATTTACATTCATGCTGAATTTTCATTAAATTAACACAACAAAACTCATTCACTATCTAAAGTAGCTCTACCATTTACCAGAGAATAACCCATAAATAAGAATTTTCATGTTGGATATCAATGATCAGCTAATCTACAATCTAAAATTAGTAAAAGCTATTACAGTAAAAATATACATTGTGAATGGATTCATAAGAAGGGGGAAAAACACAAAATTATAGTTGATCACTAAATACCTTGTAATAGACAGGCATGAAGCAGTAATAAGGTTAATTAGGCGCTCATTGGGTCCTGTCCTTGAACAATCTGTCTACTATTCAAAGCTTAACTTGTACCAGATAAACCATTTCATATTATAAACCATCGACACATAGTTCCACCACTCTCTTAGAGCTCCTGTGATTCGTAGTTAGAATAGAAAATCAAGTTACACAAAAACAAATCTTAATAGACTCTTAAAAAACATCAATTAAAAGGAAAAATTGAACATTGCGATCAAAAGAAAATCACGAATAAAAGTAAAGAGATAAAGACACATAAAACCTTTTTATATGGCTAATGATTTAATCAATGAATATTTGAAGCATTCCATAAGCTTTTCAAATCGGCGCCAATGAACTTGATGAAGTACAACAAATCCATAAAGAGAAAGGCAAAGATAATCACAAGAGACTCGCCCCGCACTAGTAGAAACTAGGCTTTTTAGCCCGGACATTTTTAATAATATAGCCCGGATATTGAGCAAATAGGGTTCGGGCATTTGGTTAGTGTGATAATAGGTAAACAGCCCGGATATATAAATTACACGCCCGAGTTATTTGAGTAGGATAAATTTCACTTGAAATTGAGAATAGACAATATAGCCCAGATCTATTTTTCACGCCCGTGCTATTTGTATCAGTATATAGCCCGGATATTAAAGGTCCGGGCTGTATAGTCCCGCTTTTTTTTTTAAAAAAGGGACTATAGAGCCCGAAGCTTTTGAGACCCGGGCTATATAGTCCCCTTTTTTTGAAAAAAAAAATACCATTATTTTTTTTATAATAATCCAACCTGATATTTATTTTTCTACATTTTTAGCAACAACACTTTGCAAACCACAAGTAGCATAACAAGACACTAGGGAAATGGTCTCTAAAGAGAGCCTACAGAATAATGAAGTGAATCAATCATGCTTTAGCAGCCTCCTCATCATGCTTTTGGAATTCAACTTCAACTTGTCCCTAATAAAAAAAAACTGATCAGTTAGTTTCTTAGGAGGCAAATGATATCCAAGTAACCTTTGACTTGAGGAGGGATGGTAAAAAGTACTGGCTACTACCTTCATTCATTTTCTTTATTCTCATTTTCATTAGAAAGGCTAAGGACCAGGTTGGGTAGCTTAAAGTTTTGCTCTACCAACCCATTTATACCCTTAAACGTTACCTGTTGACAATCATTTTGAGTGCAGGGTTACTTGAGATCAAATAATACTTAAACAGACTGAAAGAGGGAAGGGAATGTACCTAGTATTTTGCAATCACTTTCTCAGCATCGCCGTCAGCATTTATACCTGTGAACAAAGAAGCTACTTCAATTTCAGCACCTCCATTAGCAGCAGATCCACAATGCAATCTCAACAATCCTTTAAAAGTACTTTAACCTGAAACCAGTTCAACTAAAATGTGAACCTGGAGCAAGAGCAAGCATGAAAGTGCATTTGACGTCACCATGGACCAGCTATTTATTCATGGGACAAAGGTGTAAATTTTGGTAAGCAAATAGAGATACACTATTCTCAATACCTGTTTTGAAGATGTTCAATATCTTGCTGGCTCAAATTGTAGTCTTGTTCATGCCACCTCATGTCAGCCTGCAATGAGGGGAGAGAGTGAGAAGGACACAATACAAACATACCCAATCCAGTATCGAAACAGGGTAATAAGTGATGTACCTTTAGTTGCTGAATAATTTTTTTCTAATTTAGCCTGTTCTACTATTGATTGATGTAACTTCTGATTCATCAGGGCACAAGCTTCAGCCATTCTTTCACGCTTAGCTATTCGCCACAAAGTTCATTAGTGGTCAGAAGATGTAAATTGAAATTACAAAGAGCTGAGCTTTCTCCAATATTTTCAACCACATAGAAGAATAGAACTATAGAAGGTACTTGGAAAATGTTAGCACCAAGTATATATTAATATATTAAACTGGTAGGGGGTATAGCCATTCCAAGCATGTCAACAGATCATAGGGGTGCTAGCAGAGTACTTTAGAAAGTGAAATAAAAAATATATATAGCAGATACACTCCTAGAGGCAACAAGGTCTTAATCACCAGCTTGATTTAAGTGGGTTATGGAAAAATTCTGCCAATGATACAACTAGAAACCAAATGTTGTTCAAAACCAATATAGGCATGTGGAAATTGCATCAACAAATATTATATAATGAATCTGAATTTGATTCTTAAGTGTTTATAACAAATCCTTATCAGTAAACAATATACACGTCCTACAATTCAAGTCAAGCAGCATAAAATTACAATCAGAAAGCAACTGATTCAAGCATAGATATACAAATTTGTTTGTTTAGTTTTTTCTTGGGAACGTGAGTGGGAAGATATAAGACCAACAAGAAATAGAAGAATATAGTTTCCCTAAAAACTTAAGTATCAAATCATCCAAATTCTCACATAATTTCCCCTTTCATTTAATTTGTAGTCATTCCCCTACTAATAACTATCGATTTTTTAATCTAAGGAAGGGGCATAGATTTAAAAACTTAATTAGAAATATTCTTTATCAAACAAAACATCAATCTTATAAAAGCAATATACACATCAAGATTCAAATATTTTGCACAAAGTGTTCTATTCTCTACCCCATGAGGCAAATAAAGCAAAATAATACTCATAACTTTGAGCTTATCTTGTGATCTTTCAATCAGATATGAGCTAATACACTACTATGAAAAAAGAGAACTAGTTACTAAACTTGATAGGACTTCTTCAAAACAAGTCAACTAATAAACAACAAAGATTAAGGAACAAATGAGAACATGACAGAAGTACTTACACGTTCTTAGCTTCAAGTCTGATCAACACGTTCTTAGCTTCAAGTCTGATCAACAACCAGTAGAATGTTTTTATCACAAATCATCAATACAATATCTTCTCAAACTACACTTCAAAGAATAGACCAAAAATCGATTGCCAAAACATCATGTACCAAAAACAACTCATAGGAGGTCAAATGATGACAAAAAGAGATGGGGACCGAAAACTGGTTACCTCTAATAGCTGAAAAGCCAGGGCGTTGCAAATGAACAACCACCATGACCATGGTCCATAGAGGCAAACTGAAAACCCATAGAGGCAAACTGAAAACCTCACCATTTGAAGACTCTCGAATCGATGAATTGGAACATGATTATCGAATCCGCGAACTAGAAAACCTAGTCGGTAGAAGACTCAAAGTAGCGTGAAATTGGAAACTCTCACCGCTAGAATTGAATTCAATAGAAAACCATCAGATAATCCTAATTATATTCGAAAAGTAAAATCAGAAAAATGAAAACCGAATTCAGGTCGAAGAAAAGGGGATTGGGAGATCGAGAGAACCTTGAGAAGGTCAAGGGTGTTAGAGGCAAGACAAGTGACGACCATGGAAACTCGATAGCGCAATACCAAGATTCAGCGACACCTGAACACCAAAAGCCTTAGTCCTCCGTTTCTACTGACGGCGAGATGGCGAGTTGAAGAGAGGTGCGAGACGGCGAGACAATCCTCCTCCGTTTCTGCTTCCTCTTAGCCCTAGATTTAGGAATGAATGGTGCGTTGACAAGGCGAAGGCGAGGTGATGAGAAGTGAAGACGATGAGATCGATCTTCCTCCTCCATTTCTACTTCTCCAAGCCATCGCTTTGGGGATGAAGGCTCTCTGATTTCAATTTGGGAACACGAAACCCTTCCCAGATCTGTTTCTATTTGGATTTCTTTTTAATTTAAAAAATATTATATAATGTCACGCCGTCACGGGCATAAAATCCGGGATATTTGGGTCGGAGGACATGAGAACCCGAAGGTGAGAGTGGTGGGGAAACGCCCGGGATATTAGAACGTATAATAACCCGGATATTTTAACTCCGGGGCAATGGTTTAAATATCGTGTATCGGGGTCTTATCGGTTGGGGATAAAAGGGATATATCGGAGATATATCGGGGATATATCGGAATATATCGAATTTATCGGATTCGCTGAATTTTAACCATAAATATTATATTTATACTCCAAAATTTAAAAATACACATAAACAATTAATGTTTAAATTGTAAAATTACCAAAAGCAATTAAAAAATCAACCGACCTTCCTTGTTAGAGTCCTAACCATTAACGATTCAAAATACATAATACAGTAGTAATCTAATAAAAAAGGATTCAAAATACAGGGTCTAACATTGGCCGTCAAATAATAAATGTATACAGACTAACATTAATCACAAATTGAAACACAATTTACAAAGACTAACATTAATCACAATTCACAAATTGAAACACAAATTGAAACTGAAACACAATTGAAACTCAGTAAAATTAATCAGTACAAATTGAACGGACTTGTCGTACAAGTGCGGAGCAGCGGAGGGAGCGAGAGAGATGGATGTTGAAGCAGACAGAGGTACTGCTCGCGCTCACCACCGGAGAAGAAGCGGAAAGAGGCGGCGGCCGGAGAAGAAGCAGACAGAGGTACCGGCACCGCTCAGGCGCTCACCACTAAATCACTGCTTCGCTGAACGCCGGGCCGAAGAAGAAGAAAGGGTGTTTGGAGAGAAGAAAGGGTGGTCGGAGAAGAAGAATCGCCTCTTGTAGGGTCACAACAAGTCGCAAATCGCAACCCTAGACCAAGCAATCTCCGACTCCTGTACTGTGTACTCGGAAAATTAGCCCCTTTTCTTTTTTTTTCCCCAAAAAAAAATTAAAAAGACGTACAACGATATATCGGGTCAACCGATATTGACCGATATATCGGTCATTGACCCGATATCATCCGTTGACCGATATTTTTCAACTGATATGCCGATATCATAACGGGTTCTAAATATCTCCGATATATCGGCCGATATATCCGATATTTAGAACACTGCTCCGGGGTATTTGATGTGATGGAAGAGAACTCACTCAACATATAATAGCCCGGGCGTGTTTGGAAATCCGGGTTATATACCTATTTCAAATTTTTTTTAGAAAAGAAAAATACACAATTTCCATTTTCAGTCATATTATACCCCGGTGATTCCACATCCGGGCTATTATATACCGGGTTAAAATGTCATTTTCCTACTAGTGCCGTAAGCTTTTCAATAGCAGGTTTGTGGCTTTTCCAAAGTGCCTGAACTCACATTGTATCACACTTGATTAGTTGGAAAAAAAAGAAGCAAAACACATGCAAAAGACAAACAAATCAGGTAGGTTTGAGCTTCAAGTAGTGGTTTTTTGTTCATTTAAATGCATTTAATTACCGATGCTTTTTGGTCATACAGAATTCAGGTAGGTTAATACTTGGCTAGTAGTTGAAAACTATTCGTGTTTTAAATGTGGTTTGACTGAAAAAATTGTCATGAATGTATTATATATATACGTACTGTCTCAAGAAAGTAAAATAAACCTAAATAAATCGATGAGTTCGGTGTCAAAAATAGGCTTGTAGGCAATAGCTCATAACCATATCCCCGCGCTAACATGCCTTTAACCGTTTGAAGCTCACATTCATTTCACAAATGTGTTTACCTTACTGCTCTATCTATCTATTATAGGTAAACTATAGGTAAATTTAATAAATTATGTCATAGGAAGAATGTGGTTCCGCTTGAGAATGATGCTTTATAGAAATCGCAAACACAAAGAAAAGAAGAAACCAACACGGTAAAAAATTTAATCAACAAAAATATATAGGACACTAAATAACAGCAAGGATACGACATTATATCTAATATGTAACCCTAAATCCGAAATCATTGCTGCTATTTCCAATCTGTAACCCTAAATCCGAAATTGTAATCGACAAAAATAGGACATTAAATCCTAAATCTAAATTTTAATCCAATTAAATCCCCAAAGTAACTAACGAAATTCCCAAATCCAAATCCTAAATCCTAAATTTTTGAAAATCGAAATGGAAGTAAGGACAAATACATACTCGTGCGAATTAACAATCGTCGACGTTGGCGTGCCACCCACGCTAGTCACCAGTACAATCGATGCGAGATCAAGAACTTTCATCAATATGGATGAGCGATTTTGAGATCTGATATCAAGGGCGGGAGAAGGAAGAAGATAGAAAATCAAGAGGGAAAATTGGAGTGGGAGACAACGCATCCAAGGAAGCTAGGGTTGGAGGCGGAGTTCGCAAGTCGAAGGGTGTCGGAGGGAGAAGAGATGTGCTACAGAATGGAAAGGAGAAAGGGGACAAGCCAAGAAGTGAAGAAAGATGAAGAAGAGGAGAATGGGTTACAAACTCACCGGTGGAGGAGGAAGAGAGAAGGGAGTATCAACTCACCGGCAAGTCGAGAAACACGAAGGAGGAAGAGGGAAGAAAGAGTGATGGAACCGCGAAGTGGAGATGAATCAATTCAAGAGGGGACGGGAGACAACCCTAAGCAAGATGGGGAGATGAAAAAAAAAAGGTTGAGTCATGTACTCTTAATGAGGTCATCTATTTGAAGAATGTGAGGTCCGAGAAAAACTTGATGGTCTATTGACAAAAGGACTAAAACAGGAGACTAGTCATTGATTTGTCTAAGGGAATGAGACTCAAACCCATATGAGGGGAGATACACCACTTCTCATTCCCATGACAGGTGTATTGAGAAAGGTTGAGTTATGTACTCTTAACGAGTCCATAGCCCTGATTTGGGTGGTCCTATTGAGAAGGCCTTGATGGATTCACCGAATATGGAAGAGGATGAGCATAATGCTCTTAATGGTTCCATAACACTAATAAGGGTGGTCTATGTAAGATATACTTGATGGAGCTACCTACGAGAGTGTGAAGGGGTTTGTCACCTTCTATGGAAGACTAGGGTGGTCTTCCTAGAACACTCTTCAGAACCCAAGGTATGAGATGACCACATACATATTTGAGGATCTTATCGCGGAACTACCAGGATCATGGTTAAGGTATGTGCTGTTGAGATCACCTCTCAAGTCTAGTAGTTCAAGACCTGTTCACTTCTATGACGAGGTAGGCACTCAACTTCATGTGTTTGGTTGACGACTTGTTCACCAACATTTAAGTATCTCTTCCATAAAACCAACTCAGAACGTTGTTTTCAAAGTTATTTAAAACCCAGTTTCTCACATTTGTGGGGGATTGTTGAAAATAATGCTTGAATAAAGGGTTTTTATTAAAGACTTTCAGTTTTCTCTCGTCCCACATTGATTGTGGAGTACTTTTGGAAAATGGTTTATAAATAGGAATTTTGTACGGGTTTATAATTAATTTATAAAATAATATTTTTATAAATTCATCTTTTATAGTTAACTGATTTATTTTTTACTAGATGATTTTTAGGGATAGTGGGAGCGTTTCCTCGCCCACATTAAGTTCCCTTAAAAAACTGGTCTTCAGTTTTCCAAAATAAATGATGGGCGGCTTCATCTTCTTCCTCGACTGAAAAGAAAATTGTTATGAGTTCCTGAGAAGTTTCCAAACCTCCTTTGCCGAGTGCACGCGATCGGAGGTGCTGTGTAACCTTGGGGGCACACTACTAGAAAACGCTTCTATACTCTCGAAGCTAACCTTGAACATAGCCTCAACATTAGCCTCGAAAACATATTACCCTCGAAAATGGCCTCGAATTCGACCTCAAGACACATTTCGAGGCGTAGAGGAGGGAGGTTAAATGTGGTATCGAATAGTAACCTTGAATTTTTTGTTTCGAGAGTAAGATAGCCTCCAAATAATTTCGAGGGTAATTTCGATATCATTAGTATCGAACTATTTCGAAACTAAATTTGGTGCTATTTAGCCTTGATATTGCCATCAAATGAAATTGGTAGGTATTTTCGAGGGTAAAAACTTCGAGGCTAAATAGTATCGATTAATAGCCTCGAAATAATTCAAGTGCAAATGCAAGAGTAAAATAACCACAAAAATAACCTCTAAAATATTTGGAGACTATCATAGCCTCGAAAAAATATTTTGAAGTTAATATTCAAGACCACATTTAACCTCCCTCCTCTACGCCTCGAAATGCAATTTAGGATCAAATTCGAGGGCATTTTCAAGGGTAATATGTTTTCGAGGGCATTTTATCAAACTCATTTTTTAGTTAATTTGGAGGTTAAATTTAATATTTTGGCTCCAATTTTTCAAGTTAAATTTTATAAATTTTTTAGCCAAATTTGAGGTTAAATACATTAGCATCAAATTCTTTTTTATTCTTCAAAATAAGCATACATAAAACATAAATTTTACTTTAAATAACAACAAACATAACAACAAACATAAACATTAAATGTTTGAAGAATTTCATAATTAAATCAGGCATAAAATGCATGCTAGTTCAACCATAACCACAACCACAACCATAAACATATCCTCGTGGCACTAAAGGTACAACCTCATAAGTTATAATATAACCAAGCTAATTAGTCATCTCAAGGAACCATACTTGTTTGACATCTCCAAGAACTTTGTTCACGCTCGTCCAATTGCCCTTGTAGTAACCACGAACGATCTTAGTCATCCTCTTGTATGCTCGTTGATAGGGCTCAATAATGCAACTATACAATAAAGAATAATATGAAATTAAGGAAAACAAAAGGTGGATGCAAATATATAAATGTGAGGCTAAAGTTCCTAAAATCAAAAGCATATATATAAGTGATCAATTACGGAAAAAAAAAGCAGCTCCCAAATAGCTACCATTAACTTGATCATTTCTGTTTAATAATAGGAAACATGGCCAAGTGCTCTGCTTTCAAGTTACTAATTTAATTCGGAGTATAACCTAACCAAAACCCTAACAAAACTAAAATCTAACATAAAAATAAATTAATCCAAACCTACCAAAACTCATCTGCATTTGAACCTAATCAAAACATTACCAACACTCAGGTGCAAACTGAATACAAAAATGAACTAATTCACTTTATTTGAATTCAATAAAGAAACTTAGCTGCAAACAAAGTGTCTTTTAATATCAACTTATAAAATCCCTACCAAATCAAAACTGAACTCAAGAGAGAAAGGCATGATGCAATCGGCGCAACACAAGCCAAATGATCGAATTTCACATGAACATCAAAAGAATTGCAGCAATGCTACAGAAGACAAGAGATAAATATGAAAATGAGACGAGATTGCTTACCACAGTGGAATAGGAGAGAGAGCCACCCGCTGAAACGAGATTTTAATTCAAGTTGATTTTGTCGACTTGGGGTGTGAGGGATCTGTGGAGATCTGAGAGGTGTGAACAGAAGAGGCGAGAGGTGGCCAGCGGTGCGAACAGAAGAGGCGAGAGGCGGCCAGCGGTGCGAACCGAAGAGGCGAGAGGCGGACAGCGGTGAAAACAGAAGCCAGCGGCTTCAGGATGAGTAAATGAGGATGAAGAAGAAGATCTTGCCTTCAGAAGCCAGCACCTGTAGAGGGGGCGAGAAAAGGAGAACCGAGAGGTGCGAGGTGCACACAGGAGTCGAGTTTTTCTGTAGAGACGGTAAGAACAAGAGAAGTGAGAGGTGCGAGGTGCAAACAGGAGAAGCGGTGAGAGCTCGAAGATGAGGATGGACAAGATCTCATCTTCTCTGGTGGCCAAAACAGAACTATGGTTTTTCTGTAGAGGCGGCGAACACAGGGGAACACAAGGGAGCCGAGATTTAGGGTTACAAAGTGAACTGTTTTGTTTTATACTACTAAAATTTTCATAAGGCGGAAACTATGCCGCTCAAACAAAAATAACAAATTTTGAACTTTTTGTACCCCGCTAACATGTTGGTTAGGGTGTGACTTGTGAGTGTGACGGTGTGTTTGGATTTCAAAGAATTATAATCACTTTTAAAGGATTTGTTTATAGTTAAATTATAAATTTAATGTAATTGATTAATATAATTTATAAGTTGTTTTATTTTAAATTTGCGTTATTTTAAATACAATGTAAACTAGTTTTATAAATTTAATGTAATTGATTAATATAATTTATAAGTTGTAAACTATTTTAAATTTGCGTTATTTTAATGTAATTGATTAATATAATTTATAAGTTGTTTTATTTTAAATTTGCGTTATTTTAAATACATTATAAATTTGCGTTATTTAATGTAATTGATTAATATAATTTATAATATACGGGTTAGAAAAATACCTTCAAACCGAAACAATTAGACAAAAAACGAATCAAAATACTTCCTGGCAATTTGGAAGACTGTTACAACTACGTGAAAAATTCCACAATGGCCTTTTATGGAGCGTATTAACCAAAAATGAAAGTATTAACCAAAAATCTAATCTAAACACTTCCTGACAATTTGGGAGACTCCTCTCGCCAAGGGAAAAATTTAATAAGGGACTTCTTTGGATCATAGGTAATGGTAACTCGATAAATGTTTGGAATGATCATTGGCTCGATGATCATAAGCTAGATGAATATATGAATGACCCGAACCCTAATATGAAAGTTAGTCAATTGCTAGATGCTCAAAAGAAGTGGAACCTAACATTACTCCACAATCTATTTCCGACCAATATAGTTAGAAAAATTACTGAAATCCACATTCCACAATGGGAAACCCCTGACAGACTCATTTGGAAACTAGAACCTAATGGTTCCTTTACGACTAAATCAGTAAAACTTCTAGATAATAATGATCATCAAAACAATAATGATTATAAATGGATTTGGAAACTGAATGTGCCACCCAAAATTAAAAAAAACTAAACTCTTATGGAAAGTGTCAATTGATGGACTCCTTACTAAACATAGGCTAAACAAATATTTAAATAGGGTATCTAGCCAATGTTGCATTTGTGATTCATCTAATGAAGACTACCCACCTTTTCCTTCACTGCAAATATACCAAAGAAGTTATAGCACAATTTTATAGAATAAACAATAACAAATATTGGAAGTGGCAGAAGGCACAACATGGATATTTTAGATTTGTTAAACTCTAGAGTTAGCTCCTCTATGCTAGAAGATTTGGGCTTTGTCTGGCAAGCTATCTAGAAAATCAGAAATGAACTCATATTCAGGAAGAAAAATCCGCCATAGATTTCGAACCTAGTCCAAAATTTGGTGATTGATATTTAGAATTGGAAAACAAGTGAAAGAAAATCTCTACCTACCAAATCAAACAGAAAGAGAAACAATGCTAGGTGGATTAAACCAGAAGAGGCTATCTACAAAATTAATGTAGATGGCTTGGTGAAACCCACGGGTATTTGCCAAGTTGGGGGAGTCATCAAAGAAACATCTGTGACAATAAGGACTTATGTGGTATGTTGGATTTTAGAAACATCTGTAACAACCAAACCATGAAACCTATCGTCCATATTCTAGTTGAAAGGCTTGTGTAAGTTCCATACAATAAGGACATGCAAATTTTCTAGCAGTACTCCACCCGACAACATCTCATATGCTGGAAAGTCATTCAATTCACTCTCCATAAAAGAACTACATGCATCCTAAACTTTTCCTTTGCATAGGCATCATATGTTATGACACGTTTATTCCACAAAAATAAGAGCTCATCAATCAAAGAGTTGCAAGCAAATATCTATTAGCCTTTTTGGATTTGTCGGGCCTCGAAAGGATAATTTGGAGTTTATATGTAGCATCAAATTTGCCTTCGAAATCGTAATATTGTTGCTATTGAGGAAGAGTTCATGTGCTCGCTTACCCTCGAAAATAATAATTCGAGAGTATTGAAGAGGGTAATCATAATAGTTTAACCTCGAACTTATGAACTTGAGGGCATGTCCGAGGTTAATATTTGCATACTATATGACTACATTTTCAGCTATCTCTCACATATTTGCTCTCGATCTTGCCCTCAAAGAAAATTCAATTGTTTCGAGGTTATATGCCTACAAATATACCCTCGAATATATAATTTGAGGTTATTTAGCCTCATTGTTAGCTCCCAAAAAAAATCGTAACTATTTAGGATCAAACGTACCCTCGAAATTAACCTCGTAATATATATTAAGTTGTTACACCCTCAACTCTACCCTCCAAAAAATATTTGATCCTATATGCCCTCACAATTAGCCTCGAGTGTACTCTCTAACATCTTCATGACTAACACCGCTTGGCAATAGCTTCAAAAAAGTGCCCTCGAATTTTATTCCGAGGCTATGTACCCTCGACGACGCTCTCGAAATATACATTCGTGGTTATATAGCATGGAAAAATAGCCATGATTTTATTTCAATGGTATTTAGGCTCCAAATATTTTTTCGAGGGTATTGGCTACGATGATACCCTCGAAATAATTGGTAGCCAAACACTTCGAGGCTATATAGCGTTTTTCTAGTAGTGGCAATGCCAAGAAGCCGACTTGCACCGTGGTCAGGGCGAAATCGCCTATAAGGCAGTGGGTTCGGATATACACCACGCCACAACAATTTGTGTTTTTTGAGATAAGTTTTCTACTTTGATTTTCAATGAGTTTGATCAATTTTAGGAAACAATTGTGGTTTTTACTAACATATGTATTTATATTTTTGATCGGCAAATCACTGAAATCACGAGCTAATTGAAATTTGAAAGTGGAAGGGTATATATCTATACTAATCATATACTAATCAAGTATATCCGTTGCTATAACGTGGAAGAGCAAGTCAAGACCATATCCATTCTAATTGAATTTTGGTGGGCAAATCAAGGATTGTGGTTTGTAAAAGTTAAACTTGAAAATGATAAAATAGTAAAATAACACACATTATATATATAAATTTTACGGTTTTATGCGGGTTTGCGGGGCGGGTGTGCGGGGCTAATGGGGCGGGTTATAGGTGAAAAATCTTCACCCATAATCCATCCATCACCTGCTTTACCCGCACCCGCTCCACCCATCAGTCCGTCACCCACTTTTTTGCGGGTTTTCACCCGCAAAATTAAGGCGGGTTAAGCGGATGGAACGGGTATCCGCGGGTTATTTCCAGCCCTAACCAAGATCATCATATCGCGCCTCCGCTCCTGATCGAACCCACCGTCGTTGTGCTCGTGCCTATAGGAGCCCTCTTGTTGATGTCGATCTGCATTTGAATTCATAATTAATTAGCCTTGCTAATTAATTAGGCTAATCGGCGGACGATAATTTCCGTGGCTTTCCAATTGAAATCGAAAGTCAACTCCTTTAATTTGTTGGGGATTTCCGTGCAAGGTCGAGCTTGCTCACTGCCACCGTTTCGCTTAGAATCCAATTTCGATCACATGAGCTTCTACCGAGATCGAATTCTATTTACGAGCACGGGTGATCGATCGACTTATACTTTGACAATCGGACGATTGGAAGTTGTACTTGCTCATACCGTGTCGAGTACGGGAGTACGTATCATGTACTAGTCCAACAAAAATTTCTAGACAATTTCCCGGACCTTAATACCTTTAATGGGTTTTTTTTCTCCTCAGACCATTGCCCTATATCAATAGATCTGATATCAAATACAACCTTCAAACCCCCACCGTTCAAAATGGAAAACATTTGGTTCCACATACCGGATTTCAGAAATTTAGTAAAACAATCATGGCGAGCATCATGCCCGGGTCCTGCCATGTTTAAAATCATCTTCAAAACGAAAAATCCTAAAACAAAAAGCTAAGCAATGGAATCAAAAATCATTTGGTAACATCTTCTGTCAATTATCCACGGTTGAAAATGACCTCTTTAAGATACAATCTGATGATATTAGTTTTACGGGAACAAATTCCGTCGATAGAGAAAACTGGCTCATACAGAAGAAGGAAAAATTACTCCTTTTTCAAAAAGAATACTGGAGTGAACGTGCAAATGCTAAAATACATCCTACATCCATAGGGTTGCTTCTGAAAGGAGAAATATTACTAGAAAAATCATTTGGAATATCACAACTTCGATCGGCACAGTCATTTTGGGGGATGATAATGTGCGTACAGAAATAAAAAATTACTTCTCAGCCCGCTTCTCAAAAGAACCAATTAATATGAATTTATTGACGAATTATCTGCAACTAATTTCCAACTCAATTTCCGAGGAATAAAATTTCCAAGTAATTGCCCAACCGACCAATGGGGAAATTAAGAAGGTAATCTTTAGTATTGGACAAAATAAATCTCTAGGTTCGGACGGTATGACTGCGGAATTTTACAAAAAGTATTGGGATATCGTTGGCACATATATATATTACACGAGCTGTAAAAACCTTTTTCAATAGTGGAAAACTTCTATGACAAATCAATCATACTTTTATTTCGCTGCTACCCAAATGCAACAACCCAGCTAAAACTACAGATTACAGACCAATTAGCCTATGCTCCACTTTATACAAAGTAATATCAAAATTGCTAACTAAGCGTTTAAATCTGTCATGGGAAAATTGATCCATCCACTTCAAGGAGCGCACCTTTGAGTCGGATAAAGCTATCCAGGACAATGTTCTCATTTCTCATGAAATTTTCCATTCGTTTAAAACTAGAAAGGGTATGGATGGATGACTAGCCATCAAACTAGATATGGAAAAAGCGTATGACCGTGTTGACTGGACGTTCACTGAATCAGTTCTCCGAAAATTTGACTTCCATGAAAAGTTTATTGCGTTAGTGTAATAGAGTGTGTCACTTCTGTTTACTTTTCGGTACTTGTAAATAATGGCCCTATGAAGTTATTCACCCCTTCCAGGGGTTTAAGACAGGGAGACCCATTATCTCCATTCTTGTTTATTCTAGGTGCCGAAATTTTGGCAAGAAAATTATCTTATGAATCATCCCTTACAACTGGGAGCACGATTGGGTTTCCTTTCGGTAAAAACGGTCACTGGATCCCATTTTTGGTTTTTGCAGATGATATTATTATAGTCTCCAAAGGAAATATGCCTGCTTGCGAAAAGGGTCGAGGTATAATTGATGATTACTGTCAAATATCTAGGCAAACAGTTAATTATCACAAATTAGCATTTCAAGGCACATCTGGTATTCCCATATCTCGGATTTCGGATATTGAGGGATGTCTTAATATATCCAAACAAGTAAAATTGGATAAGTATCTTGGTTGTCCAATTGTTAATGAGAAAGTCAACGAGACCACATTTGAGGAAATAATATCCAACATGACCAACACCATGAATCAACGTTCGAAATGGGGAGCTAATTCATTATCTCTACAAGGGAGGTCAACTTTAATTAACTCAAATCTTGCGTCTAAACCTCTTTATGCGATGCAGAGCTTCATGCTTCCTCCAAAAATCCACCAAAATATCGACCAAATTAACAGATCTTTCTTTTGGAGTAAAGACTTTGAGTATAAACTACTAATTAGTTGCGATAAAATCTGCAGGCCAAAAGCAACCGGTGAAATGGGCCTAAGGAAAACAAAAAATACGAATGAAGCCTTACAACTAAAATTATTATGGAAAATATTGGCAAAACCGAAAAATATTTGGGTAAGAATTGTTCAGTATAAATACCTAAAAACAAACAATGTGCTAAATTACGGCGCAAAAGGTAATGCATCATGACAGTGGACTCAATTATGAAAATTGATCCCCACCTTTAAAATCGAGCTTGTGTGGTTGGTTGGAAACAAAAAATCCATAATTTTTGGCAAGATAATTAGAGTAATATACCCAACCTTAGGCAACTCTGTAAGTACCCCGAATCCATCAATCTTAATGGGACAGTTGACAACTATATAAGGAACAGAGCTTGGGAATCCCACAAACTTTCTAGTAACTTTCCAACAGAAATAGCCCTTAAAATCGCCAATATTATTATACCAACTACGCCCATGGAGGATAGACTATAATGGTGGGCTGACGAAAATGAATGGTTTACAACATCAAGTGCATATAATTTGATTACAAACACCACCCAAGCAACAAATAATGACAATAAATGGATCTGGAAGATAGATATCCCTCCGAAAATCAGGAATTTCTTCTGGAAGCTCAGCCTAGATGGTCTCCCTACGGTTGCTCGTCTGTCTAAGAGAGGTGTGGCCATTACTCCTTACTGCTCAATGTGTAATCATTATGAAGAAGATGCAATCCATCTGTTTTATGAGTGCAAATTCAATTTATTCTATAAAAAATTGACGAGGCCAGTCAGAACACTCATAAATGAGTCTATTAACAACTCGAGGAGCATAAAACCAATTATGAAAATATTAGCTAACAATCTTTCTAATAAACAAAAAAATGAGCGTTTAGCTGGTGGACCACTTGGATAACGCGTAACTAATGTGTTTAGGAAAGAAAAACCTCCATCATCTGAGGGATTCAGTAAGCTGGTAAACCATCACATAATGAATTGGAGCAAAGCTGGAGATTATCTTCTTGAAGACACAAACAGAATGACTAACTCTGGCACGAAACACATCAATAATAAAAACAATCAAAAGAACCAAAAATGGAGGAAACCTCCATGTGGAGTCTTTAAGATAAATTTCGATGGCTTCTCTCCATCATGCCAAAATAGCACGACCGTTTTATCATACAAGACTGGCATGGGAATCCAGAGAGCGTGGGAGCTATATGCATTGGCTGACAAACTCCTCTTGTTGCTGAGGCATTTGCGCTTCGGCTGGGCTTCCTCAAAGCTCGAGAACTAAAACTCGTGAAAATAATCATTGAAGGGGGTTCTCTAATTATCATCAATTATCTAAAAACATGAGTTAAATGTCCATGGGAAATTGAAATTCTCTTGTCGGACATCTACTCTTTACTTCTTGGGTTTATTGAAGTATCCTTCGCTCATATACTTTGCAACGGTAACTGCGTGGCTGATAACACACCTTGGCCTAATTACTAGAAACCCGGATCTTCTAAACAATCAGGATCTTCTTGACCTCATCCGTAAGGATGCAATTGGCTTGCGTTTTCTGACGAATCCGAATTCTTGCCGAATAAAAAAAATGGTGAATTACTAGCTAGTACTAGTACGTGCTTTATAAGATACATAACACAACCCATAAAAAAAAGTACAAATTAAGTACAGAGATGTTTTAAAGTTGTAAGGGACACAATTAAGATTGGAAGATTAAAAAAATGTAATTAAATAGACCCAAAAAAGGGGCATTTACTTTGATGGTCATATTTAAGTCATTTATTACTAAATTGTGCACAAATGTTTCCAAATTAGTAAAAAGTCAACCTTCCTTTCCATGTCCCCTTTTCCCCTGTGCCCCCCACCCCACGTGTGCCCCTTGTGCCCCCACCTATTTCAGCAGTTTTTTTCCCGCATCAACACTTCGGCGCCGGAGTTGTTTTTTTTTTTCCCGCGTCAACACTTCAACACCGGAGTTGCTGAAACCGGAGTTTTTTTTTTTTCGCGTCAACACTTCGATATCGGAGTTGCTAAAACCGTGTTACTAAAACTAGAGGTGCTTTTTTTTTCACCTCAGCACTTCGACACCGGAGTTACGAAATACGAAGTTGCTTTGTTTTACAACGTAAGCAAAAAATGTTGAAATGTTGTAATGATGAAATACTGAAATGCTTAAATAATGAAACATTGAAATGCTGAAAAGTTGTCATATATGCTTGTGTGTAAGATATAGTAGCTTATACAATTTTATAAGAATTAATTAAGTATTTCAGCATAACGACTTTTGCTAATAAAGACTTAATTTCAGCATATCAGATCACAAAAAAAAAAACAAGAAGCTAATAAGGTCTCAAAAAGTTCAACAAAGTAAAAAAAATTGCTGAAATTGCAAATATCCAAAGTTCTCTACAAAGCAAACTCTATCACAGTAGGAAACTAACCACAAATTCACTATTTGCTACCAACGAATTAGCCAACTCACTGTTAACCAATTTCACTGTTAGGTATATTTGCTAATTAGCCAATTTGGGGAACAAATTAGAGTAGTAATACGATTAATAAAGTTGAGATTCGAGAGACAAACTAAACTAGATAAGGGAAGAGTAAAGTAAATACCTAACAGTTGAGGAAGAAGATTAAAAATGGCAGGGAGATTATATGTTAATACAGTCGACCTCCATTACCGACAACTACATTTTTCGGAGAAGGAGATACTCAGATCCAAGAGACAAAGAGCTAGAAATCCAGATCTTCGAAGAATGGTGGTAGGCTCCCAGATGTCTTTGGCGGTGCTCATTAGAGCTGCCAAAACCCGACCCGAGCCTGAAAACCCGACTCGGTCGAACTGGAACTGATTGTCCAGAACACTGTCCCATTTTGGACCCAAAATCTGAATAACGAATAACCAAAACTTACTCAAATTCGAATGAACCAAACCCAATTCAACCGAAACCCATTAGGACCCAAAACCCGAAATAAACCGAAATTTAAGATACATTCTAGTAAAATTTTTAAACTGAATATTGAAATAATGAAAACTTGAGACAATCCAAACCCGAAATAATTGAAACCTGAGACAACAAAAACTCGAAATCATTAACCGAAACTCGAGACAATCGAAAGCCGAATAACCGAACCCGACCTAATCGAATGATCAAATTATTAGACATTACCCGGAACCCGATTGACCCAAAACCCAACTTATCGAACACAAACTGACCTGCCCGATTGCCACCTCTATCGGAGACCAATAGGATGGAGATGCTATTGGAGGCAGATGATGGAGGATGCAGATTCGGCGCGAAACAGGACCCAAACTCCACACTACGAGAGGCCGATTCTGGATCTAGGGATCCGATATCCGAGATCGAGATCAAATCGGTGACGCACGAGGCCGTATTCTCATTTCTGGAATAGATCCTTTGGCTGACGTTTCTGTTGAAGATGATGATCGCTTGGCGTCGTTTGCTTCTTCTTCTATGGGTAAAACCAACTATATAGTTGGTTTTTTTCCCCTTCAATATTAGGTCTTCAAATAAGGTATTCCCGTTCTTCTCTCTCTAGATTTTTGGAATTTTGGTTTAGTTGAAAATGAAATCTGGATCTGATTTTGTAAAGAGCACATTTCTAGGTTTTTTTTTTCACGGATTATGGTTTTTTTCCCCTTCAATATCAGGTCTTCGTCCTCGGGACATTTGGAGTGTGGATCCATCCCTGTGGTTGACTAATTCAATGCCCTCTCTACTGGTATTCTTTCTGATTTGAAATTGCTATCCTCTAAGATATTGGGAAGTGGTGTCATTTACTGCGTATTGCTAAAGAATTTCATATTCCTGTAGACGGTAACAAAATTTTCGAATTATGTCTAATGGTATGGAAGATTGGGATTGTGTTTATTTGCTTTAAAGATGTTTGATGCTCCTAGTGAGATAGCAATTAAAGGATAGTTTGAGATTGAATGTGTAATTGCTAGTTGCTACTAAATTTGCTATTTAATAACAAAACGCTTGCTGAGTTACTCTAGGATTTATGAATTATGAAGGTAATGCTAATTCAGAATCATATGATGTAAATTCATATGATGTATGCATGTGGATTATTCTTTGAAGGAGGTCAGTAAACATGTAGATTATTCTCTACAAATCTCAAACACATCTCCGAATTCATTACATTACTATCATCTCTAAATTCAGGATCTCAAGCGCAACACAAAATTTCATGTTAAGGGACAATTTGACAATCGAACAAGTCCAAGTCTGATGCCTAATACGACATCAAATCCAAGTCTCTAACCATCATCTCTAAATTCATTACATTACTATCATCTCTAAATTCACCATCTTCTCTAAATTCAATTTTTGTGCATTTATCTGATGGATTTCGAGTAGGAAGGTTGCAAATCCAAGTCTGATGCCTAATACGACAACAAGTGAGTTTTGTTTTGTGTTTTTTTTAAGATTATTTATACTTTTGTTAAGAGTACATGCTCATTATTGTATCATCTTGGTAACAAGATAGATATCTGGGGACAACCGTGTTTGTTGCGGTACAATCAGTTCTTGAAGGCCAGCATGATTCAGCTGTTTAAGTTTTAGATTGAGATTTTCAAGGTTTGTTTCAAGTTGAATGTCATTGGATAATAATTATTCATATGAATCTGAAACCATTTGCTTGTGACTCTGATGTTTGAATTCTCTGATGCAGAATGAATCAGTCACAAAATTAACACAAGTCTGATGGATTTCGAGTAGGAAGGTTGCAAATCCAAGTCTGATGCCCAATATAGCAGCAAATGAGTTTTGTTTTGTGTTTTTTTTTTCGATTTTGGAAAACTAGATCTGCCAATTTGTTATTCCAAGGGTTTGATGGAAGATTTTGGTATGCTTATGTATTTTTTAGGAGGCTGTTGAAGACTGGAAAAGTAACAAAGGATTCGAACAAGCCTCCAAGTGCGTTCTTCTGTTCTCCCCTCCCTCCAACTCATTGATGTCATCGTGGTTGATCAGCTGCTCCTAAGTGGTGGAAGCTTCGGTTGAGTGGAATCAGCGAGCTTGAGATCTTCATAAGGTTTAGCTTGAGACCGTCTCTCTTCCGAAAAAATTAATACAAGTCCCCTAAATTTCCATTGTTTTTTTAAGAAATTTATGAGTTCTCATCTAATAATTCCCTTTTACTTGGATTTGCTTTATTATACCATTAATTTGCTGATTTATGTGAGATTGCAAATCCTAGGGTTTATTTTGGGTGAAGTTGATTTGGGGGAGATCATGAATTCGGGTTTAGAGCCTCTTTTGGCGATTAATCTCTGCTTATTTGTGAATGTGCTGAGAATATTGTTTTCTATGGTGTGGTTTTGTAGGTGAGAGATTGTCCGTTTGAATGATTTTTGAAATTTGGAAATTTTTATATGCTTAAAATTACAAGGTTGTTTATACTTGCTAAAATTTCAAGTATGGGGTGGAAGCTTTGCTTAGTTACATAGAGCCAAGGATTATCTTTTGATTAAAAATTAATCTATGTATTTGGTGGAAGCTTGTAATCCATAAGCATTGGGCTGAGAGCTCTTCAACTTAGGGTTGTAGCTCTTTAGTCTTTGGAGAATACACATGCATCCACCAAGCCTCTTGAACTTACTTTTGCCTGCCTTGGATTTTGGTTGCTTCCCTGTTGGTTCTTTGCCTTAGTATGGAAGATAATGCTATCTCTTAATAGTGTGAGTTCACTGATAACTTGAACTGAGGGAAATGATTGATTGAGCACGAGTTGTGCAAAGTGGCCTAAATTAAGGGTGGTTTTCTGGAATTTATCCTCTTTTTTTTTTTGGTACTGTAAATATTTTGTTCATTTTGGACAATGACTGAGACTCTGAGAGCAAACTATGCCCCTTTGTTGTCATGAGGGAATATAAACATATTGTCAGCATATACTTTTCACTATTTTTTTTTGGCATGGTTTCAGAGGGAGTTGTAATTCCAGTATGGTGTTGATAAAAATGATGCTGAGTTGGCTGCATTGAATGAATGTTTACGTGATCTCCTTGACGGAATCCAGGTAAAAAGATTGGAAAATATTCATAGTCCATTTCTTGTTGTGTATGGATATTGATCATTTATGCAAGTGCTTGGTTATACACAACTCAGTTGCCTCTGTAAGTGAGAAGTGTGCATCATCAACAAGGATTTGGATTTTCTACTCTATCCTTTTTCTATTTCACATTTATGCACTCTTTCTATAGGAACATGCAATTGCTTTAGAATTTAGATGTCTATGAAAACCTTCTTATTTCTACCATCTATTTTTTCTAGTTGTATTCATCCCTGCTCCCTCCTATTTTTTATTTATTTGAAATTCTTATTGATTTGGAATTTCTTAGCGTTTTCTTGGATTAAAATCTTTGTATCATCATTTTTTATTGGATAATCACATCTTCAAATTTGGGTAGCTATGCTCGGACTGATACATGGATTAGGAAATTTGAACTTAAAACATACTTGCCTCACCTGCGTCAACTGGCTGTCCTTTTAAGAGGTTCGATGGTTCCATCACCTGCACACTCTGCACACATGTGACTTTTTTCATGTTATATATGGAGTAGCTTTTAATGTTGAATACCAAATCAGAATTATTCAGTGGATCCTTTTGATAATATAGTAATTGTGTTTATGGATCTTATTTGATGTAATGTTTGTTTCTTTCTCTTGAATAATCTGCAGGATATTTTAGAAGTTGTCTTACCTTTTGATCTGTTGCCAGATCGGCAGAAGAGAATTAATTTCCACAGTAATCTGACAAAATTTCATAATAATCAAAGAAAAGAAAAGATTATTAGGGATGCTGGAATAGTTGTAGCATCACTAGCTGCATGTGAGGAAGCACTTGAGAGAGAGCTTCTCATATCGACTTCGTAAGTATTCCTCTTCACATTCTGTCCGATTTGTATTTCATAACAATCAAGTTGCAGCATTTGTATTTATAATTTTTTTCCATCATCTACTCTCCATTATTATTATTATCATTTCCATGACCAAAATGCTCTGTTTTATGTGTTGCAGAAATGCTCTACTATCATTTCTAGGGCAGTCGACGTGGAAAACAGAGCATTCATTTGAGTATATAATTTATAAATTTTCTGTGTTTTCTCCGATTAGCTTAAAAGACTTATTTACGTGATTATATCCAAGAGTTGTGTTTTCTGTGTTGCAGTGTTCTCCTAATGCTTTATTGATGTTGATTGTCTCTTTTTAGCTGTCAGTGTTCTCTGTGTTGCAGTATATATTATTTTTAATGTGTAATGAAAGAGGATAAATGAAGAAAAATACGTTTATTTTTTTTTGAAAAATAACAGGCCAATTTCGACGCTTTAGGGTGTCGAAATTGGCATGTCATTTTCGACGCTTTATGGCGTCGAAAATGACATGCCATTTCCGACGCCCTAAGACGTCGAGATTGGTTGTGACGGAATTTTGCGTCGAAAATAGCACTTGCCATTCGTGACGCAAGAATTTTCGACGCTTTTTAAAAGCGTCGAGATTAAAATTTGTGACGCTTTAAAGCGTCGAAATTGGTCATAAAAAACGTCGCAATTAACACTATTTTCCTGTAGTGTATTGAAACCCATGCCCGCTCCACTGTCATGTCTGTGGTGGATACCGCAGTCTCGCTCCACTTCAAATTTTCAGAAGACAGCTCCTTTGTAAAACCGACGATCGAACCCTAATAAGCATCCCCCGAAAGGCCACATCGCTGATCCGACTCCCGATTCAGCGCGCGGTCGGAGAAGCTGATCAAGAAGCTCGTTGTTTTTGCTAATAGGGGGCAAAGGAATGAGGAAAAGAGCGGGGGCCTGGAGGAAGGGGGGCCTGGAGGAAGGGATATAATTTAGGGTTTGCTAGATAGACTTTTTACTACTAAAATAAATCCATTGACAGTTTTTCAATTTAGTCTGAAAAAATAGCATGCGACACAAATTTATTCAAAAAAATATAGCAATTGGCCAAAGTGTACCCCAAAAAAAAATTGCAAAATAAAGTAGCTCCCTTCATTGGTGAGAAGAGAAAAGGGTCACGGCCGGTTACACAGTTGGGGGAGGGGAAGAGTCTATTAGTTATCTTATCTAACTCCCAAAGGAAATGGTTACAAGGGGGATTATTAATTGAAAAGATGTTCTTGTCATTAATAGGAAAGCATCAAAGGAAGCGATATGAGAGTGTATCTATTGTTGAAGGTGACGTGAGTGAGAGAAGAGGAAAATCGCCAACGAGAATAGGAAAATCACTAGCAATGCAATTCTAAACAAGTAAGTCCCACCCTCTCCTTGGTTTTTGAAAACTTCTACCCATATTCATGGTTACTTGCATCCTTGGGTTGTGAAAATCACTACCCCTATTTGATGGCTAATTACTTGCATGTAGTTTTTTCCCAAAAGTAGAGGGTTGCATAGTTTTGGCTTTAAATTCTCCCATTGGAGATGTTTAATGGTCTATAATGCAGTGGGATTGTGACATTGTGATCCTCATTGCAAAAGATTCTGTGATTGAATGGTGAAAGAGAGTGGTTAATTACCTCGAATTTTAGGAAGAGGCAAAGTTGATGTGTTGTAGATGAATAAGTGGGTATTGGCATGTACGGATGCAATTGGTGACAGGAAGTGGCTAAGGGAGGGGTAGAGAGGGTGCTAGTCAGGTTGACGAGGGTGTATACGTCCCACGAATGCAAGGTAATTGAAGGAGGGTTCAGCAATGGAAACTAATCAATGAGAAGGGAGGCAATGTAACGGCCCATGTTTAGAAACCCGAGTTACATTTCAAAGGATAGGATCCTTCATTCGGATCTTACGCACTGAGTACGGTTTGAAGTTTTGAAATTAAAGGATTAGTGACGGAAATTGGGATTTCGAACCCAAAATATCATGAGGTTCGTTAGAGACCCGGGGTAACGCCCATGTACCTGTCCTAGAGCCTAAGTCTCAAAAACCATTGAGCACGCAAATCATCATAGTCTAAAACCAAATACATCCAGAGTGTCATGGCAGCACTAGGTCAAAAAATAAATCCCACTACCGAAATCCCAAAACGATTATATTTCATAGTGAAGTCAAAGTCTCGGAGCTCTTTCTCTCACGCGCCATACAAAAGTCCCACACTAATCACGGAAGCATGCAAGTATCATACGCAAAACAATCATATACCTAAAAACATTATATGGGCATATGATCATATTGAGGCCCGCATTTGGCTGGTCCCCACATATAAGCACACATATATGTTATTCCTAATATCATGCTTCTAATGTAGGCCAAGATTTAACACACAAGCATACTAGCAGTTTATATATGTATAATATATATATATATATATATATATCGGTATTTTCTTCTTTTTTCCGCTTTTCTACCAGTGTTCTTTGTCCACCCATCTGCACTCTCTGCTTGCTTTCCTTTGCTTTGTTCACTTTTACACAACAATGGGGGAGTCTGGAAACCATTCACCTCATTCTTAGCAGGTTTGCATGAGTTTTCTTTCCTGTTCTCTGCTCATCTCCTTCAGTTCTTGCTTAAACTCAGCTTCTTTTTCCATTTATGTGACAGATACAGAACCAGCGCCCGCATCACAAACAAACACAACAAAGCTGTTACAACTCTCGACAGTAGCAACTCTGTATTCTTCGTTGTCCTCCCCCTACTATTTTGGCACCCAAATCATCTTATTGCTCTTGTCCTCAACCCTTTTTCCCTTTGCTGCGGTGCTCCTGTCCATGTCCAAAAGAAACACATGAACCATAGATTCTAAATTTTTTTACCATTCTAACTTTGAAGTTATAATGAATTAAAATTCATCTGAGTGTAGACACTCCTGCAAGCATGAGTTTAATGTCTGAAAAGGGATAGCTATTCAACATATTGAGTTTAATGACTAATGCTAGTTAATGAGTTTAATCTCAGTTTTATCCTAATAGATTGGCTTAAAAGCATTATACATGTACTTGATGGTTATTTGTATATTAAAAATGAAGAAGCAAACTGATGCTAGCTAATTAGTCTCAGTTTTTTTCCCTAATATAGTGGCTTCAAAGTTTAATGACTATATATACTCAGATGTATGTATACAACTTAAATATTGGTTTATATTAGCCTATTAGCTCAAATGGAAAAGCAATGTATTAGGCGGAAAAATCGACTAAGAAAATATGATTATAAAAGCAAACCAATCCCTTATCCACGAAAATAAAATTACAAGACTTCCTCCCGTTGTAGTAGTTGGCAGTCAAGATCGATCCACGAGGAAGCGTGTCGCGCTCGCCTAATTAGTCTCGGAAAACAGCTCTCTTTGTCGACTAGAAGTCACTCGACATCGACTGAGATCCAATTGATTTCGGCTGTGGCAGTCGATTCCAAGTGCAACCCTGCAAAACACAATCAACCACTCAATGTCGAGCAAAGGCACTTGATATCGGGTCAGTCCGCTCGATACTGACTGAAGCAGTCGATGTTAAGTCAAATTATAGAAAACAAAAACGAAAAAATCGGCAAAGAAAGGCCGAAGAATGTAAGAATGGATGCGAATGGTGATCAGAAATATTAAAGGGGTTTGTAAACAATATAATAAAAGCTTCCAAGGCAGGGGAATTACCACGACAATAACCATGAAAGCGACATACTAAACTCATGAAAGATATATGCTTTTCATCGAAATAGACAACTCTCTTTGTCAACAAATTGGAATATAGAGGCTCTCGCATAAAATCCTAGTTGTTTCTATTCTTTTCACAATTAGGGTTAACCAACTCTCGTAAGTAAAACCTAATTACTATCTGAATTCATAATAAATCCACTCTTGCTTCAATCTCATAAACGTGGAATCGTCCACTACTCTCGTAGCAGATTTAAGCACATAGATAGACAGATGAAAATCACATAAAAATCATAAATCAAGCATACTTACATGGCTATTGTCGGGCTCACCCCGACCCTAGAAGTGGGACGCCTACTCACGCCTCATCATAGCAACCGTCATCATTGATATAAACATAAACTACTTTGAATGGAAATAATGTAAGAAAGTACAACCGAAGCTCCAAACCTCTCCTCCTCACTCTCGGCTTTCCTCTCTTTCTCTACTACTCTAAACTTGATTGCTCAAGTGCTTGGATGATTGAAGGATTAAAACCTAGGCCTAATGCCTTTATTTATAGTAGATCAATCATTTCTAGCCAAGGAAAGAAATCTCTATCCTAATTGCAAAAGATAAAAATTCCTAATTAAAATAACATAAATAAATAAAAGTTCCCTATGGTAAATAGAATTTAATCCATAAGGATAGAAATATCTAAGGAAGATAAAAGATCTTGTCTTCATGTGTAAGAAATCTTCCTTCAAGTCAGATCTCTAAAAATGCGTCTCGGCCCACTAGGGTTTGACGAGAGGATTTCTCGACCAAATAAATTTATAGTCAAGACCCCGTTATAGGATAGTGGAGTCAGGTTCGTCCTCTGGAGAGAATTCAGCGGTTCTAGGTTTAGTTAGTTTAAGGTTTGGGGATAGCGGGAAAATGTGAGGAGGTTGTTGTTGACGTCGACTAAGACTTGGTCGATGTCGAGGGATGGAGGGGGGTGGTTAGTGTCGAGTGGCTGCGTAGGAACTTTAAAATAACAAAAATTGAATATTAAAAGTTCAAACTTCCAAGGTTAGGGATCACCACGACAATAAACATATGTGTAGATTATAAATCACATAAAGATGCATGCTTTATATCTAATAACTTTCGTCATTAACAAATAAGAATATAGAGGCTTTCGCATAAACCCTAAGTGTTACTACATTTTCTTAATTAGGATTAGTCGGCTTTCGCAAATAAACCCTAATTACTATCCAAATTCATAATAAAATCGTTTTCGCTTCAATATCACAAATAAGGAATTGTCCTCGACTGTCGCAAAGGATTAAGCACATAGGTAGATAATGATGATAAAGACATACAAATTCATGGATTTATAAATCAAACACACATATCTATGTTGGGATCACCCTAACCCTAGAAGAAGGGAAATTAGAAACAAAACATAATGAAAGAAACTAACTTTAACATTAAATTCAAACTAAAAACTTACAAAACCTTCCAAACGTTCCTCCTCCTTCCTCCTTGTATCTCACCTCCTCCTCTCTCTTTATCCTCTCTCCTTGCGCCCGAAGACGACTTGGTTTGAATGAATGAAAATTAGCCCCCTAGGGCTTTATTTATAGGCTACAATCCTATCTATTCTAGGAAGGAACAATCTATCTCTATCTAAAACTATCTATCTAAAAGCTTAAGATAAAACTCGATAAATAAAGGAAATAAATCTAATAATTAAATAAGGGAAATATCTAATGTGGATAAATCCTCCTTTGACTTGATAGATCTTCATGTGGATGGATAGAATTCCACATATCTTCACTTGCTAGCATTCTATCTTCTTGCACTCCACTCGATCTCGGACTCGGATTCGTCACTGGAACGTACTCGACTTCGACTAGAAGTAGTCGACGTCGACTGGACTCTTCTTCCCTTGGATTGTACTCGAGCTCAGGTAGGATTCGGACTCGTCGGGTGTACTCGGCTTCGAGTAGTTTTACTCGACGTCGAGTAGAGTTGTGTTGCTCGAGTGGATCTCTGCTCCTGCTCGACTTGCTGAATTCGACTGGATGTACTCGACTTCGACTAGAAGTAGTCGACGTCGAGTAGAACTTTCAGCTCTCAACATTCTCCTCTGTTCTTGAAACGCACTTTCTTGAGTTCTCGTTCGTTCGATTGACGCATATGAGTATGCGTTGGAAAGCTCTTTTCGAGGGCTACAACTCTCATGAAGACATCAGAACTTGATTCTAAATGATGAATGGCGAAAAGTGGCGTTTTCTCCAGCTGCACCATCCTTAGCTTCTTCATGACTTTCTTTTAAGCTCCAAAGTGCTTCCGATTTCTGCGTAATAAAACAGAAACTAGTGTAGACTCCATAATTCAGCAAATAAGCATAAACTATATAGATTCTGTATTATTCTAACCCAAATGCATGAAATGTATGTAAACATAAATCGATATAAAAGTTAATGTAAAACATGGCAAATTAGGCTCACAACAGGGTTTCACTCGACATCGAGTGTGGTTCAGTCGATATCGAGTCATCCACTCGATCTCGAGTGGTCTTGTGGTGTTGAATGGCCTCTTTCTTCTTAGCTTCAAGTGTGGACTCGGGGTCGAGTCATCTTCAGTAGACGTCGAGTGGATCATCAGTAGCTTGCTTAGTCCAACACTTAGCCAAATTCAGCTTCACTCCAGTAGATGTCAAGTCAACTCACTAGACATCGAGTGAAATTCCAGCTCGGGTCCTTTTCTTCCAAATTGCTACAAAATGTCTCCAATTCCTACAAAATCAAACAGAAACTTGTTTAGATCTCTATATATTGCAAATGAACATAAACTACACAAATCTCATACTTTGCTAACCCAAAAGCATAAAATATAGACATAAATTGGAATAAAAGTAAGTACATAACATGGTAAAATAGGCGCACATCACAATGCATGTATTGTACACTTATTGTCATAGGTTTCAATTAATGTTGAAATGATATATGTTTAAGCTACTAATATGTTTTTATCTCACATTCAGTTGCTATCTACAAATCTGACAGACCTGACCACCAGCATCTGACAGATCACAAGCCACAAAGGTTCTCCATCTGAGTTTGCTCCATCATTCAGTTGCTATCTACAAATCTGACACATCACAAGCCACAAAGGTTCTCCATCTGAGTTTGCTCCAACACTGCCACTACAAATCTGACAGACCTGACCACCAGCATCCTTTGGCGGGATCAGCTGTACCGACAAGGCCCAAATTTAGAAGGGATTATTCATCAGAACGATTAAATGCGTAACTAATAGGAAGTTAACTCAGATGTTAGAATGACCATCAACACGAAAACCTTTAGATATGCCTCAATGACATGACGAAAGTAACTAGTATTTGCATCCTTTCCAAATTCAGCATTGAACTGAGCTGATAATTGATTGATTGCCATAAACAATAAGGTCAGACAATATCTATGAACTGAATCGCTCCAAATTCTGACATACTCGGATTCATCATTTGAATATTTGGAGAATTAAATAACAATCAAACTACACAATTCTCAAAATCCCCACACTGGAATACCAATTCATCAACCTCGAAATAGTTATCACCAAACTACATTCAAGTTTTAAAAAATTTGGTGATACCAAATTCGCCAGGTATATTGGCGAATTTGGTATGTTTTGAAAAAATTCATGCTGATTTTGTTAGTTTTATTTTTTTAATTTTTTTTTGCCATATATATATATATATATATATATATATATATATATATATATATATATATATATATATAATTATATATATATATGCCATATCAACTTTTTTATTTTAGAAAATTATTTGGATATACTGATAATTTATTTTTGGTAGAATTATATAAATATTTTTTAATGTAATAAATGTATTGATCTAATTGTCAATAATTAATTATTTAATTCATTTATATAAAATTATAGATGTCTTCTTCCATCTTAATTGCTATATTTTCCAATTCTTATATTAATTTGTGTATTAGTTATATTGATTCATATTATCATATATTCTCCAATATATATGTCTTCTTCCTTGTGAAATTAAATGATCGGACTATTGTAACACCCCTTTCTGTAAACGAGAGAATGTTCCAGCGCCAGTGATTACTCGGACTTTAAGGTCTTTGTAACCACCTTAGGCTTATAGGGACATGCCACCATGCTCCCATAAACAAGATGATAACTAAATACAATACAAATAGCGGAAGACTTAAAATATAGTAAATCTTTTTATTAAACTCATGATTACAATATCAAAACATTTTAGCGGAAGACTTTGTAAAAATAAACATTTACCAGTTATACAATATTTCCTTCAAATCTTGAAAACTTAAAATGTCGTCTTGAACTTCTTCGATCAACTTTCCTTCAAAGACTTGATCTAAACTTGCGAACTAGAGGCTGAGGTATTATCCGGAGACAATGAACCCCTAGCCGTCTAAACAAAAGACGGTTAGTTCGCGAGAACTAGCAAGTGACGACTCGAAAACTGGGACTACTTTGGACTCAAACTCAGTGACCATAATAAGGTATGAATTGAATCCAAATGAGATTATTACTAATGAAAATATTTTAGGTAGGCTTTATATTTGATGACTTAACTTATGTGACACGGATAACCCCGAAGGGTTGAATAAGAAAGTGATGTAGGTGACAAGCACCTTAGGAACCATACCCCGATTACGGATGGGATATGATATAGCTTTAGAAATGCGTTTATGATCACCATGAAAATATTTTTATTAAGTTCGGACACGATATCGGATTATGAGGTACTCCATGTAGCCCAAATCCGTCCCGCTAGTAGTTACTCAGGCGTTAGGGAGAGCCTACTATTAGGAGTGGGAAGAGGGTTGACTTCGTGTCCCCCGATATCCAGTCTAACAAAAACTTTCTAGCCAAATGAATAATATTATTCACTCACTATCTCACATTGCATAACTTATATATAGATATATTTTAACACATCACACAGATATCATATATGACCTGCTCACTTTTATTTTAACATTAACTATTAACTATATATATTATACCGGTCGAGTCTGGATAGGACGTCCGACCTACCTACGATTTCGTAGTCAGATTTCATCTCGAATGTTATATCTCGAGAATGTTAGTTTCATGAAACTGTTTCGGTTTAAGACGCAACATGATCTTAACTCATTCAATCCAAACTCAACTCAGTAGTTAACCCAAAGTTAAGACACCGCCCAATTCCCATTGGGTTGGACCCCGTATCTTCATTGATACGCACACTATATTTTATTTTATCTTGATTGATTCAATTGAGTTTCACATCTCACACACATCATCACATATTAACTAGTGATTAATAGCAATTTATTAAACTAGGTGATCACACAAAATAAAATAATTCATCTTAATAAAAATAAAATGGATGTCAATCCCATATAATATGCATGGATGCATCAAAAGGATAATATGCTCCATACCTACTTATTTTGTATGAAAGGATGAAGGATAAATCATGCATTTTATAACATGGGTATCTACATTATTATTTTATAATAAGACCAAAAAATAACGTTACCCAATTACATGCCAAGTCCAAAATAACGGATGAATAAATTACACAAAGCAAATTATTTGTAATTTATTTTAATCGATTTGGCATGCATGTCAAGGCAAGAAAACAACAAGACACGAAGGCACGCAGATGAGCATAAAAGGCTCGGAATGTCACTTGCCTGGATTGAAATTGCAAGTGCGTGTTTGAATGCTTTTATCTCGAATCGAAATCTCCGTATGGGCGTATGATTAACCTATTCTCTGCGAATTAACGAAATTGAAAGCGATGTATGCCCCAAATAAAAGTACGGGTTAGAATCTGGAATTTCGAAAACTGAAAAGGGCATAAGTTGAAAAAAAAAAGTATAGGAGGTTTGTGTAATTATTTCACCTTCTTCCTCCTCCTGTCACGCCTTCAACAGAGAGTTTCAATAGAGCTTTCGGCGGCACTTCGGTGACTGCTCGCGGAGGCTATGGACCACGACAGCGCACGAGGCTAGCGGGTACAGATATCTGGTGGCTGGGCGCTCCCCCTGGTGGCGGCTGGTGGCTCCGGCAGCGGCTCACGATGGTCCGACGAAGGCTTCGACGAGCCCGAATCCGAAATTTGGCGTTTTGTATTTAGAATGTTTTTCTAAAAACAATTTGAAGGGGATTGTATATTGATGTGTTTAGAACACGATGAACTAGCTTGAGAGCTCAGATATTGGCTAAAAATGGTGGGACGAAACTAACGAAGGTCGAAAGGGGTTTTTATAGGCCGAGCTTGCAATGTGAACGGAATCACGAATTGAAGGCGCCATTGAATCGGAATTGATGAGAGGATTCAATTGCTATAATCAATTTGGTCTTTCAACAAACTTATCCACCACGTCAATTGGATGAGTTTTCAGAATTAGGGTTTGAGAATTTGGATGGAATTGGGGCTGTGTTCATCGATTAATTCAAGATCTGTCCACGTCTTTGATAAGGTCGAATTGATTAGCACTTACTGCACACGTTACGAAGATTAAATGTCCAAAAATTTTAAAACCACCATTGGAGCTCTTATCCCTGTCTGCCTGCGTACGTGAAAGAGGAAGAAGCGGTTCACTTGAACCGGCTTCCTTTGTTTTATTCGGTTTTGCTGAACCGGTTGAACAAAAAGTTGGTTTGCTTATATTTGTATATAAGGCTATTTATTTAATTTTTTAAAAAATACTATAAAAGATAAAATCCGACAAACACTTATATATCCTTTGAAAATAAGTAAATAAATAATCAAATAAATAAGTAACTTATGGTGAGTGTCTTTAAATAATTATTTCAAATTAGATTTCATAACGTGATTGTTTACTAGAAACAACTTTTAAAATCTATAATTAATATTATTAAGATCATAAATTCATTATAACATTTTAGTTATAAGATATGTTAAATAGAATAAGTTAGGACATAAATCATACTTGTTTTGCGCAAAATGATATTGCATTGAGTATTGAAATAGTTTACGTAAAACACCTTTTAAAAATAATGAACTCACATCACTATTTGTAAAAATAATTATACTGCTAATAACAATGACAATAATAATGTTTATTTTAGTTACAATAATAATGTCAATCAAATTTTATGTTCTAATTACTAAGAACTAAATAATAAGGTATATATTTCATAAAGAATAAAATTCTTTTATTTCGAAAATTTTCACTTTTATTATTATTTTTATATTTACAGAAATATCCAAAAATACTTTGGAGTATTTCAACTATATGATTAAATTATATTTAAAGAATTTATTCTCCAATTCTTATAGTAAACTTTTTTTTTTAAACTTTTTTTAATTATTTGAAACGATGGTCATCTCTCCCAAATTATATTTAAAGAATTTATTTTATGTTGGACTATATGATTAAATTTTGACAGTACATACTATTGATAAACTTGTCAATAATGAAATTTATCAATTGATAAACATATCAATAATGAAGTTATCATTGTATTTTAGGTCATCTAAATTTTGTATTGTATGTGATTAATAATTGCGGATATATATAATTAATAGATTAATTGTTAAATTTATTAATAATTATTCAAATGAAAAAAATAATTTTAGAGAGATATTATTGATTGTTAATAGATTATTTATCTACATGCATGCACATAGTTTTTAGATGTATGGATACGTTACGAAATTGCCCGCAATTAAGCATATATTAATTATTTACAGTTAGTCAATTGATATAATAGTATTTAAAAATGGGTAATATTTTTTTTAAAAGTATATCCATATTTAATAAAATTGGGTACAAATTTATCTTAAGCACATATTGTTAGATTGGGGTTGATAAAAAAAATTCAATTAATATAATAGTATTTAAAAGTTGTTAAAATCTTTTAAAAATATCTCTATATTTATTAAAATTTGGTAAAATTTTATGTTAAACATATATTGTTATATTGGTTAATTTGGTAAAGAGTTTGATTGTGATGAATCTAGATCAAGGGATTGGGTCAGAAATTGTTACCAGATCAAGGGATTCTGATGAAGGATCCTACTTTGTATAGAAATCTCATTGGGTTAAGCTTAATTTTTTGACAAATTCAAGGCCTGATCTTAGCTTCTCAGTTCAATATCTTAGTCAGTTTATGCAGTCCCCTCGTGATCGTCATTTTGCAGCTGGTTTACATGTTCTAACGTATCTCAAAGGGACTCTAAAGCATGCTTTGTTTCTTAGCAGTGCCTCTGATTTCAAATTACATGCGTTTTTTGATGCAGATTGGACATCAAGTCCAATTACACGCCGTTCATTAAGTGGTTTTGTTGTCTTACTTGGTGATACTCTCGTTTCCTGGAAATCCAAGAAACAACAATGTGTATCACTATCTTCAGCAGAAGCAGAATACAGGTCCATGCGTAGAGCTTGTACTGAACTTGCCTGGTCGAGTCATCTTCTTCATGAGCTGAGTGTACCTGATATTACACCAATTGCAGTGCATTGTGACAACCAGGCCGCCATCTTCATTGCAAAAAATCCGGTTTTCCACGAAAGGACGAAGCACATAGATGTGGATTGCCATTTTGTGCGAGAAAAACTCCTTGACGGGCTCATTTCCTTGCACCACGTCTCCACCAATCACCAGCTCGCTGACATACTCACTAAGAATTTGTCCAACACTCATGTTCACCCTCTCATTTCCAAGTTGGGTCTACTTTCACCATCTCCAATGGGGGGGGGGGGAGGGGGGCAGATTTTTCATTTCAGTAGAAATAAGGTGTGGGCTTTCTGTATGGGCCGGCCCAACCCATCTTTCTTTTCCTTTTGTATAAGTACTCCTTCTGCCTACTTTCAGTTCAATACTTGCAACAGATGTTCCACATTTCATTCAAAAACAAAAGCTTCACTAGCTATGGTCGATTTCGTTCATCTTGGTTGATTTTCTGTTACATTTTCATTCTACAAAACAAACACGGTTGTGGTAAAGAAACCAACCGAGGGGCATGCTGAAAAAAAAAATATAAATCTCGGGGGCATTTAGCGAATTATGTAAAACTTTTGTATACCCGACGAATTTAACCTTATCTCAGAGGTACTAGGCGAAAATTCCCGCTAACTTTTCTAATATCAATTGGTTTTTAAGATGGAACTCACTAGTTTGCTTGACTTGGTTTCGATTATAGTGGAAATCCAAGCCTTTTATATAGCTCCGTAAACTAATTCTTTTTTAATGTCAATTGGTTTTTAAGATGGAACTCACTAGTCGGATTGACTTGGTTAGCCAAGGATGCGCTTGGACATGTGACCCATAGCCGACGTCGTATAATTAATAATAATAATAATAAAAATTACTAACCCCAAAAGAAGAGAAGTGAATTCCAATACTGGTGGGAAGATTTTCGTTACAAAACTCAAACGTTCACTTTCACTATTTCACATTTTCAATGGTTTCCCGGACCAATATAATTCAAGTAATGGAAATTTCGTGAGGTGCCCTTGAGGTATTGCAATTTTCGCGAGGCATACAACTCTTTTGCATATTTCACGTAGTGTCCCTATGGTTTTCAATCTTTTCGCCTCGTGCCCTTCGTCGTTAAATTTAACAGACCTCCGTTAGTTTTCAATAAAAGAAAAAGAAAAAGAAAAAGAAAGAACAGAGAACAAGAGAGCGAAGCGAAGAGAGACCGGAACCGCGCCGGCCAGGACTTGCTGCCATGTATTTCCAATCCTTGGTGATGACGTAGCTCTGGCTGCAGCTCTAGTAGGAGTAGCGGAACCGCCAAGACTTGCCGGAGCTCCGGAACTCCTCGAAGTTGAGGAAGAGGCCTTTCTCGCCAGCGGCCGCATCCAACGGAAAGTACTTTTCTCGGCGTTTTGCTTCGGAATCTCCAACTGGTTCAGGTGTTCAGCTTACCGACATTGCTCGGGGTCACCACCTTCTCGAACATACGCTCCCTCTCCCCTCCTCCGGCGGCTGTGTTTGGATACGCCGGCGTCGCTGTAACCCCGGTGACGGAAATTGGGGATTTTGCTGAAGCTGTGTAGAGTGAGGAGGAAGAATAGAAATCCATGTCGATTCAATTCAAAGGGGAGGTCGCAGAGATTTGATGGCGGATTTTAGGGTTTAGGAAGAGTCAAATGGGAGAGAAAAACAAATCCATTGTACAGGATCGATATACAGCAAGAGAGGGTGAGGTTTGTGGGTTTTGGTCTGTTCATCAAAAGCAACCCTTCAATCTTAAAATTAAAAGTCACCTACATCCATCACTTTAGGATTGGCGGCCTTCTTCAAGCAGCAGGTTTTTCGATCTCCTTGGCTCTCTCTTGTTCTCCGTTCTTTTTTTTTATTGAAAACTAACAGAGGACTGTTAAATTTAACGACGAAGGGCACGAGGCGAAAAGATTGAAAATCACAGGGGTACCACGCGAAATATGCAAAAGAGTTGTATACCTCACGAAAATTGCAATACCTCAAGGGTACCTCGCGAAATTTCCGTTCAATTAATTATTTTCATTGGTTAATTTTTTTTTTTTTTATTCTACTTCCATAGTTATTTGTCAATCCAATTTTTTAAACTTGTGTCCTAAGTAACAGTACTTTATGAACATCTTCATTTAAATATCATTGAATTTTATTATATTGTTATTATATTTTTTAGGATTTATGATTTGGCGCGTATACTCTTCCTAGGTTTTGTCAATCTATGGAATATGCCTTTTTTTAATTGTTAATTTTAAACAAATGTTTTGGGCCGGCTAGGTTTTGTCAATCTATGGAATCTCGTCTTTTTTTTAATTGTTAATTTTAAACAAATGTTTTGGGCGGGCATCCATAAATTGATGGATGAGTACTCGATCCACAAGTTTTGTGAATTAGAAATTAAATAAGCTAGCTAGCCAAGATTAAGATGTTACGACCCTCAACCCTGTTGCTGAACGTGAGGAGGAATGAGCCAGAGCTGGTTCGCCCAGCCCGGCCCACTCCCGGCGATCTCAAGCCCCTTTCAGACCTCGATGTTGTAGACATGTTCCGGTATCAGCAACCGATCATCTTGGCTTATGCGGCTGCAGCAGGCAGGAGGGACGGGAAGGACCCAGCCAAGGTGATAAAGGCAGCATTGGCGGAAGCGTTAGTGTATTACTACCCGTGGGCGGGTAGGCTGAGGGAGGGTCCTGGTGGGAGGCTGATGGTTGATTGCACGGCAGAGGGGGTGGTGTTTGTGGAGGCGGATGCCGATGCTCGGCTTCACCAGTTTGGGGAGGAGTCACTTGTGCCACCCTTCCCCTGCGCTGATCAGCTCCTTTACAATAGGGTGTCTAACACTTTTGCGGTGGTTGATTGTCCTATTTTTACCATCCAGGTTTTTTTTAGTTAATTAGTTCATCTCATTCCATTTTCATTATCGATGAAGGATTTAATCAATAACAACCTTCTTTTCGTTTAAAAGTATATCGTTTGAAATCTAAAAAGTCAATATGTAACTTGTTGTTCTCGTGACATGCAATAACGTGTAACAAGATATACAAGTTTTAAACTTGCATAATTTCTCATATAATTATTAAATTTAGTAATATAACCTCTTGTTTAAAAGCTATTGGGTTGAATTATATTAGTAAAATATCAAATTAAGTAAAATATAAAAACATCATGATTTATTAAAAGATAATTATTAAAATAATTAATCTGTGTTTAACTTTCAAACGTTAATAACTTTTTAATCGGCTACCGAATTGAGCATGGGTGGAGCGAATGCTCCCCTCAAGCTCTGCATGGATGCAAAGTATTGCACATAAAAGCCATAATTATTCAGTATTAAATTATCAATATCAATCATCATCAATATCTATATCTATATATCTATCTATATATAATATATACAAACAGAAGTTCGAAGTTTCCTTTGTGCTGTCCGTATATGTGCCTTTTTTTTTTTAACTTTGATCTGGATTTTTTGACATATTAATTCATGATATCTAATAAAAAAAAAATTTAAGTCACGTTAAAGATAAACAAAAAATCAAGGTATTAAAGGATGCATGTTGTATTTGAAAAGATAGGTAGATTAACAAGTTGATGCCTACATGACACAGGTGACTCGCTTAGTATGCGGAGGCTTCATAGTCGCCTTCCAAATCTGCCATGTAATGACCGACTTAATTGGCACTGTCAAATTCCTAAACACCGTCGCCGAAATCGCCCGAGGGGCATCTTCCCCGTCCATCCTCCCCGTCTGGCGACGAGACCTCATGAACGCACGTGACCCTCCTCACGTGACCTGCACCCTCCCTGAGCATAACATACCCCAAGACGGTTTGGTCTGCCGCACCTTCATCTTCAACGCCCGCGAGATCGCTGCGTTGCACGCTTGCGTCCCACGGCACCTTCAGCCGTGCACCCCCTTCGAGCTCGTCTACGCCTGCATTTGGCGTTGCCGCACCATCGCCCTGCAGTACCGATCCGAAGAAGAAGTCCACTTGGCATTTCCCGTCAACATTCGGGACAAGTCGAACCCTCCGCTTCCAATCGGCTACTACGGCAACGCGTGTGCGCCGACTATATCCGCCTCCCTTGCGGGGGAAATTTGCAACAACTCATTCGGTTACACCGTGGAGTTGGTGAAGAAGGCGAAAGGCGCTATGACGGAGGAGCACATGGGTACGTCCTTGGTTGACCTTGCGGTTTCGAGAGGTCGACGTTTCTCCACCATTCCAAATACCTACAACGTGTCCGATGTGTCATCAACGATCTACGGGTTTCCGACCGTGGATTTCGGGTGGGGGAAGCCCGTGTATGCAGGCCCACCCGACAATGGTTTTGTTTCTCATTGTTTTAGTTGTATCATGGCATATAAAAATGGAAAGGGGAAGGTGGTGTCGGTGTCTTTGCCGGTCGACGCCATGGATAGATTTGTTGAGGCACTTCGGAGTTTTTTTTGGATGAATCTATCATCTAAAATTTAGATAATGTACGATGAAAATCGTTGGACTACATATCGATTTGTATGGATATTGAGGAAGAATCATAAAATAACGTTTGTTCTATAATTTTAAATAAACAAGTATTTATTACTCGCACTTTTACAGTTTTTTCATAAATTTTATTTTATTATATCAATTATCTTTGAATTAATATAAAATAATACTTATAAAATAAATATACGAGGTTGAGAATAATAGGTTTTGTAATAAGTTTAAATAAGAACAGTACTTATAAATTTTATTTTATTATATCAATTATCTTTGAATTAATTGAGCTAAAAATACAGGTTTTGTAATCAAGGTTGAGAATTAATATAAATATTTTGATGATAATATTTTATCGTTCAATAAATAATTAATAATGAAATCTTATCATTAGATATAATAAACTAAAACTGTCAATCTTAATGACTAAAGATAAAATGGTTCAATGTATATTATTTATAAAATAATTAATTAATGGAAAAATGATATATTTTGTAACCACTTAAAATATTAGAATGCATATAGCTTGATACGTGGGTAAAATAAATGAGATCAATACCTAATGTGGCTTAAATATACAAAGACGTTGCCTACTATACCCCCCTTTCAGAAGTTAATTAGCTCTTTGTCCCCTTTTCAAAATTAATTAGCCCCCGTATACACCCCTCCCCCTTCATTCCCACTGTTTCGACCTTCTTCCTTCTCGTTCCGGCGAATCCACATTCGCTCTTCCTTTGCCGAAAGTGATGTTGTTTTCTCTCTCTATATCCCTCCATTGACGATTGTCTTCTCTCTCCTGTTGCATTCCTCCTTCTCCTCCTCTGCTACCTTCCACTAGGTCAAAAAAGATGTTTTACATCGAGTATAAATGCTTATATACATCGGTTTCTAACCGGTGTTTAGGTCGGTGTGGTAAAAAATAGTTTAGTGATGGAACTGGTGTATAAAGAAACAAAAACCGATGTATAAAAGTACACCAATACACGTGTGGGAGTAGTTTTTACACCAGTTGATGTGAACTGGTGTGTAAATCCATTTTTATTATAAAAAAAAAATTTATTCCCAAACTATTTAGTCCCTGCTTTTTCCATTTTACTATAAAAATCCACAATACACAATTCCACCACAACCAAAACAAAACCACAAAAAAAAAAAAAAAGAACCTTACAATTAAATGTACAATTCTTATACATTCCCATAAAAAAATCTCCATAGAAATTCTTCTATAAAATTTGAAGTGTTAAAATGAATCGTTAACATACACAAAAAGATGTGAGATCTAGAATTCAAAACTAACATCATAAAAAAGAGGGCTTCACACACTTGGACTTGCAAAGATCCTCGAGATACTTCTTCTGATCTATAATTTCCTCGTCTTCCCTAGCCATATGGAAGTAAGTAGATAGTATGAGGCAACGATCAGTGGCGGAGCCAGGATTCTCGGCCAGGGGGTGCTAAAAAAATTTCGTGAATTTTTTTTTTTGGGTGTATGCTTATTAATAATATTTTTTGAAAGAAAATATTCAAAAATTACTAAAATTTTAATTTTTTAAAATTTTTCTTTGTATTTACATAGTTGAGAGTAATAACCAAAAAAAATAGAAGAGAAACAAAAAATATAGGAAAAAATCACGAAAAATTATTTTTAAAACAATATTGAAAGAAAAGGTTAAATGTATAATTTAAACATAAATATGACATTCTTTTAAGGGAAAACTGATTAAAATACCTCCACCTTTGGAGGTATAGTAAAAATATATCCTCAACTTTCAAATGTAATTAAAATATCCCGAACTTTGAGGGTAGTGGTAACATATTACCACGAGTTTTTTTATGGGTCAAAAATGCTGGCAAGACAACCTACGTTAATTTTGTTTTTTGACGAGGCAGCCTGTGGAAGCCTTTTTTATAAATTAGTACTAAAATCGGGGTTTCTTAAACGTTTTCCTTAGGGAAAAAATACACTGACAACAAAATTAAACCCGAAAAACGAAATTGATTCAACCAAGCAACTAATCCGGTCAAAATTGCCTCAAATTAACACAACATGACTTTTCCTAACACCAAACCGACAACAAAAAACTAAACCGAAAACAACAACAACAACAACAACAACATAGAGGGAAAAAACTTATTCAACTAAGTCCGTGAATGAATCAAAGAGGAAGAAGATGTGAAAGAGACAACTCAAGATAGCAGACCACAAGGGAGGAAGACTGTCATTGAAGAGGAATTGTGACTTGCCTGGAAGATCGGAAGACAGCTCAGGAGGCGATCACGAAAGAAGATAGAAGGGAGGAAAATGTGTGGTGTATGAAGTCGGTCCAACTCTTTATTTTTTTCCTAAGGAAATCGTTCAAAAAAACCCTTGTAAAAAATAAACGTAGGATGTCTTGTCAACATTTTTTACCAGTGAGAAAGCTTGTGGTAATATATTACCACTACTATCAAAGGTTGGGATATTTTTATTACTTTTGAAAGTTGAGGATATATTTTTACCATACCCCCAAAGGTGGGGGTATTTTAATTAGTTTTCCCTTCTTTTAATGAAATAGTTGATAGAAACAAAAAATATAGAGAAATTAAGAAGAATTAATGATATGGTAAAATAAATAAAAAGTGAGAAGGTTGAGATTTGAACCCATGACCTTTTATTTTTTCTTCCTTCCTTCCTTTACCACTTGAGCCAGTTAGCATTATTGTCTAAAATACCATTTAAATATCTTATATTACCTTAAAAATACTAAATATATGCAAAAAAAAATTAAATTTTTTTGGTATTTTTTTTTCCGCCAGGGGGTGCTCGAGCACCCCCTTGCTCCGCCACTGGCAACGATTTTAAAAATCCATCCAGCCTCACAACACCTAAAATCTTACGGCTTCTAATAAATATTAAATGGCAAAACATAGTGCATTTTAAAATGATAACTTGCCCTTGCAAGATAACATATTACATTTTCTCATTTTATTGTCTTTTAAGGGCTTATATAGTTCCTAACACCGCATGAACAACTGAAAAACATACCTGCTCAATGAAACAAACAAGCAACTCCACTGCGAGTTCGTGGTCACCAGACTCTGATGTCGTCTCCATAGCATCTTTGTAAAGATTGTCTTTCTTTGATAATGCAATGGATTGATTCCACCTATCAGTTTTCTTGTACATATAAGCAGCAATACGCCTCATTTGAAGCAGTTCATGTTTCTCAACCTATTAATGAAATGTAACGCAAGACATTAATGATAATTTATAATATCTATATGGACAAAACTTTCAGATGTTTAGAATATGGCTACCTTTTGTGCAAGGCCAATCTGATCAAAGTTATCATGCATAGATAAAGCTCAAAAGTTATGATCCTTGCCTGCATCATTCAAAACAACATATTTGAGGAACAGGAAAGTCGAATTGAGCTCGGAAGAGTGATCGAAATAACCATTGGAACAAGATCAGACCAGTTCATCACTATAAAGAGGCAATATTTTATTTAATAAAGCATACATTATGAGCATCACACTCATTTTAAGTAAAACCTAATGCCGTATTAGCATACCAAATTGAATTAAAAAAAGAAAGAAAAGAAGGGCATCAAGTGGAATTTTTATTCTTCCAAGGTCTAAATGAAAGAAAGCCAATTCAACACTATTTTCTACATTCACCTATAAGATTCTTCTTAAGGACCTAAATGAGAGAGCACCAAAACCCTCTCTTTTGAGGCCCGTCGCCTCCCTTTAACCTAGTTTTACGCCGCCAGCCTCGGCCGCCGCTGCCACCAGTCCACCACCATGCGCCTTGCTGCCGATAGTAGCCCTTGGCTCACCGTCGTAACTCTCTGACCTCCATCATCCCTCACAACCTTCGTCTGCGTCCTCCAACTTTGTTTATACTAGGCCTTTGCACCAACCTTCACCTCTTTGCCCGCCACTATGGCCGCTGCTCGCCAGTCCGTCACCCGGCCCTCACCTCTTAGCCTCATCTCTTAGGTCTCTCGGCTCTGCCAACCCGTCGCCCTTGCCGGTCTTTCGCCGCCTTGACTTTGCCTGGCCTTTGCTAGCCTCCTTGCTCCGTCTCCTCTTCCTTCCTCCGCCTACCTCGGCTCCCGTCCACATCGGTTCGCCGACCCTTAGTTTTCGACATCGGCCTCACCGGCTCTCCTTGGCTCCACCGCCTATTTCGTCATCTGCTCCCGCCGTTGCCTACTCCGGATGTCCCTGTCAATTAGCGTTGTATCAACGCTTGGGTTTTCATTTAGAAAATATATGTTTGTTTTTATGTCCGCTTATTTGGTCGCTTACTAGTTCATTACTGCCCTTTTGGCTTCCTGGTCTTGTTTTTTATCGCCTCTATTTGGGTTTATCCTTGTGGTAGCTTGCTCACGATTTTATTATCGTCCTTGAGGATTGAGATGAGTTCCTTGGGGTTTGATTGTGCATTGGTGTGGTTTGGGGTTGAGTTTGCGGGTTAGTGTACTGTGTTGTTCTCGTTGTGTTGCAGGTTTCTTGTGAGCATTGGTTGATTTGCCATGTTCGATGACGTCGTGGATGTGCGATTGACACCTGAAGGCTCTTTTGAGTCCATAATCTAAGGTGTCCGCTGGTCCCTAGAGTTCGCTGTGTGCGTTGTCCCTTTGGCCGATCGTTTCGTTCTTCTTTTGGCTTGTGTTTCGCAGTGTTGGATAGCTATGGAGCCTGGAGCCTGGAGCCTGGAGCCGTTGCCACTGGACAAGAAATCATTGTGGAAGAGGGAGATGGCGTGGTTGCTGTCTATGAGCGATCACATTGTGGAGCTCATTCCTTCTTGGCAGAATTTATGGTTGGAATTTGTTGCATGATGTTTGAATTTATGGTTTACACTCTCAATATATTTTTCATGGAAAGCTGCTTTTTTAAAGCTAAACGTTGCAGGATAACCACTGAAGTTCTCATAGGAATGCAAAATTGCAAACTTTGGAATAATGTTAATTCTGAATGATAAATTGCAAACTATGGAATAGTGTTTATATGGAATCTGATCCTTTTAAGAGTTCAATGCTGCATTTTCTTTATGCTCCAATCCATGGCCCTTGAGAGTGTTTCTTCATTCTTACATGTTCCCTTGAGAGTGTTCCTTTATTCTTACATTTGGACTTTCTATGTTCTAACCAAGTGCCTTAGATTTATTTTGAAACATGATCTTTTGAGTTTTCAGTGTGGTGAGTTTCATTTTTAGTATTCATCATATTTGTATCATGGATTCGATAATTTTGAGTTTCTTTTTTCAATTGTCAAGAGGGCATTTGGTCTAATGTTATTATGATTCTCGCTTTGGGTGCGAGAGGTCCTCTTTAATGTGCCAATGAAATAGCTTCATCTTTTTTTTTCCTTGCTGGTTGTGACTGTACAGATATCAAAACAGAAAGAAATGTTCTTTCTGTTGAATGGGTGTGACTATGATAAATGCTCACTTGTCTCATGTTCTTTCTTTTGAGGGATGCCATGGAAATGTTCTTTCTATTGATAGATTGCTATTTGCTGGACGTGATTGACAGATTGCTAATCTTTCCTTCTTTATTTTTAGGGCATATTTTTGAAGCAAATTATGGAAGAAACAAGTCATGGTGATGGAGATTTGATGGAGCAAGTTGACATGGACTGGTACTGTTCCCCCTCCCCCTACAGTCACACATCTGAATATTAAGTTCCTTACTAATAAGACTTTGGGTGAACTATTCTTAAATTTGGAATATGGATAGATTGCTGATTTTGATGAGATGAAAGTAGAACATGTAATAGACATGTGAAAGTATATGTAGATTATCTATTGTAATGACACATAGGTTTTGTTTTATAAGTTGATGGATATGTATTTGGAAATTTGTTGTTCATTGGTTGTTGAGAGCATTGAGCAATGAGCACAGGTGGTGGAAAGAAGAAAATTGGCTGATGTTTTTAAAAAAGAGACATTTTACCCCGATTCTATTTCAAGATCCGGGCTAAAAGGTCTGATTTTTTTTTAAATGAAAGGGATAACATAGCCCGGGTCTTTATATACCCGGGCTATATACTAAAAGACTTACGGTGACAAACCCAATTTTCATCACAAAACATACCGGGCAACAAAATATAAACTTTGTCGCTAAAGGTATATTAGGGCGATGAAATTTTTTTCCGTCGCCATAACTTTGGGCGACACAGCTGAGGCGACAAACAGGGGACGAAATTATTTTCGTCACAAATCACTTTGTGCGACGAAATAAGTACTTTGGGCGACAATTTTTTTGTCACAAAAAGCTGTTTTTGTTGTAGTGTTCACTTATAGATCGAACAAAAATAGACATTTACACAAAAATAATTTTTTATTTAATCGCCTAAGAAGAAAATTTTATAATTATAAATAAATACACATAATTTATTATTATTCTTCATAAATTGACAAAAAGATGCATTAACAGTGGAGATTAGAATGTTACGGTAGAAAAAAAGAGGAAATTGGCATGATAGTAGTAGAAAATAAAAAAGAAATGCAAAGAAAAGAAAAATACCAAATTTGGTAAAAATGAAAGTGGGTAGCATGGTAATCTCATGGATTTTGCCAGTGGACCAAGTCAGCTTTTATGATTCTTACTAATAACAAAATTTATATATACCTATCTTCTATTATATTGGGCCCTTATAATTTTAAGGTCGTGTTCGGTTAAGCCACCTGAACATGTCTAAGCACAAGCCTGCTGGTGAGATTAAAGTAGCCTTGATGGTATCTTATATAAATCATTTGAAGAATCTTCTTGGCTTTGTACATGAAAACAAGTCTTAAAACCCAAGGGAAAGTCGAAGGGAGACAAAGGATGTGAGTGCTTACCAGAGAAGGTTATCAGCCGCGGCGGGAGCAAGAGGGCGAAGCAACGAGGAGGCAGTCGTTGTTGCGGTGAGACCGTCGCTAGCAGTCAAGAGAGAAGTCAAAATTTAGAAGGCATGAGAGCCATAGGGAGACGGAGGGAGATATCTATAGAGGGTGATCGAGAGAGGGCTTACCGGTTAGGTTCCAGGTGAGAGGATGCCATCTTCGTAGTCGCCGACCAAAGGGAGAGAGAGGGGACGAGACAACGAATAGAGACGATGATAGGAGAATGGAGCCAGTGATGGGAGAAGGAGGTCGGAGGAGAGAGGAGGAGACCGGATCTAGAGGAAGGAAGCCATATCTGGAGCAGTGGTGGAACCGTCGATTGAGTGTTTAGGGTTTGAGATCCCTTTTCCGCAGAGAGGCAGCCAACATATTTTCGTTGTATAAAAGATACCAATACTACTTTATTTAATTTACACAAAAACTTTATACATTACTCATTTTACATCGGTTTATTTAACATATAATGTATATACTTTACACATCGGTTACATATATTTTAAGAACACTTATCACACCGATTATAATGGATACCCGATGTATAAAAGTAAAATGTGTTTTAATAGATCAAATGGACATGGAACCGATGTCTATTTAGTGATGTAAAACACATTTTTTGGCCTAGTATTCTTGGGTTTGTTTGCGCTCTCTCTCCCATTGTCGTCCAATGGTGTTGTCTCCGGGTATGTTATTTGAGCTTTCCAATCTCATTTTCTTCCTATTTTCCGACTTATCTACCTAGTTTGTATCCCGTTGCTCTTGATTTGTTGGTTTTCGACTACACTGTACCCTTTTGCTATATTTAAGGTTTTAAAATTAGGAGAAATCGATTTACTGTTTTCACTTTGTGGGAAACCAGTTGAGATCGATGATATTGTTGTCATTTTATGATTTTGATGACATTTACTTGTTTCCAACTTAGTTTTAATTAGTGTTCTAAAAATCGCGCATAGGCACCGTTTAGGCGGTAGGACAACTAGGAATTTGTATACCTAGGTGAGTCTCTAGGCGGAATTACGCATAGGCACCATCTGGGTGCCGCCTAGACCCGCTTAAGTATAGCCTAGGCTTGTATAGGTCGTTGATTATTCAATTTTAGCGTTTAGTCAAGTGATTAGTCGACATAGGGTTTTTTTTTTATGGCTCAAGTCGGGAGATATTTGCTTTTGAGTTAAACCTATAGTTTTGGATTTTATGAGGTTTAAAGTCGTTATTCTGATGCGCACTTTCGCATTTATTTACTTTAGTGTAAGTTAAGCACCGCAAACTTGGGTTCATATGAATGATATTATGGATTATTATTACATTATATGAATTTTTGAGATGTGTTATACTTTAAAATATAAGAAAATAATCAAGTTTGTTCTAAGTTCGTCTAGCCGTCGCCTAGCCGCCTAGCGGCTGCCTAGCGCTTTTTAGAACATTGGTTTTAACTGATTTAGTGTTTTCAACTTCAGATAAAACTGTTGAAATGGATGTCATTGTTGATATTGATGATATTGATCGATGCCACAAATACTTTGGAAGTAGCCTTCAAATTCTCTTATAGTATTGCTCTCGGATGCTTTGGGGACAAAGTGAAGCACCCCTCGGTCTTTGTATCTCGCCCATATGTTTTATTCCAAATGGCGTGTGCAAATCACATGTGTTGCATAACTGTATACAATCTCTACAACCTTGTTGATGCTCAAGTACCTATCATATGCAAATACTAGTTCAGGTGTACACAACCAAAAAAAAAATAGCTTCGGAAAAATGTCATGGCAAAAGGCCTTTCTGTGGTGGCAAAAGACTTCTAGCTTCGGCTCTACGACGGAAAATTGGGGAGTGGGGTGGGGGTGGCGAACCGGGCGGTAGCAAAATTTGGTAGCTTTGGCTACTAGTCGTGGCAAGGTTATTAGTCGTGGCGAAATGACAAAGGATTTTCAGTCGCCTTAAATCCTATCAAATATATCCGACTACCTAACTAATGTAGTTTGGCAAGTACGGGTCGATCCCACCGAGAGTCTATGATTCATTTGCAAGTCAAGTGTGTCAACAAGAACAAGAAACAAAGGGGGGAAATTTTGGATGGTTTGAACTAACTAGCTAAGAAACAATAGTAAGCAAAACAATAAAGTAAAACAGATTAAGTGAACAAATATGAGAGAATAGCTCAGGTCAATCAATCTCAGCAATCAGGTTTGTTCATTGATCATTGATATCGAAAAGATAACTTTCTCTTGAATACTTTGTTGTGGAAAGACTAGGTCTTTTGAATCCAATTCCTTTATAAAATCTAGTTAACAGGACAACCAGACCCTGAAAACCCTAATTATCAAACAATCTTGAAACTATCAAGATTCAATTCAATAATCGATGAAGCTTAAAGGAAATCAACAAAGACAATCGACACGCACAACCAGTTATTGCATCAATTGCAAATCAATTCTCTATACAAATCTCTAAATCAACCAGTTTCAGAGATTTATACTTTGCTACTTAAGAACATAGATAACTCAACCAGAAATTACCTATATCTAGCTATAGATTATCATGAAAAGGCATCAGTTGATCAGACTAACGGAAATTCACGAAAACCCTAAACAATCTAAGCAAAGAATTGATAATATTCAAAGAAGAGTATTAAGAACGGAAATCTCACAATGAAATAGAAAACCTGAAACTTCGATTAATTTCCCCGAGCTAGAGGATTTAGTTGTTCATGGTTCAAAAGAAATCACAAAGATGCTCCAATGGTTGCCTCGTACTGTTCGTCCCCTCTTTGGAACAAAACAAAACCCAAAAACTTCCACTGTTCTTTCATAGAACAACGTTTCCTCTTCCCCTCATTGAAATTAAAATTAAAATAAATTAACACATTTATCAAAGTAACAGCTCTCGGCACAAACTTGGGCTCGCCATTGCATAACTCGGCCGAGTTATTATTGCTCCACCCGAGTTTCTTTCAGCAGCCAACTTGATGTCCAGATTTCGCTATTTTCAAGGCTGAATTTGGAAAAGTCGTAAACATGAAAGTTGTAGGTCTTCGAATCCTCTTTCCAACAAGTATAAGTACGCGCCGATCCGATAAATACAGCCTTCGTACGACTCATTTTAGTGCAGCGTCGCCAGCTTGTACAGCTCCAATCAATTCTTCATGATTAGCTCATCTCCTCGGCTCTCGTGCTCTTCTATTTTCGTCAAATCTTTGAGTATTGGCTCGAGCTTAGCTCCACCTTTCCACAATCACCTGAAATCATGCACAAAACTTGTAGATTCCGACTCTAATTGAAAAATAATGAAAACATAAAAACTACTTTAAACTCATGCATTTTACCCTATCTAAACACATCTAAATGCCTATATTAACACTACCTAAATATGTCTTATCACGAAATTTGAAGGAACCATTTCCATCATTATCTGAGTCTGCCACATCAAATGCAAGAGAATATCCATGTTTGTTTGTAATGAGAATGCCCAGGAATTTTGCATGGAAAAAAGTAGCATCTACCGAGGCAGGTGGGGGCAAGCCCCCCCCCCCTAGTTATTTTGGTATTATAAAAAAAAACAACTAAATGACGTCGTTTCAAGTAGTTAAAAAAAAACCCTTTGAAATCAGATATAGGTAAAAGATGATCACGCAGCACGCTAGGTCGCTAACAATCGTTGCCGCCTTGCCGGATTTCATTTGCTTCACAGGCTTCCGATCCAGACGTCGTCGCCTTACCGGCCACCACCGCATGGAGTCATCTATTGTTGATTTGACGTCGTTGATCCACGCTTCCCCAGGAGACGTCCTTTCAACTATTGGGTTTCTGTCTTTGTCTCGCCGGTGTTGAGACGTCGTGTCTGTCCTTCGGCTTTCCCATGTTTTCGGCATTCACAGTCTTCACCTAGTGTTCTACGTCTGTTTCTCTGCTGGCCTTCTTCACTATGATCTTTTGTATTCGAGTTTTTTTTTTTTGTAATTTGCTTTTATTTGGTTGTTTAATGACAGTTGGCCCGTCTGCTTTTTTTCGGCCTCTCGTTATCCCCGACTTTGGTTGACGTCAGTGATTTCGAATTATTTCCGTTTCCAAAAAAAGTCTTGCAAGTACGTCGATCGATAATGATTTCTTCGATTGAATCATGGGATCGACAATTTCCCAGTCAAGAGCCTTCCATTCTTCCTCTCCTGCCTTGAGAGGGGTGATGTCCCTGGGCAATGCTAAAGGCGGGGTCGTCATCGCCTCCATGTGCTCCAGCGAAGAGCACGGTTGTAGCAAGGCACCGCCTAGCTGCATATCTTCGGTGAAGTTCAACAACAAAACAAATCCACCCCTAGTGAATTGGGCTCCATCAGGAGAAGGCATGGAGGAATGAGCCAACTGGTGCAAGCACCTCGCACTCCCAATACATCCTTGCTCAAAACCACCCTAACGAAGCACATACAATTTTGGGCAAATTAAGGATCGAACCTTGTAAGTAGGAACTCGATCTCAACAAAACGTTTGACCAAAAACAAGAATGAAAATCCTCGAAACTTAAACTGTAAATTCAATAAAATGTGAAATTAGTTTAAGGCTTTGGTTGATTTTAGGGATGAATTTCACTTATTCATCATCTCTATACCCCAATCACCACAAGAATTAAAATTTCAAATCTAGGGCTTCACCCACGAAAAACAAGAACCCTAAACTTTTTAATTCAAACAACAAATCAGTGGATACACTCAATGGAAATCAATGACAAAAACGATATTGAACAAGCTAGTATGCATTTCAAAGAGCAAACAATGCAAAGAGATGTGAGAGGATGTACACTAGTTAGTTGAACGGGTTGAGTATTTTAATTAACACATTTATGTTTTTTATTTTGGTTTTGAACGGATTCGTAAATGTTTTCTGAATGAAATAAAAATTAATGTGTAATTTAGCAGATTTTATTTTGTCAATAGTCCTTTCGACATCTTGTCAATGGTGGTTATGTAGATGTAATGTTAACATTTTGGAAAGATGTGAAAAGAGGAAAAAAAAAAAACAGGATTTTCTATCCCCTAAGATAAGAGGCTAAATTGAAAATTATTTTCCCTAAATACATCCATTTTAGCCATTTTTAAATTAGATTACGAAATTTGTCCATTTTCTTTTAGAATTTTTTTTTGTAATGAAATCCTTATGTCCTTATGTCACACAATGAACGAAATAAGGGAAAAACTTGCTTATAGAGCTAGAAAGGTGCCGCTCATTTTGACTAAAAATATTGAGATGTTTTGAAGTTTAAGGAACACGAGATTCAAAGAGAGGAAAAGGTGAAAGGGAAGGAAAAAAATGGCTTTGCAAATGGATAGATTTATTGAAACGCTATAATCACAAAAAAAAAGGAAAGAAATAAGTAAATTTTCACAAATTTCAGCCTTTCCCGTGTTGGATTTTTTTTTTTAAAGTATGTAAATATTTGGTATATGCTACATAAACCGTAGCATATTAGCAGGATCATCTTTAAGGATGATGGAGTACATATCCCTATTAAGAGGAAAAGTAGGCCTAATACAATTGATACATTTTCTTCCTATATAGTCGGCTACCTTATGCCTTTCCCATATTAGAATTGATGAAGCATTAATATACGGTGCATTTTGATAAATTTTAACAATTAAAATCATTTTTTTATGGTAAAAAAAAATTGACTCCCCTTAAGGGTCTTACCTAATAATTTATATAAAAATTTGTTGAATTATCTTAAAATATCAAAGTCTTATAATTTTTTAGAGTTATGGAAGAAATTATTGCATAAAATAGATAAATTATGGAAAAGTGCGTTTTTTTAATATCCGGAAAGGCAACACGGTCACCTATTACACTTTTTATATAACACTCCTTATTATGAATCAAATTATGATACGGCATATTTTGTTTAAATTTATTTATAAATCCTAAGTGGTTAAAGTATAAAACATATATTTTGTGTGTAAATTTAGTATTTTAGCTTATTAAGGTTTATGTACCTAGTCCTATGGTATCTTTTGATAAGAGGCTAAAACATTATAAAAATGCACATTAAATATTTTTTAATGCTTTAACTTCTAGGGATTATAGATTTAAATCTAATTAAACAATATATATATAGGGGCGGATCCAAACGGGGGCATGTGGGGGCGCGGCCCCCCACCCTCGTCCGACGAACCCCGTATATATAATCTCTTCGTCGATAGCTTCGATTTGATATATAATATACCTTAATCCGATATCCGAGTAAAAAGTTATGAATGTTTGAAAATTGAAGGTATATTAATCACTTTAATCTTATTTTAATAATCTTCAATGCTTTTATATGTTATTTAGATTGACATTTAAACACTACAATTTATCTCAAGAGTTTTAAAACAAGATGTTATATTACTCATTTCGAAAATTAGGTAAGAAGTTACAAAATTTAAAATGAAGGGAAATGCCATATTTTTTTATTTTGCAAGATATCGGTGATGCACATTTCAAAAAGATGATCGAAGTAAGAATTCACAAAGTTTTTAACTTAATTGGTATATCATCACATTAAGTTGTTTTTAGCGTTATCAGTTGCAACAACAGTGGAAATAACTTTCTCTGTCTATGGGTATTATCAAGACATATTTATACAACAAGATGATGGAAGACTTCCTCTCTTAGATTTTGGTTTGCTTTGTCGAAAAAGATGTTTTCAAGCGCATAGATAATGAAATTATACTTCAACATTTTCATGGTATTAAAACCCGTAAAATGGATTTACTCCATTTGTCGTCAAGTTCAACTATTTCAGTAAATAATTGTAATTAACAATTAACAACTCTTTGTACTATATATTAAATTCTTTTTATTTTTATCGTTATTTTATAGTATTGAAAGCGTTATGTGTTGTATAAGTTCGTATTATTCATTGTCATTTTTCACCATTAATGTGCTAGTGTGCCCCCACCCTTATCTAGTTCTGGCTCCGCCACTGTGTGTGTATATATATATATATAGGGTTTACTTCAAATGTAAAAACTCCTTAACGTGTAAAATTTGCTTATCGCGTAAAATTTGCTAATGGGCCTAATTTCATTAGTAGAATATCTGGCCTCCTTGCCCATGCGTGTGCCCCCCTTGCCCCCCCTTCTCGGACCCGTTTTTTTTTTTTTTTTTTTTGCCCAGAATTTTTTTTTCGTGGTAACACTTTCTGCTGTGCAAGTATAACTTGCTTTGGTGCACATATAACATCTTATTGTGCAAATATAAGTTTATTTTGTGCAGACAAAATAATTCATTATGGTGTAAATAGGTAAATGTGCCTATTTCAATTATAAAAATTTATAATTGAAATATGTTTAATTTATGGGTAAATTGGTAAATATGTCTAATTTTATGGGTAAATGCACTTTTTTCCCGTTTTCGATACCTTTTGTGCAACTGTGAAGTGCATTTGTGGAACTGTGGATTGCATTTGTGCAACTGTGAAGTGCATTTGTGCAACTGTAAAGTGCATTTGTGCAACTTTAATTGTGCAAATTTAAAGTAGGATACAATTGTGCAAATTTAAACTACAATTGTGCAAAAGTAAGATACAATTGTGCAGATTAAGAATACAATTGTGCAAATGTAAGATCATAATGTATATTAATAAGACAAAAGATGTGCTTTTGAAATCGATGTTTTAATTTTGTTTTTTTTTTTACTTTTGAGAGTTTGGGTTCACCTCTCGGATAATTTAGGTTGATAGATGTAAGTTTGAAATCGATTTTTTTACGTATAAGCTTTTAAAATTAAAGTGCATAAATAAGATTAAAATGTGCATAATTAAGGTTAAAAAGTGCATAACTTAGATTATAATGAGCATGATTAACAATTTGCGATTGTTGCGCTCTTGTCTATTATGTAACCTATGTGGGATTTGAACCCACATCTTTTGTGCAAACGCACATTGCTCTACCAATTGAGCTAATAGGCTAAATTATGATTTTTATGCTAAAATAGAATAACCTAATCGACCTAAAGCATATTTCAATAAAATTCTAAAATTCAATTAGCTCATGATTCACAAACAATTTGACAATGCTATAAACATGAAATTAGCTCCAAATCAACCCAACAATACAACCATATCATCAATTTCAGTCAATTTTGCTTTTGGCAAAAAGCCCCAAATTCTAAAACATATCGCAATATAAAATTCTAAAATTCAATTAGCTCATGATCCCTGAATAATTTGACAATGATATGAACATGAAATTAGCGCAAAATCAACCCAACAACACAACCATATCATCAATTTCAATCAATTTGGCTTTTGGCAAAAAGCCCCAAATTCTAAAACATATCGCAATCTAAAATTCTAAAATTCAATTAGCTCATGATCCATAAACAATTTGACAATGATATGAACATGAAATTAGCTCAAAATCAACCCAACAACACAACCATATCATCAATTACAATCAATTTGGCTTTTGGCAAAAAGCCCCAATTTCCGCTCTTAAATCAAACCCTAGGTTTTCAATCTCAACCTAAATCATTCAAACAATCTAAATAGATGTAATAAACAAGTTTAGGGTTAGAAATCATACCAAATTCGAGTTGAAACAAGGAGAAAAATCGGGATTTCGAACGTATTCCGAGCCAAAAGCACCGATTAGCGTTGTTGGGAGAGATGGGCTCGGTGTGGGCTCGGTTGGGCTCGAACCATGGGGGTTCCGGTCTCGAGGGGTGCGCCTGAGGGAGGGGGTTTGAGCAGGTGGGGGCTGGTGGCCGGAGGTGGCTCGTGGGTGGCGTGGGAGGTCGATGAGAGAAGAAGCGACGTGGGGCTTCGACTGGGCAGGGTGGGAGCGTTTGGGCTCGAACCAAGCCAAGTCAGGGCTCGGGGGGTGCGCCCAGGGGTTGGCTCGAGCGCGGCTAGGCGGTGGAGGCCGGAGGTGGCTCGACGTGGGGCTGGAGGTGGCTCGACAGGCTAGGCGGTGCTTCTACTGTTGAACGCGGTATGTTTTACGTGGGATTTGAAAATTTTACACGTTAAGCAAATTTTACACGTTAAGGATATTTTACATTTTAAAGCTTCCCTATATATATATATATATATATATATATATATATATATATATATATATATATATATATATATATATATATATATATATATATATATCAATCTAAAGTATATTTTTTCAATTTTATTTATAATTCATATCAATTTAAGAAATGTAACATGAACGGTAATACCAAAAGTGTAACCGGAACCTCCAAAATTAATTTTTAGGGGCATGAATCAATATAATCAATAATCCATTGATAACTACTAGTAACTTATCAATTGATTGGTACTTAACCTGACCCAATTATTATCTAAAACATAACGTGCAAAATTTTGGTGGCAAAAATCAAACTTGCCAATATGGAGGAGGTAACTTCCACTAATATATACTCCTTTAATTTAATTTGTTAATTGAAAATTGACTTTTTATTATTTAGTGACCTTTTTTATGTGTTAAATACTATACAAATTAAATATTAACTTTTTAATAATTTTATACTTAATTACAATTATGTAAAAATTTATAAAAACAAATATAAAAATATTAATATTTTATATAGTTTTTATTATTTTAAAATAACATACATAAATAATAAACGATAATTTTTAATTAATAGAAGGAGTATTGTCATTTTTCATTCAAGCTTTTGTAAGTTGGCCGCCCAAATATTATTTGGGATTTGCTTTGAGTAAGTTCAACACAAATTAGTTGACTAGCTATATTGATAAATGAGTCAACCATTTGCAAATAATGATTTATAGTGAAGTATCCACTGTCCACCATCAAAATTCTTATCTTGATCCAACTTTTTGGTAGCCACGCACACAACCTCCAAACATGCCGCTTCGGAACTCAACCCTGGCGCTGAAGCTAAGGAAGCATGAGCCAGAGGTTGTGCGCCCGGCCCGACCCACACCTAGGGAGCTCAAGCCCCTTGCGGACCTCGACAATCTGGACATCTTGGGGTATCAACAACCGGTCATCTTGGTTTATGCGGCTCCAGCAGACAAGGACGTCGACTTGAAAGATCCATCAAAGGTTATAAAGGCGGCGTTGGCAGAGGCGTTGGTGTATTACTATCCTTGGGCTGGTAGGCTCAAGGAAAGCACTCCTGGCGGGAGGCTGGTTGTGGATTGCACGGCGGAGGGGGTGTTGTTTGTGGAGGCAGATGCAGATGCTCGGCTTGACCAGTTTGGGGAGGAGTCCTTAGTGCCACCCTTCCCCTGCGCCGAGCAACTCCTTTACAACAAGGCTTCGGACACTTTTGCGGTGGTTGATTGTCCTATGTTTACCATCCAGGTAATTTTTTATTTATTCAATTTTTCTAACTTATAGTACCGAATTTAATTCAAAAAATCCTTTGTACCGATTTAAATTATTAATTTTATTTTGATTAAAAAAAAATATATTATTAATTTTATTTAAAATTTTTAATATTATTTTTCTAGAATCGCTTTGTTATGTGTGCAGTTCATCTTCATGATACAGATCGATTCAAATTCCTAATGTTTCAATCTATAAAATGATTAAATTTTAAAAATCTTTCTCAAACTGAAAAAGTATATATAAATATGAACAGGGACGGAGCCAGGAATTTATCGAAGGGGGGGCGAAGTTTTATACAAATTGTTGATTCATTTTTCGTTAGATTTTTATATAGTTTAGAGAAACATAACTATGATATTTTACATTAAACGTGATATATTTTAGTTCAAGACAAGGTTTTTTTAGTTCAAAACACAATGTTTTTTTATTCAAACTTGTAGGGTTTTAGTTTAAAACAATGTCATCACTACGCCATTTTGCAACTTGGGTGACGGACATAAATGGTCACCTGAAAGTTGAATTGGGTCACCTGAGAATTCAGGTGATGAATAGTCGTCACCTGAAGGGTCGTCACCTGACCGCCATCCCCTGAGTTAATAGGTGACGACTCTATCAAAGTTGGTCGCTGAAAGTGATTCAGCACATAGAAGTCAAAGCCCGACAAAAGCCCGACCCAGACAGTTCAGGTGACCAAGTTTTCGTCGCCTAAAAGATAACAAACATTGTCAGAGAGGGCACTCAGGGGACCAAATATGTTCGTCGCTTGAACTTTCAAGTGACCAAAATGTTTGTTGTTTGACCAATCAAGTGACGTAAGTGTTTATCACTTGAGATTGGGAAAGGACTAGTATGTTCATCACCAAGTTATTCAGGTGACCAATATTATTCTCAATATTCGTCCCCAAAGTAAATTTTATAATAAAACAATATATATGTTTACAATATTGTTGATGCCCCTGTTTTTTACATACCAAACGCACAAAACTTCAACCAAAATACCATTCATACTATACAAAAACTAGCTCACAAATACAACACTAGGCAACATCATGGCTTGATCTTTGTCTCCATTCCGATCTTCATTGTGCTGCTGTTGCTCTTCCTTGGTCTGATATGCTTTAGTCTGCAATTCCACCCACTGCTTCCTGATCAAACATCAAACTTATTTCAGAAAAAGATCCCATTTCAATTAGTGTTTGTGTTAGCTTCCTTCTGTTTTACTTCTCCTAGGCAAACCTGGAATCTCCATTTGTAGAAAGTAACTATTTTGTTTTAATACTAGAAGATATAGAGCATTTCCTTCCACAACAATAAACAAACAGATGCCATTAATAAGAACTTGCTAATTGTTGTAATGGAATAAGAAATAACCATTTCCTATCCAAATTAAAGCAAAAAAAATTACAAAAGCTTGCAAAACAGTTTAACGGATAGTGTTCAAGGATCAAGTAACTTGATAGCTTCTTTGTGACTTGTCAAACTTGTTCATGAGCATCTCCAATGCCGCAGTACAAACCTATATAGAGAAGAGAAGAGAGAGTTAAATGACACACAAATTATAGATACATATAGAGCTAGATTTAAATGAAACAAAAGTCAGCCAAATCAGAATAAAGTTGAAGTAGCTTCCCACTGATTGTAATCCTACCACCCAGGCATCGATTTGCATAAAACCATCAGCATTTGTATTCACATTCACAATAGGAGAAAGAACAATAGAACATTTGCGAATTATCATCGACATTGAACTCCAAACAGACATATATACATACAAGAAATACAAGGATAGAGGATTAAGATCAAGCTAGTTTTAATTTCACTACCAAGGTAAGTAGATAGCTTATAAATCCCTGATATCCCCTAATATGTTCTTCTGATTGTTCTTCTAAACTACAAACATAAAATATTTTCTATATATATAAAAAGATTAACAAGTAATCATAAAAGAAGGTAACCAGTTCCTATTTTGAGTTGTAAGGGTACAAGAAAACAAGTCCTAAATCACTGAGATCCCTTAATATGTTCTTCTGATTGTTCTTCTAAACTACAAACATAAAATATTTTCTATATATATAAAAAGATTAACAAGTAATCATAAAAGAAGGTAACCAGTTCCTACTTTGAGTTGTAAGGGTACAAGAAAACAAGTTCTAAACTACTTATAGTGTCTCACATTCACCGTGAATCTGTCATTTGAAATCTTGCAAAATGCTTGAACTTTGAGTCTGAATCTACTGTGGATTTACCCAAAACTTCAATTCCAAGGCTAGATAAATTAAATCCAAGTGCACCTACAAAGATGAAACATCAAGAACAAGTTTAATTTGATATTAATTATATCCCCAATGTTGATTTTCACAAGCTGTTAGTTGCATCAGCTCTACATTAGAGACAAGAGTCATAAGAGACTATCAATTTGAAAAATGAAATCCTAACTAGGTGTTAAGGTGGCATAGGACTAAGAAACCCTAGACAATTAGAAATCGAACAATTGATAGAAGATATCAAATGTTGGAAAGAAAAAGCAATCGATCAAACCTTTTGTTCAGGTAGGTTGTGGACGAGTTTTGATTGAAGCTTGACGAAAGGGAAAATCTAGTTTATCAACCAGGCGAAGAGCGCTCTTCCGATGAACGACAGAGGAGGCGCTGGCAGGGCGAGTGGAGGATTCCTATTCCAGTGCTTGCGGAGGCGGAAGCGCTTGAGGAGTTGAAGCCGGCAACGGAGCACCACCTGCAAAGGCCGAACCCACCATGGCGCTGGAGGAGGCAGGAGCTTCGCACCAGGAAGCCTTCGGGGGCACGATTAAAGGTGATTCCGGGAGGAAATTGGGGGATTTGGTTTGAGTTGTGAGGAATTAGGATTGAAATCGGGAGGAATCGGTAGTTTTAACATTTGAGGAATTAGGGTTTGGAAGTAGACAAACCAGGATAAAAATAAGTGGGAAGAGGAACTTGGCAGCCGACCGGACTCTGGAGGAGGCAGGTGCTGTATTTGTGCATCGGCCGGACTGGGGCTGCTCGGAGGAGAGCGTCGAGAGGCGCCGACATAAGGTGGCCGAAGAGGGTGCTCGGGAGGCGGCCGGACTGGGTGCTGCACTGCTGCTTGGAGGAGAGCAGCGATGGGTTTCAGAGGAAGAAAGAGATGAAGAGAGAGGCGATGGTTCTAGGGTTGTGGAAATTATACAGCCCAAATTTCACAAAGCGGGAATTATACCGCCCAAATTTCACAAACAGGCTGGGATTATTTATTAATACATTAAAAACAAAATTTATGTAATATATTTAAGTATAAAATTTTATATATTTTAAAAAATAATTTATTTAATTACTATACACTTATTTGTATGAACTTTTAAAATTTTTATAGCACTAATATATTCAAATATAAAAAAATTATTTTATAAATCGATTATCTATAAAAATTAGAAAAAATATATTTTATAAAATTAGAACCAGTACATCTTGATTTGAATCTCAATCTCAAATCTCCATTCTCATTCTTATTCTTAATCTCAACCTTTAACTCAATCTCAAATATCAATTTGATCTTAATCTCAATATCAAATCTTGATCTTGATTTCAATCTGAGACCTCGATCTTAACTTGATTTTTATATCAATCTCAAATCTCGACCTCGATCTCAATCTTCAATCTTAAATCTCAAATATCAAATTTCCATATTGGTCTGAATCTCAAATCTCAATATTGATCTCAATCTTAATCTCAATCTCAACTATCAAATCTCAATCTCAAATATCGATCTTGATCTTTATCTTGATTTAAATCTCATTTCTCAAATATCAAATCTCGATCTCAATCTCAAGCACAAATTGAAAATTCATATTTAACTTATATCATACAAAATCTATATATAACAACAAAAATCTAAATCTCAATGTTTATCTCGATATCAAATCTCATTATTTGTCTCAATCTCAAACCTTGATCTCAAATCTCAAATCTCGATCTCAAACTTAATCTCAATCTCAAATATCAACTCTCACTCTCAATTCCCAAAAAAAAAATCTCAACATCAAATGTCGACCTTGATCTTAATCTAAATCTTGATTTCAAATCTCAATGACAAATCTCAAATCGCAATCTTCATCTCAAACTTAATCTCAATCTCAAATATCAAGTATCAACTCTCACTGTAATATCGATCTCAAATATAAAAACTTAATTAAAAAATATTATAATATTTTTTAATTAAGTTTTTATATTTTAAGACTTTAAGTGGTTACGTACAAAATCTATCATTTTACATTGAGCTATTTTTTAATATTTTATCTACCAAAATCATATATAGATATACAAGACTCGATCTTTTGATTTTATATAGATACATCACTTTCTTCTCAAAATTAGTGCGGGAAAACTTGGCGCCTTTGTTTTAGGAACTCAAGTGACGAACATATGCTATGTTCGTCGCTTGAATGTCTGCAAGTAACGACTCAGGTGACGTACTTAGCATATGTTCGTCGCCTGAGTGATATAGTAATAAATGTGTCAGACCTACCCCTCATTCAGGTGACGTACTCATTCAAACTTTGTAACCACAACATCCTGCAATATAATGTAGGCCTACCGACTCTCACTCAGCTGACGACTCTACATACATTCGTCGCCTAAATTTACTCAAGCGACGAACAAATGATAACTTCGTCGCCTGAGCTTCGATCTCCTTTGACTTTCCTTGGATTCGACTCAGGTGACGAACACATATACGGTACGTCGCCTGAATGCTTCTCAAGTGACGAACCCATAAATGTACGTCGCCTAACTTGCAAAATGGCGTAGTGCATTAGTTGCTATATAGTTATTTTTCTCTTTAAAAGGAAAACGATGTCGTTTAAATTTATAAGAACATTATTTTCATCTAAAAATATATCGTTTAAAACCCACAAAGTCATATGCAACTTGTTGTTCTCTTATCATGCAATAACGTGTAACAAGAAATAATACTTTAAACTTGCATAATTTCTTATATAATTATCGAATTTAGTAATATTTTTTTTTTGGTAGAATCGAATTTAGTAATATAACCTCTTATTTCGAAGCTCTTAGGTTGAATTACATTACCAAAATATGAAATTAAGTAAAATATAAAAAGTATCATGATTTATTAAAAGACATTTGAAATAATTAATCTGTGTTTAACTTTCAAACAATCATAACTTTTTACTCGGTTATCGGATTCAGGCTTATAATATATCAAAACGAAGCTATCGACGAGTACAGCCACTATAGGTAATTTGTCGGATGAAAGGGGGGGCGAATGCTCCCGCTTTCCCCCGCCTAGCTCCGCCTATGTATATGAATAATATAGAATTAAACAAGTACATGGCCACATTGCGCAGGTGACTCGTATGTTATGCGGAGGGTTTATAGTCGCCTTCAACTTCAGTCACGTAATGAGCGACGCAATTGGCGTAGTCAAATTCCTAAACACCGTCGCTGAAATCGCCCGAGGGGGATCTACCCCATCCATCCTCCCCTTGTGGCGACGAGGGCTCATGGATGCGCGGGACCCTCCTCGGGAGACCTGCACCGGCCCTATTGACGAAGATCAACATCACATACCCAGCGATGACTCCCAAGACGATTTGGTGTGCCGCACCTTTGTCTTTGACGACAAAGAGGTTGCGGCCTTGCGTGCTTGCGTCCCGCAACACCTTCGGCCCTGCACCGATTTCGAGCTCGTCTCCGCCTGCATTTGGCATTGCCGCACAATCGCCCTGCAATACCGACCCGATGAAGAAGTCCGCTTGGCATTTTCTGTCAACATTCGGGACAAGTTGGACCCTCCACTTCCGAGCGGCTACTACGGCAACGCGTGTGCCGTAGCTATAGCGGTGTCCCCCGCAGGGGAAATTTGCAACAACTCGTTTGGTTACACCGTGGAGCTTGTGAAGAAGGCCAAAGGAGCTATGACGGAGAAGCACGTCGTGGAGTCCTTGGTGGACCTTGCGGTTGTAAGAGGTCATAGTCTCGCGTCCATGCCGAATACCTACAACATGTCCGATGTATCATCGAGGATATTCGGGTTTCCAAGCGTGGACTTCGGGTGGGGGAAGCCCGTGTATGCAGGCCCACCCGATAATGGCTTTGTTTCTCATTGTTTTAGCTTTATTATGGCATATCGAAATGGAAAGGGGAAGGTGGTGTCGGTGTCTTTGCCGGTCGATGCCATGGACAGATTCGTCAAGGCGTTTGGGAGTTTTTTGATGATGGATCCGGCACTCTAAATAACATTTTGTCTTTGTTTCAAAACGAGGTCATATTGATTTGATCTAAATCTTTAATAATATCGGTGCTAGCACAAAACTCAGGGTTAAATATCCATTTTTTTTTGCAAAAAGATTGGGTCTAATCAATGTTCTTCTTTCTTACGGGAAAGGGGCTGATAATGATGTCGGACCCTAACCAAGTCAAAGTGGTTGTCTATTTTACAGTAAATTAGTTCCTATTTTTATTTTTATGTACACTTCTTTTCACCTCTCTCCCTACCTAATGAATAGGCCGGATTTCAAGTTATACCCAGTTTTCTTTTCTGTAATATAAATACTTTAGTTTTGAGTTGAATGTAGTGAAGGGAAAGTTTTCTCAGCCATTATGCTTATGTTAGGAGTAATTCATACTTCCATCTATAATTGGGCAATGGACAATCTAATTAGTTGGGCAATAATGGGAGGCGATGATGGTCTAGATTTTTCTAGCAAATTAAGTAGTCATGAAGTGTTAAGATTATTCTAGAATAATTAGTCTTGAACTTGATGTAAGTGGGAGATGTTAACCGACATAGAAGGCTATAAATAGGCCTAGGGGCATCCACTTCTAAGCAAGTGGTGTGTACAAGAAGTGAGACGTGAGTTTAGTGCGTGGGTGTGTAAGTCGGTGTGATACCGTAAGTTGATTGGTAAAGTGTGAGTCCAAAAGAGTGGTGCGTTGGTGTTGTACAAAATAAATTTATACATTAATACAAGGTTTCGTTTGTAAGGAGAGTTTTTCTATCTGAGTCTCACACGTGATCAAGTGATTAACTATCTGTTTTCCCCCAACAACTTATATGCCAATATAACTTTTTGAAAAGATATCACACAACCGTCCCGTTAATGCATCCGACAACGAAGTTATTTGTCATGGGCTACAGGGATGTTGAAGATAGATAGAATAGGAGATTTTCATATCTAAGAATCGCTAAACCAACTCGTGTTCCATATCCCCTAAAAAGGTAAATATATAGACGTTGACTAGAAGCTATTGGAGTAACAAAAGCACAAGACCAAACTAGGGGTCATGTGTGAAAAGAACTGCATCCCTCCACTAAATCCTACCACTATATACGCCCACCCACCATATCAATGATGACACAAAACCGATTGGAGGCCTCTTGGTCTTGGATGATCAGTATTCTAGAAAAAGCCCAAGAACCATCCTCGTCTAATCTTCTAATTTATTCCAATACAAAACTAACGCGACGCGACTACTTAATACTCCGTACTCGTAGTTTACATGTCTCAATTAGAATCAGAAAGTTTCACCAACGGAATTTTTTTTTTAAATATTCACTAAAAATTAAATAATTAACAAAATATTCAAGCTTTAAAAATATTTACAAAAATATTCATTTTTTGCAGACTTATCAGAAAAACGTGGTCTCATACCGCGTTTTATTCACAAGGTGAAAACCTAAAATTGGAAAAAAAAAAAAAAAAAAAGATGATAAAAAATCAACAAAAGAAACGCGGGTTTATTATCTATATATCTACATAAACTCTTAATTTAGAAAAGTTTAGGATGACGTGTCAAGCTTAGAGTAATTTTAGGAGTCTTGACCAATCATTTTTTCTTGCCATTTTCTTTGATTTTCTTTATTTCTAATTTTTTTTCTTCTTTTTCCTTTAATTCACTTTTTGATTTAGTTTTACTAACTATTGGGCTTAATTCAAAACATTTATCTTAGACTAAATTATAATTTTAGTAGTTTTTTTCTAAAAAAAACAATAAACTCTTAATTTAGAAGAGTTTAGGATGACGTGTCAAGCTTAGAGTAATTTTAGGAGTCTTGACCAATCATTTTTTTTTGCCATTTTCTTTGATATTCTTTATTTCTAATTTTTTTCTTCTTTTTCCTTTAATTATCTTTTTGATTTAGTTTCACTAACTATTGGGCTTAATTCAAAACATTTATCTTAGCCTAAATTATAATTTTGGTAGTTTTTTTTCTAAAAAAACAATGGGATTAATTCAAAACAAAAAATTAATAATAAGAAAACATAAAATTAATATTGGTAATCTATATATATATATATATATATATAGGTAAAGGTTTAAATGAAAATGGGGCTTAAGATGAAAATCCTTCTTAAAGTGAAAATAGTCTAATTTTGATGTAAATTGGTCTAATTTAAAGGTAAATGGGTCTAATTAAATGAGTAATGAATAAATGGGCCTAATTTTGGTGTAAATGGACCTAATTTTATGAGTAAATGGGAAAATGGTTAAATGACCCTAATTATGGGGTAAATTTCACATGCCCCCCAAACTTTCCATTCATACGAATATTGCCCTTATTTCAATTATGAAAATTACATATTTTAGCCCATAATTTTTATTTGAAATAATATTGTTAGGTGCAACTATAATATTAAAAAAATACAACAAGAATGTTACATTACAGTTTTTGTCTTTATTTTAAAAAAGAAAAAAGATGAGATTACAAAATATAAAGTGAACAAATAATACAATAAATGTTATTATTAATAAATGTGCATTTTCATATTACCAAAAAAAAAATATGTGCATTTTCATAATGTGTCATACCAAAAATTTTCTTTATGGACCGCTATTTTATGGCAGTTTTGTACTTTAATGCAACATGTGTCATTAAAAGCCTATTAGCTCAAAAAATGGTATAGTGATGTGCTCATGCACACAGGTTCGAGTTCAAAATCCCGCATAAGCTATTTATGGTTGTTTTTTTTTGTTTTCCCGTTCATGAATAAGATTATAAAGTGCAATAATAAATTGATAATGTGCATAAATAAGATGATATAATGCATATATAACATTATATTGTGCAAATATAACTTTAAGTTGTGCAAATATAACACTATGTTTTGCAAATGTAACATTATATTGTGCATATCTAATAATATAATGTTACGTTGTGCACATATAATATTATGTTGTGCGAATATAACATTATATTGTGCAAATATAACTTTAAGGTGTGCAAATATAACACTATGTTTTGCAAATGTAACATTATGTTGTGCATATCTAATAATATAATGTTACGTTGTGAACATATAATATAATGTTGTGCGAATATAACATTATATTGTGCAAAATATAACTTTAAGTTGTGCAAATATAACAATATGTTTTACAAATATAACAATATGTTTTGCAAATGTAACATTATGTTATGCATATCTAATAATACAATTGTGCAAAAGTAAGATAGGATTGTGCAAAAGTAGGATACAATTGTGCATAACTAAGATTATAATGTGCATGATTAACAATTTGCGATTGTTGCGCTCTTATCTATTATGTAACCTATGTGGGATTTGAACCCACATCTTTGTGCAAACGCACATTGCTCTACCAATTGAGCTAATAGGCTAAATTATGATTTTCATGCTAAATTAGAAAAACCTAATCGACCTAAAGCATATCGCAACAAAATTCTAAAATCCAATTAGCTCATGATTCACAACCAATTTGGCAATGCTATGAACATGAAATTAGTTCCAAATCAACCCAACATCACAACCATATCATCAATTTCAATCAATTTGGATTTTGGCAAAAAAAAACCCAAAATTCTAAAATATATCGCAATAAAATTCTAAAATCCAATTAGATCGTGATCCATAAACAATTTGACAATGCTATGAACATGAAATTAGCTCCAAATCAACCCAACAACACAATCATATCATCAATTTCAGTCAATTTTGCTTTTGGCAAAAAGCCCCAAATTCTAAAACATATCGCAATATAAAATTCTAAAATTCAATTAGCTCATGATCCATAAACAATTTGACAATGATATGAACATGAAATTACCTCAAAATCAACCCAACAACACAACCATATCATCAATTTCAATCAATTTGGCTTTTGGCAAAAAGCCCCAAATTATAAAACATATCGCAATATAAAATTCTAAAATCCAATTAGCTAATGATCTATAAACAATTTGACAATGATATGAACATGAAATTAGCTCAAAATCAACCCAACAACACAACCATATCATCAATTTCAATCAATTTGGCTTTTGGCAAAAAGCCCCAAATTCCGCTCTTAAATCAAACCCTAGGTTTTCAATCTCAACCTAAATCATTCAAACAATCTAAATAGTTGTAATAAACAAGTTTAGGGTTAGAAATCATACCAAATTCGAGTGGAAACAAGGAGCAAAATCGGGATTTCGAAGGTATTCCGAGCCAAAAGCACCGATTAGCGCTGTTGGGGAAGATGGGCTCGGTGTAGGCTCGGCTGGGCTCAAACCATGGGGGTTCCGGTCTCGGGGGGTGCGCCTAAGGGAGGGGGATCGAGCAGGTGGGGGTTGGTGGGCGGAGGTGGCTCGTGGGTGGCTTGGGAGGCCGATGAGAGAAGAAGCGACGTGGGGCTTCGACTGGGCTCGCCTAGGCAGCAGTTGGCTCGAACCAAGCCTAGTCAAGGCTCGAGGGGTGCGCCCAGGGGTGGGCTCGAGCGCGGCCAGGCGCTGGGGGCCGGAGGTGGCTCGACGCGGGTGTGGGTGCGGGAGTCCGAGAGCGACCTGCTTGCCTGCTTCTACTGTTGGGACGCGGGTATGTTTTTTTAACCCATTTTCACTTTAAGAGAAATTTTCATCTTAACCCCCTTTTTCAATTTAATCTCACCCTATATATATATAGGGTGTGGTTCAAGAGTGCACACCTCTTACAGTGTACCTTGTGCACAAATCCGGACCGTTGATAGATAGGAAATGGATGGCTATTATTAAATGGAATATTTTTAATTTATTTTAATTAATTATGGGACCAACTTGAAAAAACCACCCACAATCCATCTCCCTGTGCGTGTTGCCCAACCCCTTCCCCTCTTGCTTTTTTTAATTTTTTATGAATATCCAGATTTTTTTTAAACGTTCATTTCTATACCTAGTACTTAGTTCATATTAATGTATTACTATATGTTTCTTTTCCTTCCATGTAATGGCCTAATATTAGTTTTTTTACTGTACGATTACTTAATTCATACTCCGTATATAGTATGGTATATATATACATGTATTTTCATGCATGCAGTAATTTAATATATAGTATGGTATATATACATGTATTTTCATAGTCGTTGTTTTTAAAATTCTACCGGTTCCACTGAATAATGCTTCACATGGTACCGAATAATGTAATATTTCCTTTTTTCATCCAATTCAAATAAAAAATTTACCCATACTATATATATATATATATAGAGAGAGAGAGAGAGTATGGGTAAATTGTGCACAAGGCTTAAGGTATACTTTGTGCACAATTGTGGACCCTTGGATTGATTATGATGGATGAATAAGATTGAAAGAGAGTTTTCTTTTTTTTAAAAAAAATCAGATGGGTCCTACACAAAATTAAAAGGAACGCCCCTTTTCCTTGCGCGTGACTGCGTGAGATTGTTGAGAATTGTGGGACCCGCCCTTGATCTGATCGGTATTATTGGGATGGTGGTGAAAATATATGATTGTTGTGTGCGATCATGAGATGGTGGTGAATTTTTGTTATGTTTTTTTCTTTTTAAAAAAAAAAACGATAGTGTATCAAAAAAAAAAATCAAAAATGGTATATATCCCCCCATATATTTGTAAATCAATTTTTTGTTATAAAGATTTGGCCATTCCAAATAATATTATAAAGATTTGACATTTTTTTTGTTATTATCTATCTAAATCAATTTTAAAATTTTGGCAATTCCACCGAATAATGTTTTGTATTCCACCGAATAATTTTAAAATTCGGTAAAATTTATGAAATTTGGGATGAGAATAAGCGACGTTTACAATTATCCTCGATAATTTGATAAAAGGTGAAATGTGAAACATTATTCGGTGAAATATGAAGCATTATTAGTATAAATCGTAAGTATTAATTAGTGATTTGAGTTTTCTTTTATCTGAAATTGATGGACAAAAAAATAAAACATTATTCGGTATACATGACAAATTATTCTGTAGAATTTTTTTATTTGAATTGGATGAAAAAAGGAAATATTACATTATTCGGTATCATGTGAAGCATTATTCAGTAGAACCGGTAGAATTTTAAAAACAACGGCTATGAAAATACATGTATATATACCATACTATATATTAAATTACTGCATGCATGAAAATACATGTATATATATATATACCATACTATATACGGAATATGCATTAAGTAATCGTACAGTAAAAAACTAATATTAGGCCATTACTTGGATGGAAAAGAAACATATAGTAATAAATTAATATGAACTAAGTACTAGGTATAGAAATGAACGTTTAAAAAAAATCTGGATATTCATAAAAAAATAAAAAAAGCAAGAGGGGGAAGGGGTTGGGCAACACGCACAGGGAGATGGATTGTGGGTGGTTTTTTTCAAGTGGGTCCCATAATTAATTAAAACAAATTAAAAAAATTCCAATTAATCATAGCCATCCATTTCCTATCTATCAACGGCCCGGATTTGTGCACAAGGTACATTATAAGAGGTGTGCACTCTTGAACCACACCCTATATATATATAGAGGTTGGGTCCTGTGTTAACAAGCCTTATTGTGTTTTGTGTTTACAAATCTGAGGCTTTGATTGAATGAAATGGGTGGCTGAGAATATTTGACAATTTTGCCTTTTTCTTTAATTAAAAATCATTGGGACCCACTTCTTTCCTTCCCCACTTGTTGAATTATGCGCGTGTGTTGTACACTTTTTTTTTTTGGCGTAACATTTTTGGGTGGAGTAACGTTTTTTTTTGTGGTGCATTGTTTGAACTATTCGATAAGGTGATAAAAAATATTCGTTAACTTATACTTATTATTCGTTAGATAATAGAAAAAGAGTTGGTCAATTTTGCAACTATTCGCTATGTTAATAGTAATTATTCGCTAAATTAATCGTTATTATTCATCCATAAAGAGGAGTTATCATTTAGATAATAGCAAAACGATTGATCAATTTTGCAATTATTCGCTAGATTGATAGTAATTATTTGCTAAGTTGATAGTAATTATTCGCTGGGTTGGAAGAGTATGTAAATGTAATTCTTGATTTCCCACATCTAATTAACCAAATACGTATGAATAATTCTGTATTATCAACGAATAGAAACTATGAACTTGCCGAATATTGACTCTGAACATAAAATAATAACTAAATAGTAAGGAATAACTTATCTCATTCCATCGAATATTTATTGCATACCAATGAATAATTCCTTATTCTTGATTGAATAACAAGGAGAATCATGAGCAACCGCTAATCTATATACAATAATTCCTTATTCGTGATCAAATACATATGAATAATTTTATATTATCAACGAATAAAAACTATGAACTTGCCGAATAGTGACTCTGCATGAAATAATAACTAAATAGTAACGAATACTCTATCACATTCCATCGAATATTTATTGCATACCAATGAATAATTCCTTATTCTTGATCGAATATTAGTTGCATACCAATGAATAATTCCTTCAAGCTATGCTCTAAGGTTACAAACTCATCATGTACCTTGGAGATCCGATGAAATCGAATACAGATTGAACAACAATTCAGGAAGAAGAAAACAAGAGTTACACAAGATTCAGCAACAATCGAACACAGATTGATCGCCGCCTACCTGTTCGTGGCCCTCGCTCGCAATCGGAGGTTGCCGTCGGAGATCCTAGGGTTCGCGAGATTGGCATCCGAGTTCTTCCTCTGCAATTGAAAATTGCCTCATCCCCCGATCCCGAACCGCCATCGCCAATCGCCTTCGCCTGGGCTCAAGATGTTCTTCATCCCGAAAAACTGCCGACGATCAAAATCACCTGCCCGACGAAATCATCTCTCTCGGTGATGACCTTATTCCAGGACTTCCGGGCCTCCTTGAGCCTCGAGTACGCCGCATTCGTCCTGAACACTAGCAAACAGAGGTTGCCGTCGGAGATCCGCCATGGGAGGTTGCCGTCGGAGATCGCCGCCTACCTGTTCGTGGCCCTCGCTCGCAATCGGAGGTTGCCGTCGGAGATCCGCCATGGGAGGAAGGAGGAGGATCGGGGAGGAAGAAGAAGGCGTCAATCTGGGCCATCGCTTCGCCTTTTGAAAATGACGGATTGCGGTTAGGGTTGGGATTGTGATACACGCGCTTTATTGAGTCATGGGGTGTGCTTTTTTTCCTTTTTTATTTTCCATTAATAAAAATGATAGATTAATCACAGCCATTCAATTACACTAAATCAACGATCATTATTTGTTAACACAAAACATGTTAAGACTTGTAAACATTTGATCCATACTCTCTATATATATATAGGGAAGCTTTAAAATGTAAAAACTCCTTAACGTGTAAAATACGCTTAACGTGTAAAATTTTGTAAAATAAAAATAACGCCTGCGCTCACGTTTGCTCTCGGCCTCCCACACCCACACCCGCGTCGAGCCACCTCCGGCCACCAGCGCCTGGCCGCGCTCGAGCCCACCCCTGGGCGCACCCCCGAGCCTTGACTAGGCTTGGTTCGAGCCAACTACTGCCCAGGCGAGCCCAGTCGAAGCCCCACGTCGCTTCTTCTCTCATCGGCCTCCCACGCCACCCACGAGCCACCTCCGGCCACCAGCCCCCACCTGCTCGAACCCCCTCCCTCAGGCGCACCCCCCGAGACCGGAACCCCCATGGTTCGAGCCCAGCCGAGCCCACACCGAGCCCATCTTCCCCAACAGTGCTAATCGGTGCTTTTGGCTCGGAATACCTTCGAAATCCCGATTTTGCTCCTTGTTTCCACTCAAATTTGGTATGATTTCTAACCTTAAACTTGTTTATTACAACTATTTAGATTGTTTGAATGATTTAGGTTGAGATTGAAAACCTAGGGTTTAATTTATGAGCGGAATTTGGGGCTTTTTGCCAAAAGCCAAATTGATTGAAATTGATGATATGGTTGTGTTTTTGGGTTGATTTTGAGCTAATTTCATGTTCATATCATTGTCAAATTGTTTATGGATCATGAGCTAATTGAATTTTAGAATTTTAGATTGCGATATGTTTTAGAATTTGGGGCTTTTTGCCAAAAGCCAAATTGATTGAAATTGATGATATGCTTGTGTTGTTGGGTTGATTTTGAGCTAATTTCATGTTCATATCATTGTCAAATTGTTTATGGATCATGAGCTAATTGAATTTTAGAATTTTATATTGCGATATGTTTTAGAATTTGAGACTTTTTTCCAAAAGCAAAATTGACTTAAATTGATGATATGATTGTGTTGTTGGGTTGATTTGGAGCTAATTTCATGTTCATAGCATTGTCAAATTGTTTATGGATCATGATCTAATTGAAGTTTGGAATTTTATATTGCGATATGCTTTAGAATTTGGGGTTTTTTGCCAACAACCAAATTGACTGAAATTGATGATATGGTTGTGTTGTTGGGTTGATTTAGAGCTAATTTCATGTTTATAGCATTGTCAAATTGTTTGTGAATCATGAACTAATTGAATTTTATAATTTTATTGCAATATGCTTTAGGTCGATTAGGTTCTTCTATTTTAACATAAAAATCATAATTTAGCCTATTAGCTCAATTGGCAGAGCAATGTGCGTTTGCACAAAAGATGTGGGTTCAAATCCCACATAGGTTACATAATAGACAAGAGCGCAACAATCGCAAATTGTTAATCATGCACATTATAATCTAAGATATGCACTTTTTAACCTTAATTATCCACATTTTAATCTTATTTATGCACTTTAATTTTAAAAGCTTATACGTAAAAAAATCGATTTCAACCTTACATCTATCAACCTAAATTATCCGAGAGGTGAACCCAAACTCTCAAAAGTAAAAAAAAACAAAATTAAAACATCGATTTCAAAAGCACATCTTTTGTCTTATTAATGTACATTATGATCTTACATTTGCACAATTGTATTCTTAATCTGCACAATTGTATCTTACTTTTGCACAATTGTAGTTTAAATTTGCACAATTGTATCCTACTTTAAATTTGCACAATTGCACAATTAAAGTTGCACAAATGCACTTTAAAGTTGCACAAATGCACTTCACAGTTGCACAAATGCACTTCACAGTTCCACAAATGCACTTCACAGTTGCACAAAAGGTATCGGAAACGGGAAAAAGTGCATTTACCCATAAAATTAGACATATTTACCAATTTACCCATAAATTAAACATATTTCAATTATAAATTTTTATAATTGAAATAGGCACATTTACCTATTTACCCCATAATGAATTATTTTGTCTGCACAAAATAAACTTATATTTGCACAATAACATGTTATATGTGCAGAAAAGCAAGTTATACTTGCACAGCAGAAAGTGTTACCACGAAAAAAAAATCTGGTTCGAGAAGGGGGGCAAGGGAGGGCACACGAATGGGCAAGGGGGGCAGATATTCTACTAATGAAATTAGGCCCATTAGTAATTAAATTAGGCCCATTAGCAAATTTTACGCGATAAGCAAATTCTACACGTTAAGGAGTTTTTACATTTGAAGTAAACCATATATATATATATATATATATATATATATATATATATATATATATATATATATATATATATATATATATATATATATATATATATATATATATATATATATATATATGCGAAAATTACAGAAAACCACCCTTTAAATATGTATATATATATGCGAAAATTACAGAAAACCACCCTTTAAATATGGGTGTTTTCAGTTAACCATCCCTTAAATTCAAAATTACAGAAAACCACCCTTTAAATGTTATTTGTTTACAACTCACCACCCATTCAACTATTTTCGTTACTTTATCATTAAATATATTATATTTTAATATTTTTAAACTCAAATTTGATTGTAAATATATTCAAAATTTGAATTTAAGGATCCAATTATATTTTAGGGAATTTTGTATTTATTTTTAAAAATAATAATCAATAAAGCCTAGAATTATTATCTTAATTTATGTTTGAAAATGTTTATAAATTTTTAAAACATTATGTAAATTACTCTTATTCAAAATATAAATAAATGAGAGTAATTTCCATAATATTTTAAAATTTTATAAACATTTTCAACCATAAATTAAGATAATAATTCTAGGCTATATTTATTATTATTTTTTAAAAATAAATAAAATAATCCCTAAAATATGACCGAGCCCTTAAATTCAAAATATGAATATATTTATTTACAATCAAATTTGAGTTTAAAAATATTAAAATATAATATATGTAATGATAAATTAAAGAAAATAGTTGAATTGGTGGTGAGTTGTAACCAAATACCATTTAAAGAGTGGTTTTCTGTAATTTTGAATTGAAAAGGTGGTTAAGTGAAAACACCCATATTTAATGGGTGGTTTTCTGTAATTTTGCCTATATATATATTTTAATCGTTTTCTCCACTCATGAGTTTAATTTAAAATATTTAATTATTTGAACTTTTACAATTATGTTATAATATTAATTTAATATATTAGTAAGATTTTACTTATAAAAAATCGCGCTAGGACGCGGGTATCATACTAGTTATTTTTATTTCAAATTAAATTGTGGGGGATGAGAAATTTTTTACACTAAATACCGGCATACCGCGTCTCTGTTTTTTTTTTTAAGGAAAATTGAAAATAGGAGAAATCAGAGAGAGGGATGTCGCTGGCTGGGGAGGACGAGAAGCCAAGCCGCCGGAGCCCGGAGCTCGCTGGGAAGGAGTAGCAATCAGGCCGCCTCCCTTGCCCGCTCCGCCCCGATCTCCGACTAGAATCAGGCCGCCGGAGCCCTCGTCAGCGGCGGATGCCTCGAGCCCAACTCCCAAATCTTCCGGCTCGTCTCCGATCAAAGGCCGACTCGTGGCGAGGCTTGCGAAACCGCCCATCTTCGATTGAAGCCCGTCTCAGATAGAAGAGGAAGGCGAGGCCGCAGATCCGATCGACGCTCGCTTACTCTCTCTTCCTCCGGTGGCGCTCGAGAGGTCGGAGATTGCATCCGGTGGCTGCCCGAAAATCGTCTCCTCTCTCCTCCTTCCCAGCGACCTCCGGGTTCCGGCCTCGCCTCCTTCCACCGGATCCGGCGTCTCCTCCTCCCTCCGTCCTCTCCTCCTCCTCCTCCGGCGTGAGGGCCTTCCTCTCTTCCCGACCCTGTATTCAATTTTTGTTTTTTTTTTAATAAAAAAGAGAGACGCGATTCTGCACCGCATTTCTAATGTTAAAAAAATAAAAAATTACATATTACGTCTCGAAATAAAATTAGCAATAGAAACGCGGGGTAAAACCGTGTTTCTTTTGTTAATTTTTTCTCCCCTTTTTTTTAAAATTTAAAATTTTAACCTTCTACATAAAACGCGGTATGGTACCGCGTTTTTCCGATAAGTCTGCAAAAAAAAATGAATATTTTCGTAAATATTTTCAAAGCTTGAATATTTTGTTAATTATTTAATTTTTAGTGAATATTTTGAAAAAAAATTCTGACCAATGAGTTATTAATTTATTATTATTGATATAAATAGTGCCAAAACTTCATTCAGAACACTATGCTAATAAAATCGAGGAAATGGTAGTAAATACCACTTTTTTGAAAAACTTGGCAAAACTACCACTTTTTTTGCAAAATAGCACAAATAATCCAAAACTCAAAATTTTGCAAAAAAATCTCGGTTGATTACATGGGGTAGGAGGTAAATGGCCAAAAATAAAAAAAGAAAAGAAAAGGAAAGGAAAGAAGGAAAAAGTGGTAAAAAAAAGGAAAAAAAATCAGAATACTTTCTCTCCCATCATTCCAGTTTTCTCTCTCCATTTCAAACGAAAGAAAAGGAAAGGGGAACGAACCGGCGATTTCGAAAGGAGGAGGCCGGAGAGGATCCACCAATGTCGGAGTGTGGAGGAGAAGCGAAGAACGCCGCCGCCGGACTATAAAGGTACGCCCCCTCTACATCAACTCAAAATCATTCTTTCTCCTCTCCGTTTTGTGCGAACGTGGGATGTCGGATGTGTGGGTGAAGGAGTTGCAATGAGGTTTAGGGATTGAAGGGCAATGGTGGGTTGAGTGATGGGTTGTGAAGGGGTGACAATGGTGGGTGCGATTGAAGGACGAGGAGGGTGGTTTTCGGGTATGGTTAGGGAAAACCTGCGGTTAATTAGGGTTTAGGGAGGCCGAAGTGGGTGGCAATTGTGGGAGTTGAAATTGGGATATGGGGATGTTTTGGTGGGCGATAGAAGAAGAACGATTGAGGTTTGAGCCTGTTTGATTTGGAATTTGTTTGTTTGAAAGAGAAATTGGGTGATATGGGTTTCGAATTGGATGGGAAAGTACGTCGTTCATTCGCACCTCTTCGTTTTTTGCAGAATCTGCATAACCTAGGTGACAAGGGTAAATGGACTCCTGACACGTGACATTTTCAAGGTGATGCGTAAATATTGATATTTAAAGGATATTGTCCTAATCATTTCGATCTAAAATTAAGCGACGATTAGAATCTGATATGAATTTGAATAGTCCAACGAATACCACATATTTCTTTTGATGTTATTCTCTTGTTTTTTATTTCAATTTCATTGGTTGCTGGACAACAATGTCGTTTTTTGTTTTAATTGGGTTTGTTTATGAATTATAAATGAGTTTTGACATACCAAGGTCAGCTGATGTTGTTTTCTGAACGCTTTTGTTCACCTTAGTCCGTATGAGTGATGCTAAAAACCTAATCCCTCCAGATGAAGGTGTTGGAGGAGGTCGTCAATGGACTGTGGGTTGCTAATGGGTTGGGAAGAGCCGGGGAAGAAAGAGAAAGGGATGCTAGCGCTTCTTTTGACATTGATGCAGAGAAGGAGGGTGATGTTGGGAAGGATGGAGCTAAAAACAAACTTTTCGATGAAAAGGAAGGGGTAGGAGGCACGAAAGGATGAGGAGGTAAGTTTTCTGCTAGGCGACATGGTATTTACGGTTAAGTGACACGGGTTAAAAAATCTGGGAATGTCGTATATGAATCTGTTTGTTATTAGTTCATATAACAAGGTTTTTGTTGTTGGGTGATAGGTTTTATTTAGTTTGGTGACACGGGATAAAAAAAATCTATGAATGTCGATTATATGAATCTGTATTAGTTGATGTGACATGGTTATTGCAGTTAAGTGACATGGTTTACTTAGTTGGGTGACATGGGATATCCAAATCTCAAAATGAGAGTTTAAACTTCCTAAGCATTTTTCAGATCTATGAGGCTGCAAAAGTTGAGGGTGTGCGAGGCAAGAAGACTAGGAAGGCTCTAGGAGGTGATGGAGAAGACATGCCCTCCTCGCAAAGAAACTGTAGGGCCAAAAAGGGAAGGACGATGTCGCCACCGCAGACGCGATTCTAGGACTTGTATCGGTGTTCGACAACGATGGCTTAGCCCGGTGGATGGCAAGGTAGCCCACATCTGTATTTGTCTCCAATTATTCTACAAACGACGTCATTCACCTAACCTTGTCATCGTGGGTGTGTAGCGGGGATGGGGAGAAGTGGATGACAAACTACGACACGGAGCTCATGAAGGAGTTATGATCTCCGTTTCCATGGTAAACTGTAATAAACCACTGTCAACTTTTTATCAGAGCGTACTTTTCATACCCCTAGGTTGTTACGAACTTTGTTGGGGTTGTATTTTCTGAACTTTGTTGCTAAAAAATTGTAGAATATTATGATGTCCGTTAGTTAGTAGGTGTAGTATTTTATGACATTGGTTGGTCAGTACATGTTATTCTTTTATGAACATCTTATGCACTTGGGGATTTTCTTTACGAACGTACTTGGTTTTGAAATGTTTGGGTAGAAAAACAGACACGTTAAATCCTTCAAGTGACATGGTCATACAAACAGGTGACATGGTTCATTTCAAAAACAAATTTAAAGTGAAACCTCAAACCGTGACACGTTAATTCCTTCGGGTGACACGATCATACAAACCGGTGATATGGGTTCTTCCCCCACATGTTGCTTTACTTCAAAGCTCTCCTTTTTCAATGGACCAACATATATCGCAAGGGACCACAGATCTTCTCCATACTTTGAGTTCAGAGATTTAAACGCCTCGAACACCCAAGAACCATCGAAGATGATAGTGACGCATACCAAGACATTTCCACTCCGATATGATTTCGATGATGACATCAATCAGCATAGTGATGGATTTGGTGACATGATATAATATATTAGGTGACACGTATAAAACCACTTCTCTTGTTCATGGTGACAATATAAAATAAGTTAAGTGACACATATAATTCCATAATATGACATGCATCATTTATAGCATAAACAGTTGTTCATACATAGAAGCTTCACATATGTGCGTAACCCCAAAGTACCAAAAGTGTCACATGTGCATAATCCCAAAGTGTCAAAAGCTTAACATAAATGTGTTAACATCAAAGTACCAAAAGTTTGACATATGTGCTAACCCCAAAATGCCAAAAGTGTGACATATGTGCTAACCGCAAAATACCAAAAGTTTGTCATGTGTGCGTGGTCCAACCCCTAACCCCAAACTGAAAATGCAAACTCAGCCTTTGTGGTGAGGCGTTGGACTACTAAAATACCTACGAACGACGACGCTTGACCCGGGGAGTTTCTCCGCGGGATGGGTACCGGGATGTCTTAGGTCGTCCGGGCCTTCTCTTCACGGGCGGGGGGAAGCACGCCATTTCCGATAGCTCTGTAGGGATTCTCCATTCTGATCTTGGAGGAACCGGATATAGCACATCCGCGTAACAAGCCTTCCATGCGTCAACTTTGTAGAAGTCATTGACAAGAGCGAAGACATTCGAACCTCGATGCTTGGCAGCGACAATGGCATGGGTGCATGGGAACTGATCAATGTCGAAGCGCTTGCATGTACAGGTACGGGCACTCAAGTTCACAACCCACGACGACGGACCCTTGCGGACCATGAACTCGTGCTGGCTGAGCGCCTTCACGTCCAAGCAAATTGCCATGCTATAGTTCGTCTTAAGCGCACCGTCCACAAAATCACTCACCAACTTACCCGGTTTGGTGCTCGTTTCTCTGCGCTCCCAAAACCACTTTGACACGGTTTCGATGATGCCATCAATCATCGCGGTCAAGGGTAGGTCGCGGGGCTCATTGAAGACAGAGTTGAGACCCTCAAAGTTGTTCGTCGTCATTATGTTGTACCGATTCCCCAAGAAGAATGCCCGAGCCCAGTTTTGGAAACCGGCCTCCTTCACGTATTGGCTCGCAGGGGCTGACACCGCACAGAAATCAACGAACAACTATTGGAACTCCGCCCTCGTGTATGCCTCCGCCATCTTGAAGAACATCCTCTGCAACCCCGATACCCCTCTATACTTGCACCAGGCATTCTGAAATAGATGCCATGCCCAGAAGCCTTGCTTTGTAAACACATAGTTGTCCCTTATACCTTGGACGATACTCAAATGGCGATCAGAGACAAACATCAAGTCCGGCGTGTCCTCGACAATATGTAGCATGTTCTTGAAGAAGAAGCTCCATGACTCATGGTTCTCACTGTCGACGATCGTAAACGCGATCGGGTACACTTTTTGGTCCCCATCTTGGGTTGTGGCAAAGAGAAGCATGCCCCTGAACTTCCCTTTTAGAAAACTCCCGTCCACCGAGATGACTTGTACATCGAAATCAGTAAATGTCAGTTATGTGACATGACATTTCGTATTAAGTGACATGTGAAATTGTACAACCGACATGGGGTTTTACTTTTCTAAGGTGGGGGATCGCCCTGCACCATACCCCGAAGCTAAGAAAGGCGTACTTGAATCGTCGAGATGAGTCCACCTCTACCCTAGTATATGTTCCGGGGTTAGTCTGCTCCACCATGTGCAAGTATGGAATAATATCTCGGTAACCATCTTCGTCGCTCCCATGCTTAACCTCCCTCGCTGCCAAGCATGCCCTTCGGGCCTTCCAGTAGCTACACGTGACGCCGAACTCAGACTTGGTTAGCGATTGCACTTGATGGGGAATGAGGTTCTTTTGAGTGCCGGTGAACCTACGAGTGATAGGTATGATTAGTGTGACACGTATAATGAACTAAGATGACAAGTGGAATATTAAGAGGTGACATGTAAAACAGTGTTCCCAAGTAAAGTAAAACTTACGTCGACACGAGGTTCCGTCCAATCATAGTCGGCGTAGCATGCCGGCTATGGTTGTGCGCCACGTTCAGGTCACAAGTATGCTTCTGAATATACTTTCGGATGGTCCACATAGTGGTGCGATTATAAGGCTTTGCCCTACACATCCACGTGCACTTTTTGTCCACACATCCAATCACATACAATGTTTTTGTCGACTTCTTCACACTAAACTCAAAGCAGTTCTCCACCGCATTCCAGCGAAGCTGAGTCTGAAGGTCAGCCTTCAATGCAAATATTTGTCCCTCCGAAAGTTCTATGATGTTGCGTCGTGGGTCCTGGGTGTGTGGTGTTATTTTGTACACCATAGCCTCATCGATCTCCATTGTAGGTGGGGGTGCGCTAGACCTCGGCACGCAATCTTCAAGTTCCATCATCACCTCATCCTCAACTTCCTTCCCCTCCACCGACACTCTCATTCTTTTATCCCCGACAACGTCGTGCCAACTCCAAATCCTCCCACTCTTCTTCGAGCTTCGCCCCGACATGATCGCCATTGTCGGAGCCCTCAACGTCGAGTTCGGGGGTTGACCCATTCTCATCTTCGCTGCTAATGGCTATCACCTCCAACCCCTGTTCCATGTCAAATGAAGAGTTATCCGTGCCACCCAATTTGATCACATCCGGATATTTCCCCCTGTCACCTGAACACATACCCATGTCAGCTGATCTGAAGTCCGTGTCACTAATGTCCATCAGAACCAGGTCTTTGGTTTTCACTATGGCCTCACTCACCTCTCCCTCAGCACATAACACGTCATCTATAGAAACAGGGTTTAGTTGTGACTTACCTTCGACCTCGCATATCACAACCTCATCCACTTCGTCCACTTTTTCGGAGGCAGGTGTCCCGCTCAAACGTTTTTCCCCGATGGCTTGCTTTAGTTCAAAGGTCTCCTTACGCAATGGACCAACATATATGGCCATGGGCCATGGATGTTCTCTAGACTTCGAGTTCAGGAACTTAAACGCCTCAAGGTCGTCATCGTCAGCTATCGTGATTGGATGACCCCTTTCTTTCGACTTTAGCATGTAACAAAACACCCACTTTTCATATAAAGCAGCATCGCCGACCTTCACCATGATCAACTTTTTTAAAGAGGTGAAGTCGATGTTCTCTTGGATCATGACATTCTTGTGCGTCTTCTCCCCCTTAAACACCCATCACCCCCCCCCCCTCGAAAACCCAAGAACCATCGAAGATGAGAGTAACGCATACCAAGGCGTATCCACCTGAAAGTGAAACGAGGGATGAGGGGAAACGTTCGTTGGTATCTAGTTTTGTCATAGATGAGGAGTTCATTGTCAAAAACACTTATCCATTGCAGCCGAGAAGATAGGTTTCTGGGAAACCAAGGTGACACGAGGATTCTGATCACTGACAGGAGCACCGAATGAAGGCGGCAAGTGATTTGCATCTGGAACTGCAAGCTCTCCGCTTCTCTTCCATGGTGGAACCTTCTCCATCTCTTTCTCCATGTGTTTATGCTTTAGAAAATCTGAGAAAATGGAGAAAATGAAAAGCTTTTTCCATCCTCCTCTTTTATACCCTCCACATGGTTAGACATCACATCACTTCCATCCAATCACTCCTTTTTGGCGCCAAAACCCAATTCTACAAAAAAATTTCCCTCCCTCACGTGTACCCTCCCACCTTGCAACTTGCAACCTGCTAGGCAGGTGACTTTTTTGTTTTGCAAAAGTAACCCATGGTCTACCGTTGCCATTTTAAAAAAAAGTGGTATTTTTGCAAAGTCAAAAAAAAAAGTGTATAATTATGCAAATAACCCAATAAGTAAACCCCTTATTGAGAATCCAAATGAGCCGAGGAAAAACATTTTTTTTTTGGTCAACAAACGAGGGAAACCCCTCTAGTATATAAATGGCAAAACAAACAAAACCGGGCTACACAAACGAAAGACGGGGAGTAGCCCTTCCCCTAACATCCTCCTCAATAAGATAAATAGAGTCCAACGGAGGCTCAGACAAAATGTGCACACCCAAAGGAAAATTGCGAGCGACACTAGCGAGGGAGTCGGCAACGAAGTTTGCTTCCCTGAAGACATGTTTGAACTGGATCTCCCTGTTACGTTTAGTAAAGCCATGGCAGCGACGCACCAGGCTAGCAAGTGGATGACTGTCCTCAATCTCATCTTGTAGGAGCTTGATTGCGTTGTGCGAGTCCGATTCCACAATAACCTTCCGGAACCCAATATCCCACGCCAAGCGCAGGCTCTCTAGAATCCCCCACAATTCAGCCATAATAACGGACCCAATACCAACATCGAAGACAAACCCTTTAATCCAGCCACCTTGCGCATTCCGAATGGCGCCACCTGTCGTCGCCAGCCCATCCTCTCCGACAGCTCCATCAGCATTAGCCTTCACCCACCCTTCCGGTGGCTTCTCCCATCTCACGAGCACCTCCAACCTCTGTCTACCAGCTTCCATGTTCAGCCTTTCATTCCAAGCTTCCATGTAGTCTCTAGTTTGCTTTAAGATGAAGTCCTTCTTGTTCTCCACCTGGATGGGTTCGTTGAAGGATTTGCAATTTCTCCAGCGCCACAACCACCACAGCAGGTTAGCGAACACACATGCCCAGTCGAGCTCTCCCTCTACCTTGTTCCTCGCCATCAAGTTCATCCTCAACCAGCCTGCATACGGAATATTCAAAAAATCAGTACCCGATATCGTTATTGGCATGGTTCTCCAAACACTTTGAGCATGGTGGCACTCCCTGAAAATATGGCTCATCGTCTCCGGTTCCCCTTGGCATTCGGCGCACCAAGGTTCATGAGCCAAATGGCGTCAGCACCTTTCTTCATTTGTGAGGATTACACCTCAGAGGACCATCCATATGAAACACCGGACTCTCTCTGAAACTTTTAGTTTCTAAATCCTGTTAAATATAATCTCATCCACACACACCAAATTATTAGTGTTAGCAATCCTTTTATAACCAGATTTTACTGAATATTTGCCGTCTAGTGTGCCCTTCCAGGATAGACAGTCTGAGCACCCATCGTTGCCCACCGCACAGGCGGCTAGCCTCAAAAGTATACTAGTCGGAAGCTGATCCGTAAGCTCCTCCCATTTCCATCCTCTTCCCTCTTCCCAGTATGTCCGGACACTTCTATTCATCTCAGCTTCTTCGATATCCTTCGTAGCAGCCTCCAGCAGCTTCTCATCCCCCATCCAACATTCGGACCAAAATCTGACGCCTCGACCATCACCGATAACCCACTTAGTTCCATCCACTAGAACCGATTCCATACCTTCCCTAATCGCACCCCAGATTGCCGACCCTCTAGGCATGCTCCTACCTTCCTCTCTGATATACTTAGCTCTAAGAATTGTGCACCACGGGCTTTCCTTCTTGTCCACCAGAAAACGCCAAGCAAGTTTTCCTGCAAGCGCCAAGTTCATGTGGTGCATTGACTTAATGCCCAAACCCCCTACGCTCTTAGGCAAACACATGTCCTCCCAAGCAACAAGATGAATCTTCCGCTGAGATTCCGTATCACCCCAAATGAAGCTCCGACGCATCCTATCAATCTTGTCACACGTAGCCTTCGGAAGGATCACCGAAGCCATCGAATAGACCGGTATAGAAGAGATCACAGAATTTGTGAGCGTGACTCGCCCTGCCATGCTAAGGAGCCTCCCTTTCCATCCAGCCAACCGACCACTTATCTTGTCCACCACTCCCGCAAAAGTGCCCCCATTCACCCTATTGTGCAGCACCGGCATTCCGAGGTAGCTTCCGAGATTAGTCGTAACCTCAAACCCACACTCGGCCTGTAGTTCAGCCACCATGCTCTCGCCCACGTTCTTCGACACAAAGAGCTTCGACTTACCAATATTCACACTCTGTCTAGAACTTACACAGAACTCGTTCAAAACACCTTGGATTACCTTAAGCTGCCCAACCGACGCCTCAGCCATCAGAATAATATCATCAGCAAACATCATATGCGAAAGGTAAGGACCTCTGCGAGTGACTTTGATCGGCTTCCAATCCTTTCTATCAACAGCACCATTAATCAAGTGAGTAAGCCTCTCCATACACAAGACAAACAGGTAAGGGCTTATTGGGTCTCCCTGTCGGATCCCCCTAGTCGGCTTAAAGGCATCCGACATCTCCCCATTAATCAGAATTCTGGTATTCACCGAGCTCACACATTCCATGACCCAATTAACCCAATTCAGAGGGAACCCGGCATCAATCAAGGTGTCCTCGAGGAAATCCCACCGAAGTCTATCGTATGCCTTCTTGAGGTCAATTTTCAGAAGCATCCACCCACTCCTACCTTGTTTCTTCCTCATCGTGTGAACCATCTCTTGCATAATAACAATGTTATCTGTGATGAGTCTCCCGGGCACAAAGCTACCCTGCAACGGACTGATCAAACTCGGAAGAATCTCCCTAATTCTGTTAGCCATAACTTTCGTAATGGTCTTGTACAAGACGTTACATAAGCTAATAGGCCGAAATTGGGAAACGACTTCCGGCCTAGCCACTTTGGCGAGGAGCACGATCAGCGTCTCATTCAAACCCTCCGGCATATTCCCCATATTAAAAAACTTTCTGACAAACTCAATAACCATTCTCCCCGTGATATCCCAGCAACTCTGGAAGAATATCGCTTGAAAGCCATCGATACCAGGGGCTTTAAAGGCCGCCATGTCCTTAATAGCTTGATGGATTTCCATATCTGTGATCGGTTTGCTGATTTTCCCCCAAACATCAGCTTCAATCTGAGGAAAGCCGCCTCTGCCCAGATTCGAAGTACTGCTCCCGGAAGAATCTAGTAACCTCGCTTCAATCAGCTGTACTCACTTCAATCAGAAGCGAGTACAGCTCCCCGAAGAATCTAGTAACCTCAGTTTCGATCTCCTTACAGTCCAAAATCTCCTCGCCACTACTGCCAATCAACATCTTAATCCTATTCCTGTTCTGGCGAACGATAGTAGACGTGTGGAAGAAAACCGTATTCCTATCGCCCGCTCTTAACCAACACTCCCTGGACTTCTGAAACCAAAGCACTTCTTCCTGTTTGAGAGTATCGTTCAGCTCATCCTGTATATTCCGCTCTTGCTCGATCAATTGGTCATTTATATTCCTCTCCATAGCCCTCTTGATTCTCTTCAAATCACCTTCCAGCTTAGTTTTCCTCTCAAAGATGTTCCCAAAAACCTCCTTATTCCAGCGTACAAGACAGTTCCTCAGATAACCAAGCGCAACGTCAGCATCGCACTTGCTCTTCCAAGCACCTTTAACCAGCTCCTTGAAGCCCGGGTGGGACATCCAGGCAGCCTGGAACCTAAATGGTCTTTTCCGACTATCCAGTTTGACAGGGGCATCAAGAGAAAGTAGGAGAGGGGTGTGATCCGAGCCGTGATTCAGCAGATGCCTAATCAGAGCCTCGGGCCATGCCAACCTCCCTTCAGTATTGCACATAACACGATCCAGGCGTTTAGCCACATAGGTGTCCGTCGATCGCCCCCTAGACCAAGTAAAGGTGGGACCAAGAAACCCCATATCAATCAAATTATTTCTATCGATCCACTCAGTAAATCTGTTTGTATCCGACGAGAGAGTCCCATGATCGTTCCTCTCCCAATCGTGAGTAGGGGTGATATTCGAGCCGAACGAGCCGAGCTTGACATGTTCAAGCTTGGCTCGAACGGTATACGAGCCGAGCCGAGCTCGAGCCCAAATTTTATTCGAGCTTTTTTTGTTGCTCAAGCTCGGCTCGCGAGCCCAGCCTTAAACTCGAGCTCGGCTTGTTAGGCTCGAACAAGCCGAACGAACGAGCCTAAGCTCGTTCGAGCTCGTCAGTTGGGCTCGTTCGAGCTCGGTTCGTAGCTGACAAATACAGGTTTACATAAGCTGAATGCATCAAAATTTTCAAGTTGTACAAATTTATTTCAATATGTACAAATTTCTAATCAAGCCAAAATCTTCAAAATAGCAGGAATACATGAACTGTAAAAATCTTCAAGCTATACAAATCTTCAAAATATTCTCCCAAAAAACACATCTTCAAAATATAATTATGGGCAACTTAAGAACCTCTTGAACTTCAAGCTGTACAAATCTTCAAGCTGTACAAATCTTCAAATTTATTTTGAGCTGTGCAAATTTCATCTGTACAATTCTCCAAAATAGAAGGAAAGAAGGAACAGCAAAAACATAGATACGAGCAACTTAAGAACCTACTTGAGCTCTCCCAAATATAATTGGAACCTATATAACTAGTTTTCCAAGTTGCAGGAATATACCACAACAATAACAAACAACCCAATCTTCCCAAGTAGCAGGAATATCCGAATACATAGAAGCAAATCCCTGCAAAGGAAGTACACTGTTCTGGCTGGTAGCAAACTCCACATCAGAGGATGTGATAGTAGTAAACAGAGATAGAGGAATGCAAAATTAGGCAGTCAAAAAAAAAATTGAAGCACACAATCACAATAAAACTAGCACCTCGTCAACCATTCGTCAAAATCCAGAGTGAATTTCACAAACACCACTGCAAAAAACAAAGCAAGGTTACCCGAGGTTTAGATAACTCGAAGGATTATTGTCAAATCAAGTGACTAAGAGGGAGATGAAAAAGGGGGGAGTAAGAGGAAGATGAACCTGGTGTTGCGGGAGGAAAAACAAACAACGAGAAGCAACCGAACAAAACATGAATCTATCAACAAACCAAATCTGACAGCAAAAAACTTATCTGCTGCTGTCTGGCGCCCGCTGGAAGAAGAAGATGAACAAGGGGAGCTCAATGGCGAACAAGGAGGGAGTAAGAAGGGGAACGACGCTTACCTGTCGCGTGGTGCTGAGGAATCCGAGTCCGAGTCGAGGAACGACTGAGGAAGACAATCGAACAACGAGATGTCGGCGCCGCCTGAGTCGCGTGGTGGTGGTGCTGTTCACCGGCGCCGCCTGAGCTCTGAGGGAAGGAAGGAGGAGCCGAGCGAGATTGAACGAACCCTGAGGAGAAGCGGCCGACAGAGAGAACAGCGAACAGAGCCCTGAGCCCCTTTCACACACGCCTAAACCCTAAACTCTCTCCCCTTATAACCCTAGGGGTATTACCGTAAATTTATATCCCGAGCTTTCGAGCTCGGCTCGAGCTCGGTTCGAGTCTAAAACAATGTTCAAGCTCGGCTTGTTTTACCTCTACGAACGAGCCGAGCTCGAGCTTTTCCGAGCCAAGCCCGAGCCGAGCTCGAGCTGTTCGGCTCAGATAATACCCCTAACCGTGAGCGATACAATTGAAATCGCCCCCAATAAAAACCGGCCCCTCAATACCCTCAATAGCCTCCGTCAAGCTGTCCCATAACTGTCTTCTGTCTCCCCCTCTGGGCTGAGCATACAGAGCAACCAAGTGCAGAATCTTAGCCCCCACCTGAACCTTAGCCAAAATGAATCTATCATGAGTTCTAACCACAGAAAGATCAACCTTATCACCATCCCAAAGAATCCAGACACCGTCTCTGAACCCCTCCGCTTCCACCAGATACCTATTAGGAAGTCTGATCCGATCACAGATTTGCTTCGCTCTCAACCCCGAGACTTTCGGTTCAAAGATAGCCAAAACATCAACCTTATGTTTCTTGATCAAATATTTGACAGCCCTACGAAACCCGCCACGGCTGGCTCCGCAACAATTCCAGAAAATGCAATTCATCATAAAACAGTAAAAGAGGTAATCCAAACCCAACAAGACCCAAACGTCATTGATCGAATGCCATATCGACATCTTGCCTGCCGTTCCTCTCCAGACGGTTTTCATCATCCTCCATTCTCGCCGACGGCTCCTCCATCTGTGTCTGCCCAGACGCTTCATTGGACTGAATACCTCCCTTATTCCCATCCATACTCCTCTCTCCTTTGTTACTGTCATCCTCCTCCATCGTCAAAACACTAGAGGTGCCCTCAAAACCCATACCTTTATTAGAATCCTCATGAATCCGAGGGTTGAAAGTATGGGTTCACTCATTCTGAGCCTCTTGGATGGCCCATTCTTCCTTTCTTCACCTTGATCTCCATACTTAGGCCCAACCCCTTTAGGCCCTTTCTTATATCCTTTCTTAATTCTATTACTTTTCCCAGTAACTCTACACGTCTCCGCCGTCTTCTCCTTCATCTTGTTCTCTTGGGATTGTACACCCTGCTGATTCTCCTTGATCGAACCGTTGGAGTCCCCTTTCCCCAAGACATTCTCCTCATCAATTTTCTTTTTCCCTATGTCGCCATTAATGTTCTCTTCCCCCGAAGTGTCACTCTTCTGATGGTTCTTACCGTTGGATTTTTGCTCTCCGGCCATCCCGAGCTCTCCGTTAGTGGCACCGGCCGCCCCAGTCGCCCGCGTAGTGATCTCCTCCTGTGCCCTAGGGTTGGTATTATCGCTTCCTGTCTGACCGTTGTTTCTTTCCTTTCCGGTGGTCTCCCCGACTTCCTTCCCTTTTCCTTTCTGATTCCGACACCGACGGTTGGCTTCCATCCAAGGCCCATAGCATCCACCATCTTCGTCCCTCTTCTCCTTGGCTCCCGAACTCGCCATCCTGTTACCTGACTCCGTTTCTTCAACGGGTTCCTCTGTCTCCATCGCAGATTGACTACCTGACGTCTCTATCCCCTCTATTCCTCCCTTCTTTTCCTTAACAACATTAGGACATTGCATAGTCAGGTGACCAAATCTTCCGCATTTGAAACATATTTTTTTAGGCCCTTCATACTCCAGGAAGTAGACTTTGCCATTGATGGTAATCGTCCCCTTCAGAGGCCTAGACAGGTCCACTTCGACGCAAACCCTGGCAAACCGTCCTCTGTTCGTGAAGAGTGTTCTAGTGTCCACTTTGAGTGGGTTTCCGATACCAGGCGCAATCTTGTGTAGTATACTTTCTTCATAGAAGACTATAGGCAAGTTAGCAATCCTTACCCATGCCGGCGACGTCGAGATCACGTCCGTTAGAGGATCAAAACACGCCGACCACGTCCTGATGATTAGTGGGTGCCCGAACACAGACCATGGACCCCCCGTCAGAGCTTTGTTGTAGTCATGGTCCGTGTCAAATCTGACAACATAGTAACCTTTAGGGAGGTCCTCCATTAGCATTCTCCCTGCCCGAGGAAAAACATCAGCTATCAGATATAGTAGTCAAATAATATCAACAAAAATAAGCCAGATCATCCTATGACAGTATGACATACGGAGTAAATATTAGGATGAGTAATGGAAAGGCTGTATTAGAGTATATGTGTAAATATGTATATCGTAGTGTTACATTTGTATAAATCTAGAAGGGTATTTTAGTAATTATGTCTTAGGCAGAGTTAGGGGCAATAACTATCTAAGCAGGTGATGATCCCGTGGAGTTGAACTCCGTGAAGTTGGTATGAATACCCAATAGAAATGCATCAACCCTAAAAAATAAATTAAAAAATGGCTAAAGACATTTAAATCTAAACTATTTATTTATAACTAAGTGGTTAGGATTTAACCAACTCCACATGGAGTTATTTTACCAACTCCATGAGATCCAAAGTGAAACCAGAAGATGTACGTTCTTCATTGTAACAACTTTTCTAAATCATCAATTACGTACATCTGGTTTTCTTCTTCTTCTCTCTCATCTTGTTTCCTCCTTGCTACGTTTGATCATGGTATCAGATCCAACATCATGGATCAATCGGTTTGACGTTTTGGTCTCGGTTGATTTTGAGATTTCTTGGTTTCTTGCTGTTGTTGGAATACGAGTAATCCATGGCAATCCATATGGATTTTGTGAATCTTGAGTGTATAGGAGAAGCAACGTCTGATAATATATTGTTCTAATGATCATCTTGCTCTCCCGAATTCTAATAATTTGGGAGCTCGATTCATCCTTGTTTGGTTTGGGGAAATAATTTTCTTGGTTGGAGTCGGGCTGTTTGACTTGAGCTAGGAGCCAAGAACAAATTGGGATTTATAGATGGAAGTTTTTCGAAGGTTTTGGTTGTTTAAGGATTTGCATAGACGGGTATGAGTTGATTACATACTTCAGTGTTGGTTGCTGAATTCTTTGGAATCAGGGATTTCTGCAAGCTTACTGTATGTCAAGTCATCCAAGTAGTTGTGGGATTAATTGTAGGAACGGTATGGACAGATGAATGTGCGTTTGATCTTTTAGTTGAAGAGGGAGTTGGGGTCGATTATGAGAGATAATAGCTCGGTTGCTGAGTATTTCAACAAGATCAAAAATATTTGGGATAAGTTATCATGTGTGTAAGGGTTGCTTGAATGTACTTGTGGTGCAATGGCGATGTGCACCTGTGATTTGGTCAAGGAAGTGTTGGATACAGAGGCAAGAAATAGGGTTATGCAGTTCTTGATGGGACAAGGTGATGAGTTTGAGGGTGCTAGGAATAATATCTTAGCTGTCTACAATAAACAAGGTGTACTATGTCATTCAGCAGGTTGAAGGTTCCAGTGAGATCAGTAGCACAACAAACCATTGTGAGAACACTGCTTTAGCTACTAACAAAGGTTATCAACAATCTAGGACAAGGCAGTTTGAGAAGAAGAATTCCAGAAGGGATAAGAAATATAGGTTATCATTATCACATGAAGGGTCATACAATTGAGAGTTGTTTTAAGATTCAAGGTGTGCCCGATTGGTATAAGAATCCTAAAGATCCTAGCTTCAATGGTAAAGCTAACAATGCTACTACTTCTTTTGGCTACTTGTCAGGATGATTACTTTGAATGTGCTTATTCATATTATATCCCAAATTGTTCATCATTTCATAACCCCGTGAACAATATCGACAAAAATCATATAATAATCATTATCGGGAATTCTTTCTTCATGCCGAAAATGTCTCGAAAACAAGAAATCACGAAAATTTGTAGTTGATATTTCTTCATTTCGATTTTCCATTGAACATTTGATGAGATGTAAAATTTGAAGAATTTTAAACTTAGAAGAGAGTTGGAGATCTATGTAAAAAATTGGGAATGTTTAAAGGTATTTATAGAAATCAACGGTTAGAATTCACAACGGCTAATTAACAACTAATCCCTTGAAAATAAAAACTCTCTTGAAAAAAAACTCTCTTCTAGAGCCCGTCAATCTCGCCTCCCATGGTGAACGAGCAATCAACAACTGATTACTGAATGGCCATCAACGCTAGCTAATTAATACTCTCTTCTGGAGAGGAATAAACACTCTCCTATGGAGAGCCTCTACTTGTGAGTTATTTCATGATTGAATCCCACGGGGTGGTGTAATTTTTCCCCAAATTCATCTTCATTCATGGCTGCTTCGCTTCAGCCGGACCCAATCTCCTCAATCCTCAACGTTACGAGTGCTTTGGTCCTCGTGCCCCTTCGCTGTCGCTCATTCTGAGGCCAAATCCCAGTCTGTGGAAGAGCAATCTTCTCTCCCTGCTTCCGTCGGTTGGTGGCGCTCGCCGCGATTCGGCCTCCCAAACCCTAAGTTCGAACCCGCCAGCCTCAATCATCTCCTCCTTCCTCTGATTGGGTTGGTTTCTATGCTTCTTTCGGGAGTCAAGCTCCTACTCTATCGATCTCGACCTCCATCTAGGGGTTTAGGCTCCATCTTCGTTCTCCTCCGGATGCGCTTCAGACTTGCTTTCAATCATCGATTCCGGTTGTGCTTTGTCGTCTTGCAGGGCTCTCCGGTATTGGGCTCGATCTCTTCTGCTTGGTTCCGGCGTACTCGCTTCAGGGATGCCTCTTTCTGGTCGTCGACGTCCGCTCTGTGTCTCCATTTGCCGGTGGTTCTGGCAGGGTCCTGCTACTTGCCATCTCCCATGATGCTGAGGGATGGCTCATGTAACCATTCCAGAATGGCTCACCGGAAAGGACTTGTGGGTAGTACCTATAGGTCCCGGTTCGAACCCCGGAATGGCCGCTCTTTATTTACCTATTCAAGGGATGGCTCGTGTGGACGTAGGCTTCTTTTGGGCTCGTATCGCCCAAAGTTTGGGCCCGATCCATGTTCTTTGGGCCCAAGGCAAATCCTTGGGCCCAAAGTCAGCTTGAAAATTAAATAAATAATAAAATAATAATAAAAAAAATTAGATAAAGTAATATATATTATGTAAATACATCCGTTTGATTAAATCCCGAAAGGGTTTCCCATTGGGGTTTGTGTAAATCCCACTTGGGTTTTTGGTGCATTCGGTTCAGGCTTTATGTGTCTCTACGTTTGGCGTGACTGGATTTCTTCTCCGTTTGATGGGGTTCTGGCAGTCGGAGTCGGGATAGGTTGGGGGTCGAGTTAGTGTGTGTATCGAGGCGTCTTCTTTCTCCAGAAGAATGTTTCCTTGGAGGTTCGTCTTCACTGCCCACGGGTGACTCCTGATGTGCCGCTGGCCTTCGTCTCTGCTTTAGGGTGGTGCTTGGCTTCGTCCTTCGTCTACGTCCTCGTCTTGTTTCGGTTTAGCTGTATTTAGTTTCGTTGTTGTAGAGCTCTTGCTTGTATTTTGCACCAACTCTGTATTTTTATTTTTGCTTATACGGTTTTCCGTCTGCCGATTTGTTAGACATCGAGGTTCAGGTATGTCTGACATCGAATTTTTTCATAATAAAAAAAAATTCACAACAACTATATCGTACGAAGGAAAACATAACTGTTTTTTTGGGCAAAAATTCATAAAACCACCATTTATTCCTTGTTGTTTGCAAATAACCACCCCTTATTAAAAAAATTTCAAATTACCACCCATTAAATACAGGTTGGTTGCAACTAGCGACACATACCATTTTCTTGTTAGCAAAAATACATAAAACCACCATTTATTCATTGTTGTTTGCAAATAACCACCCCTTATTAAAAAAATTTCAAATTACCACCCATTAAATACAGGTTGGTTGCAACTAGCGACACATACCATTTTCTTGTTAAACCTCGCTTAATTTAATATGAAAAGACAATTATACCCCTATTATTTAATGTTTCATTTTTAGTAAAAAGACAGTTATACTTCTCTATGTTGCTTGATTTTTCAAGTATTACTATTAGACCTGTCAAACGGGTCATTCAGGTCAGGTTCAGGTCGGGTCACTTCGGGTCTCGGGTAAAACGGGTTCCGGGTATATCTAGGTTGACTCGAACCCGTCTTTGACCGGGTTTCGGGTCATTTCGGGTCGATTTTGAGTTTGTCAATTTTTTCTTTTTTAAATTAAAAAATCATGATTTGATAATTTTGGATAATTTTAAAATTCTAAAATTAAAGACGGTGTTCATAAATTTTAGTGTTTGTAATTATATACTATATATGATCTAAAATATTTCATTTTTATTATTTTTCTTAATTTTTAATAAAATGTAATAATATATAAATATCAAAATTTTAAATCTTTTTTTTTAAATTTGATATTTTATATATTATTACATCTTATTAAAAACATTTGATTTTTATTATTTCATGTAATTTTTATAAAATGTAATAATATATAAAATATCAAATTTTTAAATATTTTTTTAAAATAATTTCATGTAATTAGTAATAAGCATAGAATTATTTTAATATTTTTTAGAATTTTTATCTTCTTTAAAAAAAGTGTTGAAAAATAAAAAATCAAATACTATCGATCGGATGGAGTTGGACTTGTCAAAACACAACCCGACCCGGTGACCCGACCCGAAAAATTTCCGACCCGAACCCGAAAAGCCCGAAAATTTCCGGGTAATCTGGGTTTTGACTAGAGATGGAAATCAACCCGCGGAGACCCGGTCCATCCATTAATCCACCCCAAATATGTGGATGAAAACCCGAATAAATGGATAAATAAGTGGATGATGGATTAATGGATGATGGATCGGATCGGATATGGATGAAGGGGTGTCCAATCCACCACCCGATCCATCACCGGATCCACCCACCCGATCCACTAAAATTTCTTATTATATGTAGCTTTATCACATCTTTTAAGCAACTTATATATTATATGTAACTTTATTTAATAGTTTGAGTTTTTATTTTTTTATGTAAGTTATGAATGATGAGTAATTTAAATTTAATATATTGAAATTTTATTTATTTTTATTAAGTTTTATTTCCATTTTGAAAATTACGGTGGAAATTTACATGAAATTTTTTACCCATATATTTCACCCGATCCACCCAATAACCCGTAGATGATGGATGGATCGGATATGGATGCAAGGGTTAGTGGATGATGGGTAGATCGGGTGGAGGAAATTTCTTAATGGATCGGGTGATGGAATGGGTACATCCACCCATAACCCGATCCATTTCCATCCCTAGTTTCGACCCGGTGACCCGATTGACCCGGTAATTTTGACCCGATTTTCCCGATTGACCTGGTTGATTTATAATAATATATAATTAAATTTTTTTTTATATAATTAAAATTTATCACAAAATTTACAAATCTTGATTTTTTTAATTTAAAAAAGAAAAAATTGACAAACCCGAAATCGACCCGAAATGACCCGAAACCCGGTCAAACCCGGGTTTGAGTCAACCCGAAATACTAGAAATCCGTTTTACCCGAAACCTGAAGTGACCCGACTCGAACCCGACCCGAATGACACGTTTGACAGGTCTAGATGGAGTATTACACAATACAAATAAATATAAAAGTTAATTTTAAAATGAAAGATCAAGTGATTCTAATTATAAAATGTAATAAATTGGAATCTCCATAAAAAAATTTAATCATATATAATTATAAATCAACCGGGTAAATCGGGTAAATCGGGTCAAAGTTACTGGGTCAATCGAGTCACCGGGTCGAAACCAGATTACCCGAAAAATTTCTGGGTTTTCGAGTATAATTGTCTTTTCATATTAAATTAAGTGAGGTTTAACAAGAAAATGAGTTTGGATGATTAGTTGCAAACAACCTATATTTAATGGATGGTTATTTGATAATTTTTGAATAAGTGGTGGTTATTTGCAAACAACAATGAATAATGGACGATTTTATGCACTTTTCGCCTTTTTTATATGAAAAAAACATCCGTCCTAATGGGTCGACGCCCCGACGGGTTCGAATTAGGTCAACCCTAACCCGAATCTGCCGACCAGCTGACCCTTCGACGGTTGGACCTATTCGATCTTGACCCGTCGAGTTATGGATCCGCCGGGTCCATCGTCCATGACCAGTGGTTAATCCGTGGTCAGGAGACTCATGAGTGAGGACTCTCTCTCCCTCTCCCTCTCTCTCGCGCGCGCACGCCTTGATCTGTTTTCACTCGAATGTGTTTCTCGGTCGAATCTCTCGATCAAAGTTTCTCTCATTCCAATCTTTGTAACTATAGTAAGCCTTTCTGTTGAGCTTTTGAATAATTGTTGCTTCCGTTCCTTTCTAGTCTCGTGATTGCTCGGCTCCCTTGGCTGTTTAGAATTTTGGAGATTTATGCGTAGAACCCTCAATCTTAGGGTTTACTTATTCTAATCCTTATGCTTTTTCAACTGTTTATTGTTGATTTCTTGATTGCTTTCTAGAAAGGGAACGAGACAAAGTGAAGGAGTTAGATATCTTGCTGGTGATTTGTTTAACTGAAATGAGGCCTTTTAATATTGATGACAAAGAGTAAGGGGGGGAAAGGATTGTGAATGAATTGAATTCGACTAAAATTGAAGTATTTGATTAGTTAATATGGACTGCTAAATTGAAACATGCTCCGCGCAAACCTAATTGTATTCTGATATGGATAAGTTTTATTGAATAAGAAATATGTCTTGTTCTATAAGTTTTATTGAATGGAAGGTTCTGCTTTTGCAGTGAGGGGCTTAGCACTAGGCAAGGGGTAGCACAAGTGAGATACAATTATGTATTGTTCCAATACATGGCGACCTGGATCAAGAAATTAGGGGCCTTTGTAACAATGTTCGGGGATTGAAAAATGTAACTATTTGAAACTATTTTTTGATCTCTTCATTCACGCAATGCTATCTTCTGTTAATAATCAAGTTTGGTGATGTTCTCACTTGGTCTGAACCACTTTAACTTGTTCTATTGATGCATTCTTGATTTGTCTTTATAAAACTGTATATTGGTTCTGTTGGATTGATTTTGGAGAAACTTTAAAATGTGATGAGTGTGCTGGGGTTTTTTTTTGTATCTTCTGGTCTTCTTTCTTGAATATCTGCCTACTATTTCGAAAATTTGATTAAAGATTATGATGATTTTCCTTTGGGGATTTTCTGCTTGGATATAATGGTTAACTTTTGAGACTTCTTGTGTATGCATTTTTTTTTTCCTGATCACAATCAATGGGGTATCTTTTCAACTTTTTTTAGTAGTAGTTTTTTAGTGGTTTAACATCTTAGTATGTAGCCATCAGGAGATATGAGTATGACAAACTTTGTTCTAATCCTTCACTCAATATCTTCCTTATAACTTTTGCAGTACTTAGCTAAAGAGAGCAAAAGCACAAACTGGTATGACATCGACTTTTTTTTTTTCAATGCTTGCTGAGTAAACTTAGTCTTTGCATGCCTGTTGAGTAAACTTAGTATTCACATGCTTACTGAGTAAATGACTAAACGTGCCCCCTGTATTAGGGATTACTTGTTAAGAGATATATACCCATTACTGTTGACCTGTTTTTGTTATCTTTCTCCTTCTTTCATTTCATTTCTAGTGGAGTGAAAGAGCAAGTCAGACACAGAACAACTTAATAAGTCAATACCAATGACATAAGTTATTTCTTGACCAAAAGATTTAGGCCATGTTTATCAGTTACTATTCAAGATACTAAAATTACTATTTTTTTATTCATCTCTCTCCGCCACATCAGAATAGCATCCCTTCTTCAATTTTTCCACTTTAACAATAGCATCTCACAATCCATCTTTTTTTACTAATTCAATTTACGAATATACCCTTATATAACAATTATTTCCAACATGTTTATAATATGATTATAATATTATATTAGTATTTAATTACTAAAATTTAATTTACCAAGGAAAATATTAGTTTAAAAATAATAATATTTTTAAACTAAGCTATATATAACCAAATAATTTATTTTTTTAAATCAAACTTGTATACAAAATAAATTTTTTTTTTTAAAATACGGTCAAACATATTCAAAAATGATGTCTATGTGTAGAGAAAAATGAATTTAGTATTATGGTAATTTTTTATTTTTTTATTTTGATATTTTTAATGTCGAAAATTAGATTTTCGACATTTTAATTGTGTCAACCAGCTCTCATCGTGACCATCCATGTTGCACCACACGTCCTTCATCCGGCCTTTCAACTCTATACCCATTATAAACATGACACGTGGCCTGCACAAAGTAAAATTGTGGAACATTTTGCCCTGACACACATCTACTTTCTCTCCAAGCATCGCTGCTTGATTAGTACCCCTCAAGCATCTCCACCAATTTTTTATTGCAAAATATTCAAAAGCATCCCTATTATAAATGTGCTCTTAGAAGCCACTAAGAGCATGTTTAACTGAACAAAAACAAGCAGGGATGCTTGAGAATTTAATATTAAAAAAATGAAACAGTGGACTTAGGGATGCTTGAGCAATACCTATATAGCATCGATACTTCCAGCCTATATGCCCGGCTAAACCTGCAACAATATACATCACATGCGACACATGTCACGCAGGGATTGGCTTGTAGAAGGAGAGGCTGCATGTTTGACACGTGTGACCTGATGGACGGCCTAAATTTGAGCTGGAATGAATTTGTTTTACATATTAAAATCAACTAGTCAGTTGCCCGTGTGCAAACGCACGGGATTTTTAAAAATCCTATAACACCAATAATATTTATCGGATGTTATAGTATTACGTATGAGTTATGACGCATAAAATTTATACATTATTGTAAAACTACATAAATGATTTTATATGTTCATATTAAATCTTAGAGGAAGCTATAATACAAGCTATAAATATTTCGATGCACAAGTCAATGAACTGATCCATAGTAAGAATCAGCTCATCTGAGATCTGAAATTCTGAACAAATCAACCAATTACATAGTCAGAGCAAGGATGAAAATCTTAAAGACTATGTGACCAAGTCAGGCTTGCAACCTCTACTTTCCATCATCTCCAACACTCCCCTCATCTCGGCAAATCGGTCCAACCTCCCATAGGCATCCACAAGGCAGTTGTAGAACACGTTGTCGAGAGGGACATCAGAGTTCTCGATGAGTCTCAGCACCCCAGCAATCTTAGAAGCCTTCCCTGCGCGGCCATAAGCCCTTACTAGCGAGCAGAACGTGACGCAGTTGGGTTTTATCCCCATCTGACTGCATTAGCCTGAAAAAGAATTCCATCTGCTTCAGATCCCCTGCCCTCCAAATGCATCGATCACCACATTGTATGTTACCGGGGTCCATGAGTAGTGGTACTTCTGCATATACTGGATCGCTGCACTCATCTTTTCATAGTGCTCTGATTTTCCGTACGACCGTACGGGTCTAAGAGTATGTTGAAGGTTTTGATATTTGGCTCAATCCCAGAGTCTTGAAACTTCTCGTAGCACTTTTCCATCATTTCGATCTGCCCACTGCTGCCATAGGCTCTTAATGTGCAGTTCATAGTCCAAACGTCAGGTTTACAATCACGCAGTTTGTGCATCACAGCTAGTGTCGCTTCCATCTATGCATATCTTATTGAGCACAATAAAAAAGAGATGGAAAACAGCAGTCTCAGATTTAGCACAACACATGAGTTTTATGTCACTCTAGAAATGAAAGTGCAACGATTGGGAAAAGGGATGGAAAACAGGAGTCTCAGATTTAGCGTGCATATGACATTCATTACCAAGATTGGTTGAGGGATACATTCATATTACACTAGGTAAATGTCAAATAAAACGCTGTAGAGGACCGTCAGCAGTAATAGTAGGAAAAGCTTGCATAACCAATTTTAGAACTCCAAGAAAGCAATGACATAAACGACGGCGAAGCTTTCATCATCTTCATCTTCACTTGATGACTCATCTTTGACAAACTCGTTTTTCTTGCTGAGAGCATTTGATGAATCTCCATGAGGTTTAGAAGAGATCTAGAAGCAGCTAGCTCCATTCTTTTCCGCTTTAGCATCTCAATTCTCTCTATGTAAGTCCTGAATCCAAAAGAACCAGATAAAAATGAGGTAACAAACCAAGGTAAGTAAGCCATACATGTTAATCTCGTATGATGTATAACTTGGGGCATTGAGAGGATGACATGAAAGAGGAATTAAGAATAGCCTGCCTGATAACTCAAAGGGTCACTTAGTTTTCTTATTTTTCTTTGTCATAATTTAAAACTCCATGTGCATGCATAATGCATTTAGAGCAATACTGAAAAGCTTAAGATGAGAGAAAACTGTCATGAAGAATGTAAAACATACCTCAGTTAGCTCTCTTGATTTTTCTTTTCAGGACAGTTACAAAAAGACCCCCCCCCCCCCCCAAATCCCATTTTATAACTTCCATTAGCCAAAGTGTTTATAAGCTCATTTTTTATATATACTCTAATCTTGCTGACTATGACAATTCTTAATGGTTCACTAATGAAAAAATGGGCTTAAGTAGCATTTGGTTAATCAAATCCAATTTTTTTTCCCAATTACGCATTTATCAGGTGGTTGGCTCCTTGCAATATTTCATTTTTTAAAACGAATGAATAATTTATATGTTTTATCTTATTGCTCATTTTATCCTTAAAGCTAGTATGCATTAGATATGCCTTTTAAAACATTGTGAACTTACATATGTTCCACCGTTTTTTTCTCCTCGATCGCCTCAGCGGCATCAATCTGCAATACAAATTACAACATCGCCAGGCAGTCAAATAGTGTTTAAGGGCAGTGCAAAATTATTGCAACAAATTTAAAAATTATTTCTAAATAAGAATGGGAGCAGAGCTAACTCTCACCTGGTCTTCTTCTTCAAAACGATTGTCCACTTCTTTTAGGTCAGCCTGGATTACCTTTTCGAATTCCTTGTAATCGTCTCTGGTAAAGATTTTAGCAACATTAGATTGTCATCAATAAAGCATTAAGATTGCAAACACAGTAAACTTAAACTTCAATGCTCTATTGGATCAATAAGCAAGCATTACAAGCACATAAAACAATATACCATCCTTCTGTTCAAGACTCAACAGCCATAGAGGAAAGGTACTATGCTTTACTGCATGGGAATAGTCTTCTTTGAAAGGTGCATCTACGCTAAAATACCTTGTCCCCGGCAGCAAGAATTACTAACTGGCCATCTTTGGCTGGCTTCTTACTTCCAGAAACGGGAGCCTCAGCAAACTGCCCACCTTTCGCTCTAACTGCCTTGGGTATTTAAAATTTCTTTCAAGTTCTTCCCTCTCATTTCCTTTCCCAAAGTGAGGGGGAAGAGAATACAAAAACGCTAGGCTAAATTTGCCCATTAAGATCCCAAATATATCTAAATGTCAAATACAATAGTCTCATACGTTAGCAGACATTTGTTCACACTTTAATAGACGAAAGAAATCTTATTCTATCACTTCATTTGCAAAATGCCTATCTTCTCATCACTGTAACCTTGAGTTAACATGCAGGAATTACACTAGCAATCACAAGAAACATGCCATATGCAAGATATTTCCAAATATATTAATAAAATAAGATGACGAATTCACATTTGTAGCATGTCAATAAAACAAAAGCATAAATAAGCTGTTTGGCCATTCAAACCCCACTGATCTTGATTGACGTTCCAGCATCCACAGTTGACATATCAATGTACACTTTGCCATTGGAAATCTGCTCCAAAACTCCATCTTTGTTGAAAACCACCTGTTTGAAATTACGAAATAGGAAAACAATCAAGATGAATCAACTACACACTTGGTTAGCCAAAATGAGTAAAATGCATGAATCTACTCACCGAAAGAGCTGCAGAAGGATCCGACAGCATTGCAATTGTATATTTACACTTTTTGACAACAACTGCAGGTGTTTCTCCAACTGAAGCGCCATGCTGTACAAACTCGTCGCACTGTAACCAGGAAAAAGAAAAGTCAAAACAACAACTATGACAGTTTCGAGCAAAGCCAGGCAAGGAAAACTAATTCTACAAAGCACAAGCAAGAGCATCCAAGCATCACATATTATTCAACTTGAAGGCATTAAGGATCCACATAATTACACCAATTTTATTAACTATTTAACGATGCAAGCAATAGCGAGGGGATAATGTGAACATACCTCTTTAAAAAACAAAGACAAGCAAGTCTTAAGTGAAATCTACATTAGAAAATTGCAATAAAGACAATATCCTCATTTAGTCGCAATCACCTCTGTAGATCAAATGGTTTTGAATGGGTATTTCATAGATTAAGAAAAGATTCACAAATATTCTCAATATATTATAAATATGCATATAACCTGGACTACAATGGAAATCAAATCACTCTTCATTAACTCTCTCCAAAACCAAAAACAATATATAAAAAGCAAAAACATAAACCTAAGCAAATATCTTGGATCAATTCCCTCTTCGGAGGTATAGAAATTCAACACAGTTTGTTTTACACACCAAAGAAAGTAAATATCTTGGATAGCAAGAACAGAAAACACCCAGTTAGAACTGATCTCCTACCACTTACCAGTAAAGTACTCATCTGCAAGGTTCTTAAGAGCGCCCAAGAGCTGATGACTCGGCCCTTCCACACTGAAGCCAATGCTGTTGTTCCTGTAACAGGGAACCAACACCGCAAAGCTATCATCAGTCTCATCGTCGCTCAAAAATTCCAATCCATGGGGCTCCAGCCACCCAATTGACCAGTCATAATCGTCCGATTCAGATCCCGAAAAGCAAAAGCCATCGTCGAGAAGAAACTTAAGCAAAGTAGGAATTGTGAAAGATTTTTGTAACCCAGTTTCCATAGATTTTAATAAATCTAATAGTTTCACAATTAAGAGACTTTTGGGGCTTCTCCTCTACTTCACAAAACTCCCTGTGATTTATTGAAGAGCTATGCAAATCCTTAACAAAAGGAAAGCAACTATTAGGCAAAAGAAGAAACTATAAATCAACACTATACGAGGCTATGAAAGTATTCTCACAATGGTGGGCTTGAAGAAACTATAAATCAACGGTAACCATCACTATATGACTTGAATAGAAAGTACCTACAGATGAGCTTATGCTCATTCAAAGCATAAATCACAAAACTCGTCGACATAAAGGGTCTGAATACACGAAGGAACCTTGTCTTACAATGGAGACCAACGCTCACTTGCCAACTCATATCCATTTGGGTCATCACCAGGTGGATACAGAATTGAAATGCAAACCTTCCATTAGAATAAACTGACAACACGGAAAAATGAGTTCAGAACCCATTAGTCTGTTCATATAGGAAAGCATGACTGGAACATATCATAAAACAATTTATAAAAGCATGAAATGAAAAAAAATTAATCACTAACCTGAAACAAAGCAGTTGATGATATTAAAAACTTAAGGTTGCTAATGAAATCATGAAATTGACCTTCTTTGGCAGCATTGGTGTCGGCTACCTATGAAGTAGAATCACAATGATCATCTGACAATGGAAGTACTTGCAATGGAGCATTAGCAACAGAGAATGGTAATAAATATAGTAGAATTAAGCAAGAAACAACATAGAAGTTGGAAAGCATCACAAAAAGATTAGCCAACAACAATTTCAATGTAAATTGTACTTACCTTAAACAGATCCTATAATACTACAAATTGGAATCGAATAGTGGAAATGTAACTAAAGGCTAAGCAAACTTCAAGGCAAAAATCAGAATCCAAGCCCAAATAAACAAAACCCTCAAACTAAAACGTAATAGAGTGTAAGAGTTGGGAGTGTAAAGGAGGAATTGAGAAGCAATTACCTCGTCGTCATCATCATCTGTGTGACAATATCCGGCGGTAGGCACATCGTGTTCAGACCAGGAACCACCCTTCCTCCTCGGGGTCGCCTGCTGGCCAGCAGAAACAGTAGCCAAACCGGATTGAGCCATTCTTTGCTAAAAAACACTAATCGCCTGGTCTCCCTCTCCGGCGGTAGGGACATCATCTTCAGAGGCGGAAGCACCCTTCGTCGTCGCGGTCGCCTGCTGGCCAGCAGATCCCCTCTTTCCCCTCTGGAGCTCGCCCTAATCACCTTCTCTCTGTCCCCTCCACCAGATCCCCTCTGGAGCTCGCCCTCCTACACAGCACTCCCGCTCTCTCCCGCGCCGGAACCACCCTTCCTCCTCACGGTCGCGGACTGGGCAGCAGAAGCAGGAGCACCACCGGATTCAGCCTTGCCCTCAAAAACCGTAATCGAGGAAGGAAAAGGAAAATTGGGACAAAATAAAAGAAAAAAAATATTTCTCTCCAAAAAAATGCTTGGCCGACACGTGGCGGATTGCTTTTCAAAGAACATGCTTTTGCTATTATATTGAAGGGATATTTTCATAATAAAAATGTGAAAAAAATAAAAATAAAAATTACCATGATACTATATTTATTTTTATCTACGTGTAGAAATCAATTTTGAATATGTTTGACTATATTTTTTTTAAAAATATTTCTCTTTGATTATTAATATGCAAAATATTATCCGAAAAATTGATTTATAATTATGAAAGAATTTAAAACAATTAATAATGTAAGAAATGAAATAATTAATCATTAAAAAATATTTTTTAATATTAATTTTCAATAATAATAAATGAATATAATAATATAACCGAGAATTGAAATAATTGTTGAGGAAGGGTATATTTGTAAATTAAGTTGGTATGAAAAGATGAATTTTGGGATACTAGGGATGTTATTGATAAAGTGGGAAAAATGAGAATGAGATATTAGGATGATGTGGTGGAAAAAGAATAATAAAATATTAGTATTTCTAGTATTTCTAGTATCTCTTGATAAACATGGCCTAACAGAGAGAACCTCTTGGTCTCAAAAGGCTAAAGCCAGCCTTTACTATGAAATATCACTGATAGATACCTAATTAGGGTAGCAATTAGGTATCTACAATGACACTCATAAAACCTCAAGCTGGTGTTAAGAACAACGTGAGGAGATTAAACAAGAGCATTGTCCAGAGTGGATTTAGTCATATCCTACATGTTGTGGTTGCACATTGTTCTGCCTCGTCCTTGTTGTCCTTTGGTCCAAATTCACCCGTTATTGATGGATTTTGCAGGCTTTAGTTAACACTATGCTGTAAATTCAAAATGTTTAGAACATCATTTACTTGACCTTCAACCTTGAACATACCATAAGCTGTAAATAATTTATGCGTAGTCATATTTTGATGCTAAAGATGGGCCATGCCTCTAAGTTTTCCTACGATGGATTAAAGTGTGTTCGACTTCTGTACATCTAGAATCCAAGTCAATTCATAAAAGCTCGTCTCTTTTACAAGTTGTAGCCATATCCTTCGATCATCCCATTTAACTCATACATGCTACTCTGCCTCTCGCCCTCATTTAATTTGTGTCCAGTGTTTCGCCTCTGTCCCGCTTTTCGGATGACAATTCTTGTACAAGTAGATCATATCCATGTTATCCAGTCTCTTTTTGGGGTGTTCCTCAACTAGAGGAGATCACATGAGCATAGCTAATCAGTTTGCATAATCGATACTGTACAACCACTGAACAACACCATAGCCAAGTAAGTTAAATAAAATAATTAATACTAACATAATCACCACAATCTCATCAGGATTAAATTCCAGAATGGTCACCTACATTCATTCAGTTCCACACCATTGCACAAATTTTCAACGGTTTTGAAGTCATAATCTCACAAATACATAGAGTTTCTTTTTGCTATATGAACTAATAGTAAAGTGAAGGAAAAGGCTGATCGATCCTTGGTGTTCCAGCTTCGAGTTGACAAATATCCTTGTGATAATACCATTAGGCCTTTGACTGCCTCCTTCGCTTGACCGCATAGTGTTCATTTTCAATCTGTAAAAGTACAATATATGATATGAAATTGATAACGTTGATGTTGATTAAAATGGGAAAGTGTATGAAGTATGAAATCATACTTGTAGAGTATCTTTTTCTTGATCAATGTTCATTCTTAGGGATGCAACTAGATGTTGTTCACTCACCTGCATTGCATTTAAATTGAGGGTTGGAGTTAGAATGTTGTTTTAGCTTACACATATTTAGTTCACAAACCACTCTAGTTCCGTGTGTGTTATATGATTTTTAAAAGTTATCTATAAAACCAATATAATTAAGTTAAAATAATATTTTTTTTAACTTATGTTTAATGAAGAAATTAGGTATCTGTAATCATGTATAAATTAGTATTGAAAGAAAAGGGAAAAATATTCAAATTGATTTAGGGTAATTTTTAAAGTCTAAACCAACCAAAATAAAAGATAAGGTGTAAGGAAAATTTTCAAGTGCAAATCAAACAAAATAAGATATTCTTAAATCTTAATCCATCTTTAGCATATGATACTTTAATTTAGGCAGGAATTGTTTTTTTTACATGAGCCCTCATAGGATGACAGGCTATGCATTAGTTTTAGTGTAGTTCTAGTATAGCCCCGCATGTTTTACATGGAGTTTTAAAGTTATATATAAATTCAGTGTACTTAAGTATAAGAATATATAGGTATATAGTATAAGTATATATAAGATTTCGGCAATCTTTTTATATAAGAATATTCCGGATTTGATTGATCCATAAAGTGGTACCTGTATAGGCTGCATATAGTATTCTGTAGCATCCATTTCTGGTGGAAGTTGTCCATTTGATTCCTGCATTCAGTGCATTGTAGTAGTCGCCTTAATGTGACAGTTCGTTGCCAAGGCTTTATTAGCGTAGATTAAGAGTAAATCAAATAAAAGCACTCATTATTTTACTTAGGGTCTGTTTGGATTCCCTATAGATTATATTTATAAACACTTCTTTTAATTATAAGATTATTAATTTTTAAACACCATTTGGATGATAAATGGCGCTTGGCTCCATTCTGTCTTCGTTGTCCCCAACTTTTTTGGATTAGACTTGCTTGTTCTTCTGGGTGCTGTTTGTTTGCTGCCTTTGTATTGCACCGTTTTATTTTATTATTGTATGTTCGACGGTTCGCCGTCAAACATTAGTTTTAGTGTAGTTCTAGTATAGCTCTCGATGAGCTAGGTATGTCTGACATTCGAATTATTACCTTATCAAAAAAAAAAGGAAAAGTGATTTAAGTTAAAAACGTTTATTTTGATAAGTTTTCTGCCCTTCACCTCTTTAGCCCCTTCTCTCCTGTAACTTCTAGAATCTCAAAATCCATCACCAGAGAAGATGAAAGCTCCAAGATCCACACTTTTTTGACCCAAAATCCTTCCCGAATCACTAGTGTCAAAGAAAAACCTACCAAAGCAAAAAAAAAGGCTAAATTGCAGAAAACCACCCTTTAAATAGACTGTTTTGCGTGAAACCACCCCTTAAAACAAAAATTGCAGAAAACCACCCTTTAAAACTGTTTTCTTTGCAAAGTCACACCCATCACCCAATTTTTGTTAATTAAATGTTAAAGTGCATGAAAATCAATAATATCCCTTGTTTTTATTATTATTTTACTTTACCCAATCGGTATTAATTAATTTTTACTTTTAAACATGTTTTTCAAAAGTAATTTTTTAATAAAATATCATTTTTTAAATATAATTTCACACTTATTAGTAAAAACACTCTATAAAAAAATAGATATGATTGATGTTTTATATATTTTAAAAAGTCTATATTACTAAAGGGTTACTCAAAGAAAATACATTTTTAAAAAATGATATGTTATATAGTTTTTATTATTCTAAAAATATGTTCACTATTCCACATACATTTTTAGAATAATAAAAACTATATGAAACATTATTTTTTTAAAAAAATTTATTTTCTTCAAGTAGCCCTAGTATTACACATTTTTTTATATGTATAAAACATAAATTACACATCAATTTTTTATAGAGTTTTTTTGTAAGTATGAAATTATGTTTTAAAAAAACATTTTTTTTATATTTATAGTGTTTTTTGCTTTTGAAAAATATGTCAAAAAGTTAAATATCAACTAATATCAATTGAAATGAGTATAATAATAATAATAATAATAAGGGGTATAATTAAATTTCCACACACTTTAACATTTAATTAACGAAAATTGGGTGATGGGTGTGACTTTGCAAAGAAAACGATTTTAAAGGGTGGTTTTCTGCAATTTTTGTTTTAAGGGGTGGTTTCACGCAAAACAGCCTATTTAAAGGGTGGTTTTCTGCAATTTGGCCCCAAAAAAAAATAGATCTTTGTAGATCCGTCCATCAAAAGAAGAGGCCAAATAAGCTATAACAAAAGAAACGGAAGGAAGATGGAGAAAGAGAAAGCAGGAAAGATCTGGGAGGATGAAAAAAGGGAGACAAAATTTCTAAAAAATGAAAAAGAGGGATCCAATTTGGGGGTGGTGGTTTGGTTGTGTGGCCCTGGCGTCTCCTCAAGTTCTCCTCTCAACGGAGAGTGTTTCCTCACTAGTATTATGCTTTGAATCTCTGCCTCCTCAAGTTAATCTCTCAATAGAGTGTCTCCTCAAGTTCCTCTCTCAACCGAGAGTGCTTTTTGGTGGTGATTGTTACAAGTAAAATAATGAAGAAGCAGGTATATGAAAGTATGGAGAGGAAGGGGGCATGTATTTCAATTATAATATACTTTTCTATTTAATATGTATTTCAAATATAAGCATAATACAAAGGAATCCAAATAGACCTTCCCCTCTGTTTGGCAAGTGAGTATTTTAGGGAAGGAATGGGATTGGAAATTAAGAAAGAGAAGGAAAGGGAAGAGAAGGGAAATAATTTCACTCTCCCATCAAATTCCACCAATTTGTTGGGGTGTGAAATCCCATCAGTTAGGGTAGTTATCCAAGTTTAAAATACCTTCTATTCTTCCCAATTGTCCAACCAAACACTCAATTCATTTTCCCTTTTATTCCCTCCCTAAAAATACCATCATCCAAACGGAGTGTTAGTTTTTTTATTTGGCCACCCCTTATTTAAGCACTTGACCACAACTCTCACGATCCTTCCTTGCTCCTGCAATCCTGCATCCTCCACCACTTCAATTCGTTGTGTTTTCTTACTCAAGTTCTTCTTTATCAGCCTTGAATTTGTTGATCTCCTAAATTTTCTTTTCCCTAAATGTTCATGCTCTGAGTGTAGTTTGTGTGTTTTGGGTGCTTGAGCTTTTGTGACATAACAAATATGCTGAATTGACGGGCATTTGGTGTAATTAGTGAGTTTTCTCCTCAGATTTGTGTTCAATTACATATTGTTGGTTTAAGTTTACTTTACAGTTGGTTTTGGGAGGGTTTGACCTCATTTTCCGCAGGATATCTTTGAAACTTCAGTTTGCTAGTATATTTTGCCACTCTGTTTTGACATATTAATAATAACCTATGGAAGGTTGAAATCTCATATTGGCAGGAAAGTATTACTTGGTAAGAAATACTAAATACTTTACCGGTTGATGAAGGCCTTCACTTGTATCCATCCCAGAAAGTGAATGAGGACGGTGTTCAGCCAAATGACCCCTTGAATCCGTATCATTAACAACGGGAGAACCTTCAATCTTAGGGCAAGTATATGTGAAGTTGAATGAAAATTGATGTCAGAAATGATACAGAACAATGATTTTTAATAGAACTTAAACCTATGGTCAAGGTTTAGTACCTGCATATAGTTACTTGGATGAACGACCGCCTCAGCAGGTGCAGGCCTGTGTTGTTCACCCATATCAGTGACTACATTGACCGCCTCAGCAGGTGCAGGCTCGTGTTGTTCACTCGTATCTAGGTTTTCTGAATCAATGACTGCATTGACCGCCTCAGCAGGTGCTGGCCCATGTTGTTCACCCGTATCCAATCTTTCTGAATCAATGACCACATTGATGCCTTTGATTTTGTGCCAATCAGGACATCCAACTTGGCATCTTTGTTTTAGGATGTTGCTGTCTGTGATAATTATGCTTTGAACGGATACTGGCAATGTAGGCAATTCTCCCAGCTGTGCACACCCATGGATTTCAAGCTCTTGAAGACGAGGCATATAGTCGGCTGTCAACTCAGTGAGATTGGGCAGGTTCATTAGCTTTACTGATTCTAAAGATAGGAACCCTTCCCCAAATAACCTTGTTAGCCCATTCATTGCCTCAAGATGAATAATCTTGAGCATTGGAAGTTGCCCTAGTGATGGTAGAACTTCGCAAGCTTCACAATGGGACAAGTGAATAGTCTTGAGCAGCCTACACACTTCAGGTTTTGAAATCCATTGAGGAAACTCAGAACCGTTATACTTGCTAATCGTCAACTCCTTCACATTCTTGGGAGGTAGCAGGCCTTCGAGAACTTCCTTTGCGCTGTCATTCGATGTCAAGATGCTCCAGTGTAGTTCCAATCTTTGCAGCCTTATCTTATCATGCAACATAGCTTCTTCAGCCTTCAATTTGGTTTTGACATTTTCCAGCTTTGTAATGCAAAGGGATTCTCTAAGATCATTCATGTTCTTCAGCTCTGCTATCTCATACCCTTCATCATTCCCCACAATGAATACATTAAGGCTTTGAAGCTTGCTTAGTTTCCCTATGAATTGAGGCATAGCACCCAAACTCTTTGTGTTTACTTGAAGAGATATAAGGTTGGTCAGTTTTGAAAGATCATTAGGCAGACATTGGAGCAAGTTGCAGTCATTTAGTTTTAGAACTAGTAGTGTAGGGTTTTTTGAGAGAGTGGGCAATCTCTTGACAGGAGTATGTGAAAGGTCCAAGTAACGAAGGTGTTTTAGTTTAGAAATGTTTGAGAGCTTGGTAAGATTGGCATGGCTTAGATCTAAAACTCGGAGGTACTCAAGCTTCTCAAAGAAGGTGGGATTTTGGCTAATCTTTTCTCCAGCTTTGTGCAACAAAAGAAACGTTCTTAGGCCAAGACATTCTGTTATATCACTCAACACTTGAAGAACAGTTTTCTCATATTTGTCAATTTTCTCACAACTCAGAGACAAGTGACGGGTATATTGTGATAGAGCGAAGTTGGTGTTACCTACATGTATCCGACAAAACGCCTTGGATGCGACATTTTGAGCCAAGTCGTAAAGTAGTTGATGCATCTTGTAGGTTTGTTCCTTGTCAGCTGATAATTGTATTGCTTGAAGGATAGAGTGTGAGAGTAGATCATTGAAACACTTGCTTGCCTCTTGCTCCAAGAAGCCTGCATCTTCTGTTGTACTCGGGGCTTGAGCAAAACCTTCCATCATCCACAGTTGGACCAAAGTATCCTTTTTGAAGTCATGATCAGGAGGGAATAGAGAACAATATGCCACACACCTTTGTAAATGTGGCTTTTGTGCTAGCATTGAGACCGGCGTTAGCTTCATAAGGACACTCTCCAACTCTGATTGCTTCCATATACTGCACGATGTTATTCCTCTGATCTTCTTGTCCCGCTTTCCTGGTGCTTCAGCTGATAGCAGCAGCCCTATGTGATTGGCCAGCAATGGCAACCCTTGGCACTTCTCAGTGAGCTCCTTTTCACTGTGTTTAATGGCCTGATCATCTTCCTTAGATAAATTTTTGTTTGCTGCTGCAAGATTGGAGATCAGAGAGAAGCAGTCTTGATCCGAGAGGGTTTGAAGGCGATACTTATGACTTCCAGTCACGTCAACAACTCGTGGATTTTCAGTGGTTATGAGGACTTTGCTTGCTGGATCGAGTTTTTGTTGACATTGAGATTGGAAGTGTTGCCAATCCTCGGGAGTGACGGAGTGCAAACCATCTAGTTGGATTAAGACTCTTCTCCTTTCACACGGCGACGTGCCATTGAGACACTCTAGTGCACTTGTCAAGTTGAAGTCGCGAGATTGAGGAGGTGAAAGTATGCAAGAAAAATGCTTCTTGATACTCTCATCCTCTAAAATGGCTTCGGCAAGCTTAGTCTTTCCAATACCACATATGCCTAGTATTGAAACTCCAAATCCATGAGATTTAAGCTCTACAATGATGGCCTCTTTGTCTTCCATCCTTGGGAGTGCAAGTGCTGGGGGAATTGATGCTCGACATGAACCAACAGAAGCTTGATCTGTGTTGGTTTCCCTGTTTGAGAGCTTCATCTCTACACCTTCCAACCTCTTCTGCAGCGCTCTTATGCGCTCAAGGTTAGATTGCAGCATTCTAGTCGTCAAAGTTTGCTTGGAAACAGCTAGATTGATGCTTTCAATGGTGTCCTCTATCTCGTAGCGACACCAGACAAGTTCATCCAACCAGTCAGAGGGGATTTGTGTGCAACTGTGGCATGATGTGTTGTCGTGGATGCGTTTGAGAGTTTCCTGCAACTCCTTGAGATTCTTCTGCAGAGTCTCTTGCAGGATGTTGAAATTCTCGCTGGCATTCCAGAACTTGTCGAAGAAAGAATTTAAGAAATCGCCGATCAAGTTGACTGCCACGTTGGTAAGCACATCTTGAAACAAAGGCATGGTTGTAGGTGTGAGGATGAGGGAAAAGAGGGTTTGAAAGATGAACAAAGAAGGTTGATTGAGGATTTACGAGATATTGGGGATGGAAGAACAAGATCAACAACTGCAAAGTCAGTGAAGGTTAGGTGAGAGGGAAAAGACAATAATGAATAAAGTAGAGGCATTGGAAAGGAAGGAGCACATATGTGGAAAAATGCAATAATGACAATGAAGAGAGGAGGCTTTGAAGTCAACCAAGGTGATAATGCATAACTGAATATCAGTGGTTGAAAGTAAGGAGCACATATGTGGAAAAATGCAATAATGACAATGAAGAGAGGAGGCTTTGAAGTCAACCAAGGTGATAATGCATAACTGAAGAGAGGAGGCTTTGAGTGTCTTAAAAAGATACCAATTAATATCACAATTATATTTTTAAAAAAATGATATTTTTTTTTAAAATTTTAAATTGAGTTTATAAACATGAAAATTGTTTTTTTTTAAAGAAGAAAACTATGAATGGGTTTAAAAAACAATGAAAAAATGTGATTTTTTAAAATAAAATGTTAATATGGGTGTGCTTTTGGTTGTGCTACTAACCACAACCACTCTTCAAAGTTGGTGATTATTATAGAATTTTTTAAAGTTGGTGCTACCTAACGCAACCACCCCTAAAGTTCGTGCTATATTTTACAATTTGCCCTTATTATTATTATTATTATTATTATTATTATTATTATTATTATTATTATTTACAAGAAATTAGTGGGCAGCCGAGATACTATCTGGGCAACCACTCCCTTAGCGATAATAAAATTGAGTCTAGTAAAAATATAAGCAGCAGCACAAGCCCCGACATCCTGAGATACGGAGAATTTCTGAATCCGCTTCAGCAAGGCAACCGCATCCGTATCTAACTCCCCCAATGAAGAGAAGGAGAAGGGTAGGAAACCATAACCAGCTGCCGTGCACAAATCTCGATACTTGACACACTTACGGCGAGCAGCATCAACAACAGCACAACCAGGCACAAAGTCAGACATCCCAGATTGAGTCAAAGGGGAGGATCCTGTCAGATCGATATAAACATCCCGCCCTCTGTCCCAAGAATAAAGTAGCAAATCCGCCGGACGAAGAGGCTTATCATGCCCATCAACCAAACCGATATCAACCTCCTTATCGGCAGAAATCCCAGACCTGTAGTAGATATCCAATAAGGTGTCGCGAACGAGGTTATGTCGATGTTTAATGCCCACGGAACCAGCGCAAGATACGGCATGGTCACCGTAGACATCACCATCAAAGACCCGAGAGCAAGCTGGGCAGGGCCTAGACACCGTGAACAACGGGACACCTAGTCGATAGCTAAGCACACTACGACAGGTCCTTCCATTCATAGTCTGTCCCAACCCAGAAATAGGAACTGCACGCAACCAGTCAGAGGAGTGAGAACCCTGCTGAGACTTCCATAATACCACCTGTCGCGGAGTCAAAGAGAAAACAGATTCCGATATAGCAGCAACCTTCGCGAAATATATATCTGTCAATTTCTTCATAAGTTTAGGGGCAGCGATTTCACTAGGATCGCGTAGAATGTCAGAACATGTGGTCTCATTAAAAGCACGCGAAGCATCATCAAAAGCAGGGCCAACATCAGTGATACCAGGAGGATGTAAGAGCTTATCTTGCAACTCAGCAGACTGCAAACGGGATGCCAAAAAAGCATAATGTAGGACATCCCCAACAGCATACACTCCGAGCCCACCAAACTGAAAAGGGAAGGTGGCCAGTCGCCACTGCCAATCCCCAAACCCAGGCCCAGAAGCAGTGACAATACGCTCTAAGCTAGAATGGAGTGCCACATCAAAAGAAAGTTGGGCCGGCCCAAAGACACGCGGGGAACAAGTACGCAACGCAAAGTAAAGTTTAGAAATACCCGTACAAGCCCGAAGCAGAAGCAACTCGCACTGGGGGTCATCAATCTTTGCAACAGAATCCATAAGCTCTATGGTCCTAGTCACTCTCTTCATCACAAGGTCGTTGCTAAAACCAGGGCATACGCTGACAGGCCCACCCAGAACTTTGACACCGCGCGAAGGTCGAGCAATAGAGGGAGGGAAAACACCAGGGAGACGACTTCTGGGGTCTTCTGTAGGCCAAAAAACCTCGGTCTTATCCACATTAAGATGAAGGCCAAAGCGGGGACCATCCTCCATAATCAGATCTAAAACCTTCCCCAACACTAAAGTGTCTACAACAATAGTGCCATCATCTAAGTACCACGCCTGCAGACTCAGGTCAAAAGAGTCTCTGATCTTGCACACCAAAGGATGCAATACTAAGGCAAAAAGCAGAGGGCCTAGAGGATCTCCCTGAACCCCTCGACAAGACCATAAACTATGCTCCCCATAATACAACCGGGCAGGGTTAGAGTAACAAAACTCCACCCAACGGGACAAAACCGGGCAATGACGGCGGACTTCCTGTAACATAGTCACACGATCAACTAAGTTGAAAGCATTCTGGAAGTCGACCATCAACATGGAAAGACCCTCCTCACCACCACGAGCCTCAACAAACCGATTCAAAGCATGCAGAATAGCCTCCCCCCTACCAGATACCCCGACCCCAAATTGGAGGCTCGCAAAATAACCAGACAAAGAAGGCCCGACCAAACAAGCACCAACCTTAGAGACAAGGCGTCTCCAAACGGTACCAACAATAATAGGACGTATACCATCACCCGATTTAACAAGAGGCGTGAGAGAAACACTGGCAATGTACTCACCCAGAGCTTGCGGGCAACGACCCTCAAGAAAAAGATAATTGTTATTATTATTATAAAAATAATTGTTATTATTATTATAAAAATAATTGTTATTATTGTTATTATTATTATTTTATTATTATTATCAAACCAATTATTGGTTTCAGTGGGTTGTGAATAAGGATTATAATGCTTGATTAGCTTATTGACATGTCTTTACCTTATAAGAATCATTATAAGTTACTTTATACTACCTCCGATCCAAAATACATATCGTTTAACTTTTCAACACGTACTTTAAAAAGGTAAAAACTATGTAAAATATCAATTTTTTTTACAGCTTAATAGTTGTTGATAATAAGTATTAAATTGTAAAAAAATAATAATAAAAAGTTAATATATTATATAGTCTTTAGCTCCTTAAAATACATGTTAAAAAGTCAAACGACATGTATTTTGGATCGGGGAGTAAAGTATAATAGTATCTTTTAAGTTGGAAGTATCATATGAGCTTGGAGAACCAATTTTTTTCGAAAAGGTAATACAATGTGCCCCAAATTCTATAGAAATGTCAAAGTTCAGCTTTAGGTGAAGTAGACAATCATGGAAAATACTACCTATGTATTATTTTCCTAGAAAATAATTAAACATTAAACGTGTTTTAATAGCGATTATATTGTGCATAAAATGAAGAAATATTTTAACATTTTGTTCAACATTTTTACTAGCAATAAAATAGATTTTTAAGTCTAATTATTGTGTGAGTTGAGTTATAATGGGCGCTTCTGTAGTTTTTTGTAGTTTGATTCTGAAATATTTTTTGTTCTATGAAAGATTGAAACAAGTAGAATATTCAAATAGATCGAGACCTGGAATAAAGCAAAAAATCAGGAATATGTCTACCAATACCAAGAATATTCAACCAGCTCAAACAACTTCAACTAGAACGTGAAACTGACTTCGAGCAAAATGGAAAAAAATCCCCTTCCACTTGGTATAAATTAAACTTTGATGAAGCCTTATTCAACATATAGACATTTGCACATGTGGTTATGTAACCCACGAACAAATTGGTAATGTGATTTACATCGAAGATGTGGCCTCTCCCATTCACTCAGTGATTGGTTCTAAATGCTTCACCCTTTAGAAAGAGGTCATCAAAGATGCCAAGCTCAACATCAATAAACTCATCATTGAAGGCGATAATGCTTGTGTGATCAACATCATTAAGAAGGTTGGACTTATCCTTGAAATATTGAAATGCTAATCTCCGATACCCTTCTTCTATGCTAGAAATTTGAAGCGGTCGACAGGGAGGCCAACCGAGTAGTTGATGGATCGACCCACATGGATTGCTCCTTCTCTTACTTGACTCCTCCTAGCGATTCAGCTCTAGCTTATCTCATCCTTGCAGATGCTTTTGGTTAAAATTGGGTCTTCTAATCTGCCAAATTCTTTTTGGTTAAAAAAAAGTAGAATATTCAAATGAATTGATTGTCCATTTGACTGTTTGTGCCAACTCACCTATTAGTCTACTACGCATGAATGGATTGAAATTTGGAGATTTGTTCAATATTATTCTACGGTAGAGTTAGATCCTTTAGACCATTTTACTATTTATAAGAAATTAATGTTGGTGGAAAAGGATGATTTTCACATTCCATAAACGGTGAATACAAGGAAATACAAATTGCAAGCTATAATCAAGGAACCTATGGCTATGATTTACACGTATCTCAAATCAGGATAAATTCAAATCTTTTCATAACAATAATATCTTAACACCCTCTTGCAAGCTCAAGGTCGATCTCGAACGAGCAGCTTGAACCGTAAATTCTCGAAAAGAGAAGAACTGACGACTTTGGTGAAGATGTCAACTATTTGATCTACAGACTGGACATAGCGACTCACTAGCTCTCCGGATTGAACCTGTTCGCACACAAAATGGTAATCAATCTTTATGTGCTTTAAGCATGGATGGAAGACCGGATTAGCCGTGAGAAACGTAGCACTAAGATTGTCACACAAGAGAATAAGTGGCTCAACAGGGGAGGTCGACATTTCTTGAAGCAACTAGCGGAGCTAAATCAACTGAGCAGAGGCAAAGGTAATAGCTCGATACTCTGCCTCGATGCTAGAACGAGCAACCACTTTTGTTTGCTAGAGGACCAACTGACTAAATTCTCTCCAAAATAAATGAAGAAACCATGCTTGACAGTCATTAGGATCCAAAGCCCAGCCAACATCAGTGAAACAAACCAAGCGTGAATCTCGCGAAGGATGAAAGACCAAGCCAACATCAATATTCCCTTTTACATAGCGTAAGATTTGTTTAACCGCATCCCAATGAAGCTCAAACGGACTATGCATGAATTGAAAAACTCGGTTGACAGATTAGGCAATTTCAGGACGAGTAATGGTCACATACTGGAGGGCACCGACAATGCTCTGATAGAGATGTGGATCAGCCAGTGGATCACTTCCTATGCGTAGTCTGGACGAGGTGATGCTATAGGCTTTGCTCCCATCATATTGCTACATTCAAGCAAGTCCAAGATGTACTTCCGTTGGGACAACAAAAGAGAGGAAGTAGAGCGATGTACCTCAATACCCAAGAAGAAGTTGAATGCACGTAGATCCTTCAAGGAGAACAAAGAATTAAAATACTTAACGAAGGCATCAATGAAGGATGAATTGGATCCTGTAATGATGAGATCATCAACGTAGATTAGCACATTGAGCACATCCAAGCCATGGCGTTTGATAAACAGAGAAGTGTCTGAGATACAAGATTTGAACCCATGTTGAAGGGGCGACTGCTGCAATTTCTAAAACCATGCCCTCGAAGCTTGTTTGAGCCTGTAGAGAGCCTTTTTAAGCCTGCAAAGATTTGTCGATCGATCGGAAGTAACAAAACCTTGTGGTTGCTCCATGTGAACTGTCTCAGCCAACTCGCCATTTAAAAATGCATTGTTAATATCAACCTGGCAAAGTTGCCAATTCTGAGTTATTGCAACGCTCAAAACAACTCGAATGGTGGTAGGCTTGATGACGGGACTAAACGTGTCAAAATAATCGACACCGTCTTCTTGATTAAACCCTTCGCCACCAAGCGAGCTTTATACCTTTCAACAAATGGCTCTGGTTTCCGCTTCATGAAAATCCACTTACAACCTACAACATTAGCAGAACGAGGCATGGGAACTAAGTCCCAAGTCCTATTAAACGTAAGGTATCAAATTCTAACTGCATAGCATGTTTCCAATTGGGATTTTTTGTGGCTTGTAGGAAATTTTTTGGTTCAGGTTCAAGCATATCAGATTGTAATGGATGTTTGGTGGCTGAAAAAAGCTTAGGCTTAAGACAAGTGGTAGAAGTTCTCGTTACCATTGGATGTTCTGAGTTTGTAGCCGGTTGGAAATACGTCGGGGCGTTCGGATATGGTTTAGGAGCTGAATTGGTTTTAGTTGGGGACATCTCCATCATGGGAATAGGGGACGGCATGAGGCCTGAAGTAGAGGATGAAGATGGCATGGAGCTATCATCTATTGGCGAGAGGCTAGGGGTTTGGACAGGTGAACTGCTCAAAGCAGCCACAGATGCGTGACCGGACAACAGACTGATGGATTGGGACCTAGATGAGGGGATAGGCGTAGAAGTCATGGAGTGAGCATGGTCATCAGAGGAAGGTGAACTAGTAGACTCAATAGAGGAAATAAGCTACAAAGAAGAGGGACCAGGAAGTCCGAATGATGCCACAACTTGAAGAGTTTGAAGGGGAATCAACGAATACGGTGACCCTACAGGCTGATATGAGGAGCTATGTTCAGGAAATGAAAAAACAAACTTGTCAAAGATAATATGCCTTGCAATATATGTACGAGAAGAGGCAACATAATGACATAAATAGCCCTTGTGCCTTGCATTATAGCCTATGAAAATACAAGGCACCGAAAGATATAGTTTAGTGCTATTATAAGAACGGATGTATGGATAACACAAGCAACCAAATGATTTAATAAATTGGTAATCCGATTGATGATGATATAAACAAGCATAAGGGGATCTAAGTGATGATGCCAAGAGGTACCAGATGTACATTCACCCACAAAGACACTAGGACAGGATGACGACGGATTGAAAGAGAGCCGATATAAAACCATTCTCAGTGACCCCCTTTAGTATATAATCCGACCCTGCAAATTCTTAACATAGCAAGCATTAGCAGGAAACTCAAGGATAACTTTATTATCTTTGCATAATTGAGACACAAATGAGATTTTTGGAAATTCTAGGAACAATAAGAATATTTTTGAGAGGGAGAGAATTAGAAACATGCTTGGCAGTTAAAACCGATTGACCTATATGAGAAATAGGAAGAGACTGAGCATTCCCAACAACCAAGTTGTCGGTACCAGTATACTCAGATTGAATGCTCATGTTTCCGAGATCGGCAACCACATGGTTCGTTGCTCCGGAGTCAACAGTCCACAAATCAGTGAGAGTAGATGGGTTGTTGTTGGAGACAGTATACTTGCTTGGAGTTGGTTGCTGATTTCCCAAATGACTGTTATTAGGACGATGGATCGGTGGGAATTCACTTACGTTGAGACTCCAATAGAAATTGCGAGCATCATGAAAGTTCTTGGAGCAAATCTGATACTGAAGTTTCGGGCGATCAGGCGTAGTTTGGGCATAGTCAGGAGTGTAACCTGCACGACCAGATGAATTTCCCTTGCCATCAATATTGGCAAAGAGCGGAGAGAGATCTTTGTTGTCATCCTCAAGCCTCTGTTCTTCACGGAGGAGTAGCCTGATCAATTCGTTGAAGGAAACATGCTCAAACCGATTATTAAGAGTCGACTTGAAAGGACCATTGTTCGGGCCAAGACCAAAAAGAATGAAGGACACAAAATCCTCGTCAGAAACAATCTTCAAGTATTCAGCCAACGAATTCGAGATGACCCATTTCTTCTCGACGTACTCGAGAATTGACGAAGAGTCCTTGGTGAGTGTTTGGAGCTGCTTGAGATGTATTTGACGTGCCCGAGTTTGAGAATGAAACATATGTTCGAGCACGAGCCAGACTTCAGAAGTGGTTTTGCAATGAGCTACAATCCCCGACATTGGAGTAGTGAGGTAGAACGAAGCCATAACATGATGAGTTTGTCCTTGTGATTCCAAGGAGGAAATGCAAGATTGGGATCACCAACTATTGAACCTTCCGTGGGTGATAAGGTCGGAGATGGAACCTTGCCAGAAACCAAGAAGGATTCAAGTTCATAAGCCTCGAGCGCAGAGTTGACTGTCCCACGCTAGAGAAAGTAGTTAGTCTTGTCAAGACGGACCGCAAGCATCGGGAATTGGAGGTTTGCTTAGGCGCCACCAGCAGCAGTTGATTGACCATTGGACGACATGGTGATGGACCAAAGGCTACGATGATTCCATATAAAAAGTTAATGTTTGTGAAAAAGGATGATTTTCACATTCCATTTAGCTATTCTTTTCTCCAGCTTGGTGCAACAAAAGAAACATTCTTAGGCCATGGCATGATGTTATATCACTCAACACTTGAACAACAATTTTCTCATATTTGTCAATGTTCTCACAACTCAAAGACAAGTGACGGGTATATTGTGATAGAGAAAAGTTGGTGTTACCTACATGTATCCGACAAAACGCATTGGATGCAACATTTTGAGCCAAGTCATAAAGTAGTTGATGCATCTTGAAGGCTTATTCCTTGTCAGCTGACAATTATGTTGCTTGAAAGATAGTGTGAGAGTACGTAGAGCATTGAAACACTCGCTTGCCTTTTCCTCCAAGAAGCCTGCATCTTCTGTTGTACTCGAGGCTTGAGCAAAACGTACCTTCCATCATCCACAGTTGGACCAAAGTATCCTTTTTGAAGTCATGATCAGGAGGGAATAGAAAGCAATATGCCACACACCTTTGTAAATGTGGCTTTTGCGCTAGCATTGAGACCGGCGTTAGCTTCAAAAGGACACTCTCCAACTCTGATTGCTTCCATATACTGCACGATGTTAGTTTTTTTTTTTTGTAAATAGCAAAAATTCGAAAAATAATTAGTGGAATAGCCAAATTCCGAAAGATTTTAGCGATTTAGCCAAAACAGTTACCCAAGGTTTTTTAAAAAAATATTTAAAAATGTAAGTCGCTGGTTATAACAGGGATTTACGTGTATTTCGCTTTTTTCTTTTAAATTTTTGGGTTTAATTTCATTAACATTAACAGAAATGGAAAAAAAAATTCATTTTTAGGGAGAGTCGCTGTTACAAACAACGAGTGTCCCTATTTAATTTAATTTTTTAATTTTGGGTTTTTTCTGTCACTAAAGTTAACCGAATTGAAAAAAAAAACATATATTCGGAGAGTTTCTGTTACAAACAATGACTCTCCCTGTTTTTTTTTAAGTTTTTGCTTTTGAAAACTGAAAGCAAAAGAAAAAAAAACAAAAAAAAAAATCTAGAGTCGCTGTTTATAACAACGACTCTAGGGTTAATGCCAGTCAAAGGGAATCTCTGCCCCTGTGCCCTTCATGCTGCCGCTAAAAACAAAACCCCCAAAGTAATTTGTCATTCTGTTTACATATTTACGAAATATATATGTAATCGTAAACTCCGGTAACGGGTAATTTATACCCGACATTATGAAAATCGACAGAATTTTAGGAAAGTTTGCTCGTTTATGATTAAGTTAATTATTCATATTGTTTATGTTGTAAAAACTTTAGTAAATCCAAAAAACATGGGAAAGTTGGTAGTATTGTTCGATTGGAAAAGTAAGTTAAATGTTAACTAAATGTTAGTTGTAGATTGCAAATTATGGATAAAGATGGTATTATTGTTCGACTGCAAATTATAGATACAGATGTCTAAAAGATGTCTAAGTAAATGAAAATCCAAACCAGAACTTAGTGAAACTAATGATATCCAAACTATAATACTAAAATAATCATATCGCCTACGACTACTACGTTATAGATGATCCTCATCCTCATTGTCATCGTCATCCCCCTCCTCGTCATCTCCACTCTCCTTATCTGTATCGTTCTCCTGGTTACCCTCTTGCTGGACGTTCTCCTCCCACACCACATCCTCGGCTAATGAAGGCGGGTTTTCGGGGTCGTATGCGGTAGGCGGGAGATTCTTGCACATTCTGATTGCCCGTTGAAGTAGTGTTAGGAAATCCAGTTCAATAAATATAAATATAAACCAAACCGGATTATGCCCACGCAAATAAAGTTCAAGGCTTCCTCCCGCTGTAGTAAAAGGTAGTCAGGATCGATCCTCGATGAAGCGTGTCAGCGGATCTCAGGTAGCAGGCGATTCACGTTGGATTCGACTCTAGGGAAACACTCGATATCGACCAAGGGTAGTCGATATCGACCTCTTCATTCAATTTCTGGGTTTTGCAGGGGGTCAGTCGATTTAGACCAAGAAGTGGTCGATATAAACATGTGTCCAGTCGATATAGACCTGTACCTGCAGAAACAAAAACGGCAGCGATCTTGCTTGATCAAGAGATTAGTGGTCGACGTCAGCTAGGTTTAGTCGAAGTCGAGTAGAATGCAGTAACGTAATAAATTGCAGATTTCAAAATAACCAATGTAAATGAAAACTTCCAAGACCGGGGTTTGCAACAACGATAACCAAACATGCATAAGGCAAGTTAAAGAGAGATAATCATGCAATCACATCAAAGGATCAAGCTTTCGCCTTTTCCAACAATTAGACAACTCTTTCAAGAAACCCTAATTGTATCTATCAATTTTATGTTTATAAGCCAAGTTGTTAACCTGAATCTCTATTAATTAGGTAATAAACATATAAAAGGCAGTGGATGATCAAAACACAATAAAGGTCGAATCTTTACCTCAAACATGCATGGCTATCGTCGGGCTCACCCCGAACCTAGAAGTAGGAGGACTACTCAATCTTCATCATAGGGAAACTCATCAATGATAAAAGAAAACTAAATTGCATTAATAAAATAAAACAAAGCTTACAACCGATCGAAGCCAATTCCGCTCTCGCCAAATACAACTTCTCTCGACTCCAAGCTCTCCCTCCCAACTCTCCTACTCTTGTGTTGTTGCTTGTCTTGGATGATTCTAAAAACCAACCCCTAAAGCCTTATTTATAGTGTTCAATCCCCGCTAATCAAGGAAAGAATATCCTATCTATATCTAAATCTTTCTACCTAAAAAAATAAGATAAAACTTGGAAATTAAACAATTAAATCTCTAATGAAAATATATCTAATGTACGTGTATAAACATCTTCTCTCTTGATAGATCTTCATGTGCAAGGAATCTTCAACTCGGAATCAGATAGACTCGGAATCGACTCGTACTCGATCTAGGAGTTGGTCGATATCGAGTGTTCTGCTCAACTCGATGTCGGCTTCTGGAAGGGATATCGAGTTGATTTTGGTCGATATCGACAAACACTGGTCGAAATCGACCTGTCTTCATATCTTCTTCTCATGTCGAGTCATCTTGGGAATTTCGACTGGAGTCAGGTCTATACCGACCAAGTCTGGTCGATATCGACCTTTCTTCAGTTCTTAGCATTCTGCTCCGTCTTCAAACATACTTTCCCGAGTCCTCGTTTGTCCGATTGACACATATGAATATGAGTTGGAAAGCTCTTTTCGAGGGCTACAACTCTCATGAAGACATTAGAACTTGATTCGGAATGATTAATGGCAAAAAGTGGGCTTTTCTCTAGCTGCACCATCCTTAGTTCTTTCATAACTTTCCTTTAAGCTCAAAAGTACATCCGATTTCTGCGAAATTAAACAGAAACAAGTGTAGACTCCATAATTTGTCAAATAAGCATAAACTACATAGATTATGTACTATTCTAACCCAAATGCATGAAATGTATTCAAAAATCGATATAAGAGTCAACGTAAAACATGGCATATTAGGGTCACAACAAACCCGCTCACAACAAACACTCAATACTTAAGCTTGCTTGTCATTAAGCAATACTTTTAATGGTCATACATGGGAAGAAATCAAAACTCTCAACATATTAGATTTATTGGCATATGTCCTTGCAATCAATTACCATCCTTGAAAAGGTACTAAAGTCACAAATTCATGCCTGTGAATAAACGCAACTCCACACACAAAAGGAGGGTTATGCAAAACATTCATTTGTGACAAAACATTAATAATCAAGAGAACTTTAATTAAACTCAATAAGGAGTAGATAGGTAAAAGGCTAAATGTGGGCAATTTTTTGGCAATGTGGTGCTAATGATCCAGGGAAATGGAGTATTTCCAAACTTTCTTTACCACATTCCTTCTTCATAAGATTCCTCACCTTTCACTTATTTGCTCAATGCATTTATCAATAGTAATGCTTTTACGTCTCTAACCTCAGCACTGCCTTCTCGCGAGTCGCAAACATGGGTGTCATAAATGGCCTCGGATACTTAGTGCTTTGGATTTCTCACTTGTGTGTCCCATCTCGCCGAACTATTATCTCAGCGAGCAGGGTCGGTCTACCTTTGTCTCCCGAGGTGATCGGATTTTCTTTCACTCATTAAATTTTCCATATATTTTTTTCAATTTCTTGCCAAACTCCAATTTTGCATCGTCGAGTTCAATTAAAGCTTCCATGACACTTAATCAAAAAAATTCAATGGGGATGCTTTTTATAAACTTTGGAAAACAACACATAACCACATAGGCATCAATAATAATTCCAAAGTAGCCATGTATAAGCAATTCAAGAAATAAGCTTTAAATATGCACATATAATGTCAAATATGGTCAAATATGTACAAAATAAGCCCTTCCCTCACCTCATACTTAAACATTACAGTGTCCTCACTGTATAAAAACAAGGGTAAAGAAACAAGCTCACTAGACAGATGTGCATATCATCGGAATCGAGTGATGAAATGTGTGCAGAAGTGGTCGATTTTGAGGAAGGGTAGTCAACGTCGACTACAGGTACTCGACGTCGAGTACATCGGCAGCCTTCAGGGTGATCATCGTCGACCACAGGCTTGTTTCCTTGATGGGGGGTAGTCGACGTCGAGTAGGGTACTCGATGTCGAGTACTTTTGAAACGTCTTTTCCCTGCAAAATTCGTTAGAAAAGTCAATATTCCACAATAGAAAAATAAAAAAACGGTGTCTCAAAACCAAAAACCAAAAGCAAATCCGCAAATAATGTTTAAAAAGCCCTAAAAACTGATTGTCTTTATTACAAGCTCTAGATTTTATAGTCGCTAGGCCGACTTCATCATTGTTGCTTAAGAACCTTTAGTGTGGGGCCCTTCCATGCTTGACCTTTCTCTTGGATCATCTAGGTCCTTATTGTAATACTCTAGCTCTGCTGAGAGGTGGTTGTTCGCATAGAATCCTTGTGGTTGTTCGCATAGAATCCTTTGCCTTCCTTCTTCTTCTTTCCAGTCCTTATCATGCGCAGGTTAGCTCGCCACAGGGCATTGTCTCCTCTAAAATTCTTTTTATTTATATTAATGGACGGAGGAGAGGTAGGGATCGCATCTGATCTTACCTTTTCTTGCCCAAAACAACAATCTTTGGGTTGAGGGTTAGTCGATGTCGAGTACAGGGACCCCATACTTAGGCTTTTAGCAGGTTCAGAGCTCAACAGGGGAGGTCGACGTCGGGTGGGAGTAGTCGACGTCGAGTGGAGTAGTCGACGTCGACCAGGTGCAGTCGATGTCGAGTAGCTTCTTGGCGCTTTCCTCCGTCGTTGTTTGCTCGTCCATGTGGTTGCCTATGCTCTTTACCTCCAGCCATGAAATTTCCTCTTTTGTTGGGCCGAAAGAGAAGTCTAAGACATCGTCATCTATCGTGAAGGTGAGCAATCACTTTTTGACGCTGATGTTGGCATCTACAGTAGCTAGAAAAGCTCTACTAAGAATAATAGGACAAGCAGGATCTTCCACCATGTCTATAACAAGAAAATCTGCGGGAATATAGAACTTACCAACCTGGACAAGGACGTTATTAACCAAACTTGTAGGAATGACCACGATATTGGTTGCCATGTATAGCTTGGCATCCACAGGCTCTAGTGCTCCTATCTTTAGCTTTGACCAGATTGATAAGGGCATGATGCTCATGCTTGCTCCTAGATCACACATTGCCTCATATCTATGTTGTCCAAATCCCACAGTAATAGAAAATTTACCAGGGTCATGTCTCTTCTCAGGGAAATCCATCCTTTTGCATTTCTGTGATTGATCGCTTGTTGCTAAGGATCTCCTTAAGGAACTTGACATATGCAGACATTTCTTGAAGAGCTTTTGTAAAAGGAATTGAAACATTTAGTTCCTAAATCATCTTAACAAAGCGTTTAAACTTACCTGCAGAGGGATCTTTCAGCGCCTTGGAAGGGAACGAAAGTGTCTTCTTTGGTTTCGGAGCAGAATCAGCCGTCGGAGGTGATGCAGAAGAGTCGATATCGACCAGTAGGGACTCGATAACAACCTAGGGTTGCTCGATATCGACTGGTGGGGTCGGAATCGAGTTTGCTGGTGCACATGGGTCACTATCGACCTGGGTTTGGTCAATATCGACCTGATTTTGGTCGATATCGACAAGTGCTTGGTCGATATCGACCTGTTGTCCAATGCTGTCGTTTGCTTCTCCAATCTCTGGTTTGTACAGTTTGTGACCGCTCTCTATTTGAACTGCAGCGACTTGTATGGATTGCCCCTTAGGATTTGGATCTGTATGGCCAGGGAGCTTTCAGGATGGTCTTGGGATTTGTTGCGCGAGTTGACCCATTTGGGTCTCTATGTTCTTTTTCCAGATGTTGATCTCCCCAAATCATGTATTGATGCCGTGGAGTTGAGTCTGGATAGCGCTGTTGGATTGTTGTTGTTGTGCTTGGTTCATCCTCATCTCGTCGAGGACCATTTGTAGATCGTCTTTCCGCTGGTCTCTTTCTGGATGTCCTAGAGCTCTGTATAGTGGGGGGTTCCTAGGGGCACCTTGGTTCCACTATGATTGATAGAACCTTTGGTCCCCCGAATGATGATTGGGACCGCCTGCGTAAGCTACCTCCTCATGAGTTTCTAATAACCTGCGTAAGCTACCTCCGTATGTGGGCACTCTGGGGTGGTGTGCCGATGTGAGCCGCATTCAATGCAAGGTTGGTTAACAGATAGAAATTTGACTTGCTTGAGGAGCTCATATAGGGGCATGGATGGGGCTGGCCTCGCATAGGTGTTGTCGAAGTTAGTGAGTCGTTCGATGGATGCCCATGCCTCTGTTGGAGTTTGTGTGAGGTATTCGTATTGCGTGTATTGATTTATCTGTTCCTTGCTGGCTAGATCAAGAGAATTGTAGAAAATCTCTTGAATGACATATGGTGGTTGTCCATGAGTAGGGCAGGATTGCAGCATATCCTTGTATCGATCCCATGCTCGTGCTAGTGGCTCCCAGGCTTTTTTGGAAATTAAACAATTAAATCTCTAATAGAAATATATCTAATGTACGTGTATAAACATCTTCTCTCTTGATAGATCTTCATGTGCATGGAATCTTCAACTCGGAATCAGATAGACTCGGAATCGACTCGTACTCGATCTAGGAGTTGGTTGATATCGACCATAGTTTTTCGATATCGACCATAGTTGGTCGATATCGAGTGTTCTGCTCGACTCGATGTCGGCTTCTCGAAGGGATATCGAGTTGATTTTGGTCGATAGCGACAAACACTGGTCGAAATGGACCTGTCTTCGTGTCTTCTTCTCATGTCGATTCGTCTTGGGAATTTCGACTGGAATTAGGTCGACATCGACCAAGTCTGGTCGATATCGACCTTTCTTGAGTTCTCAGCATTCTGCTCCGTCTTCAAACACACTTTCCTGAGTCCTCGTTTGTCTGATTGACGCATATGAATATGTGTTGGAAAGCTCTTTTCGAGGTATACAACTCTCATGAAGACATTAGAACTTGATTTAGAATGATGAATGGAATAAAGTGGGCTTTCCTCCAGCTGCACCATCCTTAGCTTGTTCATGACTTTCCTTTAAGCTCCAAAGTGCGTCCGATTTCTGCGAAATTAAACAGAAACTAGTGTAACTTAGACTCCATAATTTGGAAAATAAGCATAAACTACATAGATTATGTACTATTCTAACCCAACCGTATGAAATGTATACAGAAATCGATATACGAGTCAATGTAAAACATGGAAAATTAGGCTTACAACAAGTAGAGGGCGGAAGTAGACACATAGACTGTAACGGCATCGAGAGCATCGCTGTAAATGAGGAGCTCGCATCAAATGAATTGCTAACATCTGCTGGCATATGCTATGGTGCACACCAGTAGGAGGCAGAAATTGTCTGTTCTGCCCACTGGGAGAGTGAAGAAGGAATGTACTCCAAAGCTGATGGAGGTGTACACCCGAACAATGATGCCAACCCAGCACTCGACGCTGAGCATATACAGATGGGTGGATATGGCCAGCAGAGCCCGCCGTTGGACCATACCCTGACCACTCAGCATATCCCGAGGCCGAATCGAATCCTAAAGGCCCAGCATACCCAGACTGGCTTCTATCTCCCGAGCGATGGGTCTGGTGCGAGTAGATTGCAAAAAAGATGCGCCCGTTCCGCTGAAACCACCGCCAAAGTAAGCCCTATCAAATGAAACTTGACCTAATAACTCTGAGCTTTGTGAGGAGATGTACTCCCCAAAGGATGCCACGGTACCGGCCAGACTAGAGTAGTCACGCAGCCGGGATGCTTACTGCGCGATCTGACCTACTTGGCGCCCTCGATCGCCAACGTCAACTGCGTAGCGCCCCTAAAAATATATGCGAGTATACATGAGTAACGGTGACCCTAGCCCATTGTATTGCAACAATTGATATAAACTACTCACTCACGAGAGAGTAAATGTCTGGTGCTGCCGGCTGGTATCGTGCGGGTGGAGCAACAATTTGTCGGCTGTTAAACAAGCGGGTGCACGCTCTATACCAACGCATGCATTCATCATGCATATATGATGGAGGGAACCCCTGTACAGGCTGCACTGTAGACTCCTCGTGGTTGTTCCAGGCATTGATATTCTCCGCAAACAGTGGTGCCCAGTTCATGGTATGTTTGCCACGACGATGAACACCGTGTAGTTGCACATCTTACACTACAGGCATTGGGGGGGACTAGGCGTGGCCGAACTAGCGCAAGACACGATCAGGTCGATGCGCCTCAACAATGTTAAAGCAGATCAGCGGGACCTGCGCCATCCAAATAGGGGCAACTTCTCGACAGATGTACCTGAGCTGGCTTAGGATCGCCTCTGTGTATGGCTCCCATACGAACTGCATTCATTGTAAGCGCCCGTCAGCAAAAGAAAAAAGCATAACATTTCAAAAATCACGAGGCCGTTATTTAAATGAACTTGAGTCTCATGCTGTCTGTCGAGGGCTTCACGAAATTGTGGCAACTGCATCCTTTCGTTCCCCCAGTCGTACGTGTAGTGCATCCACCTGCATTTTCACCCATGAGTTTGTTTGTGACGTCACGAAATACGGACAATCGTTGTCACGAGAAAACATTACCTCACTGCCAGAGAGTTGCCCCACTTGAAAGTGTTGCCCAAGGGGTGGTTGGCTCCCTTGTACAGCTGGATTCCTTTGATGCATTCGCCTTACTCTCATGGCTTGCTGTTGTGTCATGTGCGACAACGGGAGGAAAACTGGTTGACCGATTGAGATGTGTTCCCATGCCCATATCTGAACCACATGATATTCATCGTCGGTATTATGTAATTCGTACAATTGAAAATATTTGACGATTGAACACATTTTACGAGATCTCCATCTTCTCCTTGTGGGCGTCTCTGGATAACTGTCGGTATAAGTATGCCAGAGTCGCTGATCCCCAGCTATATTGCCCTACCTGCTTTAGGTTTGCCAAGAGTAGTAGGTACAGTAGCTGCACTTTTCCCCCACTAGCGTCAGAGAACATGGCTCCTACCATCAACTGCAGTATGTATGCCTTGGCATGACATTAAACCGTTGCATCATCAGCATCATCGAGCAGATGGCCGAATGCATTCCTTAAGCAATGCACTTTCACGGACGAGCATCGGCCGACTAATCGGAGGTAAGAATGGCTTGTCCAACAAATATTCATCAAGTCATTGCCTTTCGTTTTCATTTAGGAATCAAACGTATATACATGACAAAGTTCCCTTAAACAAAACAAAGGATGAAGATTTTGGACCTAACCTTTATGTCGGGTATATAGGGCTGTTGTGGGGCCTTTCTCTGAGCAGTTGTCGCATGGTCAGGGCAAGGACGAACGGTTGGCGGAATGTCGGGCGCGGCTTCTCGAAACCCTTTCTGATTTGTGGTTGCTGTCTGAGATTTTGGGATAGTAAGGGGTGATTGGATGCGCTAATTCAAAGATACAAATGGTGGTTTTTTGTTGTTGTTGGATTCGGCCTTCTTCTTCCTTCGATTTGTGGTTGTGTCGACTCCAATGGCGCTAGGTTAATAGAGGGGAGGTTACGGTATTTGAGGGAGGAGAAGGGTAAGTCGTTGTTCTGAATAGCGACTCACCAGGGAATAGACCCGTCAAAACACAACCCGACCCGGTTGACCCGACCTGAACGCCCGAAAATTTTTCAACCCGAACCCGGAAATTTCAACCCGGAAATTTTTTTCGACCCGAACCCGAAAACCCGAAAATTTTGTGGGTAATCTGGGTTTCGACCCGCTGACCCGATTGACCCGGTAATTTTGATCCGATTTACCCGTTTGACCCGGTGACCCGATTGATTTATAATTATATATGATTAAGTTTTTCTGCGGAGATTCCAATTTATTACATTTTATTATTACAATCACTTGATCTTTTATTTTCAAATCAACTTTTATATTTATTTGTATTTTTTTCCTTCTTCTTCCTTCGATTTGTGGGTTTTTAAAATTTTTTTATATATATTCCCTTCGGCAGAGGAGGCAAGGAGGGAGGAGAAGGGTGTGTCGCTGGGTTTTTTAATTTTTTTTTTCCTTTGTTTTCAGTTTTAAATTACAGAAAACTTTAAAAAATAAAATAAAATAGGGAGAGAAACAACGACTCTCCCAATATATATAATTTTTTCTCATTTCGGATAACTTCAAGGAAATAAACCCCAAAATTAAAAAAAATTAAATAGGGAGAGACTCTCCCAATATATATATTTTTTCCAATTTCAGTTAACAATATTTAGATATTGCCCAAAAATAAAAATAAAAAGGGGTGATTTTGCTACATAGGCTATTTTGAATGTTTAGTGGGGTGGATTTCCAATCAAGGTTAGTGTCGTTGTAAAGTTTAGTCCACGAGGCCTAGCCCTAAACGCTCTCTTTTGAGAGCTTGTTTTTGCCGCCGCCGCCTCTGTGTTACAACTCCCTTGCCCACCATCCTCCCACAATGCCGCCACCCACCATGGCCTTCCATCACCCATCATCTCCCACCTCCGGGTCGGACCATGCCTTCGAAACCTTTATCCTTCATCTCCGTCGTCAACCACGGCCTTCTCCCCTTGCTGTTGCATCTCCGGCGGTCCAGTTCGGCACCGCCCTTGTTTCCATCCCTCTCCGGTCTGCACACTGGTAACTATCGCTTCCCGCAACGGGCGCTTTGCCCTCGGTTCACCCTCAACCTTCGATTCTCCGTCCGCCATCTCCACACAGGGATCTCCGCGACCCCTCCTCCATCTTTGTTTCCGCCGCCTCAGGTTCCACCGCCTCTGCATGGCCCTCAGGTGGTTGATGGTTGTTTGGTCTAGCCTTGTCTACACTGCACCGGCGCCTTCTTCGACTTCTACCGCCAGTGACCGGTCCGTCTCCAGCAGGCGTTTTGCTAGCGCTTTTTTGTTTAGGAATTTTTAATAAATTACAATATGGGGTTCTTGTTTTTTAGTTTTCTTGTTCATTATTGCTCTTCTTGACTTCCTTGTCTCGCTTTTTATCGCCTCTTTTGGGCTTTCCTTGTGTTAGCCTTCATACGATTTAGTTATCGTCCTTGAGGGTTGAGATGAGTACTTGGGGTGTTTTTGAGCTATAATGTGGTTTGGGGTTGAGTTTGCGGGTTAGTGTACTGTGCTGTTCTTGTTGTGTTGCAGGCTTCTTGTGAGCGTTGAGTGATTAGTCATGTTCGATGACGCCGTGGTTGTCCGTTGACATCTGAAGGCTCACTTGAGTCCATAATTTGAGGTGTCCGCTGGTCCCCAGAGCTCTTTGTGTGCGCTATCCCTTTGGCCAATTTTTACGTTCGTATTTTGGCTTGTTTTTCGCGGTGTAGGATGGCTTGTGCGGTCCTTGTATTTTTATTTATGTCATTTGCTTCTGTAATTTATTTTCTGTGATTTGCTTCTGTAATTTTCTTTCTGTCATTTGCTTCTAGTTGTACATGATGGTTAGTCCAAGCCGGTCTCTTGATTTCTCTAGGCTTGTCTAGAGAACCGAATTCTTATCTTGCTTAAAAAAAAAAGAATGTTTAATGGAGTACTTAGACCCCAAACTAATTTCATTAGTTTTGGTAGACCCCATCCAAATAGAGTAGAATGGTCAATAGTCAACTGTTTGACCAATAACTTAAAAAAATAAAATAAAATAGGGAGAGAAACAACGACTCTCCCAATATATATATTTTTTTCTCATTTCGGACAACTTCAAGGAAATAAACCCCAAAATTAAAAAAAAAAATAGGGAGAGACTTTCCCAATATATATTTTTTCCAATTTCAGTTAACAATATTTAGATATTGCCCAAAAATTAAAAAAAAGGGGTGATTTTGCTACATAGGCTCTTTTGAATGTTCAACGGTCAACGTTGACCAACTCATTTGGATTTTTTTTACGTGATGACATTTTTTTGATGCCATTTTGTTTTTACCGTTTTGATGTAATTTTTTATTACATTTTATTTTTGCTTTAATGCCACTTTTCTAATGAAATGGTTTGATGACACTTTTTTAATAACACTTTTTTTAAAACATTAATGAAATTTTTAGTTTAATGTGACGCCACATTGATCATTGATGTAATATTTTTTTTCTATATATTACCGATGACACTTTTTTTTATGTTAATTTTTTGATGATATTTTTTTACGTGATGCCATATTTTTTCAATGTAGTGTTTTGATGACATTTTTTTCCTTAATGTGATGCAACTTTTTCAAAGTACTGTTTTGATGACATTTTTCTAATGTATTTATTTGATGCCACTTTTTTTAATTAATCAATTGTATATCATTATATTTTCATCAATTATAATTTTATTAACTGATGACACATTGTGATTACACATCATTGATGCAATCATTTGTAATGACATCTTTTTAATGGTGACTTTTATTCATTGATGACATTTGTGATGACTTCTTTTTAATGGTGACTTTTATTCATAGATGACATATTTTAAATGATTACTTTTATTCATTGATGGCATTTGTAATTCCACTTCATTTATCTCTATCATTTGTGATGGCATTGTTTGTAAATGACATTTTTATTGAGGACACATTTGTGATGATATTTAAGAATCTAATAATATGAAATACCACATAACATGTGATTACAAGATCTCAGTAAAAGTCCCTTAATTCTAGAGGTGATATAGGAGCTCACGAGCTCAAGTACTTGGTGTTCAAGCTCGGCTCGTTTGTAAACGAGCCGAGCTCGAGGTCCATATGAAAACGAGCTCAAGCAAGTGCTCGAGCTCGGCTCGCAAGCTGGGGAAAGTGCTCAAGCTCGAGGTCGTTTGCACTCAAGCCGAGCTTGAGCTTGAGCTCGTGAGCTCGCTTATACTCGAGCCGAGCTCGAGCTCAAGCTCATGAGCTCGTACAAGTGACTTTGTTGGACACGAAAACGTTGTCCAGTAGCATTTGTAACAAAGAAAAAAAAACATATTGATATTGAAGAAAAACATATATGCCAATAGAAAAGAACAAGTTTAAAAAACCGATGGTTGATATGTACAAGTTCAATCATCCTTGAACTAAACCCCATCAAACTAATGTTTTTTTCGCCAAGCCAGAATCATACCATTTAAAGAGTGTTATCATAATTAAGGATTTAATGCTATAAGGAATCAAATTCACCCGACTAAACTCAAATAGAAATCTGGGAACTAACATACAAAGCCTAAATGAAGATCTTAGCTTACTAATCATCCATCAGCATCACAAATCACCCATGAAAAGCTTGCAACCATGACAAGTAAGTTGACGAGAAGTGCCATACTGTGCAAATAAGATCATTGAACCATTCAAACTAGGCAAACAATGGACGGGAGATGACAGCTCGAAAAACCTCCCTGTGATTGACTTCAACTTCTGCCCATGCCTAGGTTAGCAGTAGCAACTGAGCACCAAAACTCCCATGAAAAATCAGAAAAGAGAGCTTCAATTAGGGTTTTTATCGAGCTTGAAAAATAAATTCCAGCAACCAATTGGAAGTCAAAAGCTCACCTACAAGGAACGACAACGGCAACCAAACCAGCGAGTTCGGCTCCAACGACGATGACAAATATAGGAGTAAAGGAAAGGACTAAACAAAGTAAGCATTGTACAAATTAAATCTTTTAAAGTAAGCAATGAGCACTTCAGTAAATAAAGAAATTCAGCAATGGCCTTGCAAGTGCAATTGGAATCTTGTAGCTTATGCTAATGAACTGGAATTTGTAGGAAAAACACATTCAAAGTTCATTTCAAGCAAAGTCATGGTTAAATAACACAAGCCATACCATATAGATCACCTAACTCAATCAGAACACAACCCCAAAAAGAGTAGGAAAGTCAAATTGGTTTAACATATGGAATGAGATCATTAAGATGGGGCCAGTACTGAATTCATAACTAACCCGCTCCATTTAGAATACGTTACTAGCCTAATTCCAAATTAGATCCACAATTTTCATTTCGTTCTACAAATTCCTTATCATAGCAACCATCAATTATACCATCGCACCAGGTTTAGTAACTACCCAATAAGACAAATATCAAATACACCAAGAAAACTGAACATCATGAAGAAATTAGTTCAAACTAAAGATATTCAGCACATTCAAATTCATCTAGGCATTTCATCGAACACCTTAGATGCAACTCTTACCTCACCCAATTCAAAGCTATTCAGCACCTTCAAATTTCTCAATCTTCCCCTAATTTCCCCTATATTTGAAAACCTAAAGATACATAAAGAGTACAACAGCGAGACACATACATAAACAAGAAGAGAAATGGTGTTCTGCAAATCAATTACAAAAAACACATCTAATAGAACGAACACGTCCAAAAAGACATATCGATTGGAGAAGCCGAAGCGCTGATAGTGGTGCTGAAATCTGTAAAGGGAAATCGATTCCTTGGCAACACCCTTCAATTGAGCGAGGTTTTTCCTCAATCAAGCCGATTCCTTGTTGAGAAGAGAAATCTCGGTGGAATCAGCGGAGGAAGGACTGAAGGAGAAGCGGGAACAACAACACATAACTCGTCCTTGGTGATGTGAGCGGATCTCGCACCTCCATTGTTGCAGTGCAAAACACGAGCCCTGAGAGGTAGAAGAGGTGGCCAGAAACCCTAGATTCATCAAATGAATCGATATTATAAGAAGGAGGCTGAAGGTTGGGGGCGGAGGCGGTGTCCGATTGATGCCGTAGTGGAGGCGGTGGAGGAGGTTCTTGTCCGTGGAGGTGGAGGATAGGTGGACGGATTTGGTGGATCTGGGGAGAGGAGCGTCATTGAATAGTAAAAAGATAGTAGAGCGGATGAGATTGCCAGATTTGGGTACAAGTGACTAATAAATTTTCATTGGGGTCTATAGCAGCTAATTGTTTTTTTCAAGGGGTCTAGTTACCTAATCAAATGTACACAGAGGTCTATTTTACCAAATTCCCTAAAAAAAAGAAATGCATTACATTTTTTAATATTTTTTTTAAAAATCTTGGGTAAAATAACAACTTTACCCTGTTTTGGCTAAATTGCTAAAATCTTTCAGAATTTGGCTATTCCCGTAATTATTTTTTGAATTTTGCCTATTTACAAAAAAAATTCACGATGTTATTCCTCTAATAGTCACATCCTCTAAAATGGAGTCCAGCAAAAACCAAATGAAAAAGCCGAAATGAGAGAGAAGACAGAGGATTCACAAAACAAAAACCCTAGCCTTCGCCGACCCCCGAAAACTTCAACCGCCTGCCACAAGGACGAGCACCGATCAAAGAAATCCCCCACAAAAAGCCACTGAACCGTGAAATCCAAAACAAAGTTCTCCATCCCCACCCTAAAAAAGATCCAGATTCGGAGAAAAACAAACAAAAAGAGAGAGTTGTGTTCGAATTGGAGGAGAATCCGTCAAAAAATGGGGTTTTCCGAGAGTAATGGAGAAAGAAAGCGAAAGAGGAAGAAAGAAGCCCAGAAAAAAAGAAAAAGGATGTCCGAATCTGGGGGTGGATGGTTCGGTCAGTGTGGCGGTGGCGGTGGCGGGTTGGTCCGGGGTGGCTTTTATGGCAGCGACTTGTCCTGCCTTCTGGCGGCGGCTCCTTCCCCCTGGTGTCTTCAGGCTTGAGCCCTCCCTACTCGTGACTCGTTCGATGTCCTAGCCTCCGGAACCTTTCGGTGAAAGTCCCTTTCACTAAATCGAATAAGAACAACGACAAGGAGAAAACAGATATGATAATCAGGCACCATCGTTCCCTTCCTCTTCCTTCCTTCATTTGGGTGTCGATGGGAATGAACTGAAACTGTTGAAACTTTTATGTGGGTTGTGAACCCTTTCACTACGACTATCGATCTGAGATGAAGCTTATGCCATCTTCGAGCAAAGATCAGAAACCTACAGGGATCAAAAACGAAAAAGAACATGGGCTCACAGAACCTATGAAATCAGAAATTGATTCCGTACAAAAGGGGGGACCAGAGCACGCTTTTTTTTATACATGGGAGCACACTTCTCGTAGTGTGCTTATAATGGATGCGCTCCCAAATAAGCACACTTATTATTTAACCGTGATCCCATATTTTAAGGACGGTTTTGTATTGAAGTGTTCTTAAAATTGCAATATGGCCAATATCCGTTCTACTCGAATTATAAGAACGCTTCAATTGAAGCGTGCTCAAAAAAAAAGTTTTTGCACACTTTTTTTCAAACCGTGCTTAATAAGAAGCACACTTTAAATAAAAAGTGTGCTCTTTCATATATCTATCAAACGGATATCCATCTCAACACTGGTCTAATGCAATACCTTACCTCTCGAACCAAGAATTGAACCCAAGACCTCTTGCACCCTCATACTGAATTCATCCGCTTCACACGCCTTCCACCTGAGCTATGGAATTTGGTTGTAACTTTGTGCATTTATTTAATCTAATTACTAAAAAAACTCTAAATATTAAAAATAATATTTTTTTCGAGAATGGTTTATAAAAATAAATGAGAACGCTTTACAAGAAAAATGTGTTCCCTCTAGTTAAATTTGGTTTTGGGAAGACACTTTTCTTATAAAAATGTGTTCGTTTTAATTTTTTTTAAGCACGCTTTACATCAAAACCGACCTAATTATTCCTGTAGAAACAAATGAGAACGGTTCTATAGAAAAGCGTGTTGATTTTATATAAAGTTGGTTTTGGGAACACACTTGTAAAATGAAACCGTGTTCGTTTCAAGTTATTTTAAGCACGCTTCACACGAAAACCGGGCTTAATAGTTTTTAGAAATAAATTAGAACGATTTAAAAAAAAATGTGTTTGTTTTAGTTAAATTTGGTTTTAGGAACACACTTTGAGAATTAAACCGTGTTCGTAGTAATTTTTTTAAGCACGCTTTACACGAAAATCGGGTTAAATATTTTTTTTTTCAAAATAAACGAGAACGGTTTTATAGCAAAGCGTGTTTATTTTCGTCAAATCAGGTTTTGGGAACACACTTTGAAAATTAAATTGTGTTCGTTTTCAGTTTTTTTAAGCACGCTTTAAACGAAAGTCGGTCTAAATATTTTTTTAGAAATAAACGGAGAACGGTTTTATAGCAAAGCGTGTTTATTTTACTCAAATCTGGTTTTGGGAACACGCTTTGAAAATTAAACCGCATTCGTTTTAAGTATTTTTAAGCACGCTTTACACGAAAATCGGTCTAAATATTTTTTCTGAAATAAAAGAGAACGGTTTTATAGAAAAGCGTGTTTATTTTAGTCAAATCTGGTTTTGGGAACACGCTTTGAAAATTAAATTATGCTCGTTTTAAGTTTTTTTAAGCACGCTTTACACGAAAACCGATCTAAATATTTTTTTAGAAATAAACGAGAACGGTTTTATGGAAAAGCGTGTTGCTTTTAGTTGAATTTGGGGTTGGGAACACACTTTTAATATAAAATCGTGCTTAAAATAAAAAAATAAGCACGCTTGTAAAAAACCGTACCCAACTTACCGTGCTCCACCCCATATATTTGTACTAGTATATTAGTGTCGAATAGATTTGTGAGCAAAACAAAAGAAAAATGGGAAAAAGAATGATTGAAAACAGTAAGAATGCTAGGAAAAGAAATGAAAACTTTGGGCTTGTCTTCGAATCCGACTCTGGATCTGTAGGTACCAAACAGTTTTGGTGCTCTACCGAAAAGCTAGAAATGAATCATGAAATTTATAACATTAGAATTAATAAGTTTATCCACTTGAACTGCTGGATTTTATGGATATGCCACTACCCTCACAAATTGACTAAAGAATTTGAGCAGATTAGCTGGTCTTTCATTCTTACTACAATATGCCTGTTGTTTATCTGCAGAAAACAGGAATCGAATGACAAGAAGAGACCATATGACCTGAAGAAACTTGAGCAAAAATCCAGACTTATCTATGAGGTGATATATGCATGTAAAATTAATTGTATGGTGAATCCCTTTCCATCTCTGGTGTTCTTCCTCTTCGGACAAAATCTTGGAAAGGATGATCCCGATGAAAGGAAAATCCGATTCGTTGAACACGGATACATGAACTCTCTACAACAACTGAAATGCTCGGAGGTGAGACACCGGATCGAACCCACAAGAACAGAAGTCGATCAGAGGGGCTGTTGTGAAGATCAAGTAAGGCCATGGTCAACTAAAGACAAAATGAAGACGAAACTACGAATAAGAGACAACAGAACAAAAACCCTCTAGAGTTTGACGATTGCTCTACTGAAAGGGTACTTTATTTTCCTTACCCTTTTCCCTTTACCCTCTCCATTTCTATTTAGAGGTCTGCTGGATCGGAAAAGAAGAGAACATAAATTTATTTGTTGTACGAATTGTGATCGGATGAACTTTGGATGGATATGCGAAACTTTTCCGGATGATAAATGTACGATCTCTGTATATGAACAAAATGAGCGAATCTATGCCTGTAAACTAGCGATCAGGTGTAACCTTTCTTTCTCTCCTCGGATTATTGATCCGAAAAGGGAAGAAATGAATCTTATTAGATTGAATGACCTGAAACTGAATTCTTCCTGTATGAAAAAACACAAAATATGGATTGATGTAGCCATGAATCTTCTTATATTCAGCTGTCTGATCTGTGTTACTTCCTTGTACTCTTTGGATGAATCGAAAACCCTTTGCATTGGATCGAAAATCAGGATTAACCATCCACTCCTTAACTTGGCCATTGATGGAAGCAATAAAGCAAAATAAGACAGACACCTCCCTCTGTGTGTTTTTTACAAGTAATGAAAGCAGAAACCTGGAGATTTTGGTAGTGCTTCTAGCACATACTATTGAAGAACTTGAGAAACTTCACCCTGATAACGAAAAAATAATAGAATCGAAACCTCTAAACAAAAGAGTTTAAAATGAGATTATGCTCATGGAATATATGCGGAATAGGCCGTAAAAACCTATGGATGGAAATAGACTCCTTTTGTAAAATAGAGAAAATTCAAGTAATTGCATTACTAGAAACAAAAACAGAAAGACAACGAGAGGAGAAAATAGGGAAAAACGCTGGATTTGATCATATGAATTGGGCCCCTGCAACGGGCAGGGCAGGTGACTTATGTGTCCTATGGAAAAGTCAAAATCTTCGGAACGAATCTCTTGAAAGGATCCATACGGATCAAAGATTCATAGTGATCAGATATGAAAATAAACATAGAAACATCATCTTCAATATCATATTTGTTTACGGTACACCTCATGAGAACGAAAAATCACACTTCGGGACTAGACTACAACGTTACGTCCAATCTTTGGACTGCCTAATCATGATTGTAGGAGATCTAATTGAGATCCAAAACAGCTCAGAAAAAGTAGGAGGGGTGGAGCCACATCCGAACATATATAGAATATTAACATAATTCAAGGATAGATGTTTCCTACAAGAAGTGCCTACGATTGGAAACTCCTTTACATGGAGATAAAATAGAACCGATGACAATAACATCATGGAAAAACTTGATAGGACCTTAATCCAAGGCCAAATACTCACTTGGTTTCCAGATATTAGCACGAAAAATCATGCATTTACATCATCAGATCACTGCCCTATCGTAACAGAACTAAATAACCAAGAACAGTACAAGGCCCAACCTTTTAAGTTCGAAAAAATGTGGACTACAAGGAAAGACTACAGGCACGTGGTCGAACAGGCTTGGAGATCAAATGTCGCAGGATCTCATATGTATAACCTGGTGAGAAAAACTCAAACACTTAAGCAATTGACTAAAGAATGGAATAAGAAAACATTTGGAAACATATTCCGTCAATTAAAAGATATCGACGAATCACTCATCGAAATGCAAAATAGAAATGGAACCACCCAGAATGGAAATGATAGCCAAAAACAGAACAGACTAATAAATAAACGAGAAAAAATATTGTCTTACCATAAGATGTATTGGAGCCAACGAGCAAAAACAAAACACCTTAAACTGATTGACACAAATTCAGGGTATTTTCACCGAATGACATCTGGAAGGAGAAATAGAAAATCAATAAAGGAAATTCAAACTACAAAAGGTACAATAATCACGGGAGAAGAAAATATTACAAGAGAAATAAAAAACGATTTCGAAAAAAGGTTCAGAAAGGAACCCATAAACCATAAACTCCTAAATGATTACCTCTCCCTCATCAACACTGAAATCCCGGGAGACGACAACGCAAAGATAACTGAAAAGATATCAAATCAGGAAATAAAAAATGCGTTCTTCTCCATTGAAAAGGATAAATCCCCAAGACCGGATGGTATGACAATAAAATTTTACCACGAATACTGGGATATTGTAGGTCCATCAGTCATAAAGGCAATCAAAGGATTCTTCCACTCTGGACGAATTCTATAACAAATTAATCACACCTTTATCACACTGATCCCAAAATGCGACAACCCGACAACTACAAACCACTTTAGACCAATAAGCCGATGCTCAACGATTTACAAAGCTATAGCCAAGATCATTGCCGAAAGGATGAAACCGATCCTAAAGAAAATTATTCATCCCCTACAAGGGGCCTTTGTATCTGAAAGAGCTATCTAAGACAATGTCTTAATAGCCCATGAAATCTTCCACTCATTTAAAAGTATGAACCAAGCACTCCAAATGAAATTTCTTTGGAAAATCCTCGCAGAACCATATTGTAACCCGTGGGTCCAAGTGATCAGAGAAAAATATTTAAAAGGAACCCCCCTCCTTGAATACCAGCGAAAAGGAAGTTCATCTTGGCAATGGGCCAAGCTAATGGAACTAAAAGAAGAATTCTGCAAAGGACTAATACGGCAAATAGGAAATCGAAAAACAATCAACTTTTGGAAGGACATCTGGCTAGACGAAAAACCATTACAAGGTCGACAACATCACAATCAATGAAAATGACAAGGCGGAAAAATACATCAGCAGCAACAAGAAATGGAACATTGAGGAACTAGCCAACATACTCCCGATGGAGGTGGTCAACAAGATTGATAATATCTACATACCAGAGCACGAAATAAAAGATAGGCTATACTGAAAACCAAGTAAAAATGGTTGGTTCAGCACGGCGAGTGCCCTAGCACATATAACAAGGCAAAACCAAGAAGAAACTAGTGACACGTCATGAATATGGATCCTAGACACATTTCTGAAAGTCAAGAACTTCATCTGGAAACCTGCACTAGATGGAATCCCGACAAAAACCAGACTAGCAAACAACGACATTCATGTCCCACTTAGTTTCACTCTGTGCGATTGGGTGGATGAAAGCCCAATCCATCTCTTTACTGGATACCACCACATTCTACAACTGATCCAGAAAATTGAACCAAACATTGAAAAAGTGCTTCGAGGATTGGACACGAGCAACAAACCGATCAAAAACATTATGTGTGAAATTTTTGCGAAACTCAATCCCCAACAAAAAGGAAGGTTGGCGATGACATGGTGGTGCCTATGGACAAGTAGGTGTTGTGAGGAGGAAATCAAGTATGAAATATAACAAAATAGATCAAACCAGATTTAGGCCCACACAAATATTTACAAGACTCCTCCAATGCAGTAAGAGAAAGTCAGGATCGAATCCACGAGGAAGTGTGTTAGCGGATCCTAGGCAGCTGTAAATCTCACAGAAAAGTAGACAGAAGACAGAAAAAAAAACAAAAAAAGAAAGACAAACGAAAGCAAGAAATAAAATAAAGACAGAAGCTTACTCGATCTCGACAAGCCTAACTCGAGATCGACTAACAACAGTAGACACAGAAACTTCAGAAATTGAAAACATAAACTCGATCAAGACAACAATGTACTCGATCTCGACAAAGCCTACTCGAGATCGACTAAGGCTTCCTCTAGATCGACAAAGAATGCAGAAAGTATAAATTGCAAATTCGAACACAGATTCGCAGATTTCGACAGAAATAAATCAATATATGAAAGAACTTCCAAAGCCAGGGTATCAGCGCCACAACGATAACCATGCAAAGTAACACATAAAGGCATAAAAGATCATGCTTTCCATCAAAATAACTTTCGTTATCAACAAATAGACATATAGAGGCTTTCGCATAAATCCTAATTGTTTGTAACCCTTTTCACATAATTAATCCAAGTTGCATTAAGATCACTTTTGTTTCAATAATACAAACAAAGATCACCTTCAACTCTCGCAAAAGAATCATGCTCACAGGGATAGAAGACGAATTGCATAACAAGATCTGACCTTTACCGCATCACCTCACATGGCCACCGTCGGGCTCACCCCAGCCCCAGAAGTGGGTGTACTACTCGCTCTTCATCGCAATAGCATGCATTGATGTATAAAAAGAAACTTGCATTAAACTAAATTCAAGGCCTTTACAATCCCGGCAATCCAACTTTTGCTGAATGCCAAAACCCTAAAAACCTTAGAACTCCTAAACTGTCTCTATGGAACTACTTCTCTTGCTCTGAATTGAATTGAATTCTGAAAAACCAGCCCCTAAGGCTTTATTTATAGTCTTCTATTCCTTGCTAATCAAGGATAAAATATATCTATCTATATCTAAAAAGCTTAAGAGATAAATAAAAGTAATTTAGGAATTAAATCTATAAAGAGGAAATTAAATCTAAATAGGTAAGTCTTCTCATGTTGATAGATCTTGTCTTCCATAGATAGAACTTGATGGATCTCGGCCAGCTCGGATTCCTTCGGCTCCAAGGACTCCCACAGCACGTAGGACTGCTCAAACCGCGTAACGCAGCTTCGGGACGCGGGTCCTCGATCTCGACCAAGGCTCCTCGAGATCGAGTAGAACTGACGTCGACTTGGCTGGCTCGGCGTCTCGGGTTGGTGGTCCTCGATGTGGCTCGGACATGGCTCCTAGGCTTGGTCGATCTCGAGGACCTTACTCGATCTCGAGTAAAGGTGGCTCGTCGACTAGTTCTTCTGGTGTTGTCGAGCAACCTCTCTTCAACATGGCTCGGGTGGCGGCTTCCGGGTTCCTCGATCTCGAGTAGAGTGTAACCCGGCATGTCTTCGTTTTCGGCTTCTCGATCAGCTCCTCCTCGACCAGACACTCCTTGGACATTTTTGGTCAATCTCGAGTAAAGGTACTCGATATCGAGTACATCTCTCAGCTTTATGCTCTGTTCTTAAAACGCACTTTCCTGAGTCTTCGTTTGTCAGATTGACGCATATGACCATGCGTTGGAAATCTCTTTCCGAGGGCTACAACTCTCATGAAGACATCAAAGCTTGATTCAGAACGAAGAATGGGGAAAAATGGCCTTTTCTTCAGCTGCACCATTCTTAACTTCTCCATGAGTTTCCTTTCAGCTCCAAAGTGCGTCCGATTTTTGCGAAATATAACCAAAACTTGTGTAGACCTCCATATATTGCAAATAAGTGTAAACTACACAGATTCTGTATTATTCTAACGCAAATGCATGCAATGTATGCATAAATCGATATAAAAGTAAGTGTAAAAATGGCAAATTAGGCTCACAACAAACACCCCATACTTAAGCTTGCTTGTCCTCAAGTAATACTTTTAATTGTCATTTAGGGGAAGGAATCAAAACTCTCAACATATTAGATTCATTCTTATATGTCCCTGCAATCAATTACCATCCTTGAAAAGGTACTAATGTCACAAATCCATGCATGTGCAGTTATACAAAAGCAACATCTACTCACAAAATGAGGGTTATGCAAAACATTCTTAAGTGAAAAAGCATTAATAATCAAGAGGACTTTAATTTAAGCTCAAATAAGGAGTAGATTGGTTAAAGGCTAAAGGTGGGCAATTTTTGGCAATGTGGTGCTAATGATCCGGGGAAATGGAGTATTTCCAAACTGAATTTCCACATTCCTTCTCCATAATATTCTTCACCTTTCATAATGCTTTTATCAATAATAATGCTTTTACCTCTCTAACCTCAGCACTGCCTTCTCGCGAGTCGCAAACATGGGTGTCATGAATGGCCCCGGATACTTAGTGCTTTGGACTCCTCACCTATGTGTCCCATCTCGCCAAACTATTATCTTAGCGTGCAGGGTCAATCTACCTTTATCTCCTGAGGTGATTGGATTTTCTTTCACTCATTAAATTTTCCATATTTTCAAATATTTTCCTACCAAACTCCGATAATGATAAAAACAACACAACAACCATATAAAAATCTCCATAATGTAACATTATTCTCAACATAATCGCCGGATAGGAAATAAGGTAAAGAATGGAAAATATTTAGATCATGTGGAGCAATAATTGAAATAAGGCATAATATGGCTTTTTGTGATGTATATAAGCATAGGTAAGGCTAGGGTTTCAAAATGAGCATTATATATGGAAATATAAAGTCCTTCATCACCTTATCATGCTACATGTCAAAAGCAACTTCAAATTTTACCTTCTTTCATGGTTTTCATCAAAATATGCATTTCATTGTGACTTCCCTTTACTAGGCAATTTCATGCTATATCTCTAATGAATCCAATTTTGCATCTTCGAATTCAATATAAAGCTTCCATGACATTATTCAAAAATTTTCAATGGGGGTCATTTTTCTCAAAATTTTGGAAAACATTCATACAAGCACATAAATCAATAATGCATTCTAAAATAGCTATGTAGCAATTCAATGAAATAAATTCCAAATATGCACAAAATATGGCAAATATGCATAAAGTAAGCCCTTCCCCCACCCCATACTTAAATATTACAGTGTCCTCACTGTATAAAAACAAGGGTAAAGAAAGAAACTCACTAGACAGGTGTGTAGGACCTCTTAATTTCGAAAGAAAGAACTGCCTGGGCCGAGTCTGAATATAGCTTGCTTCTATCCATGGACCTGAAAAAGTGCAGAAGACATATACCCATAATAGAAAAACTAAAAGTGTTCAAAACCAAAAATAAACAAAACAATGTCCAAAAATAAATGTCTATGTACAGGCTTTAGATTTTATAGTCGCTAGGCCGACTTTCCATTTAGCTCAAGGTGGCATCTGCATGGCTCATGTAGCTTGGGCTTCAAATAGAACTCCATCTTTGTCCATCAGCTGCAATCCTCCAGAATGGATCTTGTTCACCACGAAAGGTCCCATCCTCTTCTTGTTGAATTTGTTAGGGAACCAATGATCTTTTGATTTAGAGACATAGAGCTTGTCTCCAACTTCATACTCCTTAGGCTCATCATTGGATATCCTACATAAGCGCACATACCAAGGAAAACCTCTCCCATGTATAGATAGATCTTTAATGGAAATAGGAGAAGAAAGATCCATACCTTGGCTTACCTTCGCAGAGACGGAATCGGGGACAACGGTGTTTGGTCGATCTCGAGTAGGAGTACTCGATCTCGACGAGTTTTCTAGTGGTGAGCTGCTCGAGGATGCAGGAGCTGGGGAAGCTTGGTCGATCTCGACTAAGGTGGTCGATCTCGAGTAGGTTTGGCTGTCTGGTGGAGTCAGTGTCGAGGAAGGGGAAGTCGAGGCAGGGAGGTGGTGGTCGATCTTGGGTAGTGTACTCGATCTCGAGGAGGGCTCGGCTTCTGTCTGGCTGCTCGACGACGCTGGTGCTGGTGGAGGCTCCTGGTGTTGGTCGAGATCGACTAGAGTCCTCGATGTCGAGGAATCTTGGTCGACTTTGACCTCATACTTGGTTCCTGTCAAGGCATCCGAAAAATAGTTAGTCCATAACGACGTACCTTGGTCTGTGTCGATTGGATTCTCTGTGTCCTCCTTTAGGATTGCCATGATCTCCTCCACCTGGGCCTCCGTATCCCTCTTTTCCAGCTCCTCAGGGGTCATATTTCTTACCTTGGGTTCCCCGCAAGTGATGTAGCCAGCTGAGATAGATTTTACCTCTTCCAATGGACCTGTATGCCTTTCAGTTTTATTAAAGGAATACTCAATTACCTCATCGCTGATGTTGAAAGTGAGCACTCCTTTCCTCACGCTTATGTTGGCATCCACCGTCGCCAAGAAGGGTCTTCCTAGAATAATTGGACAAGCGGGGTCTTCTTCCATATCAACAACTAGGAAATCAGCAGGGACAAAGAATTTACCTACTTGTACTGGCACATTGTCCACCATGCCTGTTGGAATGACCACTGTGTTGTTGGCCATGTAAAGTCTAGCATCCACAGGCTTTAGGGCACCTATCTTAATCTTGGACCAAATTGTTAAAGGCATTATACTCACACTAGCTCCAAGATCACATAAGGCATTAATTTTATATGGACCAAATCCAATAGATATAGCAAACTTACCTGGATCTGACCTCTTTTTCAGTATGTCCAAATGGCTGCATTCCTCTGTAATCTCAGCCATTGATCGCTTTTTGCTCAGAATCTCCTTCAGGAACTTGACATAGGATGGCATTTCATTGAGAGCTTCTGTGAAGGGGATGGTGACATTGAGTTTCTGAAGCATCTTGATGAAGCGCTGAAATTTCTTTTCTGCTGGGTCCTTTGGAGATTTTGTGGGGAAAGGCAGCTTCTTTTTCTGAGTCGGAGCGAGAACAGATTTCGGAGGTGCTGCAGTTTCCTCGATCTCGGGTTGACCGTCCTCGATCTCGACCACGCCTTCCTCAATCTCGACCAAATTGGGTGGTGTCGAGTTGCTGTGCTGTGGAGACGAAGGCTGGCCTAATTGTTCCTCGAGATCGAGTTGGCCCTCGTCGAGATCGACTAGGTTCTTGTCGACTTGCTGCTGGTCGACCTGCTTTTCTCCTGTGTTCTGCTGCTTTCCGACCTCTGGCTCTTGAAGTTGATGCCCGCTTCTGAGTTTTACAACAGCGATATATCCAGTCTTTCCCTTGGGATTTGGTTCTGAAGATCCAGGGAGTGAACCTGACTGTCTAGGGATTCCTGCTGCCAGCTGACCAATCTGTGTATCAACTGATTTCTGCCATATATCAATTTCCCCAAGCCTAGAGTTGACGCCCTAAATCTGAGTATAGACTGAGTTGAAGGATTGCCTGGTTTCTGTATGATTTCTCCTTATTTCCTCTAAAACAGTCTGTAGATCATCCTTTTTCTGGTCTCTTTCCGGATGTCCTGGAGCTCTGTAGGGCGGGGGGTTCCTAGGGGCACCTTGGTTCCATTGTGGTTGTTGAAACCTTTGGTCCCCCATGTAGTGATTGGGACCCCCTGCGTAAGCCGCCTCTTCATGGTATTCTGCCAGCCTGGCTTGCTCAGTGTGTCGGCACTCAGTAGTGGTGTGCCTCTGTGATCCGCATTTAATACAAGGCTGGTTGACATAAAGATACTTTACTTGTTTGAGGAGCTTCTTATTCTGATCTCTGAAGTACGACTCTCTTACATCTGGATCAATCTCCTTAGGGGGCTCATATAAGGGCATGGATGGTGCTGGCCTGGCATAGGGATTCTTCTCGTAGTTGACTGGAGTCTCATACTTTTTATCATAGTTGGTTTGCTTGTCTAGAGCAGCCCATGCGTCAGGAGGCGGCATTGTCAGATACTCATAGTGAGTATATGTGTTGATTCTGTCCTTTGCAGCCAAGTCCAAAGAGTTGAAGAAGATCTCTTGAACTACGCAGGGTTGCTGTCCATGTGTAGGGCAGGATCGCAGTAGATCCTTATAGCGTTCCCATGCCTTTGCTAGCGTCTCCCCAGGCTGCTGTTTGAAAGATGTGATCTTTTGGCGCAGGAGTGTTGTCTTGGCAGGAGGAAAGAACTTGTTCAGAAATTCCTGCTTCACTTGAGCCCATGTTGTGAGAGATCGTGGTTTCAGCCCTTCCAACCACTTCAATGCAAGACCAGCCAAAGACCAACGGAAAGCTTTCATCACGATGTACTCCAAGGTGGTACCTTCAGAAAGAGTACGGCACATGTCAGTAAAGTTGGTAATATGGTGCAGAGGGCATTCATTAAATCTACCATGAAAAGCATGATTTTTAATTTCAATAAGGAATTGAGTGCGAATTTCATAGTTGTTTTCAGGGATTAGAATGGCCGATTCAGGCACGAAGAGAGTCGGGTGCAAATAATCCTCTGTAGTGGTTTGGTATAGGGCAAGCTCAGCTTCTGCTTGCCTCGCACGCTCAGCTTCCTGTTGCATGCCTGCTCTCTCACTGGCGAGAGCAGCATCCCTGGCGGCTAGATCCCTCGTGAGCCTCTCGATCAGCTGTTCCTGTGTCTCTGCAACTGCCATGGCTCTTTGTAGTTTAGCTTTGATGTGTAGAAGACGCTCTGGTTCGTCTAAGCCGTCAAACTCAGATGGTTGACCAAAATGGCACATACACCTATAAAGTAACTCAAAGAAAAAGTGAGAACTGACTACCTAAGGCGCGAATGATAGCTTCCCCGGCAACGGCGCCAATTTGTTGTGAGGAGGAAATCAAGTATGAAATATAACAAAATAGATCAAACCAGATTTAGGCCCACGCAAATAATTACAAGACTCCTCCAATGCAGTAAGAGAAAGTCAGGATCGAATCCACGAGGAAGCGTGTTAGCGGATCCTAGGCAGCTGTAAATCTCACAGAAAAGCAGACAGAAGACAGAAACAAAGAAACAAAGAAAGAAAGACAAACGAAAGCAAGAAATAAAATAAAGACAGAAGCTTACTCGATCTCGACAAGCCTAACTCGAGATCGACTAACAACAGTAGACACAGAAACTTCAGAAATTGAAAAGATAAACTCGATCAAGACAACAATTTACTCGATCTCGACAAAGCCTACTCGAGATCGACTAAGGCTTCCTCTAGATCGGCAACAGTTACTCTAGATCGACAAAGAATGCAGAAAGTATAAATTGCAAATTCGAACACAGATTCGCAGATTTCGACAGAAATAAATCAATATATGAAAGAACTTCCAAAGCCAGGGTATCATCGCCACAACGATAACCATGCAAAGTAACACATAAAGGCATAAAAGATCATGGTTTCCATCAAAATAACTTTCGTTATCAACAAATAGGCATATAGAGGCTTTCGCATAAACCCTAATTGTTTCTAACCCTTTTCACATAATTAATCCAAGTTGCATTAAGATCACTTTCGTTTCAATAATACAAACAAGGATCACCTTCAACTCTCGCAAAAGAATCATGCTCATAGGGATAGAAGACGAATAGCATAACAAGATCTGACCTTTACCGCATCACCTCACATGGCCACCGTCGGGCTCACCCCAGCCTCAAAAGTGGGTGTACTACTCGCTCTTCATCGCAATAGCAGGCATTGATGTATAAAAAGAAACTTGCATTAAACTAAATTCAAGGCCTTTACAATCCCGGCAATCTAATTTTCGCTGAATGCCAAAACCCTAAAAACCTTAGAACTCCTAAACTGTCTCTGTGGAACTACTTCTCTTGCTCTGAATTGAATTGAATTCTGAAAAACCAGCCCCTAAGGCTTTATTTATAGCCTTCTATTCCTTGCTAATCAAGGATAGAATATATCTATCTATATCTAAAAAGCTTAAAAGATAAATAAAAGTAATTTAGGAATTTATTCTATAAAGAGGAAATTAAATCTAAATAGGTAAGTCTTCTCATGTTGATAGATCTTGTCTTCCATAGATAGAACTTGATGGATCTCGGCCAGCTCGGATTCCTTCGGCTCCAAGGACTCCCACATCGCATAGGACTGCTCAAACCGCGTAACGCGGCTTCGGGACGCGGGTCCTCGATCTCGACCAAGGCTCCTCGAGATCGAGTAGAACTGACGTCGACTTGGCTGGCTCGGCGTCTCGGGTTGGTGGTCCTCGATGTGGCTCGGACATGGCTCCTAGGCTTGGTCGATCTCGAGGACCTTACTCGATCTCGAGTAAAGGTGGCTCGTCGACTAGGTCTTATGGTGTTGTCGAGCAACCTCTCTTCGACATGGCTCGGGTGCCGGCTTCCGGGTTCGTCGATCTCGAGTAGGTTTACTCGATCTCGAGTAGAGTGTAACCCAGCATGCCTTCGTCTTCGGCTTCTCGATCAGCTCCTCCTCGACCAGACACTCCTTGGACTTTTTGGTCGATCTCGAGTAAAGGTACTCGATATCGAGTACATCTCTCAGCTTTCTGCTCTTTTCTTCAAACGCACTTTCCCGAGTCCTCGTTCGTCGAATTGACGCATATGACCATGCGCTGGAAAGCTCTTTCCGAGGGATACAACTCTCATGATGACATCAAAGCTTGATTCAGAACGAAGAATGGTGAAAAATGGTCTTTTCTCCAGCTGCACCATTCTTAACTTCTCCATAAGTTTCCTTTAAGCTCCAAAGTGCGGCCGATTTCTGCGAAATATAACCAAAACTTGTGTAGACCTCCATATATTGCAAATAAGTGTAAACTACATAGATTCTGTATTATTCTAACCTAAATGCATGCAATGTATGCAGAAATCGATATAAAAGTAAGTGTAAAAATGGCAAATTAGGCTCACAACAGTAGGAACCGAAAAATATTTGAAAACCTTAATACAACATCCATCCATGCCATGGAGAATTATACCAGACAACAAATACAGAACTGGGCTGCCTCGAAACTAACCTTTGACGAGGAACCCACACACCACAACCTGAAAACTCGAATAAGTCAACCACGAAGAAGGAATCTGAGATGGAGCAAACTAGACGAGGGATCCCTCGGGAGAAGCTTCGGCAGGATTCATTATTAGGGACCACAGCGGGGAGGTCATCGAGTGTGGTGGCCTCAAATGTGGACACGTCTCGATCAGCTTTAGTCGCGGAAGCTATGGCAATCAAAGGGGGCATAGCCAAGGCGAAGGAGCTTGGGATACCCAACATCATGATGGAAGACGACAACCTTACTGTCATCAAGAGTTTGTAAGGTCAGTGGTGCTGCCCGTGGGAGATCGAGATGTTGATGTTGGACATCCTACTCCAACTCCAACAATTTCAAAGGGTGCAATTCGGCCATGTTTTCCGGGAAGCCAACTCGACAGCCGATAGGATTGCGCGTCTCATCCACACAGCGGCCACGCGGGACCTTTTCGATCACTGACTCTTCTCTAAACGTTCTCATCCATAAGGATGCCATTGGATGGTGGTCCAGCAGGGTCTGACCCCATCCAAATCTTTTCCTTATCAAAAAAAAAAAACATCCTCTAAAATGGCTTCGGCGAGCTTAGTCTTTCCAATACCACCTATGCCTAGTATTGAAACTCCGAATTCATGAGATTTAAGCTCCACAATGATGGCCTCTTTGTCTTCCATCCTTGGAAGTGCAAGTTCTGGGGGAATCGATGCTCGACACGGACCAATGGAAGCTTGATCTGTGTTGGCTTCCCTGTTCGAGAGCTTCATCTCTACACCTTCCAACCTCTTCTGCAGCACTCTTATGCGCTCGAGGTTGGATTGCAGCATTCTAGTCGTCAAAGTTTGCTTGGAAACAGCTAGATTGATGCTTTCAATGGTGTTCTCTATTTCTTAGCGACACCAGAAAAGTTCATCCAGCCAGTCAGAGGGGATTTGTGTGTAACTTAGGCATGATTTAATGTCATGGATGCGTTTGAAAGTTTCCTGCAACTTCTTGAGATTCTTCAGCAGAGTCTCTTGCAGGATGTTGAAATTCTCGCTGGCATTCCAGAACTTGTTGACTGCCACGTTGGTAAGCACAGCTTGAAACAAAGGCATGGCTGAAACCGTAGCATATTTTTACCAACGGTTTCGTCCGCAGAGAGCTCTCTCAACAGTCAATCACTCAATACCGTTGGGAAATGGTGGACCCGGTTCTTCCAAGTTCCAATATATATCCCCGTTGGTCTGAGTAAAATGATTTGAAAAAGACGGGCTCACCGGATTAAAATATTATAGGGTATTAAATAGACCCATCAAAACACAACCCGACCCGGTGACCCGATCCGAGTGACCCGAAAAATTTCCGACCCGAACCCGAAAATTTTGACCCGAATATTTTTTTCGACCCGAACCCGAAAAACCCGAAATTTTCTGGGTAATCTGGGTTTCGACCCGGTGACCCGATTGACCCGGTAATTTTGATCCGATTTACCCGATTGACCCGGTTGATTTATAATTATATATAATTAATTTTTTTTTATATATAATTAAAATTTATCACAAAATTATCAAATAATGATTTTTTTAATTTAAAAAAGAAAAAATTGACAAACCCGAAATCGACCCGAACCCGACCCGAAACCCGGTCAAACCCGAGTTCGAGTCAACCCGAAACTCGTTTTACCCGAGACCCGTTTTACCCGAAACCCGAAGTGCCCCGATCCGAACTCGAACCGAATGACCCAATTGACAGGTCTAGTATTAAAGGCTTGTTTTTTTTAATACCTTTTCACATATTTTGTAATATTCGTGTTATGTATGTTTCTTTATTAACTCGATTCAATATTTTTCTTTATTAAAAATGGTGATTTTTTTATTTGCTTGCTTCTTTAATTTTTTTTTTCAAATATTTTTTTTTCTAAATATTAAACATTGTAGGTTATGAATGTATTTTATAATAATATCTCGTGTAAGATTTATGAATAACACATTTATAATTATGCCATTGTAAAAAAAGTCACGTATATATGAGACAACTGATATTCAATGAAAATGTTTTCATTTCTCTCTATGTTTTTTCTCTTCATTTTTTCTATTATTGTAATAATTTATATTGAAAATATTTTTTAGGTGACATCTATATATCACTAGTACAAATATAGAGGGTAAAGCACGGTAAGTTGGGTACGATTTTTTTACAAGCGTGCTTATTTTTTTTTATTTTAAGCACGGTTTTGAAGAACTTACCTGACCCGTACGAAAATAAACCCAGTGGGGCCATCAATATTCCCAACAGGCTTACCTGACACGTACGAAAATAACCTATACGGCCCAACATGTGCCGCGGAAATAATCTTATTTTGACGTTTGGTGATATTATCCCCTTATCGAGGTTACCTCAGACGAAGCGTGAATCAACCATTTACTTGTCGCTGTTTGCTATCTTTAGGGCTTGATAGTCACAAATTCTCGATTCTCACTTCGGACTCCCGAATAGCAAAGATGAAACTAGCTACCCGCGGATGGGTTTGATACTTGTCCGCGGAGTGCTTCTTTTGTAACACCCTGTTTTAAATCCCAAGGGAACGTTACAGCGCCAGTGAATCCGCGGACTTTAATGTCTTTGAATTCACTTGAGGCTTATAGGGACATGCAACCATTCTCCCATAAACAAGATGATAATTTAATAAAATAAAATAGGCGGAAGTCAATTAAATATCCGATCATAATAGCATAAAAATACCCAAAATCATAAAGTATAAATAACTTCAAAATAGCTAAAACTAAAATAGCAATGCGGAAACTTTAAAGGTTCAAAACTAGTAGTGTGACACATTCAATAAATGATAGTCCGCTCTTCAACTCTCTCCTGCTCCGCTACTTGCACTAGACCTGTGGAATATGGCCTGGTGTTTCGTGAGAACGAAGGACACCAGCCATCCAATAAATAGGATGGTTAGTACAATTAAGACTAGCAAATGATAGGGAAAATGTTCAGACTTTAACCTTACAGTGACCATAAAATGGTATGTTCTAGGTTAAGGGAAAGACACAAATATTTAATAGTGGAAACTGAATAAAAAGGTAAAAATTCACGACATGACTCGGATGATCATAACGATCGATTATAAGATAAGAAAAGGAATTATACTCGAGACAGATAAGTATAATAACTGAAATGATCACCTATTTAACAGTCAATAATAGTCACAATAATGATGACGATAATAATAATAATACTACGTGGTACCGGTCGGGCCTTTAACAAGGACCACGACCTACATCAGATCGTTGTTTTATCACCCCGCAGAGAATGCATTCCGGGATGGTGTTTCATGAAACCTTATAAGGCGGTGGCTTAACGAACCACAACCTGCAAGTCAGTCTACTGCATAACTTGCCAAAGGCATAAAGCCACTCGCATCACGTGGTGCGCATTTTAACATATCATAACTAAGCATCACATGGTGCCTATACATAAACTATTTATACTAGGTGATCATAATAACGATAGTAAATCAAACAGGGACAAGCATGGATAATTCAAAGGGTCTTACTATCACATGCCACTAGTTTGCATGAAAGAACGAGCAGAATATCATGCACTTTAGGAAGAAGAAAATGGGCAACATTTACTTATCTCGAGTTATAAACAAACAAATCACATTTAATACGTATAACACTATAATTACTTTAATAGTTGCCCATTAATTTAACTCATGTCAATTTATGATTAAAAAGATAAATTACTCAAGCAGACGGGTATGCAATTTATCGAAATTGGCAAGGAAATTGGCCACATGGCCGCATTCGACACAGAAGAATTTTAAAAGGCACATCAAAAGAATCACGAAACACGCAAAGGGCGATGAACGAAATCACTTGCCTTAACCTTCGACGATCGGTTGACGACAACAAGAGGAGATTTTAGCACCTATTGAATCCAACGGAAAAGGAATATTAACATTGATATTTTATAAAATTAACTTTACTTAACTCAAATTGAAATTGAATTAATTCTATAAAGTTAAATATCTATACCAATATGAATTCCTCGGGGAGCGGGATCCAACGTGAGTGCTTCGAGAATTCTTGGTGTCGCTGAAACGGGTAAGAATCGAATAGTTTAGAAATATTGGCCACTTAACTTAATAAATAATTAACATAGGGCCAAAAATAAGAATAGTTTAAAAACAAGGGAGTTTCTGTAATTTTTCCCGAAAGAGATTAAAAATCTCAACTTGGATCAATGGAGTTCATACGTACAGTGCAGAGGGAATCGGTGAATGACTCTCCTCTGCGTCGATGGCCACAGCGATCGACGACGGCGGCTCGGCGATGATGGGCAGCGGAAACCAGAGGCGGCTCAGACAGTGATGGCCGATGGCAATCGGAGGCGGCGCTCGAACTGTCGCCCGTGGGTGCGGCGTCGAACAGGGCGGAGACGAAGGCAGCCACAATCGGGGGCGGCTCTGCGGCTGTTCGACCTGGGCGTTCTCCGGGCAAGGTGCAACTGCAGTGGGCGGGTCGCGGCTCAAGGCGATGCGAGAGAGGAGGATGCGGTGCGCTCACGGCTCTGCTTCACAGGAGAGGAGACGGTGAGGGCGGCTCGATTGCAGTGGTGGACTGCTGTGGGTGCGGCGGCTGCGGAAAATCCCATATTTCTTTTCTTACCGTAGTCTATCAAGAGAAAAATAGGTGGCCCTCTCTATTAGGTTTATACTGTAGAAATACAATATGTATTTGATTATATATTATATATATATATTAGCGAAAAGAAATATTATTTAATTTAACCTTATAAATTAAATAACAAAAATGTTTAGAGAATAAAATTAGAATAATATATTATATATCTTATGTGAATTTATTAGTTTCCTAAATTCACATAGTATAATATAATATTATTTAAGGAAATATTCCAAAAATAATTTGGTGTATTTCATCTTTTTCCTGATAAAGAGTTTTGGATGTACTCGGCTCTTTCTCTCCCTTACTCCCTTTTCCTCTCTTCTATTTTACTCTTCTCAGGAAATTCGAACAAGGTCCGCTTCTTTCTCCCTTTTTCTTGCCGTCCAAAAAGTCCCCTTTCTGTTTTTCTTTTTTCCCTTTTATAGGTGATGGGCGATCTATGGATATTTCGCCACGTGGGGTTTGCTGTTCGACAGGTGTTCAACTCGTGGGATGAGGGCATGCCTGACATGTACCCTCTTCTTCCGTCCGCGGATGGTATGCCTTATGCGGATGGGTTTTTTTTTTGTGGGATGGCTACCCGCGGACGATTTCAGCATTACTTGGGGTGGTTTTTTTACGATGATCTTTTTCCCTTTGTTTCTATTATTTTTTATACTTATCCAGATGTTTTGTATTGTTGGTTTCGTCACAGTTCCTCGGGCTGGGTTGATTCCCTCCAGGATTGTCGTGGGCCGATAACTTTTAGTATAGAAAACATCTGACTCTTTGTGGATGTCTCGTGTTTGTGCCGACTTGTCAATAATGGGCTTTTTACTTTCTTGTGTAGGCCCATTAAAGGCCCATTAGGCCCATTTTATCTATGGAAATTCAAAAGTCGGTAATTTCCCTATAAGTTACCCCGTTCTATTCTTTTTTACTTCACATTTGTCCTCTTCTGATTTCCCGAGACTTTTGTTCTTATCTGCAATTTGGTTTTCCGGTGGTGGTCTCTTGTTTCCGACCGCTACTCGGTTGAAGTTTCCGGGAAAAGTTCTTCCCGGTATTCAAGGTATTTCTTCTGGTTTTGATTTGTTTTTTAGGTTCTTCTCCTTTCAAAAGATTTTCTTTTTAATCTTTCTGATGGGTAGATCGAGAATTAGGGTGGGTTTTTGTTTCTGGTTCTATTTTTGATCGAGGTTTTGTTCCGCGTGAGTAAATCTTCATACAATTTTCTCTAGTTTCTTTGGGAATGACTAATCTCAGCGGAGAGCACGACGTGTTGGATGATTTTGAAAGAGGAGAAGGGTGGAGGGGTGATGTCGCTTCGTCTTCTCAACCGTGTCAATCTTAGGAGATTCTTTCCTCTTCTCTTGAGAGTTCCTCCTCTAGCTCCAGTGGTATCTCATCAGGATCATCTTCTTCCACATCTACGTCAACTACAAATCGGGTTGGTCCTATGGGCATCCCTATTAAGGTGAGAAGGCGCCGGAAGCGTACTGACCCTGATTATTATTCTTCTCCTTACACAGTTTCTTCTTCTTCGAAGGGATGCGCGGGAGATGAAAATTCTGAAGATGGGGGTGAATCAGGTGTTCGTTCTTCCGAGGACGCGGGTATCTCTTCTACTTCTCACCATGTGGACGCTGATCAAGAGGTTGAAACTATTTGGATTCCTTATGAAGGTTCCCCCATTGGTGTAGCAGAAACCCCGAAAAGAATCTGTTCTAAAGAAAACTTGACTGATTTGGATACCCCGTTGTATGACCTAAAGAAATTAGACACTTGTCTCTTTCTTGGAGATTTTCAGCCGCATCCGCCTCCGTCTGCTCGCCCATTAGTTGTAGCTGAAAGGGTCCACCCGTGGCGATCTCATGTGGAAGAGCTTAGGGGTTGTACTACTTTGCTCGGATTGGCCGATCTCGACACCATTTCTCAAGTTTTTCCATGGCCCGCGGGACTGGAGTTTTGCCTTCCTGAGGAGGGGGGAGGTTGTTTGGATGCTTATGAGGATTGCTTGGTTGTTTACGCGGCTAGCTTGTCTCAGGGTTTTCGACTTCCTTTACATCCCTTTTTCTCGGAGTTCTTGAGTGAATACAACTTAAGTCCTGCTCATATTGTTCCTAATGTTTGGATGTTTTTTACTAGCTTAATCATGAGGTGTAAGGAGATCAGGGTTACCCCTTCTTTGAAGTTAATGTTTGATTATTTTCTCTTTGAAAAAGGGGACCCCGGACTCGAGGTTTTATCAGTGCAACTCCAGCTGTGGTTATATGGAGAGGTTTTCCAGCAAACCTAACTGGAAACATAAGTGGTTCCTGGTCCGCGACAGATCTGGAAACAATTTCAATGTCGGACCGTCCTAGGACGTTTTTGTCCCGTGAAAAAACCGATTGTTTCCAATCTTTCTGAGTTTAAACAGTCGTTTTCTCACACACCTAGGTTCCCCTGGTCTAAGATGATCTTCGCGTTCTGGCTTGAGATGGCTGGTTTGAGTTTGCCTCATCTGCGATTAGGTGGCTTCTTTTGTTTTCACTATTTCCCTGAGTGTTAAGATTTGTGCCTCATATTTCGTTTATTTTGATGGTTTACTTATTATTGGGTGTCTTTGTTTTCTAGATACAATGGACTTGGACTCCCTCCTGAAGCGTCATAAAGCGAAATCTGAGAAGAAGAAGAAGAAAAGTTCAGACATTCGTGACCCCCCTATCCCCCTTTAGTCCCTGAGGCGGTCCCGATTATTGATATGACCATAGTAGGAGAAACTGGTGCTCTTGTAGAGTCCTCTTCATTAGCTCCTGTATCTCGGGAAAAACGTGTTCGCCAATCTGCTCCCGAAACTTCTAAGAAAAAGAGGAAAGTTAGCATAGCTGTTGAGCCGTATGCCGCGGATGAAACAGGGCTTTTTATTGAGGGTGAAGCGACCCTTCGAGAGTTTCCCATTCCAGGTTTCGGGATGGTTGATCTGCGAGGTCTTGCCTTTCCCGTCAAGAAACGTTGCTTTAAAGAGCAGGGGTATATTAAGCGATTGGATGCTGTCAATCTTTCAACTAACTTTGACCGTCTTAACCAGTGGGTAAGTTGTTTTTATTTCTCGCGTAACCTTTTGTTTCGTTAACTTTCAGAAAAAAAAAACCCAACGCGGTTTGACTCTGGTCTCTTTTTCTTTATTTGTTCGATTGTTTTTTAGTTTCAGTTGAGGGTGATTCAGCATGACGTCGAAAGGCGTTTGGTGTGTGGTGAAGAGGATCTTGTCAAGAAGGACGAGGAGATTAAGAGGTTGTCTCACCAGTTGTGGATCCTTGGGAACACAGTTGGTGACCCCCTTCGGTTGAGAAGTTTAAAAAGAGATCCGTGGCACTTCATGAAGAATTGCAGGTAGAAAAAGAGGTTGTGGCGGCTTTGAAGATAGAACGCGACGAACTGAAAGCTTCATTGGACGCTGTCAGCTCACGCGTCAAGGAACTTGAGGTCGCGGAAGGGCGTTCGCGAGAGCTTCTTCAAACAAAGCAGGCCAGTATTGATAAGTTGGAGGAAGAATTTCCGATTCTTCGTGAGGAGCAATCTATTACTAAAAAGGAGCTTGAGAATATCAAAGCACGTTTAGATCAAGACGTGGCTCTTCAATGGCTTCAATGTCCAGAGGGTTTAGCTTATTTGTCTTCCGAGTGGGTTAAAACTGAAGCTGGCGCATCTTTCCTGTATTCTGTGGCCAAAGCTTGTCTCCAGACTCCAAAGGGCGCAATCATTTTAAAGGACGAGTGTTTTAGCTACTTTCGGAAGGGTATGGTTGCGGGGATTAACCAAAGTGTAGTACGTTCGGCCGCTCATCCTGGAGTTCCCTTAGAGAAATTCGAGCCAAGCATGACCAGTGCTGATTGGGGGCTTTCAAAGGAGGAGATGGCCGCGAAAGAGTCATATTCCGAGGATGAAGATGCCGAGGATGCTGGTGATGAAATTGAAATGATGACCACCACTATTTGATCTTCGATGTTTTAGCTTTAGTTAGTAACTTGAAAAAGAAACTTTGCTTGACTTGAGAACCTGTGATGGTTCTCTTTTTGGCACTTCTATGTGACGTTCGTTTTTTGTGAAGTTGGGCTTGAGATCTTTTAGATGAAGTTTCGTATTCTTGCATATTTTTTGCTTGTTAATGTTCTGACTTCTCTCCAAGTGTTGAGAAGGTTAGTCCGAATGTACAAAGCCTTTTCCCACTTGTCTTTAATCCGTAAGATGGGATTTTTTCTTTTCAAAGACCCAATCCGTAAGATGATATTTACCGCTTCTCATGTGTTGACGATTAATTACGTTTTCATACGCGTCATGTCTTCGGGATGTTTTAATCCTTGGGCCTTTTTTAAAAAGATAGAAAATGTGGATCAACTTTCTCGACTAGTGAGCTTTCTCTTCGCTTTTCTTTAGAAAGTTCAAGCCAGCTTTTCCGAATTATATTTTTTATTTGTGCGCAGGTTTTGCCTCCTCAATTCGAGGCTGAATATGGACTGCTACCGCCTAGATGGGCTTTTCTTTCATCGTATTCCCAGTGGCTGTGTCATGGAGCGAGAACGGCCTTTTTCAGATCGACAGCGGATGGGACGAGTTTCTTTCCCTTCACCATCTCGGGATAGGTAGTGCCATGATGTTTTTTCATAGGGGCAACGTTACTTTTAAAGTTTTCCCGCGTAGTGAGATTGGGAATGACAATGAGGCTAACCTTAGCTTTGTTTCCTCTTCATGTGGTTCAAACCGAACCTCTTTAATAATATGTTTTGAGAGATTGTAATGTGTTCATGGATTACACTCCGCGAGTGAATCGGAGGGGGACCATGACTTTCTTTCACTATCTATCATATTTTGCGATTTTCAATAGGCTTAAAGGGGGATCTCTTATTATTCATAATAAAAGGTAGCATGCAGAAACTTTTAAGAGGTTCAATCCTTTTAAACCCTAATACACCATACTAGGGATGGTTACGCGGTACATGGAATAGAAACTTAAGGATGTCCTGCTTCTTCGTTTTCTTCGCTGTCAGGACTGACGACATCGACTTCAAAGATGGAATCTCCCATGTAGGTGAAAATTAGAGCGGATCCTACATTGACTCGATTTGCCTGTGTGAAGTCGTACCACCCCTATGTCAACCAGAAGAGGCCATCTCCATCTCTTTCCACTTTTACTTCATGTTCCTGGTTGGAGCGAGACCAGAGCCTGGCTTGAGTGTGAGCGTCTTCATCGATGAGGACATACATGAGCGGGAGTCGGAGTGTTTGAAGTTGTTCCTCTCACATGATCACCTTATAGAAAGCCCTTTGTGGCAACCCTAGATCCATTTTTTTAGGGTGTTTATCACTTTGGTCATTCTTGTGTGTTTTATACTTGCTGAGTGGGGTTCTTTGTCCTCGTTTTTATCTCCTTTTTCCGAGGGGTAATCTATTTAATTTTTCTTTTCCGAACTACTCTTGGTCGCTTTAAGGGCCTCTTTTGAGAAGTTTGTTGGGTTTCAGCGAGATGGTCAATCGTTTAGTAATAAGATAAATCTTGGTTTCAGAAAAAAGGGGATGCGTGCCTTGCGTTACCGTGTCACTTGTTGCGCATCATGCATGCACCTCTTTCCCTTTTATTTGACTGTTTCCTCGTGTGCGATGGGACAAGAAAGAAAAATCTATTGTTTACCCCTTGCTTTTCTCGAGATGCGAGGATCCATTATAATCCATCCCTTAGCATTTAGGGCTGACGTGGCCTCTGAGCATGGACCTCGATGGGCTTTCTTCCAGGTGATTGATTATCCTGAGCAGTTTTCGCGCTTGGTGAGATTTCCATGTCTAATTTCCCATGTTTTCTTTACAAATTCTTTCCTTGTCCTTACCTTCTTCTATTTTTTAGCTGCTGCCACTCGGATTTGAGGAAGTGTATGAGGACGCTGTTCCTGGTCTAGTCTTACTTTCTTCTTATCAGATACGAAATTTCCCCGTCCACGCAGAACGTCAGGACTGCGACCTTCTCTACTTTGGCCACGGATGGAAAGATTTTGTAGAGTCGCACGATTTTGAGAGAGGGGCTTCCATGATTTTTACTCATATGGGTGAAGCGTGTTTTGAAGTCCAGGTGGTGGACTCTCGTGGAGGAGAGCGCGAGATTAATCATAACAATCCTTCCTCCCATGGCTCTGCCTCAAATGGTTTTTGAGCTTGGTCTCTTATGTCTGTGTTAATAAAGCAAAGTTTAAAGTTTGTTTATTGACTTTTTTAGTCAGTGGATGTGTTCGTGGTGATGTTTGATAATACATGTTTTAGCCCCCAAACTGGCTTATTTTCTGGGTCATTTTTTGGACGCGAGTTCTTTATTTCTAAGAGGGAGTAATCGAGATGCTGGCCATAATCCTCATTAATTGCGAACTTTTGATTTTTACTTTGAGGGATTTTCAAGATCGTGCATGCCAACTACATGAATTAATTTTATGGTTTAGTTTCTTGATAGCGTTTTGTCATGATATGCTATTCACGGGTCTCCCAAATTTATCTTCAACAATAGTGATTTTTGTCGTCTCGCGCATGGCGCGCTAGTTGTTAGGTTTAGTGAATGACCTTTCGAACCTACTGAGCTCTTGTCTCCGCCTGTGCAGCGTGTTAGCACAGTCAGAGTGTCTGTTGTGAGCTGAATCTGCCATGTTTTACAGTAACTTTTATATCGATTTCTGCATACATTGCATTCATTTGGGCTTAGATAGTACAGAACCTATGTAGTTTATGTTTAATTGCCAAATTATGGAATCTACACCAGTTTCTGTTTAATTCGCAGAAATCGAGGCATTTTACACCAATTCTACAGAAGGTCAGAAAATCTCGGAAAACCACTACAGAAGTCCAAGGTCAAAGAAGCAGCGGAACCAGTTGAATCGAGCCGAGAACCCAGGCTACTCGATCTCGAGTAGCTCTTACTCGACCTAGACGAGCATGTCCGAGCAGCCTTGGTCGACAGAGCCCAATCGAGAAAGCCAGACCAACTCAGCTCCAGAGCCCTACTCGATCTCGACAAGCCCTAGTCGAGATCGACGACGCCTCAGCGCACACCCGGAGTCGACGAGGAGAGGAGACAAGCCGAGGACGAAGACGACCAGGCAGCAGTCGCTGCTAGCGACTAGACTCGCTGCAGCGAGAGGCTCGCTGCCGCGGAAATTTTCGCTGCCAGCGGGATGCACCAAGACGACGAAGCTCGCCGACTCGCTCCAGCGGAAGTGGGTTCTCGCACCCGCAGATCGATGACCTCGCTGCAGCGGAAGAAGCAACTCGCGGAAGCGGAAGGGAAGACCTACTCGACATCGACGAGTCCTTGTCGAGGTCGACGAGCACCAGGAGCCAAGACTGAGCTACATCGAGCAGAGCTAGCCAGGAAGTCCAGTCGACGATCCACCCTACTCGAGGTCGACGAGCCCTTGTCGAGGTCGAGTAAGCCAGTGTCCAGAAACGCGTCGACGAAGACTTGTCCGAGTAGACTTAAGATTCCTTGGGGCCAAAGGAGGAAGATTCTATCCAAATCCATCAAATTCTATCTATGGAAGACACAATCTATCAAGACATGAAGACCTACCCTATTTAGATTTATCTTTTCCTTGTTGATTTATTTCTTTATGGCATTTATTTATCTTTTAGCAATTTAGATATAATTTTAGATATAGATAGAAGATTCTATCCTTGAATAGCAAGGGTTAGAAGGCTATAAATAAAGCCCTAGGGGCTGGTTTTTCAGAGAATTCCATCACACAATTCAATTTCAGAGAGAAGTAAGTAGGAGTAGAGAGAGAGAGTTTGTAGCAAGCAAGGTGGAAAGGCGAAAGCGGATTTGTCTTGTGGGTTGTAAGCTCTCTTTATTTGATTCAATGCAAGTTAGTTTCTTTTGTTATTTAATGTCTTTCTTGATGATGAAGAGCGAGTAGTCCACCCACTTCTGGGGCTGGGGTGAGCCCAACGGTGGCCATGTGAGGCGATGCGATAAAGGTCAGATCTTTTTGTGCGATTCCTCTTCTATCCCTATGAGCATGATTCTTTTGCGAGAGTTGAAGGTGATCCTTGTTTGTGTTATTGAAGCGAAAGTGATCTTAATGCAACTTGGATTAATTATGTGAAAAAGGGTTAGTAACAATTAGGGTTTATGCGAAAGCCTCTATATGCCTATTTGTTAATAACGAAAGTTATTTGATGGAAAGCATGATCTTTTATGCCTTTGTGTGTTACTTTGCATGGTTATCGTTGTGGTGTTGAAACCCTAGTCTTGGAAGTCTTTTATTATATTGATTTATTTCTGTCAAAAATCTGAGTTTTAGTTTCGAATTTGCAATTTATATTTTCTGTCAATTCTTGTCGATACAGAGGAGATCTTGCCGATCTCGAGTTGGTTGTACTCGATCTCGAGTACGCTTCGTCTAGGTCGAGTTGAGTTCTGTTCTGTTGTCGATTTCTGAAGTTTCTGTCTTGACTTGCTCTTGCCGATCTCGAGTTGACTTGGTCGAGATCGAGTTGCCCTTGCCGGGTTTGCCTGTCTGCTGTGATTTCCGATTTTCTGTTGTCGACTGCTGTGGTCGATCTCGAGTAGCTGTTTGTCGAGATCGACGAGCCCTTCGCTTTGCTTTTAGTTACTGCTTTGCTTTGTCTTTCCTGTTTTCTGCTGCTCTGTCTGTGAGAATTTACAGCTACCTGTGAACTGCTGACGTGCTTCCTCGTGGATTCGATCCTGACTATTCTCTTACTACAACGGGAGGAAGTCTTGTATTTATTTGCTGAGACAGGGAAGTCAGTCTGAACTTTATTTCATATTTATTTCATACTTGACCATCCTCCTGCAACAACAGTGTCCTATATAAAGAGAGAGCATAGGGGAGGTGTGTTTGAACTTGATCTTTTCTTTTTAACATGCCTTCTCCTGTTCAACCGACTTGGTCCTTTTTTGAGCGTATCAGTTTTCCTGAGCAACTCCGCCGCCTGGTTAGTTTCTTGTTTGCTGAGTTTCTCCTTTTTTTTTTTAAATTTATCTTTTCTCAATATTATCTCCTCTTCGTATTTTGCTAGTCTTTGTCGTTACGCTTAGAGGATGAACTAGACCCAGATCTTCCTAGGAACATTCTCTTGTCACTAGGATCCTTCGTGACTTCTCGGTGGAAGTTATACGCGGCGATTATGGGGTCCCCTTTCTGAGAAGCGATTGGAACGATTTTGCTGAATCGCACAACATTAATATCGGTTCTTCCGTGACTTTTATTTATAAAGGAGGAAATTGTTTCGAGGTCCATGTTTTAGATGCTGTGGGAGATGAGGTGGATGCTGAATGGGCATCTCCCCAATCAGGGGGTCCACCTTCGAACGGATTTCGCTTGAGTCAAGGTAGAACTCGTCTAATCCCGGCTAGGCCCAGGTGGGCATGAGTTGGTGTTTGTATGTTTTTTGAGCGGACAACTACTTGAATGTACTGACGTACTTTTATCATCTGTTGCTTATCCTATGTTAGTTGTTAGATCATGGCTGCAACTTTTATGATAATAATGAGTCCATGCGTTCTAAAGGCTTACGAAAATTTAATTTCAAAATTTTGAAATATTTTGATCAGAGACCTGACCTGGAGACAAGCTCTATCGTTCTTGGGTTTTATTCAAGAATTCATCTCCGAGAATTGCTTCGATCGGAGGCCGCGAAGCCAAGATCCATCGTTCTTGGGTCTTATTTAGGAACTCATCACCGAGAATTGCTTCGATCGGAGGCCTGACGCGGAGCCAAGCTCAAGCGTTCTTGGGTCTTATTTAAGAACTCATCTCCGAGAATTGCTTCGATCGGAGGCCCGACGCAGAGCCAAGCTCCAGCGTTCTTGAGTCTTATTCAAGAACTCATCTCCGAGAATTGCTTCGATTGGAGGCCCAACGCGGAGCCAAGCTCTATCGTTCTTGAGTCTTATTCAAGAACTCATCTCCGAGAATTTCTTCAATCGGAGGCACGACGCGGAGCCAAGCTCCATTGTTCTTGGGTTCTTCGGTCTTATTTAAGAACTCATTTCCGAGAATTGCTTCGATCGGAGGCCCGACGCGAAGCCATGCTCCAGCATTCTTGGGTCTTATTCAAGAACTCATCTCCGAGAATTGCTTCGATCGGAGGCCCGACGCGGAGCCAAGCTCAAGCATTCTTGGGTCTTATTTATGAACTCATCTCCGAGAATTTCTTCGATCGGAGGCACGACGCGGAGCCAAGCTCCATTGTTCTTGGGTCTTATTCAAGAACTCATCTCCGAGAATTGCTTCGATGGGAGGCCCGACGCGGAGCCAAGCTCCAGCGTTCTTGGGTCTTATTTAAGAGCTCATCTCCGAGAATTGCTTTGATCGGAGGCCCGACACAGAGCCAAGCTCCAGCGTTCTTGGGTCTTATTCAAGAACTCATCTCCGAGAATTGCTCCGATCGGAGGCCCGACGCGGAGCCAAGCTCCAGCGTCCTTGGGTCTTATTCAAGAACTCATCTCCGATAATTGCTTCGATTGGAGGCCCGACGCGAAGCCAAGATCCATCGTTCTTGGGTTTTATTTAGGAACTCATCACCGAGAATTGCTTCGATCGGAGGCCTGACGCGGAGCCAAGCTCAAGCGTTCCTGGGTCTTATTTAAGAACTCATCTCCGAGAATTGCTTCGATCGGAGGCCCGACGCAGAGCCAAGCTCCAGCGTTCTTGAGTCTTATTCAAGAACTCATCTCCGAGAATTGCTTCGATTGGAGGCCCGACGCGAAGCCAAGCTCGAGGGTTCTTCGGTCTTATTTAAGAACTCGTTTACGAGAATTGCTTCGATCGGAGGCCCGACGCGAAGCCATGCTCCAGCATTCTTGGGTCTTATTCAAGAACTCATCTCCGAGAATTGCTTCGATCGGAGGCCCAACACGGAGCCAAGCTCAAGCGTTCTTGGGTCTTATTTATGAACTCATCTCCGTAAATTTCTTCGATCGGAGGCACGACGCGGTGCCAAGCTCCATTGTTCTTGGGTCTTATTCAAGAACTCATCTCCGAGAATTGCTTCGATCGGAGGCCCGACACGGAGCCAAGCTCAAGCGTTCTTGGGTCTTATTCAAGAACTCATCTCCGAGAATTGCTTCGATCGGAGGCCCGACGCGGTGCCAAGCTCCAGCGTCCTTGGGTCTTAATCAAGAACTCATCTCCGATAATTGCTTCGATTGGAGGCCCGACGCGAAGCCAAGATCCATCGTTCTTGGGTTTTATTTAGGAACTCATCACCGAGAATTGCTTCGATCGGAGGCCTGACGCGGAGCCAAGCTCAAGCGTTCCTGGGTCTTATTTTAGAACTCATCTCCGAGAATTGCTTCGATCGGAGGCCCGACGCAGAGCCAAGCTCCAGCGTTCTTGAGTCTTATTCAAGAACTCATCTCCGAGAATTGCTTCGATTGGAGGCCCAACGCAGAGCCAACCTCTATCGTTCTTGGGTCTTATTCAAGAACTCATCTCCGAGAATTTCTTCGATCGGAGGCCCGACGCGGAGCCAAGCTCCAACGTTCTTGGGTCTTATTTAAGAACTCATCTCCGAGAATTGCTTCAATCGGAGGCCCGACCCAGAGCCAAGCTTCAGCGTTCTTGGGTCTTATTTGAGAACTCATCTCCGAGAATTGCTTCGATCGGAGGCCCGACGCGGAGCCAAGCTCCAGCGTTCTTAGGTCTTATTAAAGAACTCATCTCCGAGAATTGCTTCGATCGGAGGCCCGACGCGAAGCCATGCTCCAGCATTCTTGGGTTTATTCAAGAACTCATCTCCGAGAATTCCTTCGATCGGAGGCCCGACGCGGAGCCAAGCTCAAGCGTTCTTGGGTCTTATTTATGAACTCATCTCCGAGAATTTCTTCGATCGGAGGCCTGACGCGGAGCCAAGATCCATCGTTCTTGGGTCTTATTAAAGAACTCATCTCCGAGAATTGCTTCGATCGGAGGCCCGACGCGAAGCCATGCTCCAGCATTCTTGGGTTTATTCAAGAACTCATCTCCGAGAATTCCTTCGATCGGAGGCCCGACGCGGAGCCAAGCTCAAGCGTTCTTGGGTCTTATTTATGAACTCATCTCCGAGAATTTCTTCGATCGGAGGCCTGACGCGGAGCCAAGATCCATCGTTCTTGGGTCTTATTCAAGAACTCATCTCCGAGAATTGCTTCGATCGGAGGCCCGACCCAGAGCCAAGCTTCAGCGTTCTTGGGTCTTATTTGAGAACTCATCTCCGAGAATTGCTTCGATCGGAGGCCCGACGCGGAGCCAAGCTGCAGCGTTCTTGGGTCTTATTAAAGAACTCATCTCCGAGAATTGCTTCGATCGGAGGCTCGACGCGAAGCCATGCTCCAGCATTCTTGGGTCTTATTCAAGAACTCATCTCCGAGAATTGCTTCGATCAGAGGCCCGACGCGGAGCCAAGCTCTATCGTTCTTGGGTCTTATTCAAGAACTCATCTCCGAGAATTTCTTCGATCAGAGGCCCAACGCGGAGCCATGCTCCAGCGTTCTTGGGTCTTATTTAAGAGCTCATCTCCGAGAATTGCTTCGATCGGAGGCCCGACCTAGAGCCAAGCTCCAGCGTTCTTGGGTCTTATTCAAGAACTCATCTCCGAGAATTGCTTCGATCGGAGGCCTGACGCGGAGCCAAGCTCAAGCGTTCTTGGGTCTTATTTAAGAACTCATCTCCGAGAATTGCTTCGATCGGAGGCCCGACGCAGAGCCAAGCTCCAGCGTTCTTGAGTCTTATTCAAGAACTCATCTCCGAGAATTGCTTCGATTGGAGGCCCAACGCGGAGCCAAGCTTTATCATTCTTGGGTCTTATTCAAGAACTCATCTCCGAGAATATCTTCAATCGGAGGCCCGATGCGGTGCCAAGCTCTAGAGTTCTTGGGTCTTATTTAAAAGCTCATCTCCGAGAATTGCTTCGATCGGAGGCCCGACCCAGAGCCAAGCTCCATCGTTCTTGGGTCTTATTCAAGAACTCATCTCCGAGAATTGCTTCGATCGGAGGCCCGACGCGGAGCTAAGCTCCAACGTTATTGGGTCTTATTCAAGAACTCATCTCCGAGAATTGCTTCGATTGGAGGCCCGACGCGAAGCCAAGCTCTAGGGTTCTTGGGTTTTATTTAAGAACTCGTTTCCGAGAATTGCTTCGATCGGAGGCCCGACGCGAAGCCATGCTCTAGCATTCTTGGGTCTTATTCGAGAACTCATCTCCGAGAATTGCTTCGATCGGAGGCCCGACGCGGAGCCAAGCTCCATCGTTCTTGGGTCTTATTCAAGAACTCATCTCCGAGAATTGCTTCGATCGGAGGCCCGACGCGGAGCCAAGCTCTAGCGTTTTGGGTCTTATTTAAGAGCTCATCTCCGAGAAGTGCTTTGATCGGAGGCCCGACCCAGAGCCAAGCTCCAGCGTTCTTGGGTCTTATTCAAGAACTCATCTCCGAGAATTGCTTCGATCGGAGGCCCGACCCAGAGCCAAGCTTCAGCGTTCTTGTGTCTTATTTGAGAACTCATCTCCGAGAATTGCTTCGATCGGAGGCCCGACGCGAAGCCATGCTCCAGCATTCTTGGGTTTATTCAAGAACTCATCTCCGAGAATTCCTTCGATCGGAGGCTCGACGCGGAGCCAAGCTCAAGCGTTCTTGGGTCTTATTTATGAACTCATCTCCGAGAATTTCTTCGATGGGAGGCCTGACGCGGAGCCAAGATCCATCGTTCTTGGGTCTTATTCAAGAACTCATCTCCGAGAATTGCTTCGATCGGAGGCGCGACCCAGAGCCAAGCTTCAGCGTTCTTGGGTCTTATTTGAGAACTCATCTCCGAGAATTGCTTCGATCGGAGGCCCGACGCGGAGCCAAGCTGCAGCGTTCTTGGGTCTTATTAAAGAACTCATCTCCGAGAATTGCTTCGATCGGAGGCCCGACGCGAAGCCATGCTCCAGCATTCTTGGGTCTTATTCAAGAACTCATCTCCGAGAATTGCTTCGATCAGAGGCCCGACGCGGAGCCAAGCTCTATCGTTCTTGGGTCTTATTCAAGAACTCATCTCCGAGAATTTCTTCGATCAGAGGCCCAACGCAGAGCCATGCTCCAGCGTTCTTGGGTCTTATTTAAGAGTTCATCTCCGAGAATTGCTTCGATCGGAGGCCCGACCTAGAGCCAAGCTCTAGCGTTCTTGGGTCTTATTCAAGAACTCATCTCCGAGAATTGCTTCGATCGGAGGCCTGACGCGGAGCCAAGCTCAAGCGTTCTTGGGTCTTATTTAAGAACTCATCTCCGAGAATTGCTTCGATCGGAGGCCCGACGCAGAGCCAAGCTCCAGCGTTCTTGAGTCTTATTCAAGAACTCATCTCCGAGAATTGCTTCGATTGGAGGCCCAACGCGGAGCCAACCTCTATCGTTCTTGGGTCTTATTCAAGAACTCATCTCCGAGAATTTCTTCGATCGGAGGCCCAACGCGGAGCCAAGCTCCAACGTTCTTGGGTCTTATTTAAGAACTCATCTCCGAGAATTGCTTCAATCGGAGGCCCGACCCAGAGCCAAGCTTCAGCGTTCTTGGGTCTTATTTGAGAACTTATCTCCGAGAATTGCTTCGATCGGAGGCCCGACGCGGAGCCAAGCTCCAGCGTTCTTGGGTCTTATTAAAGAACTCATCTCCGAGAATTGCTTCGATCGGAGGCCCGACGCGAAGCCATGCTCCAGCATTCTTGGGTTTATTCAAGAACTCATCTCCGAGAATTCCTTCGATCGGAGGCCCGACGCGGAGCCAAGCTCAAGCGTTCTTGGGTCTTATTTATGAACTCATCTCCGAGAATTTCTTCGATCGGAGGCCTGACGCGGAGCCAAGATCCATCGTTCTTGGTTCTTATTCAAGAACTCATCTCCGAGAATTGCTTCGATCGGAGGCCCGACCCAGAGCCAAGCTTCAGCGTTCTTGGGTCTTATTTGAGAACTCATCTCCGAGAATTGCTTCGATCGGAGGCCCGACGCGGGGCCAAGCTGCAGCGTTCTTGGGTCTTATTAAAGAACTCATCTCCGAGAATTGCTTCGATCGGAGGCCCGACGCGAAGCCATGCTCCAGCATTCTTGGGTCTTATTCAAGAACTCATCTCCGAGAATTGCTTCGATCAGAGGCCCGACGCGGAGCCAAGCTCTATCGTTCTTGGGTCTTATTCAAGAACTCATCTCCGAGAATTTCTTCGATCAGAGGCCCAACACGGAGCCATGCTCCAGCGTTCTTGGGTCTTATTTAAGAGCTCATCTCCGAGAATTGCTTCGATCGGAGGCCCGACCTAGAGCCAAGCTCCAGCGTTCTTGGGTCTTATTCAAGAACTCATCTCCGAGAATTGCTTCGATCGGAGGCCTGACGCGGAGCCAAGCTCAAGCGTTCTTGGGTCTTATTTAAGAACTCATCTCCGAGAATTGCTTCGATCGGAGGCCCGACGCAGAGCCAAGCTCCAGCGTTCTTGAGTCTTATTCAAGAACTCATCTCCGAGAATTGCTTCGATTGGAGGCCCAACGCGGAGCCAAGATTTATCATTCTTGGGTCTTATTCAAGAACTCATCTCCGAGAATATCTTCAATCGGAGGCCCGACGCGGTGCCAAGCTCCAGCGTTCTTGGGTCTTATTTAAAAGCTCATCTCCGAGAATTGCTTCGATCGGAGGCCCGACCCAGAGCCAAGCTCCATCGTTCTTGGGTCTTATTCAAGAACTCATCTCCGAGAATTGCTTCGATTGGAGGCCCGACGCGAAGCCAAGCTCTAGGGTTCTTGGGTTTTATTTAAGAACTCGTTTCCGAGAATTGCTTCGATCGGAGGCCCGACGCGAAGCCATGCTCTAGCATTCTTGGGTCTTATTCAAGAACTCATCTCCGAGAATTGCTTCGATCGGAGGCCCGACGCGGAGCCAAGCTCCATCGTTCTTGGGTCTTATTCAAGAACTCATCTCCGAGAATTGCTTCGATCGGAGGCCCGACGCGGAGCCAAGCTCTAGCGTTTTGGGTCTTATTTAAGAGCTCATCTCCGAGAAGTGCTTTGATCGGAGGCCCGACGCAGAGCCAAGCTCCAGCGTTCTTGGGTCTTATTCAAGAACTCATCTCCGAGAATTGCTTCGATCGGAGGCCCGACCCAGAGCCAAGCTTCAGCGTTCTTGTGTCTTATTTGAGAACTCATCTCCGAGAATTGCTTCGATCGGAGGCCCGACGCGAAGCCATGCTCCAGCATTCTTGGGTTTATTCAAGAACTCATCTCCGAGAATTCCTTCGATCGGAGGCCCGACGCGGAGCCAAGCTCAAGCGTTCTTGGGTCTTATTTATGAACTCATCTCCGAGAATTTCTTTGATGGGAGGCCTGACGCGGAGCCAAGATCCATCGTTCTTGGGTCTTATTCAATAACTCATCTCCGAGAATTGCTTCGATCGGAGGCCCGACCCAGAGCCAAGCTTCAGCGTTATTGGGTCTTATTTGAGAACTCATCTCCGAGAATTGCTTCGATCGGAGGCCCGACGCGGAGCCAAGCTGCAGCGTTCTTGGGTCTTATTAAAGAACTCATCTCCGAGAATTGCTTCGATCGGAGGCCCGACGCGAAGCCATGCTCCAGCATTCTTGGGTCTTATTCAAGAACTCATCTCCGAGAATTGCTTCGATCAGAGGCCCGACGCGGAGCCAAGCTCTATCGTTCTTGGGTCTTATTCAAGAACTCATCTTCGAGAATTTCTTCGATCAGAGGCCCAACGCGGAGCCATGCTCCAGCGTTCTTGGGTCTTATTTAAGAGCTCATCTCCGAGAATTGCTTCGATCGGAGGCCCGACCTAGAGCCAAGCTCTAGCGTTCTTGGGTCTTATTCAAGAACTCATCTCCGAGAATTGCTTCGATCGGAGGCCTGACGCGGAGCCGAGCTCAAGCGTTCTTGGGTCTTATTTAAGAACTCATCTCCGAGAATTGCTTCGATCGGAGGCCCGACACAGAGCCAAGCTCCAGCGTTCTTGAGTCTTATTCAAGAACTCATCTCCGAGAATTGCTTCGATTGGAGGCCCAACGCGGAGCCAACCTCTATCGTTCTTGGGTCTTATTCAAGAACTCATCTCCGAGAATTTCTTCGATCGGAGGCCCAACGCGGAGCCAAGCTCCAACGTTCTTGGGTCTTATTTAAGAACTCATCTCCGAGAATTGCTTCAATCGGAGGCCCGACCCAGAGCCAAGCTTCAGCGTTCTTGGGTCTTATTTGAGAACTCATCTCCGAGAATTGCTTCGATCGGAGGCCCGACGCGGAGCCAAGCTCCAGCGTCCTTGGGTCTTATTAAAGAACTCATCTCCGAGAATTGCTTCGATCGGAGGCCCGACGCGAAGCCATGCTCCAGCATTCTTGGGTTTATTCAAGAACTCATCTCCGAGAATTCCTTCGATCGGAGGCCCGACGCGGAGCCAAGCTCAAGCGTTCTTGGGTCTTATTTATGAACTCATCTCCGAGAATTTCTTCGATCGGAGGCCTGACGCGGAGCCAAGATCCATCGTTCTTGGGTCTTATTCAAGAACTCATCTCCGAGAATTGCTTCGATCGGAGGCCCGACCCAGAGCCAAGCTTCAGTGTTCTGGGGTCTTATTTGAGAACTCATCTCCGAAAATTGCTTCGATCGGAGGCCCGACGCGGAGCCAAGCTGCAGCGTTCTTGGGTCTTATTAAAGAACTCATCTCCGAGAATTGCTTCGATCGGAGGCCCGACGCGAAGCCATGCTCCAGCATTCTTGGGTCTTATTCAAGAACTCATCTCCGAGAATTGCTTCGATCAGAGGCCCGACGCGGAGCCAAGCTCTATCGTTCTTGGGTCTTATTCAAGAACTCATCTCCGAGAATTTCTTCGATCAGAGGCCCAACGCGGAGCCATGCTCCAGCGTTCTTGGGTCTTATTTAAGAGCTCATCTCCGAGAATTGCTTCGATCGGAGGCCCGACCTAGAGCCAAGCTCCAGCGTTCTTGGGTCTTATTCAAGAACTCATCTCCGAGAATTGCTTCGATCGGAGGCCTGACGCGGAGCCAAGCTCAAGCGTTCTTGGGTCTTATTTAAGAACTCATCTCCGAGAATTGCTTCGATCGGAGGCCCGACGCAGAGCCAAGCTCCAGCGTTCTTGAGTCTTATTCAAGAACTCATCTCCGAGAATTGCTTCGATTGGAGGCCCGACGCGAAGCCAAGCTCGAGGGTTCTTCGGTCTTATTTAAGAACTCGTTTCCGAGAATTGCTTCGATCGGAGGCCCGACGCGAAGCCATGCTCCAGCATTCTTGGGTCTTATTCAAGAACTCATCTCCAAGAATTGCTTCGATCGGAGGCCCGACACGGAGCCAAGCTCAAGCGTTCTTGGGTCTTATTTATGAACTCATCTCCGAGAATTTCTTCGATCGGAGGCACGACGCGGAGCCAAGCTCCATTGTTCTTGGGTCTTATTCAAGAACTCATCTCCGAGAATTGCTTCGATGGGAGGCCCGACGCGGAGCCAAGCTCCAGCATTCTTGGGTCTTCAAGAACTTATCTCCGAGAATTGCTTCGATCGGAGGCCCGACACGGAGCCAAGCTCAAGCGTTCTTGGGTCTTATTCAAGAACTCATCTCCGAGAATTGCTTCGATCGGAGGCCCGACGCGGTGCCATGCTCCAGCGTCCTTGGGTCTTAATCAAGAACTCATCTCCGATAATTTCTTCGATTGGAGGCCCGAAGCGAAGCCAAGATCCATCGTTCTTGGGTTTTATTTAGGAACTCATCACCGAGAATTGCTTCGATCGGAGGCCTGACGCGGAGCCAAGCTCAAGCGTTCCTGGGTCTTATTTAAGAACTCATCTCCGAGAATTGCTTCGATCGGAGGCCCGACGCAGAGCCAAGCTCCAGCGTTCTAGAGTCTTATTCAAGAACTCATCTCCGAGAATTGCTTCGATTGGAGGCCCAACGCAGAGCCAACCTCTATCGTTCTTGGGTCTTATTCAAGAACTCATCTCCGAGAATTTCTTCGATCGGAGGCCCGACGCGGAGCCAAGCTCCAACGTTCTTGGGTCTTATTTAAGAACTCATCTCCGAGAATTGCTTCAATCGGAGGCCCGACCCAGAGCCAAGCTTCAGCGTTCTTGGGTCTTATTTGAGAACTCATCTCCGAGAATTGCTTCGATCGGAGGCCCGACGCGGAGCCAAGCTCTAGCGTTCTTGGGTCTTATTAAAGAACTCATCTCCGAGAATTGCTTCGATCGGAGGCCCGACGCGAAGCCATGCTCCAGCATTCTTGGGTTTATTCAAGAACTCATCTCCGAGAATTCCTTCGATCGGAGGCCCGACGCGGAGCCAAGCTCAAGCGTTCTTGGGTCTTATTTATGAACTCATCTCCGAGAATTTCTTCGATCGGAGGCCTGACGTGGAGCCAAGATCCATCGTTCTTGGGTCTTATTCAAGAACTCATCTCCGAGAATTGCTTCGATCGGAGGCCCGACCCAGAGCCAAGCTTCAGCGTTCTTGGGTCTTATTTGAGAACTCATCTCCGAGAATTGCTTCGATCGGAGGCCCGACGCGGAGCCAAGCTGCAGCGTTCTTGGGTCTTATTAAAGAACTCATCTCCGAGAATTGCTTCGATCGGAGGCCCGACGCGAAGCCATGCTCCAGCATTCTTGGGTCTTATTCAAGAACTCATCTCCGAGAATTGCTTCGATCAGAGGCCCGACGCGGAGCCAAGCTCTATCGTTCTTGGGTCTTATTCAAGAACTCATCTCCGAGAATTTCTTCGATCAGAGGCCCAACGCGGAGCCATGCTCCAGCGTTCTTGGGTCTTATTTAAGAGCTCATCTCCGAGAATTGCTTCGATCGGAGGCCCGACCTAGAGCCAAGCTCCAGCGTTCTTGGGTCTTATTCAAGAACTCATCTCCGAGAATTGCTTCGATCGGAGGCCTGACGCGGAGCCAAGCTCAAGCGTTCTTGGGTCTTATTTAAGAACTCATCTCCGAGAATTGCTTCGATCGGAGGCCCGACGCAGAGCCAAGCTCCAGCGTTCTTGAGTCTTATTCAAGAACTCATCTCCGAGAATTGCTTCGATTGGAGGCTCAACGCGGAGCCAAGCTTTATCGTTCTTGGGTCTTATTCAAGAACTCATCTCCGAGAATATCTTCAATCGGAGGCCCGACGCGGTGCCAAGCTCCAGCGTTCTTGGGTCTTATTTAAAAGCTCATCTCCGAGAATTGCTTCGATCGGAGGCCCGACCCAGAGCCAAGCTCCATCGTTCTTGGGTCTTATTCAAGAACTCATCTCCGAGAATTGCTTCGATCGGAGGCCCGACGCGGAGCTAAGCTCCAACGTTCTTGGGTCTTATTCAAGAACTCGTTTCCGAGAATTGCTTCGATCGGAGGCCCGACGCGAAGCCATGCTCTAGCATTCTTGGGTCTTATTCAAGAACTCATCTCCGAGAATTGCTTCGATCGGAGGCCCGACGCGGAGCCAAGCTCCATCGTTCTTGGGTCTTATTCAAGAACTCATCTCCGAGAATTGCTTCGATCGGAGGCCCGACGCGGAGCCAAGCTCTAGCGTTTTGGGTCTTATTTAAGAGCTCATCTCCGAGAAGTGCTTTGATCGGAGGCCCGACGCAGAGCCAAGCTCCAGCGTTCTTGGGTCTTATTCAAGAACTCATCTCCGAGAATTGCTTCGATCGGAGGCCCGACCCAGAGCCAAGCTTCAGCGTTCTTGTGTCTTATTTGAGAACTCATCTCCGAGAATTGCTTCGATCGGAGGCCCGACGCGGAGTCAAGCTCCAGCATTCTTGGGTCTTAATAAAAAACTCATCTCCGAGAATTGCTTCGATCGGAGGCCCGACGCGAAGCCAAACTCCAGCATTCTTGGGTCTTATTCAAGAACCCATCTCCGACAATTGCTTCGATCGGAGGCCCGACGCGGAACCAAGCTCCAGCGTTCTTGGGTCTTATTTATGAACTCATTTCCGAGAATTTCATCAATCGGAGGCCCGACGCGGAGCCAAGCGCCATCGTTCTTGGATCTTATTCAAGAACTCATCTCCGAGAATTGCTTCGATCGGAGGCCCGACGCGGAGCCAAGCTCTATCGTTCTTGGGTCTTATTCAAGAACTCATCTCCGAGAATTTCTTCGATCGGAGGACCAACGCGGAGCCATGCTCCAGCGTTCTGTGGTCTTATTTAAGAGCTCATCTCCGAGAATTGCTTCGATCGGAGGCCCGACCTAGAGCCAAGCTCCAGCGTTCTTGGTTCTTATTCAAGAACTCATCTCTGAGAATTGCTTCGATCGGAGGCCCGACGCGGAGCCAAGCTCCAGCGTTCTTGGGTCTTATTCAAGAACTCATCTCCGAGAATTGCTTCGATTGGAGGCCCGACGCAAAGCCAAGATTCATTGTTCTTGGGTCTTATTTAGGAACTCATCGCCGAGAATTGCTTCGATCGGAGGCCTGACGCGGAGCCATGCTAAAGCGTTCTTGGGTCTTATTTAAGAACTCATCTCCGAGAATTGCTTCGATCGGAGGCCCGATGCAGAGCCAAGCTCCAGCGTTCTTGAGTCTTATTCAAGAACTCATCTCCGAGAATTGCTTCGATCGGAGGCCCGACGCGGAGCTAAGCTCCAGCGTTCTTGAGTCTTATTCAAGAACTCATCTCCGAGAATTTCTTCGATCGGAGGCCCGACGCGGAGCCAAGCTCCAGCGTTCTTGGGTCTTATTTAAAAGCTCATCTCCGAGAATTGCTTCGATCGGAGGCCCGACCCAGAGCAAAGCTCCAGCGTTCTTGGGTCTTATTCAAGAACTCATCTCCGAGAATTGCTTCGATCGGAGGCCCGACGCGGAGCTAAGCTCCAGCGTTCTTGGGTCTTATTCAAGAACTCATCTCCGAGAATTGCTTCGATTTGAGGCCCGACGCGAAGCCAAGCTCTAGGGTTCTTCGGTCTTATTTAAGAACTCGTTTCCGAGAATTGCTTCGATCGGAGGCCCGACGCGAAGCCATGCTCCAGCATTCTTGGGTCTTATTCAAGAACTCATCTCCGAGAATTGCTTCGATCGGAGGCCCGACGCAGAGCCAAGCTCAAGCGTTCTTGGGTCTTATTTGTGAACACATCTCCGAGAATTTCTTCGATCGGAGGCACGACGCGGAGCCAAGCTCCATTGTTCTTGGGTCTTATTCAAGAACTCATCTCCGAGAATTGCTTCGATGGGAGGCCCGACGCGGAGCCAAGCTCCAGCGTTCTTGGGTCTTATTTAAGAGCTCATATCCGAGAATTGCTTTGATCGGAGGCCCGACACAGAGCCAAGCTCCAGCGTTCTTGGGTCTTATTCAAGAATTCATCTCCGAGAATTGCTTCGATCGGAGGCCCGACCCAGAGCCAAGCTTCAGCGTTCTTGTGTCTTATTTGAGAACTCATCTCCGAGAATTGCTTCGATCGGAGGCCTGACGCGGAGTCAAGCTCCAGTGTTCTTGGGTCTTATTAAAAAACTCATCTCCGAGAATTGCTTCGATCGGAGGCCCGACGCGAAGCCAAGCTCCAGCTTTCTTGGGTCTTTTCAAGAACTCATCTCCGACAATTGCTTCGATCGGAGGCCCGACGCGGAGCTAAGCTCCAGCGTTCTTGGGTCTTATTCAAGAACTCATATCCGAGAATTGCTTCGATTGGAGGCCCGACGCGAAGCCAAGCTCTAGGGTTCTTGGGTTTTATTTAAGAACTCGTTTCCGAGAATTGCTTCGATAGGAGGCTCGACGCGAAGCCATGCTCCAGCATTCTTGGGTCTTATTCAAGAACTCATCTCCGATAATTGCTTCGATCGGAGGCCCGACGCGGAGCCAAGCTCCAGCGTTCTTGGGTCTTATTCAAGAACTCGTCTCCGAGAATTGCTTCGATCGGAGGCCCGACGCGGAGCTAAGCTTCAGCGTTCTTGGGTCTTATTCAAGAACTCATCTCCGAGAATTGCTTCGATTGGAGGCCCGACGCGAAGCCAAGCTCTAGGGTTCATGGGTCTTATTTAAGAACTCGTTTCCGAGAATTGCTTCGATCGGAGGCCCGACGCGAAGCCATGCTCCAACATTCTTGGGTCTTATTCAAGAACTCATCTCCGAGAATTGCTTCGATCGGAGGCCCGACGCGGAGCCAAGCTCAAGCGTTCTTGGGTCTTATTTATGAACTCATCTCCGAGAATTTCTTCGATCGGAGGCCCGACGCGGAGCCAAGCTCCATCGTTCTTGGGTCTTATTCAAGAACTCATCTCCGAGAATTGCTTCGATCGGAGGCCCGACGCGGAGCCAAGCTCCAGCGTTCTTGGGTCTTATTTAAGAGCTCATCTCCGAGAATTGCTTTGATCGGAGGCCCGACGCAGAGCCAAGCTCCAGCGTTCTTAGTTCTTATTCGAGGTCCATGTTTTAGATGCTGTGGGAGATGAGGTGGATGCTGAATGGGCATCTCCCCAATCAGGGGGTCCACCTTCGAACGGATTTCGCTTGAGTCAAGGTAGAACTCGTCTAATCCCGGCTAGGCCCAGGTGGGCATGAGTTGGTGTTTGTATGTTTTTTGAGCGGACAACTACTTGAATGTACTGACGTACTTTTATCATCTGTTGCTTATCCTATGTTAGTTGTTAGATCATGGCTGCAACTTTTATCATAATAATGAGTCCATGCGTTCTAAAGGCTTACGAAAACTTAATTTCAAAATTTTGAAATATTTTGATCAGAGACCTGACCTGGAGACAAGCTCCATCGTTCTTGGGTTTTATTGAAGAATTCATCTCCGAGAATTGCTTCGATCGGAGGCCCGACGCGGAGCCAAGCTCCAGCTTTCTTGGGTCTTATTCAAGAACTCATATCCGATAATTGCTTCGATCGGAGGCCCGACGCGAAGCCATGCTCCAACATTCTTGGGTCTTATTCAAGAACTCATCTCCGAGAATTGCTTCGATCGGAGGCCCGACGCGGAGCCAAGCTCAAGCGTTCTTGGGTCTTATTTATGAACTCATCTCCGAGAATTTCTTCGATCGGAGGCCCGACGCGGAGCCAAGCTCCATCGTTCTTGGGTCTTATTCAAGAACTCATCTCCGAGAATTGCTTCGATCGGAGGCCCGACGCGGAGCCAAGCTCCAGCGTTCTTGGGTCTTATTTAAGAGCTCATCTCCGAGAATTGCTTTGATCGGAGGCCCGACGCAGAGCCAAGCTCCAGCGTTCTTAGTTCTTATTCGAGGTCCATGTTTTAGATGCTGTGGGAGATGAGGTGGATGCTGAATGGGCATCTCCCCAATCAGGGGGTCCACCTTCGAACGGATTTCGCTTGAGTCAAGGTAGAACTCGTCTAATCCCGGCTAGGCCCAGGTGGGCATGAGTTGGTGTTTGTATGTTTTTTGAGCGGACAACTACTTGAATGTACTGACGTACTTTTATCATCTGTTGCTTATCCTATGTTAGTTGTTAGATCATGGCTGCAACTTTTATGATAATAATGAGTCCATGCGTTCTAAAGGCTTACGAAAACTTAATTTCAAAATTTTGAAATATTTTGATCAGAGACCTAACCTGGAGACAAGCTCCATCGTTCTTGGGTTTTATTCAAGAATTCATCTCCGAGAATTGCTTCGATCGGAGGCCCGACGCGGAGCCAAGCTCCAGCTTTCTTGGGTCTTATTCAAGAACTCATCTCCGATAATTGCTTCGATCGGAGGCCCGACGCGGAGCCAAGCTCCAACGTTCTTGGGTCTTATTTAAGAACTCATCTCCGAGAATTGCTTCAATCGGAGGCCCGACCCAGAGCCAAGCTTCAGCGTTCTTGGGTCTTATTTGAGAACTCATCTCCGAGAATTGCTTCGATCTGAGGCCCGACGCGGAGCCAAGCTCCAGCGTTCTTGGGTCTTATTAAAGAACTCATCTCCGAGAATTGCTTCGATCGGAGGCCCGACGCGAAGCCATGCTCCAGCATTCTTGGGTTTATTCAAGAACTCATCTCCGAGAATTCCTTCGATCGGAGGCCCGACGCGGAGCCAAGCTCAAGCGTTCTTGGGTCTTATTTATGAACTCATCTCCGAGAATTTCTTCGATCGGAGGCCTGACGCGGAGCCAAGATCCATCGTTCTTGGGTCTTATTCAAGAACTCATCTCCGAGAATTGCTTCGATCGGAGGCCCGACCCAGAGCCAAGCTTCAGCGTTCTTGGGTCTTATTTGAGAACTCATCTCCGAGAATTGCTTCGATCGGAGGCCCGATGCGGAGCCAAGCTGCAGCGTTCTTGGGTCTTATTAAAGAACTCATCTCCGAGAATTGCTTCGATCGGAGGCCCGACGCGAAGCCATGCTCCAGCATTCTTGGGTCTTATTCAAGAACTCATCTCCGAGAATTGCTTCGATCAGAGGCCCGACGCGGAGCCAAGCTCTATCGTTCTTGGGTCTTATTCAAGAACTCATCTCCGAGAATTTCTTCGATCAGAGGCCCAACGCGGAGCCATGCTCCAGCGTTCTTGGGTCTTATTTAAGAGCTCATCTCCGAGAATTGCTTCGATCGGAGGCCCGACCTAGAGCCAAGCTCCAGCGTTCTTGGGTCTTATTCAAGAACTCATCTCTGAGAATTGCTGCGATCGGAGGCACGACGCGGAGCCAAGCTCCAGCGTTCTTCGGTCTTATTCAAGAACTCATCTCCGAGAATTGCTTCGATTGGAGGCCCGACGCGAAGCTAAGATCCATCGTTCTTGGGTCTTATTTAGGAACTCATCACCGAGAATTGCTTCGATCGGAGGCCTGACGCGGAGCCAAGCTCAAGCGTTCTTGGGTCTTATTTAAGAACTCATCTCCGAGAATTGCTTCGATCGGAGGCCCGACGCAGAGCCAAGCTCCAGCGTTCTTGAGTCTTATTCAAGAACTCATCTCCGAGAATTGCTTCGATTGGAGGCCCAACGCGGAGCCAAGCTTTATCGTTCTTGGGTCTTATTCAAGAACTCATCTCCGAGAATATCTTCAATCGGAGGCCCGACGCGGTGCCAAGCTCCAGCGTTCTTGGGTCTTATTTAAAAGCTCATCTCCGAGAATTGCTTCGATCGGAGGCCCGACCCAGAGCCAAGCTCCATCGTTCTTGGGTCTTATTCAAGAACTCATCTCCGAGAATTGCTTCGATCGGAGGCCCGACGCGGAGCTAAGCTCCAACGTTATTGGGTCTTATTCAAGAACTCATCTCCGAGAATTGCTTCGATTGGAGGCCCGACGCGAAGCCAAGCTCTAGGGTTCTTGGGTTTTATTTAAGAACTCGTTTCCGAGAATTGCTTCGATCGGAGGCCCGACGCGAAGCCATGCTCTAGCATTCTTGGGTGTTATTCAAGAACTCATCTCCGAGAATTGCTTCGATCGGAGGCCCGACGCGGAGCCAAGCTCCATCGTTCTTGGGTCTTATTCAAGAACTCATCTCCGAGAATTGTTTCGATCGGAGGCCCGACGCGGAGCCAAGCTCTAGCGTTTTGGGTCTTATTTAAGAGCTCATCTCCGAGAAGTGCTTTGATCGGAAGCCCGACGCAGAGCCAAGCTCCAGCGTTCTTGGGTCTTATTCAAGAACTCATCTCCGAGAATTGCTTCGATTGGAGGCCCGACCCAGAGCCAAGCTTCAGCGTTCTTGTGTCTTATTTGAGAACTCATCTCCGAGAATTGCTTCGATCGGAGGCCCGACGCGGAGTCAAGCTCCAGCATTCTTGGGTCTTATTAAAAAACTCATCTCCGAGAATTGCTTCGATCGGAGGCCCGACGCGAAGCCAAACTCCAGCATTCTTGGGTCTTATTCAAGAACCCATCTCCGACAATTGCTTCGATCGGAGGCCCGATGCGGAACCAAGCTCCAGCGTTCTTGGGTCTTATTTATGAACTCATTTCCGAGAATTTCATCAATCGGAGGCCCGACGCGGAGCCAAGCGCCATCGTTCTTGGGTCTTATTCCAGAACTCATCCCCGAGAATTGCTTCGATCGGAGGCCCGACGCGGAGCCAAGCTCTATCGTTCTTGGGTCTTATTCAAGAACTCATCTCCGAGAATTTCTTCGATCGGAGGACCAACGCGGAGCCATGCTCCAGCGTTCTCTGGTCTTATTTAAGAGCTCATCTCCGAGAATTGCTTCGATCGGAGGCCCGACCTAGAGCCAAGCTCCAGCGTTCTTGGTTCTTATTCAAGAACTCATCTCTGAGAATTGCTTCGATCGGAGGCCCGACGCGGAGCCAAGCTCCAGCGTTCTTGGGTCTTATTCAAGAACTCATCTCCGAGAATTGCTTCGATTGGAGGCCCGACGCAAAGCCAAGATCCATTGTTCTTGGGTCTTATTTAGGAACTCATCACCGAGAATTGCTTCGATCGGAGGCCTGACGCGGAGCCAAGCTCAAGCGTTCTTGGGTCTTTTTTAAAAACTCATCTCCGAGAATTGCTTCGATCGGAGGCCCGATGTAGAGCCAAGCTCCAGCGTTCTTGAGTCTTATTCAAGAACTCATCTCCGAGAATTGCATCGATTGGAGGCCCCAACGCGGAGCCAAGCTCTATCGTTCTTGGGTCTTATTCAAGAACTCATCTCCGAGAATTTCTTCGATCGGAGGCTTGACGCGGAGCCAAGCTCCAGCGTTCTTGGGTCTTATTTAAAAGCTCATCTCCGAGAATTGCTTCGATTGGAGGCCCGACCCAGAGCCAAGCTCCAGCGTTCTTGGGTCTTATTTAAGAACTCATCTCCGAGAATTACTTCGATCGGAGGCCCGATGCAGAGTCAAGCTCCAGCGTTCTTAAGTCTTATTCAAGAACTCATCTCTGAGAATTGCTTCATTTGGATGCCCAACATGGAGCCAAGCTCTATCGTTCTTGGGTCTTATTCAAGAACTCATCTCCGAGAATTTCTTCGATCGGAGGCCCGACGCGGAGCCAAGCTCCAGCGTTCTTGGGTCTTATTCAAGAACTCATCTCCGAGAATTTCTCAATCTCAAGACCTTATCTCTCAGACATCGTCAAGGCCCTCAGTAGCCTATCATATTCCTGTGCACACATCTTACAAGACACATCATAGCACAATAAATTGAAAGCATAAAATGTGGAACTCAAGAACCCTTTCAATCTATCAAAGAGTCTAGCATGACTCTCTGCTGAAGGAATATGATACCACCAGCACAGTTCCGCTGGTGGCTTTTCAAAATAATACTCCCAAGGGTTTGTATATTCACCAAAATTCACAAAAGTGTAAGATATATCAATACCTTCTTCGGGAGCCACAGAAATAGGCTCGGTAAATGATTCCTTGATAGGCAAGTCAGGGATGATTTCTTCGGATGAAATAGGAGCCAAAACCCATGGATCTTCATGCGTGCACTCATAAGACTCCATGTAAGGGAGCATCGGGCTCCCATCTATCAAACCACTATTGTTTGTGTCTTGGCTTTCATCAACTTGAGGAATAAAGCATTGCTCTACTACCAACTCACTCACCGGTTGATTAAGTTGGTTCAATTGTTCCTCAAATCACTCCATCCGTTTAAGCACCTGCTCCAACATAACCTCGCGTGTGAAAGCTTCTTCTTGCTCCACCTGGTGACCCATGTAGCAGAAAAAATCCCACATCTTTGATAAGTCGAAACTTGCCAAGCCTCCGTTACTCATAGACTCGGCAAGTTCTTTGGTCACACGAGTCATGCCCTTAAGTACACAAACAACCATATCTTGCAAACTATCTTGGTAACCTCGTGCATAACGGGCGTCCAATAAATTATGCACTCTTGTGAAATAATGGTGAAAATTTTCGCCTTGATGCTGCATTAATATCATCTTAAAATGTTAGTAGTAAGGGTGTTATGAACCGTAAGATAGCTTCACAACAAAGTTAAGTTATATACAATAATCGGCAAACACACAAAACAAAGAAATAAACTTTGATTCCCCGACAACGGCGCCAATTTGATGAACAGTTTTTAGTTGCGTAAACCGCATCAAAATAAAACTCAAACCTACAAACTAGTATAGCAAGTAAGTAAGAGGTCGATCCCACAGAGAATCAAGTATTTCTCAACAATGTGTATTTACCAATTAGTAGAAAGGGGGGTTTCGGTTGATTGAAATAAGAAAGAAAACAAAATAAACTATAAACAGATTAATGCAAAACAATTTAGAGAAGATCGTTCTACTTACAACTATCCACTTTATTTGGTTGAATTGATATTGTAACTTCTTCTCGTCCTTTTATGTTTCATAAAAATGCCCTTGTCCCAACCTAATATAGTTACAAGTCCAACCAATCCTAGAAACCGTTATCAATCAAACAATCCCTAAAGAAGGATTTAACCCAATTGATAGCTTTAAGTTCAGAGATTAACCAAGGTATTTGCAGTCCCGAAAGAGGGATTTAACAGCACATCCATCTTCCTACTCATTCAATTAGTTAAACCAGCCCTAAAGGAACAAGTTTGCTACATAGGTTAAGGCTCACAACAAGGAATCTACAAAACCTTAGCAATTGAATTGATTCTAACTAGTTGCACGGGCTAGATAGAATAAAACAATAAAACATTCAAGCACAAAGAAGTTGAAACATTCAATATAGGAAATAAGGAACGAGATTCAGAAACTCACATTCAATCCAAATAAAGCTTCAAATTGCAAGTAAAACGAAGAGAATTTAGCCGCTGATGGCGAACATCACTCTCAATCTCCAACTAAAATCATCTTGAATCCTAATCTAATGAATCAATGAAAATCTAGGGCTAAGCCCCTCTAATCTCCTTGATTTCGTGTCCAATGTCGGCCCCAAGACAATTAGATAGATAAATAGGGTTTAGAATAGAAAACTGTCGCTGAACTCCGAAACGCGTCGCTCTAGGCAAATGCAGCGGCCGCATCACTAATGTGGTGGCCACAAAATGAGTTTTCTGTCACAATTATGCGGCGGCCGCAGCACTAATGCGGCGGCCGTAGTATATGGCGGCGCCCGCTGCATCGGTCTTTTACGGAAAATCCACTTTGAATTAGCTCTCAATGTCAAATTGAAAGTTGTAGCTCTCTAAAAGGGCTTTCCAACGCATGGTCATAATAGTCGATCGGACAACCGAGGCCTCCTGAAGTGCAAAACAAGTTCAGCATGTCTGACGACAACTTCTGCAGACTTGTTCTTCGTTTAGGCTCGCTTCTTCTTCTCAGGACATCTTTAGATCTTCATGTAAGCTTCTTCGATCGATTAAACATCCTCATCTAATGCGTCATCAACCCATGTCTCATCCTCAGATCTATAGTTACCTGAAATAATCAATAAAAGTGTGTAGATTCCGACTCCACCAATGCAGAGAGCAAATATGCAAATTGTACTTAAACCATGCATGATATGCATCTTAACTAAGCTAAATGAAACCTATTATGACCATCTAAATGCATGCTATCACCACCTGACAAATCCGAATTTTGGTAAATTTGGAAGGGAAATTTCTATCTTTTTGTTTTGGTTATTTTCCGAGTTTGGTTATTTATTTTTATGGTTTTATAGGATTAGATTGTTTTATTTTATTTTAGGTCTAGGATTATATTATTTCTTATCTATTTTAGGTTAGATGATCTTTTATCTATCTTAGGTTAGTATTTTATCTCTTATTTATTTTCTATTCTATTTTAGGATTAGATTTTTCTTTTTAGGAATAGTTTACTTATTTCCTAGGACTAGATTTATATATTTTCTATTTCTTTTCTATCTAGATCTAATATTTTCCCTTTTCTTTTTGATAGATTTCCTTCCAACTCACCATATAATATTTCTCCTTATTTGTGGATTAATCAAACTTGCTTAAGAGAAATCTCAAGAATACCGAAAGTCTACTGAAATCCAATCCAACTACCTAAAGCCTTGCGTTTCAATCAATTCAATCCACCAAAACACTTTCCACCATTACCCTACATCCACAAAAATTAATCTTTACCCATTCCATTCCCTTACCTATCACAAAAAAAAACCTTTTCAAACCAAGTTGTTCGAGAAAGTTGAAGTTTGGAGGAGTGGACGTCGATTCTCCAACGTTTTCACTCGGCTTCGTGGTTCTACGTACATGGCGCCCGCCGCCTCTATAGCGAGCCCGATTTTTGGTCGTTTTTGTTGATTTTCTTTGGTTTTTCCTCGAGTTACGCCGTGTCGTCTACTCCTATCAACAAAAAGGTACCATCCTACTTCGAGAACACGGATGTACTATGTTGTAACGCATTTGGAGAGTGCATATACACGTCCACCATGTTCTTTGATGAAATTACTTTGAGACGGTTGGGCCTGCTTGAGTCGGTGCTCGAATTGATGGCACATGGAGGACTGCATGATTTTATTGGCAGAAGAGATCCCACCTACCCCTACTTGGTGAAGGAGTTCCTTACTACATTAGAGGTGATATCGCCCAAGGATGTTCGTTTTCAATTGCAAAGAAGAGCTTGTAATTCGTCATATGCGGTGATGGGAGTTGCTTTTGGAGTTACAAAGAAGTGCTCTATGAAGTGGAATAATGCCATGCGAGTTCTTGATTCAGCAGAGATTTGGAGGAAATTGACGGGAACGCCTGATAACTTCAAAGATTTCAAACTTGATGACATGGTTACCCATCCTGCTCTTCGTCTCTTTCTACAAGTTTTAGGCTCCACTTTCTATGAGTCTGGAAGTACTACTATTGTTGATCCTGGTGTGATTGATCTCTTACATTGCCCGATTCATGAGTCTACCATAGTACCAGATTGTGTAATCTTATTTTTGAGTATGTGTGATAAGGTTCCGTGCCAGCGCAGCAAGAATTACCCTCTTGTCACCCCTTTAAGAGGCATGATCACACTTCTTGCAATATTTCATGGTGTCGATGTTAGTTCACTGCAACATGTGAGTCACTCCTATACCTGGGACATCGATGCTCTTGTGTTTGCAAGGATGATAGAAAAGATGCAGTTACCGTAAGCTATTGAGAGATTTCGATGGTTATCTGGACCTCTACAGTCTCATCATCAGTATCTGCCTACTATTTTACCTGTGGGATTAAAGTTAGTTGACTTCCACCGAAGCCATGTCCTTATTGACACTCAATTGCTGAAGCCTAACGACTCTGTGGCCCTTGCGAGTGATGTTGCAGATATGCAGATCGAGATGACGCCGCATATGGTTCAAGATACCTCGCGCACTACCTACTTGGAGAAGAAATTTGCTGAATTCGAAAAGCGGCATGCAGATGAGTTGATGAACCTTACAAAGTCCCATGCGATTCTGGTTGGGAAGAACAATCAATTACAAGAGATGTGTCTTTTATTGATGGATTTGATCAATCAGCGGTCTGGAACCCAGACCCCGCCTTCATAGTAAATGGTCAGTCATTTGCTTCTTTCAAACCCTTTATTTTTATATTTTTATTGTTCCTTTTTGTGTTTCTATGCATTGAGGACAATGCAACATGTAAGTGTGGGGGTGGGGGGGGGGGGGGGGGAGATTGAAGTGAATTAGTTAGGTTAGTGCATGTTTGAATTTCTGTTTGCTTTTGAATTTTTGCTATTTCATAGTAATTAATGCATATTTCATATATGCAATATAGGTGTCTCGTATTGCTATTAGGTATTGGTTTTGTTATGTTTTGAGTCTAGTTCCGTTTATTACTTGTGAAGTAGTGAGTTCGAAATCTATGCGTTTTTAGTGTTTATTCTGCAGATTTACATTCCGGCCTTAGATGGACTATGGAAAGAGCTTCAGAAGCATGTTTTGGAGCATATAGAGGGTGAGGAAGAGCTAAGGAGAAGCAAGGAGGCACGATATTGGAATTCGTTGAAGGAAATGAGGAACGTCAAGCACTGCAAGAACGACGCCCGCCGTCCTTTGCACAGTGCCCGTCGTTGCCCAGATACCGAAAACGCGTTTTGGATCCGAAGATTATTATTTTTTATATTATTTCTATTATTTCCCCTAGGGTTTTTTCCGACCCTTCTGAACCTTATTTTGGTTGTTTTCAGTTTATTTCGCCGTGTGTGGCTATTGGAGAGAAACTATGAACTCAATTAGAGAGAGAGAGAGAGAGAATTGGCCTATGAGTTTCTAAACTCATAGTTTCGCATGTGATTCAAAGACATGGTTGTTTGGATTGTGAGGATTTGAGTTTATTTGATTATTCATGTTCTTAGTTATCATCTTGTGATTAATTTATATTTGTGTTCCTTTCTATGCCTCGTCAACATGTTAGGAATTGCATCTCTAGCTATGAATTCGTTGTTGTTTTCTTGATAGCAAACAAAGGTATTGATGACAGTGATGTCTCTTTGTCTTTGTAGTGGATGATTTCAGTTGATCTATGTTGAGGATATTTGATTAGGATTGAGTTCGGTATGCGCCTATCTGTCTTGATTGAATAGAGTCAATGTGTCAATTGGTCTTGATTAATTGAGTCATTAATGCTATTCTTTAGTGATATTAAATAAGATGAGTGAATCTCCGCGGATCTCTCAACTTTAGTCAAGTATACCTAGGAATATGAATAATTGATAAATCAATCCAAGGACCATGAATTCCAACCATTGTCAGAGAATTACAAGTGAAATGTTCTTTCTATTTTGATATCAATTTTCTTTGTGATTTGCAATCTGGTTACTTTTATATTTGCTATTTGTTCAAAAGATCATTGCTTTGCTTTAAAGAGTCTTGTCTAGAGTCATTGAATAGGAAATCGCTTCTCCATGTGGGTTCGACACCGGACTTCGTCGCTATACTAGCAGTTGCTTGGTTTATCAAGTGATTGGTTGCCTAATCTATTGGTTGTGTGTTTAAGGGTGAAAGTGCCAATGACGTTCGTCCCGCACCAGTGGCCAAAGCGCATGTGCCACAAAGTTGTACTATCATATGGTTTTTTTCTTATGTGCCTACTACTATACAATTTATCGTGTCGTGGGTGCTCTGTGCTGCTGTCGTGAGTGCCTCACGGACCTGAGGCATGTGCTATTTGCTGCATTTTAAGTGTAAAATTGTAAACACTACATACACACCTAACACCTTACCTACTGCATAAAGTTGGCAATTCGGTCGTTTGGGTCAAGTTCGGGTCATACTTGGTCGGTTCGGGGCCATTGACGGTAAAATTTACGGTCGGGTCGAGTTCAGTCATGATGAATTATAGATTGGTCAGGTTTTGGGATAAATCGGGTTATGCCCATTCGGGTTCGGGTCAAAGCGAGCCGGGCTCATTCGGGTTTCAGGTCAAGAGACTGGTCGGTCTCGTTTGAGTTTCGAATCAAAGTGGGTATTGTTTGTTTGAGTTTTCGGTTGAATCATATTCGACCCGTTTGGGTAATTAGATTGATTTTGACTCGGTTGAATACTTGAATATGTAATATGTAATTTACTTAAAATAAATGATTTTGACTTAGTTAAAAACTTGAATATGTCATTTTGACTCGGTTAAATACACTTAGTGACTCACAGTGGCGGATCCAGAATTTTGTTTAGAGGGGGGCTAAATTTTTTTTCGAGAAAAGAGACTTTACATAGGTACACAACTCATAAGGATACATAATTTCATAGGAAAAGATATACAAAAAATTTGAGTTCATTGAGATGAACAATAAAAAAAATACTTGATTTTGGACATAGTTAGCTCAGGGTTTTTACTTTAGATTTTGGAAACAAGCTTCGTAGGTTAATATCATTGGCTCCAACCTTCCGCTTGTTTGATATTTTCAGTGCATTTAAACGAATGTAAGTAAGGGAAAAAGGTTTAGGGCAGGAAATTAAAAAAAATCATATGGTTTTGGTTAGATCTTCATTGAATTTTTCAAGATATGGATATCAAATAACATTAAATGGTTAAAACAAGCAAATAACAAAATTTTAGAAAAATGGAACATTTGATAATAAATGGGTCTAATGATTCTGGGTTTTTTTTGTTTCTGGGTTTTGATCCCCTTTGTATAATTGTTCTATCTAACAATTTTGATTGAATATCGTAAAGAACAAAACAAATCCACAAACCACACTTCCAAGTTCCAAATCACAAACCACACTTCCAAATCACAAATTCATTTCTCACACCCAAAATCACAAACCACAATTTCAAATCATAAACAACCACAATTTTAATTTTCAAATAACAAATCACAAACCACAAAGGCACAATTAATTTCTCATAGATCGCAGACCTTAATCAAAATTCTCCCAAATTGATTTTCAAATCTACAACTTCTAATCTAAATTGATTCTCAATCCATCAATTAAACTTAAAAAAATCAAATTCAAAGGAAGATGAAGAAAACTAACAAACCTATTTCTCACAAATCATAAATCCTAATCGAAATTCCCCAAATTGATTCCCAAATCCACAAATTCTAATCTAAATCAATCCATTAAACTTAAAAACAATCAAATTTAAAGGAAGAAAACTAACAAACCTTGAAGGAGTGAAGAATTGAAGATTTCGCAGCGGGAAACGGGAGTGCTCGCAAGTGTAAGCCTTCGCAGATATCAGGTTGCGGTGGTGCGCCGCCGATACCAGGTCGGCCGGAGGTGGTGCTGGCAGCGGCGCCGGCGGCCTGCTCGGCTTGGCCGGTCGGGGATTCGTCTTCTCTCTTCGCTGTGTGTGCGCAAAAGCGAGGTTGCTCGGCCTCTGTAATCTGTCAAAAAAAAAAGAGGTTTTGACTTTTGATGTTAAAAAAAAAAAGATGCAGGGTAAGGAAAAAATAAGGAGTTGTGGTGATTCGAACCTAAGATGCCCCCGCAACACCATTAAACTCACCCCATGTCTTATCCGCTGAGCTAGTCTGTCATTGTGTTATCTTTTAACTTCACTTTTATATATTCTAAAATTAACAGATATATAAATATATGCATATACCCTTATTTTGGCCAGCGGGGGGCTTTAGCCATGCCGAGCCCCCCCACAGATCCGCCACTGGTGACTCATCGCCTCATCGGTTGTTTCCTAGTTTTCAAAAAAATTATAATTAGAAATTCGACATTCAACAACCTTGTCCTTGGTTTAATTACTATTATTTTTTTTACAAAATAATCATTTGTTAAATTTTGTATTTTAATAAGTTGGAACATCTCATTTTTAGCTTTGGCCCATTTCATTTTCAACTTTGATCCATTAGTTTTTTTGTTTCATTATTATTATTATTAGTTTTTAACAAATCTAATATAAATAATTCATTCTATCAAAACATAATAATGGAATTATTATATCTATATCTATAGAAATAAATAAAACAATTATTGTAAAATTATTGATTTGGATATAAATAATTCTTTCCATGAAAAAATAATCATATATCATAATTCATACAAATTATGGAATATGGACAAATAGAATAACCTTAATTATGAAAATGGAATTATTATATCTATATCTATAGAGAGAAATCCAATTATAAAAAGCCGAAAACTAATAGAATTAATAGAATTTAGTAATGGAAGAGTCCAATTGTGAAAAAGGTACACAATTTATAATAGGCAAATTTGCTAAAATAACCCATTTCGGTTAATATCTATATCTGTGTAGTTTACACTTATTCGCAATATATAGAGGTCTACACAAGTTTTGGTTATATTTCACAGAAATCGGACGCACTTTCGAGCTTAAAGGAAACTCATGGAGAGGCTAAAAATGGTGCAGCTGGAGAAAAGGCTATTTTTCACCATTCTTCGTTCCGAATCAAGCTTTGATGTCTTCATGAGATTTGTAGCTCTCGGAAAGAGCTTTCCAACGCATGGTCATATGCGTCAATCCAACGAACGAGGACTCAGAAAAGTGCGTTTCAAGAACAGAGCAGAAAGCTGAGAGAACTTTACTCGATCTCGAGTACACTTACTCGATCTCGACAAAGGCTGTCCGAGCACACCTGGTCGAGTAGAGCTGATCGAGGACACTGAGCCAGAGCAACCCGACTCCAGGATCTTACTCGATCTCGAGTACCACTTGTCGAGATCGACTACACCTCAGTGCCAAGTCCGGAGTCGACGAGTTGTGACAAGTCGAGAAGCCGAAGACGGAGACGTCGAGCCAACCCTACTCGATCTCGAGGAGGCCTTGTCGAGATCGACGACCAGCACCGCGCCAGTCCGAGTCCGTGATGACCACCAGCTCCTCGACAACGTTAGTCCGAGCCATCCTCGACCACACCCAACTCGATCTCGAGTTGTCCTTGTCGAGATCGAGGAGCCCGGAGCCAAGATCCGAGCCTGTCGAGCAGAGCCACCCGACCAAGCCCAGCCAGCCCAAGTCGACACCAGTCCTAATCGATCTCGACTAGCCCTGGTCGAGATCGACGAGCCGCGTCCCGAAGCCGCGTTACGCGCTTTGGCTGTCCGTGTCGGTTTAGGAATCCTTGGGGCCGAAGGAAGCCGAGTCTATCCGATTTCATCAAGATCTACCTATGGAAGACAAGATCTATCAACAAGAAGACATCTTAGCTATTTAGATTTATTTTTCTCTTTTAGATTTAATTCCTAAATTACTTTTATTTATCTTTTAAGCCTTTAGATATAGATTTAGATAAAGATAGATATTTCTATCCTTGATTAGCAAGGAATAGAAGCCTATAAATAAAGCCCTAGGGGCTGGTTTTTCATTGAATTCAATTTCAGTCAGAGAGAAGTAGTTCCACAGAGACAGTTTAGGAGTTCTAAGGTTTTTAGGGTTTTGGCATTCTACGAAAGTTTGATTGCCGGGATTTTAAAGGCTTTGAATATAGTTTAATGCAAGTTTCTTTTCATCAATCAATGTCTGCGATTGCGATGGGGAGCGAGTAGTCCACCCACTTATGGGGCTGGGGTGAGCCCGACGGTAGTCATGTGAGGTGATCCGGTAAAGGTCAGATCTTGTTATGCAATTCGTCTTCTATCCCTATGAGCATGATTCCTTTGCGAGAGTTGAAGGTGATCCTTGTTTGTATTATTGAAGCGAAAGTGATCTTAATACAACTTGGGTTAATTATGTGAAAAGGGTTAGTAACAATTAGGGTTTATGCGAAAGCCTCTATATGCCTATTTGTTAGTAACGAAAGTTATTTTGATGGAAAGCATGATCTTTTATGCCTTTATGTGTTACTTTGCATGGTTATCGTTGTGGTGTTGATACCCTGGCTTTGGAAGTCTTTCATATATTGAGTTTATTTATGTCGAAATTCTGAAATCTGTGTTCGAATCTGGAATTTATATTTTTCTGTGTTTTAGTCGATACAGAGGAGGGGCTTGTCGAGATCGAGTAGGCCTTAGTCGATCTCGAGTTGGTTTTGGTGTATATCGAGTTGAGTTCCTGCTTTTTTGTCGTCGATTTTCAGTTTCGGTTTTTACTATTTGTTGTCGATCTCGAGTTGTGCTTATCGAGATCGAGTTGCCCTTGCCGGGTTTGCTGTCTGCTGTGATTTCTTAGTTTCTGTTGTCCAGTTCTGTAGTCAATCTCGAGTTACTGCTAGTCGAGATCGAGTTAGCTTTTGTTCTTTGCTTTGTTCTTTGCTTTCGTTTGCTATTTCTGTCTTTCTTTCTTCGTTCCTTTGTTTCTGTCTTTTCTGTTGCTTTTCTGTGAGATTTACAGCTACCTAGGATCCGCTGACACGCTTCCTCGTGGATTCGATCCTGACTTTCTCTTCCTGCATTGGAGGAGTCTTGTATTTATTTGCGTGGGCCTAAATCTGGTTTGATTTATTTTATTATATTTCATACTTGATTTCCTCCCTACAACAGAATTGGCGCCGTTGCCGGGGAAGCTATCATTCGCGCCTTAGGTAGTCAGTTCTCACTTTTTCTTTGAGTTACTTTATAGGTGTATACGCCGTTCTCGTCAACCACCTGAGTTTGACGGCTTAGACGAACCAGAGCGCCTTCTACACATCAGAGCTAAACTACAAAGAGCCATGGCAACTGCGGAGACACAGGAACAGCTGATCGAGAGGCTCACAAGGGATCTAGCCACCAGAGATGCTGCTCTCGCCGCTGAGAGAGCAGGAAGGGAACAAGAAGCTGAACGTGCTAGGCAGCTGGCAAATGAGCTTGCCCTCTACCCAACCACTGCAGAGGATTATATGCACCCGACTCTCGTCGTGCCTGAATCGGCCATTCTAATCCCTGTAAATAACTATGAAATTCGCACTCAATTCCTTATTGAAATTAAAAATCATGCATTTCATGGTAGATTTAATGAATGCCCGTTGCGCCATATTACCAACTTTATTGAAATGTGTCGTACTCTTTCTGAAGGTACCACCTTGGAGTACATCCTGATGAAAGCTTTCCGTTGGTCTCTGGCTGGGCCTGCACTGAAATGGTTGGAAGGGCTGAAACCACGATCTCTCACGACATGGGCTCAGGTGAAGCAGGAATTTTTGAATAAGTTCTTTCCTCCTGCAAAGACAGCACTCCTGCGCTAAAAGATCACATCTTTCAAACAACAGCCTGGGGAAACACTAGCAAAGGCATGGGATCGCTATAAGGATCTACTGCGATCCTGCCTTACACATGGACAACAACTCAGCGTGGTTCAAGAGACCTTCTTCAACTCTCTAGACTTGGCTGCAACGGAAAGAATCGACATATATACTCACTATGAGTATCTGACAATGCCGCCTCCTGACGCATGGGCTGCTCTAGACAAGCTGACCAACTATGACAACAAGTATGGGACTCCAGTCAACTATGAGGAGAACCCCTACGCCAGGCCAGCACAATCCATGCCCCTATATGAACCTCCCAAGGAGACTGATCCAGATGTTAGGGAGCAGTACTACAGAGATCAGAATAAGAAGCTCCTCAAACAAGTAAAGTACCTTTCTGTCAACCAGCCTTGCATAGAATGCAGATCACAGCGGCACACCACTACTGAGTGCCCACACACAGAGCAAGTCAAGCTGGCAGAACACCAATCGCTAAATGGGGGACCAAAGGTTTCAGCAACCACAATGGAACCAAGGTGCCCCTAGGAACCCCCCTCCCTACAGAGCTCCAGGACATCCGGAAAGACAGCAGAAAAGAGATGATATACAGATAGTCTTGGAGGAAATAAGGAGGAATCACTCAGAAACTAAGGAGTCCTTCAACTCCGTCTACACTCAGATGCAAGGTGTCAACTCTAAGTTTGGGGAGATTGATATATGGAGGAAAACAGTTGATACACAGATTGGTCAGCTAGCAGCAAGAATCCCCAGGCAGTCAGGATCGCTCCCTGGATCTTCAGAACCAAATCCTAAGGGAAAGACATGACACATCGCTGCTGTAAAACTCAGAAGCGGCCATCAACTACAAGAGCCTGACATCGGAGAGCAGCAAAACGGAGGAGAACAGCAAGTCGACCAGCAGCAAGTCGACGTCGACAAGCACCTGGTCGATCTCGAGGAGGGGCTGCTCGATCTCAAGGACAAAGGGAAGAAACCCTCGTCTGCACTACACAACAACTCGAAGTCGACTACAGTGGTCGAGATCAAGAAGGATATAGTTGACATCGAGGACGGTCAGCCCGAGATCGAGAAAACTGCAGCACCTCCGACGTTTGTTCTGGCCCCGAATCAGAAAAAGAAGCTGCCTTTCCCCACAAAATATCCAAAGGACCCGGCAGAAAAGAAATTTCAGCGCTTCATCAAGATGCTTCAGAAACTCAACGTCACCATCCCCTTCACAGAAGCTCTCAATGAAATGTCATCCTATGTCAAGTTCCTAAAGGAGATTCTGAGCAAAAAGTGATCAATGGCTGAGATTATAGAGGAATGCAACCATTTGGACATACTGGAGAAGAGGCCAGATCCAGGTAAGTTTGCTATAACCATTGGATTTGGTCCATACAAAATTAATGCTTTATGTGATCTTGGAGCTAGTGTGAGTATAATGCCTTTAACAATTTGGTCCAAGATTAAGATAGGTGCCCTAGAGCCTGTGGATGCTAGACTTTACATGGCCAACAACACGATGGGCATTCCAACAGGCATGGTAGACAATGTGCCAGTACAAGTAGGTAAATTCTTTGTCCCTGCTAATTTCCTAGTTGTTGATATGCAAGAAGATCTTGCTTGTCCAATTATTCTAGGAAGACCCTTCTTTGCGACGGTGGATGGCAACATAAGCGTAAGAAAAGGAGTGTTCACCTTCAACATCAGCGATGAGGTAATTGAGTATTCCTTTAATAAAACTAAAAGGCATACAAGTCCAATGGAAGAGGTAAAATCTATCTCAGCTAGCTACATCACCTGCGGGGAACCCAAGGTAAGAAATATGACCCCTGAGGAGCTAGAAAAAAGGGATATGGAGGCCCAGGTGGAGGAGATCATGGCAATCCTAAAAGAGGACACAGAGAATCCAATCGACACAAACCAAGGTACGTCGTTATGGACTAACTATTTTTCGGATGCCTTGACAGAAACCAAGTATGGGGTCAAGATCGACCAAGACTCCTCGACATCGAGGACCCTAGTCGATCTCGACCAAAAACAAAAACCTCCACCAGCACCAGCATCATCGAGCAGCCAGACAGAAGCCGAGCCTTCCTCAAGATCGAGTACAGTACTCGAGATCGACCACCATAGCCCTGCCTCGACTTCACCGTCCTCGACGCTGATTCCACCAGACCGGCCAGGCTACTCGAGATCGACTACGCTAGTTGAGATCGACCAAGCTTCTCCGACACCTGCTTCCTCGACGCTGAAGCCACCAGAAGCAGAATCCTACTCGAGATCGAGTAGCCCACTCGAGATCGACCAACAACCAGCTCCTGCATCCTCGAGCAACTCACCACCAAAATCTGAAAACTCGTCGAGATCGAGTACCCCTACTCGAGATCGACCAAACACTGTGGTCCCCGATTCCGTCTTCGCGAAGTTAAGCCAAGGTATGGATCTTTCTTCTCCTATTTCCATTAAAGATCTATCTATACATGGGAGAGGTTTGCCTTGGTATGTGCGCTTATGTAGGATATCCAATGATGAGCCCAAGGAGTATGAAATTGGAGACAAGTTCTATGTCTCTAAATCAAAGGATCATTGGTTCCCTAACAAATTCAACAAGAAGAGGATGGGACCTTTTGTGGTGAACAAGATCCATTCTGGAGGATTGCAGTTGATGGACAAGAATGGAGTCCTATTTGAAGCCCAAGCTACATGGGCCCTGCAAATGCCACCTTGAGCTCAATGGAAAAGTCGGCCTATCGACTATAAAATCTAGAGCTTGTACATAGACATTTATTTTTGGGACTTTTTGGACATTGTTTTGTTTGTTTTTGGTTTTTGAACACTTTTTGTTTTTCTATTATGGGTATATGTCTTCTGCACTTTTTCAGGTCCATGGATGAGCCATATTCATACTCGGCCCAGGCGATTCTTTCATTCAAAATTGAGAGCCCTGCACACCTGTCTAGTGAGTTTCTTTCTTTACCCTTGTTTTTATACAGTGAGGACACTGTAATGTTTAAGTATGGGGTGGGGGAGGGGCTTCCTTTATGCATATTTGCCATATTTTGACATTATGTGTGCATATTTAGAATTTATTTCTTTGAATTGCTACATGGCTATTTTGGAATGCATTATAGATTTATGAGCTTATATGCATGATTTCCAAAATTTAGAAAAAAATGAACCCCATTGAAATTTTTGATAAATGTAATGGAAGTTTAATATTGAACTCGACGATGCAAAATTGGATTCATTAGAGATATAGCATGAAATTACCTAGTAAAGGGAAGTCACAATGAAGTGCATTATTTCTTGAAAACCATGAAAGGAGGTAAATTTTGAAGTTGCTTTTGACATGTTGCATGATATGAGGATGAAGGACTTTATATTTCCATATAATGCTCATTGTTATAATCCTAGCCTTACCTATGCTTATGCATCACAAAAGCCATAATATCCCTTATTTCATATATTGCTCCACATGATCTTAATATTTTCCATTCTTTACCTTATCCGGGGATTATGTTGAGAATGATGTTACATTATGGAGATTGTTATATGGTGTTTGTGTTGTTATTGTTATCATTATTGGAGTTTGGAAGGAAATGTTTGAAATATATGGAAAATTTAATGAGTGAGAAAAAATCCAATCACCTCAGGAAATAAAGGTAGATTGACCCTGCTCGCTGAGATAATAGTTTGGCGAGATGGGAGACATTGTGAGGAGTCCAAAGCACTAAGTATCCGGGGCCATTCATGACACCCATGTTTGCGACTCGCGAGAAGGCAGTGCTGAGGTTAGAGAGGTAAAAGCATTATTATTGAGAAAAATCATTATGAAAGGTGATGAATCTTATGAGAAAGAATGTGGTATGAAATTCAGTTTGGAAATACTCCATTTCCCCGGATCATTAGCACCACATTGCCAAAAATTGCCCACCTTTAGCCTTTTACCAATCTATTCCTTATTTGAGCTTAAATTAAAGTCCTCTTGATTATTGTTGCTTTGTCACAAAAATTGTTTTTGCAAAACCTTCCTTTTATGAGTAGATGTTGCTTTTATTTGCACATGCATGGATTTGTGACACTAGTACCTTTTCAAGGATGGTAATTGATTGCAGGGGACATATGAGAATGAATCTAAGATGTTGAGAGTTTGAATTCTTCCCCTGAATGAAAATTAAAAGTATTGCTTGATGACAAACAAGTTTAAGTATGGGGTGTTTGTTGTGAGCCTAATTTGCCATGTTTTACACTTAATTTTATATCGATTTCTGCATACATTGCATGCATTTGGGTTAGAATAATACAGAATCTGTGTAGTTTACACTTATTCGCAATATATGGAGGTCTACACAAGTTTTGGTTATATTTCGCAGAAATCGGACGCACCTTGGAGCTTAAAGGAAACTCATGGAGAGGCTAAAAATGCTGCAGCTGGAGAAAAGACCATTTTTCACCATTCTTCGTTCTGAATCAAGCTTTGATGTCTTCATGAGAGGTGTAGCCCTCGGAAAGAGATTTCCAACGCATGGTCATATGCGTCAATCCGACGAACGAGGACTCGGGAAAGTGCGTTTCTAGAACAGAGCAGAAAGCTGAGAGAACTTTACTCGATCTCGAGTACACTTACTCGATCTCGACAAAGGCTGTCCGAGCACACCTGGTCGAGCAGAGCTGATCGAGGACACTGAGCTAGAGCAACCCGACTCTCGGATCCTACTCGATCTCGAGTACCACTTGTCGAGATCGACTACACCTTAGTTCCAAGTCCGGAGTCGACGAGTTGTGACAAGTCGAGAAGCTGAAGACGGAGACGCCGAGCCAACCCTACTCGATCTCGAGGAGGCCTTGTCGAGATTGGCGACCAGCACTGCGCCAGTCCGAGTCCGTGACGACCACCAGCTCCTCGACAACGTTAGTCCGAGCCATCCTCGACCACACCCAACTCGATCTCGAGTTGTCCTTGTCGAGATCGAGGAGCCTGGAGCCAAGATCCGAGCCTGTCGAGCAGAGCCACCCGACCAAGCCCAGCCAGCCCAAGTCGACACCAGTCCTACTCGATCTCGACTATCCCTGGTCGAGATTTACGAGCCGCGTCCCGAAGCCGCGTTACGCGCTTTGGATGTCCGTGTCGGTTTAGGAATCCTTGGGGCCGAAGGAAGCCGAGTCTATCCGATTTCATCAAGATCTACCTATGGAAGACAAGATCTATCAACAAGAAGACATCTTACCTATTTAGGTTTATTTTTCTCTTTCAGATTTAATTCCTAAATTACTTTTATTTATCTTTTAAGCCTTTAGATATAGATTTAGATAAAGACAGATATTTCTATCCTTGATTAGCAAGGAATAGAAGCTTATAAATAAAGCCCTAGGGGCTGGTTTTTCATTGAATTCAATTTCAGTCAGAGAGAAGTAGTGATACGTTTGGGATACCCGATCCTTCGCCTATGGGCTGCAAATCAAGAACCACGCCGTATATTTGCTTCAATCTTGCAATGCTCTTTGATATCTCCTGATTTGGAACAAATTAAACAAGTAATTAGATTTCTGATTTAGCGACAGATTTTATACTTAGGAAATTCCAGCAATAGAACAACAGTAATAGCGACAGAAAGAGAAGACAGCGAGAGAGAAGGGAGGCCGGATGCGCGGACGTTGGGCACACAGGACGCTGGTCCTCAGGGTGTGCGTGTGGACGAGGGCGCGAAGACGACTTCGCTCGCTGGAAGCGAGAGGCTGGCGATCGGACGCGGGAGCACTGGCGAGAGCGAAGGCGCAGGAGCGAGGACGCTAGGACGCGGGTGACACGCGAGCACCTGCGCACACGGAGCTGGGCTTCCGCGCTCGCTGGGAGCGACTGGGTGCAAGCGACGCCAAGGGCCTGGGTTTCCTCTTGTTGCGACGGTTTCTGTTTTTAGGGTTTGTGTTGGTTTAGGGTTGCCGATGGAACCAAGGTGATGGTGATGATTTGTGAAGGCCGAAAATAGCATAGAACACAATAGCTTTGGGATTGAAATCGAAGAACCCTTTAATCCATAAAGGGGTTCCTCAATTCTATTCAATCTAATTTTAATAAAAGATGCATAACATGAATTTATAGAAAACTATGAGAGATCTATCCAATCCTTCCTTGCAAAGGAAAGGGATTTGGATAGATTAATTCTATCTAAAGATAAATGAAATAACTTAAAGATAAATAATTCCTAAGAAGATAGATATTAAATAACTTGGTGGCTAAGTAATATATCTATAAGAGATATAATTAATTTCCACCTTTATTTATCTAATTGCATGAAATAATAACATAATTACTAACTTAATTTCGGCCCATGCACAAGGGGCTCGGCCCATGCACTCGACAATGGTGGTCTCGAGTGACATAAGGAAATGTCGAGTAAGGTTGGCTCATGGTGGGTGCAGACGAGTCTTCATGAGCTCTGTGTGTGGATGCAGGCTCACTTCTTGTGCTGGCGGTGTAACCTTGAGCCAAGTGATCTAGGGTGGCCTGAACCCTTGCTCTAAAGTTCCACGGTGACGGACAAGAAAGGCTTTAGTTGCATTTTCAATCTTCTTGGCCCTTGCACGAGTGACAGGGCCATCAAATGGAACCTTCATGTTGTCCTCAATGTCACTAGGAGTCATCGATATTTGAACGGCATCAAGTAGTTCCACAGAGACAGTTTAGGAGTTCTAAGGTTTTTAGGGTTTTGGCATTCTACGAAAGTTTGATTGCCGGGATTGTAAAGGCTTTGAATATAGTTTAATGCAAGTTTCTTTTCATCAATCAATATCTGCGATTGCGATGAGGAGCGAGTAGTCCACCCACTTCTGGGGCTTGGGTGAGCCCGACGGTGGTCATGTGAGGTGATGTGGTAAAGGTCAGATCTTGTTATGCAATTCGTCTTCTATCCCTATGAGCATGATTCTTTTGCGATAGTTGAAGGTAATCCTTGTTTGTATTATTGAAGCGAAAGTGATCTTAATACAACTTGGGTTAATTATGTGAAAAGGGTTAGTAACAATTAGGGTTTATGCGAAAGCCTCTATATGCCTATTTGTTAGTAACGAAAGTTATTTTGATGGAAAGCATGATCTTTTATGCCTTTATGTGTTACTTTGCATGGTTATCGTTGTGGTGTTGATACCCTGGCTTTGGAAGTCTTTCATATATTGAGTTTATTTCTGTCGAAATTCTGAAATCTGTGTTCGAATCTGGAATTTATATTTTTCTGTGTTTTAGTCGATACAGAGGAGGGGCTTGTCGAGATCGAGTAGGCCTTAGTCGATCTCGAGTTGGTTTTGATCTATATCGAGTTGAGTTCCTGCTTTTTTGTCGTCGATTTTCAGTTTCTGTTTTTACTATTTGTTGTCGATCTCGAGTTGTGCTTGTCGAGATCGAGTTGCCCTTGCCGGGTTTGCTGTCTGCTGTGATTTCTGAGTTTCTGTTGTCTAGTTCTGTAGTCGATCTCGAGTTACTGCTAGTCGAGATCGAGTTAGCTTTTGTTCTTTGCTTTGTTATTTGCTTTCGTTTGCTATTTCTGTCTTTCTTTCTTCGTTCCTTTGTTTCTGTCTTTTCTGTTGCTTTTTTGTGAGATTTACAGCTACCTAGGATCCGCTGACATGCTTCCTCGTGGATTCGATCCTGACTTTCTCTTACTGCATTGGAGGAGTCTTGTATTTATTTGCGTGGGCCTAAATTTGGTTTGATTTATTTTATTATATTTCATACTTGATTTCCTCCTCACAACAGCGGCAGATGGCTTACCTCAGCGGTTTTGACTTTGGTAGTGGCTGGTACTGCCTCAAGCCCGGCAGCCCCTACCATTTCAGTTGGCCCTGTGCTATCAGTCTCACCCTTGTCCTTCAACATTTCATCACCCTGCGCAAATATGCGAAAGAACTTAGACTCGACACCATTATCAACAGTCACATCGCAGTCCGACATGGATGACTAACCTGTGTGGTGGGTGTTTCTTTGGGGGGTTCTTGTGGATCAGCATCCTTCTCCATTTCGGTCTCCCCATCAACTGGTCCCTTACTCTTACCCATCTCCTACAGATTATGAGTTAGTGTGACTGTTATTCACAAAATTTACATCACGGTTTCAGTTAGGGTACTTACCTCAGAAGTTGTCTTGATAGTTTCATCTTCACCTGCATCAGTACCCGATTTCTGGCCCATTTCCTTAACAGTTTCATCAGCCTACGCAATTATGGGAAAGGTATGTTACCATGACGCCTATATTGTTATACATGACGCCTATATTGTTATACATGACGGTTAAGGATACTGACATTACAAATTGAACATCTTACCTCCTTTGACTGCTACTCAACATCTTCGGTTTCCTCACCGTAAGTTCCATGCTTGTCCTGCGAGTGTGTCACCTCGTCCTCACCTCGCTTCTTCCCCCTCACCTCCCTTCTCAGCTCCTGCATCGCTGCCTCAATCCTTTCCATCCTCTCGTTAAACGTTGCCAATAAGCTCGTCCCCAGATCATCCATCTTAGACAAAATCCTTGACACATCCACTTGGGCAGCCGTCGTACTTCCCTTACCCTACGTGCCTGACCCAAATGCTTCCGTCGTGCTCGGCGCATGTTTGGCTTTATACTCCACCACGAGGTCATCGAAGAACTTATCCGGCTTCTCTGTCGCGTACATGGCGCCAAGGATAACCCCCTTCGTGACCTCCTCGGCATCCGGGAGAAGGACTGTCCGAACAGGGTCCACCTCGTCGAACATGCCCAACTCTTCCTTCGACTGCTGGATGAGGGAGGCAAGAGTATCGTACATCATAATGTGCTCTTTCGACTTATATCTCAGGCACCGAGGGTAGGTTGTGCTTGTGCTGGTGTCAGCAAAGTGTCTTACAACTGGCTGCAGAGCCTCGTACACCCACAACTACAAACAAACAAAACAAACCAGAAGGCAGTGTCCAGTTTAAATCACTATTTGTCATGTGAGCTTTATGTCCATACCTGAAATGCAAGGGGGAAGCCGGCTAACAAGTACAACGGCCGAGAGCTGCTGACCCCATGTTGGAGCTTGCGCTCAACACACCGGTAGAGGAAATCGTGGGTTCGTTCGTAGCACAGTCGCCCCCACGGGTAACGCAAGAACGCCTCAGTGTCAGACACCATGTTTACAACCCACCCATGAATAAAGTTGCGGGATTCCTTCGCAAACAGCACCGCCTCCACCAGCAATTTGAGCGCGAACTTAAAGCGCCTTGCGGCCGAACGCTCTGACTTCATCGCCACCATGTAATCCCTCTCGAAGACCTCTATCCTCATCTTTTCCGCCCTTAAGAACTCTAAGCAGGCTGCCTTGTCCGCCGCAGTGTCCACGGTCCCCCCCCCCCCCCCCGCGTTTGTCGAGCACTTCAGTCCGGTCACTAGCACGAACTCCGCGATGGAGAACCGGACTATGGACCCCTGGATCATGTACCGCGTTTCTTTTTCCTTTTTCGACCGTAGCTGCCGCTGCAGGACGTAGTGGACTAGCTGGGCTGAGAACTCAACTTTGGCCCCGAGCCTCGCAATGCCGCCAAACTGGCTTTCACAAAGACGCTTCCAGTCTGACGGGCTCAAGTACTCGTCTAGCTTTGCAAGGACATTGGGTCTGGCATATTGGTTGCACCTACACTTGAAATGCTTGTCCTCGGGGACAACATATATCGCATGCACAGTGGGGTGGAATGTTAGACCAACTCATCTGTAAAACACTCTACCCTTGATCGACACTAGCCAAACCATACCTCGCTTGTTGTCGGTGTCTCCGTTACCCTTCTTTCTCCTGAATCACTCATGTTGTAGATTGATACCCTGCAGGTTGGGGAGAAATACTTTAGCATTCTTCAAACATTTGCAGATTTTCATCACACAAGTCACAATGCACATGACGTTAAGTTCATATAACATGTCATGTGATAATTTTAACATGTCAAGTTACCATTTTAACATGATAGACACCATATCTTTCCTGCACTTATCACAAATGACAGTAACTTTCTAGCCTCACCATATCTTAGCTTATATACTTATCACCTGAGCATTATAACCATTTTATAGCTTCCACAAAATATAAGCCGCGCAATTTTGCAATTAAACATGACAACAAACCTATTTAACATGGCAACTACATATTAAAAACATGACAGTTTACAATGTAACAGCATTTACATTCAATAACATGTTCCTGAAATTTTTTAAACCACATTTAGGTTCCTCGATTTCCCTCTATCTATCATATTTCCCCAATCTCACCAATTTCTCCAATTCCCACATTTTCCCCAATTTCACCAATTTCCCAAATATTCACACAATACATGTATCGATTTCCCCTAATTTGCTTCCTCCTTCAAGGCCTTTACCATATCATCACCACAATGGTACTTCCATTCTCTCCCCAACTCGAACACCCCCGTTCCCACATTTCCACCCATTGTTTTCAAACTAGACGCCTGTTCCATCCCACATGATAAGGCGGATATTCCACCCGATATTTCATCCAATTGCAAACCATGGCAAACAAATTAGGGTCTTCAAATGGTCCCTCATCCTTTCAATTTCTGCAATCAGTACAAAATCGGTAGGGTTAGGGTTTACTTACTTCAAATCGGTCGGTCTCTCTCTTCTAAACGCCCACACGGTCGTCTTCTACACGTCAGGTTTAATGGCTTGAAATCCGGCGCCGTCTTCTACTCCGCACTCCTAGGTTCGTCTTCTTCCTTTGCCTTCTTCTTCTTCTCTCTCGTTTTCGTTTCAAAAATGGCGGTTTCGTGCCTTCTCCCCTCCCTCCTCTCTCTCTGTTTTACACAGTTGGAAGATGTGACAGGTTTTTAAAACTGCCCTCTCTCTCCTCCTCCGTCCCACACTCTCCCTTCTTTAATGACTCCCAACAACCGGTTTCCACACCCCTTTCCCAACCGGCTACCTTGCCATTTTTTTTAGGGGGGGGGGGGTCTAACTCTTGCAATTGCAAACGGTTAGTGGGTTAGCCTAGCAAACCAAACCGGGGCGGGGGTTACTACCTTTAATTCCCTCCTTATAATATCTATAAAGTATATCATATTGAGATGACCTTATAGATCAACTCTTATATACACTCATAAGTGTTATGTGTGTGTGTGTGTGTGTGTGTATATATATATATATATATATATATATATATATATATATATATATATAGATCTATTGTTCACAAGCCTTAGACTAACTCCAATAGTATAGTGTAAATGCTTAAATATGCACATTTTGATACAAATTGTACTCCAATGGTTACTTATGAGTGTGCAAAATATGCATATTTGTACACAAAGTGCTCAAATATCAGGTACATCACCTCTCCCATGTGCAAAAACTTTTATCACTTTTCAATAAAGTGGGGGTCATTTCTATTGGTTGTTTTTCTTTTTCCTTTTTAATTTTAATCATATTTATTTAGAGATGGATGTGTATAAAATACACATCTAACTATCTAAGACCACCCACAATGGTTTTGAGTAAAATGTACACATTTGCACAAGATGTGTAAAAATACACATCACTTTTTAGCAATTTGCTCTATTGGTAAAATGTGCATTTTTTACACATCATTCAAATACAATTCATTTAAAACAAAAAGGAAAAATAAAATTATAAAAATAAACCAATGAAAAGGCTTTGCTTTTTGTAAACGTTTTTGCACATGGGGGAGGTGGTGTGCTCAAATTTGCAAATTACATGCTCAAATGTGTACATTTGCACACACCAAAAACAACCGATGTAGTAAAAAAAATGTCTAAAAAATACACATTTGCACACTTGCACACCATCATTGTGGATAGAATAAATTATTTATATCTAGATTTGAGCGAAGAAGCCCGTGCCTCTGGTAGGCGTTGGTGCCGGGGCCGACCACCTGTGCTCGTCTCGTCTCCTAGGTATGGCGAAGGGTAAAGAAAGGAAGAAGGGAACCCCCATGAGTTTGGACTTCAACAAGAAATTAACGACGGAGAAGGAGCTTTACGCGACTTTGTTTCAATTGGGAGGGAGAAGGGTTCTTCAAATAGATCTGGATGACGATGGTTTGGACCTCGGTGCCTCAACTTATTGCCCAGAGATCCAGGTTCCGCCACCGGTGGGCTCAGATCTGGGGAGTGGGGGCAAAAGCGCTAGCTAAAGCCTTTCAATTCGCTGCCAGAGATCCAGGTCCTGCCCCCGATGGATTCCTCTCTCAGTGTGCCTCCGCCTCGCCACCGTTGTTCTTCTCTTACACTCTCCGCCGAAATCTCCAAGCAAAAGCTTGTCAATTTGTCGTCGGTGAAAGGTTGAAGATGGTGATGGAGTGCTCCTCTCCGTGCGGGCGCCTCCGCCTCGCCATCGTTGTTCTTCAAATACACTCGCTACCGAACTCGCCAAGCAAAAGCCCTTCAATTCGCCGTCGGTGAAGGGTTGAAGATGATGATAGAGCGCAATCTTTTTATGGAGGCTCCACCAATTTCCAAAGCTTCAAAAGGGACCCCCTTGAGGATTCGTGAGGAAGAAGAAGGGAATATGGTCATTTGAGGGTATTAATTACCTCGAACTCACATGCGCCTTACTCTCTCAAAAGTGAATTGAAGGGTGACTTTTTATTATTATTTTTTTAAAACACCCGTACACGTGGCGCATTATAAGCCTTCCATTCCATTATGATCAATAGATGATATTTGTGAACAAAGTACACTATAAGGTTTGTCAACACTAGAACCACACCCTATATATATATATATATATATATATATATATATATATATATATATATATATATATATATATATATATATTCTCATAACTGTTATGTATATTTTATAAACTTATAAATGTTATTTATATTATAAACTTAGACAAACCAATCTTCATAAATAAAAACTCATAGTTTTCGGTTAAACTAAATTTATATAAGTTCCTACAGGTTAGGTTTGCTTTTTATTTTTAACCGAAAAGAATTTGGGATTTGCAAAAACAACTAGCCAAGAGCATCCCGGAGGATGAAAGCAAAGAGCAGCGTCAGAAGGGAGAGCAGTGTCAGAGAGAGGAAGTGAGAGATGAGAAAAACGATCAGCAACATCATTACCTTCCCTATAGACATGTAGAATCTCAATATTAGAGAAATGGTGGAGAGAAAGGACACAGTCAGATAAAATAATCTTGATCTCACAAAAATAGGAGCATTTAGGTTTAAGACGGTTAATGATACTAAGATTATCACCTTCAATGATGATATTATTTATTTTAAGATCAATTATTTTAAGAATCCCTTTTCAAAGTCCAAAGCATTCAGCCCCAAGAACGGAAGGGATAGGTGAAGGACTAGCCTTAGAAAAATAAAAAGAACAGACCTATTATCATTACGAATAATGAATACGTAAGAAGGAGAAGCCGTAGGGGATAAGGCTCCATCAAGATTAAGGTTTTACCACCCATGTCTAGGTTTTGACCACCTACAATGTTTGTGAGAGAGCTTGTTATTTTTCCTACAGTCTGTTGGGTAACTTGGGTATGAATTTGCATTGAGATCTTGTTCCAACTCTTTAGAGTTGTTCTAGTTAAAGATATGTTCAGAAATGAAAGATAAGATAGCTTTTGGGTTAGGATTAATGTTGTCGAAGACTTATTTGTTTCTAAAGAACCAAAGGCTCCACCAAGCCATAACTAAGGTGGAGAAACATTGAACACCGAGGTCATTTCTCAGCTTTATTAAGGTTTTTGTTATAGTGGTTGTGGCATTGTAGGCATAGTCTACTGTATCATTTCTATTGTTTTGGCAGTGATGAACCAACCATTGTGAATCCAATTCCAATATAGTCTATCTTGTGTAATATGTTTGGGGATCGGTATTTGAGCAATGTTGTCAATGATGTTTTGTGGGAGATGAGCTTGTAAAATAGAGTGAAAGTTAGAGATATCCCAGTTTTTTGTAGGGGTAATGACTTCACTTACAAGCATGTTTCTGTTTATTGATGAGTAGTTTGTTGCAAGAGTTCATAGAGGCGCCGAACCAAACTAGGAATCATGCCAGAAGTTAATGGAGGAGCCATCAGCAACTCCCCAACATAATCCTTTTTTGAAAAGTGAAAGGAGGTTGGTTTATTTTGCCCATTTCCAAGATGTATTTCCTTTTTTGGTGTAATTCAGAATGTGTTTAGTTTTGAGATATTTGTCGGTGGAAAGACGAACCCAGGGGTTGGAAGGCTCAACAAGGATTTTCCCAAGTTTTAGCTGAAGGGCCTTGTTCATATCTTTTGAGGACTGGAGTCCAAGACCCCATTATGTCGGAATTTGCATACATTGAACCAACTAATGAGAGGTCGATGTTTATGGCCTTTGTTCCAAAGAAAATTTCTGTTGATTTTATCAAGTTCCTTATGTATTGATGTGGCTAGCATAAAACATTGCATGACATGGAGTGGTTTTGATGCTAAATTCGATTTAATAAGCGTGAGTCTACCAGCTTGAGAGAGATTACTAGATGTCCACTTTCAAAGTTAATTCTTGCTTGAGGAAAGTAGGGCATCAAAGGTGGAATTATTTACTTTTTTAGAAATGATCGGGCATCCAAGATAACTTCCTAAGTTATAGGTGTTTGAGATTTGGAGTTCGTTCTTAATTGTGATTTTTATGTGATTGCTTATATTGCCAGTTGTTTGGAAGGATGATTTATGAAGGTTAATTTTTTGTCCGGTGGAAATACTGTAGCTATGTGTGATTTTGTGGATCTCATCACATGATGTTTTTGTGGCCTTTGCGAAGATAATGATGTCATCCGCAAAAGCATGAAACATATTTTTTTTACAAACGCGGGTGGGGGGAAAACCAATTGTGTTCATCTCTTACATTTGTATCCCATTTGTATATGATTTGAAAGATTTAATCATCGATTCCTTGGATAATATTTTTAGTGGCATTACACTCCATAAATAGATGAAAGAAATCTTCTCTATGATGGTTGCAGAACTCGCGGTGCATGGAGACTGCAATTCAACGTTCTTCTAGTTTACCTTTTGTTGGTGTTCCTCTCTGTGAGGCTCTCCACATAAAGTGTTTGATGTTGGGGGTGCATTCCAAATCTCAGGTCCAGTTAAGGTCAGATTTGGAGTGTCCTTTTCTGTTATGAACAAGATTGATAGATGATTTTGTTGAAAACCACCCATCTGGGCTTGATCTCCAATATAACCTATTTGTAATTTTATTTGGTGGAATCGGAATATGTGTAATTTTGTTGAGTGTATCTAGATTTAGATGATTTCCTAGTTCACTAGCTATCTTTTCCATGTCCCATTTTTTATCATTTGTAATGAAATTGTTGACTTTGGTCATTTCATTAATCGGGATTTTGTTTCTCGCTATTTCGATTAGGGGTGTATCCAAGACCCAGTTATCGAGCCAGAATTTGATCGTATTTCTGTCCCCAACTTGCTATTTAAGGCCTGAAGCAAAAATATTTCTAAGAGACATAAGCTTAGCCCATTGCCACAATGTTGAGTACTTTTTTTGGTTTTGTATTGCATAAGGTTACATTCTTTTAGGTACTTCTTTTTCCCTACTTTGACTCATATACTATCTGGTTCTGCAATGATTTTCCAAAGAAGCTTGAATTGTAGTGCTGTGTTGATTTCCTTTGCCTTTCTAATATCTGTTCCTCCATTTTGTTTAGATTTGCAAATATTATCCCATCTAATTAAAGGGTGGTAGTTTCCTTCTTTGTTCTAATAAAAGTTTTTATTGACTTTATCTAGTTCATATAGTATATTCTTTGGTAAGAAGAAACTCTGCATTATGTATATGGGTTTGGCACTAAGGTTACTTTTTATCAATAAGCTTCTTCCCTCTTGGGACATGGAATTTGCTTTCAATTTTTGTAGTTGTTTTTTGGAATTCATCACACTTTCCTCAAAGGTTTCCTTATTAACTCTGCCATTAACAATTGGACAGCCTAGGTATTTATCTAGTCCCTTGTGGAGATGATTTGTAGAGCATTTTGTATTCTATATTTTGCTTGGTTGGGGACGTTTGTCGTAGTTTGGAAAGCTGGTTTTCTATAGTTTACAACTTGACCTGATGTTTCACAATAGTCCCCTAGGATTTCTTTGATGCGAGTACATGCTAATTCGCTTGCTTTAGCAAATATAATGATGTCGTCCATAAAGGTGAGGAATGGAATGGTATCACCTTGTCGACACATTTGAGTTTTTGTGCCAACTCACCTACTAGTCCACTACGCGTGCGTGAATGGATTGGAATTTGGAGAATTTGTTCAAATATTATTCTGCGGTAGAGCTACATGCTTCGGTCCATTTTACTATTTTAGTTAGGGGTGAGCATATTTGGGTACCCGATATGAATTGGATAATTGTTTCGGATATCCGAAACCGTTTAGCCTGAAACACCTGAACCATATATGAACTATCTTTAGTTGGGTATCCCACACGGTAAAGCTATTCGGATCCGTGTCGGATACCCAACACGACCATATTGTTTTTTTTTTCCTATGTGCCTACTACTATACAGTGTACTGTGTCTTGGTTGCGCTGTGCTGCTTCCATGAGTGTGATGTGTGCTCAAATAACCATGATTTTGGCTTACATATTTATCGATTTCTATATGCATTTCATTTCATTGGGTTCAAATAATGCAGGAATTGTGTAGTTTATGCCTATTTGCCAATTATAGAGATCTACACTAGTTTCTGTTTAATTTCACATAAGTCGAGATACTTTACAAGCAATTCAGAAAAGTGAGAAAACTATGAAAGTGCTCGAGGTCAACTACGGGAAGTCCAAGGTCGAGTAGCAGCTGAACCAGAATGCATCGAGCAGAAGACAAGGAAGAAATCACTCGACGGAACTAGTCGACGTCGACCAATTGTGGTCGACATTCACTTCTGAAGTCGAGATCAAGCATGAGAGGAGCCCAGATCACGAAGACTACTCGATGCCGAGTACTCTACTCGATGTCCTGTACATCCAGACAGCCAGTCCGAGTCGAGATCGAGTGGAAGTCTGAGGAGGTGTTTACTTACAAGGCAAGGCACGAAGATCTATCATGAAGAGAAGATATTTATCCACATTAGTAAATTCCCATATTTACTTTAAGGGGACTTTAATTGTCCTATTTTATTTATTTACCAAAGTTAAATCTTAGGAAAGAGATAGATATATGTAGATAGAGATAGAGTTGTTCTTTCCTTGATTAATGAGGATTGAGCACTATAAATAAAGCCCTAGGGGCTGAGATTTTGTTCATTCTATTCTCAAGCAATTAAGCAAACACTAGTTAGGCAATTTAGAGGTTTTATTTGGAGTTTGTGGCCGAGTAGAGTTGTAAGAGGCGAGAGCGGATTTGGCTTCGTTCGGTTGTAACCTTTTCTTCAGTTTAATGTAAGTTATTTTCCAGAAACTATTGATGTGTGTTTTGATGATGAAGAGCGAGTAGTCACCCCATTTCTATGGTCGGGGTGAGCCCGGCGGTATTCATGTAAGGTAATGCATCAAAGGTACAATCTTTACTGCGATTTCATCTTCTATCCCTGATTTACATGATTCTTCTATGACAATCGAAGGTGATCCTTATTTTTGTTATTCAAGCGAAAGTGATCTTAATAAAAACTTGGATTAATTACGTGAAACGGGTAGTAACAATTAGGGTTTAAACAAAAGCATCTATATTCCTATTTGTTAATGACAAAAGTTATTTGATGAAAAGGGCATGATCTTCTATACCTTTAGCATTCTTCTTATATGGCTATCGTTACGGCGTTGATACCACGACTTTAGGAGCTTTTAGTTTATTGAATCAAATTACCTATTCCGTGTTTATTTCTGTCTTTATTTTCATCGCAAAGGTTACGTTTTACTGCACTGACGAACTCAACATTGATTAAGTCTAGTCGATATCGAGTACTACTGGTCGACGTCGAGTACTTTTGCTCGAAATTGGCTTTGTTTGGTCTTTTGTTGTGCAACTTTACAGGAAAGTCGACTGCTTTAATCGATATCGAGTACTTTTACTCGACATGGAGTAGCTTCTGGTCGATTTCGAGAGGAACTTGGAAATAATCAGGCGAGCGCTGACACGCTTCCTCGTGGATTCGATCCTAAATACCCTAAAACTACAGCGGGAGGGATTATTTGCTTGGACAGGTAGTTGTTTTCGTTCTTTATATTCAATATTTATTTCGTCGCCTGGATTCCCCTCCTAACAAATTTTGGCGACGTTGTTGATGAAGCTATCAATCGCGCTATTTTTAGTTCCTTTTTACTCTTTTTTTTTCTTTTTTTTCAGGTGTATGCGAAGAACTGATCGCACACCCATCGATCATATTCTCGAGCCTGAACGCTCTTTCCATCTTCAGCAAAGGCTAAGAAGGAGACTCATGTCAAGCACTAACGAGAATGAGGTACAACTCACACCGGTACAGGAGCTTGAGCAACTCCACAGACAGATAGAGAAGTTCACCACCAGAGAGGCAGAATACGCCCGGCGAGAGGCGGAATATGCATAGAATCAGCAAAGGTGGGAGGCAAGGGTAGATCGCGAAACGCATGCTAGAAGAGAGCTCTAAGAAGAACTTCAGCACATCCCTGCAAACACAAAGGAGTATCCGCATCCTACTCTGGATGTTCCAAAATCACTGATCGTTCTCCCGCGCATTAACATTGAAATTCGTCCTTCCTTTATTTATGAAATTAGGAGGAATCAATTTCAGGGGAAACCCAATTAATTCCCTTTGGAGCATATTACTGTTTTTCTAGATTTATGTGAAGCTATTGCAGATAATGCCAATATAGAATATCTAAAACTAAAGGCTTTTCGTTGGTCTCTTGCAGGAAAAGCTCAACATTGGCTCGAGGGTTTTGCTCCACAATCTATTCGAACGTGGAACGAACTAAGGGATTTGTTTCTTAATAAGTTCTTTCCTCCTGCCAAAACAGATGTGCTCAGACAACAAATCACGACTTTCAAACAGAATCCAGGAGAAATACTAGCACAAGTCTGGATGCACCAACTAAGAAGTGGATCCTGTCCTACGCACGGACAACCACCATATGTAATCCAGGAGATCATCTTTAATTGTCTGGATGCACCAACTAAGAAGCGGATCAACAACTACAATGCTTACAGGTATCTCGAGTACACCCCACGGCGTGCTTGGGAAACCTTTGAGACGCTGGCCAACTATGACAACACATATGGGACTTCTGCGGCCTCAGGCGAAAGGTATGAAAGGCCTACCCCATCTATGCCATTATATAAGCAACCTAAGGAAGTAGATCCGGACGTCAGGGACCAGTTTCATAACAATCAGGTACGTCGTCTCACCAAACAAGTTAAATTTCTGTCTAAAAATCAACCTTGTTTGGAGTGTAGGTCTATGAGGCACAACACTACTGCGTGTCCACATGCCGACCAAGTACAACTAGCAGAGACCCATGAAGAGGCGCATTATGCGGGGGAAAATTACTCAGGGCAACATCAATAACAGAACTGGAGCTATTATCATCAGCCCCAGTACCAAAGAGACCCTCCGCCCTACAGAGCTCCTGATCACCCTGACAATGAAGGTAAGAAAGATGACCTGTAGGTTATTCTTGATGAGATGCGGAGGAATCACACAGAAAGCAAGCAATCCATCAATTCCATCCACACTCAACTGCACGACATCAACTCTAGACTTAGGGAGATCGACATCTGGCGGAAAACTATGGAGACTCAAATAGGCCAATTGGCCTCATCCATCCCCAAACAATCAAGTACGCACCCTGGATCTTCTGAACCAAATCCTAAGAAAAAATATGCACGATATGTGGCAGCTATGAATCTAAGGAGTAGGCGACAGCTGCAAATGCCCGAATAGAAAACGGAGGAGGAAGCTACTGGAGACTACTCGACATCGACCAATCCAGTCGACGTCGACCAGAATCTAGTAGATGTCGAGGAGCCTCGACTCGATGTCGACCAAAATCCAGCACCTGCCCAGGAATCCACTACTCCAGTCGATGTCGACCGACCTCCAGTCGACGTCGACCACACTCCAGCACCGCAAGAAAAGAAAACGTTGTCATTCCCAACAAAATCTTTGAAGGACCCAGCGGAAAAGAAGTTTCAGCGTTTTATGAAGATGCTTCAGAGGCTCAATGTTACCATTCCCTTTACAAAAGCTCTTCATGAGATGCCCTCATATGTGAAGTTCCTCAAAGATATCCTAAGTAAGAAGCGGTCGATGGCTGAGATCGCAGAAGAATGTAGTAAGATGGACCTACTAGATAAAAGGCTAGATCTATGTAAGTTTTCTATAACTATTGGATTCGATCAATACAAATTCAATTATTTATGCGACTTAGGAGCCATCGTCAGCATCGTGCCTTTATCAATCTGGTCCAAAGTCAAGATAGGATCTCTAGAGCATGTGGATGCCCGATTATACATGGAAAACAACACTGTAGTCATCCTTATAGGCATGGTGGACGATGTACCTGTGCAGCTAGGTAAGATCTTTGTCCCTGCTGATTTTCTAGTTATTGATATGGTAGAGGACCCTGCTTATCCAATTATTCTAGGAAGATCTTTCTTAGCAACCGTGGATGCCAACATAAGTGTAAGGAAGGGAGTGCTCACTTTCACCATCAACGATGAGGTAATTGAGTATTCTTTCAATAAAATTGAAAGGCATACAGGTCCCATGGAGGTAAAATCAATTTCAGAACGGTACATCACTTGTAGGGAGCCCAAGGTAAGAAATATGACCCCGAAGAGCTAGAAAAGAGGGCTATGGAAGCCCAAGTGGAGGAAATTATGGCGATTCTAAACGAAGAGACCGAAGATCTACTCGAAATCGACCAAGGTAAGTCGACATCGACTAACTTTTTCTCAAAATATTTGCCAGGTTTTAAGTATGGGGTCGAGGTCTGTTGATAGGAGGAAATCGAGTATGCAAATAAAATAGAAATAAATCACAGCAAACCAGATTCCGTCCCTTGTAAATAATTACAAGACCTTCTCCTGATGCAGCAGCGGGAAGTCGGGATCGATCCACGAGGAAGCGTGTCAGCGGATCCTAGGCAGCGGAAATATCTCACAGAAGTCGACAACAGGGTCCTCGATCTCGACTAGGTTAGTCGACAGAAAATCGGACAGTCGAACACAGCGCAGCAGCAAGCACAGGAACTCGTCGATATCGACCAGAGGGTACTCGATATTGAGTAGGCTTCGTCGACTTCGAGTTGGGCTTTGTCGAGTACCTGCACACAGAAGCTACAGCGATGCTAGATCGAAGATCAGTAACTCGAGTTGGGGTTTGCAACAACGATAACCAAGCATGCATAAGGCAGAGATAAACAGATAATCATGTAAATTGCATCAAAGGACAAGCTTTCGCCTATTCCAACAATTAGACAACTCTTTCAAGAAACCCTAATTGTCTCTACTAATTTTATGTTTACAATCCAAGTTGTTAGCATGGATCTCCATTAGATGGGTAATAAACACATAAACAAGTAGTAGATGCTCAAAACATGATAAAAGTCGAGTTTTTACCTCAAACGCGCATGGCTATCATCGAGCTCGCCCCAACCCTAGAAGTGGGTGGACTACTCGCGCTTCATCGCAACCTCAGACATTGATTGATGAAAAGAAATAACTACTTGCATTTAACTAAATTCAAAAGACTTGACAATCTCGGCGATCCAACTCTCGTTGAACGCCAAAACCCTAAAACCTCTGAACTCCTAAACCGTCTCTGTGGAACTACTTCTCTAACTTGTGAATTGAATTCTTAGAAATCAGCCCTATGGGCTTTATTTATAGGCCTCTAAACCTTGCTATTCAATGATAGAAATATATATCTCTATCTAAAACTATATCCAAAAGCATTAAAGATAAAAGTAACAACAAAATTAAATCTAAATAAGGGAAATATATCTAAAGTGTCTTCAAGTGGATAGATCTCTCTCTTCATGATGTATCTTGATAAAATCAGATAGAATCGGCAACCTTCGGCCCCAAGGAATCCCAATCCGAGTAGGATAGATCAAAACGCGTTACGCGGCTTCTGGAGGCTTCCTCGATCTCGAGTAAGGCTACTCGATCTCGAGTAGAATTGTCGTCGACTGGCTGGCTCGGCGTCTCGGGTTGCTGGTGCTCGACAGGCTCAGACATGGCTCCTGGGCGTCGTCGATCTCGAGTACCCTTACTCGATCTCGAGTAAAGGTGGCTCGTCGACTAGGTCTTCTCGGTAGCGTCGGGTAGATCTTCTCGACATGGCTCGGGTGCCGGCTTCCGGGTTCCTCGATCTCGAGTAGGTCTACTCGATCTCGAGTAGAGCATAACCCGGCATGTCTTCCTCTTCGGCTTCTCGATCAGCTCCTCCTCGACCAGGCACTTCTCGATCTCGAGTAAAACTACTCGATATCGAGTAAATCTCTCAACTTTCTTCTCTGTTCTTAAAACGCACTTTCCTGAGTCCTCGTTTGTCGGATTGACGCATATGACCATGCGTTGGAAAGCTCTTTCCGAGGGATACAACTCTCATGAAGACATCAAAGCTTGATTCAGAACGAAGAATGGTGAAAAAATGGCCTTTTCTCAAGCTGCACCATTCTTAGCTTCTCCATGAGTGTCCTTTAAGCTCCAAAGTGCGTCCGATTTCTGCGAAATATAACCAAAACTTGTGTAGACCTCCATATATTGCAAATAAGTGTAAACTACACAGATTCTGTATTATTCTAACCCAAATGCATGCAATGTATGCAGAAATCGATATAAAAGTAAGTGTAAAACATGGCGAATTAGGCTCACAACACCCCATACCTAAGCTTGCTTGTCCTCAAGCAATACTTTTAATTGTCATTCAGGGGAAGAATTCAAACTCTCAACATCTTAGATTCATTCTCAAATGTCCCCTGCAATCAATTACCATCCTCGAAAAGGTACTAGTGTCACGGATCCATGCATGTGCAATTATACAAAAGCAACATCTACTCACAAAAGGAGGGTTATGCAAAACATTCATTCGTGACAAAGCATTGATAATCAAGAGGACTTTAATTTAAGCGCAATAAGGAGTAGATTTGGTAAAAGGCTAAAGGTTGGGCAGTTTTTGGCCATGTGGTGCTAACGATCCGGGGAAATGGATTATTTCCAAACTTTTTTAACCACATCCCTTCTTCCTTTGATTCATCACCTTCCATAATGCTTTTTTCAATAATAATGCTTTTACCTCTCTAACCTCAGCACTGCCTTCTCGCGAGTCAAAAACATGGGTGTCATGAATGGTTCCGGATACTTAGTGCTTTGGACTCCTCACAATGTGTCTCATCTCTCCAAACTATTATCTTAGAGAGCAGGGTCAATCTACCTTTATCTCTTGAGGTGATTGGATTTTTTCTCACTCATTAAATTTTCCATATTTTTCAAACATTTTCCTGCCAAACTCCATATATGATATATAACAACACAAACACCATATGATAATCTCCATAATGTAACATCATTCTCAACATAATCCCCGGATAGGAAATAAGGTAAAGAATGGACAATATTTAGAATATGTGGAGCAATATATGAAATAAGGCATATTATGGCTTTTTGTGATGCATATGCATAGGTAAGGCTAGGATTTAACAATATGAGCATTATATGGAAATATAAAGTCCTCCATCCTCTTATCATGCAACATGTCAAAAGCAATTTCAAATTTTACCTCCTTTCATGGTTTTCAAGAAAATATACACTTCATTGTGACTTCTCTTTACTAGGCAATTTCATGCTATATATCCAATCATGCATCGTTGAGTTCAATATAAGCTTCCATGACATTAATCAAATTTTCAATGGGGGTCATTTTTCTTCAAATTTTGGAAAATATGCATATAAGCACATAGATCAATAATCCATTCCAAAATAGCCATGTATAAGCAACTCAAGAATTAAACTCTAAATATGCACACATAATGTCAAATATGGCAAATATGCATAAAGCAAGCCTTCCCCCACCCCATACTTAAACATTACAGTGTCCTCACTGTATAAAAACAAGGGTAAAGAAAGAAACTCACTAGGCAGGTGTGCAGGGCCTCTCAATTTTAAATAAAAGGAACCGCCTGGGCCGAGTTTGAATATAGCTTGCTTCTTATCCATGGTCCTGAAAAGTGTAGAAGACATATATCCACAATAGAAAAACTAAAAAGTGTTCAAAACCAAAAACAAACAAAACAATGTCCAAAAAGTCCCAAAATAAAATGTCTATTTACAAGCTCTAGATTTTATAGTCGCTAGGCCGACTTCTCCATTAAGCATTAGCCTGGCTCATCTTTGTCCGGAGGTATAGGTGGATCTGGTGGTTCCTCTGGTGGTGGGAAGCGTGGGATGTCATCCGAGGGCATCATGTGAAAAAGCTTAAACCTCCCCGAGTGGACGCTCCATGGCTCCACCCATCCACCTTCCTGGGCTCCAGCTGGCATGCATAAAGGAATATATAAAATAAATTTGCATACCTCATCATCATACCTCTTCCGCTCCATTGGTTGATTTGTTTGCGCGTCTCCACCACAGCAAAATGGTGGAGTGTGAAGAGATATTTCCACTTCATCGTGCGGAGCTTCATACCACTTTGCGAGGACCCCATACTTGAATATGAACATCGGTTGCTCAAAATCGTCGGGGATAGCCTTCATCTTATAAGGCAAAAGTGACTTTAAAACAACATGGGCAACGACGTCCAACTTCTTCTTTTCTGGCTCTTCTTCTTCTTGAGGTTCTTCAAATGGTTTTTCAAAGACAGAGGGCAAAGTTGGAATTGAGATAGCGGAAGGACATACCTGGGTATCGACTAGAGATAGATCGATATCGATTGGAGATGGGTCGACATCGACTAGGTGTTGGTCAAGGTCGACCTCAGGTTCAGATTCTCCTTCTAGCAGGATTGGGGCTTCTGGTGGTGATTTTGACGAATCCCGGAGCTTCCTAAATGCAAGTACACCCTCAAGCCAAGCCTCCTCATCACTGATGTATAGCCATCTCAAATATTCCAATTCTTTTGCATACTGTCTCGCTCTTTCCCTTTCGAAATACTCGAAGGTGTCCTGCATATACCTGTAGAAGAAAACTCAAAGAAAATGTGAAATCTAACTACCTAAGGCGTGAATGATAGCATCCTCGGCAACGGCGCCAATTTGTTGATAGGAGGAAATCGAGTATGCAAATAAAATAGAAATAAATCACAGCAAACCAGATTCCGTCCCTTGCAAATAATTACAAGACCTCCTCCTGATGCAGCAGCGGGAAGTCAGGATCGATCCACGAGGAAGCGTGTCAGTGGATCCTAGGCAGCGGAAAAATCTCACAGAAGTCGACAACAGGGTCCTCGATCTCGACTAGGTTAGTCGACAGAAGATCGGTCAGTCGAACACAGCGCAGCAGCAAGCACAGGGACTCGTCGATATCGACCAGAGGGTACTCGATATCGAGTAGGCTTCGTCGACTTTGAGTTGGGCTTTGTCGAGTACCTGCACATAGAAGCTACAGCGATGCTAGATCGAAGATTAGTAACTCGAGGTCGACCAAGCTTGGTCGAGATCGAGTAAGGGCAGAAAACTAAATTGAAACAAAAGTAAAAACAAATGCTTTGGGACTTCGAACTAAACTTAATGTAAAAGACTTCCAAGATTGGGGTTTGCAACAACGATAACCAAGCATGCATAAGGTAGAGATAAACAGATAATCATGTAAATTGCATCAAAGGACAAGCTTTCGCCTATTCCAACAATTAGACAACTCTTTCAAGAAACCCTAATTGTCTCTACTAATTTTATGTTTACAATCCAAGTTGTTAGCATGGATCTCCATTAGATGGGTAATAAACACATAAACAAGTGGTAGATGCTCAAAACATGATAAAAGTCGAGTTTTTACCTCAAACGCGCATGGCTATCATCGGGCTCGCCCCAACCCTAGAAATGGGTGGACTACTCACGCTTCATCGCAACCTCAGACATTGATTGATGAAAAGAAATAACTACTTGCATTTAACTAAATTCAAAAGACTTTACAATCCCGGCGATCCAAATCTCGTTGAACGCCAAAACCTTAAAACCTCTGAACTCCTAAACCATCTCTGTGGAACTACTTCTCTAACTTGTGAATTAAATTCTTAGAAATCAGCCCCATGGGCTTTATTTATAGCCCTCTAAACCTTGCTATTCAAGGATAGAAATATCTATCTCTATCTAAAACTATATCTAAAAGCATTAAAGATAAAAGTAACAACAAAATTAAATCTAAATAAGGGAAATATATCTAAAGTGTCTTCAAGTGGATAGATCTCTCTCTTCATGATGTATCTTGATAAAATCGGATAGAATCGGCAACCTTCGGCCCCAAGGAATCCCAATCCGAGTAGGATAGATCAAAACGCGTTACGCGGCTTCTGGAGGCTTCCTCGATCTCGAGTAAGCCTACTCGATCTCGAGTAGAATTGTCGTCGACTGGCTGGCTCGGCATCTCGGGTTGCTGGTGCTCGACAGGCTCGGACATGGCTCCTAGGCGTCGTCGATCTCGAGTACCCTTACTCGATCTCGAGTAAAGGTGGCTCGTCGACTTGGTCTTCTCGGCAGCGTCGGGTAGATCTTCTCGACATGGCTCGGGTGCCGGCTTCCGGGTTCCTCGATCTCGAGTAGGTCTACTCGATCTCGAGTAAAGTGTAACCTGGCATGTCTTCGTCTTCGGCTTCTCGATCAGCTCCTCCTCGACCAGCCACTTCTCGATCTCGAGTAAAACTACTCGATATCGAGTAAATCTCTCAGCTTTCTGCTCTGTTCTTAAAATGCACTTTCCCGAGTCCTCGTTCGTCCGATTGATGCATATGACCATGTGTTGGAAAGCTCTTTCCGAGGGCTACAACTCTGATGAAGACATCAAAGCTTGATTCGGAACGAAGAATGGTGAAAAAATGGCATTTTCTCAAGCTACACCATTCTTAGCTTCTCCATGAGTGTCCTTTAAGCTCCAAAGTGCGTGCGATTTCTGCGAAATATAACCAAAACTTGTGTAGACCTCCATATATTGCAAATAAGTATAAAATATACAGATTCTGTATTATTCTAACCCAAATGCATGCAATGTATGCAGAAATCGATATAAAAGTAAGTGTAAAACATGGCGAATTAGGCTCACAACAAGGTCGACCAGAAGTACTCGACGTCGAGTACTCTAGTCGACATCGACCAGACTCAAAAGCCTTCATCAACTTCTCCTTCGTTGAGCAAGCCACCAATAGCAGATAAAGTGTATGCCTTCATCAACTTCTCCTTCGTTGAGCAAGCCGAGGTAAAGACATCTCTTCCCCAATTTCAATTAAAGATATATCTATACATGGAAGAGGTTTGCTTTGGTATGTGCGATTATGCAGGGTTTCCAATGATGATCCAAAGGAATACGAAGTAGGAGACAAAGTGTATGTCTCCAAATAAAAGAATCATTGGTTCCCAAATAAGTTCAACAACAAAAACATGGGACCTTTCACGGTGCACAAGATTCATTCTGGAGGATTACAGCTGATGGGTAAGAATGGAGTCTTATTCGAGGCCCAAGCCACATGGGCCCTACAGATACCACCTTGAGTAATAAAGAAGAAGTCGGCCTAGCGACTATAAAATCTAGAGCTTGTAACAAGATAATCAGTTTTCAGGATTTTTAGACACTTTTGCTTTTGGTTTTGTTTTTTTTAACATTATTTTTGGATTTTCTTTTGTGGATTTTGTCTTTCTAACCAAAATTGTAGGTACACGGAGTTGCAGAAGGTACTCGACGTCGAGTAATCTACTCGACGTCGACCACACACATGGAAGAAATAGGAGACTGTGGTCGACAGAATGCCTCCCTGAGGATCCAACACACTCGATGTCGAGGGGGTCTGGTCGATGTCGACTACCCTACTCGATGTCGACCACTTCTGCAACCAACTTTAGCACTTGATTTTGACCATCTACACATTTGTCTAGTAAGTTTCTTTCTTTACCCTTGTTTTTATACAGTGAGGACCCTGTAATGTTTAAGTATGAGGTGGGGGAAAGGCTTACTTTGTACATATTTATACATATGTGATCATATTGCTCGAAAGGTCTATTTCGATTCGGGTCGGGTTCAATCTCGGGTTCAAGTTACTGATGACTCTAGATTTTCGGGTTTCAGTCGGATTTGGGTTCAGGTGAGTCGGTCGGGTTTCTCAGGTCGGGTAAGATATATGAAGAGAGAGAAAGAAGAGAGAGGAGCTCCCGAACCCAAGAACCATAGAAACGCCTAACCTCGACGCCGCCCCCAAAATCTCAGGCCAATGAAGCTTTCAATTCAAAAATTTCGACTAGATAAGATCGGAGGGATGAACGGGGAAGCCCATGGAAGATGATGCGAAGTGGAATTGACAAAGATCCAGGCTGCTAGTTGAGAAGGAGAGTAGAAAGAAATCATTCAAAGTCTGAAGGAAAAGGGAAGAAAACGGAAAAAGAAGTTTCGGATCGGATATCTCGAATGATAGATGGGTTGAAAGTAAGGTAGATCTCTATGTCAAGCTGCGTCGTGCTCCCCGTTTGGGCTATTTCCTCTGTCTTGGAGATCGGGCGGCGATGATTAGGCTTTCTCCAAAGAATGGAAGAAACAAAGCCTAATTGAAGAAGAAGATTCAACAGAAACTCGATCGAGATCAAGATGCTAGTGCCGAGGATCCTCTCGCTAGCTATCTTAGTCGATTGTATGAGTTTCTGAATGGTTCGTATTACTGGATTTAAGGGCTACAAGCGAAGTCTGGGTTGGGTGCGGAGTCGGGGCTGATAGCGGTGCGGGTGGTTGGGGTGGGCTCGGCCTTCTTGCTACGACTTTGGTCCCCTTTTCCCCCTCGTTCTCATGCTTCTCAGATGGTCTTCCCCCTCTTCTTCTTTATTTCATGCATCCTTAACTTAAACTATGAAATATGAAATGATAAGCAAACTGAATTTGAAACCCCAAAGCTTGAAATTTGAAACCCCAAAGCTTGAAATTTGAAACCCCCTCGTTCTCATGCTTCTCAGATGGTCTTCCCCCTCTCCTTGTTCGTGTGGCGTGTGCACCTGTTCAACCGGTTCGAAAATTCTTGGACGTAGTACATCTTGGAGAGAAAGGATGGCTTTAGTTCTTATAGAAATGATACTAAAATCTATACCCAGTATTGGGGTTATTGTATTCTTGAAGATGCCTTTAGATTCACACTACTACATTTAAGAGAAAAGAGGGCGGTTGGTGGGGGCGGTTTGATAAGGTGGCGGTTTTTGCAGCGTTTTAGGTGGATTTTGAGAATTTAGAATAGGTTAAGTTTATGGAGGTGGTTTAGGCAACGGTTTTGATAACAGAGGTCTATGGAGGTGGTCTATTGTTATTTTGGAAGCGGTTTAGTGAAGTGAGAAAACGTATAGCGGCGGTTCACCAAAGCCCGGGTAAAGTAACGTATTAAAGGCAGCGGTTCATGGGTTTGGCGGGCTCACTAATTCCGGTCCGCCCTAATTTCACCCAAAAAAATTAAAACGCCCGCGTGGAAAATGAAAAAGGGGATTTGGGGTTTTGGGGTCGGGGTTTCGATCATTTGGGGAAAACAGAAGGGTTAGGTGATTAGGGGTTTTGAGGGATGAGTGACTCAAATGATTAGGGGTATCCAGTTGGGGAAGGATTTGGGTGAACGATTTAGGGAAATTTGGGAGTTTGAGGGATGAGCCAGTAAAGCAATTTCTTGAATTTGACATATTGAAGTAAATCGATTTGGGGGAAGGATTAGGGCAAAGCAATTTCAAGCGATTCCAAGTTGAAGCAATTTCAGGTGATCTATCCAGCTTGTCCTCTTCTTTTCTTCTAAGATGAACTGGATATTTGTGCATCTTATGTAATTTTGCTTTTTGTTATTTTGCATGGTAACTCGACTTGGGGGAACGAAGTTGAAGTAAAGTGATTTGGGCGAAGGAATTTCAAGTGATTCAAAGTTGAAGCAATTTGAAGCAATCTCATGTTATGGAAAGCTTGTCCTCTTAGTTTGTAGTATGATGAACTCGAGAATTTTGCATTTTTTGTAATTTTGCTATCTGTTATGCTTTTCTGGTGGCTGTCTCTGTTGGTTTTCCTTTTTGATGGTGCGTTATGTGTTGCTTTTATGGTGGAGGTGTTCCTCATCTGTTAGTTTTTATGGTGGAGGTGTTCTTCATCTGGCTATCAGTTTATAGGGTGAAGGTGTTCCTCATCTGGTGGCTGTCTGTAGGCTGATGGCTTTTGATTTTCAAAAAATGTTATTGAATTTGTTTTTTTTTTATGTTCCAACTGAACAAGCATATGTGAATATAACCATCATCTTCCAATAAGAACCAGAGGTCCTTCTGGATTAATCTCTTTGCAAGAGAAGCCAAGAATGAACAGCTATGCTATATTTAGTTTATGACTGTTCTGAGAAAATGATTCCTTTTTATTAAGTCATTAAACTCATGAGGGTATTATGGACACCAGCAGAAATTTTCCTCTTCCTCATAAAGGATGTTGGACTTGAAAACATAAACTAAAACAAAAAAGGTTAATATATAAGTGGATTTTTATAGGGTGGGGGTTCTCCTTGATTTACTTCAACGTTGTCTTAATCGGTGTATGTTTAGGTATGGCCTATGACAGATTGAGAGGTGTACCAAGTTATACCCTTTATTAATGAGTTTAATGACTTAATATATGTGAGTTGGTTTTATTGTGTCTTGAATGGTGTCCCATCTCTCAAAGCTTGTTTATATTTTCTGTTAGATATGGTGGAATTTAACTTGTTGCAATATATGTGAGTTGGTTCCATAGCATGTTTAGAGTAGGTGAAATATGAGTGTGTATGATTTCGAAATGATATTATGAAGAATTACTTGCTCACTCTTCAAATTCTCAGGGTGATCATGTAACCTTCCTGAATGTATACAAAGGATATATATCTCTAATCCTTGCATTTCCCTGTCTTTTGTTTTTTACAGGAGGAGGTTATTCATTTAAGGGAACACCGAAAGAGAGTTGCCGAGCGCGTTGGTGTAACTTTGAAATCTTGTGAAAGGGCATGCAGGTACTTCTTCTTCTATTTTGTGTATCTAATGTTGTTAAATATTTGTAAGATGACTGGCTGTAATGTTAAATATATAAATACCTATTTTCAAGTATTTGTAAGAGTATGAGTCTGAAAATATTTTCAAGTATTTTCAAGTATTGGTCAAATATTTGTAAGAGCATGCAGGTACTTCTTCTTATGTGGTCTGTATTTTTTATTTGATCTGATATTGTGAAATCTATAAATACCTACAAAATAAAACAATAAGAACAAAAAAAGAAAGAAGATGAAGTACTGAAAGTCTGAAATGGGGAATTTCGGGTAAAGCCATGTGATTCCAAATAAGATGCATGATTTTGGCTAAAGTAGAAGTTCTTTTATTTCATGGTTTGTTATTGGTTTTGCTTAGTTGCTATATTTTTATTCGTCATAATTTTTGCATTTTTTTGTCTTTCATTGAAATTATTTGTGTGCTGGCCTCGTTTTGTTTGTTTCTTGATTGCTTGGAACTGATATTGTTTAGTAAATTTTCCTCCTACAAGTGATAATGAAAAAAAAAACTTCTTTATACTTGAAGTACCGACTGCATCATGCAAATACAGAAAAAATGGCCAGCAGCAGCCAGCATTTCCCTCTTATGTTCACTGCTGGTTGCAATGCAAGCCTTGTAAAAGCTAACTAGGATAATAGGTGACACAATAATCCAAGAACTCATATCATATAGTCCTTGCTATAATAAATGACTTATAAAAATACAATTTATTAGGCATGGACAAAAGTAGCATGAAGTGGTGGATGCATCCGAGATGGAGTAAGGAATACTCAAAAGGAGTGGATGAGTATATAGAAAAGGCATTTGCAAATGAAGCACGAGGAGGCGAAATTCGTTGCCCTTGCAAAGTTTGTTATCGTCGTAATTGGTTAGAACGACAAACTGTCAAGGATCACATGATTGTGAAGGGTTTCCATAGGCTACCAGATGAAGTGGGAGAACCGCAACCTAATGATGGTAATGAGGTGAACGATGGGGCAAAGGAGTTTGAAGATAACATGGACGATCAATTGCATGACACATTCAGTAATGGTCCAAATGAAGAGGCAACCAGTTTTTACAAGTTAGTGGAAGAGGCCCAGGAAGAATTGTATCCTGGTTACAAGAGTTTTTCGAAGCTTTCCTTTCTAATTCGCTTATTCGTTCATAAGCGAGACCATAAACTGAGCAATGGTGCCTTCACTGATTTGCTAAAAATTATAAAAGTCATGCAACCGGATGCAAAGTTGCCTACTTCTTATAATGAAGCGAAGAAGGTCCTAAAGATGTTGGGTCTTGAGTACACTAGGATTGATGCATGTGTTAACGATTGCATCTTGTATTGGGAAGATAATGTTGAAGCAACAAGTTGTCCTATATGCAAGACTTCTCGGTGGAAATCAGCTGAAAAAGATGGCGAAACTTACAAGGCTTCGGAAATACCTGCAAAAGTACTTAGATACTTTCCAGTTAAGAAGAGGTTGCAAAGATTATTCATGTGTCGAGATATTGCACAAAACATGACATGCCATGCAGATGGACATCCGAAAGATGTGTATTTTGACATCCAGCAGATGGTGAATCTTGGAAGAACTTTGAAGTACTTTATCCATCATTTGGTGATGAGTCGCGCAATGTGAGATTAGGGTTAGCTAGTGATGGATTTAGCCCATTTAACTCAATGAGTATTGTCCATAGTACATGGCCTGTTATACTGACCACGTACAACCTGCCCCCTTGGATGTCGATGAAGTCAGAATTTTTAATGCTTGCCCTAATCATCCCAGGTCCTTCTTCACCGGGAAATGATATTGATGTCTATTTACAGCCTCTTATCAAGGACTTGATAGAGTTGTTTACGGCTGTCATAGAAACATATGATGCCTCAAGAAACGAAATGTTCAATATGCGCGCAGCCTTGATGACTACCATAAGTGATTTTCCTGACTTTGCTATACTATCTGGATGGAGCACGAAAGGGAAATTGGCATGTCCTTCTTGTCATTATGAAACTCGGTCGCACTATTTAACACATAGTAGAAAGATGTGTTACATAGGTCATCGTAGGATTTTGGGAAGGAATCACCCATATCGGCGTGATAGAAGGCATTTTAACAAAAATATTGATGATGAAATAGCTCCGGTGCGCTTGACAGGAAGTGAGACTTTGGAGTTGTTAGCTGGCTTTAAAACAGAGTTTGGAAAAAACAAACCAAAAGAGCCAAAGAGGAATATGAAGAGTAAGAAGAAGAAGTCTGTCTGCCCTTGGAAGAAAAAGTCAATCTTTTTTCTTTTGCCTTATTGGAAGCATATTGACATTCGACATTGTCTTGATGTGATGCATATAGAAAAGAACATATGTGATAATATTATTGGGACATTATTAGATATTCCTGGAAAAACTAAGGATCATGTGAAAGCTCGAATGGATCTGGTGGAACTTGATATGATGGATAAGCTTCAACCTAAGTTTGTTGCTGATGGTGAGAAGCTTGAAATTGCAAAATCGCGGTTTTGGATGACAGGGGAGGAGAAGCGCAGATTTTGTAGTGTGATCAAGAATGCCAAGTTACCACAAGTTTGTGATTCTGCCATTGGTCGATGTGTTCAGGTTCAACAGAGGAGAATTCTAGGTTATAAGAGTCACGATGCTCACTTTTTCATGCAGTATTTACTTCCCATTGTTGTGAAGACATGTCTTCCCGATGATGTTGCAAGGCCTTTCATCAGATTGAGTGCTTTTTTCAAGGCCATCTACAAGAAAGTTGTTGACCCTGCAGATTTAGATGTGATCACCAAGAAAGAGCATAATAGCCGCTTGCGTATGCATGGACTAGGTGTGACCAAGTCAAGTTTCAAATGTAAGGATGTGAAGACCCCATTTGTGCTCCCCGACGTGTTCTTGGAGGGCATTGCAGAACACTTTAACAAAAAGATGGAGGACACCTTGATGACGGTTCTTTACAAGTTACGAGATGCTAATCCCGGAGTTAATATTGTCATTCCCAACTTATCTACGAACAACGAAGACAGACCAACTTCACCCGAATCATCAGAAAACCAAGAAGCTGGATCTACTTCCCAGGGCGATGATGTTATGTGAGTTAGCCTAATTCCTCACAATATTCATCAGTTTTTTGCCATCCTTAATTATGAGTCATTAGCTTTTGATATGTTATGTGAGTTAGACTCATGCTTTTAACATTTTTTGTCTGATATATGTGTATCCATATATAATTCTTTATATATAATCACCACTTTTGTAATTTATTTTCACATTTTCTGTTTATTAATATTTGTAGGTCTGACCAAGAGGTCGACGATTAGTGCACAGTACCTTAGGTTGTTGATTGCCCTATCCAGCTTATTTTGACCAGGTAATAATCTCAACTTACAGTTTTTGCTATTTGCCATTATCTGTTATGTAGCACTCGCATGATGTGGTATATATATATATATATATATATATATATATATATATTTGAAATTGTGGCTCTTCCTCCTCCCTTGGTGTGTGTGTTTTGTGCTGAGTATTGTATAAATTGTGGCTCTGCCTTCTCACAGTCCCCCTCTTTGCTTGAAGGTAGAAAAACATGTATGTTGAATGCTTTACTTTGATTATTCAAACTTGTATAGTTTTGCCATGCATTTTTATGTGACCATGTTTTTCATAATTTTGGGATGGTTGTGGGCAATGCACATAACAATAATTCATAACTGTTCTTTTGGTTATGATTTATGAAGACATGTTTGAAATGCCATTTCTTCTATGTCATTGCACTTTGTTTCAGCAACTGTTTTTTTTTTGGCCCTTTTTTGCAGGTATCCCGACATTTTGCTCATCAACGTACGTACAATGTCTATATTGCACATGTTGGTACACTTTTGCTCGGTTTCCACTTTTTCTCTGGGTTGCATATATATACCATATTGCACATTGGTATACTTTTGGTATGATTCCACTTTTACTCTAGCTATGTTACAAACCACATTGCACATGTTGCTCACTGTTTTTTGGGTTTGCCTTTTGTTTATATGCTATACCTAGCTAACACTTAGAAAACTACACCTTTTGTAATGAAACTTTGTTATTCACTATTACAATGCAATGAAATGTCAATATTTTGAATTTATATTCTTCATTTTGTACTTCATTTACTTTTATGATTTAAATGTATACAAATATATCAATTTCTATTATACAGGTTTATATATATATAATATGTATTTTCAATAAACCGAGCTGGGAATTTCATTTCCAATTCATAACAACCGCTGCCCAATGTGCTTCTTTGTGTTGCCTCATCACACCTTAACCGCTGCCATAGAGCCCAAAAACCGCTTCCAAATTCTCATCCAATCTTGAGCCCCTAAAACTAAACCGCTGCCTATTAACCATTAACCCGCTGCCCATATCACTACAACCGCCACCATAGAAGTCCTAAAGCGCTTCCACATATACAAAAACCGCTCTCATATATATGATAATCGAATACCCCTTCCCTCGAAAACCACTGCCAAATTATATAAAGACCGCTGCTGAAGAATAATCAACCGCTGCCACAAACATTCAAATCCGCTTCCAAATAACCAAAAACCGCCACCACAGACACCTAAATCCGCCTCTATAGGATTCCCAAATCACCAAATCATCTTACACAACCGCTGCCAAAGGCTCTAACAAACCAATGCCTAATCACTCAAACCGCTTCCACATATATCAAAAAGCGCTTCCATATCTACATAACCGCTGCCATAGGTGTATTATATCGCCTCTATAGGCTTCGTGGAACCGCTACCTAAGGATTTCCATAACTGCTTCCGAAGTTCCCACTCACAACCGTCCCCATAGCCTTTCTGGCAGCGGTTTAAAGTACCTAGGGCAGCAGTCTATCTATCTGACAAGAGCCGCGACCATAGGCGTATGAAACCGCTGCCATAGGTCTATGGAAACGGGAGCAGATGGTGCGGTCGGTAAACCGCCGCCAAAGGCCTATGGAAGCGGTTTTAGGGCTTTAGGCAGCGGTTTTTGACCACCACCAAATGTCGAATGTTATTTCCACCGAATAGTTACGGCCAAACGGGACACGAAAATGGTTAAATTCCTTACCACAGATGCGGGACTGATCCTATCAGACCATAACCAAATCAGGGACGAATTTGTTACCAACTTCTCGAAGAGATTCAAGTCATCCTACAATCACGAAATCTCCTGTGACGAGGATCTGATAGTCATTAACCGTGAGATTTCTGATCAACAGAATCAGTTGCTTACTGCGCCCATCACAAACGCAGATATTAAGTCAGCCCTTTTTTCGATTGGTGTCGATTAGGCGTCGGGCCCTGACGGTATGTTGGCAGGTTTCTACCAACAGTACTGACATATTGGCAGCCCCTTAATCATTAAAGCAGTGAAAGCATTCTTTTCGAGTGGCAAGATGCCACGACAAATCAATCACACGTTCATCACTCTTATTTAGAAAAATGATGACCCTCAAAATGTGGGTCATTACAGGTCGATCAGCCTCTGCTCGACGATTTACAAAATCATCTCCAAGATTCTGACAGCCAGATTGACTAAAGTTTTTGACCAACTCATCCATCCCTTACAAAGTGCTTTCACTAAAGGTAGGTCGATCCAAGACAATATTCTCATTGCTCACGAGATTTTCCACTCGTTTAGACTGACAAAAGCTAAGGTAGTCTACATGGCTGTCAAGCTAGACATGGAGAAGGCCTATGACCGTGTAGAATGGCCCTTCCTTTTCTAGACTCTCACTAAATTCGGATTCGACCAAAAATTTGTTCTTTTGATCAAGGAATGTGTACAAATGGTTTCATATTCAGTGCTTATTAATGATGAACCATCTACTGTTTTCCTCCCATCACGAGGCCTCAGACAGGGAGACCCTCTGTCACCTTTCCTTTTTTTCCTCACTGCAGAGGTTCTAGCTAGAACGCTACAACATCGATCAAATATCTCAAGGGACTTAGGTTTTACCCTAGGTAGGGGTGGGGTGAAGATCCCCTTCCTGGCTTTCGCTGATGATATCATGTTGTTTGGTAGAGCAAACCAATCTACTTGTTTTGAGTTCACCAACATAATATAGCTTTTTTGTAAGATCTCTGGCCAAAAGGTAAATCTACATAATTCCAGTTTCCAAGTGTCCCCAAACACTTCAGCCACAACCATCCACATGGTTACGACTGCTATGGGTATCCCCCATGCAAATAACCTAGAAAAATATCTAGGTTGTCCCATTATCAATGGTCGTGTCAATAAAAAAACTTTCACGGATATCATTCTCAAAACCAAGCTTCAGCTGACGAAATGGAAAGCCTCATCTCTTTATGCCGAAGGAAGAAAAGTTCTGATTAAAGCCAATCTATCAGCCCAACCTCTGTTCGTCATGCAAGCGTTCTTATTGCCTTCGTCAATTCTGCACGAACTTGACCAGATCTACAAGAATTTTTTTTTTGGAACAAAGACACCAACAGCACTCCTCTGGTGAGATGGGACAAGATATGCTTAGATACCCTTGACGGGGGGTCGGGCATTTATAAAGCCGAAACGATGAATATAGCACTGCAAATGAAATTGTTATGGAAACTGATCGCAAAACCAGATAATATCCGGGTCAAAGTGATAACAGGCAAATACCTCAAGGGGGTACCACTCCTGAGTTACAAACATAAGGGAAATACTTCTTGGCAGTGGGCTAAATTAAATTCTATCACAGAACTCTTCAAATCAGGCTTGCGCTGGTCAATCGGGGATGGACAAACCGTTAATTTCTGGAATGACAATTGGGTCACCAAACAACCGCTCACTCACAAGGCTACCCAACCAATCCCGGATGAGATTGCGACTTGGTCAGTCGCCAAATTTATTAACGACAATCACACTTGGAACATTCACAAACTTCACACGGATCTACGAGGCTTTCTTAACATGGATATCATATTCACAATCTCAAGGATCCACCTCCCTCATAATACGTTCTCTGGCAGACTATTTTGGGGATTTAGCAAAGATGGATGGTTCTCCAAGGCATCAGCAACTAAGATTATACCCAATCATGGGGGCGGCAAAAATTTCAGTTGTAACTGGATTTGGAAACTGGACATTCCTTACAAAATAAGGCAATTCCTTTGGAAAATTGCACGTGATGGCCTACCAACCACTGACAGACTGCAACGGTCTCATGTTTTAATACTTTCAGGGTGTATTTTCTGCGGGTGTACTATTGAATCTACTAGTCATATTCTGGTCCAATGCCCCATGACGGTTTCTCTGACCCAAACGCTAAATATAAGCCACCCCTCGGAGGATGATCTCGACTTAGACATGAAGCCCAATCGACTACTTCACGATATTCACAACAATCTAGCCACCAATCTTTTCACTAAGCTGGCTCTTGCTTGGTGGGGTATATGGTACTTTCGCAACCAAATTGTCTTTCAACACATAACTTTCAACACATAACCAACGCCTCGGTTCAGGTTATTGCTGTGCTCTGCAATTCGACATACCCAACTTGGAATGCTCGAATTGATGACTCTGAGACGGCTAATCTCAGTTCAACTAACAGAAAGACAGGATCGACCACTGCAAGGCCTAATACTAAGAGAGGCCAGACATCCCAATCGGAGATTTGGAAAAAGCCACCTTTAGGTTACTACAAACTCAATTTCGATGGATCGTACTGTCAGTCGGGGGTCGGAACCTGCAGTTTTGTGATCCGAGATCATTTAGGAGAAGTGGTGTCCTTATGAGCGGGGCAATGTAATAATAGCTCCGTTGTTTTCGCCGAGGCTATGGGTCTTCGCATGGGGGTCTCCAAGGCCAAATTAATAGGTTTTAATAAACTTCTGATCGAAGGGTACTGCTTGGTCGTCATAAAGGCTTTGCTCAGGGACTGGTCTAGCCCCTAGGAGATCGAGCTGCTGATGGCTGATGTAAATGTCGGTTTATATTCTTTCTCTCATGTTGTTATTCGTCATATTTTAAGGGATTCTAATGCGGTGGCCGATAGGATTGCACGTCTGGCCTACTCCCTCCCTGCCGATGGTAGCTTCACTGATGATCCAGAACTTCAGGTTCTCGTCCGCTAGGACGCGCTAGGAAAGATGCCAGATCGTTGGCGTGTTTCCTAATCCTTATCTGCTTCCAAAAAAAATAATGGGAAGTTGAATTCCTGCGTTTTTTTATTTCAAAAATACCAACCAAACACATAAATTTCTCCTACGTCCTGGGAAGTTCTACTTCCTCGGTTTTTGGTTGCCAACCAAACGAGCTCTTAATTGGCTTTGAAAAGGAGTTTGTTTTACCACTTGCATGTACATTTAATATCATTTTAGATTACAAACTATCACGCATGGCTAAATTATTCGGTTAATAAAGGACAATTATTCGGTTAAATTTAATATATTATTCGGTTCAATTTGAGATATTATTCGTATCTAAGATGACAATATATTGTTTATAGATTTATTAGTTTTAAGGAGATTAAAATAATAACTAAAAAATTTATACATTATTTGGTGAAATCATAAAGAGTATTCATATATAAGAGGGAGTTTGGAATAACATGCATTATTTGATTAATCGAAAATCATTATTCGTAGATAGAAATCCAGTTTTTTTTTTTACAAAGAAGTTATAAATGATTCGTTATTATTTGAAAAATTATTCGTATTTAGCTTAATGATTATTCGAATAAATTTGAGAGATTATTCGGTTAATTAAATTATAGAGATAATTCACATGTAAGAGAACAATTGGTTATGTATTTATTAGTTTTAAAAAGGTGGAAAGGATAATAACAAACTTGTACATTATTCGGTGAAACCACAAAGAGTATTCGTACAAGAAGAAGATTGAAATAATTATCTATAAAAATGATGCATTATTCGGTAAATTACGAATTATTATTCGTATATATAAACCTGCTTTTGTTAATTTTGCCATATAGTTTGGAAAAAAAATAAAAAAAATAGAAAAATGAAACAAAATTTTATGGGATCCACAATGTACAATTAGTGATGAAGGGAGACTTTCGTTTTTTTATCTCATGCGCCCATATGACGACATAAGTACAAATTAAGAACATGGCTCATGGGCCCCAATTTTCGTTTTAAATAAATTCAGAAAATAGAATTTAATCTCATCCCTTAATTCCAACTTTATCGACGGTCCAGAATTGTTCCTAGTTCTCACCCTAAGGGATGTTCTCATCCGATATATATATATATATATATATATATATATATATATATATATATATATATATATATATATATATATATATATATATATATATATATATATATATATATATATATATATATATATATATATATATATATATATATATATAGAGGGTGGGTCATGTGTTAACAACCCTTATTGTGTTTTGTGTTAACAAATACAAGCCATTGATTGATTAGAAATTTATGGATGAGATTATTCCCCAAAATTAATTAATTGTAATATTAAAAGAGAAAAAAACCCTCTTTTCCCTCAATACGTGCGCGTGGGATCACAACCCAAATCCCTTTTTCCTCATCTTCATTCGCCTCCCAGAAACCCTTTTTGTCGTTTGAAGAAGACGATCCGGCGGCCACCACTGCAACTTCCAGCGACGCACCCAGAGGTACGCTTGAAGGGAGGCACGTCGGCGAAGAAGCAATCGACGACAACGAGTGAAGGATTGGGTGAAGCTGCATCGAGTTGAATAGCAGAGGCAGTCAACGGTTGCGTTGTGTCTAAATAGCATTCCTCCATCGCCCCACAAATTAAATTGTGTTACTGTGATGAATATTTCTTTAATTTTGCCGAATATTGATGAATAACTGGGAAAATTGTGATGAATATTGCCAAGGTTGATGATAATGAATCATAAACTTTGATGAATCTTTGCAAAATATATACTCTTTGCAACTTTGGTGAATAATTGATTGAAAGTGATGGATATATGATAAATTTTGCCGAATATTGATGACAACTTAGAAAATGGTGAACATCAAAAACTTTGATGAATCTTTGATGAATAATTGTGAGATTGTGATGAATATTCCTTGAATTTTGCCGAATACTGATGAATACTTTGAATTCTGCAATTACTCTGTGATGAATATTGCTAAGGTTGATGAATAATTATTCATGGTTTTGATGAATAATTGAGTGATTGTGGTGCATATTTAATAAATTTTGCCGATGATGAATAATTATTGATGCCAATTAATCCAAAATTTCTCACAATTAATTGAGTGATTGTGGTGCATATTTTACAATTATTGATGAATAATTGAGTGACTGTGATGCATATTTCACAATTATTGTTGATGCCAATTAATCCAAAAAATAGTTACGTCCATGTTTTTTTGCATCCGACAACCGCCCTCAGCAGCCAAAATTTCATAGTTACAACGAATACTTGCTTCCCAACATCGAATAGTTCAATTTCTAATTACGTTTTCTAACCCATTACCGGCATCCATCAATGAGTTTCCATCCGATTTTCTTCTTCCTCTTCTTCATTGTCCTCTGATGAAACGTCGATATGATTTTCAAATAGCAGATTAATTGATAATGATCTTGATTTGTACGACCAAAAATATTTTAGAAAAGGAAATTGGTGAAAATTGGAAAAAAAAAATCAACGCTCTCCTTAATTTTCTCACACCCGGTTTTAAGTAGATAACTGTCTGCTTGCATCACACGCTCTACAATTTGTGAGAGTGGATTAGTTATATGGATGGATCCCACTTTTTTAATAAAAACAAAATATTAAAATCCTTGATTAATCACAACCTTTCATCTTCATTCAATCAACGGTCATTATTTGTTAACACAAAACACATTAAGAGTTGTAAACATTTGATCCATCCTCTATATCTATCTATCTATATATATATAGGGAGTGGTTTCAGAGTGCACACCCCTTAGGGTGTGCATTGTGCACAAATATTATTCGGTGAAATGTGAAACATTATTCGGTGAAATTTTAAGCATTATTCGGTGAAATGTGAAACATTCTACCGAACACTGTTATGTTTTTTTTTCCGTCCAGTTCAGATGAAAACGTCCCAATTCCACTAAATAATTTATAACATTCTACCGAATAATGTTTAGTTTTTTTATTTATCCATTTCAAATAAAAGAAACCTCAATTCCCTAAACAATAGTTACAATTTATATGGAATGCCTCAAATTTCACCAAATAATGTTTCACATTCCCCTAAACAATACTCACATTTCACCGAATAATGCTTCAAATTTCACCGAATAATGTTTCACATTTCACCGAATAATATTTTGTGCACAATGCACATCCTAAGCCTTGTGCACAAGTTACCCATTCTCTCTCTCTCTCTCTCTCTCTCTCTCTCTCTCTCTCTCTCTCTCTCTCTCTCTCTCTCTCTATATATATATATATATATATATATATATATATATATATATATATATATATATATATATATATATATATATATATATATAGTGTGGATCATATGTACTCAAGGCTTAATGTGTATCATGTACATAAATTCTAACCATTGATTTAAAGGAATTGGAAGGCTGAGATTAATCCTTCAATTAAAAATTAAAAAAAAAAAAAAAAACCCCACTTCTATTAGAAGCGCGTGTACCCTGCCAACAATCTTTTTCAACCCTAGAGAAAGAAAAGGGAGCCGCCGGGCGAGGGCTAGGCTGGACGAGCGATTGGGACTCCAACGACAGCGGCGACGACTCTCTTTCCGGCATTCGAAGACGGATCCGTAAGGTGCGGCGAAGGCGGATCACAAAGGCGGAGCCGTGAGGTGCAGATCGGGGGCAAATCGGTGGCGATTTCGACGGCGATGGTGTGCTGGTGGGATAAATCGCCCTTTCTCTTCTGCTCCTCCCTTCTCGATTCACAATGAAAGGGGTGGTTCGTTTGATTGGAAGCAAAGGCTATGGCGACGGTGTGCTGGTGAGTGCAAGCAGAGGCGACGACGACTGGAAAGAGGAGGCGATGGCGACTGCAAAGGTGCCAAGGAGCGAGAAGGGATCCGGCGTATTTGAATCCGTTCGATTTCAAAGAAATCTCCGCCGATCTGCACCACCGATTTGAAGTTGTTCGATTTCATCAATGGGTAAGTTTTTTATCTGGGGGAAAGATTTTGGTTTTTTTTATTATTTTTGTTGAATGTGGAATTTTTATAGTCGACTTTCATGTTTTTGTTTGTTGATTATGGATTTTGTAGGGTCGAATTTGGTCGACGGTGAACATTCTCGTCGGAGCTCTGAGGTCCAGTGACGTGGAGAGGTGGTTAGCGCTGGTGAAAAAATGGAGGCTGCAATTAAATGCGTGCACCTACAAATACATTTTGATCCATCTCATGTGCTATGTTTCTGTGGTTTCTTGTGAATCTGGTAATATTTTTTTCGGCAACCGACTTGCTTTCTCTTTGATCCAATTGTGGATATTCTGTATGATCGCGAAAATTTTGTAAAGAAGAATGGGAAAAAGCTCTCCCTTCTCTCTAGAAAACTAGAGAGAGGGAGCTTTTTTTCCAAACACCAAACTCAACCACCACCACCACATCTACAACAATCAAAGATCTTCACTAAGTAACAACATCAACTACAATAAATTTGGGGAACAATAGAGAGATAAACCCCATACTCTCGACCCCAAATTTAATACCAAAATTACACCACCAACCCATCAAATCTTACACTCATGCTGATCATTAAGGATCGGAATGGGTAGGGAGATAAACGTTCTCTTTTGAGAGGCTCCCAAAACCCAAAAAAACTCAAATACACTCTATTAATACCACCCCAAATCAAATAAACAACAATAGGGGTGATCCCCCATGATTCTGTGGAATCTAAGCTTTTCTCACTGGTCTCCATAATTGGATCTTCAAGGCCGCTACTTCCACCAACTACCTCCTTTCATCTCTCCCAACCCAGCCTCTAGGGTAAGATTCTCTTTGCCGTCACCCACGCCACTCTGAAAGTGGATTGCTCATCCCAAATATCATCCTCCCTCGCTCACAGCTCTCTCTCTACTCTACAACCCTCTCCTCGCTGAAGCTCGTCTTGATGTAATCGTCTTTCCCCGCGCCCCTCCAGGGCCCTCTGTCAACCCACTTCAACCCTCCTTCAATGGTGCCGCTTTTCATTGATAAACTGACCCAAAAAAAAAAAGCACGCTTCCCCGATCTTCAACTTCACAACTAAATCCCTAGATCCAAAATCAACTCCAACCCAGATCTGATTTTATATCGATTATATCCCTCTATTTTAGTATCTCTGTCACCGAAAAGACTCAATAAACACCACAATCGACAAATATCCCCTCGTTGTCGGTTTCCTTAGATCTGATGGTTTCAAAGAAACCCCATATCCATAAATCACTCAAATTGAAAGAGTAAAACTTGAATGGACTTGGATGGATAATCTGTATAAAAGAGTAAATCTTGAATGGACTTGGAAGTTGTTCCTCCGCGGCCCTTGGTTGAATGGACTTCCATCTCTGCGGGCCCTTGGTTGTCTCCGGATACCACAAACCCATCCCAATCCCAAGCTCATCTAATCCTCAATCCAGTTCTAACCCCAAATTCATTACCACGGTTGTCGCTTTCAACATCTTTTGCGTGCTTGGTTGAACATCCTCTGCTCCTTTTCCAGTCCTTGGCGTGCAAGGCTCTCTTTTGGCCTTGCACGCCACGTCTTGGAAAGAAAAAAAAACGAACAAAACAATCCGTGTAAACCAGCTCCATCTGTTAGGCCCTTACTATCTCTTGCGTTCTGACCCAATACTATTTTTACCCACATCTAAAAACCGATCTTTCCATTGTTACATTTATTTGCTAAAATTTTATTTAAATTTGAATCTTTAACCGAGATGTTCTGAGTTTTTTTAACCAAAATAAAAATAGATTTTATATATAATCATTCTTTCTTACCGACTCATGTCATCTCTCCTATCTTACTCATTTTTACCTTTTACCCGTTTCCTTTGATCTTGTGTTTTTGTCTAGCGGAGTGGAGTCGTTTTCTTGGGTTTGACTTCGTTTAGTTTTCGGATGAAGTTGCAGTCTCGGGCGCCCTATTGTTTGATTTGACCGTGGAAGTGTTTTTGATTCTCGAAGATCTCTCATCTAGGGGGATCGTCGTTGATCCACACTTCCCTAGGAGACGTCCTTTCCGCTATTGGGTTTCTGCCTCTGTCTCCCCGGCGTCGAGACGTCGTGTCTGTCCGTCGGCTTTCCCATGTTCTTGGCATTCGCAGTTTTCTCCCGATGTCCTACGTTTGTCTCTCCGCTGGCCTTCTTCACTTGGATCTTCTGTATTCGGGTTTTTTTTGTATTTTGTTTTTATTTGGTTGTATCATGACGGTTAGTCCGTCTGCCGTTTTTCGGCCTCTCGAGGTCTCAGACTTCAGTTGATATCTGGGATTTCGAATTATTTCCTTTTCAAAAAAAAAACAAAAAAAAAATTGTGGATATTCTGTATATTTGATCCTCCCTATTTAGTAAAAAATGGTAAAACTGGAAAATCAATGTCTTACGAGTTGTCATTCAAGATCCTTTAGAATTTCCGTAACGCTGGTCAAATTTGGGTGCAATTATCTCCCATTTCATTGAAAGCAAAACAAATGTAGTACGGAGTATTAAATTACACAATATGACCTCCATCTACTTTGTTGCCTTCCTAGTTTTTCTAAATATCCATCAGGAGAAGAAATTTTTTAGATTTGGATGAATTTTTCCCCTCTCGATTTGTGTTTCATATTGATTTGTTTTCTGGGGCTCAGTGTATATGATAATAATATCCCGTGATACCATTGAATGAAAAATGCATATACTATCGAATAATCATGTGATATCATTAAATAATCCAGCAATACAATTGAATAATATTTAGTTATTTGTTAAAATGACAACCGAATAATATTGTAATATCATCGAATAATCAAGCGATATCATCGAATAATCAAGCGATATCATTGAATAATCAAGCGATATCATCGAATAATTATTAGTTAAAAGTTTAGGGCATTTTCAAGTGGTAGCCAATTAGAATAATTCATCGATACCATCGCATAATCCGTCGATACGATCGAATAATCCAGATATACCATCGCATAATCCATCGATACGATCAAATAATCCAGATATACCATCGCATAATCCGTCGATACGATCGAATAATCCAGATATATCATCGAATAATGTCAAGAGAGTGCATCACACACGTCCCCAATTCAGCAAGTGGGCAAGAAAAAACGTGGGTCCCACTGATTTTTAATTAAAAAAAAAAGCTAAAATTGCCTTTTAATCTCAGCCATCAATTTCATTCAATCAACGGCTCAAGTTTGTGTACATGATACCCGTTAAGGACTGAGTACACCGGAACCAACCCCTATATATATATATATGAATATTAAGAAAATATTTAGATGATTATTAAGACAATATTAACATGAAACGTAAAACGTTAATTTATTCCCACTTTTAAAATTTTCGAATATTTATTTGAATATAAGGTATTATATTCAAATGAATATTAAGAAAATATTCAAACAAAACTTAAAACGTTAATTTATTCTCACTTTTAAAATTTTCAAATATTCAAATAATATTCATATGAATATTCAATAAACTTTGGACATTTTAACGTCAAGCGTATTTCTTGTAAATGTATAAGGTATTCATTTATTAAAGACAATATTTTTAATTAATGTGTTTTGAAATATTAATTTCCATAAATATATAAATTTTCTATCAATCGAAGCATTCATTAGATTTGAATCCAATGGCTAAAAAAGAGTCTCATGAATGCATTATAAGGAGTGAATGCATGTGAAAGCTCCCCTATAGTTTTAATAAGAGAAATTGATTTGATTTGTGGGTACCCGCGGGCTACCCGCACCCACATTCGCGTACGTGCTTGAACACGACTTTCAACACATTAAGCGGGGTTATCTCGGTTTCCGCCCGCAACAATGGAAAAAAAATCTTGGGTAAAACCCGTCCCAAGCCCGCCCCGCGCCCGCGTTTGCCCGGGTCTATAGTTGTATATAGAAAACACACAACTCCCCTTCCCCACACTCGTAACGATCAGTGTTGAACCAACCAGCAGTCAAACACCAGGAGGGAAGAGATCGAAGAGAGCTGCTGCAAGGCTACCTACGTACGGAGGACAGAGTTTAAAATGGTCCTTACCTCCCACCCCCCTTCTACGTCTCCTCTGCCGGCCGGTGATCTCCCTGAAACTCAGGTCCTCAATGACCCAACAATAATTGAAGGTTCAGATGATTCCGAAGGAGGAGGAGAAGAGACCTCACAAGTCAATTGTTCAAATTTCATCCCCAAAAATAGTTCTCCCAAAAGGAGGTAAGTACGGAACAAACAGATTTCGCCTTCTATTATATCTTGAATCTTGATCCAAACAGAGAACAAGTGAACAACTATTTAGGATCCATCGGTTTATCAAAATTCCATTTTTGTTTGTTTCTCTTTTAACTTCTTTTTAACTAGGGTAGCTCGTCTTGATTGATTCGATCCGATATTAATGGATCTGGTCATACCTGATGATCCGGTTATTTTTTATTTATTTTTTTGACAAATTGACCGCAATTAAACCCGAACTCGGTACTGTATTTATGAGTGCCGGGTTTCTAGACCAGGTCTCGGATTTCTAATTTATTTCCTTTTTATTTTACTTTTTTAATTTTATATTCCAAGTTTATTTCCAGTTGGAAAAAATTGTAAATTTGTAACAACTTGGCATGTGTCTTATTCCGTCAACAAAAATATATTAATACAATACGGAGTATTATAAAATTATATCTATTATTTTTAAAAAAATATTATTAAAGTATGATAAAATTTCAAATTGGGATATTGCTGGCAGACTATATCTATTAGATTTTTTATATAAAATATTACCTTTCAAACGAAAATATAAGTCATTTACTATTCACACACGTTTTTTTTATGATGATAAAAACTATATAAAATATCAATTTTTGTATTAATTTTTTTTAATAATCTCTTACTTTATACTAATAAGTATGAGATTATTAAAAACAATTGATGTTTTATACAGTTTTTATTATTCTAAAAAAGCGTGCGTAAATAGTAAATGACTTATATTTCCAAATGGAGGGAGTATAAAATGACCACAATCAGACATTAAATTTAAAATTTAAATATATTGATGATTAAAATTTGAGTTTAAAAATTAAAATATACTCTGTACTTCACATAAATAGACGAAGAACGGTGAATTGTTCATGGAGACCATTAGGGGTGATTTTTTGTATTTTTGAATTCGAATACTCATATTTAGGGCTGTTTCCTAAGTTTCCCATGTGGGAAATTGAATTCCCGGAAAGTCAAATTGATGGGAATTGTAAAAATGTGTTTAGGGTATTTTTTTATTTTAGTGGGTTAAAAGGGGAATTGAAAATTTCCAAATGCAAAAGGGTGGAAGTTGAATTTACCTAGGGGAGACTATACAAGTGAACTTCCTCCAAATTGGAGGAATTTAACTTCCCGGGAAGTTGAATTCCTGGGTTTTCATTTTTTAAAAATATAAATCAAACGCAGATATTTCTCCAACTTTATGAGAATTTCTACTTCCTGGGTTTTTGACATATCAACCAAACACGCTCTATTTTATTATGAATTTACGGAGTATTTCTTTTTACTGGAGTACTGTATTTCATTTTATCGGAGTTCAGAAGTGGTCTTACAGCATGTTTTTTTCCCGAGGTTAAAGGGTAACAACTACCAGATATCGCAACGATGATGGCTACTGTTGGAGAAAATACGGTCAAAAAGCTATCAAAGGCAAAACTTACCCAAGGTATGAAGTACGTAGAAAACAGTCAATTTCTCTATTATTTTTTTAAGTATATACTCCATCTATTCCAAAATAAGTGTCGTTGGTCTTCTAGTACACGTTTTTTAATGAGTTAAAAAAGCTATAAAATATTACTCCCTCCGTCCTAAAATACATGGCCTTTTAGGAAAAGGTCATAAACTTTTGTCAAAAATACATTGGTTTTTAGGTTTTTAGGGTAATTATTACCCCTAAAAAATTACAATAGTAAGTACAATTTAAGAGTTCACCTTCTATAATAATAATAATGATATTTAAATATAAATAGGTTTTCTTAATTAATGTGCAAGGGTCTAAAATACCATGTATTTTAGGACGGAGGGAGTATTATTTTAGTTAAAAAATTTATACAATTTTATACTTATTAGTAATAACTATGAAATTATATAAAAAATTTGATTAAAAAATAATATTTTATATAGTTTTTAACACCTTAAAAAATGTGCCGAAAAAGAAAAGTGACACTTATTTTGGAACCTATTGAGTACTAGATTAGAGCCCGCACAGTTGTGCGGATACTTTTTATATAATAATTTTATACATATGAAAAACATTTATATAAGTTAAAATACAATTATCAAAGATTCTTATATTAAGGATTCTTATCACTTTATCAAAATTAAAATTACTTTAAATAAATTTCATATTAACACCCGTTCAACTAATGACTTTCCTTTACTATAGTTGCATTTATTCAATAATATATTATAAATTCCAAAATCTATTACTAATTATTTTTATTCATAAATGTAATAAAGTAATTTATTACCTGACTTATTATTATCTGACTATATATTATACTACACACATATATGAGAATAATTGATTAAAGTAAATATATAAATCAAATTACAACAAAGTAATTTATTAAATGGATCTAATTGTTATTTATATATTATCCCATGAATAAAAACTACAAAAGATTATATATTTTTATTAAAAAAATTAATTTCAAAAGAAAATCAATCTTTTAAGATTTAGAAAAAAAAAAGAATTAATTATTTATTTATTTTAAAATTTAATTTAGTTTATAATAAATAATAATTTATTTAAATATAAAAAAATATTTATTCGGTTAACAAAAAAAACCTATATTAGTATTATTAAAATTGATTGATTTTATTGATATTTTGATTTTTTAACATTTTAGGGTTTTTTAATAGTTTTTTCATTCTATTTTTAACAAGTTTTATCATATCTGTAATATTCTATACTAAGATTTTTTAGAAATCATTTTTTTTAATATTTAAAATGAGAACATTATTGAAAGCTAGAAAGAATATAATAAAACGATTAAAAAACCCACAAGTGCGCGTGCACACGCGTGTACACACAAAAAAAAATACGACAACAAAGACCTAATGTCCACATGTTGTTGGTCCCTTGTCAAATTCACCTAAGTTTCATACAATCCGAACTCGTCTCTTTTAATTAGACCTGTCAATCGGGTCATTCAAATCGGGTACGGGTCAGTTACTTCGGATTTCGGATAAAACGGATCTCGGATAAAACTGGTTTCGGATACAACCGGGTTGACACGAATTCGGGTTTAACCCGGTTTCGGTTCATTTTGGATCAGTCAATTTTAAATATTTGTAATAAAAAAATTCCATATTCGTGACAAAATGAAAAATGGTAAAGCCCACGCACTTGATTCCTCTGAGAATTAAAATAGTTATATCATCAGCAAAATTCAAGAACTAAACAAAAGCAATGAAGTTTACATTATTAGGAACTAAAAAAGGTTCTATTTACATTTAAACACTGCATTCTGCAGTGCAGTTTGCATCTAATTAAGAAAAAAATCCAACAATGTAAAGCCTTCTCACTTGATTCTTCTTAATGAAAGTAGCCAGATGCAAAAAAATAAGTAGCCACATATATATGATTCGAAAATTACAAGCATCAAAAGTAGTCGGATCCATAAAATAAGTTTACATTCTTCTAATAGAGAGTAGCCACAAAAATCAAGAACTAAAAAAAATTCAGCAACTATTTACTAGTCTCTGCAGATGCACAAAATTAATAATAGCAACTAATTGAAAGTAGCCAAGAAATCAGATCTGAAAGTAGCCAGATCCGGTGGCCGAAAGCAGATCTGGCTCATCGGGCGCTGATAGAGGCGGAGGAGGAAGATGAAGGCTCCTCAACCACGACATCCAGCATCGACCTTGGAAGAGAGCGAAGTGAATGCGTGATCAGTAAATTCGGCGGAGGCGGCGAGTGAATCGGAGGGATGTGAGGTGTGGGGGCGACATGGAGGTTGAGCAGAGAGAGAGAGAGAGAGGTGACGGAGGTACGAACAAAGAGGATGAAACGATCCAGGGAAAAGCGGGGACAGGGATTAAGGTTGACGGATAGTTTGCTAAATATCTCAAAACAATGGACACACTTCTAATTTATTGAGCCATCAGGTCAACATGGTTTGACCATGTGTTAGTTGTAACCGAATGAGTCAAGTGGTGTGTATTGCTTGTGGTGGAAGCTTGTTTTCCAAGTTGTATAAATAGGAGCAAATTGTACACAAACATTTCACTAAGAAATCAAATTCAGAATTTTTCCCTCCTCCAAGTTATTACATGGTATCATGCTTGGTTTCTCTTCTTCCATGGCGGATCCAAACAATTCCAATCTCATTGGTTCGCTTGATCCGAGTGATGAGCTCTTCCTTCGTCACTCAGATCATCCGAATTTCGTGCTTTCCACTAGCCTGCTGAATGATCGTAACTATATGGACCATGGCATCGATTAGTAGAAGCTTCTCTCCATGCTAAGAACAAATTCGGATTGTTACAGGTTCTTGTAAGCGACCTCCTCCTTCTTCAAATCTCGTTATTCAGTGGGAGAGATGTAATAACATGGTTATTTCTTGGTTATTACACTCTTTGGAGAAGGATATTGCAGAATCTGTTTTATACTTTCAATCTGTAGCTGCAATTTGGCAAAATTTAGCTTCTCGCTTCAATCGCACAAACCAAACTCGTATTTTTCAGATCCATCGCGATCTTAATTCGATTTCTCAAGGATCTCTGCATGTATCCTCTTATTTTACCAAGTTGAAGAAGCTTTGGGATGAATATGCTCTTACTCTTGAGGATCAGGCTTGTGAGTGTGGATCTGCTAGTCTATTACAGAAATTACTTGAAGATAAGCAAATTATTCAATTCCTTGTTGGTCTTAATGAATCATATGCTGCTTCTCGAGCTCAGATCCTCATGATTCAACCTCCTCCTTCTTCAGCTGAGGTTTATCAACTTGTTCTTCAGGATGACGAACAACGAGAAATAGGCGAGAAGTCGTCTTCTGCTTCTGATGCTAGTACTGCTCTTGCTTCTCAGCTATCTTCATCTGATTCAGGCAAAGGCACATGCCGTGGTCAATCACCAGCTCCACGAGGTCGTGGATCTTCCATAGGAGGTCGTGGATCTTCCACAGGTGGCCGTGTCACCTTATTATGTGACCATTGCAAGATTGGTGGTCATGTGGTGGATACCTGCTGGAAATTGCACGGTCATACCTTATTATGTGATTTCTACAAACTTGGAGGTCATCTGGTGGAGAAATGTTGGAAGAAACATGGTTATCCACCTGGTAATGGCTCTTCTCAACACACTGCCACAACTACTGCTGATTCTTCAGTCCATTCTCTGACTTTTGAGCAGTATAGCCAACTTCTTGCCCTTCTTAGCAAGCCTAATGTTCCCCAAACTGAGATTGTAGCTTTCTTAACAGGTATGAATTTTAGTTTTCTTAGTTCTAGTACAAATCCTACTGGGATCATTGATAGCGGTGTTACTAATCACCTTACTCCCAATCGTTCTTTATTCTCATCTTTTCTTCCGTTATCTAAACCTATTCTTATCACTATGCCTCTGTCACACATTTTGGCACCGTTATCCTCTCTTCTTCTATTACTATCACTAATGTCCTTCATGTTCTTGCTTTCTGTTTCAATCTATTATCAGTTAAAAAGTTGATTTCTGATTCTCATGCTCATGTTCTTTTTACTGGGAAATTTTGTTTCCTTCATGCCCCTTCGACAAATCCATCCCTTATGATTGGGAGTGAGGTTAAAGGTCTATATGTTGTTCACATGAATTCAGCTTGTAAGCAAGGTTTTAGTCCTTCAGAAGATGTGTCCTATATTATCTGGGATAAACCTTTTGCTTGTTCAGCTACTATTTCATCACGTTTAATTGAATTGTGGCATTGTCATATAGGACATGTTCCTTTTTCTCAATTGAAGCATATTGATGTTATTGGTGATACTATTAAACCTTCATATTTGTGCAAAATTTGTCCTAAGGCTAAACAACAGTGCAATCCTTTTCCTGATTCAGTTTCTAGAGCTTTAGCTCCCTTTGACCTTATACACATAGACACTTAGAGTCCTTTTCACACCTCTACACACAATGGTCATAAGTATTTTTTTTACCATTGTGGATGACCACACCAAGGCCACTTGGACATTTCTTATGCCAAACAAGAGCAGTGCTCTTCCCATTCTGTCTTCTTTCATTAATATGGTTGCAACACAGTTTAGTTACACAATTAAAGTAATCAAGCCTGACAATGCAGCAAAGTTCTGTGGTCATCAAGCCTCTCATATTTTCACAACCAAAGACATTTTGCATCAAACCAGTTGTCCTTATACACCCCAACAAAACAGGATTGGTGAAAGGAAACACAAGCACCTTCTTGAGGTTGCTCGTGCTCTCCTTTTTCATCTATTGGGGAGAGTGTGTTTTGACAACCACTTATCTCATCAACCGTACTCCTCTCCCATCTCTCAAAAACCTTTCTCCATATTTTATGCTATTCAATAAACAACCATACTACAATCTCATCAAAGCCTTTGGTTGCCTTTGTTTTGTGTCCAATTACCCTCAAACATCTGGTAAATTTCATCCTCGAGCTAACCCTTGTGTTTTTCTTGGATATTGCTTTGGCAAAAAGAGCTACAAAGCTCTTGATCTTACCACCAAACACATTAATGTTACTAGAAACATCATTTTTCATGAGTCTCATTTCCCATTTCATCTTAAACCCCATCCTTTTGATGCTACTTTACATGCTGCTATGTCACCTGATTCTGATTTTGACTTCCTTTTTACCCCAATTTCAACTAATCACAACCAGTCACATTCCTCTTCTGTGTTTGATGATTCTCCATCTCCAGTGTCTCCTAAACCAAATGTTGTTGACAGTCCTTCTACATCTGTCACTGCTTCACCCAGTGTTCTTGACAGTTCATCATCTTCTGTTACACCTTCCCCACCCATCAGACATTCAACTAGACCTCATCATCCACCTGCTTACTTGAAGGATTTTGTGTGCAACTTTGGACCTTCCTCTACTTCCTTGATTAATGTGGTTGATTCTTCTTTTCTACCTGCATCTCACTTTGCTTTCCTTACTCATATATCTTCTTACATTGAACATTCTTCTTACAAAATTGCTTCTTGTGATCCGAATTGGGTTTGTGCTATGAATAAAGAAATTGAAGCTCTAACTGCTAATGAGACTTAGGATATATGTAATGCCTTTACCACCAGGAAAATCACCTATAGGTTGCAGGTGGGTGTTTAAGGTGAAGCTAAAATCAGATGGTTCTCTTGAACATTATAAGGCCCGTTTGGTGGCCAAAGGTTTCACTCAGAAGGAAAGAGTGGACTTCCATGAGACATTTTCTTCGGTGGTTAAGATGACCACCATCCGCACTCTGATTGTTATTGCTGCCTCTAAACAGTGGCCTATTCATCAGTTAGACGTCAACAACGCCTTTCTTCATGGTGATTTACATGAAGAGGTGTTCATGGTGATGCCAGAAGGGGTTCCCAATCCTCATCAACATGTTTGTCGTATGAAGAAAAGCTTGTATGGCCTTAAACAAGCCTCAAGGCAGTGGTTTCAGAAGCTTACCACCACTCTACAAGGCTTGAATTTTGTTCAATCCTGGAATGATTACTTGGTCTTCATCAAGCATAATGCTCCTTACATCACCATCTTGGCAGTCTATGTAGATGATGTTCTTATCACTGGGTCAGATTTGTCTGCCATTCATACTCTTAAAGCTATTCTGCATTCTGCCTTTAGGATCAAAGATCTTGGGGAGATTCATTACTTTCTGGGTATGGAAATTACACCTCTTCTTACTGGGTATGCAGTTACTTGATCCAAGTTCACAAAGGAGCTTTTTCTTGATTCTGGCCTTATGGATTCCACTAAACCCACGGTCACTCCCTTACCTCTTCATCTTAAGCTCAATGCTATTGATGGAGTGCCACTCTCAGATCCTTCATTTTATCGAGCCTTGGTTGGGAAACTGAATTTCTTAACCAATACTCGCCCAGATCTGAGCTACTCAGTACAAACTTTGAGTCAGTTCATGCAGAATCCACATTCCCTTCACTATGATGCTTTGATGCACACTCTTCGTTATGTCAAAGGGACTACATGGCAAGGAATTTTGCTTAATGGTTGTTCTTCACCATTGCTCAAGGCTTTCTCCGATTCTGATTGGGCTTCTTGCCCCATGACTTGTCGATCTGTCACTGGTTACATTATCTTTCTTGGCTCTTCTCCCATGAGCTGGAAGTCCAAGAAACAATTAGTGGTGTCCCGCAGCTCCTTTGAGTCCTAGTACATGGCTATGGCAAATGCTGCCACAGAGGTGACCGGGTTAGTTCGTTTGCTACAAGAATTTTCAGTTGAACCTCTCAAGCCCGTCCAACTATTTTGTGACAATCAATCTGCAATTTAGATTGCCTCCAATCCAGAGTTTTCCACGAGCGCACCAAGAACGTACATCAAAGTGGATTGCCACTTTACTCGTGACAAAGTCCTGGATGGTTTGTTGAACCTTTCCTTTGTTACTTCCTCTGAGTAGCTCGATGATATCCTCACCAAAGTCTTGTCTTCACATCAGCAAAACTTCATCCTTTCCAAGTTGGGGTTGTACCACCCTCCATCTTGAGGGGGCGTATTGAGCCATCAGGTCAATATGAGTTGACCATGTGTTAGTTGTAACCGAATGAGTCGTGTTTATTGTTTGTGGTGGAAGCTTGTTTTCCAAGTTGTATAAATAGGGGCAAATGTACACAAATATTTCACTAAGAAATCAAATTTAGAAATTTTCCCTCCTCCAAGTTATTACATATATAATCTGGCCAAAAAAATTTGCCGGCACAAATTTTCCCTCGACTTTAATAAATAGGTATAGATATATATATATATATATATTGATTACGTAGATACCAATAATTATTTCACTTTGAATTTCATTGCGATTTTCATATTGTGTATCTGCAATGGAGATAATAGAAGGCCGTATATTATAATTTTAAAATCATACCATATCAATTTAATGAATGAAGATACGTAATACAGGTCATACTACAGATGCACACACAGCTTAAATCAGAGCTGCCGAGCACGTAAATGGATCGAGACAGATGATTCCGACCCAACCCTATTCACGGTCACGTACAAAGGTGCACACACCTGTGGCCCCTCCTCTCCAGCTCAATCAGATTCTCTCAACCTCAACCTCAGCCTTGCCCTTGATGTTGGAGGATCATCAGAAGAAGTCATTGTCCCGGCCCCCGACCATGACTTATCCTCCCTACGACGTGTCCATACCAATTCCGAGATTGCCATCGACAGCGAGCACCTGCAGGAACAATCCACCCTCTCCACCATCACCAACTCCAACAACAGCAATATCTACGAATATCCCAACCTTCTCCCAGTTGCAGCATCCTCATCCTCGCGGCATTCGTGTTTCACTTGGGCCCATCAAGGTAATTAAAATCTTATCTAGTTTATATATATGGACGACAACGCGCCATACATGTGTGGCCGGGCTCGGTGGGCTTCATTGGATCATGCCTATATGAATATCTTGGCCCATCATTGCGGGTTGGGTTTGGCCCAAACTCTGATTTTGGACTAATTGTCTTGTTCAAGCGTGTCCAAATGGATGAGTCGGTAGCTCAGAGGACCGCCCATTAAAATTTTGTGAAATATTATATATTTATTTTCTTATTGAACATTTGATCTCAAACTTTACAATATTTGTAAAGTTTCTCAAAAGATTGAAATTTTAAACAAAACAAACATATACAAGTTACAACTTTGAAATTACACATCATAATCTTTAGTATAGATTCGTTTCAATAAAAAAAATCTTTAAAATAATTTAGTTAATAGTATTGTATTCATGAATGTATATGTGATTAATTTAAATACTATTAGTCATTTAGTATTTTAATAAAGTACTAATAGATATAGAAATATAAATTATATAATCAATATATCTAGTATTTTAATACAATTCTATATAAATAATATAATTCATATATATAGCGGGTCGGGCATGTCGGCCTGCTTAGTCCAATTGTCTTACTTATGACCACAAATTTAATCGGGTTGGTTGAACGAGTCAGACAGGTTGACACACATGCTCCCACTCACTCTTTTTTTTTTTTAAAGGTTAAAATATATTGAAAATAAAGTAAAGTATTTATAAAGGGATAGTTTGTCGAAAGTCAATAGGCTCCATAAGGGGTTATGCCCGTTTATGAACCTTTGTGTGAGTGAGGCTCACCATCCTAAAAAGAAATAGGGATTCTGGCATAGCCATGTGCAGATCATATCTCTTCAAGCCAAAACTATTAGATGTCGGACACACATGCCTGAGTAGCGACTTGTACCATCCCCCTCCTTCACGAGCACTCTGTATAGCGCCCGGATGAGAACTTAAATTTGGGTGAAATTTAATAATTAACCATCTAAACGGCCTATATATACATCTCTAATTGAGATGCATAAATAAAAGATATAGTAGTAACTTAAGATGCATACTTAACAAGTCAAGATGCATAAATAAAAGATATAATAGTTATAAGATGCATGTTTTGTAAACATGTAAATATCTAAATAATTCAGGGGTATTATAGTCCTTTTCTGTATAAGTTCCACCTTTGGTGGTTTGCTGTAACAGACTTAGTTCAATACACACAGAATTCGGCTGCAAATTTCTTCTTCTTCCTTCTTTTCTCTGCTATCAAATATGCAGGTATCTGAGCTATTGATCTAGTTCTTTTCCGCATTTTCTTTTAGTTTTTCGATTCGGTTTTTCTCCGCCTCGATGCCGAATCCTACGCAAAATGCTTGTTCGGCGGCGGATTCATCCGATCCCTATTACTATTCATCATTCAGATTCACCGGGATTAGTCCTTGTTTCCAAGGTTTTCGATGGTTCTGGCTTCTATTCTTGGAGTCGTGCGATCATGAAAAGCTTATACAATCAAGGCAGAAAGCAATGAATTGGAGAGCAAGAGAGAACTCTTATTCAGGGAGGTAGGGATATTGTTACAGACGTCATTGTTTGGTGTAATGAATCTGTAGAATTGGTTGTTACAATGAGAAGATAACCCCTTTATTTATAGTACACCAAGCATTCCCAACTAACTCTCTTTATTCACTTATTCCTAACTTATGATCACCTGTGTGCAACCTCACCAAGGCTAAGTGTAAGGATGCACATACCACACTTCACATCCCCCCTCAAGTAGGACTTGGGTGAGTGAGCACAAGGCCTAACTTGGAGGAAAGGAACTTGTGTTGTTGTTCACCCAATGGTTTGGGAAGAACATTGGCGATATGTAGACTAGAGCGAACAAATGTGGGCGAGATGAAGCCTTCCAAGTACCGATCCCGGACATAGTGACAATCCAGCTTAAGGTGCTTGGTTCGCTCATGGAAAACGGGGTTCGCTGTGATGTGTAGAGCCGCCTTGTTATCACAGAACAAAGTAATGGGAAGGGGAACGGTAATCTGCAGGTTCTCAAGTAAACTATGGAGCCAGACAATCTCACTCGCAGTGTAAGACATACAACGATACTCCGCCTCCGCATACGACTTAGCAACCGTCTTCTACTTCTTAGTCTTCCAAGAGACTAACGAAGAACTCAAAAACATGCAGTAACCGGAGACGGAACGACCAGAGAAAGCACAAGTACCCCAGTCCGCATCGCAGTATGCAGAGAGGTTGAGATCGCAGGAGACGGGATAGCGCAAACCCAGATCAATATTCCCCTTGAGGTATCTGACAACATGATGTGTGGCCTGGAGATGAGGGAACATGTGAGCTGTCAAAAACTGACTGAGATGTTGCACCGCGAACGATATATCCGGCCTAGTCATGTTGAGATATAAGAGGCGACCGATTAAGCACCGATATGTCTCTGGATCCTTAAGTAACTCCCCATCTTCAGTAGAGAGTTTTAAACCTCGACCTAGGGGAAAACCAGAAGTTTTGCAATCCTCTATATGAAGGTCCTTGATGATATCTATCACATATTTACGCTGATTGAGAAGCATACCTGTTGCATTTCGTGAAATTTCCAAGCCAAGGAAGTAGCGAATTAAGCCCAAGTCTTTATTTGTGAATGTTGAATGCAGAGAGGCCTTAATACCATCTATGACAGCAACATCAGTTCCGGTGATGATCAAATCATCAACGTATACGAGAGCAGCGACCAGACCATTGTTAGGAAGCAACATAACAAATAGAGAATGGTCATACTTGGACTGAATAAATACCTGTTTCTGCAGAAATTTGGATAGCTCCAAATTCCATTGTCGAGACGCCTGTTTGAGGCCGTAAAGAGAGCGTTTGAGAAGGCAGACATGTCCTTTGGATGCCTTAGAATAGCCTGCCGATGGCAACATATAGACCTCCTCATCGAGGAAGCCGTGAAGGAACGCGTTGTTGACGTCTAATTGGTGAACAAGCCAATTACGAGTCGCGACAATGGCCAAGAACAAACGAACAGTAGTGAATTTGGCAACGGGAGAGAAAGTGTCTTTGTAATCCTTACCCTTAATTTGATTGTACCCCTTGACGACTAGTCTAGCCTTGTAACGTTCAACCGATCCATCTGGTCGAAATTTGACCTTGTATACCCATTTGTTGCCGATTGCAGTCTTACCTGGGGGAAACTGAGTAAGAACCCATGTGTTGTTCTCATCGAGTGCAACAATTTCTTTCTCCATAGCCTCTACCAGTGTTGGTCTTTAATAGCTTGTGAGTAAGTGGTAGGTTCGAACACAGACAACACATGATTAAGAGAGGTGATGTAATCAGGATAGTAAAGGCAAGTATCATCAAGGGAGGAAGCCAAAAACGTATGTGAAGAATCGCTGGTAGATGGAATCGAATGACTAATAAAATCACGCAGATGAGAAGGTCGAGTAACTTGCCTCGAAGATCGACGAGGCATAACCGGATCATGATGAACCACAACCTGATTAGGAGAGGTAACAGGCAACCCAACATTCATAGGAGCCAGAACCGGATCATGATGAGAAGGACACTCTGATTGAGAAGGCGAAGAATCCTGAGAAGGAGACCCAGAATCAGGAACATGCTCATGCAAAGGAGCAGTAGGAGAGTCAGTATTCGATTGTAGGGGAGCAGCAATAGGCACAGACTGGGACTGAATAGGACCAATACTAGAAGGGCAAAATGTCGAATTTACCAAGGGTAAGGATACTGAATTGGGCAAATCTAGTGAAACAGAAGAAGAATCAAACGAGAATTCATCTTCAGAGAAAATAACTTCCCTGCTAACAAACACTTTTCGAGACTCAAGATCAAAGACCCTGTAGGCTTTCTGTCCCAACGGATAACCTAAGAACAAGCAGCGCCTACTCTTTGATGCAAATTTATCGGTTGTGCCATCCATGATTAGCACATGACAGAGACACCCGATGACCCGAAGATCAGCATATGAAAGAGCCTGCCCATATAGGATTTCATAAGGGGTTTTCCAACCAAGAACAGCAGATGGCATCCGATTGATGAGGTGGGTAGCTCCTAGGATACAATCACCCCAGAATAGCAAAGGCAAATGAGCATGGAACCAAATTGCTCGAGCTGTTTCAAGGAGATGACGATGTTTACGCTCAACCATTCCATTATATTGAGGGGTGTAGGGGATTGAACGATGATGAAGAATACCCTTTGAAGCAAACAAGTCCAAACACATCTTGTTAATGAACTCAGTTCCGTTGTCAGTGCGGACTATCTTAACACTGTGATGAAACTGATTCTCAATTAAGATCAAAAAATCCCTGATCACCTGGTGTATTTGTTGTTTGTTGTGCAGTAAATGAGTCCAAGTAGCATGACTCTTGTCGTCAAGGATTGTCAGAAAATAGCGAGCTCCATCCCTACTTGGAACTCGATAGGGACCCCAAAGATCCAAGTGAATCAACTCAAACAAATCAGAAGCAACATATTCACTTTTACTGAAACTAGACTTGTGTTGTTTAGCTTCAGAACATGTATCACACACTTTGCTTGAAACTACTAAGTCCTTACAAACATCAATACGATGCATCTTAGACAAGGAAACGTGTCCCATCCTAGCATTAAACAAGTCATGACTAACTGTGGAACCCAATTGATTACAACTGGGATTATTCGGGACTTTATTTACAACTGAAAAGGAATTCAAAAAGAAACTTTCATCAGCAACAACTGTCTTATAGAGGCCAGCAGCTCGCTTCCCTGCAAATCGCACTCGACCACTTCTAGGGTCCTGAAAGTAGCATAATCTCTTAGTGAAAAACCGCAATCTAATCCATTAAATCACAAATCTTTCCAACCGAAAGCAAATTCTTGTTGAATTTAGGAACGAACAAAACATTATGCAGCATAATATCATCAGTCAATCTCAGACTCCCAGTAAAATGAACAGGCTTAATAGTCTTGTCAGGCAAACAAATATAGATAGAGCGATCAAGATTCTTGACATTGACAAGCCATTCAATACGACATGTCATATGATCGGAAGCACCAGAATCGATTATCCAGTCAGAAGCAACAACAGATTGAGACACATGAGCATTAAGACAAAGGATAGTCGTAGTACCTGTGAAGTGACTCATTTCAGATTCATCAACTTTGCCTTTTCCCTTCATGATTCGAATGACCTCCTGGAAAACAGTGTTGACTAAAGAAGGACTGAGAATCGGATCCTAAACAGTAGACATAGCAAAGAATTGACCTCCCAAAGGAGTATCCATAACCTCATCAGTAATTTCTGCATTTGTTGACTTCTTGTTCCCTTCTTTTCCTCCTTCTTTAGCTTTAATCTCCATGTACTAGTCAGGGTAGCCAATAATCTTGAAACACTGATCCACGGTATGTCCTTTCATACCACAATGAGTGCACTTCCTGTCTCCTTTTTCCGGTTTGCCTCACTTTGATGGACCTGCTCCGTTTCTGTCAACCGGCTTTCCGTCATTGTTCCCTTTGAAGGATCGTCCAGCATGGAGTGCACTAGTTTCACCTTGAACAACAAGACCAGTAACGATCTTCTGGCGCTCAATCTGCTGAGCCAAATAGTATGCTCTATTCATAGACGGCAGAGGTTCCATGGAGAGAATTTGGTTCCGAACAACTTCGAAACCATCATTAAGACCAAGAAGAAACTCCATAAGTCTGTTCTTGCTTTGTAACTCAAGCATGCGCTTCAACAAGCTGCAAGAGCAGTGTTTCTCAACAGCACCACATGTGAACTCAGGAATCCTCTCCAAATTATCGATCTCGTCCCAAATCCTTTTCCTCTTTCCATAATATTCAGCGACTGATTGATTTTCTTGCACTTGGCTGCTAAGCTCTCGCCTCAACTGGAAAACCAGTGGTCCATTGGTTTGACCGAAGCTCTCAACAATTTCTTCCCAGAGCTGTCTGGCAGAATTTGAATACATGAATCCTTCAGATATGGATCCAATCATAGAGTTTAGAATCCAGCATAGGACCATGTAGTCGCACCGAATCCACTGTTGGAACTCAGCAGTTCCAAGATCCGGAAGCGGCACCATCCCGTCGATGAAACCTAGCTTGAACTTTGCTCCCAACGCCATCCTTATGCTTCGACTCCAACTCAGATAGTTTGAGACGTTGAACTGATTTGACACCAATTGAGCGCCGAGATGGTCTGAGTTCGAAAACGCCAGTGGTTCTTTGATCACGCGGCGGGTAACTTTGCCGAAATCAAGTTGATTCACGGTTCGCGAATTTTCGTCCATCCTCGATAGCGAATCTGAAATCAAACTGCAATCGAAACCTGGAAACGCTTACACAACGCAAGCGCTTAAACCAAAACACAACAGATCTGCGCCAATTCCCAGAGAAAACCACAATTTCCAGAAAAATTTCAAGAAAACAGAAACACAAGCAATTGAACACTAAATTTCAAGAAAAATTCAGCGGAAACACAATATAAGCTTCATTATGCTCTAATACCATGAGAAGCTTATACAATCAAGGCAGAAAGCAATGAATTGGAGATCAAGAGAGAACTCTTATTCATGGAGGTAGGGATATTGTTACAGACGTCATTGTTTGGTGTAATGAATCTGTAGAATTGGTTGTTACGATGAGAAGATAACCCCTTTATTTATAGTACTCCAAGCAGTCCTAACTAACTCTCTTTATTCACTTATTCCTAACTTATGATCACATGTGTGCAACCTCACCAAGGCTAAGTGTAAGGATGCACATACCACACTCCACAGATCACTATTGCCTTGTTTGCTAAAAACAAAGCTTGGATTCATCGACGACACCATTGTCTGACCCCTGCTGATTCTCCGAATCTCCGAAAATGGCAGAGGTGCAATGATACGGTGACATCGCTGATAGTTTCTTGCTCTGTAACTCTACTTCTGATATTTGGTCCAGTATTCGATCTCGCTTTGCTAATTTGAATGGCGCTCAGCGTTTCTCAATCGAGAAGAATCTTGAGAGTATAACACAAGGATCGGATCACATTTCTGGTTTTTTCACTCCAATCAAGAAATTTATGGGATGGGAAAGATTCATTGAAAAATACACAGCCTTTGTTTACGTGGTTCGGTTACCCTACATTCGCGGAACCTCAGGAGGGGAGGCTCACCCAATTTCACTAAGCAACCAAGTTCAAAACCGATTACAATGGATTCAGATGCACAAGATCTAAGCTAACGATTTCTAAAGCAACACAAGAACGAAGATAAGAGGAGAATAGGGTTAGGAATCGCCCGTAAAGGACACCGAGAAATCTCAGAGAGATTTCTCAACACAAGAACCCTCCTTCCAAGCCTTCATCTTCATCAAGCAAGCAGGAACTCGGGTAGCACCAGACCAAGGTGAGCTCCCATATAGAAATTGCCGTCAACCGATCGCTCTCAAGCTGGAAACCCTACCTTCTTCTCCCAAACCCTAGCCCCTTGGCTTACCTGAGAGAGAGAGAGAGAGAGAGCGTCGAGATGCTGCAGTTCCGCTAGGGTTCCTGAAGAGAGCATATATAGACGAGCAAGCAACGGTCTCAAGCTGTGAGCTGGGCCGGGAGAGTGGGCCAAGTGAATAGGCCTAATATCCAGTGAAGCACAACTCGAACATAAGAAACCGAAATAACCCAATAACCATACTTAGACACACATACCCTTCCAGTGGTCACACCTGGTGAGCCAAGCTAGCCATTGGTTCCAAACATGGTTAGACCATGGGGCCAATGATCTTTTCTTTCTCACAGCATGGCCAGGTTGGTATGGTGGTCAAGTGTGGTTTATCCTAGCCTAGACCTATGTGCATCTTAATACCAAATAAACCATAGTTTTGATTACAAACCAAATTACAAGGATTAATAACACAACAAATGCCCTCCTAATCCTTGTGATTGAGTCTTCCTTGGTCACCAGTAGTGAATTGAGTGTTCTCCCGTCTGTCATCAGTTCAAGAGGAGCTTAAAGCTCAGTTGGCATCCCATATATGCAGGGCATCCCTGCAAAATGAGAACTTGTCAGATGGGACAATCTTAGTGCCAAAATCTGCTTGATTAAGGTCTCCCTTAATCTTTCTCACATCAATAAGTCCATTCTCAACCTGTACACGAATATAGTGGTGCCTCACATCAATATGTTTAGTCATTTCATGGTAGACATGATCTGTACATAGATATAAGGCACTTTGGCTATAAGTGAAAAAAACAGGTAAAAAGGACAAAGGTAGGATTTCACCAAGTATTCCAGTCAACCATGAAGCCTCTTTAGCTGCTTCTGTAGCAGCAACATACTCAGCCTCAGTGGAAGAGAGAGCAACAATGGATTGTTGCTGAGACTTCCAAGAAATGCAAATCCCAACCCATGTGTAATAATATGCAATGGTAGATTTCTTGTTATCTTTATCGCCTGCATAATCTGAGTATACAAAAATATGCAAATCATGCTTTGAAGCATGTTCAGCAAACACAAGACAATAGTTTTTGGTAGCACACAGATATCTGAGTAAGTACTTCATGCTAGTCCAATGCACATCACCAGGATTGGACATAAATCGACTTAGAACATTAATAGCAAAAGCAAGATCAGGTCTGGAGCATAACATTGCATACATCACATATCCTACAACAACATCATAGGGAATCTTAGACATTTTTGCTTTTTCTTCAGGTGTGTTGGGACAATTTCTCTTAGTTAAGTCTAGATGCCCTCGTAAGGGAATACTGGTAGGTTTAGAATCAGCCATGTTAAACCTATTCAAAACCTTTTCCACATAATCACTTTGAGATAACCACATCATCTTCTTTTTTCTATCTCGAGTGATGTTAATACCCAGAATCCTTTTAGCAGCTCCTAAGTCTTTCATGTCAAAGTGAAGTTTCAGATCTCTTTTAAAAGTAGATATGGGAACCTTAGAATTGTACATGATCAGAATATCATCCACATAAAGAAGCACATACAGAGGAGACTTAGACTTAACACCCTTAAAATACAGACAAGTGTCATAACTGCTTCTCAGAAAGCCAAGCTTTTTCATGCATGAGTCAAACTTTAGATTCCACTGCCTAGGACTTTGTTTCAAACCATAAATAGATTTCTTTAACAAGCACACATGATCAGATTTATGTTGATCTACAAAACCTTTTGGCTGTGACATATAGATAGTTTCAAATATATCACCATGCCAAAAGGCAGTTTTGACATTCATCTGTTCCAAATCCCAATCATGCATAGTAGTTATAGCTAGCATCAACCTCAGAGTTTTATATTTAACTATTGGAGCAAATATGTCATTGTAATCAATTACCTCTTTTTCTGAAAAACCTTTAGCCACAAGTCTAGCTTTAAATCTAGGTGGATCAGTAGGTTTTACACTTTCTTTTAACTTGTAGATCCATTTACAGTAAATGATTCGGGCATTTTTAGGCTTAGGAACTAATATCCATGTTTTGTTAACAATCATAGACTGAATTTCCTCCTTCATAGCTTTTAACCACATGTCAGAGTTAACACATTTAACAGCTTGATCAAAAGTTTCAGGAGTATAGGATCTCACAATCTCAGCAGCAATAAAAGCAAACTCAACCAAATCAACATCTTTTAGTTCAGCAAGGTTGATAAACCACCTATTAGGTTTGATAACCATAGGCTCTCTATCTCTAGTCAATTGGTAATCATGTAAAACATTTTCACCAATTTGCACAGAGGACTCTCCAGACTGGGAGTTAGATTAAGAGGAAGAGGAGCTTACTTCCCCATCAGGTTGATGGGGCATTGCTGCATCCAGGTGTTCATTGTGGTCATTTTGATGACCTTGAGGAGGCTCTTGCAGTTCTTGTTCTTCTGCATGGCCACCAGGTTCAGGATCAGGGGGATGGTGTGGGACTGGTCCATCTTCCTCCACCTCTTCATCTTCAGGATGATCAACTTCATGTGGTAGGAAGAATGAAGATTGCACAGCTTCTTCTTGATCAGTATCTGCACTCTCAGAAGAACTTGTCAATACATTTTTAAAATGAAATTCCACCTCATTACAGGTTACATTTCTGAAAGTGATTACTTTGTACCCATGAGGTTGCACAAGTAATATTTTATAACCTTTTGTTCCCCCAGGATATCCTAACATCACACCTTTCTGGGCCCTTGATTGCAACTTACCTTGAGACACATGAGTGTAGGTAGTGCATCCAAAGGGCCTCAGATGGGTAATGTCAGGTTTTCTCCCAACCCACATTTCTTGTGGAGTTTTAAACGCAATCACAGAAGATGGGGATCTGTTTATGAGGTAAGCTGCAGTGGTTACAACTTCACCTCATAAGGAGGGTTTCATCCCAGCACTAATGAGCATGCACCTTGCTTTTTCAAGCAAGGTTCTGTTCATCCTCTGAGCTATACCATTTTGCTGAGGGGTGCCAGGGATAGTGAGGTGCCTTTTAATGCCATATTGAGTACATAATCATTAAACACGTGATTGCAGAATTCAAGACCATTATCTGTTCTCAAACACTTAAGATTATGATCAGATTCATTTTCAACAAGCAATTTCCAGTTTTTAAAACTATCAAAAGCTTCATCTTTAGATCTAAGCAAATATATCCAAACATTTCTAGAAAAATGATCTATGAAAGAAATGAAATACTTTCTACCACCTACGGTATTGACTTCGGCAGGGCCCCACATATCAGAATGGACATATGCAAGAGGTTCTTTAGGAACATAGGTGGATTTAGGGAAAGCATGCTTAGATTTTTTTACCATAAATGCAATCTTCACAAAAACTCAAGCTAGCAGGTTTCACATGAATCGTGCCAAGTTTGTACAGATTTGTCAAGCCTTGAATACCAATATGACCAAGTCTAGAGTGCCACAACATAGTAGGATCAGATATGACATTAAGGCTCACAGAGGTGAAGTTCAGTTCAAGAGTACCTTGTACATAGTACAGTCCTCCTTTCTTGATACTTCTTATCAGTGTAATCCCATTTTTAGAGACTTCCTTAATACCATTGCGAGTATTAATATTATAATCTTGTTCATCTAACACAGATTCAGACATTAAGTGTCTCCTAAGGTCAGGAACCCACCTGACCTTCTGGAGAACTCTTACCTTTCCATCAAACATTTTTAAGGCCACATTACCTATACCTTTGATCTTCAGAGAGGTGTCATCACCTAGCAGAACCTCACCACCATCATACTCATCTAAGGTCTTGAACATAGACTTGTCATAGGTGGAATGAATGGTGCAACCTGAATCTAAAATCCAAGAGTTGTTAGAAGCATCAGAGGAACAGACAAGCAGTTGATTGGGGTAATCATTTTGAGAATCAAGCATAGCAACAATTTCTTGTTTTTTCTTATTTTCATCAGCCTTTTTCTTTTTGTAGCAATCCTTAATGTAATGACCAGGTTTATCACAGTAATGGCAGTTTCCCTTACTGCTTCCCTCCCTAGTGGATTTATCATCCTTTTCCTTATCCTTTTCTTAGATTTCTTGTTATTTCCCTTTCTCTTACCCTTAGCTATAAGAGCTTCAGGTTTAGGCTCAGTTTTCTTTTCAGATTTGGTTTTGAACACCTTCATAATTTCATTTTTCTCAATGATGGCTTCCATGATTTTATCTTTACTCAAATCATCATTGCTAAATTGAATCACATCTTTAAAATTTTCAAACTGAGCAAGTAAGGAGTTTAACAATAACACAGCTAGGTGGGTATCTTTAACTTTGTCATCAACCCTTTCCAGTTCTTGTGTTAATCTAAGAAACTTATCCAGATTTTCATTCAGAGACAGGTTGGTGTCCATTTTGAAAGTAAACAACCTACTTAGCAGTGAAATCTTCCTAGGCAGAGATTTTGTTAAATACAAAGCCTCAAGTGCATCCCAGAGAGATTTATCAATGGTTTTACTTACAACCTGACGAGCCACGTCGTCAGACAACCTGATCATGATCTCTGAATGAGCTTGCTCATCCATTTCTTGTTTGTATGGCTCTGTGGTGCCTTCAGGGTGTGCTCCAGTCACAGTCTTCCAACACTTCTTCTTGATCATCACAGCCTTCATCTTTACTTGCCACGTTGCAAAGTCAGTCGTCCCATCAAAGGGCTTCATCCTCATGGTGTTTTATGCCATAGAAAAACACACAAGATAAGTTAGCAACCAACTTAATAAAGAGAATGAATAAGTGAAAGGCTAGATAAAAAAACCAGCAGGTAACCACAAATGCAAACAAATGGATGTTTTTGGGTTTTTCTGATATTTATCACAACAAGAAAGAAAAAATACAAGTAAGAAAGAATGAAAGAGCGAAGGACAGGCAACCCTAGATCCAGCGGAAGCACAAAGAATCAGGACCGGTTCAACCCTTTCTCGAGGACGATAAAGGGCCAAGCCAAGGCTCTGATACCAATTGTTATCGATCTAGAGTTGAGTCGTTCTTGCATTCAATCGACGAGATAACGAAAACGATAAACGAAACAAACACAAGAACACACATCCTTTGTTTACGCGGTTCAGTTACCCTACATCCGCGGAACCTCGGGAGGGGAGGCTCACCCAATTTCACTAAGCAACCAAGTTCAAAACCAATTAATATGGATTCAGATGCACAAGATCTAAGATAGCGATTTCTAAAGCAACACAAGAACGAAGATACGAGGAGAATAGGGTTAGGAATCATCCGTAAAGGACACCGAGAAATCTCAGAGAGATTTCTCAACACAGGAACCCTCCTTCCAAGCCTTCATCTTCATCAAGCAAGCAGGAACTCAGGTAGCACCGGACCCAAGTGAGCTCCCTTATAGAAATCGCCGTCAACTGATCGCTTTCAAGTTGGAAACCCTAGCTTCTTCTCCCAAACCCTAGCCCCTTGGCTTACCTGAGAGAGAGAGCGTCGAGATGTTACAGTTCCGCTAAGGTTCCTGAAGAGAGCATATATAGCCGAGCAAGCAACGGTCTCAAGCAGTGAGCTGGGCCGGGAGAGTGGGCCAAGTTAATAGGCCCAATATCCAGTGAAGCACAACTCGGACATAAGAAACCGAAATAACCCAATAACCATACTTAGACACACATACCCTTCTAGTGGTCACACTTGGTGAGCCAAGCTAGCCATTGGTTCCAAACATGGTTAGACCATGGGACCAATGAGCTTTTCTTGCTCACAACATGGCCAGGGTGGTACGGGGTCAAGTGTGGTTTATCCTAGCCTAGACCTATGTGCACCTTAATACCAAATAAACCATAGTTTTTATTACAAACCAAATTACAAGGATTAATAACACAACAGTATTCAGCTGTTCGTGCTTCTATTCTATGATAATGACACCTCTTCCTGGTCTGGACAGAGCTTATCATATGCTCGCTTAGGAATAGACACGGAGGGAGCTTCGCTCATCTCATCAATTGCTCATCGAATCTTCTTCTTTGGTTGTTTCGTCTCAGAAATCATCATCCCCGTCTTCTGGTTTAATTTTTCTAATGCCCCTGTTGGATCTGGTACTAGTTCTTCGAAATATAAGAATTTGCACTATGTTCGCACTTTCTGCAAACCTCAAGGACATCTTGTTGAGTGTTTTTACAAGCTAATTGCTTTTCCTAAAGATGGCAAATCTAAGCCATCTTCCAAGATTGCTGATAATGTCTCTAGTGAGGATCAATCTGTACTTCAGGCTCCTCTCATTACTCATGATCAGTACACTAATTAATTGATGAGTTTCTTCATAAATCTGAGGTTTCTACATCCGAGGGGACCATGGCATTCAACAAGAAGTGGTTCAGACTTTTACTTTCGTAGTTTTATATGGTTCAAGACTTGTACAATATGTGGTTCAAGATTTTAATAAGCAGTGGTTCAAAATATTAAGAAGAAGTGATTCAAAATATTAACAATAATTAGTTCAAGATTTATACAAAATTTGCTTCAGGACTTATGTTAAGATGAAATGCTTATGTTCATAGTTTAGGTGTTCTGTTGCCTCTCTTCTTAATGAAGTTTCCACGTTCCATTTACCAGGCCACTGGAATGAAGACGATGTTAAAGTAGGAGACAAGAAAGTAGATGGTGATTTTGGTGCTGTTTCTCTATTTTTCAATGACACGATCAATGTCATGGTACGTGTACTTTCTGCTAATTTTGTGTTATTCATACTTGTTTGACCAGTTAGTCCTGTGAACTTTGATTCCCGAATCAAATCGCCCAAGAGATTGATTTAGAGTAGAGGAAGAAAAACGAGAAAAAGATGGGTCAAGATGGAACTAAATCTTCCATTATGTGTGTGAGAGAGTTACACAACCTAAACTCTTGTAGAATCCAATGACTATTTATAAAGCTGGGATTTAGGGCTAAATAGGCTAGTAGTTAAGCAAGTCATCAACACAACTATAAACTCTTTAATTCTTAATTAATTTGTCTCTGGTAAAGCGACAATCAATCTTTGTACCTTTCATCATTTGACGATTCTTTTCTATGCAGATAGTAATTAAACTTTTGTGTTAGATAGTCTTAACCTTGATCAAATTCCATGAGAGAGCTTCGGGCAATATACAAAGAGAAGGAGATCTGAGAGAAAGAGTTTGTTGTACTGAATCAGAGTTTAGCCCCCCATTACATATACTTATACACGCATTCAGTTACTGAAAATCTGTAAAATGATCGAAAACAACACCCTCATCAATCCCTCAATAATTACAAACCATGCCCGATCCCAATTTGGATCCCCTGTAACACATTTTGTGTTACATTCGGTGTTACACTTTATTATTTCGATTATAAATTAACATTAAATTTTTAAAAAAATTATATTTATACTCTATACACTTACATTAACATGTTTATAAGTTATTATTATATTTAAAATATATGTTTTAGTAAGATAAAAAAAATATTTCCAAAATAATCATTCTTTTAATCATTCATAATTTTTAATAACATTTTTTCATAATAAAATTTTATAAATATGTTAATATAAGTGTATAGAATATAAATATAATTTTTATAAATTTTTAATGTAAATTTATAACCGAAATAATTAAGTGTAACACCGAGTATTATACCTAGTGTTCCAGACTTCCAGGGGATCTACACTGGACCGACCCATATTAATTAACCAGCATACACATAATATGTCATCAGATAGATCTCAAATTAAGCCATTGTAATAACAGATAGGCCTTATTTCTTTTAGCAGAAAGGAATAGAACGGAAATGGATCAAAATTTATATGAAAAATTTGTATGATCAACACTTTTTTATCGGTCTAAATAAGGGGAGAGGGAAATAGTTAATTATAGCATCCTAAGGATATTACCTATGCTCAGAGTTGCCGGTAATCAAATGGGAGGAAATGAGAAATAGATTTTGTATGTTTTTTTTTTTTTTGATAAGGTAAAGATTTGGGTGAGGTCAGGCCTTGCTGGACCACCACCCAAGGGCATCCGGATGAGGACTTGTAGAGCAGAATTAGCGGGGAGGTCCTGCATGGACGTTGTGTGGACGAGTCGCGCAATCCTATCCGCCGTCGAATTGACCTCTCGGAAAATATGGCCGAATTGCACTTTAGCAAACTGTTGGAGTAGGAGTAGGGTGTCAGAAATCAGCATCTCGATCTCCCACGGGCAGCGCCATAGACCTCGTAAATAGTTGATGACGGTCAGGTTGTCGCCTTCAATCATGATGCTGGATAGCTGGAGCTCCTTTTCTATAGATTTTGTATGTGAAATAAGGGTAGAAGGTTAATGATTAGAATAATGATCAATGAATCTTAAATTAAAAATAGACTAGATTCGGAAGAGTAACCATTACCTTTTCTTACCTAAAAACAAACGAGGGTTAGTTTCTTTGAATTGACTTGAAATTAATTGGAAATGATAAGATAATAAAATTAAACAGACCTTAGGCCATCTCCTATGGTAAGCCAAAAATGGATTTTGGCCTACTTTTACTCCCACCCTAAGCCAAAATTCATTTTAGCCTTTTTGTTTTTGGTATATTTCCAAAAGAAATGACAAATTTGACTTCCTCTTTTGGAAGGCCAAATGCTACTTATCTATTTATTTTGAAGTGTTTCTTATTTATGTAAATCTATAAATAATACAATTATAAACCTATATATTATATAGTTATGATTTTTAATTAAAAATAAAAGTTGTAGCATTATAAAGATATTCAAGAGTTATTCGATATGACTATAATATTTGACGACATATTTGAATTATCATTGCATAAATTATATTTTTAGAAAATGACATTAATCTTTTTTTTATTATAGATTCATCAAAATTATAATAAAAAATAAATATTAAGTTGCTTAAAGTACTAAAGAAGAAAAAACAAATACAAAATGAAACTACCAACTATTGAATCATGATCACATCTAATAACACATTTTGAACTTGCGCTCAAATGAATCAAATATTGAATTATAAATCTCAACAGTTTCATTTGAAGAATGAGATGATGATGATATTTTAGAAGAATTCATTGTTGATTCAAATCGAAAGGATAAAGATAGAATCGAGTGACGAAAATGAGATGTGAAAGCTCAAATTATATTAGTATTTATAGGAAATTTAGCTGCCAAAGTTGGCCTACCTTGGAAACAACAAATTATAGACCAAAAGAGAATATTTTCTTTTAGTAGGCTATTTTTCCCTAGCCATTATGGCTTACGGGGGAAGATGCTCTTATAGTTGTAGGATAACCTAGTCGAAATATAATCAAAGTATATATGCAGCAGAATATATTAGGAGAGTCACACTCATTTAGAAGTTACAACAATGCCATGCCTAGCTTGGATGAAGATATGTTGCAAAGTAAAACATGAAAGGAATGTGGTTCGGGCTAACAGCTTGAGCCTTCAACTGTAAGAAAACACAAGGTGACCGGCGTTGATCAAATAACCCTAGCTTGTTAAAATGTCACCTATATATGTAAGTCTATAATATATATATTGCATTTTCCATATATAGTTTTGCAACGTAACTAGTCTGTAGCTCCACTTACATATTATTTCGCCCTAATTGCAGGATGTTCCTTATAGAGTAGGTGGTATCACGTTCGAAATGATGTATTGTTTTTCCATTTTCTTCCTTATACCAGCCGACTATGAGTTTGAGGAGGACACCCTCATCCACTTGTGGATGGCACAGGAATATGTCAAGGATGAATCTGTGGGACAGCAACATTTCAATTTCCTGTTAAATGGAGGATACTTGTTACATTCTGGAACCAACTTTGTGACCAGAAAGGCCAGATACCGAATAAACACATCGCAAATAGAGAAACTTTTATATCTCCAAAGAGACATTAATGGAAGCTTCTATCTCAAGTGGGAGAATGAACCCCAGAGAAATGTCACCAACTCCGCTGCAATTCACCATGTTTCGCTTCTATACAATGACATTGATGCATCAGTTTTTCAGACACTTGAGCAGTTCCCCGAGTTAAAAACTCTCCTCTTCCTCCACAACTACGCTCAATCGGTCACCCATGTTCCAGATCATTTGTTTTTCAGTCTTCAAAAGCTACAAGCATTGGATTTGAGCGGTACCCAAATAAAGAAGTTGTCCAATTTTATCGGCAACTTGATTCACCTGCGCTTCCTGGACCTTTCATGGACTCTCATTGAGCGGTTGCCTGATACAATATGCTCCCTTGAACAACTTCTGACATTAAAACTGAGGGGCTGTTCTAAACTCCATGGATTACCTGCTCAGCTGAAAAGGCTTACCAAACTACGACACTTGGACGTTGATGTGCTCCGCCAATTAGCCACCATCCCTGCAGGAATAGGCGCTCTTGTAAACCTCCGAACCTTGTCAGCATTCATGGTTGGCACCGATGATGGATTCAAGATCCAAGAGCTGAAAGAATTGAACAGCCTCATAGGAGATTTTTGCATCGCCATGTTGGAAAATGTGAGCAATGCAGATGAGGCAAAGGAAGCAGCTCTGAACAATAAGCAATACCTTAACAAGTTGGAGCTGAGATGGACAGCGTCTCAGCTATTGAGGACCAATAACAACTGCTATGATGTTCTTAAATGTCTTCAACCATGCTCAACCTTGAAGGAGCTGCAGATATTTTGTTACGAGGGTTCGAAGTTTCCTAACTGGGTTGGTGATTCGAACTTTAATCAACTCGTCAGCATTACTTTCTTCAAGTGCGAAAATGTGTCAGAGCTCCCTCTAGTTGAGCAGTTACCATGCCTCAAGCATCTCGAGTTGGTTAAGATGAACGGAGTCAAGAAAATCGAACTTCGAGGGATGTCATATCAAGCTGCATTTTGTAGTTTGGAGAAGCTAGAAGTTGATGAAATGCAAAGCTTGAGATGCTGGAATTGGATGAAAAAAAATGAGGATGATTTCAAGAACCTGATTGAGCTTAGCATAAATGATTGTCCACGTTTATGCGATTTTCATGTCCTCCATTGTCTTTCTGCAATCAAGCATTTGGAAGTAAAGGGATGCCTGAAGCTAGAATCTCTATCGGAGACGAGACTTCCAGATTCTTTAGAAGATCTTATAGTTGAAGACTGTCCAATGATCAAAAGAAAATGCTCAGAACAGGGAGGAGAAGATTGGATAAAGATACAACATGTGTCAAACATTCGCATCTGCGAGGATGATGATGATGATGATGATGATGAATGCTAAATGCCCTCAAAAGAGGACAAGTGTGAAGAACTGTGCATGGGGGAGGAAGAGAGACCCAACCTGGATAAGAACTTCAACCAGATTGTGACTGAAGAGATGGAGATGTGATGGGAAATGATCCCAAATTGTGTATCAATTTGATAATTAATGAGGTGGTCTTAGTTGTGATTTTGCCTTAGATTTTCATAAGCTCTGAATTTGCAAGGAAGAGATACAAATAGAGTGGGCAATTGTTAATTTGTAGGGACGAGGTCTTATTTTCTTCCTAGACCAATGGGGGCTCACTCCGCCACCATAGCTAGGTAAGCATCGATAAGGTGTTTTAAAATCTCCTCAACTTGAACTCAATATCTCTAGCATTGAACTAGTATGTGTTTGGCAAATTAAAAAAAAAAAAAAAATCGGAGGTGGAGTTTTTTAATTGAAGGTGGAGAATTTTTTTTAAAAATAATATTGTAAAAAAATTGAATGACGTTTGATAGTTATTAAGGTTTAAAATATGTTTTTGTGTAAAAAAAGAGGAAATTGGGTGGAATATACCCTTTTTCTAGTTTTTTTTTAAGTAATTGTATTCTTTCAATTTTGTTTTAGGTAATTGTACTTTTTTTAAGATAGATATTACCTATTTACACTCAAAATCAATTTTTACCTTTTTCAATTTTTATCATTTTTTAAAATTATTGATGATGAAGATATTTATAACAAATCGAATTTGGATTGTGTTCCAATAGAGTTTAAAAAACACTCTATGGGTAGATTTGACAAAATCTGGACCGTTAAAATAAAAATTAACGGACAAGATCTTGCCCCATCCTTCCCCCAGCCCGGGCCCACCAACCTATTTTTTTTTTAAATTATTTTTTGTGAGGGGAAAAAGAACTCTACCATATAGAGTTTCCCCACCAACCTAAAAAAAATTATTCTTTTTTTAAAAGGATTGGTGGATGAATATATTTTAACAAACCTTTTCCTTTTAAAAACTACCCAGTTAGATTAACGCGGATGGATTGGTGGATGAAAGGATTATTATCAACGGAGAATTTTATAGAGTACCGCTTTAAGAATTTTCTAGGTTACATGTAATGTACATTATTCTTCAAATTATTTGATTAGAATCGTGTATCGATCAATTCTACCCTAAATTATTGTGTGCGAATGATTTTATTGTAACAGTTTTTGTTTCTTTTTCCAGTTTGCAGCGTAGAGATGACCGAACAAGATGGCGAAGGGTCCATATCATCCCAGGTTCAACCACACAAGGAATCTCCAACATTGAGTTACTTACAAGAAATTACACTCCTGTAATACAATAATATTCATGTAATCAGTTCCTGTAATACAATAATATTCCTGTAATACAATGTCATGAGTTACTTATAAGAAATCACACTCCTGTAATACAATAATATTCATGTAATCAATTCTTGTAATAAATGAAATCTTCTACCCATTACTATACCCACATTTGTCCTGTAGAGTTGTATTACAAGAAATCACTATAACCAGCTAAAGTAGCATACAATTCTTGTAATGAATGATTTACTATAATGAACGAATTCTTGTACACATTACTATAACCAACTACAAGAGCATACAATTATTGTAATAACATACAATTATTGTAATGAATGATTTTCTGTAATGACCGAATTCTGGTAAAGACAGGTATCAATTAAAGTAGCATACAATTATTGTAAAAATAGATAACAATTATTGTAACTTAAATTATTGTCTCTATCTAACAAGGAATACAATATCTATAGGTAAGATATCTATTCCTCGAAGCTTGTATCTACCCTACATTTTCATTATTTGTGTCTGTATCGGGGCGCCTAACTCCCGTTGTTGAATTAGGGTTCTCAAATTAGAGTCTACTATACCATGGAAGTTACAATAACAACCACAAAAACACATAAATCAAATTTATCAACCTTCAATGTCTTCACAATCACCATACTTCAAGGAAGATGCAATGGGACGAGCGTCGCTTAATTAAATAGAGGAATGGAAAAGAACGAGCGTTGATGGAATGAGACGAGCATCAATGGAATGAAAATTAATTAGAGATTCTACGATTAGTTGTTACAATTAAATCAAGGGCAAATCTGTCATAACAAAAACAAAATCTTCAATAGTACATTTAACAAAACAAAACTTGAAAAAGGTATAACTACCCAATTTGGCCTAAAAAAATAGTACAATTCCTGCATCATGACACATTTTTTTAAAACTAAAAGATTAATAATATATATAATATTATAAAATGTTAATAAAAAATCACAAAAAACTTTACCATAAATGTATTTTATATTTTTCTCAAAAAATTATTTTTTAAAAAATCTTCTTTAAAGTATAATACATAAACATAAATATTTTAAATCACTCAGTAATAATAATATCAATATCATTATAACATTGTTTACATGTCATATGTCATAATCAATAGTTATATTCAATGTTTTGAATTAAGCCCAATAATTAGTAATAAATTTGAGTTAAGCTCAATAGTTATATTAGATTGAATTTAATGTTTTTTTACAGAAGGCAAACATTGGGTGGGCGTTACTACAGGAGTAAAGCACCACCCTGATCATCCTGACGGATGATGTTACA